>OX941082.1:14640716-15890716 GCA_954870635.1 Arctium minus
CAAGTCTTATGGATTCAGAATCAAATGCTGGATTATGGGGTAACCTTTCTACATACTCCAATCTTTATTGACAACAGCAGTGCTATTAGCATTGTAAATAATCCAGTCAAGCACTCAAAGACAAAGCACATTGAAATCAGGTATCACTTTATAAGAGATTGTAATGAAAAGAAACTTATTCAAGTTGTCAAAGTTCACACTGATAATCAGTTTGCTGATCTATTCACTAAAGCTTTTGATGTGAGTAGATTCACTTTCTTGGTAACAAGTGTGGGAATGATAAACTTTGAATAATCTTCTTCTCAAAAAGTGAGTTTATACCTGTATATTGTTATTCTTGGTGTTACTAATCTTCTTTTCAGGATATGCATAGCAGTACTCAGTTTTTAGCAAGTTTAAAAGGAGTAAGTTCAGTTAATACTGCTAGTTAGTTAATACTGCTAGTAGTTAATACTGCTAGTTAGTTAATACTGCTAGTAGTTAATACTGCTATTTCAGTTAATACTGCTAGTGGTTAATACTGCTCGTGGTTAATACTGCTATTTCAGTTAATACTGCTAGTGGTTAATACTGCTCGTGGTTAATACTGCTATTTCAGTTAATACTGCTAGTGGTTAATACTGCTCGTGGTTAATACTGCTATTTCAGTTAATACTGCTAGTGGTTAATACTGCTCGTAGTTAATACTGCTAGTAGTTAATATTGATATTTCAGTTAATACTGCTAGTGGTTAATACTGCTCTAGGTTAATACTGCTTATTTTCCGAATACTATAAATACCTTTTGCCCGCCTAAAAGTTCATAACGACTCTTTGCATACTGTTCTCTTGCGCTCAAAGCCTTTTCTCTCTCAAGTTCGAAGTTTCAGGCAAGTTTTCGCTAAGATCAATGGCATCCATGACATTCATCGACGAGCACAACGAGATTGCGATGCTACAAAAGCCAAAACAAGCTGAAGGTTTTCATCAGATAGTCGACTTTCTGAAGTCGAGCCACATTGCTCATGCTCTTACTGTATCACCTACAATCTACATTGAGCACCAAAGGCAGTTCTGGGCTAATGCAACCATTGTTGTGGAAAATGGTGTGCAAATGATCAAGACAAGAATCTGTGATCACTCACTTACAGTTACTGAAGAAGTCATTCGCATCAGTCTACGTCTAGACGATGCCACTGGTATAATGTCTATCTCTAATGATGAACTGTTTTCTAATCTTACTAGAATGGGGTATGGAGGCCCATTGGGTGTTTTCAAATTCTCAAAAGCAAAATTTTCACCCCAATGGCGTTTTCTTGTTCATACCCTAATGCATTGTATCTCCAAAAAGACCACTGGATGGAGTGAGTTCAGCAGTCCAATTGCATATGCTTTGGTATGCTTGGCTACATCCAGAAGGTACAATTTCTCAAAGATGATTTTCAATGATCTTGTATCAAATATGGGAAACAAAAAGAGTTTCTTTATGTATCCCAGATTTGTTCAGGAAGTAATTAACCATGAATTGACGGACATACCTCAACCTGTTGGGGTATATGTACCTAAACCCCCAAAAGGCAAGGTTTTCTCAAATATGAGAAGATCTGCTGGGGACTCGGAAGGAGTTGACACCCCATTGTTCTCTACAATGATGGTGGTGTCCCAAACCACTGAAGGTATGGCAGCAGGGTCAAGGCCCTCATTAGACCATCCCACTGCTAGCCAAGCCCAACCTTCTCACTCAAAAACAATTCCCCAGTCCATTCTTACAAAACCAACCTCTCCAATTACCCAAACTTATCAAAGAAAACAGGTAAAGAAGGCTCCTTCCCTTCTTGTACCATCACCCACACAGCCTTTAAGCCCTCTAAGGGAGAATTCTCCCCTAGAGAATATCCAAAGGGAAACCACAAGGGTGTCTCCCAACCCAAAGGAGGTGCTCTCTGAGGAGGAGGTAGAGCATATGGGAGATGAGGCTGCCACTACTCCTGCTAACACAGAGGAGGACAGTGGTAACATCAATAAGACCTCCCCCATGGCAACTTTGAATGAGCAATCATTTGAAGGTCCCTGGTGCCAAGAAACCACAGGGGTGGATAGTGCTTCTGCTAGGCAGAAGACTTCCACTACTAAAAGATCCAATGATCCTTCAATAGGGGGTAACACTCCTGGAGAAGGTGAGGACAGATATAACTATGATGAATTGATGGAGACCATGGGAAACATCAACCAGGATGTCATCAAGCAAGGAAAAGAAATAGAGGAGATGAAGCTGGTGATCCTGTCACAACAAGTCCAGATTGAAAAATTAAAGAAGATGGTGACCAGGCTGGTTCAAAAGAAAAGAAGGAAACAGTTTGTACTCAAAAAGAGGGACAAATTTCAAGATTCTTTCAACAAGGGGGAGAAGCATGAAGGGGAAACGGTTGAAAAGAAAGCTGAAGTTGAGGGGGAGACAGAGAAAGAGATGGAAACAGAAACTGAAGCAGCAGAAACTGTTAATACTGCTGAAGCAACAGTAACAGAAGCAGCAGTAACAGGGCTTTCTGTTGAAGAAATGGAGATTGTAGAAACACTAGTCAAAGCAAAGAATGACACTCCTGAGGCTACTCAAAAGGCCAAGGGAGTAGTCATCAATGAAGGAAAAGTTCAACAAAAGGCAACTGAAAAGGCAAAGGAGACAAAAGGAAAAGGAAAGGAGAAAATGGTTGAAGCTGAACTGCCTGCCAAGAAAAAGAGTCAAATTGAAATGGATGAGGAGATGGCAAAGCAGCTTCAAGAGCAAATGGAAAAAGAGGAGCAATGTCAAACAGAAACTGATAGAGAACTTGCAAGGATAATGGCCAAGAAGTTAAATGAAGAATACCAAAAGAGTTTGAAAGAAGCAGCTCAGACAGCAACTCAGGTCAAGAAAATCCAGGTTAAGAAGATGCCAATTCAGAAACCAAAGCAGAAAAGACAACCCTCCAAGACATTTTTGGCCAATCAGGAAAGAAGAAAGATGATAAACTTCCTGAAAGGTGCAATTGGTGTTAAGGGGGAGATGTTTACCAATATGGCATACAGTCAGGTTGAAGAATTGTACAAGAAAGAAATGGCTAAACTCCAAGGGGACTCATCTCAAAGGGAAGAGGCTGAAAGAAGAATGAAGGAGAGGTATGATCTAAATATTCAACAACCATTCCCTGAGGAGACCACACCTTCAAAGGATAATGCTGAAGAAATGAAGGAAAAACAAGAGAATGCTGGTATAGAAATCAAATGTGCAAAGAGGATGAAGACAATTGCTTCCAAAAAGCAGTCTAAAAGGCCAAGAGTGGAAGAAAGAGCAGAAACTAAAGCAGAATCTTCAGTCACACCTTCAGCAGAACCTGTGCAGAACTCAGAACAGTCCAAAGAGCAATCAGATGAGCATGTGGGGCTGTATATGACTATAGTAAAACCTGTACAGGCTGTTCCAATCTCTATGCAAGCTCCAGAGATCATCTTCTGGGATATTTTGAGAGACAATGGAAAGAATTTCTTCAGAATCAAGAGAGCTGATGGTTCATTTGAAGCTTATTCAACATGGGGGAAAGTCATTAGAAGTTGTTCAAGAGCTGATATGGAAGAACTATATAAAGTTGGGATGAAACTTTATGAACCTGTGTTGAAAGGTACTGAAGAGAATCTTCTCAAAGTGGCAATGGAATACTTATGTATGATGTTTGATCCAGAGAAGGTGGTGCATAGGATTAAAGATCTTCATCATGAGTATGTGTTCAAAAAGATTGATCATTGGATACTCTTTGAAAACTGTGGTGTGTACATGATTACAATTGATAAATGTTATCATGAGTACTACCTAGTTGACAAAATATATGATCATAGCAAGCAGAAACTTGAAGGGATGCTGAAAACTAAGTTAGTATGTACTAAGGATTCAGAAATGGCCAGAATTGTGGTGAGAAGAACTATCAATCAAAGTCTGGGCCTAGATCCAAATTTGGGCAACTAAATGTAAGGTGTTGAAAGCATCTTGAAGAATATCTGAAGAACTTGACTTCTCTTCAAAAAGTCAAGTTAGGGGGAGATTGTTGGGAACTAAAGATTCTATTAAGTGTAGTTACTACTGCTAGTACAAGTGTAGTTACTACTGCCAGAACAAGTTGAAGATTAATACTGCTAAGTGTTACTACTGCTAGTAGAATTAATGCTGCTAGTTAAAGTTAGTACTGCTTGAACAAAGTTAGTACTGCTTAGCTAGTTAGTACTGCTAGTAGTTAGTACTGCTTGCAGTTAATGCTGCTAATTGAAGTTAATGCTGCTGAGCATTATTAGTGCTGCTAAAGAGATACGGATGGAAAGTACTACAGCTGGATATACTGAAGATATACTTAGAAGATATACATGGAAGATATACTGAAGATTTGTTTATTCTTTGTAATTATCTTTTTATCAGTATATGTATAGAATGTGTAGAATAGATAGAAAGAACTTTTTCATAATTGTTTTTTTAAGAGAAAAATCGACCTCAAGGCATAGATCCTAATTCTAGAGAAGTAGAATTCGTATTGGTGAGTCTGTTCATCAATATTGAGGTTGAGAGTGTAATCTTGTAACTTTAAGCATTCAATACAAGTTTACTGTTTGAACATTATATACTGTGTTTGATTACTGTTTTATTAAATATCAAAGTGTTTTTCCGCAACTTCTTTGATATTAGTTTCTGAGTATAAATTCTTGTTAAGAATTCGATCCTGACATGCGGGTCTAGTAAGAAACGCACACTGAGGTATGCGGGTCTAGTGAGAAGCACACACTGAGGTATGCGGGTCTAGTGAGAAGCGCACACTGAGGTTTGCTAGTCTAGTGAGGAGCGCACAGTTGAGATATGCGGGTCTAAGGTTTGCATGTCTGACTTGGAACCGAGAAGTGAGCTGATATGTGCTTTGCGGGTGCTTTGGGAGCCGAGAAGTATGCTTTGCGGGTCCTTTGGGACGCGCACAGTAGGACTTTGTGGGCTGTTCTTCCTCTGGTATGCGTGTGTTCGTCCTGAACTTCTAAAGATCGACTAAAATATGTTCCTGAAACGATTTAGCAATACCAAACCCTACCAATGTGTCTAGAAACACTTTTAGAAAAGTATGTAAGCACTCGATCTCTCTAAAACACACTTTTTCGAAATAAAATCGATGGCACAGTGAACTTACCCACTTCGACTTTTTCACATAAAATCCACAAATTGGAACTCGATTTAAGCTTAAAAGTGAAATCAAATATCAACAACTCGATCTAGCATGTAGTACGATCACAACCTGATCGATTCTAACACCTAAAACACTCAAAATCACAAAGTCAATTTTTCTTGAAGAACACAGAATCGTTTTTCTGAAAACTTGTTTTGATCTTAATCAGGCTCTGATACCAATTGTCGGTCCAACAATACTATCAAGTTTTATAGAATAACAACACAAAATGATTACCAACCTGTATTGATTATAACAAACGAGTTACAAGGTTGATCGATTTTAAGCTTGGATTTGTGTTCTCTGTTTTTCTCTCTTTTACACCTTTAAGTGTGTGTTTGTATGTTTTAATTCTCTGATCTATCTGAGAGTGAGATACACAACTAATATAACTAGTGTGTTGAACACACTTCCTAAGATAATATCTAGATTTAATATCTAGATATTATTTCTAACGACTAAATAACTAAACTAGAAACTAACTTTATCTAACTAAGTTAACTAGATCTAATATCTAATAACTAATATAACTAATAACAATTACATTGAATTACATTGACATTTATTACAAATAGACATAGACTTTAATATCGAGATTCGACGTTCCGGCTTTAGCTTCAGATTGCGATCTTCAGTTTGGATGATCTTGAATCCAATGAGACTGTGGTCTAACACAGCTAATCCTGTTCAGCATACTAAGACCAAACACATAGATGTCGGGGTGTTACAATCCTCCCAACCTTGAAAGAGATTTCGTACTCGAAATCTAGCACCGATCAAACACCCAACGTTGCCCTTTGAAAGGTCAATCGGCTCTTTACCCAAAAGGAATGCCTCCACGATACCTTGCCTCATGCATGAACCGATCACATCCTTTTAAGGTTGTCACTATAGTTCCCGTAACGAACCTTCACAACACGATCCCAAGGTTCGATGTGTCTTACCGTTGACGAGACGAACATCGAGTCCTTATCAACCACTTTCTTATCCTTAAGATCTCGGTTGTCTCCCAACCTTGGGTTGCACATATCCCCTCAAGAATAGTTCCACCAAGAATGCTCCCAAGCGAACTCATCCCTTAGGCATTTAATCCCGTCCCATTAAGGTCTCCTCAATAGTCGATTTCTACTTAAGGTTTACCTCAACATTCTAAACCCAAATCCTCGATAATCCATACTATAAAAGATTCATCGTCCCCTTCCTTGACGATATTTCCTAACACTAGTTAGTTTTGATCCAATCATAACCTTCGATCCGTTCCTCAATTGACGCGACACGACATTGGTGGACAACGAATTACCCCAACTACACGGTTACCCAATTCCTAGAGTGCGGTCAAGCATCGGTCGACGAATCAGTGAAACCTTGTTGATTACAGAATTACCAATGACCGATTCCTAATTTCCATCATCTAATCTTCTCAATGTTACCACTTAAATTGCTGACGCACCGGTTTCATCGGAAGTACGATGAAACATCCGAACGGTTATTATCCTCAAATCGAATGTCGACACCTATGTTCAAAACTTTCACACCTCAACCGTGGATATACCACCTTAAATTTCCTTCCATATTTTACACCGATGATTCAAAGTTGACACCTATCATGATACTAAATTCCGACAAACAAATCACCATAATTTCCTTATTCCTTAAGACTCACCCGGATGGTACACATCCGACCCATCGGCTCCTATCCTACCGAAGTCAAGCAACCACCCAAGTCGCGGCATAAGTCGCCCGCTTCCCCTGGTTTTCTTCTCGTTCACTGTTTTGGCCATAACTTCTTCGTTATAGCTCCGATTTTGCTCCGGAAAGAACCATTGGACTCGTAATTGAATCATTCATCCATCTAGACTATAAAATCCAGGATTCAAGTCCAAAATATTTTATCTTATTTTTCCCTAATATATCGGTTTCGGTATTAACTCGAAATGATACCTTTCGAAAATCGGGGTGTTACAACATATGCACACATAAGACATGTACATACTCACAATTCAAACATGCACATATGCCAATAAAAAGTGTATACATGCATTATGCACATCCCAAAAATTCGAGATGCACAACCATAGCCAATATACATAAATCCTATGTGCAAGTATGCACATATATGCATATAATATTTTTCTACAATCCACATGGACATATGCACTATATTCAAGTATGCACATATGCACTATTTTTCGTGTTCGCTAGTTGTTTGCAAGTATGCCCATATGTTTACATACCAAATTTTCAAAAGGCACCACCATAGGAAATATACATAAACATTGTGTTAAACCTCGATAGTCCACACTTCTTGAATATTCGCTCATTGGGTTTGCGAACTGCAACAATGTGTTAAAAATCTCAATGATTTTCCCCCTTCATATAAACCCTAGTTTTTCAAAAAATTTACCTCTTTGCAATCGATTCCCGCCTTCAACATTCATCTTCGCGCCTTCAAACCACGATTGAGATGTTGATTCCGAGCTTTACGATTATCGTGTATATGGCAAATATTTTTCCTGATCTCCTCCTGATTAATTGCGATGTCGATGATGTTGATTTTATCAAGAAAGTGTCGAATGAAGGGTTCTGTTCGATGAAGCTGATTTGGGGGGGGATAAAATCCCTAAATTTTTGGTCTATTTAGTTTACAGCGCGTGTTACCAAATTAAATATAAATGTAGTTGGACAAAATTACCCTTCTGCATACATGCATATTATTTTTATAAAGCATTTTTCATATTTTAATTTAATAGAAAATCAATTAATTGTGGACCATTGATCTAATCAATCTACGGATGAGATTGGTTAGCACCAATGCGGTGGTTAGCAAATGAATGGGACTATATATATATATATATAGGGAGAGGTTCATTTGAGAAATGGTAAATATATGAGAAATATAGAAGTAATCTTAGCCATTCATCTGGTCAATATTTGCGGCTTTGACCGCGAAGCACCGGATAATTCCTTGTGTGGTCTATAGAAAGTAGAGGGGTAATTTCGTAAAATACACGGGATGAGTTCATATATGAATATGTATGAATCACAAAGATTCATATATGAATCTGTTAATTAGTTCAACTGATTCATATATGAATCTTTGTGATTCATACAGATTCATATATGAATCTTTGTGATTCACAAAGGTTCCTATATGAATCTTTGTGATTCATACAGATTCATATATGAATCATAAAGGTTCATATATGAATCTGTTAGTTAGTTCAACTGATTCATATATGAATCACAAAGGTTCATATATGAATCAGTTAAAAGAGTTCAGTTGTGAATTGCACTGGTTCATATATGAACATATAGTTCATATGTGAATTATACATGTTCATATATGAACACAGCCCGTGTGTTTTGTAAAATTTACAAAATTGTTCTTCTATTTTTGGGATAGCCGTAACTTTTGACCAGTCAAAGCCGCAACTTTTGACTAGTCAAATCCGATCTTGACCATATGAATGGCTAGGATTACTTCTCTATTTCTCATATATTTACCATTTCTCAAATTAACCAAACACTATATATATATATATATATATATATATATATATATATATATATAAAGAGAGAGAGAGAGAAAGAGAGAGAATGGTCCTAATTAAATTAATCAAATCAAACGACTCCGATACATATCTCATCCGAATGCCTTCATGCGTTTTTTGAAGCAAAAATGTCAATAACTTTATCATATTTAATATTCGCTAAAAACTTACTTTCAATACTCAAAATTGCTAACCCGTTAAGTTCAATCTTTCTTGGCTCATGGTAGACCGTAGATATGACTTAAACAACTTTAACTTCAAAAAGGTTCTTTTTGTGGATGCAACGGTGACGGGTACGGTCAGCAAAATCCCGTAAGCAACCAAGACATGTGGAAACATGTCCATCTCCTTTGCAAACTCCAAAATTTGTATGGATGTCCAAGGATTTCCACTCTTGGATGCCTCTTCCGATAACATTCCCTGCAAAACATGTAACTCCATATACAAATATTCCCCATCGATATCAGAAACATCACCATTTGTTAAAGCAAGTTCAATATCCATACAACATATTTTCAACTCGTCATCATGTAAGGTTACTAACTTTCGTCCGTCAAACAATAAACCAAAAATATATTCAAATTCTTGCATTTGTTCAAATCTAGCCCGTAACTGAGAAAGAGCCATATCAACTAAAACAAGAAAGTAATCAGTTCTGAAACACTCTTGAGCAGATTGTTGTTCTCTCTCGATATTTGGAATTTCATCAAAATGTTTTTTCCGAGAGAAAGAACGTTTTATAGTAAATTCAGGCTCAACTCCAATATTATTTACAATTTCTTTAGCTTCACTAATAGCACATGCAAACCCATTTTCTCTATATTTTTCAAAATAAACAACTAATCTCCCTTGAGATTTTCAATGGCAATATCAAGAAGCATATCTTTATATTGTAATTTCTTACTAACTAAATTTATTCTATACAAAACTTCATGCCAAATAACCAAACTTACAATAAAATCAAAACTTGAAAGCTCACCGTTAACCAAAGATTCGGCATCCCTACACACTTTTCCATCCTCACTTACCTGAGCCAATTGTATTAAAGCATATTTGATTTGGCCAACTTGAGTTTTGATAGCTTTAACACTTTCAATATGGTTTTCCCACCGAGTAGTAGATAAGGATTTCAAAGTCAAATCATCAATATGTTCTAATAACACAGTCCATCTTTATGTAGAATTAGCAAACACATTGTATATCGTTTGGTAAGTACCAAAAAAGATCTTGGCTTTGAAACAAGAACTTGCCATATCACATAAAACCAAATTAAGACTACGACAACCGCATGGCATGTAAAAGGCTCTAGGATTTATATCAAGTAATCTTTTTTACACGCCTTGATGTTTTCCTTTCATATTAGCCCCATTGTCATACCTTTGACCCGCACACATTTAATATCCAAATCAAGTGATTTCAGAACATCTTGTAATGCATTAAAAAGTCCTAAACCAGATGTATCTTCTACAACTAAAAACAGAGAACTCTTCTACTTGAATAGGAGAACAAGACATATCAACACATCTAATAATCAAAGTCATTTGCTCTTTGTGGCTTGCATCCGGAGTACAATCAAGAATAACTGAAAAATATTTTGCCTCTTTGATCTTTTTAATGATTGCACTCTTTACATTGGACTCCAATATTTCAATCAATTCATTTTGAATTTTATGGCTAAGATAATGATAGCGAGTTTTTTTGTCTTTAATAAGCCGAAAATGTTGTTTCATAACAGGATCAAACTCAGAAATCATTTGAATTACGCCCAAAAAATTACCATTAGACTCTTGAAAAAGTTTTTCATTGCTCCCACAAAAAGGTATATTATACTTTGTTAGACATTTAACAGTAGTAATTATTCTAATCAAAACATCTTTCCAATGGTCGGTATCTTTTTTTTATCATCTCTTGCAACTCTCTACCAAGTGTTTGAATTTTATTCAACCTTAATCGCAACTCAGACCAAATTCTGAAATTAGTCATATGTTCTGGACTATTTTCATGAATGTTTAATCTTTGACCAAGTTGTTTCCAACAATTTAAACCTTCACTTGCTAGTTGACTTTTTGATCGACCATCTTTGAAAAACTTATAACCAAAACAAAAGACTTTATCTAACTCTTTAGAATAAACCAACCACTTTCTATCATAACAATCATCGTTTCTTAACTTACGACAATAATATTCAGAAGAGAAATGTCTACCTACTTTATCTTTTAGAAATGTGATGTTAGTTTCTCTAATAGGCCCCTTTTCAACAAGTAAGTCTTTCATTTTTGAATTTAACCCATCCCAAACTCTTGGATCAAATATATTGACACCAATATCATCAACAACAGGAATCTTATAATCACAAGCATTATCAATGTTATCATCACAAACATTATCAACGTTTTCATCACAAACATTATCAACATTTTCATCACATATGTTTTCACTATCATGAGTATCATCACTAGCAATATAATTTGGATTATTAACAAATTCATCGCAAGGATTTTCAACCGGACTTTCAACCGCACTTTCAGAAACATTTGATGGTCTAACAAGAAATTTATTCATAGATCCTTTCATAGATTGAATAATTTCTACTTGTCTTTTTTTCTTTTTCTATTTTGTGCACCCGTGTAGTCTGAGTAATCAATTTAGGGAAGAACTCATAGTCGTTTTAGGACAGCAAACCACGCCCCAGACTTACAATGCTCAATTAGGGCACGTCGATGGGAAAAGTGAGAGGGATGGAGTCACAAAAAACACACAGAAGGTAACGAGAGTGAGCAAGAGTCGAGAGATTGAGGTTCTGTCGCCGTTCTCTGTTATGTTCATCGTGTTCGCGTGAGAGACACAAAGAAACTTTAATCGGTGGTGCAGCCGTGGTGGATTACTTCCTACTATCTTCAAACGGTAAAAAATATTATGGGCCCCCAAAACTAAGCCTAGTATAATAGAAGATGCACTAAAATTTGGATGCCCTAATGTGTAACACCTCGAATTTTCATTGCATAATTTCCGAGATTAAGACTTATAACCTTCCTTAGTTTTCTTTTGAATCATAGTTAGTTTTGCGTTTACCATTAATCGTATGCATCGCGCGAAATAGCCAAGCTTGAGTGTTAAGATTTAGTTTTGGAAAGTAAAACTCAGTGGCTTATGCGGGCTACGTCGTGGCCTCATGTTGCGGCCAAAGCCGCATAACTCATTGTTTGTTCTACACCTCGTAGACATGCGTGGGCTACGCCGCGGCTTCATGTCACGACCAAAGCCGCGGGAACACACCTGCAAGTCTTAACGACGGGTTTTCCCCTATTTCTTCATTTATTTCTCATCTACCTCTTTTTCTACTCTCTCAAAACCCCTCCCTCTTCAAAAACCGAAATTAGGGTTTCACTAAACCCTATCTACCTCATTTATTGCTAAGAGTTAGGTGCATCATCCAAGGAGTCAAGCTTGAGGCATAAAACCATCATCTCCATTGTCATCTTCTTCAAGAAATCAAACTAGGGTTTTGGGTTTTCATCAAAACCCCACTTGGTGAGTTCATACCCCTTTCTTAAACTTTATACATGTCAAAAACATAACATTTTGGAACTCCTAAACCTCTCCTTGTTTATATTTATGTTTGAATAACTTTGACCTAACTTTGTATTTTGGAGATTTAGGGATTTCTATCCTTTTTCAACTAAAATGAGGGGTTTCACCTCATGAAGTGTAAAATAATTTTATGAGCATATTTATGAATGAGAATGCTTGGATTATACTTGATATGGTTTATTCAAATAAATGCCTTTAGAAAATAATTATTACTAAGAACTATATGTTTGATTATAGTTGGTCACAAATAAAATTGTGACAAGTCTAGACTATTACTAATGGATCCATAGGTATTGAGTCGGCTTTGTTTGGATATTTTTTCCCCATTGTAACTAGTTGAGACATTGGGTCCTCGGACGCATTTTGGTACGGTTATGTGGGACCGGTTACTAGCCATGGGTCGTAAATGTAATCCTAGTGAATGAGTATGACTTGGATCCTCGGGTGCCCTCCCCCACATCTGAGTACGGACCGGCGTTGTTCGTGGCCATGGTTCCAAGTATTGAGCTCACAACTCAGAAAGTGACTTACTTTTGTGTTCCGCCACGATCCTTGGAATTCGGGTCTCCCCCGTCATCGCAAGATGTATCCATTTGACCGAAAGGTCACTACATGTTGTTATTTCATATGCAACTCATCTATATGAAAATAAATTATTATCCTTGCAAACTAAAATTATTTCCAAACCTTTATATACAAACTGTACGTTCTCACTAGGCTTTAAGCCTAACACTTTTTTCTCAAATGATGTGTATAACAGGTTCCCTTAGCGG
Source organism: Arctium minus (assembly GCA_954870635.1). Lineage (NCBI taxonomy): Eukaryota > Viridiplantae > Streptophyta > Magnoliopsida > Asterales > Asteraceae > Arctium > Arctium minus. The sequence continues at coordinate 14,653,838 of OX941082.1, forward strand.
TGGGTTGCTGAAGGCTTGAGTGACGAGCATGGGCTTTTGAGTCACTTTTGAGATGATAGATATTTTGGGAGTATTGGCATTATAAGCAACTTTATTATTTTGGGATTTGGGTTGACAACCAATGTAATCTAGATATAAGTTATTTAGATTAGTTCGTTGTCAATTAACATATTCATCTGCAGGTTTTTGTAAACGCTTTATTGCATTATCTCCTTTTGAGTGGTTTACTCTATTTATGATCGTCATTTTGCCAAATTTCCAATTTTTAAATTTACTCTAAATTTTAGTGTGTTACAAGTTGGTATCAGAGCTCTAGTTTAAGTGAACTAGGCATGAATGTAAGATGTCTAGACTTAGACTGAGTATTTTAGGTGATAATTGGTGAGTTTGGGTAGAATTTCTAAGATAGGACGGTCTTAGAAGCCGACAGAAGTACACTAATTAAAAATTATAACGACGGTAGCGAGACTTCTTGTGTAAAATATGTTCATAATTTCACTTAGCTAATGCTATTATGAATATATTGTTACGTGAGCATGTTTGATATACTATCGTTACGATGATTAATGAATGTATTAGTACGTTTCCTTGTGTTTTATTCGTATAACCTATTCTTACCTCCCTTCTCGTGCGTGTGTGGCAGATTAAGGATGGTTAGTACGCGTGGTAGACCGCGTACACGTGTGGATGGTGGGGAGGCGACCGCTTCAACGTATGATCAGCCGGAGAGGGTTGAAGCCGCTATACGCCCATCTACCCAACCATTTCTAGGCGGAGGGCCTGAGATCGTTCCACGGGTAGACCTGGCTTCGTCCAACCCGGTTATTCAGGATATAACTCCCCAATCTGAGATGATGGCCGGCATGATGTTGGTGATGAATGAAGCCATGGCCAAACAGCAAAAGTTCCTTCTGAAAGTGATCGAGGATCGAGATGTGAGCAACCGGAGAAATGAGATGGTTGCGGAGAATATTGAAATGATTGGATCCGGCGGTACGGGTCATGTGAACCGAACGGAGGAACCAATAACTGTTGATGTGGGACAAGGTAAGAGAGCTTGCACGTATAAGTCCTTCCTGGGTTGCAGACCACCGGAGTTATCCGGTTCTGAAGATCGTGTTGCATGCATGAAATGGATTCAAGGGATCGAGCAAGCTTTTGACTCGTCTGAATGCAGAGAGAATCAGAGGGTGAAATTTGTGTCCCAAATGCTCAGGGACACGGCTCTCACGTGGTGGAATGTCACCAAGATCACCCTCTCTCCTACTGTTCTGGTTCAATTAACTTGGGTCGAATTCAAGAAGAAGATTTTGGAAGAATTCTACAATAAGAGGGCCTTGGACCGTATTAAAGATGAGTCCCGGTATCTCAAGAAGGGAAACTTGAAGGTGAGGGAATACACCCGTTAATTCATGGAAAAGTTAGGGTTAGTGGGGCATGTGACCCCAACAGAGAAAGAGAAGATAAAGGCCTACCTTAAGGGCCTACCGGAGGATATGATGTCGAGGGTCCGCAACTCGAAGGCCACTAATCTTCGTAAGACCATAGAAGAGGCGCAACTCATGGAAGAGGTCTAAGCTAGAGACAAGGTGGAGAAATCTGTTGTGGTGGTGGAGAAACCTAAGTGGGAAGGCAATTCCGGACCTCCTAGGAGGAATCGACCTTTCGTCGAAAATCGAAATTTCGAAAATCGTCAAGAATCTGGATGGTGCCAGAAGTGCCGAAGCAAGCACCATGGCAACTTTAACACCACTACCCACTCCTGTGCCAAGTGTGGGAAATCTGATCACTCCACCAAGGACTACACCCGATAAAAGGGATTATCTGCTTCGAGTGCAAGACACCAGGGCATGTGAAGAGGTATTGCCTGAAGCTCAAACCGGGTAGTGTGCCTGAGAAGAGAGAGAACCCACCTAGGGCTCCAGGTCGAGCCTTTCAGATGACGGCCGATGAGGCCAAGGCATCCACCGACATGGTATCGGGTACGTTCTCCTAAACTCCGTACCAGCTCGTGTACTTTTCGATTCGGGTGCCAGTTTCTCTTTTATATTTGTTTCGTTTCGTGAAAAGCTTGACATGCCCACTAATAGTCTAGAGAATGCTTTAGTGGTTGAGATAGAGAATGGTAGTCAAGTGTTAATCCATGATGTCTTGAAGGATTGTACTATCGGAATTGAAGGGAAGGAATTCCCGATCAACTTGATGTCGATGGTTATTGGTGGTTTTGACGTGGTGGTTGGCATGGAGTGGTTGGCGAACAATCATGCCGAAATCGTATGCTCCAAGAAGCTAATCTGACTCCCCAATCCTAGTGGTGATGTTGTTGTGATTTATGGCGAGAAGAGGAAGGGTGATGTGACGATCATCACCATGGCTAAGGCACTCAAATTCTTAGTGAAATGATGCTCATCTTTTCTAGCATATGTGATCGACGTCAAGCTCGAGAAGAAGAAGCTTGAAGACGTGCAGGTGGTGTGGGAGTTTCCCGACGTCTTTCCGAATGACTTGTTCGGGTCACCATCCGACCGTCAAGTAGAGTTCCATATTGATCTTGTGCCGGGGGCGGCTCCTATTGCTCGAGCCCCTTATCGGTTGGCGCCATTGGAGATGCAAGAGATGATGGCTCAACTCCAAGAGCTTTTGGAGAAAGGTTTCATAAGACCGAGCTCGTCGCTTTGGGGAGCTCCGGTCTTGTTTGTTAAGAAGAAGGATGGCACAATGAGAATGTGCAATGATTACCGTGAATTGAACAAGGCAACGGTGAAGAACAAGTACCCGCTTCCGAGGATCAATGACTTGTTCGATCAACTCCAATGAGCGGGGTGTTTCTCAAAGATCGATTTGCGTTCAGGATATCACTAAGTGAAGGTGAGAGGAGAAGATGTCCCAAAGACGGATTTTAGAACGCGTTACGGTCATTACGAATTTCTCGTGATGCCGTTTGGTTTGACTAACGCACCGGCGGTGTTTATGGACTTGATGAATAGAGTGTGCCGACCATTTCTCGACAAGTCGGTCATTGTATTCTTTGATGACATACTTGTGTATTCCAAGAACGAGCCGGAACATGAGCAACACCTTCGTGAAGTTCTGGAAGTGTTGAGAAAAGAGAGGTTGTACGCTAAATTTTCCAAGTGCGACTTTTGGCTTGAGCAGGTTCAATTCTTGGGTCACGTTGTCACTAGAGACGGAGTGAAGGTGGAACCCTCCAAGATTGAAGCTATGATGAATTGGGAACCTCCCAAGAGTCCATCGGAGATCCGAAGTTTCTTGGGTTTGGCGGGCTACTATCGAAGATTCATCTAAGACTTCTCCAAGATCGCTTCTTCCTTGACGGCTTTGACTCAAAATAATGTGAAGTTTGTTTGGACCGAAGTGCAAGAGAAAGCGTTACGGACTTTGCAAAAGAAGTTGTGTGAAGCTCCAATTCTGTCACTACCCGAAGGATCGGAAGACTTTGTGGTCTATAGCGACGCTTAAAAAATGGAAGACTTTGTGTGAAGCTCCAATTCTGTACGTTCTCACTAGGCTTTAAGCCTAACACTTTTTTCTCAAATGATGTGTATAACAGGTTCCCTTAGCGGTGGGTTGCCGAAGGCTTGAGTGACGAGCATGGGCTTTTGAGTCACTTTTGAGATGATAGATATTTTGGGAGTATTGGCGTTATAAGCAACTTTATTATTTTGGGATTTGGGTTGACAACCAATGTAATCTAGATATAAGTTATTTAGATTAGTTCGTTGTCAATTAACATATTCATCTGCAGGTTTTTGTAAACGATTTATTGCATTACCCCTTTTTGAGTGGTTTACTCCATTTATGATCATCATTTTGCCAAATTTCCAATTTTTAAATTTATTCTAAATTTTAGGGTGTTACATAATGACCCTGCTGCCTATGGCCTAAGCCATGATTGCCATGGGTCAGGGCCGGGCATGTATGTTGCTATTTGAAATGATCAGATTAAAACTCAAATGATATAACAACTGTAAATCATTGTTTATGTGCCTTTTTTCTTATCATTGATGTCAAATATACATTTGTGCAAAAGGGTTGAAATTGTGAAACTTCGAGTTAGCCTGCACAATTCCATTCTAGGAACAACATGTAAAAGATAAATTAGGTATACGGTGTCTGCTAGATGGCCACTTAAGAGCTCAATTTCCACAAGGAGTTCAATCTCCAAATGCATTGTAACTTTGCACATTGTGACTGCCATACTCAAACCCTCATATGTTTATGCATACAAAATTACAGTTCATTTGAATATTGAGCTCCTTGTGGGCATTGATCTCTTAAATACAACCAATGCTAGTAACAATGGGAAATCAGACATATCACATATACATAATTCAAGATTTTTTTATATACCAAAAGACATCGGATATAATAATTCATGGACATGGTTAATAAAACACTAGAAGTGCACTCGCGCAATGCAGTGCGATACATCTTGATTTTAATATGATTTTATATGGTTTTGAGAAAGCGACAATGTTTTATGTTTGAATAAAATATAATTTGAAGACCCCATAAAATTTTAAAAAAAGTATATCGATATTATTATTAAATTAACAATTAAAAGTTCTCGGTTTTTTATATAATTTGTTTATTTCAATTTTTTATTATAATTCAATTTAGGTTTAATAAAGATGTAACTTACTATAGGTTTAATAATGTAATGCTTTTCCATAAGGATAATAACTAAGTATTATGTTATAATTCAATGTTTATCTTAATTATATTTTAGATTATTTATATTTAAAATGAGATGTTTATCGTATTTTTTATTATGCTTATCGGTTACTTATATGAATTTAAACATGCAGTTTTAAAAAGTTGTACTCATGCACCATTTACTTGTAATCTTGAATTTTAAGTAATATGCATCAATATACAATATTTGATACATAAAAATGGTTTTTAATGTTTTGTCTCGTATGTTTTATAACATAGTATAAATTAGATATCATAAACAAATCTCTCTCTTTTTAACTATTTCATTAGATGAAACAAATTTTTATCATCATTTTTCGATTATGATGTGTGATTCTTTTACCAAATAAATACATAAAATACGATACTATTGTAATATATATTTGAAATCTTACTTAAATGGGCCATAAGATCACTTGAGCTAAACCACCCTAGGACCTAGAGGACTTCACATTTTGGGCCATCACATAAATTGTCGATTTAAAGCAAGGGAACAAAGGAAATGACAATTTTGGTAGAAGGGAGTTTACCAATGATTGATAATACATGTTTGTTGATTTAATTACAATTTTATAATGAACATATCTATAATGTAATTATGTAAACACAAGTATAGATCTTTTTCTTCGAATTTGTGAAAAATTGTTCATCCATGTACTAGAATAAGCATTCAGATATTTAATACAGAAACAAACATCAGTTTATCACATACGAATACAGACTTGGGTAATATAATAAGCATCGACCAAAAGCCCTAGCTTCATTGTCGCGGTAACTTAGATACTAGTTTTCGACTGTTGATTTTTTGATTTTTATTACATGTCAGTGAATTTCAAATGTGAAATGACAAGATTTATAAAACCTTCTACATATCTTTTATTCTTTATTCCCTTATAAAAGCTCTTTTATTCACTCTTAAAACAATGAAGTGGTTTCAAACCAAATTAAGTTGAAGAGGAAGGTTTGATGTTTGTTTGTTTTGAGAGATCAAGATCGATATTGGCATACTTTATAATTCAAGAAGGATACAATAGGTATTTGAATATTTTTTATAATCTGACTTAGCCATATATATGAACGCATATAACTTATTATTAGGTGTTGTTTTGTTTTTTATGAGGTGTTGAAATCTGAAGTCTTATTTTACTTCTTATTGATAAGAGGTGGTGTTGCAATATGAAAACAAAATCAACAAAATTGTTTGTTTTTGTAAACTAAGTACATCGATTGCAGTAGAATATCTAAATTACAAGAATAAATAAGATGTTCTAAACTGTACTAATTATTGTGGCAAAATGGGTTGTGCTGTAGTGAAGAAAAAAATTAAAAGTCCATCCATGGTTAAGTTCTCAAGCTAAACGGGCATCCTTAAGACACTAGAATATCTAATTTAGCCATTGTCTTTTGGTTAAATCCAATCTCTCCATTTGGATAAAAAAACAAATCCTAGACAAGGAGAAACCCATTAATCTCACAAAATAATATGGAACAATTTAACCTCGTTGAGAGAGTTTGAGATCGAAATGGGATTGATTGAGGAAGTATGAAATCGACAACAACACATGGATCAATTAAGAATAGCAACATAGATTGATTTTGTTTCCCAATTGAAAGAGACAGGAACAATTTAGGTTTTCCGTTTGAGCCATTGAGAGAGAAAGATTAGTATGATCTTGGTCGATTTCATTAAGGGAGCATGAATTGATCAAGAGATAATATGTAACACCCGGATTTCCTCGGTAAGAAATTGCCCTCTTATGTTTTCTCCACTCTAGAGTATCTATATTTTAGTCATGGACGAGTTACCTATAGGGCCGAGATATATCGAGAACCTTTTGAGTGGAATAAAACGAAGTTTTGGAGGTTGTTAGGCGTGGGGCGACGGTGTCATGCGACTATGACATGGTCACTGTCGCTGGGTCATAATCGCCTGGGAAGGGCCACTCTCGGTACAGTCCACGCGGCAGTGCCCGCGAGAGTGACAAGGACACTATCTCCGAGTCACTCTCAACGTGAAGGGGCCACCCGCGGTACATCTTTAGCAATAGTGCCTTGCGAGAGTGACAAGGGCACTATCACCGAGACACTCTCGCTGACGGGCTCCAGAGGGTATTAATTGAATCAACTACGTTTTTATTTCATTCCTCAGTTTGGATAGCCTTTGGTTGATGCGATTTCTCTCCAAGACTTGGTAGATTTCTCCCTTCCCACCCTCTCTCTTCATTTACTCCACTATTGTGGTTACTCAAGATCATTAATTGTTCTTCTATGTCAGTATTATTGTGAACCTCAAGGGTATTCAAGCTTCAAGGATCCTCTATCTTCATCCACTATAAAATTTCACCAGTATATCTAGGCTTTCTACAAAACCTAGCATGTGAGTTCAATCTAACCTTTGCTAAAACTTTATTGTAACACCCGTAATTTTCGGTAAGTAAAGGACACCCAGACGTTTTTGGAACTTATGAACGGTGGGACTTTTGTTGGGAAATCATTGTTTGAAGTTCCTTGGAGTATCGGGGGTATTGGCGTTGAAAAGTCGAGTTTCGGAGCTTGGTACGGGCTTGGCTACAATGCCCGACGACTATGACAGTGTCATAGTCGCACCGGGCAAAGTCGTAGCATGAAACAGAAGCAGAGGGGCACCCAGCGACAATGCCCAAGGCATTGTCGCATGGCAATGTCGCATATGAGGGTCAGAGAGTGGTTAAGTGCAGGTTTCAGCTCATTTCTCCATTTATTCACTTCCACTCCTTCCCAAACACTCTCTAGAACTAACCTAGGGCATACATGGCAATTTTGGGTCATCCTTGGCTCAAATCCTTAAGTATTATGGAGGTAAATCATCATCAAGTGGTGGAATTGGAAGCTTTGATCAAGAGTTCACCATCTCCATCTCCATCTCCATCTCCATCTTCATCTTCATCTTCAACCTCAAGCTCCATTTTAGAGTTTTCTAGGTTTTCATCAAAACCTAAGTGGTAAGTTTATCCTCTCCACCTCTAAACCTTATTTTAAGACATAAATGCTTCATTGATGATATCCTAGTGTTTTATTACTTCAATTTCAGTTTGGAAGATTTTGGAGAAATTTAGGGTCAAAATTAGGGTTTTGACCAAAATGGGGATTTTGATGTAAAGTGCTTGGGGATCGATTAGTAAATGGTTAAATGTGTTTGTTTATGGGTGGAAATTGTGTATCTAGGTTTCGGAAGGAATTGCTTGTGGATTCGGAATTCTTCAAATGAGCTCAAGTTGGGGTAAAATCTAGATTTAGCCTAAATCTAGCGAGATGAGTTCAAGTTGATTTGTGAAAACGGTGTACATGTCAAAATATTTATTTTAAAGTATTTTGTGTTTTACTTGAAATTGTTAACTGCTGATCACCTGATAAATTTTGGTTATTTTGAAATGTTTAGTTTTATAAAATGGTGAAACACTCATTTTGGTATTTTTGAGAATTTTGGTAAATAAATCATGTTGATATGTTTCACTGATGATTTTACATATATATTTGGAGCTCATTTGATATAAGTGTCATTTTGTGTATTTGATCTTATAAGCCTTTTCGGAAATGCATATTATTGTGTTATGAGGCATCTTAGAAATATAAGGGTATGAGTTCATTTGGAAAATGGTTTGCCTCGACCAATGATGAGATTTGAGTTAATCATACTTTTGGTCGTTGTGTTTGCATAATAGTTGGTCAAACGTGTTTCAATGTTTATACTGGCTTACATTTGGGGGTTTACGTAAATTGTTGGGCCTTTGGCTCGGTTTTGACTAAATTGAGTCTTGAGGACTTTTGTTCGGATTAATAACCGTTGTGGGATTTTGAGTATGATGGCGTATTTTTCGTGTCATTTGAGAGTTACATGTTTTGGGAGCTTTTATGATATAATCCAAAAATCAAACATAAATTAATAAATTCGGTAACAAGCTACAACACATCAAAATACACATAAAATTGTTCCCTATAGATACATAGATACACACCAAAATTGTTGAACATAGATACATAGATACACACCAAAACTATTGAAAATAGATAACCAACATTCAAGATTACCATTCCACAATTTTCCAGATTACCATTCTACCAAAAAAAAAATCAATAAGAAAACAACAATAGAACCAATATATCAACTACTAAAATTAGGGGTGTGCAAAACCCGAATAGTCCGAAATCCGAATCCAAACCCGAACCGAAAATAAGGTGTTTTTGCAAAACTCGAATACCCCGAAATCCGATAAACCGAAACCCGACTTTTGGGGGGATATTTGGGTTCGGATTGGGTTTGATCAGGGCTGTAAACGAACCGAACGAAAACGAACAAAGACTTGTTCATGTTCGTTCGTTTAACTTAAACGAACAAACAAACGAACACGAGCAACAAACGAACAAAAAAAATTGTTTACGTGTTCGTTTAGAAAATAGTTGTGTTCGTGTTCGTTCATTAAAATGTTAAACGAACATAAACGAATGAACGTAAAGGAACATAAGGGGGCGTTTGGTTCGCAGATTCTGATGGAATCTGATGGAATTGGAATGTTGAATTCCGTTGACCAGATTTCATTACATCGTTTGGTTCATTCTTTTTAAGAAATTGGAATGTTGAATTCCAATGAATTCCACAAATGAAGGAATTCAACATTCCTTGGGGGAGGGGGGGGAGGTGGTATTTCATTGGAATGGAATGTCATGTTTTTTTGGACAAAATTGCCTTTCATCCTAATATGCACCACCACCTCCGGCCACCATTGACCACCACCTCCGGCTACCAACACCGGCCACCACCTCTGGCCACCATCGACCACCTCCGGCCACCACCACCACCACCTCTGGCCACCATTGACCACCACCGACCACCACCACCTCTGGCTACCAACACCGGCCACCACCACCACCTCCGACCACCGCCATCGGCCACCACCACCTCCGACCACCACCGCCACGGGCAACCACCATTACCGTTCAACATTATTAACAGACACTAACTCTCTCTCATCTTTATCTTTCCCTCTCTCCTCTCTCTCCCTCTCTCTCTTTCTCCTCTCTCTCTCAATCTATCCTCTCTCTCTCTCTCTCCCTCTCTCTCTTCTCTCTCCTCTCTCTACTCTTTCTCAATCTATCATCTCTCTCCTCTCTATCCCTCTCTCCTCTCCTCTCTCTCTCTCCCTCCCTCTCTCCCTCTCCCTCTCCTCTCTCTCTACTCTCTCTCTCAATCTATCCTCTCTCTCCCTCTCTCTCTCCTCTCCCTCTCTCTCCTCTCTCTCTTTCCCTCTCTCTCCTCTCTCTCCTTTCTCTCCTCTCCCTCTCTCTTTTTCCTCTCTCTCCTCTCTCTACTCTATCTCTCTCTCAATCTCAATCTATCCTCTCTCTCTCTCTCCTCTCTCTCTCTCTCTTTCCTCTCTCTCTCTCTCATCATCATTCGTGTGCTAAAATAATCAAAGCAATTTTAGTTAAAAATTAAACTATTTAATGACTATTTCATTAAAGTAATTTTTGTTGAAAAAAAATAAATTAAACAAAAAGGGTATTTTGGTCATTTACCAAAATTTCATTCCAATTATAAAGCTACAATCTGTTAACCAAACAGAAAAATTTCAATTCATTTAACAAATTCCATTCCAATTCTGTCAACCAAACAGGTGGTCAAACCTGACAACATTCCATTTCAATTCCTTCAAAATCAAATTCCTTTTAACATATTTCATTACATCCAAAAACAAAACAGGTGATCAAACCTGACAACATTCCATTTCAATTCTTTCAAAATCAAATTCCTTTAACATATTCCATTACATCCAAAAACATTCTACGAATCAAACGCCCTCTAAGTTTCACTCTCTTTTATGAGATGCCTCAATCAAACACTTAATACAAGCTTGAGCCAAGGGACACAAGCCAATAGGCTCAAGCAACCAGGCTTTATGTCGACGGCATATGGTAAAATAATAGAATGGCAAAGAGATAAGGCTTGTATATATATATTAGAGATGAAGGAAAAGAGAGTTAAAGCCACCGATGTGGGATAGAAATATAGAATCTTCACTCAACAAAACAAAAGCAAAAGCCGCTCATGTAAATCCATCTCACATCAGAATTGGATAACTATTTTATAAAGCCAAACCTATTATATAAGCTATGCATGGGTGTAGGTTGTAATAAGTAATCTTCGTTTTCTATAAATATTTTTTAAAATAATGTTAAATCTTTGTTAATTATTGTTTTTCAATTATTAACTAATTAAACATTTAATTTGTTAATTTATTAAACGAACGTAAACAAACATAAATAAACGAACATAAATGAATGAACGTTCATGAACGTAAATGAACGAACGAGACATTTGTTCATGTCCGTTCGTTTATTAAATAAACGAACATAAACAAACTTCCCGCCGAACGGTTCGTTGAACGTTCGGTTCATTTACAGCCCTAGGTTTGATCTTTGGGCCACCCGACCCGTCCGAAAACCCGAAATAATATACATATGTATTTTAAATATTATATAAATATATTTATTTATCTAATTATCTTTTGAAAATCGTAAATTTTAGTCTTTTAAAGTGTTTTCTAATTTTTAAACTTACTATCGATTTCATCAATCTCTCAATTGATTGAATTCATTCTCAAAATCGATTGAATTTATATATAATTTTTGCATTATATAATACTCGAACCCAACCGACATCAACCCGAAACCTGATCAATCCGAACCCGAAACAATCCAAAATCTGAAACCTAAAATTCGGGTATTGATTTCTATATCCGAAATCCGATCGGGTTTTTGGTTTTCCCACCCGAACCGCCTCGACTCGTCCGATGCACACCCCTAACTAAAATATATCAAATCTGATTTCGAAAAGCAAAGCAACGAATAAACTGTAACCTGCTGACAAATATTTGATTCTTCTTAATTTTTGTTATCTTTTGATAAATCTAATCTACGTGTATATTGGAAATTAATACTCACGTTTAAAAGAATGATAAGTGGCGTCCAAATTTGCTAACGCATTGAAGTAAGCTTGCTGCCAGGCCTTGCCATCTGCTCCTGCTCTGCTTGAATGCTCTCCAAGAATCCCAAGCACCCCATCTCTAGATGTTCTGACTCTGCGACATAGTAGAACCTGAACTCCATAGATTTCGATTTCGATTTAAATTTCAAAATCATCTCAAAACAGTGTTCGATTTTCTGGTTTTTCTTGCAAGTGTGTGAGTAATTTGTTTGTATCTTGCTACTAGTGTCGCCGACCGGAGGTAAATCCACAGGGAGGGTGACGTGAAGAGGAGGCTGCGTGAATGAAGATTGAGGAGGCGTGGTTTTTTTTTAGGGTTATATGTCTGATATTTTTTTTTTTTGTTTAAAAGATAGAAATGTCAAAAATATGTCTTAATAGAAACAACACATCTTTCCCCTACTTAGCGAATAAGCCGGAATTGGCTGCGCGAATAAGCCATTAAGCCCCAAGTAAACGCTCTAAACGTCTGCGCAAATAAGTCGGTTTTATCATTAAGCCCCAAGTAAACACCCCCTTAATAGGTTATAGGCATTTTTAAAGACTAAACAAGGTCTTACTCGTGTTTTTTAAACTTCTTGGTTTTCATATCCATAAGATAAATCAAACAATGCTTCGAGGAAAAGTCCAACAAACTGATTATGTGGTTACAATAACTAAATAATATTTCCCAAATACTTACATTCATATTTTTATTTTAGTTAATAATATAAATATTTATATGCCTAATAATATATAAAAATTAATTATAACAAGTGATGAACAACTTCTTATGCGCATGTTTGGTGACAACCTCTTCATCTGCTTTTAAATTTTTAAAATTTGATGTTGGCTGTCTTAAAAACATGTTTTTTCATATCAAAAATCTTACTAATATTTTCTTTAATTTAATTATAAAATAAACATTGTTAGAATTTCAAGAGTTCTTTGTGCATAGAGGCCTTGGCCCAGGCCCAATAAGCCCTAAGTCTTAGGCCCAGTTTTGGTACGTGGTATGGTATAGGTTTGTACGTTAGAACATCTCCAACAAATATGTTATATTTTTTATTTTATTTTTAGAATTAGAATTAGAAAAAAATATATATATATTCTCTGTCTTTTTTTCTTAGTTTTTTTCTCTATTTTAGAAAAAGTACAGCATAACTGTTAGAATAAACTTTTGCCAAATTTATAAAATTTCTAAAATAACATAGCTGTTAGAGATGCTCTTAGTAGTTTCAAGTTTCAATCAGTTATAAATCGATTTTAATTGGACTTAACATTTTCATTTTTTACTTTGAATAATTATGTTTTTAAATTATTTTTAAAAATTATATTTATATAAAGTTTAGTCATTTTAAGTGTTGTGACTTTTAGGTATTTATAACTACTAGAAATGTACCCTCGCAATGTAGCGGGTTTCTGAAATCTAGAACTCGAACTCTCGATCATTATTCATACTTTTTGTTAGTCCTTTTTTTATTTTATTTTACAATTTTGAGAAACCTAGATTTAAAACAAAAATATATTTTAGTTTAGTTTAATTATGGTTTCTTATAAAAAAAAATAATAATAATAAATTTTGTTACGGGTCAAAAAATGTTTAATTTAAATGATAATTATATTTAAGATATTTTATATTTAAAATTAAAAAGATAACATACTTCAATAAAAAATAAAAATAAGGTGTTTTATCTCGAATTTTCTTATATTTATCGGTTAGTTATATCAATAGTTAAAAATTTTACATATTTTAGAAAATAAAAATAAGTGTTTATCTGCAGTTAGTTACACGAATTCAAACATTGAGCTTTTATACGTTGTACTTATGTTTAATCAATTTGTACTTTTGGTTTTGAAGTAATATGCATTAATAAGTGGTACCTAATGCATAAAAATTAGTTTTTAAGAGTTTAGCTTAAATGCTTTATAATGTAGTATAGATATATTAGTTAAAATTCAAAATTACAAGTTATTGAAACATAATTATAACTTATTAAAGTCTCATGTTTTTATTTGTATAACTAACTGCAAATAAACATATTAAATACAGGATAAACACTATGAGATAAACTACATGTTTTATTTTTTTTAAATATATTTATTAGATCAATGCATGTTTTTATAATATAGTATAGATATATTAGTTATGAGATTATAACTAATATAGATATAGATATATCAAGAGCAAATCATAAAATAAAAAATAAATATTGATCAAATCGTCCAATAAATATAAAAAATAAATATTTATAATAGTAGATAATATTGATCAAATCGTCCATTAAATATAAAAAACAAATATTTATATTAATAAATGAGTATTCATTCTACAAATAGATGATGATGTGAGATACTGTGCTTGGATAAGTTATACTAATATATTATGAAATTGTAAATTAAATAATTGACTTTAATTAGTTGTATTTTGTGTTTAAAATATTGTAATTAAGAGTTTTTTATGTCTCTTTTATAATATAGTATTATATAAATATAAAAAATAAATATTGATAATAGTATATAATATTGATCAAATATTTATATTAATAAATGAGTATTCATTCCACAAATAGATGATGATGTGAGATACTGTGTTTGGATAAGTTGTACCAATGTATTATGAAATTGTAAATTAAGTAATTGGTTTTAATTAATTGTATTTTGTGCTTAAAATGTTGTAATTAAGAGTTTTTTTATGTCTTTTTTATAATATAGTATAGATATAGATACTTTTAAATAGCTCAAATAAATATAACTATACTTTTAAATAGCTCAAATAAATCATTAATAATACACAACAATTTAATTAATAAGAAATACTAGTAAAAAACATAAGAAATTACATTTAAAAATATAATTCAACGAGGGCTTGAATTGATATTTGATTTTGTGCCTCGCCGATTCCAGGTATTATGGTTCTCCATTTAAAATTTTGGAAATAAAGTAGGCCTACAAAGCTTAACTAGGTTCTGAATTAGGTTTGGTAGGACCATACTTTGACTTACTCCAATTCTAGTTTTGGAGAGATCAAATTAAATGTTGTTTGGTTGATAGACTCGATTAAATCTTGTATGGATAAAGTTAACTGTGTGAATTAATATGTTTAGATTGAAAAGATTTTTGTTTAGGATGGCTTTTTCATGGATAGAAGAAGCACATTTTTCAATTGGGAGGAACAAGTTTGGAAAAAACTTGGTTTTTGGCATAAAACTTCTCCTTAGAAGCTTATTGAATAAGCCACTTTCTATATTAAGTCACTACCAAATGGTCATGTATAGCCGATCGAATAAGTTATGAGTCTCATTAAGCTCATTAATTTGTTAACAAACATGCACTAAATAACTCTATCGGGTACCAGTGAATACAAAATCTAGAGTAAATTACAAAAACCGTTCTTTTGGTTTGTGGAAACTCTGAATATCGTCCCTACAACTTGTTGAAAAGTTAATATGTTTCCAATCTTGTCTTTAAACGGTACTTATTGTGATTTTTTGTTTTTGTAGATTATTGTAAGTTGAGGGGTTGATCTTGAACCTGACTGATTCTTCTGGTTTACTTTGCACTTTAAGGAGTTTTCAAAGGGTAGTGGTGTTGTATATGAAGTTGTTGAAGGGTTATAGAGAAAACTTCGCTTAGTATTTATTTTGTCTCTTAGAGGCGTTTGGTTCGCAGAATGTTTTTAGATGGAATGAAATATGTCAAAGGAATTTGACTTTGAAGGAATTGGAATGGAATGTTGTCAGGGTTGACCACCTGTTTGATTGACAGAATTGGAATGAAATCTGTTAAAGTAATTGTAATATGTCTGTTTGGTTCACAGATTGTAGCTTCGGAATTGAAATGGAATTTTGGAAAATGATCAAAATACCCCTTTTCATTATTTTAATTTTTTTAAACAAAAATTGCTTTAATAAAATAGTCATTAAATACTTTATTTTTTAACTAAAAATACTTTAATAAAATGGTTAATGGATATGAACTAAACATAGGCACAAACAGAAACATTAATCCATTAATCCATGAACAAACAGGAACATTAATCCATGAACACTATCAATCGACTGTATGGGTTCTGAACAAACAGGAATATTATCAAACACTGTCAAACACTATGAACAAACAGGAACAAACATGAACATTAATTGACTGTATGGACTGTAGAAACGATGAACAAACACTATTAATCGACTATGTGGGTTCTGAAGAAACGATGAACAAACAGGAACTATCAATCGACTACCAACAGTTTTTTTTAAAGTAAATCGACTACCAACAGTTTTTTTTGAAGTAAATCGACTACCAACAGTAAATTGATTTTGAGAAATCGATATAGAGAAATCGACTACCAAGAAAGCGAAATGTAGAAGAGATACATCGAGAGAGATAACCTGCTGCAATGGGGAAGACGATCGAGTTCGATTATGTCTGATGGAGAAGACGAGAGAGAGTCGATTATGCCTGATAAAGAAGACGATCGAGTTTGATTTCTTATGTCTGGTGTTTTGATGTCGGTTGTGATAAAAAAGGGTAGGGTTTATTGGGGTAAAGGGTAATTTTGGAATTATGGAAATATCAAATTCCATTCCATTGAAATACGTAGGTTTTTGGATGGAATGTTAAAATCCTCTATGTATGGAATTTATTGGAATTGGAAGATTATATTCCATTGAAAAGCTTGAACCAAACAAGGAAATGAAATCTGGTCAAAGAAATTCAACATTATAATTTCACCAGATTCCATCACATTCTGCGAACCAAACACCCAATTAGGGTTTTGTTACTTTAATAAATCATTTTTTACTTCCTATAGAAATTTGTGCACTCAATTTTCTTTTATACAAATTATATAGAAAGACTAAAATGTCCCTCTCATAACTTGCACATAAGAACACTTTAACAGATGATTCTAACGACAGTTTAGGGTCAGAGACGAAATCCATAATGAAATGAAAACCACAATGAAGATCCTTGTAATTGCCAAATTGTAAGGATGATATCTAGAGTTTTCACAAGCTCGTTGGACGATTTTCATAATATGCTCCAATTTTAGCTACGTCAATAAATAATAAGTTAATTATCTCTCATCTAATATCAATACGTTATATAATAAAGCAATAATTACACATAATCACCATCAGAGACCAAACTTTAAGATATATATTTGGTATCTAAAATCAAACTATTGGTGCCAATACTTTCCTCTAGCTAGTTTCATATCTCTATTTAATGATTGGATATTTTTTTTAATGGTATTACTTTTATAAATAATTAATTTGAGACAAAAGAATACAACATTGATTGAGAAAATGCTAATCCTTCGACTCTATTATATATAACTACTTGCGTATTTGTGCGATACAATTAGATATAAGATTTTATTGTAAACTGATTGTATAAATTGATGTGATTTCTCAATTAAAAGAATATCCATTACTTAAAGTCAATGCTAAATTTATTTGATTGTTTTTTTTTCTTTTTCTGAAATATAGATTTCTGAGAAGAAACCATGTTAAAAATTATTTCAATCAACATACAATAAAAAAAAAATCCACTATTTGATCCTCGCAAACTCCGTCTGTCCTTGGTCCCGTTTGTTAGCCGTGTATTGTTGGTTGTTTTTCTTTAATGCGGTCGTGTATCTCGTTGTTTCGTTTGTTGGTAAACATTACGAAGGGTGGTTTGTAATATTGTTTGTTGGGTTGTTTAATAAAGATTAATGCCATTCAAAAAAAAAACTTTATAAGATAGTATAGATTTGTGTTAAGTAATTTAACTAAGTGCTGTTAATAATATGGTTACAAAATTACAAATATATGATCAATAGATATTTTTATTTGAATACGTAATTAAACAAATGTTGTAATCGATTTGATTACTATTGTGTTCTCATAGTTGTCTATGAGCCGAGTTTTCAAAAGACGTGAGGGTACGATGCTAATAGATAAATATTGGGCACGTTAACTCTTGAGGGTAGCTCAAGTCAGTCTTGAGTTTGTTTTTCATTGGTCATCAGTTTGAGTCTTTTTAATATCGTCGAAGATTTTCCAAGTTATTAATTTCAAGCCTCCATAAAATTAATCAAGATGTAAAATTATGATATGTGAAATTTGCGACAAATTTGGTAACAACTGTTTGTGATGATGGGAATTATAAATTGATTATGGAATTAAAAAAATTAAAGGGCTGTTTTTTTTTTAAAAAAACTCTTAATGGTCCTTAAGTCTGAATCGTTTAGACCTTTTTACACATCACCTCTTATTAATAATAACTAAAATAAGACTTCATACTTTAGATCTTTTAAAAAACAAACGACACCTAAATCTAAAAAATAAACATTAAGTTTTATATATCAAACATCTATGTTTTTCCTCAAGATATAAAGTAATGTCATCAAGTATTATGTTTTTTTTTTGGTTAAAATTAGTACAACGTAATATTTCTTGGTTAAGTACAATTGTACCTCTTTAAAATTCGTCAAAACAATATCGTTTGATATACCGTGCATTCATGCAAGTTTGATATAGGATGTTCATATTCATGTTCTTAAGGTAGTGTTTGGTACGCAAACATGATTGGACGGGACTGGACAGGACAAGACAAATGTTTGTCTTGTGTTTTGTACGACTAAGACTGGATAGGATAGGACTGGACAAATTTCCCTAAAAATTGTTTGATGATTTTATATGTCATTTAATAGTTATAAATAACACAAATAAAGTATATCTTTAAATAATTTAATTATAAAATATTTTTATTTTTTTACACGATTTTCATGCATACAAAAACAATGGTAGGAAATTTAAATGAAGAATCTGAAATAATTGATAATAGTTCGAAAAAATTTGATTCATATAAATAAAATATAACATTTTATTCAATTTGGAAGATCTTAATGAATTGACGAATGCATAGTTGTAGCGACATGTAAAGATAAATGCGGTGAGTGGTCGATGAAGGACGGTAGTTGTGAAGAACGTGAAAGATAGTGGATAGTTGTGGTGCAGGAGGCTGTTATGGTTGATGGTGGTTGACAGCGAGCGACGGTGGTTGGCGGTGAGCGTTGGTGGTGGCGGCAACAATGGGTGGTGGTGATCAGTGGAGGTAGCGATAGGTGGTGGTTGTGAAGGTGGTGGAGGTTGTAGTAGTAGAGGAAGAGGTGGAAGTGGTCGACGATAGTTGGTGGTGGCTACCGGTGGTCGTTGATGGTGGTGGTGGTGGTGATCAGTGTTAGTAGATGAGGTCGGCGATGGTAGTGGTGGTGGCGATGGCCGAAGGGTAGTGGTGACCCTCAAGACTAATACCACATTAGGATAATATATAAAATGGAGGTAGATCAGTGATTTTTAGTTTATGTCTCATTTTTGTCCCATGTTGTTCCACCTATTTTGGTGGAACAAGAAAATACCATTTTTTGTCCCATCTTTTCCCACCTTGTCCAGTCTTTGTCTCTGTCTCATGTCGCGCCAAACGTGGGATAGTGAATTTTTGTCCTATCTCATGTCACGCCAAACGTGGGACAGTGAGTTTTTGTCCCGTTCCGTCCCACCCAGTCTGCAAACCAAGCGCACCCTAAAGAAATATATGTGATGTTTGGTTTAAGACATATTTTTATAAAAAGCTTTAAAAGTTAAAACCATTAAACCATCTAATTTTTCCTTTTATAAGAAAAATGCTAATTTGGTTAGTCAAAACATCTCAACCAGATTTTCCAAAATTAAGAAAACATCAACAAAAAATAAGAGTAAACTACTATTTTCGTCCCTGTCGTTTGTTGTCTATAACTATTTTCATTCCTGATTTTTAAAAATTGCTTTTTTGGTCATTGTGATTTGCAGCTCTTTTCGCTTTTAGTCCCTAAGAATATTAGTTTCAGGGACGAAAAGGGAAAAGAATTGCAAACCACAATGACCAAAAAATCAAGTTTTAAAGTTATGGACGAAAATGGTTATAAACAACAAACCACAAGGACGAAAAATGTAGTTTACTAAAAAAAATAAACTTTAATATCTAACAAGTTCTCTATTTTGAAGATTACACAATTAATTATATTATTAAAATATTTAGTATAACTCATAAAATATTATTTATATCTCCTAAAACATTTAATTTCAAACAATTTCATTGGTAGAATGAATAAAAAATCTTTTTTTCTCATAAATAATTATTTTTGGAGAAATCTCCAAATTTGGATATTTTCATCATCTCTCTCATATTTTTTTCATTTTGGATAAGGTTTTGAAAAATCTGTTAGAGCAAAAATCCCCAAAATCTTCATTTTGGAGAATTTGTTGGAGATGCTCTCATAATCAAGCCTTTTGAAAAACTACTTCAGAGCAT
Source organism: Arctium minus (assembly GCA_954870635.1). Classification (NCBI taxonomy): domain Eukaryota; kingdom Viridiplantae; phylum Streptophyta; class Magnoliopsida; order Asterales; family Asteraceae; genus Arctium; species Arctium minus. The sequence goes on from OX941082.1 coordinate 14,673,891, forward strand.
TTCCAACAGATTCTTCAAAACGGAGATTTTGGAGGTTTTGCTCCAACATATTCTTCTATTTTCGTATATTACACAATTAATTATATTATTAAAACATCATATACAACTGATGAAATATTATTTCCCTCTCCTAATCATTTAATTTCAAGCAATTTAATTGGTAATATGAATAAAAAATCACTTCGCTCTCATAAATAGTTATTTTTGGAAAAATCTCCAAATTTGGAGATTTTCATCATATTTTTTCTCTCATATGGGAGAAGACTATTGGAGCAAAAAACCCCAAAATCTCCATTTTAAGAATATGTTAGAGATGCTGTCATCTCCAACAACTTTTCTAAAATAAAAATTTTCACCAAATTTGGAGAACTCTTTAAAAATGATTACCATGAGAGAAAAAATAAATTTTTATTATATTCCGCCAATAAAAAATCTTGAAATTAAATATTTAGGAGAGAAAATAATATTTTATTAGATATATGTAATACTTTAATAATATAAGTAATGATGTAATCTTCAAAATGGAAAATCGGTTGGAGTTGAGTGCATTTTTTTAGAGATTTTAGACTTTGATTCTTCATTTTTGGATACTTTTTTTAGAGAATTTGTTGGAGATGCTCTCATAATCAAACTTTTTGAAAAACTAATTCAGAGCATCTCCAACAAATTCTCTAAAATGGAAATTTTAGGGATTTTTGCTCCAACAAATTGTTCAAAAACCTTCTCCAAATGGAAAAAATATGTGAGATAGATGATCAAAATCTCCAAATTTGGAGATTTCTTATGAGAGAGAGTTGATTTTTTATAAATTATGCCGATGAAATTGTTTGAAATTAAATGTTTAGGAGAGAGAAATAATATTTTTTGAATTGTATTGAATATTTTAGTAATATAATTAATTGTGTCATCTCTAAAATAGAGAATTGTTGGAGATGAAATACTATTTTATTTCTCAATTTTGACTTTTTACTTCTCAATTTTGAAAAACTTGTTAGAGATGATTTTCAAGTAATGTCTTAATAAACTCCATTAGTAACTTATATCTAGTTTGAGAAATAAAACCCAAATATTTATATTCATAAAAACCTTTAAATAAGATCGAAATTTTGAACGATTATGTATTAAAATCAAGGTTCTAAATGGCAGCGAGGCCAAGTCTCAAGACTTAGGAGCCACGGTGAAGTCATGACGTTTTCAAGACATGACTTATGGTGTCAAATATCCAATTCACATATAATATTATATATAAAAGTGTATGTTTTGTAATGTTACTAGTCAATAGTAATAAACAAGTTAAATTATGTTATATATTAAAAACGTAAAAAAAATCAAATATCTCATTACAATAACTGCGTATTAGACGATGACATGCCATAGGCTTAACATGACGTAACATACAAGGCTTGGTGACATGGCACACCATGACAACTGTGCGACGAATTTTTTTAGACCAGTGATTAAAATCAAATTTGTAAATATCTTGTAACATATATTTTTTAATCTTTATATAAAAAAATACAATTTTTTTTTTTGTTATTTGTTTGGGAAATTGAAAAAAGATGTCAGCTGGTGTAAGTGCAAGCAAGCAAGCAAGCAAACATAGTTATCTGTTGGATTTTGGTGTTTATTTATTTGTTTGAATGGAAGAAAGAAGACCTCCATTTTTAAGCCCCCCTTTCTTTTTCTTTCTTATATACCTTTCTTTCTCTCTCCTCTCTCCTGTTGTTGTATCCTCCCTCCTAATCTCCTATCTCTTTCTTTCCATCTCTTCCTCTCTCTCTCTCCTCTCTCCTCTCTCCAGAAACAAAAAAAGAGCTGTTTTACCCACACAAGTAAGTTCTTTCTCTCTCTCTCTCTCTCTCTCCCATATACAAATTCTTATATTTCTCTCTTTCCCTTTCTAAAATATTTGACTCCCCCTCTCCCCTCTATGATATATTCATTCCACTTTATGCAACTCACACCCAAATCAAATGGGTTCTTGTTATTAATCCAAAATTTTAGCACCCAGATCTGATTTTTCCCTTTTTTTGATCTCAAAATTTCAAATCTTTTTTACTTCATCAAATGGGTGGTTTGATTGTGTTTTCGTTGTTTGCATGTTATTTTCTGCATTCTTGATCTATGTATTTATGGTTTTTGTTCACGGATCTGTTCGATTTATCGCTGTTTATCTTAGATCTAGTTTTGGTGCCCTAGAATTTCTAACCTTTGGGTGTGAAATCGGGTTTTACCCATTTAAATGCTGTTGTATCTGGATTCGATCTGTTGTTGTTTGAATTTATCTCTTCGTTTTGTTGATTTGATTGTTGGATTGTATCACCATGTTCATATCGGATCTAAAAATATTTCATTTATATGTTCGTATTTGGGGAAAAGGGTTTGATTTTGACCTAGAGTTTAGGGTTGCCTCTGTTTTGACTGCTTTAATTGCAAAATTTTCAAAGAATGGCGATTTATTGGGATCTTGCGAAATACTAAAAATGTGATAATGGTGTTTTGTGGTTGCATCTGTAGTTTTAATCGATGGATGATGACGGATTGAATATGCGAAATTGGGGGTATTATGAGCCTTCGTTTAAAGAACATCTAGGGTTGCAATTGATGTCTCCTTTGGGTGACCATCGAGATACGAAGCCTTTCTTATCCGCTCGCGAAACTCCGGTGATTCTGAACCCGAATGGCGGAGCTGCCGCCGCGGCCGCCGCGTACCACCACCACCCTCGTAATTGCGTGGTTTCCGAAGCACCGATACCGATGCATTACATGAGAGAGAGTTGGATTCAAAGAGAGAGACTTCTTCATATGCTTCCTGGAAACCCCAATTTTGCACTCCTTCCTGATACGTCAGCTTCCAATTCAATCCACATGATGCAGCCGCTTGATTCCGCGAAAGATCCCGCGATGAACGTGGATGATAATGCATCCGCCATTATAAAGGGGGGCGGCGGCAGCGGTGGTGGTAGTAATGGTGGTGGTGATGATGCTGGCGGGAGCGGTCCGGTAAAGAAACGATCATCGGGGGCAATCCCTAAAGCCCCACGAGCGAAGAAAGCAAAGAAAGGCCCTGCGGTGCCGAAAGAAAACGGCAATCCGACCGGGCAACGTTCGAAAGTTGTGAAGCGGAATATGGATGTGGTGATAAACGGGATCGATATGGACATTTCTGGTATTCCGATACCTGTTTGCACATGTACCGGGACTCCACAGCAATGTTACCGGTGGGGTTCTGGCGGGTGGCAGTCGGCATGCTGCACCACCACCATATCGATGTATCCGTTGCCGATGAGCACCAAACGCCGTGGAGCCAGGATCGCTGGGAGGAAGATGAGTCAAGGTGCGTTCAAGAAGGTGTTGGAAAAGCTCGCTTCTGAAGGTTACAACTTTGTTAACGCGATCGATTTAAGGGCTCATTGGGCTAAGCATGGAACCAACAAGTTTGTAACGATCAGATAAATGTTCGCGGCTGGTGTGCTGCACACCTTGGTATATGGTTCGTCGTTAACTTGTATATGCTTCTGTGGTCGTTTGCAGAGGTATACTTGCTCATGAATTTTCCGTTTTTTCCGAGCTTTAGACATTTGGGGTTCCATTTATATTTCGATTTATGCTAAAAAAAGGATATTTCTTGGCCATCTAACGTTAGAATTATGGATTCGGTTTCTTTATATCTATAGTTTCTATCGCTTTTAATTACATTGTTCGGATCTTTTATGATCTCTTGTTTGCGTAATCTATCTCGAATCCATCAAATTTGTGGACTTTGGTTGTTTGGCTTATATTGTGCAACCAGAGTTCGAAAAGAACTTGTAAACTTAGAAATAACGTTAATAGATGACATTGTGTTGTATGAGATCACAGTCAGAAATCGATCTTTTTGGAATTTGCATTGTACGGTTTTGTAACGGAATTGAATGACAACAGTAACAGATCTCGGCTCAATCTGAAGGAAATTATGCGATCGAACCGTATGTAGTTTGATCATGAGATATATTTGTTGGAAAGAGAAAAACACAAAGTTCTCAAAGAAAAATGTTCCTTTTTCATTCTCAAACAATTTTGTTATCCCATGTTTGGCGCGACATTAGGTGCGTTTGGTACATGGGACTTGATATGATATGACAGTACAAAAACTTGTTTGATGTTTGATGCGACATTAGACAGGGCAGGGCATAAGTGGAACAAAACATGTGAAATACGTGGAACAAAAATCTGGGAGGGGATAAGATTGGTAAATTATTAAACTACCAATGTCAAATTAGAACTCTAAGATCTTCCGCAATTCTTTCATCTGTATGCCTCGTTCTCACCCATCCATTTCTGTCCTTTCATCGAGTTCCTTCCGTCTGAACAAGTCCAGTCAAGCTGAATGATGTGAAGCTCTTCAAAGGGTGAAAATTTGATCCGAATTAAGACCAGTAGAAACTAATCAAATCGGGCAATTCAGATGTGTTACAATGACCAAAAGGATTGGTGTTGTTATGTCTGGTTTCCATGGGAGAATCCAAACTGATAAGCTCCGGTTGCTGATCTGATTGCAACTGATCATCTTCAAAGACCACCCATTCATCTGTGGTTATCGTCGTCTTCAAACCACTTCTCGAATCATTAGATTCGTGGGTTTTTGTTGTCGTCTTCTCCTCCACAATCACATATTTCTGCTCTTCTTTCGGGAGAAATTGTTTGTTTCCAGATTGATTAGAAGCGCTTTTTATCAGGTTTTCAAGATTTCCGGATATCTGCTTTGAGTATTTTCTCGACTTTGGGACATTCGGATGCCTTGACAACACCAAGGTTTCTGCAAAAGTCTGGATATTTAGACAGTTTTTCACGTTGGGCCGTGGCTTTTTCGATAATGGATAATGTTATTTTGGCTTCCGTTAGACCAGACGAATAAATCCCAACAAGAATGCTGACGATCCCATTGCATATGCTGCCGTAAATATCTAAACTCTCGTCCACGATGCATTCCATGGCTTCAAGAACGAGCAAGTTTGTGCTTGCTGCGTATCGTGGTTTGATCTGGACATGTCGAGCAATCGTTGGAGTTTATGTAGCCAAACAAGATCGTAAAGGATCAAACTCTTTTCGCTCTTTTTCTGTTCGTTTTTCTGTTGCTGCAAAAGAAGGTATAAGAACGACGATTTCTGGTCGAGGAAAGCGTAATAGCCCCGAATAAAGGCCTCAAAGCTCCATCTTTTCACATTCCCCGAATGCCCGTGTTTGAAATCAGAAAGATCGAACGGCAACCGTCCGATCGTTTGAATAGCAGGGACTTTCAAAGTCATCACCCAATTGTGGGTCCTCTCCATTCTAACAGAGAGGGCCCACAACACAGGACGGAGAGAATCATCAGATTCATAAATCCAAGCAAAGACACATTGGGTGCGGTGGATGTCGACATACGATTCGTCATGGTTGGTGGCCTTGATGACCGCTTTCTCGATATCGGGATTCCAGAATGTTGAACGACAAACAAGTCTCGCTTTGATTAGATTGTTTTCGTCTTTAAACGCTCAGGAAACCCTCCTCCACATCCTATTATTTTCTGTTGCAAATTAACTTCCCTGCTATTCTTTCAAGTTTCTTTTTCTCTCACACCTTTTCTTGCTTCTTCTTTGTTTTAAATTTTTGTTTTTCCGATTCTAAATTCGTAATTTTATTCCTAACTTTGCTATTATTTTGAGGTGGACAATTTTTAGAGTTAACCCATGAAAACCGTCCACACATTTTTGTGTCAAAAAATAATAAAATAAGATGTAAACAGCAATAAAATAAGACGTTTTTATGTACCAATGTGTAAGATCAAACATTGAAAATGATACAGTATAAAAAACAAATAGATATACATCAATCAAGAAAATAAGATGAGAAAAATGAATAAAATAATACAAACCCAATTATGAAAAACTTGAATTTTTCCACAAACAATTTAAATCCTCCAAGCCAAAAGGGCTTCTCTTTATCTCCTTCACCAGTACAAACACACCACCAGATCATGGACCAGGGGGACCATCTTTGGACAAAGTCCTGGCAGCTTTCAAACCAAAAAATATACTCGTTTTGAGTACTCGCGACTCGTCCCCGACCACCGTCGAAGGTGAAGTTTATCACAATCTAGACTCGTCAGGAACTTTGTAGTCGGTTTTTCTTTAACCATTGCCAAATGAACGGAAATAACCAGGGAATTGAGAGCAATAAGCAAAATTTGAACACAGGTTGTATATATATAACACAAACATCATGAGGCTGCTGATGCCTTCTCCAGCTTTTCTTTCTCGATTGCTGCTCGTCTCTGATCAGCATGCTGCGCAACTCCGTTTGCCAGTGCCTGATAATGGAAGTCAAGCGTCTGCGAGAGGTTCTGGAATCTTGTTGGATCTGACGCTTGCAAAACTACGGATTCATCACATAAATAACCACAAATTGATGTTAGGACACGAAACTAAAGGCTTAATAAAACCAAAACCGAAGCCGATAACAGTTTGTTGGGTGGACCAGATACAGAATTTGAACATTGAAGCAAGTCTAATTCATGCATAAGCAGCTTTACCTTTCACAGTATCCACAAAGAGAACAAAGGGATCCACTTCATCAATAGGTGACTGCAAGTCTTCATCGTCACTGAAGTCATCATCAGAGTCATCATCGTAGTCATCAGTTGACCGGAATGCCTTTGCCTGAAGATAAGTTTGTTAGTAGGAAGTCCAACAAATATAGACAGTTTTATCTTACTGATGTAAAGAACTTGCCAAATAACCGAGTTCTTAGCTACAAACCTGTGCAGCCAATTTCTGAAGTCTCAAGCTATCAGCTTCATCACCATCCTCGTCATCTACTCCCATTTCCTTGTCAGACCCATCATCTTCGTCGTCGTCATCCGTTTGCAAACCATCATTCATGTCGTCATCCTCCTCCTCCTCAGGCTCTTCCTTCTCAGCTTCTGTGCATGAATTATACATATACAACCATGAGACATAAATCTAATTTCATATTACAAGTATGAAACTTGGGTAGTTATTTGTAACCAGATGACAAAAGAGGAAAGTGGGTGCAAGAGAGAAATAGAGATGATGGAGAAACCTGCAACTTGATCCTTGTAGGCAACAAGCAGATCGAGTGTTGCCTTGAAAACACGCTCTAAGGCCTCCCCTGGCAACTGATCCACAGGAAGTGAAAGCAGGGATGTCAAACCCAAACAGCAGATTTTCTTATCATTTTCCCTGAAAAGTCAACAAGACAACAAACAAGGTGAAGCATTGCCACTCTCCTATGGAGAAATATAGAGCAAATCAGAAGAAACAGCTGCAAAAAGTGGAACATACAGAAGCCTATAAGAATGTTTTTAAGGAATCCATGTGATAAACAGGGTTAGCTACCTTTTAAAATTAACCCGCACACCATTCTTTTTAGTTTGTTGCAACATCTGAAACCATAGGTTAAAGATTTCTGTAGCCACACCAAGCTTTTGTAATATATTGAGCGTCAAAGATGGATTGTAGTATAAAGCATCAGCAATCTGCATGAGGATATAAACATTATCCAGGATTATCCAAATTCACAAATCAAAATCTGGAAATAATAGCACCCCATGAATGAAAAGCAAGTAAATCTCAAGTAATGTAATTGAACAAAACTCTATCTAGAGAACAAGAAACGTGTCCCTTTCCATATACAACTCCCTCTGTAAAACCGCAATATTCTTTAATAATCTAACAAGAAAGATGGTGGTAGTGTAACAAAATAATCCATTTAAGGTTCAGTTGGCTCAAAAGACGATGGGTCCAGAAAGATAAACACTATTTATAACATATATTACTATGGCCTATCATGAAAAACAGATAAATCAGTCAAATGATCAAAAAGATGTCAGAGACAAGTGAGACTTGATCCGTAGATATATCAGCGATGCAGGAAATGTTAACAACCAGTTCCCAAGTAATAGAGGGACTTGTTGATAACACTTATATGCTAAAAAGTGTGTATATGGTATTGCAGATTTCAGTATCCCCATTGTGAGCGACTAATTGTGAGACTAAGAGAATGAGAGAGATAAGCCAAATATCCCAAGCCTGAGAACAAAATCTCTAATTTCATTTTTATAATGCTAAATTTTATCTACTTTTCTGCAAGGCTGGTCTGAGTAGCAGGATCAAGCCAAATCTGTGTGCAATTACATGCTTTATACCATGCAAGTTAAAAAAGAAGACAACAAAAACAAAAAAATTAATGAAATTTAAAAGAGTTAGTGCTTGATTGAACTTACAACTTGCATCAAAAGGCATTTCAAGTACGGCCGTTCGGCTCGGTGCAACCGCTCAACTGTGATTCTAATATATGGCTCAACCCAGAGGTCCACCTGGCCCCTGCAGTTTTGTAACACTACTGCTATAAGCTTTGGTGCAGGTTCAATGTCATTGTCTTCCAAGTTTTTGTCACTCATTATCTGGGGAAAAACAGAGAAGTGATTCAAAAAAGGAAGATAGGTATCAAGTGATCCACAGTTCTTAAGCATCTAAGCATATACAGAAAGTGTTTTTAAAAAAAATCAAGGAATACGAGCAGCATACATTGGAAAGCATAATCCACAAACTTTGTTGGTAGTCCGGCTCCTTGCAAGTCAGATAATGCGCTGTACTCCTGGATATATAGTTGTCCAAGGGAACAAGAATATCTACAAAAAGATAAAACCCAGAAAGAACCATATGCAATGAGCGTGGAGAGCTCTGCCTATGAAGAAGAATAAGGCAACTGAAAAGAAAATTAACATACTTGGAAAAAAATCAATAGCCCACTCAGCCAGAGCTTCCATCAGTAATGGCCAAAGACTCCACATATCCATGGATATTGTTGGTGAGAAAAAGGTCATGTATGATACAATTTCCAAAACTTCTTCGAAGACCTCTGCAATAATATTTAAAATTTAGCTACAAGAAAATGAGAAATATCCAGTTCCTGAATGTGTCATGGACTCATGGTACTAAGAAATAATCGTGCTCATATAGAAGAATTATCTACCAAACCACCAAGTTCTTTTTGAGCTGAACTAATTATGAAATGTAGGTACAAGTTGATTTGTAGAAAGTGCTTATCTCTAACAAGTTGTTATCAGCTAAAATGAACCCATAGAATATAACTATGCTCGATCTCGGGAGATAAGAGAAAGTCGATTAAACTACGAATATATATATATATGTGTGTGTGTGTGTGTGTGTGTGTGTGTGTAGGGTCAGGGGAAAACCACAAAAAAATGAAAAACTGAGGAACACCATGGTAGTCATTCATCTGGACGGTATGCACATGTGCATACAAGTAATTTCTAACATGCACACGTGCATTTGCACATGTGCATAAAAACCAAAAAAACAGCTTCAATTACCTGTATGCACAGGTACATAGTACCATCCAGATGAACGACCAGGGTGTTCCTCAGTTTTTCATTTTTTTAGGTTTTCCCCTGAACCTCCCTCTATATATGTGTGTGTATATATATATATATAAGTTAACGCTTCATGAACCAAAATAGATATCTTCCATCGCACTAACACACTGAACAGAACATCACATGAATGGTTAAGTAACTAACTGAAAAATCTCAAGTAAAATCCTAGTGTTTAACAAATTTCCTCCTTTTTTCCAGATTAAGAGCTCAATCCACAACCCCCCACCCCCTTATCTTTTTGGACATAATGCCAGCCACCAGTGTTTTGATAACTGCTATAAGGAGTTCGCTCATTCAAGAGTTCCCTTGCATTTTCAAAGCGAGGTGATGTAAATCAACAAAGTTCTCTCCTTGTTGATCGACATCAAATATCAATGTTCAAATTAGTGTCAAACACTAGAAAAAAATGTTACCTTGTCCATCAGTTGTAAGCATCCGACGCATTATTGGAAGTAGAGTTGGCTCAACGTGAGCAAAAAGGTGAGGAAGCCTGCTCACTGATTCAAGAATCGTGCTAATGGCACGTAAACAGCCAACAGCTGCCAAAGCACCAGGATCGTCAGCTTCATCTTCAGCTTCAGCAGTGTTCATACATTTCCAAAATGCAGCAGCCTATATCAATAGGAGGTTAGAGTGCAGATAAAAGGTACAATATGTGAAGTACACATTTTTTTTAATTTTGAAAACAAAGGCCATCACCAGGTTCTGGCATAAGCCAACAGCATAGGGTGCCATCTCCTCTCCAAACTTGTCAACAATAGTCTCAAGGGTAAACACCAGATCCTCGTTTTCAACTTCATTCATAAGCTTAAAAAACTCTGAAAACAAACGATGTGTAAGGGAAACAAACCAAATTTGGGTTGAGATAATACAATACCAGCAAATCTTTATTTGATACACATACCATCAAGTAGCTGAGGAAGAATAGGCCTGATTTCACCAAGATCTGCAGAGTAATGAAAAGTAGTGATTCTTGTTAGGCTTCAAATTCTCAAATTCTCAAAGAAGATACTTGCTCGGTAGTTTACCTTTGCAGGCTTCAACGAAAGAACGCAATGCAAAAACAGAATCAACACGAACTGGAAGCTCTGGGTCACGCATCCCAGCAACAACACTTTGTAGTGCTTTGCGGAAATTATTCGGGTCAGAGAAATTAATATGGGCATATTGTCCTGCAACCCATGCAGCCTAATATTCCAAACGAATCTTATTAGAATAAAGTTCCTAACAAAGATGACAATGAAGCAGGAAGTGTAAAGTTGAAGTTTTAAAAGTAAAAGAATGAGGTTACTGTTGAAATGCAAAATACCCGCATTCCATTTATTATTACAGGAGCTTCAGGAGATATACAGCCTTCCATTTCTTTTTCTTTTTTGGATATTGACAGCTTCATATAAAAAAAGAATAAAATCAAATAATAAACTTTACCTTTGCTCTGATATGACCCACCGGACTGCTGAACTCTGGGAAAACATGTTGCACTAACATGTGCTCAAGCTCCGATTTATAAGGTTCAGTCTGTTTCAGTTTATCACACAGTGTTCCAATAGCAAGAAGTGCACCATCCTTTTGTCGATAAGGCTTAATCTCAACCGGTGCCTCCTCATATCTGAGAAAAGGAATATATAAAAATACATCATTACAAAGTTTTGTAGCTTTTTAACAGGAAATATGCTACATAGATAACTGAAGAGGTTGTACCTCTTAAAAATTTCCACAATGAATAATATAAATTTTTGAAGGTTGTCTTTTCCACGTTTTCTCACCAACTCACTCACAAAGTCCATTGCTGCAGTCCTAGGACTGTACAGATCTTCAATAATATCTGCAGCAAAGACAGAATGTTGAACGATCAGGGCCTAACTTATGCTTAGACAAAACACATTAGACTGAATGCCACAAAAGAAACCACACATGCAAGACTCACCATAACCCTTTCTCACATACTCATGCGGATCTTCCTCCCAGAGCTTTTGATCGTTGTCATTGAAGCACATAAGTGGAAATATTATTTCAAAAAGAACCACATCAAGCCTTGCTTGGAGAATATTGTAAGTAGTAGTCTTGGAAATACTGCATGCGTGTATGGACAAATTAAAGAGAAATGAGATACAAGGAAGAGTATAGCAGAATAGAATTAAAAGATAACAACAGAATAAGATAAAACAATGCATTGATGATGAAGAGCACATATGCAGGAGATCCAAAAAAACACAAAAATACAAAGAATAATTTATTAAACCAACCAAAAGCATGTATTGTGTAATTGTATGTTGTTGAAAATCGATCACAGAGAACAATTTGGTAGGCTTATGATAGACCTCGGTAACTGCAAAATATAAATGCATTGTGATTGATCGTTCAAATGACTGTAAGATGATAGCCCTTATTGGCTAAGGAAAATGACACCATTAAATAATAACCCCTGCGATAAGTTTCCAGAAACTGCGTTTCGTGAAGTATTATTTATGGATGAGGCGCAAAGGTCTCCATGAGCCTGGACACAAAACTCATTACTTACAAAAAGAAAAACTATATATACATATACAAATACACAAAACACACAAAAAGAATCATTAAAAAGACCAAACAGGCATACATACTTATTGAATTTATTGAAGCGTCATTAACATCAGGTAACATTAACATATATGGTTGCATCACATATATAAAGAAAAATACCGGCATTCAATTAAAATATCATCAATTAACAATTTAACATGAATTCATTTACCAACAACATAGCTAACAGTAGGAACATATTAACCCGCTGATTTCATTTACCTCAACTCCATAAATAGAATTTCAAAGAAAAACAAGCTGAAATGAAGAGACATTTTAAAACAAAGCAATCATGAAGAGACAACAAGGCATAACTGCGGTCGAGCGAAGGGCTTAAGGTTGATTGTTCCATCTTTTTTTCTCCTTTTGTCTAATACATTGGTAGAAGTATGATTAATGGGCTTCAGTTTCGTTTAATTCAAACATCGAAGTGGAAGTTGAAACACTTCAGCAGGCAATAGTTTTAGCTTAACAAAAATAATGAACTGAAAGAGCAGTAACAGATCAAGGTATAAGTACATGACTGAATCAATAACCCAAAATCGCATGGAACAGACCTATTGCTCAAATATTGCAAAATAAGGTTGGTAACCCTGTCGGGTAAATAGGCACCAACACGGATCGCATTCAACAAGTTCATATGGCATTCCAAAATTTTCCCAGCATAGTTTTTCTGAAAGTGTTGTGCAAAGGTTCTGTTCTCTGGGTTTTGCAATTTCAAATCCCCAAACCTGTAGAAAAGCAAAGTGCATGAGATGTTTACTGTCTCAAAGTATTTAAAAGACATTTAAACCACAACTCACCGTGTATAGAGGCGGTTTAATATATGGACTGTCCACTTCTTTACCTTCCACCATCCCCATGACTTGCGGAGCTCTGGATCAGCAGGTTGACCCTCTAATGGAACAGGTCGCTCCAACATGTTTAAGAACAGAACCATCCAGGCATTGAACACATTTGGATCAAACAATTTCTTTGGAATCTCCAGCTGCACAACATTCATAACAAATTTCATTGTAAATAGGACTTCCGTACACTATAAGTGTATAAATTCGCTCCTAATGTTCTTGCAACTTAAAAGTTATGATTCATTTAGTGACCTCATGCAATGTTGACCCTTGAGTGCAAATGCAAATTTCTAACCGTAAACAATAACCAACACAAACATGTTTCCCTTTGGGACTTATTGAACACCCGAATTCCTAACACTAATGTATGAGAATTTTCCGACTCTCAGTATAGAAGACCCATTAGAATATTTCAATGCAGTAACTTACATAAATGGAAGACCAGTATATTTTGCAGATGAGCTTAATTAAATCTGCTACTTCTATTGATGGATTTCCTATCTGAACAAGCCTGCTAAAGATATTGAGCAAATGAGGAAATGTCTCCTCAACTACATGGTGAACTGGTGTCCTCTCCTCATCTGACTTGAACCTATGAATAGAAATTTATTAGTACATATATTGATCAAAATTTAAAAGAACCACAGTAACTTGCTTTTAGGGCTTAAACAGGAAAGACCACATTGAATTCGTACAATAAATACAAAAAATCATGATTAAAAAGCCTATATAACAGCCATACAGACTGCCTTTAATACCAAAAGAAAATAAAGTTACAGTCAGAATTTTTTACCCCAGAGGGATAAAATTGCTAACTGATTTGCAAGATCACAACTTCATAAAGCAAGCAAAAGAAAAGATGTTGCAGATGATTTGAATTTAAGCTTAAACATTCTATAACCGTATTCGGTTATTTATGGCTCTAAGGGATCCACAAGAAAAACCGATAACTTCATAGTGTTCTATTTCAGCTGATACATACCCATATGATATATATCCTATATGTAAATATAGCTAGAAAAGAAAAGCTAAGAGAGATGAAACTTAGGAATTCCTTGTTTAATGTAGCAAAATAATATAAGAAGCAATTGTAACTACTTTATGAGGATCTAGACATGTTCTATTACAAAGGTTACCAAAGCATACAAGTGAAACCAGGTAAAGAAACTAAGCTGCAATTAAGCTGTTCAAACCAGGACTTACTCATATTTTCTAGAAAGAATGCGTAGCACAAATAGAGCTCCATAAACTTGCTGGTCCTGCAAATTATGTGTCACCCAGTGCAAAAGACTTGGCCATTGCTCAGGATAATCCGCATGTATAATTGTCTTGAGACACTCGCCCAACTGTGCCCTGTTAACAGCATATGGTGGTTGATTTCATACAAAATGGAGAAAGACAGAGAGCAAAAGAAGCAATAGCTAAAGCAACAGTCTTCACCTCAACAATGGAGGAACTTGTGCTACAAAAACAAGGATGTTCTGCCTCACCAAGTCTTTATCACTTGGCAAAATCTTGGATTGTTCCTCTAAGTTGGCAAAGGTTGGATAATGAAAAGTCAGAAATTAGCAAACTTTCAAGCTAAATATTCTCCAAAATACATGTTCATTATGCAAACTTGTTGGGTTTGTTAAAGGTATTTTCAGGTGATCATTTGGCATTGAGTTGTAGGCAAGTACCGGGATCATGAGGCGACCAGTTTTCTGCTACAAAATTCTTAAAATGAATACTTGCAACCTGCCGCACTGCCAAGTCACAGTTTCCATCCACAATGATCTGCAGCAGCCTCACCAAATGCTGAGGAGTGTATTGATACTGAAAAGGAAAATCATTTTCGCATTAAACCTAATAAACTAGTACAACAATTAGAAAAGCTACAAACTAGACTAAAATCACATGACTCCTTCCCTAACACAGATAGTTCAATTCATCATCAAATCAAAATTCTGTCCACCAACACATAATTCATCCTATTCGGTAATAATCATCTCAGAAAACGCAATTGTGATTTGTAATTAACAAACGCAATGAAACAGATTACACCGCCAGAAAATCAAAATTAACAAACACCAAACACTTGCAAATCATCTTCCAAATTAAGAATAATGAGTGAATACTATTCCCAATGCAATTTCGATCAAAATGAGAGGGAAATACCTTATTGAGACTCTCTTCAGCGGCTTTTCGTTCAGCAGGATTGGGACTAAGTGCTGCATTTAGAACAACAGCAAGACCTTGAAGATCCATGTTCGAATGGTTTCGTATGAGGAAAGCTGATGATTTTGGAAGGACTGTGAATGCAGTGATGACAGAATTCCTCTAGGGTTCACATAAATCTGCAAGGAGAGAGAGAGAGATGAATAACACGAGTTTGTATACAAATCATTAGGGTTTAGAGAGACAGCAGCAGACTATTTTGGTTGGCTAGCTACTATTGGTTGACGGCGTAGCGCGTCACTATACGCGCTGTTTAGCCAAAAAATATCGATATATTTTGTTAAAAGTTATTCTAAAAGATTTAAATATTACATTTTTTTTTTATTATTATGGCTTTCGATATAGTTTATGTGGATCAACTAATCCCTTCAGCGATCATAAATTTGATCTGTGGCTACAAGATTTTTGTTAACGTTTGGATTTGAATCCGAGAAGATAACATTTCCACTACATCCTTCTAAGGATTAACAAGTGCACCACACTTTAAGTAAATATTTTTTTATCATGTGTTCTAAGAAAATATATAAAATGTTCAAATTATGAAGTATACTCAAAATTGAACCCAATTGCTTGTTGAATCATTTTGATGTAATTAAGCATTTCTTAAGGAGAGCCCAAATTCCAATGTATGCCACCGTTATGGGCTTACATGAAATATTGTTATGACCATCCTCATTATTTATTTGATAAAAGAACTCGTTAGAGATGGATGGTCTACTGGCTAACGTGAATCCACTGCACTATTCTTGAAAAGGAACAAATGATCGTGGAACAAAATCTCATTGTGTCGTCATGGAGTTGTTAGAAAACAAAGGGATTCAAATTAGAAAGGCCCGACTCGGTTTTTAAAAAAAGATTGCATCTTTGATTGTTATAGGCAATAGGAGCAATAAGGGTCTCCAAAGCTTGGATGAACCAATCCCAATAGAGGATCTGTTGATTTATATAAATAAATTAATATCAAGAGTATGCATCACCATCCAAGTAAAATGATGCTACAATAATTCACTCATTAGTAGGAGTATTGTGATAGCCAAATAATTAGTAAATCTTAACACCCCCCCCCCCCCTGCGGGGTGGGGTGGGGGTGATAGCGTCAAATCGAGGGGCTTTTAGCTTAAGGAAGTGGTTCTTCCATACACCCGAGTCGAGAGTGAAAGAAACAGGGCTAGAGATTTCCCAAAGTAGCAACGTGTAGTGAAACTTTCATTTTGTAGGAAAAGGGAACCTGAAATTGGGTTATTGTTGCATAATCTCTTAGAATTTGTCATTAGAAAAAACAAGTTAGGGGGAGCCATGAGAGTCGATGGGAGGTCTCTCCGTGAAAGCACCAATGATATATGAGAAATAATGTGTCTATAAATTAAGTAGCAAGAGAGACCGAAGGGATTTAGGTTAGTGAAATAATATAGTCCATATCCCCTCAACAGCTAAAGATATAACCATATAAAGTTGAATATGCTTATCCCAACCATTACACAAACAAGTTGAAATTACATAAACTAATATAACTTCTAGAATAGCTTAGTCACCACCGTCACTTGTACTGTAATAGCCGCTATCTCCAAAAACTTTTTTTTCTCGTTTAAGTGTGGTGGCCGAAGTGAGAAAAAGGAAACTTAGGGACTTGTTGGTCTATTTATGGAAGTTATAAAAAGGGGGAAAATAAAAACCCTAAAACCCTTCCCCTATTCTCAATGTTTTAAAACTGATTTTTTGGTTGACCCGGTGTGGTGACTGGGTCACGGTTCAACCGGGTGGTTGACCAAGTTTCAAGAAATTCTATGTATTTTTTATTTTTCTGCATATATATATAACCAAGAATTTGATGTCCACAAGTTAAAACATTAAAAAAAACACATAACAACAAGTTTTACATCAATCCAAAAACATAAAAAACACACATATAAGCATAAGTTTTTCATCAATCCAAATACATCAAAACGAAACATAACGTTCAAACCAAATCATGGATCTTGAGACATTGGAGTGTTAAATGCATCAAGCTCACGATCGCTTAGTAATTGAAATTCACTTTCAACTTCATGGTCATCAACAACATGGTCACTTTCTACAATATCAAATAAAAAAAATGTTAATGTCACGTAAAAAGCTAATAATAAACTAACAACACCAAATTAATATATATAGAAATAAAAAAATGTCACCTTGCGTTTGAGTGTGGAATCGAGCGTGGACTGATGGAATCGAGCGTGGAGTCGATGATTTGTGAAATTGATTTTTTTACCCTAGCCGCTACCTTACAGTTATACGAAATTTATTTTTTAACCGGGTCAACCCGGGTTTTTACCGGTTCAATAAGACTGGTTCAACCGGTTCTATAAAAAACCGGCGGTTCAATCCGGGTCGTAATTTCCCAAAAAACCAGTCGTAATTGACCCGGTCTCTTCACCGGTTCAACCGCCCGGGTCAACCCGGGTTTTAAAACATTGTCTATTCTTCATTATTGTTGGCGGCATGTGAAAAGAGAGAAGGACAAATAAAGGAGCTACATTGAGATTGGAGCCTTGAGGAAATTGGAGAAGAAATCAACCAAAAGGTTGGGAAGACTTTTCCAAGGTAATTATCTCATAATTATTTTCCTCTTATAGAAAGATATAATCCCTATTTGAAATCCTACTTTCTATGGTAAAGGTACTGGTGTGGGTTATGAAATTTTTATGCCTACTTTGGGAATCAAAGGATTAGAGTGGTCGATGTTTTGAGTTTGTTTCAAGGTTATTATTTTGATATGTGGATTAGTCGAATGGGGTCTCTCGACGACTTCCTTATGGATTAGTCCGGAACCGCCGAACCTGGATTGGTGTTGAAACCCAGTGGATTTATCAAAGATGGGAAAAGACCCGGAAGTTGGTCGTAACAAGGAAAGCCCGATAACCTTTTGAAACTGGGAAACCCGGGAAAGGGGGAACCCGGAGAATCCGGGTGTGCCGAGACCGGGATGGAACCCGGATAGTGCCGATACCGGATCCCGGATGCTACCGGAACCGGGAGTGAACCCCGGTAACACTGGGGTCGGGTGTAGAGCCAGATGGACCGAGAGTCAGGAGTTCGGGGATTCTCGGGTGGGTCTTAGCCGGAATTTAATTGAGAGTATGTCAGGGTTTAACTATGGTTTGGTTAACCAAATTTATAGGTGCTCAACCCTTCTGAAGTAAGTTCCCGTGTGCGTGTCGTTTTCCTTCAATCAGGTGAGTTCCCTTAACACTCTTCAAATACGTGAAATGTTTTGCCAATGATTTCAATCACTGGATTTGGTTATGAGCATTATGTTATGATTTACACTTATGAGGATTTTTATCATGCATTATATGAAATTACTTTTAAATGCACTCGTATTGTTTACATAACGTTATCCATTACTTGGCATGTTGTTTTGGAGTTGGGTTGCACAGTGAGATTAGTGTACCTTGGAATTATGAATATTTCTTGGGTGAGTATGTATATCGTGTGCCTTGAATCTATTTCTTGTGCACACAGGAATGCCATCTACTGGGGGGCCATGGGGATCTACTGGGGCCCCGATTGCGGATATCATGGTGAGGTGATAGGAGGCTATAAACACTTTGCAAATACCCAAGTGTGAAGTTGATTTGTTAATTGGTTGTTGATAGGCCTTTATGTCGGTTTGCGTAATATTATTGAGAATTGTTGAACTATTTTCAAGAGGGAATTCACTAGACCTCATGGTCTAACCCTCGCTTTCCAAAGTATAAATCCATTTTCAGGTGAGAGTTAGGGGCCGTTTACCCAAATGCTTACCCGGTAAGCGCTTACCGACAAAACTCGACACACTAACTTACTTTACCGGGTAAGATTGTAATCATCACGATGGTATCATATACAACAATTTACCCGGTAAGCGCTTACCCGGGTAAGAGTTGTCACTCTCACTTACCGGGTAAGACTCTCCATCCTTATCCTCGCTCTTACCGGGTAAGATTCTATACTCTTGTCATGTTCATCCGCTAAGATAAATGTCCTGGTAAGCGCTTACCAGGTAAGCGTTTTGTAAACGGCCCCTTAGTGGGGTTTCCATTTGAAGAAGAGGAGAAAGAAGGACGCCATAGAAAAGGCATAAATCTCGTGGAGGCTTGTAGTTTCTCAGTTGTGAAGGTGTACCGTCCGCTGTGTATTTTAGTGTAAGAATGATGTAAATTAGCATGTGCTTGGGACCGTTTGAGTTGAAATGTAGTATTTTAGTTGTTTTTAACTTTTGGGTTGTTACATGTATGGAATGAAACCAGACCATTTATCTGTCTTATTGTTATTTCTTTTGGGCCTTGCCTCTTGGATCTCTTCAGTGACTTTGATATGGTCTTGATTATTTCCTAAATTGGATTTAGCAATAACATATTCATTTTTCTTTATAAAGGAGCTTTCAATATCACATCTAATAGATTGTAACTTGATGGTTATTATTATATCAGAGGATCTTTGAATTTCGGTTTTGAGGATGGTCAATACCTGATTAAGAGAAGATATTGCTACAACTCTTGAAAAATTGGATTTCTCTTGAATTTAAAAACAGAGTTTTTGTATCATGTTTTAGAGTCTCTCTTGCGGGTTATCATCGTCATTTGTTCCAACAAAAACAACATCTCTAGAAATTTATAAGTTCTAACATGTACTCAAATAATCTATTAGTTGATAGAAATGAAAATAATAAGTTTTAAACCACAAAATTGTCAATACCAAACCACAATTATTAAATTTAATTAATTTTTCTATCAAAAATAAAATAATATTAAACGAATTAAATAAAATGTTAGGAAGCTACTCCTACATAATTGATTATTTATATTTATTCATGGAAGTTGATATTCAAACACCAAAATAAAAGAATAAAAAAATTATAGAAGTTGAGACTTTTTTTTTTATCGAGCACCATTGTTCGAGAGCTAAGATTTTGACTTAGGGATTTGGGAGCCGGAGTGCTGCCCTGCACGAGCATATTATGCAGTTATTTAACAAGTTCCTAGAAGAAGTCTGCTTATAGCGTATACATTTCCAAAATAAAGCTCTTAAAAGAAATTGTTTTCCAATTCTTAAAAAAATACATTTTTTTAATATTTTAAAAAGTTAATCTATTATTTATTTAAATGTTGAAAGTCATTTACAATTTTTTTGATATTATTATAGTAAAATGATTTCTTTAAATTATATATTTCACATAATGTAATAATTTATTTAAAATATATTATAATATGTTTTCGCAACGGTTCCTTATTAAAATGTCGTGGGTGAATTTAAGAAGAGCCCATCGAGGTCTAATGTCAACTTGTATGTCATAATGTAAATATTCATATGAACTTTAACGATACTACCATTGTGATCCGACAAAGTTAATACGAAATACGAGTTACGACCAAAGCTCACGAGATGAGTCGCCAAAGCTAGGCCGCAGATAAAGAAGATCGAGAATCAGAAGTGGCTACAATGCAATATTCACGAGAAGGACAAATCAAATGTAGCGAGATAGAAGCGTTAGAACGTATTATATCTGATTCTTGATCAACTAAGCTCGAGTTCAAATTCATCATCACACACACTTAAATTCATTAAAATTATTTCTTGCATTATTGAACAATCTCAAATTATTATTATCTTGATAAAATCATAATGAATTTAAAAAACGATCGTTATCAATCCCTCGGCCGGACATAACCGTAGAAAAAAAATGTTGTTCCACATTTGACGCAACATTAGACTGAGACATGATAGGACCCGAGTGGGACAAAAATGTATTTTTTATTATTCCATCGAAATAGATGGAACAAAAATTTAGAAGATATGGCAAGATTATTGGATTAGTAAATTACTAAATTACCCGTATCAAATTAAAGCCCAAAACCATCCACAATTCTTTCACCCGCCTACGCCACTCTCACCAATCAAATCCCATCCCATCGAGTCCCGCCAAACGCATCCTTACGGGTCATACCAATCTTCCGGAAGGAAAAACTTTTAGCCTAAGGAAGTGGTTCTTCCATACACCCGAGTCGAGAGTGAAAGAAATAGGGCTAAGGGTTTCCCAAAGTAGCAAGTGTAGTGAAACTTTATCCATTTTGTACGGCATGAAATTGAGTTATTGTTGCATAATCTCTTTGAATTTGTCATTAGAAAAAACAAGTTAGGGGGAGCCATGAGAGTCGATGGGAGGTCTCTCCATGAAAGCACCAATGATATATGAGAAATATTGTGTCTAAAAATTAAGTAGCAGGAGAGACCAGAAGGATATAGGTTAATGAAAGAATATATTCCATATCCCCTAAACAACTAAAGGTATACCTATATAAAGTTGAATATATTTATTCCAACCATTACATCATAACAAACCAGTTGAAATTACATAAACTAATATAACTTCTAGAATAGCGTAATCACCGTCGTCACATGTACGAAATAGAACCAGACCATTTATATGCCTTATTGTTATTTCTTTTTGGGCGTTGCCTCTTGGATCTCTTCGGTGACTTTGATATGGTCTCAATTATTTCATAAATTGGATTTAGCAATAACATATTCATTTTGCTTTATATAGGAGGTTTCAATATCACATCTAAGAGATTGTAACTTGACTATTACATCAGAGGATCTTTGAATTTCGATTTTGAGGATGGTCCATACCTGATTGAGAGAAGTTGTTGCAACAACTCTTGAAAATTTGGATTGCTCTTGAATTTTAAAAAAAAAGTTTTTGTATCATGTTTTAGAGTTTCTCTTTGCGGGTTATCATCATCACTTGTTTCAACAAAAACTACATCTCTAGAAATTTATAAGTTACAACATGTATTCAGATAATCTATTAGTTGATCGAAATGAAATTAAGGACTTTTAAACAATAAAATTCTCAATAACAAATCACGATTATTAAATTTAATCAAAAGATTTATCAAAAATAAAATAATAAAATGAATTAAATAAAATGTTAGGAAGCTACTCCTACATAATTGATTATTTATATTTATTTATGGAAGTTGATATTCAACCACCAAAATAAAAGAATAAAAAAAATCTAGAAGTTGAGACTTTTTGTTTTATCGAGCATCGTTGTTCGATAGCTAAGATTTTGACGTAGGGATTTGGGAGCTGGAGTGTTGCCCTGCACGAGCATGTTCCACGGTTATTTAACAAGTTCTTAGAAGAAGTCTGATTATAGCGTAAGACGCATTTCACATTAAAGCTCTTAAAAGAAGTTGTTTTCCTTTTCTTAAAAAAATTACATTTTTTTATATTCTAAAAAAATCTATTATTTATTTTAATGTTGAAAGTCATTTACAAGTTTTTTGATATTATTATAGTAAAATGATTTATTTAAATTATATATTTCACATAATGTAATAATTTATTTAAAATATATTATAATACGTTTTCACAACTGTGGGCAAATTTAAGAAGAGCCCATCGAGGTCTAATGTCAACTTGTCTATCATAATGTAAATATTCATATGAATTTTAACGGTGCTATCACTGTGATTCGTCAAAGTTAATACGAAATGCGACTCACGACCAAAGCTCACGAGAGAGTGAGTCACCAAAGCTAGGTCACGGTAAAAGAAGATCGAGAATCAGAAGTGGCTAGCTACAATGCAACATTTGCAAGGACAAATCAAATATAGCGAGATAAAAGCGTTAGAGCGTATTGTATCTGATTCTTGATCAAGTAAGATCATGAGGTTCGAGTTCATCATCACACACACTTAATAATTAAAATTCTTTCTTGCATTATTGATCAATCTCACATTACTATTTTTTTTTTTTGATAAAATCATAATGAATTTAAAAAAAAATACTATCATTATCAATATCTGGACCGGACATAACCGTAGGAAAAAAAATATTGTTCCACGTTTGACATAACGTAACATTAGACTGAGACATGACCCAAGTAGGATAAAAATGTATTTTTTTTATTCCATCAAAATAGATGGAACAAAAATTTAGGAGATATAACAAGATTATTATAGATTACTAAATTACCCATTTCAAATTAAAACCCAAAACCATCCACAATTCTTTCACCCCCTACTCTCACCGATCAAATCCCATCCCATCCCATCGACTCCCGCCAAACGCATCCTTACAGGTCCATACCAATCTCCCGTAAGGAAAAACTTGGTCGAATTCGAGTTTATAAAGATGATGAACTCGAGTCCAACAGACTTCAAAAAAGGTTGGATACCGCAGTACAACAAAGGCTCATATCGTATTATACATATATAAAAGTTTCACCAAAGTACCCCTAATTCGATTACGAGTTCACTATTAAGATCACATTTAATCTACGTTAAGCGTCATAAACACCATGATGATCAGAACACGAGAGACCGTTGAAGCTAAAACCGACAACTAAAATCTCAACTCAGGACGAGGGGATGGCACTATGTCAAGATTCGAACCTGTGAACTTGCTGAAGCTTATTCAAGACGGCTGCATTCATATTCTGGTGCGAAACAGGCAACGTTTGCAGCAAAGGCGTGATGGTATTCGTATGGTCATGATGCCTCTTCCTGACCGTTCTAATGGGCGTTTCTGTAGCTTCTAGCGCGCTATTTTCTTTGTGAACGACCGTTGATGCTTCTGGTCTCTTGCGCTCTGCAAGCCGATCATCCTGCATTCTTTCATCCTGTATTTGAACGTGTTAATATGTATCTGTATGAATTAAGCTGTTTGTATGGATTTAGATAAAAACTTACGTTGATTAGGGGAGACGAGTGAGACATAGGACATTGGACAGGCCTATCTTCATGGGAGGGTTCGGTTGGATGTTGAATCGGCCAAAATTCAAACTCAGTTTCGAAATCAAAACCGTTGACACCTACATTTTCGATCATCCCATTGCTTATACTTTCATCTTTCAATTGAACCATCATCCCTTCTTTCATTTCCTGTGATACCCAATCGAAGAAAAAAGATCGGATTTAAATATAGCGACAAATTCAAAAATAGAGCGAAAAAGACTTGCAGGGTCATCTCCTAACGAAAAACCCATATACAGAATTGACATTTTAGATCATAACACAAACTCAAAACATCAGAAATTACACAAATGTAATGAAAGAAAGAGGAAATTGAAGAATGGTAAGAATGTTAATGAAAAACCCATATACAGAATTGACATTTTAGATCATAACACAAGCTCAAAACATCAGAAATAACACAAATGTAATGAAAAAAAGAGGAAATTGAAGAATGCTAAGATAAGGAAAGCAAACAGAGAGAAAGAGACTTATAACATCATCATCAAAATAAAAAACCCACATAAAAGATTGATATTTCAGATCATAATCATGCCAAAAACATCACAAACACTTGATCCAAGAAAGAAAACAGAGAAAAAGACACTTAATATCATCCAAGAAACAAGAACCCACATCAAGAATTGACATTTAGATCAAGAAACAGGTGCAACACATCAAAGAAACACAAAATCAACACATAAGAAAAAAGGGGACTTACAAGATCATCTGCTAAGGAAAACCCCATATAGAAAACAGACATTTTAGAGATCATAACACAGGTCCAAAAAACATGAGCTAAAATGAAAACTGTAAAGCAGAGAGAGAGTGTGTGTGTGAATAAAGAGATGAAATGGGGACTGGTAAAGGAAACAGTGAAAGAGAAAAAAAGAGATTCCTCATCATCATTTTAGTCCCCTGCTAGCTACTGACCATTCTTTCTTTGTTTCTTTATTTGGGTCGCTTTCACATACACGCACTGTTGTGCGTGTGCGCCATGTAACAACAAGCAAACAAACACACACACACACACAGAGATTCAGAGAGACCACATCTGCTTTTGCACTTCTCTCCCCTTTTTTTAAAGCTTTTGCTTTAACTACAGTGGATTTTAGTTTGAAAATCGATACCAATTTTCTACTACTACTATTATTAATATATATATTTTGTTCTGAAATCGACCCCACTAGTTATTTCAGTCCAACAAATTGGTGATCTGGTCATTTCTCTCTCAACAAAGACAAATCCGGTAAAAATAATGGAGATTTGGGTCCGCAATCTACGGATGTGGGCGTGAAAATTGCAAAAGTTGTAACATTTTGATAAAAGTGGTTGTGAAATAGCTAGAATACCAATTTAAAGATTTAAAATGGCTATTTGAGTCACTTTCGTTTTCTTTCGTTAGGGAAATTGATCCAAATAGCCATTTCTTTGATCTCCTTCCCATATCTCTCTTGTTTTTACTAAAATGTCACTGACAAATCCCCAAATTACGGAGGGGTGAAAAAAATAAAAAGAAAAGTATTTCTGAACAGGTCCGCAAGTACAATAGTAAAAAAAAATTGCGGACATGTTTGAAAAAATTTATAATTTTTGTCCCTATACTTGTTTAGAAACTTTTTCACCGCTCCGTGGTTTGCAGACATGTCACTTGTGAATATTTGGGTAAAAAAGAAAGAGACCAATTGAAAAAGATATAAATGGTTATTTGGTCAAAAAATTTTCCTTTCCTCCATATCCTTGGATTTGCACAAATCATTAAAGGAAGAGACAAAATCGCTCCCAAATTAAATAACCCTACTTTGCCATTAACGATCCTCGGCTTTTGTTCCCTTTTTCCACATAGGGTTTTTTCTTAGATTTGCCACTATAAATAAATAAATTAAATTGGTACCTTTGGTGGATTGGATGATGCAGCGCCCGATAAAGGGGTAGACAGACGACGGCTGTGGCTGTGGCTGTTGCTTTAACTTTGGCCGCCGTGGGGATGCCGGAAAAAGATTGGAAAAATTGGGGTGTGAAGGAGGTTTGAATGGCGATTGGATGCAAGCAATTGGATTGCTGAAAAGAAAAGGGGGGAAACATGATTGACAACAAACGGTTCCTTTGTTGTATCTCGATTGTATCTCCGACAACTCAATTTCTAATAAAGTGACCCTTCACTGTCATCTTACCTCATTCGCTTGCTTGCTTTCTTCAACAAAACAGGAATTGTAACCGGGGGGAAAACATAAAAATTATTTCAAAGAAATTTCCAAAAAGGAAAGATATTATTACTTACATATCTTTAATGGTTCTTTAAAAAAAAATCGTTAAAAAAATTATATTAAAACCCAACATATTTTTTATTTTAAAGATTTCAAAATTAATTATATTATTGAAATATTTTATACATTTGATTATATAAAACAACTAGATTCGCTCCCGTGTATTACACGGGGTAATTTAAAAAAATTAAATCATGTCAAAAAACTTATCTTACAGATATGAATGATTATCGAAAGTACGATGTTATTTTTCCAAATTTTTTTCCATTCAAAGTTGTTGTTTTTGCAGCTGGTTAAATCATGCAAAAAATTTTTTTTTGTATTAATAATTGATTTTGAAAATCAATTATTAAAATTTGTGAAATAAAAGTTGAAATGAATTTTGTAAAAGGATTTGCATATGTTCGATAATACTTGATTTTCAATTTGTATTACAAAAATAATAATACGAAATAATATTTGATTTTCAATTTGTATTAGAATAAAATATATTCTATTTTATTTTTATAAAATATAATATATTTTAATTCAATAAAAGATATTCATATTACAATTTTGATTTCTAAATTGGATTTCCGAACATATGCAATCTCATTTTCAACTTTTATCTCATACTAATTTCGACAAATTACATAGTAATTACGACATATTAATTCGTATGTATTTATGATATTTAATTATATAATTAAATCCAAAAATATTCAATGTTGGACTCATTTCGAAGGTATTGACGAAACGATTACAATGATATAATTTGTAAAAAATAAAAATGTTTTTTTCAATGCAATTTAGTTCATATACATTATTTATATTTATATGATAAGAGTCTAAAATGAAAAATAAAAAAGTAAGAGATTAAAAGTAAACTACATATCTAATTATAAGAGTAGTAAATGTAAGGTATAAATTAAAAAAATTGAATTAAGGAATGATTAAATAAGGAATGAATGTAGATTTGTTAAATGAACTTATAGTGTAAAATGCGTCCATGTTCATGTTTAGACGGGAAAAATAAAAAAATGGAGTCACCAGAAGATGACACGTGTCACTTCCCTTACTTATTTGTTATATGTATAGATAATAATTCAATATGGATGAATCAAAAAAATCATTTATCTTTCTGCACGTCAAGTTTTAGAGAATTTATAAAATTTGGAGTCTTCTTATATTTACTCTAGGTGTTCATATCGTCTCCTATAAGAAGTACATGAGTGAGGTAGAGGTGTAAAAAATAGGTGTTATGTGAGTGGGAACGGTGTATGAATAGCAACTCCTTATTTATTTTTATTTTTTTGCTATCTTGGTGTGTCTCAAAAAATATGTACAATATGTTTTTGATATAATGTATCTTTTTGTCAATGTTCTAAATGGCGTAAGGCGGGGTGTGGTGGCGAGTGCAAGCCTCAAGCCACGACAAGGTCGTGACGTTTTTCAAAGTGTGGCTTATGATGACAAATCTCTTTATCATATAATATATATTGTAATAACCCAGCCCAATTTAATAATCCAAAGTAGGGGTGAAGAGTGGTTTAAAAAGTAAACTTAAAGGGGGTAAGTGTAAAGGGTTCATTAAGGAGATTTAAACTAGGGATTTCTTCATTTCCTTCATTCCTTCCTTGGGGGCGGCTGAAGAAAAGGAATTTGGGCAAAGAGGAAGTTCAATTAGAGAAGATGAAGATCGAGAGTTCGGCATCGTTTCTTAAGGTAAAATCCTAAGCCTTCTTCTCTAGTTAGATTAGTATCGTAGGTATTGGTTTATTTCTTCAAAGGTTGGGTTGAAATCTGTGGATTTGGGAGTCTACGATCCCATTGAAACCTCAAAGGGATTAATGTTGTTTTATTAAGGAAAGCATTGTTGAAATTATATATGTTGAACTCTAAACCTTTGGGTTGAGAGTGGTGATTTCGTTAAGAAGTTTTCTGTCATAAGTTGCTGTATCGATCAAAACCCAAAATCGCCTCCGGTCGACCTCGGTCGAAGTAGGTCCCGATCGATTTTAGACCTTAGTCGAGGAAGGGACCGGTCGAAGTAGACTTCGGTCGAGTAGAGCACCGGTCGAGACGGATACCGGGCGCTGCCCAGGTACCGGTCGAGTAGGACACCGGGTGTTGCCTAGGTACCGGTCGAGTAGGACACCGGGAGCTGCCTAGGCACCGGTCGAGTAAGACACCAGGCGCCGCTAGGGCGCAGCCTAGGCGCGACGTGGGGCGCGGACCGTGCGCGGTGTGGGGCGCGGCCCGTGCGCGGCTCGGGTCGGGGCGGGGCAGTCGGTCGCTGGTCGGGTAGGCATCAGGCTAGAGGCAATGAGGTATAGTCCAGGGCTGTAAGTATGAATTCTAAGTGTGTTCTTTTTATCGTGATTATAGGGTCGGTATTTTCGATGTTAGAAGGAAAGCTTCGCAAGGGCCAGGTGAGTTTTCTAACTAAACCTTTTGATAGCGAAAACAAGTAAAGTTAAATTATCTTAAACTTTGATTCATTTGCAATGGCATGCGAAAGTTTATTTTAAACTTTGATTTTACATGATGGCATGAGTTTTATGGAAGTTATATGCAAGCTTTGATATGATGTTGCTTTAGCACTTACTTGCGAGATTTATTTAAATGCTAAAGGTGATTTTTTATTATTATTGTTCAAGTGGAAATGTATACATACATGGTCCCAAGTGAGAAGGCTCAAAGTCGGGGGGTGTGGCCTGCCTGTGCTCATACCGGGGTGTGTGTCCCGTTTATGCTATATGGGGGGGGGGGTGTCCCATCTAAGGCAGTGTGAGTCACAGACACACCGTCACCTTAGGATGGCGGTAGTGTGAGCGGAGAAGTTTAATGAAAGTTAAATGTTTCCCTTGAAGCTAAAAATGGTTATTTTATGTTAAATCATTGATTGTTTGTTTGATGAGTTAAATATTGTTATAAGAGGGGACTCACTAGACCTTACGGTCTAACCCTCGCTCTTTTCAAATCTAAAACATTTTTCAGGTAAAGAGTGGCTTAAGAAGGAGCGGTTGAGTTTTGAGAGTTGTTGCGAGCTGGAGCTGATTTAGAGGGCCTCCGTTGTAGTTTCTTTTGAGGCGGTGTATTCTCAGTTGTGTACTATGTAGTCTTTCCGCAAACTTTGTATTTTAGATGTAGATTTGGGTCGTTTGGCTTTATTAATTAAGTTTAAGTTGTTATCTTTATGTAACTAAGGTTGGGTTGTTACATATATATATATATATATGGGTTGAGTTCCGGTGAAAAGTTGAGTTAATGGTGAGAAGCGTGAGAAGTGGTTATCAAGGATGAGAAATGGATACACATTAGGATGAGATGCACCAGATCAATTCCCTTCTAAGCCACAATTCATGGGAGGGATTAAGATTAAAAGAGATCAACAGTTCAGATCTACTTATCATGTTTCTTAGGAATGGCAACGGGCCGGGTTTGCCGTCCCCCGTCCCCGTCCCCAGGGCCGGTCCTGAGGTTTTGGATGTCCATGACGAAAATACAAAAAAATGCCCTTAATATATGTGTGTGTCTATATATATATATATATATATATATGTAGAGAGAGAGAGAGACTCATTCATTTGCTAACCGTAACATTGGTGTTAACCAATCTCAACCGTAGATTAATGAGATTAATGGTCCACAATTAATTGATTTTTTATTAAAATAAAATATTAAAAACGGTTGAAAAAAATACAATGCATGTATGCACAGGGATATTTCGGTCAAAATATAATTACTTTTAATTTGGGAATATACACCTACCAAATTAAATTAATATATTTAATATCAGGATAACTAACAAATTAAAAACTCCTTTAAATATGGAAATAGATTAAATGCGGCGATACATTTAATATCAGGATAACTACCAAATTAAAAAATTGCTTTAAATATGGAAATATGTTTGCTGAAATATTACATGCATATGTGCATTGTAATTGAAAATGCATAAGTACACATTTGGGGAAATTCATACATGCATATGTGCACTGTAATTGAAAATGCATACGTGCACATTTGGGAAAATTCATACATGCACCATAATCATACATGTATATGTGCACAGCTATCGGATATGGATATGTACATATTTCCCAAATGCATATATGCATAGTTCTGTTTATTACCAAATTAATAAGATGCAAATCAAAATAAAATTTTAAATTAATATATTTAATATCAGGATAACTATCAAATTAAAAAGCTCCTTTAAATATGGAAACAGATTACATGGGGCGATATATTTAATATCAAGATAACTACCAAATTAAAAAAACTTCTTTAAATATGGAAACAGATTAAATGGGGCGATTTTTAGCAAATTCCCATATTATCCTTTCAGATTTAATAGCATTAATGGCATAACAAAATCTTTAGGAAGCTTATGATTGGTGGAAATTTGGTTAGCACGGTTAGCACCAATGTCACGGTTAGCAAATGAAGGGGACCCTATATATATATGTGTGTGTGTGTGTGTGTGTATGTATATGACAAATAAACTATTTAAAGGGGTTTGGAATTTACTCAAACTATGTTGTTCTTCCCACATCGATTTTTATTAAATATAACAAAAATGATACAATATGGGCCATAAACTAACTCAAATTACAAAACATAAAGTACATAACCACTTAGGTTATGGTGCATTGGCAACGCTCATGGGGATGTAATGGAAATCTCATCCTCCCTAGGTTCAAATTCAGGCTCTGCCAAAGTCTTTGGGACCATAGAGATTTACTTGTGATGACTTCGGCTATTTTTGGTTGCCCATGTGATTAGTCGGTATACATAAGTTGGCTCGAAAAACCCACAATTACCCTTAAATTGATATTTAAGGCATTTTGATAACACAATAAATTCCAATTACCAAGTAAAATAATTGACATTATTTAAACATAAAAGAATTAAAAAAACATATAATTAAAAACAATAAATTTATTAAAACTCTAATTAATGACATAAATTAAATAATTAATAAATTGTGTCATAGGCCACTTTTCCCCAAGTTGTTTTTCATTAATATATAATTTATAAAATTAAAAATTGAAAACTGCAAATCCATTAAAATTCTAATTAATGACATATTAAATAGGGGGGTGTTATTTGCACAAAAAAGGTGCAAATAGTGATTTTTTGTTTTCCGTTCCAATCATTTAAAATATCATTTCACTTATATTATTATTATTATCTTTTTATATATATATATATGTGTGTATTTTGATTTTATAAATTTATAAAATTTGTAACTTTTGGTTTTATTTTATTTTGTAAATTTGTAACTTTTGATTTTATTATAACTTTGTAAAATGTATTTTTCTTTTAGGGACCAATTCTGTAAGACTCATTTTTTTTTAAACATATAATTATTTTTACCCGAATTGAAACGTAAATAAAATGACAGCTAAAGATACTTAAGGGTTAAAACTGTCATTAACCTAAACTCTTTATACATACATATATATATATATAATATTTTGAAAAAAATGGTAAAATATATATAACTAACAAAAGGTGGACAATAAGAGTAAATTGCATTCTATCGTTCCTTTTTCTTCATTCCTCACCGCCATAATCTCTCTCATTTCTCTCTCTAAGTGAAAGACCCCTTAGACGTAGCAGTTCGAACGCATCTAGATTTGTTGACAAGGAAAAAATGAGCTACCAAGAACCAACGAGACACAGTTATTTCATGTTTAAAAATTATAATGCACATCCATACATCAATCAATTTCAAGCATTGTTTCACCCTTACATCAAGTAGGTACATGATGTGATAGGTGATGGAAATTGTGGATTCCGAGCAATATCTGTCTGGATGGGTCTTCATGAAGATGCATGGCCCACAATTCGGTATAACTTGATGGAAGAGTTAGATACATACAAGACAAAATACATCAACGCTTTTGGAGGTGGACATTGGGATATTACTTACAACACTTTAAACTTCTTTCGATCAGATCAAGGTGCACCATTTGAACACTGGATGACAATGTCTGAAATAGGTGTCGTGATTGCTTCAAAATATAATGTGATATTGCATGTTATAAGTATGACCGACAGTGGGACGTACTTGCCACTTATGTCCACCCCGCCAGTGTGGTATGAACATGTTGTTTTTACAATCGGGTACTGATAACTCTCATTTTGAACGTTATTTACACGTCATTTGTGTGAGTTTTTCTTTCATTTTAGTTGTGTTTTCTTTTTATTTGTTTGTATTCTTTCTTTTATTATTTTATTTTCATTTGGAGTTGTTGAGAATGTTTTTATGGTTAAACACATCATTTTTTTGGTTAAAAACGTCACTGTTCCGCAGTGGGCACAGTATGCCCACTGTGGGCACCAGAGGGACCATTGGGTAAAGCTATTATCCAGTTTTTGCTAGTTGTAAATTGCTGGAATTTGCTGGATCATGTGGCTGGAATTTAAGTCAATGGTGTCCACACAATTTTTGGGGCAATCCTCACCCTTGGATTCTCAAGATTTCAAGTATAAATACAAGCTTGGGGAGGAGCATTGAAGACACATCTCATCTCATCTTCCATCATAAAGAAAGCAAGAACACTATGTTCTTCATCTTCAAGCATTTACTTTCATGGTTGAAGAGATGAAATATTAGTGTAGAATTTAACTTCTCGCATTTAATTTTTGTCTTTTACTTTCCGTCTTTTATTTCTCGTATTTACTTTCCGTACTTACTTTAACGCATTTAAATTCCGAACTTTACTTTCTAGTTACGCTTGTAGTTTATCTTTATTAATGCAAATAGTTAACAAGTATTTGTTTCTTTACATTTTGTCTTTTATTTTTATTATGAGCTAATCATTTTTTGGGTAAGGGTGTGAGCCGACTTGAGACTAGTAAGCGACACTTGGGTGTTGCCATTATTGCTAGCTCTTAAACTTGGTCACTTGAGTCGGGACTTAAACTCAACGCGGATAAGCCGATCACTTTGAAGTGTTAATATTAGATGTTGACCTCGAGAGGGGTGGATTCGAAATACGACTTAAGTGATGCACAAGGATTTGGGAGAATCTTTGATAACCACGTAGAGATACGGGTTTTGCATGATTTATTACGGTTCAAACGTCGGAGGAGATTTATATCACAAAGAGATTTGGGTGTAAATCTCCGTACCGGTAGAACTTGATTTATTTCAACGTAGTTAAATCGGCAAGATTAAGAGTTGGTAACGATGGATACTTTATGGGCATTTTGTAGGACCGGTCTTTAAAAATCCACTTTCGAGAGATCGGGCTTTTTATAGACACTTCGTGCTACAAAATGACTAACCATTTTGTTACTACGTAAATCTCAAGGAAAACTTACACCCATACCCATTTTAGTTTATTATTTAATTGTTGTTAAAAGCACCAAACTCGCTCAAAAATATTTTCTTCTTCTCTCATTGAAATCGGTGTATTCTCGACTTAGGACTCGAAACTTTGAAGTCCAATCCCTGTGGATACGATCTCGGTAATGATAGTTACAATTTTGGTCCTTTATTGATTTATTTTATACCTTTTGGTTTTATATTTTATATTTTACATTTTTATTATATTAACACATATAAGCATATATTAACTAATATACGTTAAAAAAGTAATTTTTAATTTTAACAAGTTGCACAATTATAATCGTCTTCTCAATACCTTCGAAATGAGTCCAATATTGAACATTTTTTGATTTAATTGTTATAAGAAGAAAAATACAAATTGTACAAAGTCCAAAATTAATTTTTAAAAATTAATCCTCTATATTGACAAAAGTTTTTTGAGTTGGTTTAAGTTGCTTATAGAATTCTAGACGTGACATATATATGGTTTGCCATCCAGCTGCTGACGGGATTTTGTTCTGGGTCCATAATGCTGAAATGGGAGGCATTGGGTACTCTCCTTCTAACTGGACCACTACGTAATGATTGTTGTTTACGTGTGAAATTGTAAAGACTCGATGGTATTGAAACTCTTCGGGACCTTTCCAGAGAGGAAAACAAGTCATACAACCTCCAATGGTTAAAAGGTGAAAGATCACACCAAACCTATTAGCTATCAATATACCTGTCTCAGGCATAGTCATCCAGTGTAGCTCTGGTGCTGACGATTCCCAAAAAGACAACGAAGTAAGTATTTCATCGATTCCATAGAAAACTCCAGAGTATGCCGCATATGAACTCGTTAACTCATCTAATAATTCATGACGAACATAGGGCTATTGGTCTTCGCCATACCCGAGACAAACAGCTATTGATCGGAAACCACAATTCCCATCACCCCTTACATCTTGTATATTCGTGATGTATGGATGAAAGATTTCTGGAATTTACTTCAACAATAAACTATGTCCCTTCGGCAGTATCTCGTTTAAGTCAATCTGGTGTGACCATTGGCTTATTGGTTCCTCGTTCAAGTCCATGAAGGATGAGCTATGCCTAGGGGGTTCCTCGTTCAAGTCCATGAAGGATGAGCTATGCCTAGGTGGTTCATCGTTCAAGTCCATGAAGAATGAACTATGTCTAGGCAGTTCTTGATTCATGTCCGAACAACTGTATTTGTGAGGAACTTGAGTTTGATGATGAACACGCTTCACTTTTGGGCGTCCACGAGTGTTCTTCTTGACCGAAGGTTCACCGATCAAGATTTTTGATGGATCCGTTATCCCCCTAACGTTTGGCTTTTGTTACAGAATTGGTCCCTAAAAGAAAAATACATTTTACAAAGTTATAATAAAATGTAATTGTTACAAAAAGAAAAATACATTTTACAAAGTTATAAGAAAATCAAAAGTTACAAATTTATAAAATAAAATAAAATCAAAAGTTAAAAATTTTATAAATTTATAAAATCAAAACACACACATATATATGTCACGTCTAGAATTCTATAAGCAACTCAAACCAACTCAAAAAACTTTTGTAATTATAGCGGATTAGTTTTTAAATATTAATTTTGGACTTTGTACAATTTGTAATTTTCTTTTTATAACAATTAAATAAAAAAATATTCAATATTGGACTCATTTCGAAGGTATTGACAAGACGATTATAATGGTGTAACTTGTTAAAATTAAAAATTACTTTTTTAACGTATATTAGTTAATATAGACTTATATGTGTTAATATAATAAAAATGTAAAATGTAAAATATAAAACCAAAAGGTATAAAGTAAATCAATAAAATGAGTTTAGGGACCAAAATTGTAAATATCATTAAAAAAAATAAAAAAACATGTTTGTGAGGAGGGTTAGGAAAAGAATGCAAATTTTTAATCTTAATTGCATCCTAGCCATGTAGACTAGGGTGCATAAAACAACATCCGTGTATAAATTGTAGGTCACGTCCTCCTAACTTCCCAAGTTCTAGTTACTGACATATAATTTGATAATTAATAAATTATGCTTTATTCCCTCTATACTCTTAGTTAATAATTAATAAATTATGCTCCTTTTCAAAAAAAAAATTAAGAAATTATGCTTTATACTGACATATAATTTGCTGCCCCATTTTACCTTCTTCAGCCCTTGATGCCCATGGCCGTCGCCCTCTTTGCCATGGGCTAGGGCCGACCCTGCCCGTCCCCGAAACCGAAATGCATTCCCGTCCCCGTCCAGTTCCCCGTCGGGTTTTTATTTGGGGCGCCCCGTTGGGAATTTTTTATGCCCCGTCCCCGAACCCGACCCGATGAGGAATCACCGATCCCCGAACCCGACCCGATAATTTAATATTTTATTTATATAATATATATATAATTTTATATATAATATATATATTATATATAATATATATAATTTTATTTTTAATAATATATATATATATATAGCGGGGCGGGGATACCTTGCCCCGAACCCGATAAAATCCCCGAAAATTTTCCTGTTACCCGACCCGACCCAAAATTGTCTAACCCGACCCGACCCGAACTTAGTTGGGTTTCGGGTTTCCCCGTCGGGTTCGGGTTTTCTGTCATCCCTAATGTTTTTCACCGTTAACTCAACTTCTCACACGATCCTTCGCCATATATATATATATATATATATATATATATATATATATATATATATATATATAGGGTCTGGTTATTTTACAAACCAGTCAAATCTAACAAACTGTACAAACCGTATTCAACCAATCATAATTTTTATTTTTTTCACTTTTTCTTAATTATGAGGGTTTGATTAGTCAATAATATATGAAACAATTTTATCAAGAATATATGAAGGTTGATTAATTAGAAATATAGAAAACAAATTTAATCAAAATGAGAAATATATGAAACAATTTCATTATTATATATAAACAAAATATATGAAACAGTTTCATCAAAAAAAGAATTATATAAAACAAATTCATCACATTAAACACTTTTATTAAACGAATTCATTCAATTAAACAAGGAAAACCACGGTTTGTACGGTTTGTTAGATTATATATATATATATATATATATATATATATATATATATTTATAGAAGTAATCCTACCCTTTCATTCGGTCAAGATCAGAGTTGATTGGTCAAATATTGCGTCTTTGACTGGTCAACAATTGAGGCTTTGACTGGTCAAAAGTTGCGGCTATTCCAAAAATAGAAGGATAGTTTTGTAATTTTTACAAATACACGGGACGTATTCACATATGAACCTGTATAATTCACATATAAACTATATGTTCATATGTGAACCAGTGTAATTCACATATGAACTATTTTAACTTATTCATATATGAACTAATTTGTAACACCCCGAAATTTCGAGTTCATGTTTAGCCTTCTATAAATTCCATTTATGTTCTATATGTTAAATGTGTTGATTTTGAGCTTTAAAGACCCTATTAATAATCCTTAATATGCTCTCCTTATCCGTGGAACTATTCTATCGAATCTTCACATCATTTACTGGCTAATAGCTGGTCAAGAATATGAATTTTTAGGAAATGGGAGTTGGCGTGAGAGTGCCAGTGTCACTCTCGCGAAGGGCACAATCGCGTGAATGGGATTGGACTTACGGTACGTTTGGCGCGATAGTGCCTGGCGAGAGTGTCAGGGCACTATCGCGGAGGGCACAATCGCGATCAGGGGTACTGTTCACCTTTTTGGCCGAATTTTTCACTTAAAACACCATTTTTCTTATTTTAACATCAAGACTTCTATTTTTCTCTCTAGACCTGCGATTTTCCTCCTACCTCTTCTTCATCCCTTTAAATTTTTAACCTAATTCCACTCTCACCATTTATTAATCTTCAACTACCTCAAGCATCTCAACTTATTGCAACTCTTGTGCCATTAAAGCTCCAAGGAATCTCACTTTCCAACCTAGGGTTTCTTCATTTTAGGGGTTTTACTCCACAAACCCTAAAGGTGAGTTTTCTACCCACTCTTACATGCTAATGTCTACTATTATATGTTAGATTCTCATAATTGTTGATTTGTTGATTTTAACCTAACTGCTGATAAGAATGCATATTATTCTAAAATGGTTTGTGAATATTGTTATTAATGGTGCTAAATGGCCATGAAATTAAGTTAGTAATTATACTATGATTTCCATATTTGAAATGGTGAAATGGTGTCATACGTGATATTTATCGTGCGGGAACCCAACTCTTGTGCACGAGAGTTTGGGTGATGTTGGAACCGTGATGTATGATTTGTGGGTGGACACTAAAGGACCGACTCCTTGAGGTGAAACCCTATAATCGAGGGTTAGGCACTAAGGCTCGGCTAACCTTGAGGTGCAGCTCGACGGAGTGGGCACTAAAGGTGGTTTATACACTTGAGGTGACACCGGTAACGGTGTGCACTAAAGTGAGAGCCTGAGGTGTAAACTCCCATTCTTGGGGTCTTGTTATGTTTCCAAATGAAATGTGTACAAGTTATACTATTAAATCTCTGATGGACTATACTAGGATTTTCATCATGGTGCGGTAACTTGAAGCTTTCTATTTTTCAAATTCTAATCTTATCATTTAAATACTTGTTTGGAAACTCACTAGGCTCTTAGCCTAACACTTGATGTTGCATTTATCTTTAGGTCCCCCTAGTGGTGTACAGCGGGCACCTTGACTTCCGTTTTGAAGACATAGCAACACACACGTTAATCTAGTTGTGTCTTATAATCTAGATTAGTTAGGTTGTTGTAATGCACGTCTTATTCCATTACTACTATATTGGTTACAAACTACCCCGAACTCTTAGGTTTTAGTTGTTGAATTACAGGAAAATGGATTTATTGATATTTTAGACGTCATATTGCGAAAATTTTAATTTTTACTAGTTTTCAGATTTAGGGTGTAACAAGTTGGTATCAAAGCAGTAGTTTAAGTGAACTAGGTATGACTAAGATATCTAGACTTAAGCAGAGACTGTTAAGTTGTAAGTTGTGAGATGGGGTAGGTCTTAAGTAAAGGGACGTTGTATAGTTGGCAGAATCTACACTGTTGAAAATTGTGAGAATGGTATTAAGAATCCTTATGTGTAATATGTTCATAATTTCAATTAGCTACTGCTATTATGAGTATATCACTACGTAAACATGCTTAATTCACTATGATTATGATGATCAATATTTGTACTAGTACGTTCTTAGAAAAATCTTTAATGTTGTCTTTCACTATGTTCTTATGTGCATAGTGTAGCAGACTAAATGGTTAACACTCGGAACAGAGCGAGGACTCCGTCGGAGGGCATTGAGGCCTCCGCATCGACGATCGATCAACCGGAAAATGTGGTTACGAGAGAAGTGTCGCCCCAAACGAATCTGTTGGGCGGAGGACCGGAACACATTCCAAGGACGAATTTGGCAACCCCAAACCCCGTGTTAACTGAAAACACTCCCGAAACAAGGATTATGGATAACGTAATGCGGGCCATGAGTGAGGCTATGACTAAGCAGCAAGAATTCTTTTTGAAGCTTTTGGAGGACAGGGATGTCAGTCACCGTAGGAACGAGGCGGTGACAGAAAACATAGTGGTTGCGGGGTCCAGGGGAACCATGAATGGAGTTCAGACTATCGAATTGGTAGCCAACAACGTAGGGCCAAGAGAAAAGACTTGTTCCTTCAAGGCATTCTTTAGATGCAATCCTACGGAGTTCACGGGTGCTGCAAACCCGGTAGCCTGTGTAAATTGTCTTTGAGAGTTAGAAATGGCTTTCGAATCATGTGAATGCGGAGAGGCACAGAAGGTTCGTTTTGCCTTTCAGATGTTCAGAGGTGATGCTCTTACTTGGTGGAATGTTGTCCGATCCACTGTCGACCACGCGATCATGGCTCGACTTTCGTGGGGGGATTTCAAGAAGAAGGTAATGGATAAGTATTGTAACGAGAGGGCATTGGACAAGATTGAGGATGAGTTCAGAACCTTAACAAAAGGGGATCGAACTGTGGAAGAATACTCCAAGCTATTTGTGGAAAAGTTGAACTTTGTGGGGCATCTGGTTCCGGATGAGAGGGCTCAAATCAAGGCATATCAGAAAGGACTACCGGCAGAGATGAGGAACGCCAAAGTGTCTACTCTTCAAGATGCAATTGAAGAGTCGCAATTAGTGGAAGGCGACATCATCCAAGACCGAAAGGATAAGGCGCGAGCCGGTGAGAAGAGGAAATTTGAAAATCGCCCAATGCCACCTCAACGCCCACGACCATTTGTGGGAAACTCTAGAGTGGAACCGCGGCGAGAACCGGACTGGTGCCCGAAATGCTATATCAAGTTCTTAGATTAACAACACATAAAGATTACCAACCTGTATTGATTATAACAAAAGGTTACAAGGTTGATCGATTAAAGCTTTGATTGTGTTCTTTGTGTTTTTCTCTCTAATACACCTTTTTGTGTGTGTTTGTATGTGATCTGATAATATCTAATCTGATTGTTGAGAGATATCAGAGATATTATCTCAAGTGTGTCTAACACACTACCTAAACAACTTGCAACAACAAGTTGCAATATTAAACAATAAAACTAATATCTAAAACTAAACTAATATCTAACTATTAACTAACTAACTAACTAACTAACTAAGTTAAACTAGATCTAATATCTAATAGAAAACTAAGTTAACTAATATCTAACAAACTAGATATTAACTTAACTATTACAATAACAAACAATTACATTGACATTTATTACAAACGACATAGACTTTAATATCAAGAGTCGACGTTTCGGCTTTAGCTTCAGATTGCAATCTTCAGATTGGATGATCTTGAATCCAATGAGACTGTGTCTTAACACTTGTAACCCTCCTCCTCTTACATGTTACAAGTGCGACAAGTTGGGTCACACTAGCCAAGTGTGCCCCATCCGAGGAAGGGTGTGTTATGAGTGTAAGGAGGTGGGGCACGTGCGGCTACATTGTCCCAAGTTGCAAGGAAATCAGAAGGGGTCTAATTCAAGACCTATAGTCAAGAAGGAGGTCGCTCCAAGGCCTCAAGGGAGGGCGTTTCAAATGACAACATAAGAAGCAAGAGAAACCGCGGACGTAGTATCAGGTACGTTCCTACTCAATTCCATACCCGCTAGAATACTTTTCGATTCGGGCGCGAACCGTTCTTTTATAGCATCATCTTTTCGTAAGTCCTTGAATATACCTTCCACCACTATTAGCGATGCCTTAGTTGTAGAGGTGGCAAATGGGGACCAAATTGTAGTGAGGGAAGTGGTGAAGGGTTGTCGATTGGAAATCAATGGTAAACACTTTTCGGTGGACTTATTTCCCATGACCATTGGGGGTTTTGATGTGGTGATTGGGATGGATTGGTTAGTGGCAAACCAAGCTGAGATCCTTTGTTCCAAGAAACTTATCCGCGTTCCGTTAGAGGATGGAGATTTCATTCTTATCTTTGGTGAGAAACGGAAAGGAGAAACGGCGATCATCTCTTCCCTTAAAGCACGAAAATGCTTAACGAAGGTGTGCCAATCGTTCTTAGCTTATGTAGTGGATTCCAAGGCTGAAAAGAGGAAGGTGGAAGACGTAGAGGTCGTATGTGATTTTCCCTATGTGTTTCCCGAGAACTTGCCGGGATTACCTCCCGACCGTCAAGTGGAATTCCGTATCGACCTTGTCCCGGGTGCGGCGCCAATCGCCCGGGCACCCTACCGTTTAGCGCCAACAGAAATGTAAGAGATGATGAAGCAATTGCAAGAGCTTGTGGAGAAAGGTTTTGTCCGACCAAGTTCCTCGCCTTGGGGAGCCCAGTTTTATTTGTCAAAAAGAAGGACGACACAATGAAAGCATACCGATAGTCAGTGAATTCCCAGAAGTCTTTCCTGATGACTTGACTAGTCTTCCTCCCGATAGAAAGATAGAGTTTAGTATTGATTTGTCACCCGGGGTCGCTCCTGTTGCACGTACACCTTACCGTCTGGCTCCTTCTGAAATGAAAGAAATGAAGTCTTAGTTACAAGAACTTTCTGATAAGGGTTTCATTAGATTGAGTACTTCTCCATGGGGTGCATCGGTTTTGTTTATTAAGAAAAAGGATGGGTCAATGAGAATGTGTATAGATTAGCAGGAACTGAATATGCGACATCGAAGGTGGCTAGAATTAGTGAGTGATTATGATTGTAAAATTATGTATCATCCGGGGAAAGCAAATGTGGTGGCCGATGCATTAATCCGTAAAGAAAGAAGTGGAACGATAAAAGCCATCGCATTACGAGCGGAGTTACTACCAAACATCTTTGAAGAATTGAAGAAATGTCAGATCGAAGCTTTCAAAGAAGAATACTTGAAACGGGAACGTCTTGTAGGCATGTCATCTTTACAGCTAACAGATGATCGTGGGTTACTATGTTTTGAAAACTGAATATGGGTACCTCGTTTGGGTGATCTACGTGATAGAGTATTAAAGGAAGCTCACCAGTCTCATTTTTCTATTCATCCTGGCACTAACAAGATGTACAGGGACTTACGACAATTCTATTGGTGGTCGGGTATGAAGAAATACATTGCTCAGTATGTGGATCGTTGTTCAACATGTTTGCAGGTTAAAATTGGACATCAGAAACCGTCTGGTAAGTTGCAATCGTTAGAAATACCAGTTTGAAAATGGGATCACATCACAATGGATTTCATCATGAAGTTGCCGAGAACTCCAAAAGGTTTCGATGCTATTTGGGTAATCGTTGATAGATTTTTAAAATCCGCTCATTTCTTATCGATGAAATAATCGTATTCTTTGGAAAGATTAGCTAAGTTATATATTGATGAAATAGTAAATCGACATGGTATGCCGTTGTCAATCGTTTCTGATCGTGACAGTCGATTTACTTCAATGTTTTGGAAGAGTTTTCAGCGAGATATGGGGTCACAGATAAAGCTAAGCACTGCCTATCACCCTCAGACAGACGTTCAAAGCGAACGAACTATTCAAACATTGGAAGATATGTTGCGGGCTTGTATTATTGATTTTGGTGGATCGTGGGAAAGGTATCTATCTTTGATTGAATTTTCTTATAATAACAATTATCATTCCAGTATTCAAGCGACACCTTTTGAAGTATGTATGGTCGAAAATGTAGAACTTCTTTGTGTTGGAACGAAGTTGGAGAGAAACAATTAGCTGGGCCAAAAATAGTACAGTTAACAGCTGATAAGATTGGACAGATCCGGGAACGACTGAAAGTGGCTCAAGACAGACAGAAAAGCTATGCCGATAGACGCCGGAAACAGTTAGAATTTCAGATTCGGGACAATGTTATGTTAAAAGTCTCAGGGGCTGTTTGTTTTTTCAATTTTAGGACTTATTTACCTCTTATCACTCATTCGATCAGACATTCCTAAAATAAGTGCGTTTGTTTTTTCAGGTAATTCAGACCCACTTATCACTTTATTTTCACTGACCGAAAAAGTGATTAGTGTCTCACTTATTTTTCACTTATCTCCAAATCGATGGCTTCTCTTCTCCAAATCTACAACTCCTCCCCATATTGACCGAAGTCCTCCCTGCCTCCTCTCCAAATCGAGGACTCCAGACCTGCAAGTTCATCGATCTACTTTCTCCATCTGCAAGTTATTCGATCTCCTTATCCATCTGTAAGTTTTTCAATCTCTATCTCCATCGGCAAGTTTTTTAATCTCCATCTCCAAATCGGTATGTCGATTTCATCACTATGGTTCCTTCCATGTCGATTTCATCTCTGTTACAAAGTGTCGATTTCATCACTATGGTTCGATTTGGTTTTGTAAATATATATATATATATATATATATATATATATGTGTGTGTGTGTGTGTGTGTGTGTGTGTGTGCACAGTTGCTGTAAATAAATATTTTTGGTTGCTTCCCTGTCAATTTGGTTCTGTTGTTGTGATTGGTATGTATATATATATATATATATATATATATATGCATAGTGTGGATCTTATGAGTTATGACCCATGAGTTTTTGTTCTTGAATCGAATCAGATTGAAGTGTACAACATGCCTTAATGTGTTTCATGATAGAATTGTATGTGAGGTGTGAAAGAAGCAACAACAACACTGTGTAAAACTGCTTCTATTAGATTTTTGCTATGCCATCCAACATCCCACCATCCCTTTTGAGATTTTATCATATTATCAACAAAAAAAAGTTATTGAATTTTAATTTTCCCATTCAACACAACATAATTTCTGGATTTTCAGTTGGCTAAAATCCCTTGAATGAAACTAGATCTTGTGGAAAGGTGCAGGAATGAATACCAGCTCTGCAAAAGTATTGGCCATTAAATTCTTTTGGTTGATTAATTTGTTTCTAGTTTATCTTTGTGTTTATGTGCCGGTTTTTTAATATGGATTGTGGCAGATGTCATTTAATTGAGTGTTAGAATTTTATGGCCATTTTTAATATCATAATGATGTGCAAGATTTGTGGATGGAATGAAACCTCAAATGTCATCTTTCTTCTCAACATATCGGTAAGATATAATTGTTTACCAACAAAATTATGTTGACTTTCTTACTGGTGTAGTATTTGACCAATAAATGTTTTTAAAACATATGGATATAGAAAATAAGAAATCATCGAGTT
Source organism: Arctium minus (assembly GCA_954870635.1). Taxonomy (NCBI): domain Eukaryota; kingdom Viridiplantae; phylum Streptophyta; class Magnoliopsida; order Asterales; family Asteraceae; genus Arctium; species Arctium minus. The sequence continues at coordinate 14,717,984 of OX941082.1, forward strand.
AGGTTGTGGACGAGTGTCCAGGTCAAGAATTAATATGCGTCATGAATGTTTGATTAGTTATAGCTAAAAGATCATGAAGGATTTAGGAGCCGTTTACCAAAATGATTATTGTGTAAGCGCTTATCGGCAAGGATATTACCTCACTTACCTTATCGTATAACATTCCCTACCATAAAAATTGATTGTTGGTAAGCGTCTTAATTAAACCCGATAAACGCTTACCGGGTAAGAGTCATTTTCTTTCACTTACCGGGTTATAAGATTCCAGGTCCTTGTTATGGCTCTTACCGGATAAGATTCTAGGTAGTTTACATTTTCAATAGATAAAGACCGTAAGGTAAGTAATACCAATAAGCGTTTACCCAGGTAAATATTTATTAAACGGCCCCTTAGTCATATAAAAAACAAACAATCTTTTTTATTCAGATTTCAGACTTCAGCACCACCACTTAAAAAACAAACAGTCTTTTTTATTCAGATTTCAGACTTCAGCACCACCACTTAAAAATCAGAAGTGAAATCAGACTTCAGACTTCAACACCACTTAAAAAACAAACGCCACCTCACCGTGGAAAGGAGTAGTTCGGTTTGGGAAACGGGTTAAACTAAGTCCGAGGTATATTGGACCATTTGTGATTATTGAAAGAATCGGTGAAGTGGCGTATCGGTTAGAGCTTCCATCTGAGCTAAGTGGTATTCATAATAATTTCCATGTTTCAAATCTTCTAAAGTGTTTAGTTACTCCTGATCAGGCAATACCGTTACCAAAAATTCATGTTGATGAAAAATTATCATTTATCGAATAAACGGAAGCGATTATTGATCAGAAAGTTAAAGTACTTAGAAATAAAGAAATCAGTCTGGTAAAAGTACAGTGGCGGTATCACAAAGGGCAAGATACTACGTGGGAACTGGAATCCGATATGAGAACCAAATACCCCAATTTGTTTGATTGACCGAATTCCGGGACGAAATTCATTTTAGGAGGAGATATTGTTATAACCTGGTAAGTTATGTCTATTCTTTTATGTCATGTTATAATGTTAAAGGGAACTTTTTGGTTAGGTATTATATGTTTAAGGGTCTTATTGTCACTAATTAGTAATTAAAGGCCCTTAGTATTAATGTATTCATAATTATGATGAGTCACCTTATTTATGATGTGTCATAGTCTCTATCTTCAAGATTTTTTAATGTGTGACATGGGTGTATGTTTTGGGAGTGTCGACTAATAAAGGAGAAAAAAAGAAGAAATAAGGAGGAAAAAGAAAATGGAAGAAGAACTCTTAGAGTTTGTATCATTTTAGAGTCTAGTGGATTGCCTAAGTTCTGCAGGTATTTCCTTATATTTTCTTTATCTTCCCATCTTGATGTGTGATGAGGTGTAAGGGCTAAAATAGTGTGTTAGGAAAACCAAGTGATGAATTGACAAAGCTAAGTAATAGTAAGTACATCCTAAGAAGCATGATATGGCAAGCTAGAAACACGACAAAGCAAGCTAGAAGAACGAGGTGTCGATCTTATCCCTATAAGCATGAGGTGTCGATCTTATCCCTATGAGCATGAGGTGTCGATCTTATCCCTATAAGCACGAGGTTTCGATCCTATCCCTATAAGCACGAGTTGTCGATCCTATCCCTATAAGCACGAGGTGTCGAGTTCTTATAAGAGTACAATCTTGAAAGCAATAGGAACAAGTTGTTAATGCCTTATGTTTGGCTATAAATAGAGGTAGAAACAAAGAATATTGATATGTTACCAAGTCTCTCTCTCTCTCTCTCTCTCAATGCGTATGTGTATTGATTACCGTGAGTTGAACAAGGTGACGGTAAAGAATAAATATCCCCTCCCACGAATCGACGACCTCTTCAACCAATTGCAAGGAGCGGGATGTTTCTCAAAGATAGACCTTCGGTCGGGTTATCATCAAGTGTGAGTGCGCGAGGAGGATGTAGCGAAGACGACATTTAGAACTCGGTATGGGCACTACGAGTTCCTCGTGATGCCGTTCGGGTTAACCAATGCGCCTGCGATATTCATGGATCTGATGAATCGGGTTTGCCGCCCCTATTTGGATAAGTTTGTAATTGTGTTCATTGATGATATCCTTATCTACTCTAAGAGCAAAGAAGAGCACGAGCATCACTTGCGTGAAATATTGGAAGTTCTAAGAAGGGAGAAACTCTACGCCAAGTTTTCAAAATGTGAGTTTAAGAATACTTGCTCTTAAAGGATTTCAATCTTGGACGTGATTCTTGAAACATGTGATCTTTGCCATTTCTTGTGTAGTCATTCTCCCCCTTTTTGATGATAAGTGTAACGACTTCATCAAAACTTTTTGTAAGAAATGTCAAACACTTGGAGCCACTGATCCGTCAATTCAAAAGATATTCATCCAGATCTTTGCAAATCTAGACAAAGTAGTCATGTAACACCTGAATCAACTAATGAATCAGTTAACATGCCTGTCAGTAACACTAAGTCACTGTGTGTAACGAATACACATTGGAAAGGAGCTGTTTGATGTTGACTCGCCCAGGGCTTCCATTTAATCATCGAAACACCACAAAGGTTATTTCTATAAACGTTATGACAAAGAAACAAATTTCTTGTGTGTTTGTGCTTGTGATAGAAAGAATTAAGCACTTGATGATCGCTTATAGGCTCAAAATTGTGTAAACCACTGAGACAACAATAAGTTAAACACAGACTCAATGTGCATGATTGAAGTGCGAAGGTGGGGCAGACTTCCTTCTTTTCAATATCCAGATTTTCCAAATGAAAATCAGATAGCAAATGTGCTGCATCCCCTTAGAAAATGTGAAACACTTTTATTTGAGAAGAAAATGAGTAGATGGTGAGGTTTGATCAAGAGGTGGCATGGGTTAGTTGCCTGTTTCAATAATGTTCACTAAAGAATTGTGAAACACTAGTAATGTGGCTACCCGGCTCAGAAAACGTTGGTGCAGAGTTGTGATATTCTTTTAACTCTGTTCTCACATGCTCTTTCTTTTAAACGTTTTGCTTTCTCTAATCACACTCATTTCTTTTCGCTTTGCACACTCAAACACTAAGGATTTAACTTCATGGGTATAAATCACTGGTTAATGTGATTCCATAGAAGTTGTGTTAATTCCTAGCACAATGATTCCTTGTTTTCCTATGATGCACGTGATGCTCAGATTTGTTTAACTATTGCAGTTAAAGCACAATTTAGATTATTGAAAACATTTAAATTCCACTCCCAAAATATAAAATCTGTTGAAAAAATCGGGAATTGGTTTGAACATTAAAAACAATGTTTTCCAATGATTGAAAGTTTTCCTTCTTTCAACCATATATGAGATGAAGATTTAGAATTATACCTTTACGTACGATCTTTCAACTCATGAAGCTAAGCTTTAAGTCATAAACATATGAACTTGTAAGCTTCTCTCAAAAATTCTGCAAAAGTCTTAAGTCAAAGTCAAAGTAAAATTTATTCACTTAAATTGAAAAGACAAAAAGAAAGCAGTAAATCTTTTTAAAGTACGAGTTCTGATCAGAGATAATCAGAAGTCATATCCGTACTCCTCTTTATCTTGAAGAGCTCCCTCTAAATTCTTGCATTAAAAAAAATTGGCATTAAAAGGTACATGCAAAATTTTATGAGCTCCCCCTCGAAGTAATATTGACCACTTGTCAATTTCTTCTCATTCTCCCCCTTGGATTATGAATAAAATATAGAAGTGCAGATATCAATCAGAGTTAAGAATGAAGAAATGATGAAAAATTATACAATTTAGAAAACTTTTATAGGTAACTACTGATTAGATTTTAAGATTTAGCATACCAAGCTTAGAGACAAGAAAGTTGAACCTCTTTTCGTCTAAGGGTTTGGTGAACAAATCGGCAAGTTGATAATCAGTTTTTACAAAGAAAAGTTCAATTGTTCCTTTTTCAACATGATCTTTAATAAAATGATACCTGACATCTATGTGCTTGGTCTTGTTGTGTTGAGGATTCACTGATATTGCGATGGCGCTCTTGGAGTCATAGTATATCGGGATCTTGTTGAAGTGGAAACCGTAGTCGCGCAATTGAGTTCTCATCCATAAGACCTGAGAACAGCAGCTAGCAGCAGGTACATATTCTGCTTCGGCCGTGGAGGTTGAAACACAAAGTTGCTTCTTCGATGCCCAACTTACTAGTTTGTCACCGAGGAACTGTACGTGTCCTGACATGCTCTTCCTGTCTAACATACAACCTTGTTGGGAACTGAAGAATTCATCAAGTATGGTTAATGCTGCTATTTCAAAGTTACTACTGCTAGAAGACTTAAAGGTTAATACTGCTGAGTGTTACTACTGCTAGTAGAATCAATACTGCTAGTCAAAGTTAGTGCTGCTTGAACAAAGTTAGTACTGCTTAGCTAGTTAGTACTGCTAGTGGTTAGTGCTGCTTGGTAGTTAATGCTGCTAGAAGGAATTAATGCTGCTGAGCATAGTTAGTGCTGCTTATGACTTGAAGATCCGAATGGAAAGAATGACAGCTGGAAAGATTCAAGATATTCATGGAAGGCTTAAAGATAATCATGGAAGATATACTGAAGATATTTTATTTATTGTAATTATCTGTTTATTCAGTATATGTACAGATTTGAGAGAATAGATTAAAAAAAAAAGAAAAAATTCTAAGTTCTAGTTCTAGAGAGAAAATCAACCTCAAGGCATAGATCCTAATTCTAGAGAAGTAGAATTCGTATTGGTGAGCCTGTTCATCAATATTGAGGTTGAGTGTGTAATCTTGTAACTTCAAAGCATTCAATACAAGTTTACAGTTTGTTATTTATATTTACTGTGTTGATTTACTGTTTCATTGAATATCAAAGTGTTATTCCACAAACTTCTTTGATATTGTTTCTGAGAATTATTTCTTGTTGAGAATTCGATCCTGACAAGTGGTATCAGAGCCAAACTCTCTCAGAAACATCTATTCATCATGGAAAATCTTACAGAATCAAGCAGTACTTTGGTTTCTAAGGTTCCAATGCTCAAACCCAGTGAGTTTGACATGTGGAAGATCAGAATCAGACAATATATTCTTCTCACTGACTACTCAATATGGGATATCATTGAGAATGGTCCTTCTGAAGCTGGAAGGATAGGAGCAGATGGGAAAAGACCTCCACCAAAGACAGATGGTGAGAGGAAGATCAGACAGACAGAGATGAAGGCCTTGAGCACTCTGCTCTTGGCTATCCCCAATGAATATCAGCATCAATTTTGCAACTGCACTGATGCTCAGATTCTCTGGAATGCTCTAGAGAAAAGATTTGCTGGAACTAAAAGCATCAAAAGAAATCAAAGAGATGTTCTAAAGCAGCAGTATGAGAACTTCACTTCCTCAAAGAATGAGTCTATGACTCAAACTTTTGATAGGTTCAACAAACTCATAGGTGAATTGGCTACTGTAGGAGTAAAGATGGAACAAGATGATATGAACAGGAAGTTCCTCAGATCTCTTGGGGATGAATGGACTATGTACACTGTCTCATATAGACAGAGTGACAATCTGGAAGAGAAAGAACTTGATGATCTATACAATGATCTAAGAGTTTTTGAAACTGAGGTAGAAACCAAGAAGAAGCCCTCTGGTTATATCCACAATGCTGCACTTCTCTCAGCATCCACTGATACTACTGCCAACCCTGAAGCAGTTAGTACTGCCAGTGGAGTAAGTTCAGAAAAAGGCACTGAAACTATCTTTGAAGCCTTTTTGTCCAGTCATAGCAGCAATTCTTTGATTAATGATGATCTGGATCAAATTCACCCTGATGACCTGGAGGAGATGGATATTAAATGGCAGATGGCTATGTTATCAATGAGGGTGAAGAAGTTCATTAAAAGAACAGGAAGGAATAACTTCTCTCAAAGAAGAGAAGATGGAGCTGGTTTTGACAAGACCAAGGTGGAATGTTATAAGTGTCACATGAAAGGACACTTTGCTAGAGAATGCAGGAGTGCTGTTCCAAATAACAACCACCAACAAGCTCAGAATGGAGGTTACAATCAAAACAAGAATCCTGCTCAAGCCCTTGTTTCTCAACAAGGAATGGGATTTGACTGGAGTGATCAAGCTGAGGAAGCCATTCAGAATTAAGCTCTTATGGCAGAAGTGTCTGATCTTCCCTCTGAGGTAATTTCTAATCTTTGTACAAAATCTTGCATTGACACTGTCACAAGATACAGGGATCACAATCAAAGTATGTGTGATGACCTCAAAAGATTAGAAAAGGACAGAAGAGATTATGTGTTGATAGTAGAGAGATTTGAAGAGCAAATCAAAGGCTTTCAAGCTAATGAACTTCAACACTCTTATGACACAAACTATTGGAAGTGGGAAAAGAATGAGTTAGAGACCAAACTGTCTAAATCCTTAGAAGAGAGTGATAGACTGAAAGAGGAACTGTCTAAAGTTAAACTTGACATAGAAAAGTTTTCATATGCTTCAAAAGCAATGGATTCTCTTCTAAAGGCTCAGATTCATGACAAGATGAAGCCTGGTATTGGATACAACAATACACCTCCTCCTTACAACAACAATTATATCTCTCCTACTTCAGACTTGTTAGAAACCAAGGAGAAAAAGGACTTATCTGAGAAAGCCTTTAAGATAGATCCTTTGGATGAAGTAATAATTAAGGATTTAACTGAGAAAGAAGCCAGTGAGTATAGGGATAATGATGTGAGTAAAAAGATCCCATTAGAAAATAACATTATCACCAATGAGGGATGTGGGAAAATCTGGGTCAAGTCCAAGGAGATAGAGAAGACAAAAGGAAAGGATAACAAGGTGCATTACAAACAAACCACAGTTGTGAATCCTGGATCTTGTAAACAGTGTGATTGCAGTAAAGCCAAGAGCCTAAATTCTGGTTTAAAAAGAGGAAATCAAAGAAACTGGAATAATCAATGGGCTTAGAAACAAGGAGTTGATCTGAATAAAATCAATAGACCAAAACCTTGTTTCATATGTGGCAAGTTAAATCATTTGACTAAGTATTGTTACTTTAATCCTATTAACCAACAGATGAACTTTCAAAGATTTGGGCAAAAACCTGTTGGTTATAGGAAGGCTGGAAAGAAACATGTGATAAAGAAACATGGTGATAGGAAAGGCCCCATGAAGAAAAAGATTTTAAAAGAAAGTGTCAAAATGTGAAGAAAAAGATTTTAAAAGAAAGTGTCAAAATGTGGGTGCCTAGAAGCACTAAAACTGATAGTACTGATGACAGGGTTAGAAGCACTAAAACTGTTAGTACTGCTAACATGGTTACTGCTGCTACCTGTGTTAGTACTGCTGAAAATATTAATGCTGCTAATACTGTTAGTACCTCTTCAAAGATTAATACTGCCAACACAGTTACTGCTGCTAACACAGTTACTACTGCTAACAAGGTTAGTACTGCTAAGCATGCAAGTGCTGCTAAGGCAGTGAGTACTTCTAAAAACAGTACTGATTCTAGCAAAAATATTTCCAAGACTATTATTGTAACAAAGTACTCCAAGAATGAGGAGTTAAAGTTCAAAAATCTTGTCAAGAAAGAATGCAAGTATTTTGATGAAAAAGGGGTACCCAAGACCACTTTGGCTTGGGTTCCTATATCATACTAACTGATCTATCTTATGTGCAGGGCAACCAACAGCTCAAGGGAAAGAGCATATGGCATGTTGATAGTGGTTGCTCTAGGCACATGACAGGCAACATGTCATGCCTTCAGGATTTCAAGCACATCAATGGAGGACATGTTGCATTTGGAGATAATCTTACTGGTGGTAAGATAAGTGGAAAAGGTAATGTCACCAAAGGTAAGATGACATTTGAGGATGTCTACTATGTTGATCAATTAAAGTACAACCTGTTAAGTGTATCACAGGTTTGTGACAAACAACATAGTATATTATTTACAAATACTGAGTGTATGATCCTTGCTCCAGGGTTCAAGGTAGTTGATGAAAGCATGATACTACTTAGAACTCCAAGGAAGGACAATGTTTACTGTCTAGATATGGACAATGTTGATAGTGATTCATCCCTGAACTGTCTTGTTTCAAAAGCTTCTGTGGATGAATCCTCTCTTTGGCACAGAAGGATGTGTCACATGAATTTCAAGACTATGAACAAACTTGTTAAAAACAACCTTGTAAGAGGTTTACCTTCAAAAGTCTTTTCATGTGATGATCATTGTGTTGCTTGTCTTAAAGGCAAACAACACAAAACTTCTCATAAGACCAAAGAGTTAAACTCTGTTTCTTCTTGTCTCCAGTTACTGCATATGGATCTGTTTGGTCCTACAAATGTTATGAGTATAGGCAAGAAATCTTACTGCTTGGTTATTGTTGATGATTACTCCAGATTTACTTGGGTATATTTTCTAAGGACTAAGGATGAGACAAGTGGACTTATCAAATCCTTTATTCTAAGAATTGAAAACCAAACTAATCAAAGAGTAAAAGTCATTAGATCAGATAATGGAACTGAGTTTAAAAATCATGATCTAAACATCTTTTGTGAAGAGAAAGGTATTGAGAGGCAATATAGTGCTCCTAGGACTCCTCAACAGAATGGTGTTGCTGAAAGGAGAAATAGGACACTAATAGAGGCTGCTAGATCTCTGTTGGCTGATTCAAAATTGCCAATTACCTTCTGGGCTGAAGCAGTTAATACTGCTTGTTATGTCCAAAATAGAGTTCTAGTGGTCAAGCAAAAGAACAAGACCCCATATGAGCTTTTAAATAAAAGAAAACCTTTCATTGGTTTCTTCAAACCTTTTGGGTGTCCTTGTACAATTCTCAATACCAAATCTCACTTAGGTAAGTTTGATAGCAAAGCAGATGATGGATTTATTGTTGGATATTCATCTCAGAGTAAGGCCTACAGAGTTTTTAACTCATCTTCTAGAATAATTGAAGAAAGTGACAATGTCAAATGCAATGAGAACACACCAAATCCTGTTGGGTCTGAACCTCAGTGGCTATTTGACATTGATTCACTAACTAACTCTTTTGGTTTCAGTAATGAGTATGCAGGTCCAGGAAATGGAGGATCAGGGATCACACAAGTTCAAGAAAGTATATCTAAATCTGTGATATTTCCCATACCGACAGTGAATTCTGTTGAAGACTGTGAAAATGAATCATTTACTGGACCAAGTCAGAGTGAAGAAGAAACTAGAGATGAGGAGACTCAAGAAAATAAAGAATCAGAAGTGGCATCTGAAAACACTTCAGTTGAGTTGCATGACTCTAATCTAGAGGCTGGACTGAATGAAGAACCTAGTCATAACACCAGAGGTCAAAAGAATCATCCTCCACAGCTGGTAATAGGAGATATCTCTTCTCCTATGATGACTAGACTACAAAGCAGGCTTCAAGAAATGCAAGATCAACAGCATACAGTCCTTTCTTGTTTTCTATCCCAGCTTGAGCCTAAAAAGGCACATGATGCTATGAAAAACCAACCTCTCCTATCACCCAAACTTACAAGAGAAAACAGGTAAAGAAGGCTCCTTCCCTTCTTGTACCATCATCCCCCAAGCCTTTAAGCCCTCTATTGGAGCATTCTCCAGTAGAGAATATTCAAAGGGAATCCACAAGGGTGTCTCCCAACCCAAAGGAGGTGCTCTCTGAGGAGGAGGTATAGCATATGGGTGATGAGGCTGCCACTACTCCTGCTAGCACAGAGGAGGAAAGTGGTAACATAAATAAGACCTCCCCCATGGCAACTTTGAATGAGCAATCATTCGAAGGACCTTGGTGCCAAGAAACCACGGGGGTGGATAGTGCTTCTGCTAGGCAGAAGACTTCCACTACTAAAAGATCCAATGATCCTTCAAAGGAGGGTAACACTTCTAGAGAAGGTGAGGACAGATATGACTACCAGGAATTGATGGAAACCATGGGAAACATCAACCTAGATGTTATGAAACAAGGAAAAGAAATAGAGGAGATGAAGCTGGTTATCCTGTCCCAACAAGTTCAGATTGAAAAATTGAAGAAGATGGTGACCAGGCTGGTTCAAAAGAAAAGAAGGAAACAGTTTGTACTCAAAAAGAGGGACCAAGTTCAAGATTCTTTCAACAAGGGGGAGAAGCATGAAGGGGAAACTGTTGAAAAGAAAGCTGAAGTTGAGGGGGAGACAGAGGAAGAGATGGAAAAAGAAACAGATACTGCTGCTGAAGCAAAAGTAGCAGCAGAAACTAAAGCAGCAGAAATAGGGCTCTCTGTGGAAGAAATGGAGATAGCAGAAACTTTAGTCAAAGCAAAGAATGATACTCCTAAGGCTACTCAAAAGGCCAAGGGAGTAGTTATCAAAGAAGGAGGGATCTCAGAGAAGGAAAAAGAGAAGGAAGTTTTGAAAGAATCAAAGGGAAAAGGAAAAGAGAAGATGGTTGAAGCTGAAATGCCTCCAAGACAAAAGTCTCAGATTGAAATGGATGAGGTAATAGCAAAGCAGTTGCAAGACCAAATGGAGAAAGAGGAGCAGTTGCAAACAGAAAAGGATAGAGAACTGGCAAAGATTATGGCCAAGAAGTTAAATGCAGAATACCAAAAGAGTTTGAAAGAAGCAACCCAGACAGCAGCTCAGGTCAAGAAACTTCAAATTAAGAAGATGCCTATTCAGAAGCAAAAGCAGAAAAGACAACCCTCCAAGACATTTTTGGCCAATCAGGAAAGAAGAAAAATGATAAACTTCCTGAAAGGTGCAATTGGTGTTAAGGGAGAGATGTTTATCCACATGGCATACTCTCAGGTTGAAGAGTTGTATAACAAGGAAATGGCCAAGCTCCAAGGGAATTCAGCACAAAGGGAGGAGGCTGAGAGAAGGATGAAAGAGAGACATGATCTCAACATCCAACAACCATTCCCTGAGGAAACCACACCCTGCAAAGAAGAAGCAGAAGAGAAGAAGGAAGAACCTGGAAATGTTGGTATAGAAGCCAAGTCTGGAAAAAGAGTGAAATCAATTGCTTCAAAAAGGCAGTTGAAAAGGCCTAGGGTGGAAGAAACTGAAAAGGAAGCAGAACCTTCAGTCACATCTCCAACAAAGCCAGTACAGAGTCCAGAGCAGGTCACTAAGCAAACAGATGAGAGTATGGATCCGTACATGACAATAGTGGAACCTTTGAAAGCTGTTCCAATCTCTATGCAAGCTCCATAGATCATCTTCTGGGATATTCTGAGAGACAATGGAAAGAATTTCTTCAGAATCAAGAGAGCTGATGGTTCATTTGAAGCTTATTCAACATGGGGGAAAGTCATCAGAAGTTGTTCAAGAGCTGATATGGAAGAACTATATAAAGTTGGGATGAAACTTTATGAACCTGTGTTGAAAGGTACTGAAGAGAATCTTCTCAAAGTGACATTGGAATACTTGTGCATGATGTTTGAGCCTGAAAGAGTGCACCATAGGATTAAAGATCATATGCATGAGTTCATATTCAAGAAGATTGACAAATGGATACTGTTTGAAAACTGTGGAGTATACATGATTACTATTGACAATTGTTATCATGAATACTACCTGGTGGACAAAATCTATGAGCATAGCAAGGAGAAGTTAGAAGGGATGCTTAAAGCTACACTGGTATGTACAAAGGATTCAGAGATGGCAAAGATTGTGGTGAGAAGAACTGTAAATCAAAGCTTGGGCCTAGATCCAAATTTGGGAAATTGAACCAGAGGTGTTGAAAGCATCTTGAAGATTAATTCTGAAGAACTTGACTTCTTGTCCTAAAAGTCAAGTTAGGGGAGATTGTTGGGAACTGAAGAATTCATCAAGTATGGTTAATGCTGCTATTTCAAAGTTACTACTGCTAGAAGACTTAAAGGTTAATACTGCTGAGTGTTACTACTGCTAGTAGAATCAATACTGCTAGTCAAAGTTAGTGTTGCTTGAACAAAGTTAGTACTGCTTAGCTAGTTAGTACTGCTAGTGGTTAGTGCTGCTTGGTAGTTAATGCTGCTAGAAGGAATTAATGCTGCTGAGCATAGTTAGTGTTGCTTATGACTTGAAGATCCGAATGGAAAGAATGACAGCTGGAAAGATTCAAGATATTCATGGAAGGCTTAAAGATAATCATGGAAGATATACTGAAGATATTTTATTTATTGTAATTATCTGTTTATTCAGTATATGTACAGATTTGAGAGAATAGATTAAAAAAAAAAATTCTAAGTTCTAGTTCTAGAGAGAAAATCAACCTCAAGGCATATATCCTAATTCTAGAGAAGTAGAATTCGTATTGGTGAGCCTGTTCATCAATATTGAGGTTGAGTATGTAATCTTGTAACTTCAAAGCATTCAATACAAGTTTACAGTTTGTTATTTATATTTACTGTGTTGATTTACTGTTTCATTGAATATCAAAGTGTTATTCCGCAAACTTCTTTGATATTGTTTCTGAGAATTATTTCTTGTTGAGAATTCGATCCTGACAAACCTGCATGATCTGCATCTGTGTAGACTGTTAGTTCAAAACTAGTATCTTTAGGATACCACAGACCAAGATCTGCAGTGCCCTTTAGATACCTAAATATGCGCTTCACAGCAGACATATGGATTTCTTTAGGATTGGCCTGATATCTTGCACATAAGTATGTTTGAGAACATTATATCTGGCCTACTAGAAGTAAGATACATTAAAGAACCTATCATTCCTCGATAAGTCCTAACATCAACAGCCTTTCCCGAAGGATCGGTGCCAATCTTAGTACCTGGTGCCATTGGGGTACCAATCGGTTTTGAATTTTCCATTTTGAACTTCCGAAGAATATCCATAATGTATTTTGATTGATTGATAAAAATACCCGATGAAAATTGTTTTACTTGTAAACCGAGAAAGAAATTCATCTCTCCCATCAAATTCATCTGAAATCTAGACACCATAAGGTTTGCAAAATTCTTACAGTACTTCAGATTTGTATAACCAAAGATAATATCATCTACATAGATTTGATTTAAAATGATATCGCCTTTTTCCTTTTTGATAAACAAAGTGGTATCCACCGTTCCTTTAGAAAAACCAGACTTGACTAGAAAAGTGGAAATGACATCATACCAGGCTCGAGGTGCTTGTTTCAGACCGTAGAGTGCTTTGTCGAGAATGTAAACATGATTCGGCTTCTCTTGATTGACAAAACCTTCTGGCTGAGAGACGTAGACTTCCTCCTTCAGAATTCCATTCAGGAATGTTGTCTTTACGTCCATTTGAAAGACCGTGAAGTTCTTGTGGGCTGCGTAGGCTAGAAACATTCTGATTCCCTCTAATCACGCCACAGGAGCATATGTCTCATCATAGTCGATTCCTTCCTCTTTTATGTATCCTTTGGCTATTAGGCTTGCCTTGTTTCGGATAACGGTACCATCTTCGTCTTTCTTTATCTTGAAAACCCACTTCGTACCTATAATTGTTTTACCTTTAGGCTTTGGTACGAGTCTCCAGACTTGAAGTGGATCAAACTGATTCAGCTCTTCTTGCATTGAGATCACCCATTCTAGATCAGCAAGTGCCTCTGATACACGTGTTGGCTCGAACTTGCTCAGAAAGGAGTCATGCATGCACATATTCATTGATGCTGACCTAGTTTGCACCGGTTTTGATGGATCGCCAATAATCTGGCTTAGCGGGTGCTCTTTGGTCCATTTATTTTCATGAGGCAGTGGATTAGATGAATGTATGTCAGTTGTATCATCTACAAATCCACTTGTACCTTCTTCTGTTTGTTCAGGAGGAATTATGATTTCAGCTGAAGGGGCAGGTTCAGAAGGCTCAGCAGGTACAGCTTGATCTGGCTGTAGATTGATCTGTATAGTATCTCCTACTGTTTCAGCTACTTCTGTCTCTTTATCATTTGTCACTTCTTCAACTGTTGGAGTCGGCATTTGAATTGGAATCCCTTGTTGAATCGGGGCGTTGGATTCAATAGGAATATCTGAACTGGTTGGATGAGTAGTCGTTAAGTCTTCCATCCTGTCAACCACAACAAATTTCTTTACATTAGATCCAAGAAATTCATCATAAAATAATTCAAATAATAAATCTAAATCAGATAAATGGTTAGTAGAAGTTGATGCTTCATCTGATTTATTCTGTTGAGACGCAGGTTCTGGACTGAGTTGCCCAGAAGCTAGTACTCCGGTTATAACGGGTTCTGAACGTTGTTGTTTGGAAGCCATTTCTTCATCAAACGAGACGTTGATGCTTTCAATCACCGTCTTTGACTTCTTTAGATAAACACGGAATGCAGTTGATGTCGAGGAATAGCCAATGAAGATTCCTTCATCCGCCTTAGCACTGAACTTATTTAGACTCTCCCTATCGTTTAGAACGAAACACTTACATCCAAATATATGGAAATATTTGATTGTCGGTGCTCGGTTGTTGATTAAAGCATAAGGAGTCTTCTTGAATCTGCGATGTATCATGGAGCGATTCTGTGTATAACACGCGGTCGATACAGCTTCAACCCACAAGAATAGAGGTAAGTCTGATTGAGTTAGCATAGTACGAGCAGCCTCGACTAGCGTATGATTTCTTCTTTCGACCACTCCATTTTGTTGAGGCGTACGAGCAACAGAGTATTGATGTGAAATCCCGACAGATTCGAGATATTCTTCAACTTTATTGTTCTTGAACTCTGTGCCGTTGTCTGTTCGTAGAAACTTGACCGGTTTCTGCAAATTCACCTGGTCGTCTTTAGGAATGTGATGAGAATATCAGGTGTCTCATCCTTTGAACGTAGAAACTTGACCCATGTGTATCGCGAGTAATCGTCCACGATCACGAGTATGTACTTCTTTCCGCCTAGACTCTGAGTTCGCATCGGACCGCATAAGTCCATATGCAATAACTCTAACGGAGCGCTTGTACTTGGTTCAGGTTTTGGTTTATGTGGAGCCCTCTTCATTTTTTCTTTTTCACATGCTACACAAAGATGTTATCTTTCATATTTGAGCTCTGGAAGTCCTTTGACGAGCTTTCCACTGACTAGATTGTTGATGTACCTGAAGTTGAGGTGAGAGAGCCTTCGATGCCATAACCAACTTTTTTCCATCGAGGCTTTCGTTAGTAGACAAACTTGTTTGTCAGTCTGGACATTTGATAAATTGATTGTGTAGAGGTCTGATTCTTGAGTACCGATCAAGAGTTCTTCGCCTTTTTCATTGCGAACTGAACATCTCTTGGCTTTGAAGTTGACCTCTAAGTCTTTGTCACAGAACTGGCCTATGCTGAACAAGTTGTGTCGTAAGCCTTCTACATAGCTCACCTTCTTGATTGTGACATTGTCATGTTGTACATCACCGTATCCCATGATTGGAGAAAACTGGTCGTTGCCGAATCTGACTGTTCCGCAATATTTGTCTTTAAAATTGGACAGTATCTCTTTTTGCCCTGTCATGTGCTTAGAACATCCGCTGTCCAAGAACCATGTATGACTAGTCTGCATAAGAGAAATTACAAATTTAGATATTTATACGACAACATTGGAATATTCACTTTGATTATCGAAGTGCGGGTCTTGAACTGATTTGTTCAAAAGCCTATTTTGTCTTTGATGTTCGGGTTTTGAACTGTATTATCCAAAAACCTATTTTGACATTAATGTTCGGGGTTTGAACTGCATTATCCAAAAACCTATTTTGACATTGAAGAACGAGTCCTGATCTGTACATAATCAGAAGTCGAATTCTCTTCAAGTTTTGTGTGCCTGCAACACAGATTTAGCCTTAGGTACCCACTGGAATTTGGGTCCTGCTGTGTTAGCACAAGATTTTGGTACCCATTTCAAATTGGGTCCTCTTTTCTTTTGAAATGTATGTGAATAATTAGTATGAGAAGAATGCACATGGTAATTTCCAAACCAATCTTCAGAATCTTGACAAGAGATAGAAACATGTTTATCATAAATAGAAGACTTTCTAGCAGATAAAGATAACTGAAATAATTGCTTCATTGTATATTGTTTACAAGAAACAGCAAGTTTTGAGTTCAAAACAGCAATATCAGCAATTAGGACATCTTTACTAAGCGAAGTCTTATTACAATTAACACTACTAAACGATAAAACGGTTTTGTCAAGCTTCCGTTTGGGTTGCCATTGAGAATTTACTTCTGGCCTTTGCTTGCTCAGATCTGAAACATGTGAAACTGGTGAGTTAGACCTTTGAGCAACAAGCGATTGCTTCTTCTTCGGATTACCAGTAGTGTTCGGTTTCTGTGAATGCTGAGATATATTCTTACCTTTAGCAGTTTTAGCTTTCACAGAGACTGAGTTATCAACTTTCGTTGATTTTGCACTATTAACAGGCATACTGGTTTTTCTCAAAGATTTCTTAACAAAAGATGAATGGTTAGGAAGTTTTGCATTAAAATCAAATTGTTCAGAACAATCATCTAAACCACCGTTAGAGTTCAGAAAATCAAGCTCTTTATTTGCTAGACCAGACATGTCCTCAGAGTTTGAAGCTTTAGAAATAACAGAATTTGGAAACACAGTTGAAAAAACTTTTTGCTCAATATTCATCAAAAGTCTTTCATCTGATAAAGAATTCTCGAGTTCAGAAATTTTACTTTCTAAAACGAGAGGAGGGACATATAGTTTACCTTGTATAGGCTTCGCCTCCATTTCCTTTTCAGTATAACTTTGAAAGAAATCACTTGAAAGAGTTTTCTTCTTTTGATATATTGGATTTTCATCATAACTATTATTCAATTTCGTATAATAAAATGGAAGATGAACTTTAGATGATTTCAAACGTTTTTCAGTTTCGATGGCTTCATCCTTTTCAGATAGTTTAGTCCAGAAAGTTTTAAACTCAGGAATTCTGCGAGCTAATTGCATAGAAAGATGATCATAAAGTCCTGGCACTTCAGACATCCCTTTTTGTAGACAGTGAGGATTCTTATAACCGATTCCCCATCTCTCTATTTCATCTTTGGGTTTGTTTAGATGAATAGTCTGTCCAGTTTGACCCATTTTATATAACTTCTCTTCCAAACTTTTTAATTTTCCAAGTAAAGAAAAGTTTTCTTTGATACATGAAGAATGCAATTCTTTAAGCTCATATAAATCAATCCCACTTTTTAGCAGTTGAGACTTGAGTTCAGAATTCTATTTTAGAATTATTGTCTTTTCCTTAGCGTTAGTGTCATTATCTTTATGTAAAACCTCAACTAATACTTTCTTCTCAGCAATTTCATTGCTAAGTTTCTGTATCAATTGGTTTTTGTCAGTTATGACACCATTTTCTTGCTCTAGATTAGATTCTACATCTTTTTGTTTTAAACTCATGGCATGCATTTTATTCATGAAATCTGAATCTGATAAATTACATACCTCCTCTTCTTCATTATCTGAATCAGCTTCAACATCTGATTCTATCTGTCCCATCAAACACATGTTGACTGCTTCATCTTTCTCTTCATCCTCTTCTTCATCATCTGAGTGATCAAGCCAATATTCATCCTCAGCCATCAGTGCTTTTCTAG
This sequence comes from Arctium minus, assembly GCA_954870635.1. Lineage (NCBI taxonomy): Eukaryota > Viridiplantae > Streptophyta > Magnoliopsida > Asterales > Asteraceae > Arctium > Arctium minus. The sequence goes on from OX941082.1 coordinate 14,735,517, forward strand.
CCTCCTGTTGCTTTGCAAGAAGCATCTTGTTCTTGTAATAATCGGAGTTTCTGACTTTTGGCCTTCGGCAGTCTCTGGCATAGTGACCTGTTTTGCCACAATTATAGCACGTTGGTGGTTCTGTCTAACTGGATCCTTCAGCTTTGAACTTTCTTTCTTCTGGTTTCCTCTCCTCTAATCTCTTCCCTTCAGAGTGATATCTTCTCTCTTCAGGGTTCCTTTCCTCTGTTCTTTTCCCTTCATATCTCTTTCCTTCATATCTGCTTCCTTCAACCCTTTCCTTGTGGATGTAGTTGTTCGGACCAGAAGAATATCTCTGACTGTTTGAACTTGGCTTCGTGTAGAACTTTTTCTGAAAAGCATTTGACAGCAGAATCATTGCTTGCTTCAGCTGTTCATTTTCCTCCATGTCAGAGTTTGCATAACCTTCATCTTCTTCTGATTCATACACAATTGTCTTGTTCTTCTTCTTCCTGACAACAAGAGCAACTGTGTCTTCAACTGTCTTTCCTTTGTGCCTCTTTTCATCTAGAATTTCATCCACCTCTTCTTCATTTTGTCTGAGGGTTTCATACACCTCATGAAGTGGAATCTCATTCAGATCTTTGATCTGCTTCATCTGCCTAGCAAATCTTTTCCATTCCGGTTGAAGAATACTCAGGAATTTGACGTTCAACTCAATTTGAGATTTGTGGACTTTTTTCTTGCTAAGTTCGTTTAGCAAAGTCACAAACCTGTCATAGGTTTCTTCTAATGTTTCTCCCACCCTGCCTCTAAATTCTTCATAATTATTTAGGCAGTTGGAGATTTTCAGCTGATTTCCAACCTTCGAACCCAGTATCATCTTTTCAAGTTGATCCCACATTTCTTTGCCGGAGGCTTTGTAGTTGTCAATCTTTACATAGATTTCATTTGGAATTCCTTGTAGAATGTATGACTTAGCTAATCTCTCGCCTTTAGCTCTTCTGAGATTATCATCTTCTAGCTCATGAAACTTAAGATCAACCTCAGTCGGTACATTTCCAACCAAGCGAGTCGTCTTAACTGGTTTCATAACCCATTCTTCTATAGATTTCCTGATGAAATCACCCAGCTCATGTCTGTCAACAAAGTTCAGGAACCTATCTTTCCACTGTTCGTATTCTCCTTTAAAGAGAATTGGTGGCTTGGTGTCAGTTTCTATTGCAAGGGCTTCTCTGGATGTCATTTTGAAGAAAAATCTAAGTCTGGATTGGAGCAAAGATGTTTGCGTTTCAAGGTTTGCGTGTCAAGCACAGTGCGCAAAGTGAGGTTTGCGTTTCACGTGGGATGCGCAAAGTAAGGTTTGCGGTTCTAACGGGATGCGCAAAGTAGACTTGATCTTTTCGTGAAGAGATGAACATGTGAACTGAGGTTTGCATTTCCTACTTGTTGCGAGAAGTGAGGTCGAGGTTTGTGTATGCTGTTGGATCCGAGAAGTATGCTTTGCGTATGGCTTGAGATGCGCAAAGTTGAGCTTTGCGTATGATGTTGGACGCGCAAAGTTGAGCTTTGCGTATGATGTTGGACGCGCAAAGTTGGACTTTGCGTATGTTCGTCTTCTGGTTTGCGCAAGTTCGTCCTGTACTTCGAAAATTGTCTAAAAACTTGTTCCTGTAACGATTAACAATACCAAACTCTACCCTTATGTCTAGAAACACTTCTAGAACTGAATGTGAGCACTCGATCTCAATAAAACACACTTTTTGAAGAAAAATTTGATCGTACAGTACCTTTTTCCACTCGACTGTTTTCTCACTTAAATCACAAAATGGAACTCGATTAAAGCTTAAAAGTGAAATCAAACAACAACAACTCGATCTAGCATGCTAATCGATCACAACCTGATCGATTTTAACACGTAAAACACTTTAACACTCGAAATCGAATTTCAAAATAAGAACACAGAGTCGTTTTTCAAAAACTTGATTTTGATCTCTTATCAGGCTCTGATACCAGTTGTAGGTCCAACAATACTATATCAAGTTCTTAGATTAACAACACATAAAGATTACCAACCTGTATTGATTATAACAAAAGGTTACAAGGTTGATCGATTAAAGCTTTGATTGTGTTCTTTGTGTTTTTCTCTCTAATACACCTTTTTGTGTGTGTTTGTATGTGATCTGATAATATCTAATCTGATTGTTGAGAGATATCAGAGATATTATCTCAAGTGTGTCTAACACACTACCTAAAGAACTTGCAACAACAAGTTGCAATATTAAACAATAAAACTAATATCTAAAACTAAACTAATATCTAACTATTAACTAACTAACTAACTAACTAACTAAGTTAAACTAGATCTAATATCTAATAGAAAACTAAGTTAACTAATATCTAACAAACTAGATATTAACTTAACTATTACAATAACAAACAATTACATTGACATTTATTACAAACAACATAGACTTTAATATCGAGAGTCGACGTTTCGGCTTTAGCTTCAGATTGCAATCTTCAGATTGGATGATCTTGAATCCAATGAGACTGTGTCTTAACACTTGTAACCCTCCTCCTCTTACATGTTACAAGTGCAGCAAGTTGGGTCACACTAGCCAAGTGTGCCCCATCCGAGGAAGGGTGTGTTATGAGTGTAAGGAGGTGGGGCACGTGCGGCTACATTGTCCCAAGTTGAAAGGAAATCAGAAGGGGTCTAATTCAAGACCTATAGTCAAGAAGGAGGTCGCTCCAAGGCCTCAAGGGAGGGCGTTTCAAATGACAACATAAGAAGCAAGAGAAACCGCGGACGTAGTATGGGGTACGTTCCTACTCAATTCCCTACCCGCTAGAATACTTTTCGATTCGGGCGCGAACCGTTCTTTTATAGCATCATCTTTTCGTAAGTCCTTGAATATACCTTCCACCACTATTAGCGATGCCTTAGTTGTAGAGGTGGCAAATGGGGACCAAATTGTAGTGAGGGAAGTGGTGAAGGGTTGTCGATTGGAAATCAATGGTAAACACTTTTCGGTGGACTTATTTCCCATGACCATTGGGGGTTTTGATGTGGTGATTGGGATGGATTGGTTGGTGGCAAACCAAGCTGAGATCCTTTGTTCCAAGAAACTTATCCGCGTTCCGTTAGAGGATGGAGATTTCATTCTTATCTTTGGTGAGAAACGGAAAGGAGAAACGGCGATCATCTCTTCCCTTAAAGCATGAAAATGCTTAACGAAGGTGTGCCAATCGTTCTTAGCTTATGTAGTGGATTCCAAGGCTGAAAAGAGGAAGGTGGAAGACGTAGAGGTCGTATGTGATTTTCCCGATGTGTTTCCCGAGAACTTGTCGGGATTACCTCCCGACCGTCAAGTGGAATTCCGTATCGACCTTGTCCCGGGTGCGGCGCCAATCGCCCGGGCACCCTACCGTTTAGCGCCAACAGAAATGTAAGAGATGATGAAGCAATTGCAAGAGCTTGTGGAGAAAGGTTTTGTCCGACCAAGTTCCTCGCCTTGGGGAGCCCAGTTTTATTTGTCAAAAAGAAGGACGACACAATGAAAGCATACCGATAGTCAGTGAACTCCCAGAAGTCCTTCCTGATGACTTGACTAGTCTTCCTCCCGATAGAAAGATAGAGTTTAGTATTGATTTGTCACCCGGGGTCGCTCCTGTTGCATGTACACCTTACCGTCTGGCTCCTTCTGAAATGAAAGAAATGAAGTCTTAGTTACAAGAACTTTCTGATAAGGGTTTCATTAGATCGAGTACTTCTCCATGGGGTGCATCGTTTTTGTTTATTAAGAAAAAGGATGGGTCAATGAGAATGTGTATAGATTAGCGGGAACTGAATATGCGACATCGAAGGTGGCTAGAATTAGTGAGTGATTATGATTGTAAAATTATGTATCATCCGGGGAAAGCAAATGTGGTGGCCGATGCATTAATCCGTAAAGAAAGAAGTGGAACGATAAAAGTCATCGCATTACGAGCCGAGTTACTACCAAACATCTTTGAAGAATTGAAGAAATGTCAGATCGAAGCTTTCAAAGAAGAATACTTGAAACGGGATGTCAGGATCGAATTCTTAACAAGAATAAATTCTCAGAAACAATATCAAAGAAGTTGCGGAATAACACTTTGATATTCTATGAAACAGTAAACAAACAGTATATGATAAACACTTTGCAAACTTGTATTAAAATCACAAGATTACACACACAACCTCAATCTTGAAGAACAAGCTCTTTCAAGACGAATTCTACTTCTCTAGAATTAGGAACTATGCCTTGAGGTTGATTCTCTCTAGAACAAAACTTAGAATTGAATCTATCAAAAGTTGTCTCACTATTCTAAACTATACAATATATATACTGAAGATAAAAGCTAATTACAATTAATAAAATATCTTCAGAATATCTTCCATCATTATCTCTAAGCTTCCATGAATATCTTCAGTTTATCCAGCTGTCATCCTTTCCATACAGATCTCCATCTTATAAGCAGTATTAATCATAAGCAGCATTAATACTCTGAGCAGTATTAACTCTAGCAGTACTAACCATGCTCAGCAGCATTAATCTCTTCAAGCAGTACTAACTTTGAACTAGCAGTACTAATCTTGTTGAGCAACATTAATCATCAACTAGTAGCATTAATAACAGAAGTACTAACTAGAAGTATTAACTGTTTTCTTCTAGCAGCATTAACTTTGTTCCAGCAACATTAACTTTGTTCCAGCAACATTAACCACAGAAGTAGTAACCATGTTGAACTAGAAGTAGTAACCATTTTTGGCATATTTCAGACCCAACAATCTCCCCATAACTTAACTTTTCAAAACTGAGAAGTTAAGTTCTTCAACATAAGGTCTTTATGATAATTTCAAAACTTTCTGCAATTACTAGTTCTTCTTGATTCAGTTTCTGTTGTTATCTTCTTTTTTGTTTCTGCTGTAGTTAATGCTTTATTTCAGCTTCGATGTCAGGATCGAATTCTTAACAAGAATAAATTCTCAGAAACAATATCAAAGAAGTTGCGGAATAACACTTTGATATTCTATGAAACAGTAAACAAACAGTATATGATAAACACTTTGCAAACTTGTATTAAAATCACAAGATTACACACACAACCTCAATCTTGAAGAACAAGCTCTTTCAAGACGAATTCTACTTCTCTAGAATTAGGAGCTATGCCTTGAGGTTGATTCTCTCTAGAACAAAACTTAGAATTGAATCTATCAAAAGTTGTCTCACTATTCTAAACTATACAATATATATACTGAAGATAAAAGCTAATTACAATTAATAAAATATCTTCAGAATATCTTCTATCATTATCTCTAAGCTTCCATGAATATCTTCAGTTTATCCAACTGTCATCCTTTCCATACAGATCTCCATCTTATAAACAGTATTAATCATAAGCAGCATTAATACTCTGAGCAGTATTAACTCTAGCAGTACTAACCATGCTCAGCAGCATTAATCTCTTCAAGCAGTACTAACTTTGAACTAGCAGTACTAATCTTGTTGAGCAACATTAATCATCAACTAGCAGCATTAATAACAGAAGTACTAACTAGAAGTATTAACTGTTTTCTTCTAGCAGCATTAACTTTGTTCCAGCAACATTAACTTTGTTCCAACAACATTAACTACAACTGGCAACATTCACCACAGAAGTAGTAACCTCAGAAGTATTAACCAAGTTCTTCTAGCAGCATTAACTTCAGAAGTAGTAACCATGTTGAATATTAACTTCAGAAGTAGTAACCATATTTGGCATATTTCAGACCCAACAATCTCCCCCTAACTTAACTTTTATCATGTTTTTAAGTAGTAACCATGTTGAACTAGAAGTAGTAACCATTTTTGGCATATTTCAGACCCAACACGGGAACGTCTTGTAGGCATGTCATCTTTACAGCTAACAGATGATCGTGGGTTACTATGTTTTGAAAACTGAATATGGGTACCTCGTTTGGGTGATCTACGTGATAGAGTATTAAAGGAAGCTCACCAGTCTCGTTTTTCTATTCATCCTGGCACTAACAAGATGTACAGGGACTTACGGCAATTCTATTGGTGGTCGGGTATGAAGAAATACATTGCTCAGTATGTGGATCGTTGTTCAACATGTTTGTAGGTTAAAATTGGACATCAGAAACCGTCTGGTAAGTTGCAATCGTTAGAAATACCAGTTTGAAAATGGGATCACATCACAATGGATTTCATCATGAAGTTGCCGAGAACTCCAAAAGGTTTCGATGCTATTTGGGTAATCGTTGATAGATTTTTAAAATCCGCTCATTTCTTACCGATGAAATAATCGTATTCTTTGGAAAGATTAGCTAAGTTATATATTGATGAAATAGTAAATCGACATGGTATGCCGTTGTCAATTGTTTCTGATTGTGACAGTCGATTTACTTCAATGTTTTGGAAGAGTTTTCAGCGAGAGATGGGGTCACAGATAAAGCTAAGCACTGCCTATCACCCTCAGACAGACGTTCAAAGCGAACGAACTATTCAAACATTGGAAGATATGTTGCGGGCTTGTATTATTGATTTTGGTGGATCGTGGGAAAGGTATCTATCTTTGATTGAATTTTCTTATAATAACAATTATCATTCCAGTATTCAAGCGACACCTTTTGAAGTATTGTATGGTCGAAAATGTAGAACTTCTTTGTGTTGGAACGAAGTTGGAGAGAAACAATTAGCTGGGCCAAAAATAGTACAATTAACAGCTGATAAGATTGGACAGATCCGGGAACGACTGAAAGTGGCTCAAGACAGACAGAAAAGCTATGCCGATAGACGCCGGAAACAGTTAGAATTTCAGATTCGGGACAATGTTATGTTAAAAGTCTCAGGGGCTGTTTGTTTTTTCAATTTTAGGACTTATTTACCTCTTATCACTCATTCGATCAGACATTCCTAAAATAAGTGCGTTTGTTTTTTCAGGTAATTCAAACCCACTTATCACTTTATTTTCACTGACCGAAAAAGTGATTAGTGTCTCACTTATTTTTCACTTATCTCCAAATCGATTGCTTCTCTTCTCCAAATCTACAGCTCTTCCCCATATTGACCGAAGTCCTCCCTGCCTCCTCTCCAAATCGAGGACTCCAGACCTGCAAGTTCATCGATCTACTTTCTCCATCTGTAAGTTATTCGATCTCCTTATCCATCTGTAAGTTTTTCAATCTCTATCTCCATCGACAAGTTTTTTGATCTCCATCTCCAAATCGGTATGTCGATTTCATCACTATGGTTCCTTCCATGTCGATTTCATCTCTGTTACAAAGTGTCGATTTCATCACTATGGTTCGATTTGGTTTTGTAAATATATATATATATATATATATGTGCACAGTTGCTGTAAATAAATATTTCTGGTTGCTTCCCTGTCGATTTGGTTCTGTTGTTGTGATTGGTTTGTATATATACATATATATATATGCACAGTGTGGATCTTATGAGTTATGACCCATGAGTTTTTGTTCTTGAATCGAATCAGATTGAAGTGTATAATATGCCTTAATGTGTTTCATGATAGAATTGTATGTGAGGTGTGAAAGAAGCAACAACAACACTGTGTAAAACTGCTTCTATTAGATTTTTGCTATGCCATCCAACATCCCACCATCCCTTTTGAGATTTCATATTATCAACAAAAAAAAGTTATTGAATTTTAATTTTCCCATTCAACACAACATAATTTCTGGATTTTCAGTTGGCTAGAATCCCTTGAATGAAACTAGATCTTGTGGAAAGGTGCAGGAATGAATACCAGCTCTGCAAAAGTATTGGCCATTAAATTCTTTTGGTTGATTAATTTGTTTCAAGTTTATCTTTGTGTTTATGTGCCGGTTTTTTAATATGGATTGTGGCAGATGTCATTTAATTGAGTGTTAGAACTTTATGGACATTTTTAATATCATAATGATGTGCAAGATTTGTGGATGGAATGAAACCTCAAATGTCATCTTTCTTCTCAACATATCGGTAAGATATAATTGTTTACCAACAAAATTATGTTGACTTTCTTACTGGTGTAGTATTTGACCAATAAATGTTTTTAAAACATATGGATATAGAAAATAAGAAATCATCGAGTTAGGTTGTGGACGAGTGTCCAGGTCAAGAATTAATATGCGTCATGATTGTTTGATTAGTTATAGCTAAAAGATCATGAAGGATTTAGGAGCCGTTTACCAAAATGATTATTGTGTACGCGCTTATCGGCAAGGATATTACCTCACTTACCTTATCGTATAACATTCCCTACCATAAAAATTGATTATTGGTAAGCGTCTTAATTAAACCCGATAAACGCTTACCGGGTAAGAGTCATTTTCTTTCACTTACCGGGTTATAAGATTCCAGGTCCTTGTTATGGCTCTTACCGGATAAGATTCTAGGTAGTTTACATTTTCAATAGATAAAGACCGTAAGGTAAGTAATACCAATAAGCGTTTACCCAGGTAAATATTTATTAAACGGCCCCTTAGTCGTATAAAAAACAAACAATCTTTTTTATTCAGATTTCAGACTTCAACACCACCACTTAAAAAACAAACAGTCTTTTTTATTCAGATTTCAGACTTCAGCACCACCACTTAAAAATCAGAAGTGAAATCAGACTTCAGACTTCAGCACCACTTAAAAAACAAACGCCACCTCACCGTGGAAAGGAGTAGTTCGGTTTGGGAAACGGGTTAAACTAAGTCCGAGGTATATTGGACCATTTGTGATTATTGAAAGAATCGGTGAAGTGGCGTATCAGTTAGAGCTTCCATCTGAGCTAAGTGGTATTCATAATAATTTCCATGTTTAAAATCTTCTAAAGTGTTTAGTTACTCCTGATCAGGCAATACCGTTACCAAAAATTCATGTTGATGAAAAATTATCATTTATCGAATAAACGGAAGTGATTATTGATCAGAAAGTTAAAGTACTTAGAAATAAAGAAATCAGTCTGGTAAAGGTACAGTGGCGGTATCACAAAGGGCAAGATACTACGTGGGAACTGGAATCCGATATGAGAACCAAATACCCTAATTTGTTTGATTGACCGAATTCCGGGACGAAATTCATTTTAGGAGGAGATATTGTTATAACCTGGTAAGTTATGTCTATTCTTTTATGTCATGTTATAATGTTAAAGGGAACTTTTTGGTTAGGTATTATATGTTTAAGGGTCTTATTGTCACTAATTAGTAATTAAAGGCCCTTAGTATTAATGTATTCATAATTATGATGAGTCACCTTATTTATGATGTGTCATAGTCTCTATCTTCAAGATTTTTTAGTGTGTGACATGGGTGTATGTTTTGGGAGTGTCGACTAATAAAGGAGAAAAAAAGAAGAAATAAGGAGGAAAAATAAAAGGGAAGAAGAACTCTTAAAGTTTGTTTCATTTTAGAGTCTAGTGGATTGCCTAAGTTTTGCAGGTATTTCCTTATATTTTCTTTATCTTCCCATCTTGATGTGTGATGAGGTGTAAGGGCTAAAATAGTGTGTTAGGAAAACCAAGTGATGAATTGACAAAGCTAAGTAATAGCAAGTACATCCTAAGAAGCATGATATGGCAAGCTAGAAACACGACAAAGCAAGCTAGAAGAACGAGGTGTCGATCTTATCCCTATAAGCACGAGGTGTCGATCTTATCCCTATGAGCACGAGGTGTCGATCTTATCCCTATAAGCACGAGGTTTCGATCCTATCCCTATAAGCACGAGGTGTCGATCCTATACTTATAAGCACGAGGTGTCGAGTTCTTATAAGAGTACAATCTTGAAAGCAATAGGAACAAGTTGTTAATGCCTTATGTTTGGCTATAAATAGAGGTAGAAACAAAGAATATTGATATGTTACCAAGTTTCCTCTCTCTCTCTCTCTCTCTCTCAATGTGTATGTGTATTGATTACCGTGAGTTGAACAAGGTGACGGTAAAGAATAAATATCCCCTCCCACGAATCGACGACCTCTTCAACCAATTGCAAGGAGCGGGATGTTTCTCAAAGATAGACATTCGGTCGGGTTATCATCAAGTGCGAGTGCGCGAGGAGGATGTAGCGAAGACGACATTTAGAACTCGGTATGGGCGCTACGAGTTCCTCGTGATGTCGTTCGGGTTAACCAATGCGCCTGCGATATTCATGGATCTGATGAATCAGGTTTGCCGCCCCTATTTGGATAAGTTTGTCATTGTGTTCATTGATGATATCCTTATCTACTCTAAGAGCAAAGAAGAGCACGAGCATCACTTGCGTGAAATATTGGAAGTTCTAAGAAGGGAGAAACTCTACGCCAAGTTTTCAAAATGTGAGTTTTGGCTTTCGGAGGTACAATTCCTTGGCCACGTGGTGACGAAGGACGGAGTAAAGGTGGACCCCTCAAAAATCGAGGCTATGATGAATTGGGAACCACCTAAGAGCCCAACCAAAATTCGGAGTTTCTTAGGCCTAGCCGGTTATTACCGGAGGTTTATTAAAAACTTCTCCAAAGTTACCTCATCTTTGACCGCATTGACGAGAAAGAATGTAAGATTCCTATGGACGGAGGCCTAAGAGCAAGCCTTCCGAACTTTGCAAACGAAACTGTGTGAAGCACCAATTCTGTCATTACCTGAAGGAACGGAAGACTTTGTCGTCTACAACGATGCTTCCAAGATGGGTTTAGGTTGCGTTTTGATGCAACGAGGGAAGGTCATTGCTTATGCGTCACGTCAAATCAAAGAGCACGAGAAGAACTACCCGGCGCATGACCTTGAGTTAGCGGCTGTTGTGTTCGCCTTGAAGTTATGGAAACATTATTTGTACGGAACCAAGTGTACACTTTACACCGACCATAAAAGCCTCAAGTATGTGTTCGATCAGAAGGAGTTGAATATGCGCCAACGGAGGTGGCTAGAGCTACTGAAGGATTATGATTGCGAGTTACTTTACCATCCGGGTAAGGCAAATGTGGTGGCAGATGCTTTGAGCCGAAAGGAGTATAGTGGGTGCATGTGAGCTTCTATCTCTCGCATTGATGTGGTTTCAAGTCTCCTAGAGAAAATCAAAATGTCGCAAGTCCAGGCGTTGTTGGAGGTGAACCTCAAGGATGAGGTCATGGTAAAACATCACTTCCTCTTAGAAGAGGACAACCGGGGGCTTAAACTATTTCAAGGACGGGTGTGGGTACCCAAGGTAGGAGGGTGTCGGGAACTACTCCTAACCGACGTCCACAAATCAAGGTACTCCATCCATCCGGGGAGCACAAAGATGTACCGGGATTTGAAGTTGAATTACTGGTGGCCGGTAATGAAGCTCGACGTGGCAAAATACGTAGAGAAGTGTGTGACCTGCTTGCAAGTCAAGGCCGAGCATCAACGTCCTTATGGTAGTTTGCAACCACTTGAGATTCCGGAATGGAAGTGGGAGCATATTACCATGGATTTTGTGACCAAGTTGCCCAAAACCTTGCGAGGGCACAACACCATTTGGGTTGTTGTAGATAGATTGACCAAGAGCGCACATTTCTTGGCGATGCGGGAAACGCTACCAATGGATAAGTTGGCAAGACTCTATATTAATGAAATCGTCTCGAGGCACGGTGTACCATTGTCCATAGTATCGGATTGCGATAGCCGTTTTACGTCAAACTTTTAGGATGAGTTACAAAAAGAATTGGGCACTAAGATCAAATTAAGTACCGCTTACCATCCGCAGACGGATGGTCAAAGTGAAAGAACCATCCAAACCTTGGAAGATATGTTAAGGTCGTGTGTCATCGATTTTGGAGGAAATTGGGACTCTCACCTCCCGTTAGTGGAATTCGCCTACAACAGTTATCATTCCAGCATCGGCATGGCGCCCTTCGAAGCCCTGTATGGTCGGAAAAGTAGGACATCCGTGTGTTGGATAGAGGATGGAGAGAAACAGTTTGTCGGGACGAAAATAGTGCAAGAGACGGCGGATAAGGTGAAGTGCATTAGAGAGCGGTTGAAGGCGGCTCAAGACCGTCAGAAAAGCTATGCGGATAAGAAAAGGAGACCGATTGAGTTCCAAGTGGGGGACAAAGTGATGTTGAAGGAGTCGCCGTGGAAAGGGATCATCAGATTTGGAAAGCGGGGAAAGCTTAGTCCCCGATTTCTCGGTCCCTTTACTATCATTGAGAGGGTGGGACTTCAAGCATACAAACTGGACTTACCACCGGAGATGGATGGAATTCACCCTACCTTCAATGTTTGTTATTTGCGTAAATGCCTAGTGGAAGAGGAAAGCACTATTCCACTGTCGGAGATTAGAGTGGACAACAACCGTTGCGTAGAGGAGCCCGAAGCCATCCTTGAGAGGAAATCAAAGAGGTTAAGACATAAGGAAGTAGTCATGGTAAAGGTTCAATGGAAGCACCACCGGGGAGCAAACATGACGTGGGAAGCCGAAGAAGACATGAGGAGACGTTACCCGAGACTCTTTGAATAAAATAGATTTCGTTGCGAAATCCTTCTATGTAGGGGAGGATTGTAACACCCCGAAATTTCGAGTTCATGTTTAGCCTTCTATAAATTCCATTTATGTTCTATATGTTACATGTGTTGATTTTGAGCTTTAAAGACCCTATTAGTAATCCTTAATATGCTCTCCTTATCCGTGGAACTATTCTATCAAACCTTCACATTATTTAGTAGCTAATAGCTGGTCAAGAATATGAATTTTTAGGAAATGGGAGTTGGCGCGAGAGTGCCAGTGTCACTCTCGCGAAGGGCATAATCGCGTGAATGGGATTGGACTTACGGTACGTTTGGCGCGATAGTGCCTGGCGAGAGTGCCAGGGCACTATCGCGGAGGGCACAATCGCGAGCGGGGGTATTGTTCACCTTTTTGGCCGAATTTCTCATTTAAAACACCATTTTTCTCATTTTAACACAAAGACTTCTATTTTTCTCTCTAGACCTGCAATTTTCCTCCTACCTCTTCTTCATCCCATTAAATTCTTAACCTAATTCCACTCTCACCATTTATTAATCTTCAACTACCTAAAGCATCTCAACTTATTGCAACTCTTGTGCCATTAAAGCTCCAAGGAATCTCACTTTCCAACCTAGGGTTTCTTCATTTTAGGGGTTTTACTCCACAAACCCTAAAGGTGAGTTTTCTACCCACTCTTACATGCTAATGTCTACTATTATATGTTAGATTCTCATAATTGTTGATTTGTTGATTTTGACCTAACTGCTGATAAGAATGCATATTATTCTAAAATGGTTTGTGAATATTGTTATTAATGATGTTAAATGGCCATGAAATTATGTTAGTAATTATACTACGATTTCTATATGCGAAATGGTGAAATGGTGTCATACGTGATATTTATCGTGCGGGAACCCAACTCTTGTGCACGAGAGTTTGGGTGATGTTGGAACCGTGATGTATGATTTGTGGGTGGACACTAAAGGACCGACTCCTTGAGGTGAAACCCTATAATCGAGGGATATGCACTAAGGCTCGGCTAACCTTGAGGTGCAACTCGACGGAGTGGGCACTAAAGGTGGTTTATACACTTGAGGTGACGCCGGTAACGGTGTGCACTAAAGTGAGAGCCTGAGGTGTAAACTCCCATTCTTGGGGTCTTGTTATGTTTCCAAATGAAATGTGTACAGGTTATACTATTAAATCTCTGATGGACTATACTAGGATTTTCATCATGGTACGGTAACTTGAAGCTTTCTATTTTCCAAATTCTAATCTTATCATTTAAATACTTGTTTGGAAACTCACTAGGCTCCTAGCCTAACACTTGATGTTGCGTTTATCTTCAGGTCCCCCTAGTGGTGTACAACGGGCACCTTGACTTCCGGTTCGAGATTAGGACCGTTGGTGGACCGGGCTTTTGGGATATCTTTGAGAAGAGCATTTTGAAGACATAGCAACACCCACGTTAATCTAGTTGTGTCTTATAATCTAGATTAGTTAGGTTTTTGTAATGTACGTCTTATTCCATCGCTACTATATTGGTTACAAACTACCCCGAACTCTTGGGTTTTAGTTGTTGAATTACAGGAAAATGGATTTATTGATATTTTAGACGCCATATTGCGAAAATTTTAATTTTTACTGGTTTTCAGATTTAGGGTGTAACATAATTAACTAATTTACATATGAACTAATTAACTGTACGTTCATATATGAATCAGTTGAACAAATTAACAAATTCACATATGAACCTTTGTGATTCTCATATGAACTAATTAACTGATTCATATATGAACGTATAGTTCATATATGAATCACAAAGGTTCATATATGAATCAGTTAAAAGAGTTCATATGTGAACATATACTTCATATGTGAATCACACAGATTCATATATGAACTCGTCCCGCGTATTTTACAAAACTACCCCTCTATTTTCTAAAGACCACACAAGGAATTATCCGGTGCTTCACGGTCAAAACCGCAAATGTTGACCAGATAAAGGACTAGGATCATTTCTCTATTTCTCATACATTTACCATTTCTCAAATGAACCTAAGGGGTTGTTTACCAAATTTTCCATTAAGCCTTGTATGGATAAATGTGTCTGTCTGGATAAATTTGTCTGTCTGGATAAATTGATGTTGTTGTTTACTTTTTTATCTGAATTAACAGTCTGAATAACAGAAATGACCAATTTACCCCTGAATATAAATTTTAAGTTGTTTTATAAATTACTGTTTATTTTTTAAGATATATATTCATAAATTCATTGATATAATCCAAAAATCAAACAAAAATTCATTAAGTATTTAAACTTCCAAGTTCAAACACAATGTAGCCAAGTTCAAACAAAAAGTAGCAAGTATGTAACAAGTATGAAATCGACATTGTAGAAATCATGGTTACAAAAATCTACATTGCAGAAATGGCGAGCAACTATGGAGAAGAAACAAGTATGGAACAAAAATCGACTGAAAAACCAAGTAAGGAACAACAATCGACTGAAGAAAACAAGTATGGAACAACAATCGACTTAAGAAATAAGTATGGAACAACAATCGATTGAAGAAACAAGTATGGAACAACAACCGAGTATGGAGAAGAAACAAGTATCAAACAATCAGTAAAATCATTACCTTTGGAGAAATCGATCGAAGGAAATTATTGTCTAGGGTTGAAATCGAACCAACAGTGAATTGAAATAGTGTAATCGAACCAACAATGAACTCGAAGTAGTAAAATCGAATGAGCGGTGAAGGTGAAATCGAAATCGAACAAGCAGTGAAGGTGAAATCGAGCAGCTAGGTTTTTATTGTGTGATTATTGAGTATGAGGGTAGGCATGTTTTTATTTTTGAAGGGTAGAAATGTCAAAGATGTGTCTTAATGGGGACAACACATCTTTCCCCTACTTAGTGAATAAGCCGGAAATGTCTGCGCGAATAAGCCGGATTTGTCATTAAGCCCCAAGTAAACATTCCAAACGTCTGCGCGAATAAGCCGGTTTTGTCATTAAGCTCATTAAGCCCCAAGTAAATATATATAGGGAGAGGTTCATTTGAGAAATGGTAAATATATGAGAAATAGATAAGTAATCTTAGCCATTCATCTGGTCAACATTTGCGGCTTTGACCGCGAAGCACCGAATAATTCCTTGTGTGGTCTATAGAAGGTAGAGGGGTAATTTTTTGTAAAATACACGGGATGAGTTCATATATGAATCACAAAGATTCATATATGAATCTGTTAATTAGTTCAACTGATTTATATATGAATCTTTGTGATTCATACAGATTCATATATGAATCTTTGTGATTCATACAGATTTATATATGAATCACAAAGGTTCATATATGAATCTGTTAAAAGAGTTCAGTTATGAATTACACTGGTTCATATATGAACATATAGTTCATATGTGAATTATACATGTTCATATATGAACACAGCCCGTGTGTTTTGTAAAATTTACGAAATTGTCCTTCTATTTTTTGGGATAGCCGCAACTTTTGACCAGTCAAAGCCGCAACTTTTGACCGGTCAAAGCCGCAATATTTGACTAGTCAAATCCGATCTTGACCATATGAATGGCTAGGATTACTTCTCTATTTCTCATATATTTACCATTTCTCAAATGAATCAAGCACTATATATATATATATACATATATATATATATACATATATATATATATAAACATATATTGTACTATTTTACCAAGGAATCAATGATAATAAATAAATTAAATTGGGTTATATATTAAAAACTAGCAGATAAGACATTAGATCGTTAAAAAAAATCAAATATATGACATTACAAAAATTGCATTAAGTCATGGTGTGCCAAGAGTTTAACGTTGCGTGAAACACAAACCTTGAGTCATAGCACACGACGCCATGACGACTATTACGCCAAGCCTTTTAGAACAGTGCTTTTTGTGCATCAATAATCCCTATTTAAAACTAGCAACTTTAATTTAAGAATAGACGCATTGATTAATTGAATGATAACAAAACATTTTTATTAAATCTTTTGGTGTCAGAGCCTAGATCGAAAGGACGTTTATTTTGAGACAAATCAGAATGTAACTTTGTTAGGAGGGACAAATTATTTGAACACTTTTTAAATTACATATTTAAATTAAAAAAATTAATATATTGACTAACGTATATTTGTTACATATGTATTCGGTTTACAATATAAAACTTTCTAGTTGTATTTTTCTGTTTTACAAACACATAAAAATTGTTCACATTGTAAAACAAATACATGTTAATCCATACACTAAATCCAAGCCATAGATGAAAAAGAAAATCATATGAACAATCACTTATGGTTATCACAATTTTATGGGTTCTCAAATGAAAGCCCCTATATATATATATATATATATATATATATATATATATGGGTTAAATCACGTGAGAACCAAAAAAAGATTGTGAACCGTGAGAACCAATCTAAACCATTGATTAATTTTAATCCATCGTCATTAAAGACAATGCAAGTTTGAAATAAGTTGGAAGTGAAATAACTTTTAATTAAAACCATAGGATCAAAACCAAATTATGGCTTAGATCGGTTTTCAACCTATTTTTGGTTCTCATTTGATTATCGTCCTATATATATATATATATATATATATATATAGGACGATAATCAAATGAGAACCAAAAATAGGTTGAAAACCGATCTAAGCCATAATTTGGTTTTGATCCTATGGTTTTAATTAAAAGTTATTTCACTTCCAACTTATATATATATGTACACACACAAACATAGAGAGAGGTTCAAGAGAAAACCTCAAAAAAATGAAAAATTGAGGAACACCCTGAGAGCCCTTGATATGGACGGTATGCAATTGTGCATACAAGTAAATTAAGTTGTTTTTTGGTTTTTATGCACGTGTGTATATGACTTGTATGTACAAGTGCATATCGTCCGGATGAAGTACTACCAAGGTGTTTCTCAGTTTTCCGTTTTTTGAGGTTTTCCCCTGAACCTGACCCTACACACACACACATACACACACACACATATATATATGTATATGTGCGAATGATTGTGTGAGAAGTTGAGGTTAACGTAAGAAGTG
The DNA here is from genome assembly GCA_954870635.1 of Arctium minus. Taxonomy (NCBI): domain Eukaryota; kingdom Viridiplantae; phylum Streptophyta; class Magnoliopsida; order Asterales; family Asteraceae; genus Arctium; species Arctium minus. The sequence continues at coordinate 14,753,050 of OX941082.1, forward strand.
GAACTGAACTGTTGATCATTTTTAATCAATTGCCCTCCCATGAATTGCGGCTTAGAAGGGAATTGATCCAGTGCATCTCATCCTAATATGCATCAATTTCTCATCCAACGGGTTGATAACCACTTCTCAAGCTTCTCACGTTAACCTCAACTTCTCACCCGAACCCGGCCCTATATATATACACACACACACAGAGAAAATGGTTCAAACGAGAACATCTTCATTTTACGAAAGCATGAGAACACCCGTTTACTATAGTCAATCACATGTGATATTGTAGTCCATTACGTGTGATACTAAATCAGAAATGCGGTCAACCTTTTGGGACGACCTAAGTCATGGACCAAGTCGTCCACAAGCCAAAATAGATCCCCTCACATGTATTATCACATGTGATAAGGATGTTTTAGTGTTCTCGTTTGAAGCTTTATATATATAGACAAAGGATCATGTGAGAAAAAGAGTTAAGGTAAGAAGGGATCTAGACCATTGATCACTTTTAATCTCAAACCCACCCATAGAATTTAGAAAATCCCATAATATATAGAAAATAATCAGGAGATTTCCCATAGACGCTATAAATAGAACATGAATTGTCAAAAAGGCCAATTGTTGGATCAAGAATGGGGTATATTTTCAGACTACAAAGTTGTACACTTACCTCCTAAGCCTCTCTTCTAGCTTGCTTACATAAAAACCAAAACAAATTCATTCGATAAGGGATATAAAGAGGGCAACAGACATACCCAGTACCAAACTACTTAATTGTATTGCACTGTTTTTCAATGAGCTGCTGCCATTGTTCATTTCTGCCATCACCCCCACTGCTATGTATATAAACCCACCTGCTGTAAATCCCTGTGCATTTCACAATCAAAAATTAGTTTCTATTTCATAAAAGTTCACTCATTTTACCCATTTTCTTTGGTCCCACTAAAAACTGCAAGATTTTGGAACTATACCAAGTTACAAATTGGGGTAGTGATGGAAATATGTAAAAGAAGTCGTACCTCAATTAAAGATGATTGCCCTGGATCTTGTCCCAGCAACAATGCCTAATAGATGGATTCATGGTCAGAGTGTTGTTATTTTTCATGGTCCCGCTTAAAGATTTATAATTTATATAATGGGAAATAGTAACTAACCAATGCAGTTCCTGCTAGTGCCACCAATGCAGAGAGGAAGTTGAAGAAGAGGGCTTTGAATACACTGAAACCAGATCGCACCAAGATTCCGAAATCACCTATCTGCAATAGTTAACATCAATCTGTTTATGTGTGTGTGTGTATATATATATATATAGAGAGAGAGAGAGAAGGGGGGGGGGGGGGGTCAGGTGAAAACACCCTAAAAAATGAAAAAGTAAGGAACACCTTAATAACCGTTCATTTGTACGGTATGCACATGTGCATACAAGTAATTGAATATGTTTCCCGGTTTCTATGCACATGTGCATAATGGAAAAATTACTTGCAAATTACTTGTATACACATGTGCATACCGTACAGATGAATGGTTACTAGGGTGTTTCTCAAAAATTTCATTTTTTTGCAGTTTTCCCCACCCAATGTATACATATGTGTGTGTATGTATGTATGTATGTAATTATATATATATATATATATATATATATATCTTTCCCCATGAAAATTGCAATATTTAAGTCTAGAAGTAGCTTTAATAGAAATGCAAAATTGTTGGTCAAGTGTATCAAGAATCTTGTGGACTAAAATCAATGCCACCAATAGTTTGCAACTATGACAGTTGTCGGTAGGCAAACTCATAACTTTAGCTTGCAAATTTGCAAAAAAAGGGATGTAACAATTAATATTAACATCCCCAAAAAAGAAACTTGTTGCAATCGTTGCAGGACACATCAGGGTTAATGAGATTGCAAACATCCTCCTAAAACAGAGCACCATAGTGATGTGACAAATACCAAAGAAAAAGGTACGATAACAATCAAAGGTAACTAGTGCATATTATATACATAACATATAGACAACACAAAAATGTATCCATTTACTACAACGGAAATCAATAGAAATCATTAGATAGTTTTAAGTTTTTGAAGTATCAGAGTATGATTGTAAGGATCTAAAGGAGGAACCATACCTCTTGAGGAAGCTCATGTGCCAGTAAAAAAAGTGTTCTTGACCATCCACCAACAGACCCATATAGGAGGAAAGCACTTCCTAAGGCCATGCCATCAGTGAAATTATGCTGCAGTTCATCACAGATGCAATAATTTTTTGTTAAGTTGTGTATTTAAACAACAATAACGACAAAAAATTCATTGCAGGAACAATATATTTATAAATATTAACATAACTCTTTATTTACATGCCAAGTGCATCTATTAATACAGAATAACATTGGCGAACACTGTAAGCATGTCACCCTGCAGTGTAAACAGCTTTTTGTGGATATCATGGTCATCGAGAGAACAAGAACAACTAGCGTTTTATTCATTTTCTTAACCAAAATAAAGTATTTTAACAATATACGCAGAGTTCGGTACAGCCAAAGACTACTCACCAAGTTAAAATAGAAACTATTGCATGTTGGAAGTGAGGCCTAATATGCTTTTATGTTTTAGCATTTCATGCGATCAAAAAATTCATGGGTTCAAATAGATTACAGTTCCAATGAATTGGCACTAGATCATAGAGGTGTGATCTAGATCATTGTAGCCAATTTTGAGGAGAACACCTGCTGAGATACTAGAGCAATTTGAATATTACAATGATGAAACGGTATTGCAATGATATTTATTACAACGATATTGATTACGTGTTATGATAAATATGTTTAAATTTCGAAAAGAAAACGTCATATCACAAATTTTTAATTGGTCCATATTTGTTATTTAGCAACAATTCATTTTGTTTTTACCAAAAGTTAAAACATATGGTACTGAACCATTAACCAAAACAAGATAAACGTAAAATAGCTTGTCTATGCAGCAAACATATCAACTGAAGGGGAAATAGATAAGAGGTTAAAGGAGCACATACAACACCATCAGAGAACAGATTCAGATAACCAAACACGAGACTCGATGACTTTGCAGGTTCCTTCTCAGTCGAGGACTTTATATTACTTTTGGGTCCATTTTCAGCACCTGAATCAATCTTGTCCCCAACCACATTAGTACTAGTGTTTCTCTGCAAAAATGTCGGCAAAGATAAGTAATAATATTGACTTGACCAACAAAAAGGTATCAAGAAACAGACGGGAACAAAATTTAAGTGTATCAAATAATTTCGATTAATACTACCAAAATGGATATAATATTTTTAATGTGTTTATGGCAAACAATTTTTTAATGTGAAGAAGCTAACTAGATATTAAGTGTAAGACCAAGAAAAACTAAAGCTCAAATGATGAGTTTGTTATATTATATTTGTTCTAATACGAACAATTTCTACAAGAGCAGCGACAATTCAGTACCATAACCTGGAATATTTTCTTATTTGCATTTGAGTGATATGACGATGAAAAGAGAAATCTTTGTCGCATAAGATCTTAGTTATAGGCACCTGAGTATTTAGAGAAGGAAGGGGGGGGGGGGGGGGGGTAGTGAAATGAAATGGCACCCACATTAGAGACCCAATGATTAGTGTTTCAATGATTTAGAAGCAAAAGCATTAATATAGATGTTTCAAGCGTGTTGAATACTTTATGGCTAGACGGCATAGGCTTCTAGTGAATGAAATGCGCATAAACCTAGGCATGATACCGACTTCGAACCATGTAATAACAAAAACAACAGGAAAATTTTCCCATACACTACTTGGGAACCATCTAACAAATAACGAAAAGCGCTTAATTTTGCTCAAGCCCTCATGCATACATACACCTTCTGGATAAAAACCAACAATGCCAATTAAGTAGAAGCAACTCGTATAGCCCATTTCCAGTTTTTAGCTGTAAATATAAGTCGTGAATTTGCATGCATTTTAGTATTAGATTCATCATTTTGCATGAGTTTTTGTTTATTTTACTTCTAGTTTCCAATATAAGTTTTTGTTTATTTTACTTTTAATCTTTTGATTTTTTGAAAGCATGGCTTAGATGATGACTTTTGGCTGATTTTATAAGAGTGTGGGTAGTTGACTCCCATGCCTCTCTTTTATATCTAGGAGAAAAGCAATTGGGGGGATCAGATTTTATCTCTAGAAAATAGTGGGTTTTCTCTTCCTCGCTCAACTGATTTTCTCCCCCTAGCTTTGTTCTTCCTTACTTTTGGCTATAGATCTTGCATTTTGGTTTATATTTTGTAAGAAGTTGATGTTGGAACATTGAAGTTTATTAAAGATCAAGCTTTGGTTGCTATTAAGAGTAATCATATTCTCCTCACACTTTTTATTCCTTGTTTTGAATTTATTTACTTGTAATACTTCGATATTTCATGAATGTTTTGTTAATCTTCATGTTAAACTTTTAATTTATGATGGGGTGGTCATAATGCTATAAATGTATATCTTAGGTTGTTGTTATGCAATATTTGTGTATAATTGCTCTTTTCCACGATTTCTTGCTAAATCTCGCCCCCATTACCATTCACCACCATTGAGCAACTTTCATCCATAATCTCCCGGTTTCTAACTCAAAATCTTCAAAATTCTACTTCTCCCAAAGAACCTTCATTGTTTCTCCATTTTTGCTTCATCCACCTTCCATTTTCTCCGTCTATTCCCTTCATCTTCTTCCAACTCTCTCCCCTCCTACATTTTGACCCAAATCCCTAAAATAAACCCAAAAATCCCCCCTCCCTTTTTTTGTTCAAAAGCCTCCTCATTGCTTTCTGATATATGCTAGACCAATAACAACAAAATTGGTGGTATTATTCCTATTAACTACTCACAATCGTAGGGTTACAATAGATTTCCAAGCACTTCGAGACTGTCGGATGTCTCCAAGGCTTTCGCCAAAAAAACACACACTTAACTGATCGATGCCCTCTCACAAACCCAGCCTCCCTACTTAAACTAACCGATTCATCACCTTGCTTTACCTACTTGTACCACAACAATAACCACTTGTACATTCCTACCATAGACTACTATATTTGACTTCCTAACCCGGCCCAACTTTTTTTTCTACTTATTTGACCACTCCCAAGGGTATAACAATACCCGCCCCCGATATACTTCTGCAAGTGAAAATCGAGGATCGGTAGCTTTTATTCTAGGAATCTATCAACTTCATCCTTGCACTACCCTATGAAATCTATCAACTTCTAATGCCAAATCTCGTAAGAAGAAAATGAACTGTTTAGGCCCCCTAACATAATCTCCCCAATTAGTTTCAAGAACAAATGAACCCTCCCAATCCAGCTTCAAGCCACACTATGAGAAACTTGTGTCTTTCTTTCCAAGAAGCCTACCACCATTATTTTTGCGCCCGTCTCTAGAAACCCTAACCTCAAATTAGTCGGCCAACAAGCCCCCTTTTTCTTTCAGAACAGGTCCAACAGAGTTGCCATTGCTTTGAAAAACTTAGCCAGGGGTTCAAAAGTACACCGACACACTGGCCTCTTCATGTACCATATACCATTTCTCATCCACACTTCACAAGTTCTAAACAAGACCCTGCTTTGATTCCCCAACCTATAGTTAACAAGATTTCCTTTCTGTGCTTCAACCACAATGTCATAAACAATAGTTCGATGTTCATTTGGTAGCTTTGAGCCTTTGAAACTTCCCATCTAGAATGAGATATCAGACAACTCCACAAATCATTAGATGCACTACTGGATATATCCATGTTTAAAGTAAAATACTCGTAGTTGTAACTAACGAATTGCTACTTATTCCTCACGGAAAACTTAAATTGATTATCACCTATGGTACCTCGACGATCATTCCTTGAATGGGATAGCTGCAATTCTTGATAAACACGCGAACAACTTCTGACACAGTTGAAAAGCTTCATTCTCGGTCACCTCTGTTTTCTCGAAGAGGATGTGTTTTTCTTCACCCGCATCCATGATAACTATTCGATTGGGAATGTTGCTTCCATCGTTCTCTCACATCCACTTCAAGTTCTTGTAATATTGAAGGTCAACATCTAATTAATGATAGGTTACATCCACATGCGAGTGTGCTTATAGAAAGATCAAGTGAGGTAAACATCCACGAGTTTCCTGTTCAACATCGCTTTAGAAACCGGCATTGGATCAACATATGCCTTTTCTAGGGCAGATTCAATGGCTATGGTACCAAGTTTAATGACCGGTACAACTGTAAAAGAAATACAAAATTTCCCAAGTAATGTTCTTGCAACTCGAACAATACGTACCCCTCTAGACTTCATTTTCTCGGAACCATCTTTATGTTGTGTATTAGTATCGAGAGATTTAAGGGTACCCTACTAGTATAAAATAGCTTTTCTCCATGATCAATTTTCCAAGATGCCACATATTTACCATATAAATATCCTTCGACAAAATGTGACGGTGGCTGCAGCAGCATTGGTGGTGGTACAGGTGATGGCGGTGGTTCCTGATGAGCGTCGTTTAACCAACCTCTCCTCATTGACGGGCCGTACGTCTTCATCATCTTTAACCGATGATCTTACCATATGTGACAACGTAATCGATATAAAATTGTGAGGAATTACAATTTATTGCCTTCCCAACAATTGTGTTGTTTTCGTTACCCCACAGTGAATTTTGATGATATCTCCACCTCATCAATTCCCTCCTTTAACATTTGTCCCTCTTCCCCAATTTCTTTATCGGCTCCAGACCTAGACCTATCCTCTTATACAACCAGGACACGTAGGACACGTAGTTCATTCTTCTTACTTTGTGATCGGGGCCAAAAGTTTCAACACAACTGGCTCGTTTCTGTTGTAATTTTGAGTCGGTACAAAACTCAGCCACCGAACATTATGTTGTTGTCGGAGCCACCAGATATCCCTCCTCATTCTTCTTTGCCAAATCAGTCGTTTCTTGCTTCACGATGAGAAGGAACGTGTGTACCCTTGGATGAACAAAACGTCGTAGCAACTAGTCTTCAATCATGTCCACTTACTGAACGGACGCCTGTTGCTTTCCCATTGAAATCGACGAAGTGCAACGCAAATACGCAATCGCCGATGCTTCAATCTGTTCTTTATCACTCAATTTCTTCATCACAAAATATTGTTCCGTCCTCGAAATTCAACCGTCTAGATCTGTTATATTGAAAATTGAAACTCCAATTTTCTTTCTGAATTTGGCAATTCCTCCTCCGAATTCGATGCAACCTTAATCGTTGTCTTCCTCAATCTTGTCTTCTGCATCTTCATTAATAGCTCCACCCGTTTCATTACAATTCACACGTCTTCCTTTAGGGTGCCGACTTCTGCTTGCATCGCACCGATTTCCCTTTTCAAATCGTCAACTCTTGACGAAATGTTCCTCATCCTCCCGTAGATCGTCTTGCTCTGATACCAATTGATACATGTCGGACCAATTACAACATAATTGGTGGTATTATTCCTATTAACTACTCACAATCGTAGGGTTACAATAGATTTCCAGGCACTTCGAGACAACCAGATGTCTCCCGAGGCTTTTGCCAAAAACACACACACTATACTAATTGATGCCCTCTCACAAACCCAACCTCCCTATTTAAACTAACAGATTCACACCTTGCTTTACCTACTTGTACCACAACAATAGCCACTTGTACATTCCTATCATATGCTACTATATTTGACTTCCTAACCTGGCCCACCTTTTTCAGACTTATCTGACCACACTCCCAAGGGTATAACACTTCCTCAACAATGTAACACTTTTGCAAGGAGTTGAACAACACCAAAAGGGCAACAAGTCAAAACATCATCTACTTTGTGCAGTAAATTTGTCCTTCACTTCTTATGTGATTTGATGATTGCTTAGCTTGTTTTACTTTCCTCCAGACCCCAATCTACACTTGCTATACTAGGAATTTCGCTCGTGAATGTGCCAGAAAAGGGTGGATTAGGGTTTTGGGAAGGAATAAGGTTACGAAGAGGAAGAGGAGGGGGGAATTGGTGAAAAGCCGATCATGTTAGAGCAAAACTTCAAATGGCATGGCCCGTGCCAAATTCCATTGATAAATGACACGGTCATGCCAAACTGACAGAAGCTTTGACATGGTCCATGCTGGTTCCTCTGTTAATTCGCATGGTCATGCCAATCCAACAAAGTTTTTGCCCAGTCCGTGCCAAAATTAGACCAATCTCAGCGTCCATGCCATATATATTGACTTAGGAATTGTCCATAAGCCTTTCATGGTTACCTTTTATCATGCCAAGGGTCGGATATAGGATACTTAGATCATTTTCTCATGCATATAACCTCTGTCGCTATCAGGATCTCAATCTTAGCCTACTGAGCTGCTCATAATATATTTATGTCTTGATTAATGGATAGTTATGCTTTAAAACAACTTGATTGATGATCAAAATCATTTGGTTGCATCAGGTAGATAATTGAGTTCCTTTGTCCACAACCTGGTTATTTACCCCTTAGTAATGATTGTCGAAGAACACATTAAAGTTCCCTGGGAATTGGGGGGGGGGGTATATTTAGTCATGTGGCCAACACATTTCTTAATGTCATTTTTGAGTATTAAGGTTCTAGGGTTTGGTAGTTACGTTGGAGAAAGGGGGGTCAATATATGGCCTCAAACAAGCTCTCGTATTTGGTTTTCGACGCTTTTCTTAGGAACTAGAGAGGTTCAACAGGTTAATAGTCACTATCGCCACTCTTTTTCTTCAAGCATTGACATGGTCAGCAGATTGTTCAGAAAATTTACATTATAACTTATAACCACGGGTGATAACCTATAGGGGATTGCAACAATTAAGTTCTTTATACACTAGGAATTTGGAACAAAACATTTGCGAATTCTTTAGGTATATTTTAATGGAATATTATGACTAGATTCCATAAAGGCATCTTTACTATCAGTGGCATATCTAGGAATCCGAAGCAGGGTACACACTACGGTTACAAAAAGAGTTTTGGATTTGCACTACAATAACAAAAAAAAATCATCCTTTTTACAGCCCCAAGAAAAATCAGGGTATGCACATCCATACCCAAGCTTGGGCATATGTCCTTAACATTTTAGTCGAGGTTGGGATGCAAGAGAGTCATGTCACAGACTCATTTAAAATACTAAACATGAAGCTCTTTTGAAATGATTGTGAGATTCCTGATTATCGAAGGAGACACAGGAGGCCAATGGGTAAGTTTAACTATCTCACGTACTGATCCTAATGAATAAGTATTGTGAGTTGGATCATGTTGTCATTGCGTACTAGGCATTGGGATATTGTGTTAGCAACACTAAAACCTAAAGGTAACTCAAAGGTGCTTTACGAAGTGGTCTTTATCCTGATAATTCAGACTTGGTTTACAATTCATTCAGATGCCAGCCATGCAGATAGCACCTTCTGCTGGAGAAATAAACTCCTCCAATGCGTCAGAAGTTGGGCATGTTCATTATATAATCCCCCACCTTATCAGAGGTGTTAGATATAAGATGACTGTGATTTCACTGATTTGAATCTGTGTTTACCTTTAAGTTGTCACATTGGAATGCTTTGTGGAGTATATATTTTCATCTAGATTAATGAGATCATAACACATTATGAATAGTATAATTTTCACGAGGAAACCTTCAACTGCTTAAGATATGATGCACACTTCAGTTATACCTTGCGGAGATGAGAAGATTCACTTTGTTTGTCTGATTTTAGAGATTCACCAGATGCTGTCTCTGCTATTTTTTCAGGCGTGTCGGATGTGCTTCCATCCTTGTCATCAAGATTTTCTCCATTACTGTTGTCATCATCACCTTTGATATCCTTCAATGATTCACTCTTCTTATGGTGATGGTGATGATGGCCATGACCCCAAGAATTAACTCCTCTTGACATATCTTCAACATACCTCACAACCTTTTCCACAAGGAGAAAAACAACAATTCCAGCTGCAGTGAAAAAGAAGAAAAAAATCATGAATGAATAAAAAATCCATAGGGAGCAGCAGTAACGATATGATTGTACCTATGTCCATTCCAAGACATGACAACAACAATGATCAGAAAGCTAGCATGAAAAATCGAGTAAACAGGTATTCCAAATATATCATTTTACTTACACAAAATGGATAATCCAACTGAAAGATCTTCAATAGAATGGGAATGGGAATGGGAATGATCATGTCCAGAAGCACCGTGCTGATGAACATCGTCCACATGATTATCATATGAATGAGAATGTCCGCCACCTGATAAACGCAATCAACTATTTAATACAAAATGTAAGTTAATCAAGCATGGTGCTGCAGAGGAATGTATAAAATTTTGAGATAAGGTGTAAGCATGATTTCATTACTAAACTTGAATTCATATTTTATCATACCAAAGGCATGTGGCAATTGATGAAGAAAAGCATCCCCAAGCATAGCTCCTGCCTACAAATGCCAAATGGATAGAGACCTGTACAGTTTTAGCAACTGGAACACTAGCATAGGTATGATAAACATAGTTGAAAACTTAAGGTAGCAAGAGGGTGGAGTGCTAGATATAGAAATAAACATGAAGCACTGCAACTGCTTTGGTGCAACTTATTCCACATTCCAAAGACCAAATCGAATTACTTATATATGCAATGATTTTGCTAACAAAAATATAAGATTTCTACAATAAAACACAAGAATGCAACTTTTCTCCTCAACTGAAATCATCACAAAATCCATCAAGGAAAAATGATACTATTATTGAACATAAAACAAATGAAACTAACAAGACATTAACATCTAAAACTAATTTTAGCGGTAGAACAAGTTGTTTGACTTCCAAAGCTCGCAGACTAATAGATGGTTGATTGCAACATCATTACAAGAAATCAATTACACTACCAGAAGTTGGAGGATTACGGTTAAAACAATAATAGTTGTAATAACAAAGAGCAGACTTAAGTGTGTTACAAAGATGTCCTAGTACATAATTTACATAAGTATGAGCAAGAGGAAGAATCTAACCCCAAATACAGCCAGCGAATCAACAAGTGCCTTTGACGGTTTTCCTTGAACTGTGAGAATTTACAGAAGTTGAGGGTATGTTTGATTTAAAACAAAATCCAAATTACAGGCAATAGGGAAAAAATCCTTAATGGTTAAGCAACTCACAGAATATCAAAGGCAGTAGAATCAGACAAACTAGAGAAGCCAAGCTCACCAACAGTGAGCATCCCATTGCATGAATCCAGAGACCTACAAGTGCAAGAATAAAAGTTACTTAGGAGTGCTAATACATATCAAATACCTACTCAGCCGGTTCAACATATTACCAACAAAAAGATATACATTCACAACTTAAAGAACTGAAAAAACTAGTTTAAGTCATTCAAGTTCCATTCCAGAGTTTCCAAGCTCGTCGTGGAACACAATTACCAATTATGACTAATTTTTGCTCCTAGAACAACAAAGAACTACTCTTCCCTCCACTTACTACCTTTGGACCGACCTAACCACATGCTCATTCTGTTACGTAATATCAAGCAGCCTTCTTTTAATTTCCAGTTACATATAGTGTGTAATGGTACATACAAAGTTTATGGATCATAACTAATTAACTATGTGTATCTTTAGTCTTTTTCTAACTGTGGGTGTCCGGCCCTGCTTGCGCACCTCCACTAATCCATGGGGCCTTGAAGATAAATGCCAGGATTTAAATCCCCGGTTCAGAGACTCGAACTGACGACCTATAAACAAATAACTACACCATCTAACAATCCTGAGAGTTTGAATGCCAGAGCTCAAATAATCTGAATAGTTATACACTGCATTATACCAACTACACTTCATATAAATACACAAACAAATACACTCAACTATTCCTGCATAACTACATACATCATAACAGTTTGTACCATGAAACTCAAATTTACACCCTCAAATCCACGATGCAGTCCAATGTGCAACAAGAATTATAGAAAAACAAAACAAAATGTTGATTTTTGAATTAGGGTACTATAAAATGACCTAATATCATGGAAGTTTGCTAGACAATGCTAACACGTATCATTAACCTTCAAATTTTTCAAAAATGTGATAGATTAAAGGGACGAATACACAAACAAACAAACTAGATTATTAAACGTCATAAAAATCAAAGCAACATTACCAACGCCGGTTAGCTCTGAACCACCGCCGTGATAATGATAATGATCATGGTCATGATCATGGTAGGACACGTATTCCAACCTAAGATCCTCCTCTTCCGCCAGTTCTTCCGGCAGCTTTTTCATCCCCAAATCATGATCATGATGGTGATGGCCATGCGAGTGATCACAGTGGTGATGATGAACATGAGATTCATCAACCGCCGGCGCACTAGAGTGTTGACACTGGTGCCCGAAACTCGCTTCAAAATTAAATCCAACCGTCAACATCAAGATCAGAAGTAAACTATAGATCTGCTTTTCACAATGATTACTCAACGTCATTTTCGGCGTGTTGGATTGAATTGTGAGAAGGATTTGTTCGGGGTTTTTTTGGGGGGTTTTCCAACTTAAAAGTGCGTTTGGGCAGGGGGGTTTCAAGAAGGGCGGCGTTTGCAGGTGCCTTCGATGGTAATGAAGCAAATAATGATAAAGAAGAGGATTATTATCCCGACGATGATGGCGAACGTTACCGCATCCATAAAAAAGGGTCACCGACGGCATCAACTGAGGGCATGTTTTTCGGAAGAGACCCTCCGGCGAGTCGGTTTGCCCAAAATAGATTGGGGGTTGGGCCCACAAAGTTATAAAATTTAATTGCGTACCATTCTCGCATTAAAAGATAAGAGCATTATTATGGTAATCATTAGAGGTTAAAGCATGAAGCTTGAGAATTGGATATGAAGATTACTTTTAATCTCATCTCCTGAATAAATACGGAAAAAACATTCTAATATAAACGAATCACCCAAAGTGGAGAAATAGTAAGCCGTATATAACTATAACAAAAGAGATAAATTTAACAACCTACTAATTTAAATTAGTCTAGTCTAGATTATAGACGGGTGCCATTATCCCTCTTCAAAATAATTTATGTCGAAACAAAGGAACGCCAACGTAATACTTCACCAAAAACGCTATTACCGAATACCGATCACATGACTCTCCCCTCAAGCTCGACGAGTCTCATCGCTAGAATGACCTGATATAAATGTTATTTTAAGAAAAAGTGTTAGGCTAAAGCCTAGTGAGATCAAACAATTATAATTTAAAGGTAACATCAATAACTTGGAAATATGACTTTTAAAACGACATATACTATTAGAGTAAAATGCTTACAAGGCAACAAATAACATCTCGTGATGATGAAATTTTGGCAAAATCGTTTTCCATTTTTACATTATGTGCCTATTAAAGTGTTGCCAAATCCTATATTTATTATCCTAATATTGCATAACTTAAAAAGAAAAAAAAAAGTCCTTAATTTGGTTCCTTTATTGTGATGGCAACCCATGGACCGAAATAAAGAAAAGAAGAAAAGGAACAAGCCCACTCATAGCCCATGAGGAAAAAGAGAGTCCAAAGGGAGGCAGCCCAATCCCCTTCATGTATCAATCTCTCTCTCTCTCTCTCTCTCTCTCTCTCTCTCTCTCTCTCTCTCTCTCTCTCTCTCTCTCGTTGAAATTGGAAGCCAGAAGCGAACGCGACTTAGATGCGGCCAAAGTCGCCGGAGAGCCGCATTCCACACTGTTGTTGATCAATCTAGAGCCGAACGCGAGTTTCTAGCGAGTAAACCCCCGCCAAACCCGTTTTACACACTGTTTATTCGCTTCAAAATCATGCCGGACGACTTTTCATGCCAGTAAACCCGCACCAAACTCGCGATTTACAACAATTAGGGACCGAATATGTCATTTTCTATGATTTGAGTGACTGTTTCTTGAAGGGAGTGGTATAAAAAGTCGATTGGTAACTGTCAAAAGGGGAGAGATCGATCAAGGAAAGAAAAGAGACCAAAAACCCAGCAGCGAATGGGTCGATTTGGGAGCAATTTCATCATCATCTTTAGTAATTTCTTGCAATTTCAATTTGTTAGCCCTGGTTTAGCCATGTGTGACTAATTTCTCAATTCCAACATTGGTTTGTTTTAGATTTGATGCTTTCCACTTTGAGATTTAGTTGTAATTGATTGGGACGGGTTTATTTGTTTGATTTCTAGGTTAAATGTTAATTTCATTTGAATGTTAATTGATTTGGCCAATTGGTTGATGTTTTTTTGAATTTTTGTTAGTCAAAATCTTAGATACGTAATTGTCTTTGAGTTTTGATATAGTAACAATGGAACTCTTTTGATTTCGATAAGGTTTTTAATTTGAGTTATTGAATTCATTCAATCAAAGTGATAATTAAGCCGAGTTTATGTGCTTAATTCTTTGAGTCGGTGTTTTCCTTTTCGTTAATGTTAATCACACCTGGAACATTGAGAGCTTGTTCATTGTTTCATTTGTAGTTAAGATTTAGCTAAAGAGCTTGTTTGAGCTAATGTCAATTTGGTGAAAACTAAGGTTGTCAGAGCTTGTTGGTAACCATAGCCGGCTTAAGCTTGTTCTAACTTTTACATTAGCGAAATCAAGGATGGGTGTTAGCATCATCATCGAGAACGAACTAATGTTGGGTTTTTAATTTTGATTGCATTTTTATAATTTCGTTGATTCGTATGTTAGTCTAAAATCAATCCAACCCCTCCCCCTCCTTTTGCAATTTAATTTTATAATTCGTATTTGTATGTGAATTATCTGGTCGTAATAAGTTGAATTGAGTCCCTGTGGATTCGACCCGACTTACCACCGTCGAAATTTTAATTGCTGATAAGGGTTTAGTTGGTTATTTATTATTTGGTTGACTCGACATCCGTCAAATTTTTGGCGCCGTTGCTGGGGACTCGGTATTTCTAACGGTTTATGTCTAGATCTTCACGTATAGGTACCCCTATTCCAATAAACTCTGAAATCGAACAGACCGCGAAAAGACTAAGGAAACAAGCCAAGCTTCGGAAGAAGTTAGGTGAGGGACCTTCGTTACCAGGGGTAAATATCTGGAAAGATATTAACTTGTCAAGCGATTCGGACGAAGAGAAAGAAGAAAACCCAAAAACAGAAGTTGAGGAGCCGAAGACGGAATCTGAGGAAGAGAAAGAAGAAGAGTCGGAAGTCAAGATGGAGGACGGAGATGAGCTGACTCTCCGAGAGTTGGCAACACACGATGTCGCCCAAGTTCCCATATGTATCAGGTATCCTCAAGGTAAAGCAAAATTTGTTTTAAAAACTGGTTTGGTCCATCTTCTACCCACCTATTACGATTTAGAGAGTGAGGAACCTAACAAGCACCTCAAGGAATTCCATGTTGTATGCTTGAGTATGAAGCCCAATGAGGTTATGGAAGATCTGATAAAGTTAAAGGCATTCCCTTTTTCTTTAAAAGATCGGGCTAAGGATTGGCTCTACTCAGCCCGGTTAGGTAACGACTTAGAACCAAATGGTGAGGCTATTCTTGGATAAATTCTTCCCCGCCTCCTGAGCCGCCACACTCCGTAGGGAAATTTGTGGCATAAAAGAAAGAGATGTAGAAACTCTCCATGAATATTGGGAGAGATTTAAGCATCTCTTCGTTAGTTGCCCACAACATGGGATTTCTGAGCAACTTCTTCTACAATATTTTTATGAAGGTCTCCTTCCTATGGAAAGGAAAATGATTGATGCCGCTAGTGGAGGGGCAATCTTCAATAAGACCCCAACTCAAGTTAGAGCCTTAATCACCACTATGGCTGAGAACTCTCAACATTTTAGTGTTAGAGGTGATATGAGGAGAGAACCACAAAAGGCTAATGAGGTAAATATGGCTAGCATTGAAAGTGAATTATTTGATTTGACTAACCTCGTTAAGCAATTAGTTGTGGGCAAAGAACAAGTCAAAGCATGTGGAATATGCAGGAAAGTGAACCGTCCTACGGACGCGTGTCCACAATTGCAAGAGGATGTCTTAGTTACACCCGAAGACGTTAATGCCATTGGAGGTTTTCCGGGCCAGCAGCCGCAACAAAGGTTCTACAACTCAAATTTTGGTGCCCCGAGACCTCTACAACAATTTCAGCAAAGGCAATTTCAGCAACCTTTCCAACAAAAGCTGCAATTTCAGCCTAACAACCAAGCTTCAAGCAGTTCAGGATGTCTTTAGAAGACATTGTTAAGTCTCTTGCCACTAATGCCCAAAACAAGAATTAATTTCAACAGGAGACAAGAACTAATATTCAGAACTTGGTGGCTCAAAACAAGAATTTGGAGGCACAAATCGGTCAAATGGCGGTTTCACTCAATCGTATCGAAAATCAAGGTAAGTTACCGTCTCAAACCGAAACTCCTCCGAAGGCTAATGTTAGTGTTATTACCTTGCGAAACAGGATAGTGTCAGATCTAGAGCCCAAGGTTAAGAAGAGCGGAAGGAATGAAGAAAAGGAAGCCGAGATTGTTGGAGCCAAACTAAGCGAGGGCAAAGTTGAAGAAAAAGTTGAGGACAAGGGAACAACACCCAAAGTGGTCATCCGATCCCCATTCTCAAAAAGATTTGAGCAATCGAAGAAAGAGCAAGAAGACAAGGAGATTATGGAAACTTTTCGTCGTATTGAGGAAAACATTCCACTCCTAGATGCTATTAAAAGAGTACCTCGATATGCCAAGTTTTTTAAGGAGTTGTGCATGAACAAGAGAAAGTTGGTTGGGAACGAGAAGGTAAGTATGGGCGAAAACGTCTTCGCCGTTCTTCAAGGATATAAGATGCCCCCTAAATGCAAGGATCCAGGTATGTTCACTATCCCTTGTAAGTTAGGGAATGTTTTGATTGATAAAGCCATGCTAGATCTAGGAGCATCCATAAATGTCATGCCTTATTCAATATATTCATCATTGAATGTAGGACCTCTTAAGAGGACGGCAGTTGTTATACAACTAGCCGATAGGTCCAATGTGTATCCCAAGGGAGTCCTTGAGGACATTTTGGTTCAAGTTAATGAGTTGGTCTTCCCGTCCGATTTCTATGTCATAGATATGGAGGAGCATAATACCTCCAAGTCTCCTTTGATATTGTTGGGAAGACCCTTTCTGAAAACATCAAAGACTAAGATTGATGTTCATGATGGTACATTAACTATGGAGTTTGATGGTGAAGTTATTAAGTTTAATATCTATGATGCCATGAGATATCCTAGTGATGTGTCTTCCATTAATTTTGTTGATGTTTTAGCTCCTATTACTCATGACTTGTATGATTTAACTAACCGTGATTTATTGGAAGTTGCAATCACAAGGCACCTAGATGCAAAGACGATTAATCTACTAATGAAGGAGTATGACTTAGGACCCGAGCTCAAGGAGACGGTCTTAGCTATGGAGTCTGACCGACATAAGAACTTTGAGGTATCAAATGTTAATTTACCTTCTTCTTACACAAAGTTGTTTCCTTCTATTGTGCAGGGCCCCGTAATTGAGTTGAAGGAGTTGCCAAGCCACCTAAAGTATGCCTATCTAGGCAAGGAGAATACTTTATCGGTAATCATTTCCACTGAGCTTTCAAGTGATGAGGAGCAGAAGTTGGTGAGTGTGCTTGAGTAGCACAAAGAGGTGATCAGTTGGACTATAGCCGGCATCAAAGGGTTGAGTCCCTCAATTTTTATGCACAAGATTTTTATAGAAGACGATTACAAGCCATTCTGAGAAGCCCAATGCCGCCTAAATCCACCCATGATGGAGGTAGTGAAAAAGGAGATTCTTAAACTCCTTGACGCATGTATTATCTACTCAATCTCTGATAGCAAATGGGTAAGTCCCGTTCAGGTAGTGCCTAAAAAGACAGGTTTAACTGTGGTAAAGAACACCGAAGGTGAGTCGGTGCCTACTCGAGTCCAAGATGGATGGAGAGTATGCATCGACTATAGGAGGTTAAATTCATCTACTCGTAAAGATCACTTTCCGCTATTTTTTATTGACCAAATGCTTGAGCGGTTAGCGGGAAAATCTCACTATTGTTTTCTTGATGGCTATTAAGATTTCCACCAAATTGCGGTAGCACCGGAGGATCAGGAGAAGACTACTTTTACATGCCCATTCGGTACGTTTGCCTATAGGCGTATGCCTTTCGGCCTTTGTAACGCACCTGCTACTTTTCAGCGATGCATGGTAAGTATATTCTCTGAATATGTTGAAAATATTATTGAGGTTTTTATGGATGATTTCACTGTTTATGGTAATTCGTTTGATGAGTGTTTAAACAATTTGACCAAAATATTGAAAAGATGCATCGAGACTAACCTTGTTTTAAATTATGAAAAATGTCATTTTATGGTTAGTCGTGGTCTTATTTTGGGTCACATTGTTTCAAGGAAGGGTATAGAGGTAGACAAATCTAAAATAGATGTTATTAAAACTCTACCTTATCCTACTTGTGTTAGGGAAGTCCGGTCTTTCTTTGGTCATGCAGTTTTTTTATCGAAGGTTCATAAAGGACTTTTCAAAGATTACTCGACCACTATGTTGCTTGCTACAAAAGGACGTGGACTTCCACTTTGATGGAGCATGCAAGAAGGCATTCGATGAGTTGAAAGATAAGTTAACTTCTGGCCCAATCATTCAGCCCCCAAATTGGGATCTTTCTTTTGAGATCATATGCGACGCGAGTAATTACACGGTCGGGGCTGTTTTGGGACAGAAGTTTGGTAGGGACCCACACGTTATATACTATGTTTCTCACACGTTGGATAGTGCTCAAAGCAACTATTCAACGACCGAGAAGGAGCTTTTAGCCATAGTATTTGCTTTAGAGAAATTTCGTTCATATCTACTTGGTACTAAAGTGATAATTTTTTCTGATCATGCTGCTCTTAAGTACTTAATGAAGAAGAAAGACGCCAAACCACACCTTATTCGTTGGATGTTGCTTCTACAAGAGTTCAACCTTGAAATCCGGGATAAGAGTGGATCGGAGAATTTAGTAGCTGATCACTTAAGTCGACTGTTGAATGGCGAAGATCCTTCTACCTTGAAGGATGAGTTTCCCGACGAGCATCTTTTATCCATACAAGAGTGATGTGTTTTAAAATTTATACCGCAAGCGTACGGAAAGTGTAGCATACGGGTCGATCACAGGGAGGCGATGGACTAACACGGACTCGTTCTAGACTATGGCCTAGCTACGAGAAATTATCAATATTTTGATTTTTTTAAAACTAATAAAAATAACAAACAAAAGAAGGAAGCAAAACAAACTAACGGACATTGGGTAATGTCAACTTCAGATTTTGGTAATGGTGGGAATTCGTTATGCAAAATTACTTCAACCCTCTTTCGAGATGAAAAAACTTTTCTAACCCAAGAATCATATTTACTTTCGCAATATGTGTACGTTGGGAAGAAACATTATGATTTAAAACGAATATTTTTCCCAATCAACGTCTCCAACTATTTATCATGTTAGGACCGTTGTCACCGATCAATTTAATCTAAGTAAAAGACCGAACCTTCGTTCATATCTAAAACTAATCGAATTTAACTAAAGACGTTTTATAAAAATTGGTTAATCAAACATTAGCTTTCGTTAAATGAAAAATCAACCAATTAAAACTCAAATGGGAGGTAACACACAAGAAAAGAAAATGGGATTGATTATATATGTGTCAATCAAATACGACCCAAATTCTTACACGGTAAAGTCCATCTAAGTAGTCATAGATGTAATGTAGGAGGACTACGGTAAGAAAGTTAATCCTAAAAGTTACGTGGAACAATATGCAAAGTAGTGCGTGCAAGTGACTAACTAAGGAAAGCCGCATTTCTAAAAAAAAATCTTTACATCATGGTTAAAGTAAATCATAAAATACATTAGTATACCTAATTAAAAGACTGATGTTACATGAGAATGGTTACTACGAGCTCTAAAATCGTGGAGAAACGACAAAAATCTTTTTGGATTTTTAAAACTTTTTATGCAATCCAATGATATGATGCAAAATGCAACAAAAATGGAAAAAAAATATGCATAGATTATGACTAAATGCATGAATGCTCAAATAAAAGAGAAAAAAAAAACAAAAACAAACAAACAAACAAATACCCCACCCACAAGCTAAAAATGAGCATTGTCCTCAATGCTAATTGACTACGGGTAAGGGTAAAAGAATCAACACGGGGGAAATGACTTGACATCATATGCGTGTACAATGGATGAATTTAGGTGCAAAGTGATCAAATCCTATCGTTTGCCCAGTGGTGGCAACCCAACTAATTAAAGAATCATGCAATTCAAGTACTACTCGAATGAAACAACAAGTCAACATACACATAATGTTAAAAGAACGAATTTACCGGGTGTATGAAACGGAAGACTTTGCTGCCTTTTGATGCTTTGAAGCTCTTAGAAGCACTTGATCACCTGTAAAAACATGATTCATAAACGAAGAAAAATTTGGCAATTGTCAGCGCTGCCAAGGTGGGGAGATGACGAATGCCAGAGTGAGATACTTGGAGGAGGAAATGAAAAATAGAAGACATAAAAAAAATAAAGTAAAATGAACAAGGAATAAACAATCTGAAAGAAAAATAAAAACTTTTTTTTTGATTTTTTTAGAAATAAAATAAAGTAATAAAAAAAATCAAACATATAAATAAATAAAAACTTTTTTTTTGAAATAAAATAAAGTAAAAAAAATAGAAATAAAAATTAATCAGAATTTTTTTTTATTTTGTTCACGCTAGTGACTAAACACGTCACGCCAGTGACGGAGGGCAGAAAGTTGTGGCTCTTGAGATCAACTCCTTTCACACCAGTGACTAAACCCGTCACGCCAGTGACGTAGAACAGAAAGTTGAGGCTTTTAGAATCAGTCCCCTTCGCGCCAGTGAAGGGGTACTTCACGCCAGTGACGAGAGGCAGAAAATTAAGAGCCTAAAAATTGAACCAAAAATTAAACAAGAAGAAGAATGGCTCGTTTATCGTCGTGAGCTTGACGAAGAATTAAACGATTAGGGAGAAGTGAGGGTACGAATCGGTGAAAGCCAAATGATTGACTTAAATGGTCACCAATTCATACAGGTCATGTAAACACATAAAAGTCATACTGGATAACCAGTGTGTTTTCATTATAAAATAAGTCACACAACCCATAACCGAGAATTAAATAAGAGTAGGGAAAGAAGGATCGGTGATGTCCGACTTAACATAAAAAGGGATACCGAATCCGAGTAAATTAAAAAAAAACACGTGAGACGCATTAAAACAAGATTGAGTTAGCTTCACACATCACCTCTAATGGTGATAACTATATCTATCATAGAAAAAAAAAACACGTCTCAACGGTTTGTCACCCGACACTATTAAGCATGATGAATTAAACTCCGCAAAAAGTGGATTAACAGATAAAAAAAATCAACCACGCATCCTAGTGTATAGGGATGAAAATAAAATGGGAAAATAGAAATGGGAAAAAGACGTAGACTAGTAAATCCGAAACAAAATCCATGTTAGCCTGATTGCCACCCGGCAACGGCGCCAAAAACTTGATGTGTGTTTTAAATTTGTACCGCAAGCGTACGGAAAGTGTAACATACGGGTCGATCACAGGGAGGCGATGGACTAACACGGACTCATTATAGACTATGGCCTAGCTACGAGAAATTATCAATATTTTGATTTTTTTAAACTAATAAAAATAACAAACAAAAGAAGGAAGCAAAACAAACTAACGGACATTGGGTAATGTCAACTTTAGATTTTGGTAATGGTGAAAATTCGTTATGCAAAATTACTTCAACCCTCTTTCGAGATGGAAAAGTTTTTCTAACTCAGGAACCATATTTACTTTCGCAATATGTGTACGTTGGGAAGAAATATTACGATTTAAAACGAATATTTTTCCCAATCAACGTCCCCAACTATTTATCATGTTAGGACCGTTGTCACCGATCAATTTAATCTAAGTAAAAGACCGAACCTTCGTTCATATCTAAAACTAATCGAATTTAACTAAAGAGGTTTTATAAAAATTGGTTAATCAAACATTAGCTTTCGTTAAATGAAAAATCAACCAATTAAAACTCAAAAGTTTATTATAAAAACGATTGATCAATACCACAACGTCTATCCAAAGTGACGATTACCCAAATGAACGATAACAAAACTACGAAATAAAACGTAAACATAAATCTAACGAAAGCAATAAAATTAATCTAAGAAAGCTGTAAAGATCGACCCAAGGAGTGTCACTCTCCAAGAATCGTTTTAACTCTATGAAAGCGGTAAATGGATTTAAGAACGATGCATAAATTAAAAAGATGCGGAAAATAAAAATAGGGAGAGAAATCCAAACATATAAAAAAAAAATGGAGAAACGAAACGTTACAACGGTGTTGAATGTTGATGAGAATTTGTCACATTTCATCTTCATCTTCGAATCGTCGAAACATCACATCTTCATCGACTCAACGAACGAATAAATCACAAATCTCTAAACCTAAATCTAAACTAAAACAACTTAAAAAATCAAACTTA
Organism: Arctium minus; assembly: GCA_954870635.1. Taxonomy (NCBI): domain Eukaryota; kingdom Viridiplantae; phylum Streptophyta; class Magnoliopsida; order Asterales; family Asteraceae; genus Arctium; species Arctium minus. The sequence goes on from OX941082.1 coordinate 14,775,640, forward strand.
AACTAAAACTAAAAATAAATAAAATAAAAAAAAACAAAGTAAAAAAGAAAAAGAGAAACGGCGCATGGCCGTGGGGAGAAGAGAGAGGGGATTCAAAACCTAAAATTGTTTCTAATTTATAAAACAAAATTTTCAAATCTGTCCCCTCAACTTTGCTGCTACTTCAAGATCTACCTTTTTGCTTTCATAATTATTAACATCTTCCCTCATGAATTATTTCCTTTCAAATTTGATTCAACTTGGTTCCATGTTTCTTGAATTGCTCCACCACATAAAAACTGATCAAATGCTCAAAAAAATAATTATCATTCATCTCTATATTTCATGCACAAAACCTGTCAAAAGCGACGAAAACACACAAGTGCCAATGTAACATCCCCAATCGATTATTAAACAAAAACTAAATAAAATTATAATAAAATCTACGTGCAAACAGTTAAACTAAATGTAAAATGCAAATATAAACTACTACGCAAGCATGCACAAAATGCACTTAACAAATAGACCACGCCCTGGTATGCCGATATAGTAAATTATTTGGTGACAGACACCTTACCAGGTACGTTGACTAGAACTGAAAATGGTAGAATTAAAAGTCATGCTAAGTTTTATGTTTGGGATGACCCTTACCTTTGGAAGCATTGTTCTGATCAAATCATTAGACGATGTGTCCCCCAACATGAAGTACAAAGTGTACTTCGATTTTGTCATGAATATGCTTGTGGGGGGGAATTTTGGTCCAAAGCGTACGACCCATAAAGTCTTAGATTGTGGACTGTTTTGGCCTTCCATTTTTAAAGACGCATATCTGTTTTGTAAGAGTTGTGATAGGTGCCAAAGGACGGGGAATATCAGACCACGTAATCAAATGCCCTAAAACCCAATTTTAGTTTGTGAAATCTTTGACGTGTGGGGCATAGATTTCATGGGACCATTTCCCGTCTCTTCCGGTTTTACCTATATTCTATTATGTGTCGATTATGTTTCCAAATGGGTGGAAGCCAAGGCCACCAGAACTGACGATGCTCGTATTGTTTCATCTTTTCTTTGATCTAACATTTTCACCAGGTTTGGGACATTGAGGGCCATCATAAGTGATCGGGGGACACACTTTTGCAACAAGGTGATTGAGGCACTTTTCAACAAGTATCATGTGACCCACCAAATTTCAACCGCATACCATCCCCAATCAAATAGGCAAGCCGAGGTCTCTAACCGGGAGATCAAATCAATTCTTGAGAAGACTGTAAATCCTAATCGTAAGGATTGGAGCGAGCGTTTGGACGATGCTTTATGGGCCTACCGCACGTCCTACAAAACACCTATAGGTATGTCCCCTTTTCGGTTAGTTTATGGTAAACCATGTCATCTCCCTGTTGAATTAGAGCATAGGGCTTACTGGGCGGTCAAAAAGTGCAATATGTGGATGGATGAAGCGGGAGTTTTAAGGAAGTTACAACTGCAAGAGCTTGAAGAAATCAGAAATGACGTTTACGAGAGCTCCAAGATCTACAAAGAGCGGACCAAAGCCTTTCACGACAAGCTAATCTCCCGAAAAGAGTTTGTAGTCGGGCAAAAGGTTCTACTTTTTCATTCCCGCCTAAAGCTATTTCTCGGTAAGCTTAGATGACGGTGGGTTGGTCCTTTTATCGTTGTTAAAGTTTATGCTCATGGAGCGGTAGATATTGAAAGTCCAAAGACGGGTAAGTCCTTCAAAGTGAACGGGCATAGACTGAAACCTTTTTATGAAGGTTTTCAGTCTAAAGACATTGATGTTATGGCTCTTGAGCCACCACCTGTAATTGGTTAAACTTGGATAGTGTCGATCCAACGATGTTAAAATCAGAGGAGATTTATTGTTCCCTATATATGGTTCTACATCAAGAACCATATATCGCGCACACGCCATCAAATCAGAGGAGATTTATTGTTCCCTTTGTTCTTTTAATTGCTTTTAGACTGTGCTACATCATGCATATATTGAGGACAATATATGGTTTAAGTGTGGGGATGGAACAAGTGTGGGGATTGCATGTGTAGGGCTAATTTTTTCGAATTTTGGCTATTTTTAGGCAAATTTTGAGTGATACACATGAGTTGTTTGCTTTTCTTGTCATTACATGAACACCAAGACATGAATGATTATGTGGTTTGCATGAATAGTTTTGATTGACAAACTTGAGACGACCCTTGTGAGATTTGCTAATCTTATAGACTCAATATGCACATGTAAGATTTTTAAGCCATGATTGAACACTATTTTCAATCTTACTTCCTTTGTGTGTGCATTGCATCTTCCATGTTCATTTCACTCTAGAACTTGTGTTAGGACTCTTCAAGATTGTATTTAAGCAATTCTAGTGTGGAAATGAAAAAGGCCATCTTTGATGTTATTTTTTTAACCATTTAGCCAAAAAGCCAACCCTTATGTGTGTATTCCTTTTTGATCACCCACTTTGAGCCTAATTACCCAATTTTGTTGTCGTTACACCACATATTAACTCCTTAGCCAAACACTTCTCCTACCGGACTTTTGGGAATGAACTTGTGCATTTGTTTTGGTTAGACTCCTTATAAGCAAGAAATGTAGCCCAAAGAAAAAAAAGGCACAAAGCAAAAAGCAAGAAAAAATTGAAAAAAAAAATAAAAAAAATATGTACGTTAAAGAAAAAAAGAGAATAATTGGGAGACTACTATTGAAAAGAAATACCATTGTCTCCGTAATGTGCCTACCTAAATAAGAGCTCAAATAAAGAAAAATCTCATGGCTTGGTGTGTAAAGTGGAGGAGTAAACATTATTATGCACGATTTTATTTCCAAAGTCCAACTTTTAGTCACTTGACCAAATTTTCCCCACCTTAACCCTTAGCCAAGTTACAACCCGATTAAAAAAACCTTTTGATCCACACTTAGTGTTGACCATTAACAATGGAGAATCGAGACCTAGTTCAAGCTTATGGTAGTGTATGTACGTGTGAATTTGATTTAAAGAGTGTAAACACTTACCCTTTGGAGTGCCCGATTAAAAAAACCTTTTGATCTGCACTTAGTGTTGACCATTAACAATGGAGAATCGAGACCTAGTTCAAGCTTATGGTAGTGTATGTGCATGTGAATTTGATTTAAAGAGTGTAAACACTTACCCTTTGGAGTGAATTGAGCGGATATACTAATTTTATACCCTTCGTGAGGGGTTTGTGAAATTAGCTTATCTTCATCTTGGGTTTGTGTTGTTTGTTAGTTATTGCTATCCTAGTCGAACCACCTTCTCATGAAATGCTATGAATATTTATGAAAACTCAAAATCAACTTATGAGTCGTGTATTGTGCTAAATCTTAGTATTTGCCTGAGGACGGTCAAAGTTCTAAGTGTGGGGATGTTTGATAAGTATTATTTTTTACAAAATTTTGGCAAAATCGTTTTCCATTTTTACATTATGTGCCTATTAAAGTGTTGCCAAATCCCACATTTATTATCCTTATATTGTATAATTTAAAAAGAAAAAAAAAAGAAGTCATTAATTTGGTTCCTTTATTGTGATGGCAACCCATGGACCAAAATAAAGAAAAGAAGAAAAGGAACAAGCCCACAATTCACAACCCATGAGGAAAAAGAGACGCCAAAGGGAGGCAGCCCAATCCCCTTCACGTATCCATCTCTCTCTCGTTGAAATCGGAAGCCAGGAGCGAACGTGACTTGGATGCAGCCAAAGTCGCCAGAGAGCCGGATTCCACACTGTTGTCGATCAATCTAGAGCCGAACGCAAGTTTCTAGCGAGTAAACCCGCACCAAACCCACTTTACACATTGTTTATTTGCTTCAAAATCATGTCGGGCGACTTTCGTGCGGGTAAACCCGCACCAAACTCGCGATTTACAGCAATTAGGGACCGAATCTGTCATTTTCTATGATTTGAGTGACTGTTTCTTGAAGGGAGTGGTATAAAAAGTCGATTGGTAATTGTCAAAAGGGGAGAGATCGATCAAGGAGAGAAAAGAGACCAAATACGCAGCAACGAAGGGGTCGATTTGGGAGCAATTTCATCATCATCTTTGGTAATTTCTTGCAATTTCAATTTGTTAGCTCTGGTTTAGCCACGTGTGACTAATTTCTCAATTCCAACATTGGTTTGTTTTAGATTTGATGCTTTCCACTTTGATATTTAGTTGTAATTGATTGGGACGGGTTTATTTGTTTGATTTCTAGGTTAAATGTTAATTTCATTTTAATGTTAATTGATTTGGCCAATTGGTTGATGTTCTTATGAATTTTTGTTAGTCAAAATCTTAGATACGTAATTGTCTTTGAGTTTTGATATAGTAACAATGGAACTCTTTTGATTTCAATAAGGTTTTTAATTTGAGTTCATGAATTCATTAAATCAAAGTGATAATTAAGCCGAGCTTATGTGCTTAATTCTTTGAGTCGGTGTTTTTCTTTTCGTTAATGCTAATCACACCTGGAACATTGAGAGCTTGTTCATTGTTTCATTTGTAGTTAAGATTTAGCTAAAGAGCTTGTTTTAGCTAATGTCAATATGGTGAAAACTAAGGTTTTCAGAGCTCGTTGGTAACCATAGCCGGCTTAAGCTTGTTCTAACTTTTACATTAGCGAAATCAAGGATGGGTGTTAGCATCATCATCGAGAATGAAATAATGTTGGGTTTTTAATTTTGATTGTATTTTTATAATTTCGTTGGTTCGTATGTTAGTCTAAAATCAATCCAACCCCCCCCCCCCCCCTTTTGCAATTTAATTTTATAATTCGTATTTGTGTGTGAATTATCCGATCGTAATAAGTTGAACCGAGTCCCTGTGGATTCGACCCGACTTACCACTGTCGCAATTTTAACTGTTGATAAGGGTTTAGTTGGTTATTTATTATTTGGTGGACTCGGCATCCGTCAGATGACGAGGGATACTCAATTTTCATGATTAGTGAGGAAACACAAAAGTAGGTCACATGTCATGTTAGTTAAGTCACCCTCATTGATTACAATCCAACTCCTCTAAGTTTGTTGCTCATGGAGTCTCAAGTTCAACCCCTCTAAATCTATATCTTGAGATATCCAAATCTGAAAAGAAAAAAAACTCTTTCACAACAAAATTACATCTTACTACTCATGGGGTGATGTCCGACCATACACGTCCACACCTTACTTACCATAGAGACCCAATGACTATTATGTGCTATAACAAGGGAAATTAACATCCCAACAAAATTTAATACATAGAGACTCCGTGCCTATGGATCCATTATGTTACAGTCAAACATAAATTATACATACAAGACGTACCATACCATTTTCAACACGGTAAATATGTTGGTACAAGAACATGGCAATTAAGTGAATCCTTCATTTTGCTATCATGACCCATCATGGGAGAATGACAATTTAGTTCCAAGGTTCATGAAAACATCAATATATACATTTTGATACATAAGAAACCATCGTCCATAATCTTTTCATCAAAACTTCCAAGTAACTCAAAACCCTAGTTTAATCTAGGTTTTTCTTTCCAAAACTATGTATAGGAAGAAGGAGTTATGACCACCCTAAGAAATCGTGTGTGTGTATATATATATATATATATAAACTCATTGTATACTAATATTTAAACATTTCCACAAAGTTAACCTAAAACCCTAAAATCTCCCAAAAACCAAGTTCTATGTCAAAAATTGTATAAAGTGGAACCAAAATCAAGGAGATGATTAGAGGTTAAGAAAATGATTTGACATGCAATAAGTTTTGAAAAATAAGAATGAATTCACCTTATTAGGTTTAGTAGAAAACCTAAATACTTGATGGAGCTTTAGGGAGAGGAAGAGGAGCACTTGAAGCTAGAATCACTAGAGGTTCTCTTCGCTTAATGTTGACCAACCCTAAGATATCACCATAAATGATCTCAATGATTCCTCCAAAGGCAATGAATGAAGAGAGAGGGTTGGGGATGAAAACTTACCAAAAAGTAGAGAGAAGTAGTGAGCCAAAGTTTCCAAAGTTGATCCAAAATGCTCCAAAAATCGGAACTGCACAATAAATAGTCGAGGGGCCCGGCCGCGACCTTGCCCGACGATAGTGACATTTTGTCACAGTCTCTTGCACTATCACCCGAGGTGGGTACCTATTGGTACATTTCCCCTGATGGTGTCTCGTAATAGTGACCAAGGGCAAACTCGCCGGTCACAATCGTCATGTTTGTATCACGGGTGACTCCCCCTTCACGATTGTGCCCCGCGATATTGACCGATTGTCATAGTCGCGAACACTGTCGCACAGCCCGTAACGAGACCCAATTTCCTTCGATCCCTTTTCTCGAATCCTCTCGACACTTGTGGACCTTAAAGTACAATGATTTTTAAACCCAAAACTATAGATCAATATTCAAACTCACATACGTTCAAACATACTCAAATTAATTACCGAGTGTTATAATATTCCTCAACTTGGAAATGATTTCGTTCTCGAAATCCAAGCTACCCAAACTATGAGGGTACCTTCTTTTCATGTCTTTTTCGGCTTCCCAAGTCACGTTAGCGCCACAGTGGTGTTTCCATTGTACTTTGACCATAGTGATTTCTTTGTGATGAAGCTTCTTGGACTTCCTCTCTAAGATCGCATCGGTCTCTTCGACACAACGGTTACTCTAATCCACTCTTATCTCCGAGAGGGGTATGACACTTTTTTCTTCCGCTAAACATTTCCGAAGGTAACAAATGTGGAACTAGTTATTGTAACACCCGTAATTTTCGGTAAGTAAAGGTCACCCGGACGTTTTTGCAATTTGTAAATGGTGGGATTTATGTTGGGAAACCATTACTTAAAGTCCCTAAGAGTTTCAGGAGTGTTGGCATAGAAAAAGTCGAGTTTCGGGGCTTGGTACGAGTCCGACTACCATGCCACACGACTATGACGGTGTTATAGTCGCACTGGCAAAGTGGCAGCCAAGGGAAGCCTTCTGGTCACTTTGTGCGACTATGACATACGACAATGCCATGGCAAAGTCGCATGGCAATGTAGCATAAGTGTACCAGACTTGTTAAAAGTCAAATTTTCAACCCATTCTTCATTTCTTCATATCTTGCTCATTTCTACTTTGTTTTGGGCGATTCAAAATGCTATGGTTTCGTTTTTGAGAGATTTTCAAGGTTAGATTGTTAGTTTTAGGAAGATTCAAGAGTATTTGGTGGTGGATTGGAAGCAAAGGTCAAGAACTCATCATCATCACCTCCATCTTCAAGGAATTTGGGGTTTTCTAGGTTTTCACCAAAACCTAAGTGGTGAGTTCATCCTCCTAGTTTCTAAACCTTATTTTGAGTTATAAATTCTCCATTTATGACTCTCTAGTGTTTATATTTCTCAAAATTTTGGTTTAGATGATTTTGGGGAAGTTAGGTCAAATTAGAGTTTTTGGCAAAAATGGAGATTTTGATATAAGATGTTTGGGGACGATTCTAGACGGTTGAATATGAATATTCATGGTTGGAAAACTTGTGGATCTAGGTTTTTGGAAGATTTGGCTTGAGGATTCAAACTTCTTCAAAGGAGCTCAAGTTGGGGAAAAATCTAGATTTATCCTAAATCTAGCAAGGTGAGTTCAAATTGCTTTGTGAAAACTATGTACATGCCAAAATGTGTATTTTGAAGTGAAAAATGTGTTTACATGGTGATTTTTAATATGTTGAGTATTTGAAAAAAAAATTATATTTGGTAAATTTGGGTTGATAAATCTCATGGAATGTCTATATTTGGGCGCTGGACAATTTGGCGGGTAAATATCATAAATGTGTTTCTTTGGCGACTATTTGTACAAATAAGTTACATTTGATGATTTATGAATTTATGGTGTATATGATTTTATAAACCGTTTATGAAATGCATGTTATTGCATTATGAGGGATTTTGGAAATATAAAGGATATGAGTTCACTTGGAAAATCGTTTGTTCCAGTCAATGATGAGTTTTGGGTTAATCATATCTTGAAGCATGTGTTTGTATAAACATGGGTTATTTACTTTGACTTATAACAAATGGTCTTTTGATTAGTGAAGCCTATGGCTCGGTTTGGACCTTGTTGGGCCTTGGAGACGATTGTCCGAGTTTGATAGCTCAAAGAGCATTTGGTTATGATTTGCATTTACTGCACCTTATTTGATAATTACATGTTTTGAATGCGATAGTTCATTCGTTTGGAGTCATGTAATGTTTTTTACTATAATGCAATGGATCCATAGGCACTGGCGAAACTAGGTTAGAGCCAGAGAGAGCTTATGCTCCCCCTGAATACTTCATTTTTTAAAATAAATATACATTATATGTAGATTAAATCCCAATATATTTACTAGTGAGTGGATTCTTCTCTCCACAAGAAACCTCCTATCCCAATTCCATGGCCACATTACTTGAATTTGGAATTATGTGAATTTCTTTCAAACTACAATCACGTAGATTTGTTGAATCACCTTCAAATTTCAATTATGTAAATGTGTTTCGAATTTGTTTTTAAGTATTTTCATATGTATAAGTGGTTGATTGATTTAATATTTAATAATCATTAATAAGTGTTTATCAAAGAGAAAAACAATATGTGATTAGTCCTCTACGCCCAATAAGAACAATGTTAATATTTGTTTCTAGTTACGATTTTGGATTACAGTTCTAATATTTGAGATGACGTTCATAGATAAGTTTTAGAAAATGAAAACTCGTCTAAATCATTGCTGAATCTTGTAAAGATCATGGTTTTATCAATATAACATCATATCGTTGTTTTTCTTATTTTCAAAAAACAAATATCTAATTTTTTATTTTCAAATTATTTGATTTATCTATGCTCTCCCTCATCTCAAATCCTGGCTCCGCCCCTGTCCATAGGCAGTTGAGTCTTTACGTTTAATGATGGGACGTTAGTTTCCCTAATTGTAGCACGGAATAGGCATCGGGTCTCATGGTAAGTAAGATGTGGATTTGTAGGGTCAGACATTGTCCCATGAGCAGTAAGGTGTAATCCCGATGTGCTTGTATGTTTTCTTGGAGTAGCACAAAATAGGCATCGAGTCTCATGGTAAGTAAGATGTGGACCCGTAGGGTCGGGCATTGTCCATGAGCAGTAAGGTGTAATCCCAATGTGCTTGTATGTTTGGTGTGGATTTGAACATCTCAAAGTATAGACCTAGAGGGTTGAATTTGAGTCTCCACGGGAAATAGATCTAGAGGGGTTGAGCTCGATATGTCTTATGAATATAATCCATGCGTTTTGGTTTTACTACAAGGTTATGTGACCTACTTTTGTGTTCCGTCACGTGCAATGTAATCGGGTCTCCCCCGTCACCGAAAGTTGTTGTTTTGGGCATTGAGTTTTATTATCCATGTTTTCGGTGACGTTTGAGTATGAGTTGTTATCCATGATTTATGGTTTTGGGCATTGAACCTTATCCATGTTTTTGGATATTTTGAATAATAGGGTTATCCACGTTTTCAGCATTTGAATATTAAAACTTTCAGTTATGCCTTGGGTAGGTTTTGGGTTTCGAATTTATATTTGAAGGAATGTTTTGTATCGGGGTCTTAATCACGAAAATGGTGAGTGTTGAAAAAGAAGTTGCATTCATACTTAATGCCTTCGTACTTAATGCCTTTCATTTTTGGAAAACGCGATTTAAATAACATTCTTAAAGTTTATTGCTTTATATATCTATGAGGAAAACTCTTGAACTCACTAGGCATTAAGCCTAACCTTTTTATTTGTCAGTATGTGCATCAGGTTCTGGTCGAGGATTGGTACTAGCAACTTCGTGGAGAGATGAGTGCTAGTTTTATGCACGAGAAAGAATAGCTCGGGTGAAGTCTTCCGCACATTTGGAGATGGAAATATTTGATGGGTTTAGTAACACTCGACTTTTAAATTAGTCCTTGTGTACAACTTTATTGATTTTGTTGACGGTTAAATCTAGATTCGTATTTCAAGTGTGAGCTTATCATAAGAGATTTTATCCTTCTTTGATGTATTATTGAAATTTTAAATTAGTTGCTCTTACCAAATTTGATGGTGTTACAGTTATGTATCCCGTTCATTTCGGATGGAAGTTCCAACTAGTACGTTTGGAGCCCCACCCGTTTAAACACAGTAAATGGTCTAAGAAAACGGGGACTTGATTTTCCACATTTCCTGAACCAGATGATGCCTTTATAAGGGGACACATTCAACATTACTCGGTCTCTAACTTGGAATTCCATTGGTCGTCTTTTCTTGTCGGCGTAACTCTTTTGGCGATCTTGAACCGCCATCAAACGTTCTCGAATGCCCTTCACTGTGTCTGTCGTCTCTTGAACGATTTCCGGGCCGGCAAATTGTTTCTCTCCCTCTTCCAACCAACACAAGAGAGTTCTACACTTCCGTCCATACAAGGCCTCAAACGATGTCATACCAATACTAGAGTGATAACTATTGTTGTAGGTAAATTCTACCAAAGGCAGATGAGAGTCCCAACTTCCACTAAAATCGATCACCACATGATCTTAACATATCTTTTAAGGTTTGAATTGTCCTTTCACTTTGGTCGTCGGTTTGGTGATGATATGTTGTGCTCAACTTCACTCTAGTACCTAACTCTTTTTGGAGGTCATCCCAAAAGTTTAAAGTGAACCGACTATCACGATCCGAGACTATGGACAAAGGCACACCATGCCTAGAAACCACCTAGTCAATATATAACTTTGCTAATTCGTCAATTGGTAAAGTCTCTCACATGGCTAGGAAATGAGCACTTTTAGTCAAACGATCAACTATCATCCAAATTGTATCATGGCCTCTTGGGGTTTTCGACAATTTGGTCACGAAGTCCATAGTGATATGCTCCCATTTCTACTAGGGTATATCTAAGGATTAGAGACTTCCATAAGGTCTTTGGTGCTCGGCTTTTACTTGCAAACAAGTCACACACCTTCTACATAATGTGCTATATCCAACTTCATGACCAGCCACCAATAGGGTAACTTCAAGTCTCTATACATTTTGGTGTTTCTCGGATGGATGGAATACTTGGACTTATGTGCGTCTTCTAGAAGTAGCTCCAGTTTGCCTCCAATTTTGGGTACCCATACACGCCCATTGAATAAATTTACTCCACAATTATCCTCCGTTAAAAATAACCGTTGCTTTGTCATCACTTCCTCCTTAAGATTTACTTCCAACAAATTTTTGGCTTGTGACGCCTTGATCCTTTCAAAGAGGCCTGAACTAAATCGATTCTCGAAAGGATGGCCCGAATGGTCCCACTATAGTCCTTCCGACTCAAAGCATCGGCTACCACATTTGCCTTACCCGGGTGGTAAAGAAACTCACAATAGTAATCCTTGAGTAACTTGAGCCACCGTATTTGCCTCATGTTCAAATCCTTTTGATCAAACACATACTTCAGACTTTTGTGATCCGTGTAGAGTGTACATTTCGTGCCGTAGAGATAGTGATGCCATAACTTCAAAGTAAACATTACCGCCGCTAACTCTAAGTCGTGAGTATGGTAATTCTTTTTGTGTACCTTGAGTTGTCTACATGCGTAGTCAATCCTCTTTCCCCTTTACATCAAAACACAACCCAAACCCATTTTTGAAGCGTCGCTATAGACTACGAAGTCTTCCAATCCTTAGGGTAAGGATAAGATTGGAGCTTCACAAAGTTTCTTTTGTAAATGTAACACCCTAAAAGGGTAAATTTAATCCTTAAAACTTACAAAATATGCCATCTTAACTAAATGGAAATCACCCAAATGGGGAAATAGTAACAACATTTACCATTCTATAAATGGACATTAAAGTCAACAACATACTAATCTAAACAGTTATATCTTAGATTATAACGGTTGTCGTCCCAATCTCCCAAAAGTATCTAACTCTTTCTGTATACCAAATCTCCATTAAACCCAAAAGATGTCGTAACGGCCCAACCCTCGTCCCTCAAACCTTGTGCGACCCGCCAGTAAGGGAACTTGTTATACATGTCATTTAAGAAAAAGTGTTAAGTTTTATGCCTAGTGAGAACAAACATTTTATATAATCAATAAAGTTTACAACTGACAATAAATTATAACTTTTAACATGAGAAGTAGTTTTTCTTTCCAAAGTACCACATATGAACCATACGGTCCAAAAAACATCTTACAATGACGGGGGAGACCCGATTTCCAATGATTGTGGCGGAACATAAAATTAAGCCACTTTCCAAATTGTGAGTTCAATATTAGTATCAAGGCCACGAGCTCACCGACTTGTACTCAGATGTGGGGGAGGGTAACCTATGATTCTAATCACACTCACTAGGATTACATTTAAAGTCCATGACTAGTAATCGGTCCCATATAACAGTACCAAGTTGCCTTCCGAGGACCCAATGTCTCAACTAGTTACAAAAGGGAGTTATCCCACAAATAAGTCGACTTTATACCTATGGATCCAATAGTAATAGTTTAGACTTGTCACAATTACATTTGTGACAAAACTACAATCACACATATAGTTTTCATAATGCATTCCCATAAAATGCATTTTTTGTATAATCAATGCCATGTGGAACTAAATCCATAAAATGTCAAACATAGACCATTTCCATTTCCAAATATGAATAATTCATAATAGTAGATTTCCCATTTGTTATAATTTTACAATGGTCACTATTAATACAAATGACAATCCATATATTCCATTTTACAAAACCCACTTTTACCAAGTAACCTCCAAATTAGTGAAAACTCTAAATATGACCAAGATGGCTTCATTTCAAGTATTGAACCACAAGCATGTAAATATAATCATATTTTATAACACAAATTATGCAACTCTTCATCTTATCTCAAAATGGTGAACCCTAAAATCTCCAAAAATATCAAGTTAGGCCAAAATTTTCAAATAAGAAAATGTAAGTAAGGAGATGTTTAGGAGTTCAAAATATAGAGTTTTAACATGTATAAATTTAGAAAAAGTTGGATGAACTCGCTAATTAAGGTTTTGATAAAAACCCTACCCTAGAAATGGTTGAGATAATCTTGGAGATGAGAGTGTGGTGGAGAACTCTTAGCCTTGCCTTTAAACCCTAGCTTGGTGATGAATGATTACTTGAAATGCTCAAGATTTGGTACTTTGAATGCTTGAAAATCCAATTAAATGCAAATGATTCGTTTTGGGAGAGAATGAGAAGAAGTAGGTGAAAGAAGTAAATGGGTTAGAATGAAGGAACAAAGCTATAAAAGCTCTGCCCCCGACGACGACAGTGACGAGCGAGAGTGACATTTGTCACAATCGCGAGTCACTATCGAAGGGAGTGTACCGAGCCCTCCATAACTGGCGCTAGAGTGACACGACGAGAGTGCCCGTGTCACAATCGCGGGGCACTGTCGCATAAATGGTACCGAAGGCCCCTCGACCCCGGCGACCTTGACACGACGATAGTGACAGCACTATCGCCCAAGATGTACTGAAGTCCAAAATCTGACTTTTCTCATTCGGAAGCTCCCGAATCGCGTAAGGTAGAAAACGTGACATAACTTATAAGGTAACCTATAAATTGAAAATCACTAAACACTTCAAATGAAGGAGTTTTCTTACCAAAAAATTTGGGTATTACAGTAAAGTTTGGAAAGCTTTCTCTTGTGCTTCAATCTACATGAACTTCACATTCTTCCGAATTAATAACATAAAAGAAAAACAGTTAATATTTTCATATTTTTTAATTGATGCATAATGTTATGATTATGATATGAATATAGTACCTTTGTTATATTTTTGGTCCTTTTGAGAGTTGGTTTAAAAAGGTAAAGCAAACAATTACTTTCGTATTTTAATGATATATTTTTTTATAGCATTTAAATTTTTAACCGCTCGTGAAGAGAAGCTAAATGTTATAAGCAAGGGAGACCTGATCAATCTCTTATTTTGAATCTTTGACTATAATTAGGTCAAGTGTAATGTTTTTGAGATATAGCTTATTTTTATTTAGAGGATACATTTTACTTCATCATAAGGAAATATAATATTTAATTTAACACATATTTTAAAAAATTTATGAACACAACTCCAAATACCTAAGTAAGAAAAATCCAAAACCTATGTAAATAAAAAATTCAAACCCAAAACATTTTAGAAAAATATAATTATAAAATTGAGTTTTTTTCTTTAAATAACAGCATAATTATGTATCATAGCTTAGTTTTTTTAAATTATCACTTAATTAATTGGTACGATAATCTTTATTAAACAACATTAATATTCTATAGACTTGATCAACTCACTTTAATTGGTACGATATATTCCTTTGGCATACTTGTTTTTTATTTATACGTCATCTTCTTTATACATTTGATTTATGAGTGGGATTGAGTTTTTTCAAAATCGGAGGATGAAAGGTAATAACTATAATGATTTTAATATTTAAATGTTTTTGTTTACTTAATATAATACAACCGACTTTCCATGGTGAAGGAAATAAATGAACGATTGAAAAGTACTATATTCTAGGTCCGTATTAATTATTATGAGTTAAAAGAAAGAAACACTCGTTAGAAAATGCATTCTTGATGAACTTCGTGACACATACCCAATGTAGTGCATCTATACTCGAAGAACTTGGGCTGCATGTCCCCAATATTTTTTTTACAAAAACCAAACAAGATGAACTCAAAATATCTCATTTAAGAATAGCGCGCAAGGCATCTACCTTGAATAATAGCTACAACAACTGTTTCCATAACGACCGATAACCTTATGAATAGGTTTGAGCGAAAAGGTAAGAAGACAAATACTATAAAATAATAGGCCACAACAAAATTTGAGTAAGAAGCTAAGTACATTGGAATATATGAAAAAAGTAAAAAAAAACATGCACATTTGGAGCAAAACGTGTATTTCCCGGACATGCAAACCGGCCCACACAGGCTGCCAATTCCCAATGTGAGAAGCATACCTGACTCACTCAGCGGCAAGACGATTGCGAGGGGGCCTGTGATCGAACCCAAGACCAACGACCTATTGGAGCAAACATCTCCTTGCCCCTTAACCAACTGAGCTACATGCCATTGGCATGATTCATAATGAAAACTATCAACAATTTGCTATCAAAATGAAAACTATCAACAATTTGCTATGATTCATAAACACAAAAAACATGTAAATATTCAAGAGCTATTTGTTTACCTCTTAATAATTTCATTAAAAGTCAATCTCTGAATCGCTAAGAGGTGAATTTGTTTGACAAAAAAAGGTCTGTCTTTTAATTGTAACACTCTAAAATTCAGAGTAAATTAAAACCTGGAAATATAGCAACAAGACATCCATATTCATATAAACCTCCCATAAAGGGGATCAGTCCTTAAGACTATACAAAATCTGAACGGATATAGAATTCATCAACAAACTAATCTAAACATATACTATCTAGATTACATCAATTGTTGATCCAGAATCATCCAAAAATATGGGGCTTAACAAATGCCCAACAATCCAATACTAATCCTCTCAAAAACCCTCGAGGTCAATCCCCGGCACTCAAGCCCTTGGCAACCCGCCGCTAACGAGAACCTGATATACATATCATTTGAGAAAAAGTGTTAGGCTTAAAAAGCCTAGTGAGAACATACAATTTATAAATTTCAAAGGATATAACATTTGCATCCAAAAAGGAAACCTTTCCAACAAGCATTTCCAAGTTAACTGATGTTAGGAATAAAATCCATTAAAATAAGGTCATAAACCTTCTTTCCAGAACCTCACAATTTAATGCACATGTAGTTCTTTATTTACTTTACTTGGTAATCTCCAATTAATATCAGTCGACTCAAAACCTAGGGATCCACTAGTAATGGTACAGACCTGTCACAACAACAGTGTGACCAACCATAAATAGACATATGGTATAAACACATTTTATAAACAAAATGTCATTTCCAGTTCAACTTCTGGTAAGAATGAAAATCATAAAAATGAGTTCATAAACATTCTTTCACATATCCCACGTAATGTGCAAGTAAAACATCCTTTTACTTCAAATAAGATGGATTCCATCATTTTAGTTAAAAATGATCGGGAACCCTAAAATCTCCTAAAACTCAAGTTATATCAAATGCGTAGAAAACTTAGATCTGAAACCATGGAGATATATAGGAGTTCCAAAAGGTATCTTTTGATATGTATACAGTTTAAAATGATAGTAGGAACTCACCAAACAGGTTTATACGAAAACCCGAAAACCAGATATCGATCACGACGAAGAGGTGAAGCTTTATACACCGAAACCCCGAGCAATGCACTTAATACTAGTGATTAACGAACCCTTGAAGATCCAAAGAAACTTTAGAGAGAGAGAGATTTGAAGAGAGAGAGAGAGAGAGATTCTGAGAAAAATGAAGATATTTTGGGTTAAAAACCCTTAAGTCGGCCAGGCAACTACGCGGGTTATGCCGCGACTTCAACTCGAGGCATAACTCGCCCGTGTCCAAAAACCCAAGATCATCCAGTGGGTTTTGCGGGTTGTGCCGCGACCTTAAGTCGCGGTGCAACTCGCGTAGTTCCAAAAATCCCATATCAAATAGAGGGTTACGCGGGTTGTGCCGCGACCTCTAGTCGCGGTGCAACTCGCGTAGTTCACTGCTTGCCCCCAAAATTCTCAAAATCCAACCCAACTTCAAACCAAACACGGTGCTAACGATAAAAGCTTAACCACAAGAATACCAAGATTATATAACGAAATTCAGGGTGTTACATTAATGGTTCTAAAACTCTTTGAATGATTTTATATCTTGGACCTCCCTTAACCATCCAACGTCCTAATTGCATTCTGAACAATTACCAAACCAACATATTTCATTTTGCACTATATCATAAGAGCCTCTTAATCATTCTACACCAAACCATTCAGCAACTGTCAAACAACCCCTCAACTTATAATTAACTATTGTGGGTCCACAATACTATATCAAGTTTTATATCAAACAACACATTAACGATTACCAACCTGTATTGATTAATAACAATGGTTACAAGGTTCGATATTGATCGATTGAAACTTTTCTCTATGTGTTCTCTCTTTTACACCTTTTTTATGTATTCTAATCTGATCTGTGTTAGAGAGAGTTGTTGAGATATCAGATTTGATATCTAGCTTCTACAACACACTACCTAATCAACCACTT
The DNA here is from genome assembly GCA_954870635.1 of Arctium minus. Taxonomy (NCBI): domain Eukaryota; kingdom Viridiplantae; phylum Streptophyta; class Magnoliopsida; order Asterales; family Asteraceae; genus Arctium; species Arctium minus. The sequence goes on from OX941082.1 coordinate 14,792,823, forward strand.
GTAATAATAAACTAATATAAACTAACTAATATCTAACATTTAGATATTATACCTAACTAATAACTAACAAACTAAACTAACCTAACTAATATCTAAATATCTATTTATAAGATATTTAGACAAAACATAAAATACAATAAACATTAATTACTTTAACATTTATTACAAACGACATAGACTTTAATATCGAGAGTCGACTTTCCTGCTTTAGCTTCAGATTGGATCTTCAGATTGGATGATCTTGAATCCAATGAGACTGTGCTATAACAATCTCCCCCTTTGGATCAAGATCATTACTAAAAAGATTTTAGCAATTCAGTCTTCTTGTTCAGCTCAGAAGATGCAATCTCTTTCTCTAGCTCAGAATGCTTTAGTAAAGTATCTTCAAAGAAAAATTTATCTGAAATCAGCATGTCTTCAGAATACTTTGATCTCGCAGTTCTTTGTCTTGTAATGTAATGGACTGAACATTTCTTCAAGCTTTAGATTCTCCCCCTTTTTGATGAAAAGTGCAACGACTTCATCAAAACTTTGAGTAAGAAATGTCAATCAGTTGGAGCCCCTGATCCGTCAATTCAAAAGATATTCATCCAGATCTTTGCAAATCCAGAAAAAATAGTCGTGTAACACCTGAATCAACTAATGAATCAGTTAACATGCCTGTCAGTAACACTAAGTCATTGTGTGTAACAAATACACATTGGAAAGGAGCTGTTTGATGTTGACTCCCCCAGGGCTTCCATTTAATCATCGAAACACCACAAAGGTTATTTCTATAAACGTTATGACAAAGAAACTAATTTCTTGTGTGTTCGTGCTTGTGTTAGAAAGAATTAAGCACAGATGATTGCTTATTAGGCTCAAAATTGTGTAAACCACTGAGACAACAGTAAGTTAAACACAGACTCAATGTGCATGATTGAAGTGCGAAGGTGGGGCAGACTTCCTTCTTTTCAATATCCAGATTTTCCAAATGAAAATCAGATAGCAAATGTGCTGCAACCCCTTTGAAAATGTGAAACATTTTCTTGTTGAGAAGAAAATGAGTAGATGGTGAGATTTGATCAAGAGTTGGCATGGGCTAGTTGCCTGTTTCAATAATGTTCACGAAAGAATTGTGAAACACTAGTAATGTGGCTGCCCGACTCAGAAAAAGTTGGTGCAGAGTTGTGATATTCTTTTAACTCTGTTCTCACATGCTCTTTCTTTTAAACATTTTGCTCACTCTAATCACACTCATTTCTTATCGACTTCTCACACTCAATCACTATGGATTAACTTCTTGGGTAGAAATCACTGGTTAACGTGATTCCATAGAAGTTTCTTGTAAGTCCTAGCACACTGATCCCGTATATCCTATAAAGAATATGTTGCTCAATCTGGTTTAGCTTATCTTGTAAGCCCATGTAAAATATTTAAAGTACACTCCCAAAATATAAAATCTGATGAAAAATCGGGAAGTGATTTGAACATTTAAGAACATGATTTCAAATGATTGAAAGTTATCCTTCTTTCAACCATTTATGAGATTAAGATAAAGAATTATACCTTAACGTGCGATCTTACATCTCATGAAACTAAGCTTAAAGTCATAAACATATGAACTTGTAAGCATCTCTCAAAAATTCTGCAAAAGTCTTATGTCAAGTCAAAGTAAAATTTATTCACTTAAATTGAAAAGACAAAAAGCAGTAAAACTGTTAAAGTACGAGTTCTGATCAGAAATAATCAGAAGTCATATCCAAACTCCTTTGACTTGAAGAGCTCCCCCTAAAATCTTGCATTACAAAAAATTGACATAAAAGGTAAATGCAGAAATCTTATGAGATCCCCCTTAAAATAAGATTGACCACTTGTCAATTTCTTCTCATACTCCCCCTTGGATCATGAACAGTATATAGAAGTGCAGATATCTTGCGGAAATGAAGAAATGATGAAAAAGTATACAATTAGAAAACTTTGATAGGTAACTACTGATTAAATCTTTAGATTTAGCATACCAAGCTTAGAGACAAGAAAGTTAAACCTTTTTTCGTCTAAAGGTTTGGTAAACAAATCGGCAAGCTGATAATCAGTTTTTACAAAGAAAAGTTCAATTGTTCCTTTTTCAACATGATCTTTAATAAAGTGATACCTGACGTCTATGTGCTTAGTCTTGGTGTGCTGAACAGGATTCGTTGTTATTGCGATGGCGCTCTTGGAGTCACAGTATATCGGGATTTTGTTGAAGTGGAAACCGTAGTCGCGCAATTGAGTTCTCATCCATAAGACCTGAGAACAGCAGCTAGCAGCAGCTACATATTCTGCTTCGACCGTGGAAGTTGAAACACAAAGTTGCTTCTTCGATGCCCAACTTACGAGTTTGTCACCGAGGAACTGTACATGTCCCGACGTGCTCTTCCTGTCTAACATACAACCTGCATGATCTGCATCTGTATATGCTGTTAGTTCAAAACTAGTATCTTTAGGATACCATAGACCAAGATCTGCAGTGCCCTTCAGATACCTGAATATGCGCTTCACAGCAGACATATGAATTTCTTTAGGATTGGCCTGATATCTTGCACATAAGCATGTTGAGAACATTATATCTGGCCTACTAGAAGTAAGATACATTAAAGAACCTATCATCCCTCGATAAGTCCTAACATCAACAGCCTTACCCGAAGGATCGGTGCAATCTTAGTACCTGGTGCCATTGGGGTACCAATCGGTTTTGAATTTTCCATTTTGAACTTCCGAAGAATATCCATAATGTATTTTGATTGATTGATAAAAATCCCCGTAGAAAACTGTTTTACTTGTAAACCGAGAAAGAAATTCATCTCTCCCATCAAATTCATCTGGAATCTAGACACCATAAGGTTTGAAAAATTCTTACAGTACTTAGGATTTGTAGAGCCAAAAATAATATCATCTACATAGATTTGAATTAAAATGATATCGGCTTTTTCCTTTTTGATAAACAAAGTGGTATCCACCGTACCTTTTGAAAAACCAGACTTGACTAGAAAGTTGGAAAGGACATCATACCAGGCTCAAGGAGCTTGTTTCAGACCGTAGAGTGCTTTGTCGAAAATGTAGACGTGATTCGACTTCTCTTGATTGACAAAACCCTCTGGCTGAGAGACGTAGACTTCTTCCTTCAGAATTCCATTCAGAAATGCTGTCTTCACGTCCATTTGAAAGACCGTGAAGTTCTTGTGGGCTGCGTAGGCTAGAAACATTCTGATTGCCTCTAATCGCGCCACAGGAGCATATGCCTCGTCATAGTCGATTCCTTCCTCTTGTCTGTATACTTTGGCTACTAGTCTTGCCTTGTTTCGGATAACGGTACCACATTCGTCCTTTTTTATCTTGAAAACCCACTTCGTACCTATAATGGTTTTACCTTGAGATTTTGGTACGAGTCTCCAGACTTGAAGTGCGTCGAACTGATTCATCTCTTCTTGCATTGAGATCACCCATTCTAGATCAACAAGTGCCTCTGATACGCGAGTTGGCTCGAACTTTCTCAGAAAGGAGTCATGCATGCACAAGTTTATTGATGCTGACCTAGTTTGCACCGGTTTTGATGGATCGCCAATGATTTGGCTTATCGGGTGCTCTTTGGTCCATTTATGTTCATGAGGTAGTGGATTATATGAATGTATGTCAATTATATCATCTATAAATCCACTTGTACCTTCTTCAGCTTGTTCAGGAGGAATGATGATTGCAATTGAAGTGGTAGGTTCAGAAGGCTCAGCAGGTACAACTTGTCCTGGCTGTAGATTGATCTGTACAGAACAACCTACTGATGCAGCTACTTCTGTCTCTTCATCACATGACACTTCTTCAACTGTTGGAGTCGGCATTTGAATTGGAATTTCTTGTTGAATTGGGGCGTTGGATTCAATAGGAGCATCTGAACTGGTTGGATGAGTAGTCGTTAAGTCTTCCATCCTGTCAACCACAACATATTTCTTTACATTAGATCCAAGAAATTCATTATAAAACAATTCAAATAATAAGTCTAAATCAGATAAATGATTAGTTGACGTTGATGCTTCATCTGATTTTCCCAGAAGCTAGTACTCCGGTTATAACGGGTTCTGAACTGTGTTGTTCGGAAGCCATCTCTTCATCAAACGTGACGTTGATGCTTTCTATAACCGTCTTTGACTTCTTCAGATAGATACGGTATGCAGTTGATGTAGAGAAATAACCAATGAAGATGCCTTCGTCCGCCTTGGCACTGAACTTGTTGAGACTTTCCCTATCGTTTAGAACGAAACACTTACAACCAAATATATGGAAATATTTGATTGTCGGTGTTCGGTTGTTGATTAACGCATAAGGAGTCTTCTTGAATCTGTGATGTATCATGGAACGATTCTGTGTATAATACGCAGTCGATACAGCTTCTGCCCACAAAAATAGAGGTAAGTCTGATTGACTTAGCATAGTACGAGCAGCCTCGACTAGCGTACAATTTCTTCTTTCGACCACTCCATTTTGTTGAGGCGTACGAGCAACAGAGTATTGATGTGAAATCCCGACAGATTTGAGATATTCTTCAACCTTTTTGTTTTTGAACTCTGTGTCGTTGTCTGTTCTTAGAATCTTGACTGGTTTCTGCAGATTCACTTGGGTAGTCTTCAGGAATGTGATGAGAACATCAGGTGTCTCATCCTTTGAACGTAGAAATTTGACCCATGTGTATCGCGAGTAATCGTCCACGATCACTAGAATGTACTTCTTTCCGCCTAGACTCTGAGTTCGCATCGGACCGCATAAGTCCATATGAAATAACTCTAACGGAGCGCTTGTACTTGGTTCAGGCTTTGGTTTATGTGGAGCCCTCTTCATCTTGCCCTTTTCACAAGATGCATAAAGATGTTCTCTTTCATATTTGAGCTCTGGAAGTCCTTTGACGAGCTTTCCACGGACCAGATTGTTGATGTACCTGAAGTTGAGATGAGAGAGCCTACGATGCCATAGCCAACTTTGTTGCATCGAGGCTTTCGATAGTAGACAAACCTGCTTGTCAGTTTGGATATTTGACAAGTTAATTGTGTAGAGGTCTGATTCTCGAGTACCGACCAAGAGTTCCTCGCCTTCTTCAGTGCGAACTGAACACGTATTGGCTTTGAAGTTGACCTCTAAGTCTTTGTCACAGAACTGACCTATACTGAAGAAGTTGTGTCTTAAGCCTTCAACATAGCTCACCTTCTTGATCGTGACATTGTTGTGTACCATATCACCATAACCCATTATTGGTGAATGCTGGTCGTTACCGAATTTAACTGTTCCGCAATATTTATCTTTAAAATTGGACAACATCTCTTTCTGCCCTGTCATGTGCTTGGAACATCCACTGTCCAAGTACCATAAATGACGAGTCTGCATAAGAGAAATAATGAATTTAGATATTCATATGACAACATTGGAATTAACTCTTTGAGTATTGAAGAGCGGGTCTTGAACTGATGTGTTCAAAATCCATATCCTCTTCTTTAGCACGGGTTCTGAACAGACGTGTTCAGAAACCATTGTTTTATCTTTGAAGTACGGGTCTTGAACTGTTGTATTGAAGAACCTAGTTTCTTTGAGGAACGAGTCCTAGACTGATTTGTCTAGAAGTCATATCTTCATAACTTCTTTTAAACTTTGTGTGCCTGCAACACAGATTTAGCCTTAGGTACCCACTGGAATTTGAGTCCTGTTGTGTTAGCACAAGATTTTGGTACCCATTTGAAATTGGGTCCTCTTTTCTTTTGAAAGTTATTTGAAGTATTATAATCAGATGAATGCACATGATAATTTCCAAACCAATCTTCAGAATCTTGACAAGAAGTAGAAACATGTTTATCATAAATAGAAGACTTTCTAGCAGATAAAGATAACTGAAATAATTGCTTCATTGTATATTGTTTACGAGAAACAACAAGTTTTGAGTTCAAAATAGCAACATCAGCAATTAAGACATCTTTACTAGGCGAAGTCTTATTACAATTAACACTACAAAACGATTTAACGGTCTTGTCAAGCTTCTGTTTCGGTTGCCACAGATATTTAACTTCTGGCCTTTTCTTGCTCAGATCTGAAACATGTGAAACTCGAGAGTTAGACTTCTGAGCAACAATCGAATGCTTCTTCTTCGGATTACCAGTAGAGTTCAGTTTCTGTGAATGCTTAGATGTATTCTTACCTTTAGCATTTTTAGCTTTCACAGAGACTGAGTTATCAACTTTCGTTGATTTTGCACTTTTAACAAGCGTACTGGTTTTTCCTAAAGATTTCTTAACAAATGATGAATGGTTAGGAAGTTTTGCATTAAAGTCAAAGTGTTCAAAACAATCATCTAAACCACCGTTAGAGTTAAGAAAATCAAACCCTTTATTTGATGAACCAAACATATCCTCAGAGTTTGAAGCCTTAGAAATAATAACATTTTTCAGTACGGTTGAAAAAACTTTTTGTTCAATATTCATCAAAAGTCTTTCATCTGATAAAGAATTCTCGAGTTCAGAAATTTTACGTTCTAAAACGAGAGGAGGGACATATAGTTTACCTTGAATAGGCTTCGCCTCCATTTCTTTTTCAGAATAACTTTGAAAGAAATCATTTGAAAGAGATTTCTTCTTTTGATATATTGGATTTTCATTATAACTATTATTCATTTTCGCATAATAAAATGGAAGATGAACTTTAGATGATTTCAAACGTTTTTCAGTTTCGTCGGCTTCATCCTTTTCAGATAGTTTAGTCCAGAAAGTTTTAAACTCAGAGATTTTTCGAGCTAATTTCAAAGAAAGATGATCATAAAGTGCAGACACTTCAGATATTCCTTTTTGAAGACATTGAGGATTCTTATACCCGATTCCCCATTTTTCTATTTCCTCTTTGGGTTTGTTCAGATGAATAGTCTGTTCAGTTTGACCTAACTTGTATAACTTCTCTTCCAAACTTTTTAATTTTGCAATTAAAGTTTTGTTTTCTTCAGTACATGAAGAATGCATTTTCGTAAGATCATAAAAATCAAGCTCACTTTTTCTCAGTTTAGACTTGAGTTCAGTATTCTCTTTAAGAATTATAGTCTTTTCTTTGGCGTTGGTGTCATTGTTTGTATGTAAAACCTCAACCAATACTTTCTTCTCAGCAATTTCATTGCTAAGTTTCTGTATCAATTGGTTTTTGTCAGTTATAACACCATTTTCTCGCTTAAGCTTCGACTCTAACTCTTGTTGTTTTAATTTCATGGCATGCATTTTATTCATGAATTCTGAATACGATAAATCACATACCTCATCTGTTGCATCCTCTTCTGAATCTGCTTCATCGTCTGATTCCTGCTTTCCCATCAAGCACATGTTGACTGCTTCATCTCTCTCTTCATCCTCTTCTTCCTCGTCAGAATGATCAAGCCAGTACTCATCCTCTACCATCAGAGCCTTACCCGCCTCCTGTTGCTTTGCAAGAAGAATCTTGTTCTTGTAGTAATCGGAGTTTCTGACTTTGGGTTTGCGGCAGTCTCTGTCATAGTGACCTGTTTTGCCACAGTTGTAGCACGTTGGTGGTTCTGACTGAGTGGATCCTTCAGCTTTAAACTTTCTTTCTTCCGGTTTCCTCTCCTTTATTCTCTTCTCTTCATACCTATTTCCTTCATATCTACTTTCTTCAACCCTTTCCTTGTGGACATAGTTGTTAGGACCAGAAGAATACCTCTGACTGTTTGATGTTGGCTTTTTGTAGAACTTTTTCTGAAAAGCATTTGTCAGTAGAAGCATTGCTTGCTTCAGTTGGTCATTTTCATCCGAGTCAGAGTTTGCATTAGCTTCATTTTCTTCTGATTCATACACAATCGTCTTGTTCTTCTTCTTCCTGACAACAAGAGCAACCGTGTCTTCAACTGTCTTTCCTTTCTGCCTCTTCTCATCTAGAATTTCATCCACCTCTTCTTCATTTTGTCTGAGGGTTTCATACACCTCATGAAGTGGAATCTCATTCAGATCCTTGATCTGCTTCATCTGCCTGGCAAATCTTTTCCATTCCGGCTGTAGAATACTTAGAAATTTGACGTTCAGCTCTATTTGATATTTGTGGACCTTGCTCTTGCTTAGTTCATTCAGCAAGGTCACAAACCTGTCATAGGTTTCTTCTAAAGTTTCTCCGACTCTGCCTCTAAATTCTTCATAATTATTTAGGCAGTTGGAGATTTTCAGCTGATTTCCAACCTTTGAACCCATCATCATCTTCTCTAGCTGATCCCACATTTCCTTGCCCGAGGCCTTGTAGCTGTCAATCTTTACATAGATTTCGTTTGGAATTCCTTGTTGAATGTATGACTTAGCTAACTTATCACCTTTTGCTCTTTTTAGGTTATCATCTTCTAGCTCATGATACTTAAGTTCAACCTGTGTCGGGACAGTTCCAACCAAACGAGTCGTCATAATTGGTTTCATAACCCCTTCTTCTATCGACTGTCTGATGAAATCACCCAGCTCATGTCTGTCAACAAAGTTCAGGAACCGATCTTTCCACTGTTCGTATTCTCCTTTAAAAAGAACTGGTGTCTTGGTATCAGTTCCGATTGCAAGGGCTTCTCTGGATGTCATTCTAAATAAAAAGATTTAAGTCTTGTATTTGAGCAAAGAGAGGTTTACGCGAGAGGTTGCTTGCGCAAAGTGTGGTTTGCGTGACGAGTGGGTTGCGCAAACTGAGGTTTGCGTGACTAAAGGGTTGCGCAAACTGAGGTTTGCGTTTCAAGAAGGTTGCGCGAAGTAGAGTTAAGCTTTTCGTGAAGAGTTGATCACGTGAACTGAGCTTTGCGTGATGTGAGTTGCGAAAAGTGAAGTTCGCGTAAGCCGTTGGTCGCGAGAAGTGTGCTTTGCATGATGAGTGTGTTGCGCAAAGTAAGCTTTGCGTATCACGTTGGTTGCGCAAAGTGGACTTTGCGTATCACTTGGGTTGCGCAAAGTGGAGCTTTGCGTATTGAGTTGGTTGCGCAAAGTAGGTTACGCAAAGTGGGCTTTGCGTGAGTTCTTTCTCTGGTTTGCGCAAGTTCGTCCTGTACTTCGAAAATCAACTGAAAACTTGTTTCTGTATCGATTAGCAGTACCAAACTCTACCAATATGTCTAAAAACACTTCTAGAACTGAATGTGACCACTTGATCTCGATAAAATTCACTTTTTCGAAAATAAATTGATGGCACAGTAACTTTTAGAAACTCGAACTCAGACCACTAAATCACCAAAATGGAACTCGATTAAAGCTTTTTACTGAAATTAAACCAACACAACTCGATCTAGCAACCTAATCGATCACAGCCTGATTGATTTCCACACCTAAAACACTCAAAATCTCGAAAATGATTTTGAAAAATAAGAACACAGAGTCGTTTTCTTAAAACTTGATTTTGATCTTTAATCAGGCTCTGATACCAATTGTGGGTCCACAATACTATATCAAGTTTTATATCAAACAACACATTAACGATTACCAACCTGTATTGATTAATAACAATGGTTACAAGGTTCGGTATTGATCGATTGAAACTTTTCTCTATGTGTTCTCTCTTTTACACCTTTTTTATGTGTTCTAATCTGATCTGTGTTAGAGAGAGTTGTTGAGATATCAGATTTGATATCTAGCTTCTACAACACACTACCTAATCAACCACTTGTAATAATAAACTAATATAAACTAACTAATATCTAACATTTAGATATTATACCTAACTAATAACTAACAAACTAAATTAACCTAACTAATATCTAAATATCTATTAATAAGATATTTAGACAAAACATAAAATACAATAAACATTAATTACTTTGACATTTATTACAAACGACATAGACTTTAATATCGAGAGTCGACTTTCCTGCTTTAGCTTCAGATTGGATCTTCAGATTGGATGATCTTGAATCCAATGAGACTGTGCTCTAACAACTATACATTAACAATTGATAATTTACATAGACCTTTAACTATAAGAAATTCAAGAAAAAAAGAAAGTAAAACGTTGCAACTTTATAAAACGCTATATGCAAATTAGTATATTTTTTTGATTAGACACAAATTAAGAATATATAATGAGGGATTTATGAATAAAAAAGGTAATTGAACTTTGAATGAATTAAACAATATATCTACAACACCATTTTATTAAGTAAATCCCTTCACGGAAGGTTGTAGATGATCAATACTTAGAAAAGTTCCATTCAATTTATTTATATAAAAATAAATAACATATATTAAATAATTATGGAGTATATATATATATATATATATATATTATATACATATTTCTAGAAACAAATGAATATTTTTAGAAAGAGTGCTGCTTTTTAGATAACGACTTGATGATTATATAGAAGATGCCATAGCCAATTGCTTGGCGTTTTTGTGAGAATGAAAAGAAAAGGAAAAGGGTTGTTTTCATGAGAGAGTTTCTTGCCATCCATCTTCTTAAATTCATCTCTTGAATATGAGAGGGACCTTCAATTATATACAAGGAAACCATCATTTTCAATAAGGTTGATGATCAATCATGCCATTATTTTTAGTATGTGTACCCATACAAAAGTTGTAGCTTCCACCAACAATACAAGTTTATTGTGTGTGTGATGCATATAATTGGCGTATATGTGGACGTTTTGTGTTCTTTATAGAGAAATGGTATGCGTTTAAATGTTATTTTTATGCATGTGGGTGGAATTCCGCATGGGAGTAAAAGTGTTAATTAAACTATTATGTTTCAACTTGGATCGGTAAGTACAAGATAGATTTGAACATCAAATATTAATAACTAATGTTGAAAACAATATGTATTGTCTTTGTTTATAATAACAATTTTGACCATGGCTACAACTTTTTATGTCATTTGTACCATGTACACAAACCATACATGACAATCATCGTCGCATGTTACAAGGATGAAATTGCTGCAAATTGGATTGTCGAGAAGGAAAAATCTCAATATAACATTCTTACACCAAAATTTGAAAAACTTAATAGATTGAAACTCTATAATACAATATGACATACTAGAATTGAACAAATATGAACTAATGTCATAGTTAAAGCAATCGTAACATAACAAGTTGTAACAAAAAGGGACTACATCTTTAATTTCCTTACCCTTCTCTCTCTCAATGACCAATTCAGATGCATGCTATTAGTTAGATTTACATTCACTGAGTTCATGGTTTGTATACAACTAAATAGTTCAATAATACATTTCATATAAAACACAACATTATTTTTAACATATATTATATTTTGTATGCGTCAATATTAACACACTCCTCACATTTGGTAATATTTTTAACATATATTATATTTGGTATTCCACATAATGTAAATACCCAAAAAGAGCGTAACATAACATAAATTTAAACTCCCAAAATGGGTCCCAATACAATCATACGTAAACATAAAATCAACATGGTTCAAAAGTAACTAGTTCTATCACAAGCGAGAAGTTATAACTTTGTAACTAACACCGCAACTAAGGCAACATCCTCCGTCCGTCTAGCTCTCAACACTTCTCTTTCCCCTTAGACGAACCGCCAACAATTTTCTTACTTGAAAATGGGTTTTAGAAAATTGAAAGTGTCGGTCCAACAATACTATCAAGTTTTATAGAATAACAACACAAAATGATTACCAACCTGTATTGATTATAACAAACGAGTTACAAGGTTGATCGATTTTAAGCTTGGATTTGTGTTCTCTGTTTTTCTCTCTTTTACACCTTTAAGTGTGTGTTTGTATGTTTGAAAAAAATATTATCTGATCTTGAGAGATTGAGATACACTTAATCTAACCAAGTGTGTTGAACACACAATCTAACATAATATCTAGATATTAAATCTAGATATTATATCTAATATAAACTAAGTTACTAGAAACTAACTAAATTAACTTTATCTAACTAATACAATATTATAACTTAGATATTAAATCTAAGTAAACTAATACAATTACATTGACATTTATTACAAACGACATAGACTTTAACATTGAGAGTCGACGTTTCGGCTTTAGCTTCAGATTGCGATCTTCAGTTTGGATGATCTTGAATCCAATGAGACTGTGGTCTAACAATTTCCCCCTTTGGATCAAGATCATTAAATAAAAAGATTTATCCAATTCAGTCTTCTTGTTCAGCACAGAAGATGCAATCTCTTTCTCTAGCTCTGAAATCAGCATGTCTTTTTCTAACAATCTCCCCCTTCGAAGAGTGGACGTGATTCTTGAAACATGTGATATTTGCCATTTCTTTCGTAGTCATTCTCCCCCTTTTTGATGGTAAGTGCAACGACTTCATCAAAACTTTTTTTTTTGTAAGAAATGTCCATCAGTTAGAGCCTTTGATCCGTCAATTCAAGAAGGTATTCATCCAGATCTTTGCAAATCTAGACAAAGTAGTTGTGTAACACCTGAATCAACTAATGAATCAATTAACATGTCTGTCAGTAACACTAAGTCATTGTGTGTAACAAATACACATTGGAAAGGAGCTGTTTGATGTTGACTCCCCCAGGGCTTCCATTTAATCATCGAAACACCACAAAGGTTATTTCTATAAACGTTATGACAAAGAAACTAATTCCTTGTGTGTTCGTGCTTGTGTTAGAAAGAATTAAGCACAGATGATTGCTTATTAGGCTCAAAATTGTGTAAACCACTGAGACAACAGTAAGTTAAACACAGACTCAATGTGCATGATTGAAGTGCAAAGGTGGGGCAGACTTCCTTCTTTTCAATATCCAGATTTTCCAAATGAAAATCAGATAGCAAATGTGCTGCAACCCCTTTGAAAATGTGAAACATTTTCTTGTTGAGAAGAAAATGAGTAGATGGTGAGGTTTGATCAAGAGTTGGCATGGGTTAGTTGCCTGTTTCAATAATGATCACCAAAGAATTGTGAATCACTAGAATGGTGGCTACCCGGCTCAGAAAAAGTTGGTGCAGAGTTGTGATATTCTTTTAACTCTGTTCTCACACGCTCTTTCTTTTAAACATTTTGCTTTCTTTAATCACACTCATTTTTTTTCTATTTGCACACTCAATCACTAAGGATTAACTTCTTGGGTAGAAATCACTGGTTAAGGTGATTCCATTGAAGTTGTGTTAACTCCTAGCACAATGATTCTTTGTTTTCCTATGATGCATGTGATGCTCAGATTGGTTTAACTATGTCAATTAAAGCACAATTTAGATCATGAAAACATTTAAGATACACTTCCAAAATATAAAATCTGTTGAAAAATCGGGAAGTGGTTTGAACATTAAAAACAATGTTTTCTATGATTGAAAGTTGTCCTTCTTTCAACCATATATGAGATGAAGATATAGAATTATACATTTACGTACGATCTTCCATCTTATGAAGCTAAGCTTTAAGTCATAAACATATGAACTTGTAAGCTTCTCTCAAAAATTCTGCAAAAGTCTTATGTCAAGTCAAAGTAAAATTTATTCACTTAAAATGAAAAGACAAAAAGCAGTAAAACTTTGTAAAGTACGAGTTCTGGTCAGAAATAATTACAAGTCATGTCCGTACTCCCTTTTGACTTGAAGAGCTCCCCCTAAAATCTTGCATTACAAAAGAAATTTGACATTAAAAAGTACATGCACAAATTTTATGAGCTCCCCCTCGAAGTAATATTGACCAGATGTCAATTTCTTCTCATTCTCCCCCTTGGATCATGAACATTTGATAGAAGTGCAGATATCAATCAGAGTTAAGAATGAAGAAATGATGAAAAAGTATACAATTTAGAGAACTTTTATAGGTAACTACTGATTAGATTTTAAGATTTAACATACCAAGCTTAGAGATAAGAAAGTTGAACCTCTTTTCGTCTAAGGGTATGGTGAACAAATCGGCAAGTTGATAATCAGTTTTTACAAAGAAAAGTTCAATTATTCCTTTTTCAACATGATCTTTAATAAAGTGATACCTGACGTCTATGTGCTTTGTCTTGGTGTGTTGAACAGGATTCGCTGTAATTGCGATGGCGCTCTTGGAGTCACAGTATATCGGGATCTTGTTGAAGTGGAAACCGTAGTCGCGCAATTGATTTCGCATCCATAAGACCTGAGAACAGCAACTAGCAGCAACTACATATTCTGCTTCGGCCGTGGAGGTTGAAACACAAAGTTGCTTCTTTGATGCCCAACTTACTAGCTTGTCACCGAGGAACTGTACGTGTCCTGACGTGCTCTTCCTGTCTAACATACAACCTTTATGATCTACATCTGTGTAGGCTATTAGTTCAAAACTAGTATCTTTAGGATACCACAGACCAAGATCTGCAGTGCCCTTTAGATACCTAAATATGCGCTTCACAGCAGACATATGGATTTCTTTAGGATTGGCCTGATATCTTGCACATAAGCATGTTGAAAACATTATATCTGGCCTACTCGACGTAAGATACATTAAAGAACCTATCATCCCTCGATAAGTCCTAACATCAACAGCCTTTCCCGAAGGATCGGTGCCAATTTTAGTACCTAGTGCCATTGGGGTACCAATCGGTTTTGAATTTTCCATTTGGAACTTCCGAAGAATATCCCTAATGTATTTTGATTGATTGATAAAAATACCCGATGAAAATTGTTTTACTTGTAAACCGAGAAAGAAATTCATCTCTCCCATCAAGTTCATCTGAAATCTAGATACCATAAGGTTTGCAAAATTCTTACAGTACTTAGTATTTGTAGAACCAAAGATAATATCATCTACATAGATTTGAATTAAAATGATATCGGCTTTTTCCTTTTTGATAAACAAAGTGGTATCCACCGTACCTTTTGAAAACCCAGACTTGACTAGAAAAGTGGAAAGGACATCATACCAGGCTCGAGGTGCTTGTTTCAGACCGTAGAGTGCTTTGTCGAGAATGTAAACGTAATTTGGCTTCTCTTGATTGACAAAACCCTCTGGCTGAGAGACGTAGACTTCCTCCTTCAGAATTCCATTTAGGAATGATGTCTTCACGTCCATTTGAAAGACCGTGAAGTTCTTGTGGGCTGCGTAGGCTAGAAACATTCTGATTGCCTCTAATCGCGCCACAGGAGCATATGTCTCGTCGTAGTCGATTCCTTCCTCTTGTCTGTATCCTTTGGCTACTAGTCTTTCCTTGTTTCGGATAACGGTACCATCTTCGTCTTTCTTTATCTTGAAAATCCACTTCGTACCTATAATGGTTTTACCTTTAGGCTTTGGTACGAGTCTCCAGACTTGAAGTGCGTCGAACTGATTTAGCTCTTCTTGCATTGAGATCACCCATTCTGGATCAGCAAGTGCTTCCGATACGCGTGATGGCTCAAACTTGCTCAGAAAGGAGTCATGCATGCACATGTTCATTGATGCTGACCTAGTTTGCACCGGTTTTGATGGATCGCCAATTATCTGGCTTATCGGATGCTCTTTGGTCCATTTATGTTCATGAGGTAGTGGATTAGATGATTGTATGTCAGTGGTATCATCTACAAATCCACTTGTACCTTCTTCTGATTGTTCAGGAGGAATGATGGTTTCAGTTGAAGTGGCAGGTTCAGAAAGCTCAGCAGGTACAACTTGATCTGGCTGTAGATTGATCTGTACAGAATCTCCTACTGTTGCAGCTACTTCTGTCTCTTTATCATTTGACACTTCTTCAATTGTTGTAGTCGGCATTTGAATTGTAATTTCTTGTTGAATCGGGGCGTTTGATTCAATAGAGTCATTTGAACTGGTTGGATGAGTAGTCGTTAAGTCTTCCATCCTGTCAACCACAACATATTTCTTTACATTAGATCCAAGAAATTCATCATAAAACAATTCAAATAATAAATCTAAATCAGATAAATGGTTAGTTGAAGTTGAAGCTTCGTCTGATTTATTCTGTTGAGACGCAGGTTCTGGACTGAGTTGCCCAGAAGCTAGTACTCCGGTTATAACGGGTTCTGAACGTTGTTGTTCGGAAGCCATTTCTTCATCAAAGGTGACGTTAATGCTTTCAATCACCGTTCTTGACTTCTTCAGATAAACTCGGAATGCATTTGATGTCGAGGAATATCCAATGAAGATCCCTTCATCCGCCTTAGCACTGAACTTATTAAGATTCTCCTTGTCATTTAGAACGAAACACTTACACCCAAATATATGGAAATATTTGATTGTCGGTGTTCAGTTGTTGATTAATGCATAAGGAGTCTTCTTGAATCTTCGATGTATCATGGATCGATTCTGTGTGTAGCACGCGGTCGAAACAGCTTCTGTCCATAAAAATAGAGGTAAGTCAGAGTGACTTAGCATAGTACGAGCAGCCTCGACTAGCGTTCGGTTTCTTCTTTCGATCACTCCATTTTGTTGAGGCGTTCGAGCAGCAGAGTATTGATGTGAAATCCCGACAGATTCGAGATATTCTTCAACTTTGTTGTTCTTGAACTCTGTGTCGTTATCTGTTCGTAGAAACTTGACCGGTTTCTGCAGATTCACCTGGGTCGTCTTTAGGAATTTGATGAGAACATCTGGTGTCTCATCCTTTGAACGTAGAAACTTGACCCATGTGTATCGCGAGTAATCGTCCACGATCACGAGTATGTACTTCTTGCCGCCTAAGCTTTGAGTTCGCATCGGACCGCATAAGTCCATATGCAATAACTCTAAAGGAGCATTGGTACTTGGTTCAGGCTTCGGTTTATGAGGTGCCCTCTTCATCTTGCCCTTTTCACAAGCTGCACAAAGATGTTCTCTTTCATATTTCAGCTCTGGAAGTCCTTTGACGAGCTTTCCACTGACCAGATTGTTGATGTACCGAAAGTTGAGGTGAGAGAGCCTTCGATGCCATAACCAGCTTTGTTGCATCGATGCTTTCGTCAGTAGACAAACTTGCTTGTCAGTCTGGACATTTGATAAGTTTATTGTGTAGAGGTCTGTTTCTCGAGTACCGACCAAGAGTTCTTCGTCGTCTTCATTGCGAACTGAACATCTCTTGGATTTGAAGTTGACCTCTAAGTCTTTGTCACAGAACTGGCCTATACTGAACAAGTTGTGTCCTAAGCCTTCTACATAGCTTACCTTCTTGATAGTGATATTGTCATGTTGTACATCACCGTATCCCATGATTGGAGAAAACTGGTTGTTGCCAAATCTTACTGTTCCGCAATATTTGTCTTTAAAATTGGACAGTATCTCTTTTTGCCCTGTCATGTGCTTGGAACATCCGCTGTCCAAGAACCATGTATGACTAGTCTGCATAAGAGAAATTACAAATTTAGATATTCATACGACAACATTGGAATTTTCACTTTGATTATCGAAGTGCGGGTCTTGAACTGATTTGTTCAAAAGCCTATTTTGACTTTGATGTTCGGGTTTTGAACTGCATTATCCAAAAACCTATTTTTGACATTGAAGAACGAGTCCTGATCTGTACATAATCAGAAGTCGCTTTCTCTTTAAGCTTTGTGTGCCTGCAACACAGATTTAGCCTTAGGTACCCACTGGAATTTGGGTCCTGCTGTGTTAGCACAAGTTTTTGGTACCCATTTCAAATTGGGTCCTCTTTTCTTTTGAAATGCATGTGACGAATTAGTATGAGATGTATGCACATGGTAGTTGCCAAACCAATCTCCAGAATCTTGACAAGAAATAGAGACATGTTTATCATAAATAGAAGACTTTCCAGCAGATAAAGATAACTGAAATAATTGCTTCATTGTATATTGTTTCCGAGAAACAACAAGTTTTGGGTTCAAAACAGCAATATCAGCAATCACAACATCTTTAGTAAGCGAAGTCTTATTACAATTAACACTACTAAACGATAAAACGGTCTTGTCAAGCTTCCGTTTGGGTTGCCATTGAGAATTTACGTCTGGCCTTTGCTTGCTCAGATCTGAAACATGTAAAGCTGGTGAGTTAGACCTTTGAGCAACAAGCGATTGCTTCTTCTTCGGATTACCAGTAGTGTTCGGTTTTTGTGAATGCTGAGATATTTTCTTACCTTTAGCATGTTTAGCTTTCATAGAGATTGAATTATCAACTTTCGTTGATTTTGCACTGTTCACAGGCATACTGGTTTTTCTTGAAGATTTCTTAACAAAGGATGAATGGTTAGGAAGTTTTGTATTAAAGTCAAATTGTTCAAAACAACCATCGAAACTACCGTTAGAGTTAAGAAAATTAAGCTCTTTATTTGATGAACCAAACGTATCCTCAGAGTTTGAAGCTTTTGAAATAACAGAATTTGAAAACACAGTTGAAAAAACATTTTGCTCAATATTTATCAAAAGTCTTTCATCTGATAAATAATTCTCGAGTTCAGAAATTTTACTTTCTAAAACGAGAGGAGGGACATATAGTTTACCTTTAATAGGTTTCGCCTCCATTTCCTTTTCAGAATAACTTGGAAAGAAATCACTTGAAAGAGTTTTCTTCTTTTGATATATTGGATTTTCATTATAACTATTATTCAGTTTCGCATAACAAAATGGAAGATGAACTTTAGCTGATTTCAACCGTTTTTCCGTTTCATTGGCTTCATCCTTTTCCGATAGTTTAGTCCAAAAAGTTTTAAACTCAGGGATTCTGCGAGCTAATAGCATATTAAGATGATCATAAAGTCCTGGCACTTCAGACATCCCTTTTTGTAGACAGTGAGGATTCTTATAACCGATTCCCCAATTGCCTTTGTTTTCTAACGGTTTGTTAAGATGAATGGTTTGTTCACTCTGACCTAATGAGTACAACTTCTTTTCCAAAGCATCTATTTTTGCAATTAAAGTTTTGTTTTCTTCAACACATGAAGAATGCAATTTTGTAAGCTCATATTTATCAATCTCACATTTTAGCAGTTTAGACTTGAGATCTGAATTCTCTTTAAGAATTATTGTCTTTTCCTTAGCGTTGGTGTCATTATCTTTATGTAAAACCTCAACCAATACTTTCTTCTCAGCAATTTCATTGCGAAGTTTCTGTATCAATTGGTTTTTGTCAGTTCTAACACCATTTTCTCGCTCAAGATTAGATTCTAACTCTTTTTGTTTTAAACTCATGGCATGCATTTTATTCCTAAACTCTAAATCTGATAGATTTCATACCTCTTCTTCTTCATCATCTGAATCAGCATTAGCATCTGATTCTATCTAGCCCATCAAACACATGTTGACGACTTCATCTTTTTCTTCATCCTCTTCTTCTTCATCTGAGTGATCAATCCAGTATTCATCCTCAGCCATCAGTGTCTTGCCAACCTCCTGTTGCTTTGCAAGAAGCATCTTGTTCTTGTAGTAGTCGGAGTTTCTAAACTTTGATCTGCGACAGTCCTTGGCAAAGTGACCGATTTTGCCACAGTTGTAGCACGTTGGTGGTTCTGGCTGACTGGATCCTTCAGCTTTAAACTTTCTCTCTTCTGGTTTCCTCTCCTCTAATCTCTTTCCTTCATATCTGCTTCCTTCAACCCTTTCCTTGTGGATGTAGTTGTTCGGACCAGATGAGTACCTCTGACTGTTTGATGTTGGCTTTTTGTAGAACCTTTTCTGAAAAGCATTTGTCAGCATCATCATTGCTTGCTTTAGCTGATCATTTTCATATGTGTCAGAGTTTGCATAAGCTTCATCTTCTTCTGATTCGTACACAATCGTCTTGTTCTTTTTCTTCCTTACTACAAGAGAGACTGTGTCATCAACTGTCTTTCCTCTCTCTCTATTGTCAGCTAGAATTTCATCCACCTCTTCTTCATTCTGACGGAGGGTTTCATACACCTCGTGAAGTGGAATCTCATTCAAGTCTTTTATCTGCTTCATCTGCCTATCAAATCTTTTCCATTCCGATTGAAGAATGCTCAGGAATTTGACGTTCAGCTCAATTTGAGATTTGTGAACTTTGTTCTTGCTAAGTTCGTTCAGCAAAGTCACAAACCTGTCATAGGTTTCTTCTAAAGTTTCTCCCACCCTGCCTCTAAATTCTTCATAATTATTTAGGCAGTTGGAGATTTTCAGCTGATTTCCAACCTTTGAGGCCAACATCATCTTTTCAAGCTGATCCCACATTTCTTTACCGGAGGCCTTGTAGCTGTCAATCTTTACGTATATTTCATTTGGGATTCCTTGTAAGATGTATGACTTAGCTAATCTGTCGCCTTTGGCTCTTTTGAGGTTATCATCTTGTAGTTCATGATACTTAAGTTCAACCTGAGTCGGCACATTATTAACTACACGAGTCGTCACCCAGCTCATGTCTGTCAATGAAGTTCAGAAACCGATCCTTCCACTGTTCGTATTCTCCTTTGAAGAGAACTGGTGGCTTGGTGTCAGTTCCTATTGCAAGGGCTTCTCTGGATGTCATCACTGAGGTTTGCGGGTCTAGTGAGAAGCGCACACTGAGGTATGCGGGTCTAGTGAGAAGCGCACACTGAGGTATGCGGGTCTAGTGAGAAGCGCACACTGAGGTTTGCTGGTCTAGTGAGGAGCGCACAGTTGAGATATGCGGGTCTAAGGTTTGCATGTCTGACTTGGAACCGAGAAGTGAGTTTATATGTGCTTTGCGGGTGCTTTGGGAGCCGAGAAGTATGCTTTGCGGGTCCTTTGGGACGCGCACAATAGGACTTTGCGGGCTGTTCTTCCTCTGGTATGCGTGTGTTCGTCCTGAACTTCTAAAGATCGACTAAAATCTGTTCCTGAAACGATTTAGCAATACCAAACCCTACCAATGTGTCTAGAAACACTTTTATAAAAGTATGTAAGCACTCGATCTCTCTAAAACACACTTTTTCGAAATAAAATCGATGGCACAGTGAACTTACCCACTTCGACTTTTTCACATAAAATCCACAAATTGGAACTCGATTTAAGCTTAAAAGTGAAATCAAATATCAACAACTCGATCTAGCATGTAGTACGATCACAACCTGATCGATTCTAACACCTAAAACACTCAAAATCACAAAGTCAATTTTCCTTGAAGAACATAAGAGTCGTTTTTCTGAAAACTTGTTTTGATCTTAATCAGACTCTGATACCAATTGTCGGTCCAACAATACTATCAAGTTTTATAGAATAACAACACAAAATGATTACCAACCTGTATTGATTATAACAAACGAGTTACAAGGTTGATCGATTTTAAGCTTGGATTTGTGTTCTCTGTTTTTCTCTCTTTTACACCTTTAAGTGTGTGTTTGTATGTTTGAAAAAAATGTTATCTGATCTTGAGAGATTGAGATACACTTAATCTAACCAAGTGTGTTGAACACACAATCTAACATAATATCTAGATATTAAATCTAGATATTATATCTAATATAAACTAAGTTACTAGAAACTAACTAAATTAACTTTATCTAACTATTACAATATTATAACTTAGATATTAAATCTAAGTAAACTAATACAATTACATTGACATTTATTACAAACGACATAGACTTTAACATTGAGAGTCGACGTTTCGGCTTTAGCTTCAGATTACGATCTTCAGTTTGGATGATCTTGAATCCAATGAGACTGTGGTCTAACAGAAAGCGAGGGTTAGACCAAAAGGGTCTAGTGAGATCCCAACCGCAAACATTTTAAAATAAAAGCGAGGAAACCAATTAATAAAGTTCGTCTCCACGAGAATTAATCACCACATAAAATGAATAATTCCGCGTCCGGAATCGATTCTCGAAAACCTCGGATTTGTTCACATCCTCGAGGCCTCCAGTAGATCCCCATTCGGCCCCCTAGTCAATGTCGTTCCCGTGTGTAAGGAAACGAATTCCAAACATACGGTTCAACCATTCCCAATGATTGAAAATAAGCCATGGCGCCCAACACATCAGATATCACCAATTCTCATAACACTTAAGAAAATACTCATGCATGATATCGAAATAAATCAAACATGTCACAGTTCGAGATTATTTTACGGAAAATAGTATGCATATAAAACATCATCAATAAGCGCCATTTCCAGTTTACAAGAGTTGTGAATAAGGGAACTCACCTGGTAAGTTGAACCTTGGCACACAGGAACTAAATTCAGAAAGGCCGAGCTCCTACATTTGTTAAAATTTCTCACGGTTAGCCCTTACTAAATAATCTCGAACAAGCTCCTAAAAATTATGTTCCACCTCAGAAGTGTTGGAACCCCGATCCTTCTAGAATGTAAAAGCCTAAGTCTCGGCCCAAAACAAGAGTCCAAACAAAATTGGGTCACGGGCCGCCCGAACTGGGCCTGGCGCCGTACACGTGTTGATAATCCAACTCGCAGCCCGAGTTAACCTGGGGCTAGGTGCAACACAATCCCGAGTGAGTCCCGGTTGTTTACTACCCGGGTGACCCCGATCATGGGACACCCGGGTGACCCCGGTCATTGGCCTACCAGGCGATCCCGGTTAAGAAGTCCCTAGGCGATCCTGGTTAAGGAGTCCCTGGGTGGATCCCGGTTGAGAAACCCCCGGTCGTTCTGGGTAAGGTACTCCCGGGTACCCCCGGGTGTGGGCGACACAACCCAGGTCGTCGATGACAAAACTCGGGATTTCGAGCGATTACCCATCGATCACCCCTTACCAACAAGCAACCGATTAATACTCAAACACAAGGGTTTACTTCTACACAACTCTAATATAAGATTCTGAATCTAAATAATAACTAGGTTAACCATTATTGATTTACTCCATCAACAGGTTACAGAT
Source organism: Arctium minus (assembly GCA_954870635.1). Lineage (NCBI taxonomy): Eukaryota > Viridiplantae > Streptophyta > Magnoliopsida > Asterales > Asteraceae > Arctium > Arctium minus. The sequence goes on from OX941082.1 coordinate 14,815,492, forward strand.
TTGGGGATTTCATAAAGAAAACTTTCTTTACACGACCAAGGTTTCTAAATCAAAGCAAGAATAAATAACTTACCTCTTGAAGAACTTCCTTAAATGCTTTGATTCGATTTCTTGACAAAATCTTTCCAAGGCTTCACTCTCAATCAAGCTTCTCCTTCTCCTATCCTTTCTCTCTAGCCGCACAATACCCAAAATGAGAGAAATCAGGTGAGCCTAGGGTTTTACTTTCCCTTAATGGCTAATAACAAAAAGGTCATCTGTAACACCCAAAAAATAGGGATCAAATTAAGCTTGGACAAATGCAACAAAACCGAACTATGTATAAATAATCACCCAATCAATGGGGAGAGTGTAGAATAGGAGTTTACAAAATTCCACAAATGGATACTTATACAACAACCTACTAATCTAGACTAACATAACCTAGATTATGGACGGGTGTAGATAAGGTCACCAAAAAGGGGTCTATATCCCAAAGGCTCTAAATGTCTCCTCTTCAAAAGTACGTGCCTCCCAAAAGTTGCCACAACCGACAATTAGCACTCCACTCACAAGATTGTCGCCCCGTTATTCTTAGAACCTACTATACATGCCACGTTAAAGAAAAAGTGTTAGGCTAACGCCTAGTGAGATCAAAAAATTTATACACAAGAGATAAATAGAACTTTTCGGAAATAAGTAGACTTGATAAGCTCCAAACATAAGTATTTATCCAATATCCACAATTGTGACACACACATACACACACATCTTACGATGACGGGGGAGACCCGATTTCCATGTCGGTGACGAAACACATAAGTATGTCACACATCCATGTTCAAGAGCCCCACTACGGACCAATGGTTGTCCCATAGGTTCTAGATTTCACTCATCCACAAGAAATTACAATTAACGGTCATTGGTTGTTTCCCGACTTTAAAAGTCCACAACTATTACCCATCGTGACCCCATACCTATTTTTTGGTACATATGGGACTAAAACCATTTCGACAACATTTCACGTAATCAAGGCTTAAAGTGTAACACTCAAGAGTTTCGGCCCAATATATATGTATATATATATATATATATATTATAGGAATAATAAAAATGGTAATAACTAAAAGTTGGGGGCTATTTTTGTTAAAACCTTAAATCAAGATGGCATATTGATTAACTCTCGTTCAAAAGAGAACGTGGGAGAGTTAGGGCTACATTTTTGGAGAGCGGGAACGGTTTCAAGGAGAGTTAATCAACAGGATGAAAGAGGGGGAAACCTGGATTATTCTTCACTTGGGGGCAACAGATTCGTTTGGGAGAGAGGGAGAGAGAGAGGGAAGAGACCCGAAGAGAAGAAAGCGAGAAGGATAGGTTGTTTCTAGAGATGACTTTCAGCAACGTGAGGTAAGAGAACTTCCATATAAGTCTCGAATTGATGTTCTCTCGGCAACGACTAATGTGTTTTATGTATCGCGTGAGTGATTCGATGTTGACGTATAAGTTTATATGGGAGTAATTTATGCAATGATGAAGTTCATGCTTGTTTGCGTTTAAAGGTTTAGAACACAAATTGAGTATGTGATGCTGATAATTTATCCAAGGTTATGTGAGTCTGTATTGATATTTTGTCAAAGAGTGGATAAGCGAATGCATGAGATCACCTACAACACACATTACAGTCTTTGGGAAAACCAAATTGTGATGTTCTGTGTGTGGAATGGGATCAAAAAAAGGGGTTTTGAATATATATATATATATATATATATATACCATTCCAGTGTCACTGATTTTTCTTTTGATGATGATGATGGGAGAATGCGTTATAATATATAAGTCGTGCGGGTGGCTCTTAGTCATGGCATAAGTCGCGAAATGCATTGTTTACCCCGTTTTCTTCTCGTTCACTGTTTTGGCCGTAACTTCTTCGTTATAACTCCGATTTTGCTCCGGAAAGAACCGTTGGACTCGTAATTGAATCCTTCATCCATAAAGACTATAAAATATAGGATTCAAGACCAAAATCCTATATCTTCTTTTTCCCTTAATAGACCGATTTCTTTAATAACTTGAAATGATACCTTTCGAAAATCGGGGTGTTACAATCCTCCCAATCTTAAAAGAGATTTCGTCCTCGAAATCTGGCACCAACCAAGCACTCAAAATCGCACTTGGAAAGATTGATTGATCTCCTATCAAAAGGAATGCCTTCACGAAACGTTACCTTATATACGTACTCGATTACATCCCTGTTGAGGTTATTGTTGCGTGTCAGGATCGAAATTCAAAACAAGAATTAAACTTAAACACTCAGAAACTATGTTAAAGAAGTTTGCGGAATAACACTTTAACAGTAAATTAATGAAACAATATATGGATCAAATCACAAGTTATATTGAATTAACTTAATGATTACAACCACAACCTCAATCTGTTGAACAGGCTCAACAGACGTTCAATACTTCTCTATTGAAAGGACTACAAAGAACCTTGAGGCTAATTCTCTCTAGAACACAAACAATACTTATTCTCTGTATATTCTATCAAAAACTATATCTATGCTAAGACTTCTAGAATATATATATATACAAATCAAATTACAAGATAAATATGAAAATAATATTGATCTTCAGCATCCAGTCCATAATTATCTTCAATCTCCTAGTCTTTCGCATTAAGCATCCTTATCATCATTATCTTCATAAGCAACATTAATCTTCTTCCCCAACAGTACTAACCATGCTTGCAGTAGTAATTTCTTCAAGCAGTACTAACTACTAGCAGTATTAATACCTCTAGCAGTAGTAATCCTACAAGCAGTAGTAATACCTTTGAATAGCAGTACTAAAGTCTTCAACAATAGTAACCAACAAGACTTAGCAGTAGTATCCATCCTTAGCACATTTCAGACCCAACAATCTCCCCCTTACTTAACTTTTCAAATTGAGAAGTTAAGTTTTTCAAAATATGGTCTTCATGATGCTTTCAAAACTTCAGCTCAATTTCCAAGATTAGGATCCAAACCTAGACTTTGATTGATAGTTCTTCTGATCACTATTCTAGCCATTTCTGAACCTTTGGCACATACCAGCTTGGCTTTCAGCATCCCTTGCAGCTTTGCTTTGTTGTGGTCATATACCTTATCCACCAAGTAGTATTCATGATAGCTATTATCAATGGTTATCACAAAGACTCCACAATTTTCAAACAACATCCAATGATCAATCTTTTTAAAACCATTTTCATGATGCAAGTCTTTGATAATATGCTTTACTCTATCTGGATCAAACATCATGCATAAGAATTCCATAACTATCTTTGTTAGGCTCATCCTTGCTCCTTTCAGCACTTCACCATACAAATTCAACCCAACTTTGTACATTTCTTCGAAATCAGATCTGGAACAACTTCTGATAATCTTTCCCCAGGGTGAGTAGACTTCATACCTGTCCCCCATTCTCTTAATCCTGAAGTATTCTTTGCCTTGATCCACCATAATATCCCAATGAATGATTTCTGGGGCTTGTACTGAGATAGAATCAGCTTTCAAAGGATCTTCATCAGTTACTGTCATGTATAAATCAAACTGCACCTCAGATTGTCTTGGCTGTTCTGCAAATTGTTGACTTGGTTGTTCTTGACTGTGCTCAGTTTCAACATGCTCTGCAGGAGGTGCAACAGTAGGTTCAGCTTCCTTTCTTTCCTTCTCTTTCTCAATTTCTTCAGTTCTTGGCCTCTTTGCCTGTTTCTTTGAAGCAATAGACTTCATTCTCTTAACAACTCTGATCTTCTGGGCTAGTGTTTATTCTTTCTTGACTTCTGCCCTTTCTTTTGTAGGAATACCTTCTTCACTGTCAGGGAAAGGTTGTTGAATATTCAGATCATGCATTTCTTTCATCTTTCTTTCAAACTCAACCCTCTGACTGAAGTCTCCTTGAAGCTTGGCCATCTCCTTCCTGTATAACTCTTCTATTCTACCAAAAGGCATTTTGGTAAACATCCCTTCAGGGACTCCAATAGACCCTTTCAGAAAGTTTATCATCTTTCTCCTTTCCCGTGCAGCCAGAAAGGTCATAGAAGGTTGTCTTTGTTTTGTCTTTGATGGCTGCCTTTGCCTAGATGCTTTAATGGTAACTTTCTTAACAACAAGCTTTAAACTTTTCTGATATTTTTATTGAGCTTTGTAGCCAAATCTAATGCAATCTTTCTATCTTTGGCAGTTTGAGTCTCTTCCTCCTTTTCAAGCTCTTCTTGCAACTTCTTAGCTAACTCTTCATCCAGTTCTATTTGTGAGGATTTCTTTGATGGTTTCACAGGTTCAACCACTTTTTCTTTCCCTTTCCTTTTGGCCTCTGCCTCACTGACCTCTTTCCTTTTCTTGTCTGATCCTCCTTCTTTGATCACCACTCCCTTAGCCTTTTGAGTGGCCTTGGGAGTGTCAGTCTTAGCCCTCACCAGAGTCTCTGCAATTTCTATTTCCTCTACAGACAAACCAGTTTCTGCTGCTACCTTCTCTGTTTCTACTGCTGGTTCTACAGTTTCTGCTGCTAACTCAGTTACTGCTGCTTTATCAATTTCTGCTGCTTTCACAAAAGTTTATGCTGCTTGTTCTGTTTCTGCTTCATTCACTGTTTCTGCAGCAAGCTTCTTTTCTGCTTCACTACTCATCTCCCCCTCAAACTGAGATTCCATACCAACTGGGCTTTGCTTTTCAACTTCAGCTTGACTCTCCCCTTTTTTGGAAGCATCATGTATACTTCCCCTTTTCTTCAATACAAACTGTTTTTGCTTCTTTTTGTGCATCAACCTGATTACCATCTTCTTCAGTTTGGCTATTTGCACTTGTTGAGAAGTGATCACCTTTTTCATCTCTTTTATCTTCAAATCTTGATTGTGAACTTCCAGACTTATTGTACCAAGAGTATCCATCAATTCTTCATAGTTATATCTGTCCTCACCTCCTTTAGGTGTTTTTACCACCCTTGAAGGATCATTGGATCTTTTAGTAGAGGCCTTCTGCCTAGTAGAAGTACCTTCTACCCCCGTGGTTTCTTGGCACCTGGGACCTTTAGATGATTTCTCGTCTAAAGTTTCCGTGGGGAAGGTCTTAGAGATGTTCACACTGTCCTGATCCACACCTTGTGCAGAATCAGTAGTGTGAGCCTTACTGCCCACATGCTCTTCCTTCTCCTTAGAGAGCACCTTCTTGGGGTTGGGAGACACCCCTATGGTTTCCCTTTGGATATTCTCAATGAAGAATGCTCCATTAGAGGGCTTGCAGGCTGTTGGGGTGAAGATACAGGAAGGGAAGGAACCTTCTGTACCTTTTTCCTTATATATATATTTGTGTGGTGGGGGATTTTGGCTTGACAACAGGGATCTGAGGAGTATTAATTGAAATGAATGGTGTGGGTAGGTCATCATTTGGGTGGTCAGATGTGGGTTGTGACCCTGATGCCTCACCATGGGAATGAGACACAACCATCATTGTAGAGAACAATGGTGTGTTTGTTCCAGAGAAGTCCTTACTAGGCCTTCTCATGTTGGAAAACACCTTCCCTTTGGGAGGTTTTGGTACATACACCTCTTGAAAAGAGGGTAAATCCGTCAATTCATTGTTCAGTACTTCTTGTACAAACCTTGGATACATATAAAATCTCTTTGTTTTGGTTTTGGTATCCAGGTTTGACAGTAAATCATTTAAAAGCATTTGTGAAAAATTAAACTTTCTGGAGGTTGCTAAGCAGACCAGAGCATAAGCTATGGTACTGCTGAACTCACTCCATCCAGTTTTTTTGCGGGAAATACAATGCTGAAGGGTATGAACAAAAAATTGCCATTGAGGTGAAAATTTTCTTTTAAAGAACTTATACACCTCAGTGGAACCTTCATACCCCATTCGACCAATTTCAAGAAATAAGTCTTCCTTTGGGAGAGAAGATATACATGAGGCATCATCTAGACGTAGATGAGTGCGAATGCAACCTTCTGTGATTGTGATGGATTTATCACAGACCCTGGATTGGATGACCTGATTGCCATTGATAGTCTGAACGGAGGCATTAGTCCAGAATTGACGCAAATGTTCCACATAGATTGTGGGATTGAATGTGAGTGCATAGGCAATGTGGGATGCTTTCAGGAAATCCACAATTTCTTCAAAACCCTCAGCTTGTTTGGGTTTTTGCAGCATCGCAAGCTCATTATGATCTTCAACAAATTCCAGTCCTGCCATCGTTCTTGTGTTTGAATCAACACTAGGGTTTATGCACTAGGAAGCAAGAATGTTAGAGAGAAAGAGAGGATGAACAATCAATAGAAATTCAAAGGACCGTTTGGGTTTTAGCGGTCAAAGAGGGTATTTATAGGGTAAGGGATTCAGTTAAGAGCAGTACTAAGTGCCTTAGCAGCATTAATTCCTACCCGCAGTATTAACCCATAAAAGCAGTAGTAATGAGTAACAGTAGAAACACATACCTGCGGTATTAACACTTACTAGCAGTAGTAACACTTACCAGCAGTATTAACACAGACTAGCAGTATTAACACAGACTAGCAGTAGTAACACAGTCTAGCAGTATTAACTCAGACTAGCAGTATTAACTCAGACTGGCAGTATTAACACAGACTAGCAGTAGTAACTATACTTAACCATAGTTGAACTGTCCCCAGCAGTAGTAGAGAGAGTAGACATACCTGACCACTTATCTTTTGAACCCATACCTTTACCACTGATCTTACCTCCTGCTGGATTATTACCAAAGGCAACACGTCCTCCATCAAACCTTTTGAAATTTAGAAGGCAGGTCATGTTACCTGTCATGTGCCTAGAGCAACCACTATCTTCATGCCAAATACTCTTCCCCTTGAGCTGTTGGTTGCCCTGCACACTAGATAAATCAGTTAGTTTTTGATGGAATCCAAGCCAAAGTGGTCTTGGGTTGCCCTTTCTCATCAACATACTCTTGCTCAGTAAGATTGGTCTTGATGAGATGATCAGAAGTAGGAATCTCATGGCTGGAATACTTTGTCAGAATTATAGGCTTGGCAGTATTAACATTGGTAGTAGTACTATCCTTGTTAACAGTACTAACTTGGTCAGCAGTAGTATTGCTATCAGCAACACTATTTCTGTTAGTAGTACTATTTGAGATAGCAGTACTAACAGGTTTCTTGACTTTTGGAACCCAAATCTTGACAAAGTTGTTTGTTTTCTTGTTCTGTGAGTTACTCCTTGATTTGCTTGGAGTATTTTCTTTTGATTTAGCAAACTTATTCTGAATATGAGATTTCATTGGTGCTGTTTTCACATTCTCAGTCATGTGGTTCCTTTTTGATTTCTTCCTATAACCAAAAGAGTTTTGTGTTTGTCTTTGAAAAGTAAATATTTGGTTAATAGGATTGAAATAACAGTGTTTGGCTAGATGATTCAACTTGCCACAAATAAAAAAAGGCTTTGGTCTATTGACTTTGCTTAGATCAATTCCCTGTTTTTGAGTCCACTGGTTATTTATGTTTCTTTGATTTCCCCTTATTTTATCATGTTGATGGGGCTTGTTCTGTTTACAAGTACATGGATTTACAACAGTAGTTTGCATATAATGATCTCCCTGTACCTTTACCTTCCCTTTCCTAGAGGTCTCAACTTTCTCACTCTTAGCATTCTCTTTCTCTATCTTAGGCTTCTCTACTTTCTCACTTTTGACCAACGGCTTACCCCCCCTTTCATTTGTAAGAATATGGTTTTCCAAGGGAGTATCCTTCTTATCTTCCTTATTCTTATCCTCAGTATTCTCTTCTTCAGAGTCTACCTCCACCACTACACTGTCTAGTGGATCTACTTCAGCAGCTCCTGCAGGTAAGTCCTCCTTATCTTGTTTTTCTAAGAGGTCTGAGGTGGGAGGAATATAATTGTTATTGTAAGGTGGAGGGGTGTTGTTGTAGCCTATACCTCTTTTCAGTTTGTCATGAACTTGAGATTTGAGTAAAGAGTCCATTGCTTTAGAAGCATTGGAAAATTTCTCAATATCTAATCTGGCTTTCTCAAATTCACTCCTTATTTTCTCACATTCTTCTCTAGCTTAATCTCTAACTCCTTTTTCTCCCACTTCCAATAGTTGTGATCATATGAATGTTGAAGTTCATTGGCTTGGTAAGACTTGATCTGTTTTTCAAAATTCACAATGATCAAATTGGACTCTCTTCTATTTTTCTCCAATCTTTTAAGGTCATCACACATGCTCTGATTGTGATCCCTGTACTTTTTAACAGTTTCAAGACAGGCTTGAGAGCAAAGTTTAGATTTTACCTCTGTGGGGATTGTTGTGCTTGATCCGTCCATGATGATTATTGATTTCTGAGTTCCTTGCTCTGATACCACTTGCCAGGATCGAAATTCAAAACAAGAATTAAACTTAAACACTAAGAAACTATGTTAAAGAAGTTTGTGGAATAACACTTTAACAGTAAATCAATGAAACAGTATATGGATCAAATCACAAGTTATATTGAATTAACTTAATGATTACAACCACAACCTCAATCTGTTGAACATGCTCAACAGACGTTCAATACTTCTCTATTGAAAGGACTACAAAGAACCTTGAGGCTAATTCTCTCTAGAACACAAACAATACTTATTCTCTGTATATTCTATCAAAAACTATATCTATGCTAAGACTTCTAGAATATATATATATATATACAAATCAGATTACAAGATAAATATGAAAATAATATTGATCTTCAGCATCCAGTCCATAATTATCTTCAATCTTCTAGTCTTTCGCATTAAGCATCCTTATCATCATTATCTTCATAAGCAACATTAATCTTCTTTCTCAGCAGTATTAACCATGCTTGCAGTAGTAATTTCTTCAAGCAGTACTAACTACTAGCAGTATTAACTTTCAAGCAGTATTAATATCTCTAGCAATAGTAATCCTACAAGCAGTAGTAATACCTTTGAATAGCAATACTAAAGTCTTCAACAGTAGTAACCAACAAGACTTAGCAGTAGTATCCATCCTTAGCACATTTCAGACCCAACACTACGTTTCTCATACGAGCCATCGCAAACTCAACTTCAACGTTCGATATAACTCACCGATGTCGGGATGAACGTTGAGTCCTTGATTAATCACTTTCTTAATCATTAAATCTTGGTTGCCTCCCAACCTTATGTTGTTCATAATGCCTCAAGAGTAACTTACGACCTTATTCAGTCATTTCCACCAAGAATAACCCAAAGCAAACCTTTACCTTAGATACCTCTAAATACGACGCAACAAGGTCTCCTCAATAGGAATGGCAACGGGGCGGGTTCGGGGCGGGTTTGCCGTCCCCCGTCCCCGTCCCCGAAACCGAAACCCATCCCCGTCCCCGCCCCGTTCCCCGTCGGGTTTTTATTCGGGGCGCCCCGTCGGGGATTTTTTATGCCCCGTCCCCGAACCCGACCCGATGGGGAATCCCCGATCCCCGAACCCGACCCGATAATTTAATATTTTATTTATATAATTATATATATAATTTCATAATATATATAATTTTATATAATATATATATAAATAATTTTATATATAATATATATAAATAATTTTATATATAATATATATAATTTTTATATAATATATATATAATTTTATTATAATATATATATATATAATTTTATTTTTAATAATATAAATATATATATCGGGGCAGGGCGGGGATACCTTGCCCCGTCCCCGAACCCGAACCCGATAAAATCCCCGAAAAAATCCCCGTTACCCGACCCGACCCGAAATTGTTTAACCCGACCCGACCCGAACTTAGTCGGGTTTCGAGTTTCCCCGTCGGGTTCGGGGGTTTCTGCCATCCCTACTCCTCAATAATTGATTCGTACTTAAAGTCTACCTCGACATTCTCACCAAATGTCTCCAATAAGCCTTACCACCCAAGAGTTATCGTCCTTCGACGAAATTTCCGAACAACTAGTTTGGTTTGATCCAACACAACCTCAAATTCGTTCCTCAAAGATGACACTGACACGATGTCTGCAAGGGCTCCCAAACTTCCATAGATCTAAGCATTGGCCTAATGTTTCCTCCAGAAACGTACCATTACTCTCTACAGATAGACGATTATCCCAAACCCCATGGTTACATAACTCCCATAATGCTTTCAATCATTGGTCGATGAATCAACGAAATCCTTGACGATTACCGAAACACCAATGATTTATTCTTAATTATCAACATCTAATCTCTTCAAGGTTACCACCTGACCTGCAGACACACCAGGTCCAACGAAAGTGCACTGAAACACACCAACAATCATTGTCCTCAAAACCGAGCGTTGACACCTAACCTCGAAATGGCCATTCTGCAAACGTGGGTATACTACCAAATATTTCGTTCCAGGGTTGCTATGTCGAAAAAGTTGACGCCTACTCAAGGAAATAAAACCCCAAATCAATCAGCTTCACTAGCCAACCCTAATCTCATCATTATTCACGAATACCCATCAAGATAGTAGACCATCGACACATAGTATGTCGTCGTACCAATGGCCCACAAATTCAAAACCAACCATACCCAAAGAACCATACACGGTTTTAACTCGAAGGTTTATCGAAGCATAAAGATCATCACTTAATTAACTGGGAGAGAGTATAAGTCTAATGCCTCAAATACTTCTGCGTGAACTAGTTCAGGAACTGAAGTCCAAAGATTCAAAACTAACCATAAGTCAAGTCCTCTGACGCTTCAAACCCCGACGACTCCTTTAGTCCTTAATCTCGACCTCTATCATAAGAGGGCTCACATCTACAGCTCTACTGAGTTCAAGGTTTTTCAAACTACCATGCCAATTTGAACTTTTATAAAACCTTTAATGTAAAAGCTTTATAACGATTAACCATACGAATAAAATCTACTACCTTTTACTCGGTAGGTGTACAAGGTGGTCACCACTGACACACGTATAAAATCATTTAGAAAACTATCTGATTTTTATTCAAGCTAATAATGACGATTAACAAGGATATACAATAAGTTTTTTTTAATGGACCACTATGGTCCTAACATGCATAAATTTTATGCCATGAATGAGAAATAATTTTACGTACTAAGACAGTGTATAACAAGGCGATTGCACACAAATACAGAAGGGAAATTTATGAAATCAATTTCTAAAACTGTTTGCATTAACCATATAACGTCATGTAATAAGATTTCCCAACATGACTCACATACATCAGTTTATTCCCCAAAACTAGTAAGGACAGATGCATGTGATTTGATCAATCGTAAGAATAATTTAGCTTGATTCCAAACTCTAGGCCGTACAGATAAAATGCTCGCAAGACCCAAAACAAACTTTTCAAGATATCAAATTCTCAAAGTTTTCTTTCTTTAGTTACAACACGACGCGGAAAAAGATCCCACCACAAAACTCGCATGAGACGGTTTATTTCACAAAACCAGTAAAGTGACATGTGTACGCCGCTTTGGTTAAAACATGAAATATTCTATGTCGGTTTCAAGTTTAAAGCCAAATAATAATATACTCTCATCGTTCTAAAATGTTAGCTGAAACACTATGACGGAAGTTCCAAAAAGACATGCATGCATACTATATGCAACCAAACAACTCACACAAAGCTCAAGGAAAACGATGCCACTTGACGCCATTAAAGTCACCCCATTAAATCCACAAAACCGCATGAATTAAAATCCTCAATAAAACTCAAACACCAAGATAATGGGATATAACTTTTCATCCAAAACCCTAACATACGTGGAGGAGATCCAATGTTAAAGTCATAAACCGTAGTTACTTATCCAAGTCCCTAAACAACATCAAAATACGCACAACGCGAAAACCGAAATAACGTTGGACAACAACGTGAATAAAGAAAATCTTCAACAAAGTTTGCAACCTCATGCCATAAAACAATTTTGTGCATGCTCGAAATTACGGTTTAAAACCTTGTGTGTGCTAAAACATTGCTCCAAGATTTATAACATAATCCACATGACGATTTTGAAACATGAGAAATAAATAACATAATTTATTTTAGAAATACATTTCGTGCATGAATTTGATCGGCACTCAACACCTCGAAACCACGTTCCTCTATTTCTTAGTTACACTATCGTCATCCATATGCTCAACATCTTAAGGCGAAGATCAAAGATTTCATAGGTTCACCTCATAATTTCTCCTCGAAATATCATCGGTTCCAAAAGTCTATGGTTCTAATCCAACCAATCAATCCGACTCGAAACTGTCCACTTAATGCAATCACCATGCTTACCGTCACTCCAAGTAACGAATATTAAAATCATCAACTCCTTCTAATGGCTACCCAAATAGAAACTACTTCACTACCCCAACGGTTATCATACCAAGGTAGTTCAAGCATACACACGTAACTCGTAGGTTCACCATAACACTGGCCAGGTGTAATTATGAACGTACTGTACATGATCATCCTTGTTACCCTCGGCGTGTTACCCGTTCCTAGTGACTCCAACTACCTCGAATCATCCAATCTTAAAGTGCCTAATTGTGAAATCTCACAAATCAATCACTTAAAATTACGCTAGTTTGAGTCTAGGCATTCAAAATCAACACCTAAATCTTTCGAACTTAAGATCTGATACCAACTTGTAACACCCTCAAATTTGGTAAGAGCAATTAATTAAAAATTTCGATATTACATCAAGTAAAGATAACTCTCCAAAATAAAACTTTCTATGTAACCTCAACAAATATAAACTCCAGTCTTATACAAGGACTAGACCAAAGTCGGTGTTACTTAATCCCAACTATAAGCTGCTCTTCCCGGAAACAAGTGCGGAATACTTCACTAAAACTTCCACCTCTTGAGCACACGACTAACACTTCTCTCAGCACAGTGTCACTAGACCTATTCCCAACCGGAACCTGTTGCACATGCCGACAAATAAAAAGGTTAGGCTAACGCCTAGTGAGTTCAAGAGTTTTCAACATGAATGAAGATACCTTTGAAAAGAGGTATTGCAGTTTAAATCATAATCTTTCAATTGATATACTTTGAATATGAAAATGACTCATTTTCCAATAACATGCACTTTGGGCAAAATCACCAATTTAACCGTTTTCCAATCCAAACTACTTCGGGGACAAGATCCTAATATAAAACATTCTTTCATAAATAGGTTCCAACCCAAAACTCACTCAAACGTGAATAGAAATCGAACTCTCCATTTATGAAAATGCGGTTAGAACTTCGTATCCCGAAACACCCAAAACAATGGGTGGGGCATAATCTCAACCCATAAATCATATATAACTCTGTAAATGTAAAATGCTACCGAAAACACGGATGCTAAATAAAATGCCCCAAAACAACACCTTTCGGTGACGGGGAAGACCCGGTTCCATATAGTGTGGTGAACACAAGATAGGTCATACTCTACGTTAGTAATGCAAAATGCATAATAAAGTACACTCAGGGCTTATACCTCATCCGATGCCTGATGTACTAGCACACATGGCTTATACCTCATCCGATGCCTGATAGGGCTTATACCTCATCCGATGTCTGATAGGGCTTATACCTCATCCGATGCCTAGTAGGGCTTATTCCACATCCGATGCCTAGTCGTGCCTCAATGGGGAGAACTAGCATTCCACCATTGGATCAAAGTAATAAAAGTATCGAGCTCAACATCTTTCAGCATACACCCATAGATATTTGCACAAAGGGATTACACCTCATCCGATGCCTAATGTGCCGCGATGTGGAAAACTAGTCGTTCCAACACTGGATAAAATAACAAAATGCTTATGGATCCAAAGCAGACAGGGCTAAAACATTACATGACTCAAAACGAATGAACTAACGCATTCAAAACATGAATTCTCAAATAAGATGCAGTAAATGCAAATCATAACCAAGTGCTCTACAATGAGCCATTAAAACCGGACAAGTGTCCCCAAGACCCAACAAAATCCGAAATGAGCCATTAGATCAACAAATCTAAAGACCCAACGCTGAAAATCATAAAATGAAATCAAACGTAAATGACCCACAATAATGCAACCCATGCTTCAAAACACACAAATAACTTTAACATAATGTAGATCGGGACAAAACATTTTCCAAGTGGGTTTATACCTTTTATCCTTTCAAATCATCCCATAACACCCAATAAAATGCATTTATACTCAAATTATACTCCATGAAATAAATCGTTAAGATACCCAAAATATATGATTTATTTATCAAAATGCCCAAAATCCCAAATATGGTGTCTCGCAAGATTTATAAGATCTTATTTGTTCAAATAGCAAAACTCACCAAATATTTTCAACATTTTATAATAATCAAGTAAAACACATAAATATTATAAAATAGACATTTTTGACATGTACAACGTTTTGACAAATCAACTTGAACTCACCTTGCTAGATTTAGGCTAAATCTAGATTTTACCCCCAAAACTTGAATCTCCTTTGATGAAGGCTTGAATCACCAAGAGGCCTACCTAGATCTTATATCTAACACATCTACAAGATCACCTTCACCACAAAAGTCAACAAAATTGCACCCAAGATGAAGGATGAAAGGGAAAAGGATGAAATCATCAAACCCTAGCTTAACATTGAGAGAGATGAGGATCTTACCACCACAAAATACTCTTTTATACTCTAATATACTTCCAATATCTTACTAAATCCTTGAAAAGCTCTCAAAAACGAAACAATGGCAACTTGAATCACCAAAATCGGAGTTGTGATGCAAAAGTTATGAAGAAATGAAGTTCTAGGGCTGAAAATCGGGTTTTATGCTCGACCAGGGGATTTCGCGACTTACCACGTGACCATAAATCGCAGCATAAGTCGCCCGCTTCTCCTAAGTCGCGCGGGTGGCTCTAAGTCGCGGCATAAGTCGCGAAATGCACTGTTTACCCGGTTTTCTTCTCGTTCACTGTTTTGGCCGTAACTTCTTCGTTATACCTCCGATTTTGCTACGGAAAGAACCGTTGGACTCATAATTGAATCCTTCATCCATAAAGACTATAAAATCTAGGATTCAAGCTCAAAATCCTATATCTTCTTTTTCTCTTAAAATACCGATTTCTTTAATAACTTGAAATGATACCTTTCGAAAATCGGGGTGTTACAAATGTTCACCTGAACAGAAGGTGCGTTTTGCTATTACCACCTTTAAGACCGCCACTTTGCACTGGTGGAGTTCGGAACAAGCCGTTATAGGAATTGCGGAGGCAACCTCGATGACTTGGGAAAGTTTGAAGGAATTAATGACTGAAAAGTATTGTTCGAGGATTGACGTGATAAAGCTAGAGACGGAGTTCCTACAGTTGGAACAGGGTCCAAATTCAGTGCAGGAATACACAAATAAGTTCACTAAGAAATAGAGGTTCGCAATCCATCAAGTTTCAACCGAACAACGAAAAGTAGATCGCTTCATTCAGGGTCTTCGGAAGGATATCAAACGTTATGTGGAAGTAACACACCCGAAGACATTTCTTCAAGCAGTGGAGACGGAAAAAATATCTGAGAAGAGTAGTGATGCCCTAGCTGAGACAAAGAAAGACATGAAACACAAACGGGAATGATCGAATAAAGGACTGAAGGTTAGCAAGTTGGGATCGGGATTGAGGCCTAAGGAAAATGAGATGAGGAGTCCCCCGTGTAACAAGTGCAACAAATGGCATTTGGGAGAGTGTTGAGTGGGTAGCACAAGTTGCTAAAAATGTGGGAAACCAGGGCATACACAACGTGAATGACCAAACCAACGAGCATGTTATGAATGTGGAGCATCAGGGCACATTCGAGTTAACTATCCGAAGCTTTAGAAGGGTCCAATGGGAATTTTAAAGTCTGTCGAGGGATGTACAAGTAAAAGTGGTAATGAGAAGAAGGAAATACCGCGAGCTAAGGGACGGGCATACACTATGACACTCGATGAGGCTAAGGAAACACCTGACGTTGTATCAGGTATGTTCCTTGTCAATGAAAATTATGCACATGTTCTGTTTTATTCTGGTGCTACAAGAAGTTTCGTTTCCACTACTTTTCTCCCTTATTTGAATAGAGATGCCAAGAGGTTAGATAAAAGTTATGTTGTAGAAACTGCTGATGGGGGTCGGATAAAAATAAATGAGATTGTTGAGGATTGCACGATCAATATTGACGGTAACGAGTTTCTAGTTAAGTTAATGCCTATGAACCTAGGTGGGTTTGATGTAGTTCTGGGCATAGATTGGTTGTCTAACCATGAGGCCAAAAATATTTGTAATAAGAAATTGATTAAGATGTTGACTCCGAATGGAAACATGTTGCATGTTTATGGCGAAAGAAAGAAAGGTGGGATAGGGATTATCTCAATGATTAAGGCTAGTAAGTGTATGAGGAAAGGATGTGATGCCTATTTGGCTTATGCTATCGACATGACTCAAGAACGGAAATTGGAGGTTGTTCCTATTGTGAGGGAGTATCCAGAAGTGTTTCCGGAAGATTTGCCAGGAACTCCACCAGAAAGGCAAGTTGAGTTCAATATCGACTTGGTGCCAGGGGCAACGCCGATCGCAAAGACACCATATCAGCTAGCACCTACCGAGATGCAAGAGCTGATGAAACAACTACAAGAACTGATGGAAAAAGGATTCATTCGGCCAAGCTCTTCACGGTGGAGAACTCCGATCCTATTCGTTAAGAAGAAGGATGACACGATGCGAATGTGCATCGATTACCGTGAGTTGAACAAAGTCACGATAAAGAATAAATACCCACTACCAAGGATCGATGATATATTCGATCAACTTCAAGGGGAAAGTTATTTATCCAAAATCGATCTAAGGTCGGGTTACCATCATTTAAGGGTGTCAGAAGCAGATATTCCGAAGACGGCCTTTAGAACAAGGTACGGTCACTATAAATTTCTAGTCATGCCATTTGGGTTGACAAACGCACCCGTAACATTCATGGACTTGATGAATCGAGTGTGCAGACCGTACTTGGATAAGTTTGTGATCGTATTCATAGACGACATCCTTATTTATTCGAGGAGTCGAATGGAACACAAGGTGCACCTAAGAACAGTCTTAGAGTTGTTAAAGAGGGAAAGGTTGTATGCTAAGTTTTCAAAGTGTGATTTTTGGATAACAGAAGTACAATTCCTAGGCCATGTTATGAATGCTGACGGTATAAAAGTAAATCCGACGAAGATCCAGGCAGTGATGGAATGGGAACCTCCAAGGTCGGCATCGGAGATTCGAAGCTTTCTAGGATTGGTTGGATACTATAGAAGGTTCATTCAAGACTTCTCAAAGTTAGCTACCCCGTTAACAATGTTGACGAAGAAAGATACAAAGTTTGAATTGAGCCATAAGGAGGATGAAGCATTTCAGGAACTGAAAGAAAGATTGAGTAGTGCACCAGTGTTGTCACTACCAGATGGGATGGAAGATTTCGTCGTGTATAGTGATGCCTCAAAACAAGGGTTGGGATGTGTCCTGATGCAGCGAGGAAAAGTGATAGCCTATGTATCTCGACAGTTGAAGGAACACGAGAAGAGGTACCCAACGCATGACATGGAACTGGCAGTCGTGGTGTTCGCATTAAAGATATGGCGACACTACCTATATGGGACAAAATGTATGATCTTTACAGATCACAAGAGCTTAAAATACCTATTTGACTAGAAAGAATTGAACATAAGACAACGAAGATGGATGGAATTGTTAAAGGACTATGATTGCGAGATCCATTACCACCCCGGTAAGGCAAACGTGGTCGCTGATGCTTTAAGCAGGAAAGAGAGAGCTGAACCATTGAGAGTACGTGCTATGAGGATAGACGTGAAAGTAGATCTAGTTGATCAGATTCGAGAATGGCAACAAAAGGCTCTTCTAGATGAGAATGTTAAAGGTGAAAGAATGGTCGGGCAAATTAAGCTACTCGAGATTGGGAAAGATGGAATTAGAAGACTTAAGGACAGGATTTGGATCCCAAAGTTAGGAGATGTGAGGGGAACGGTGCTTGGCGAGGCACACAAGTCTAAGTATACGATGCACCCCGGAAGTGATAAGATGTACAAAAACATTAAGGAAAGCTATTGGTGGCCAGGAATGAAGAAATCAGTGGCTGGATATGTAGAGAAGTGTTTGACATGTTTGCAGGTAAAAACAGAACACCAAAAACCTTATGGTAGCTTACAACAGATAGAAATTCTCGTTTGAAAGTGGGATCGGGTTACTATGGATTTTGTCACCAAGCTACCAAGAACGTTGAGAGGTCACGACGCGATATGGGTAATCGTGGACCGTTTGACAAAGTCTGCGCACTTTTTGCCAATCAAAGAATCATATTCGTTAGAAAAGTTAGCCCAGTTATACGTCAATGAGATTGTGACAAGGCACGGAGTGCCGTTATCCATTATATTTGATAGAGATACAAGGTTCACGTCAAGATTTTGGACGACCTTTCAGAAAGAGATGGGTACGAGATTGAATATGAGCACAAATTATCAACCACAGACAGATGGGCAGAGTGAACGAACGATTCAAACACTAGAAGATATGTTACGGTTATGTGTGATAGATTTTGGAGGCAATTGGGACAGTCACCTACCGTTGGTAGAATTCACCTACAATAATAGTTATCACACTAGCATCCAAACAACGCCTTTTGAAGTGTTGTATGGACGAAAATGTAGAACACTGATATGTTGGACCGACATTGGAGAAAGGCAACTTGCTGGGCCAAAAATCATTCAACAAACGACCGATAAGGTAGTTCAAATAAGAAATAGGCTAAAAGCCGCCCAAGACAGACAGAAGAGTTACGCAGACAAGAGAAGATGACCTTTAGAATTTCAGTTCAGGGATAAGGTGATGTTAAATATATCATCGTGGAAGGGGATAGTCAGATTTGGTAAGAGAGGAAAGCTAAGTCCCAGATATGTTGGTTCATTTGAAATTATAGCCAGAGTTGGTGAAGTGGCCTACAGACTCAAGTTACCGGAGGAGTTAAAAAGAATCCACAACACATTTCATGTATCAAATCTGAGAAGATGCTTAGCCGAGGAGATGACCGTACTAGCATTGAACGATGTTCAAATAGACGACAAATTGAGCTACATAGAAGAACCGGTGCAAGTGATGGATTGCAAGGTTAAAAAGCTAAGAAACAAAAGCATTCCGTTAGTGTTGGTTAAATGGAAGTTCCATAGGGGTTCAGAGATGACGTGGGAACCTGAGACTGAGATGAGATTGAAGTATCCTCATTTATTTCATACAATGTGAGTTCCGTGGACCGAGTTCTTGTAAGAGGGGGAGAGTTGTAACACTCAAGAGTTTCGGCCCTAAAAGTGGGGGGCTATTTTTGTTAAAACCTTAAATCAAGATGGCATATTGATTCTCTCATTCAAAAGAGAATGTGGGAGAGTTAGGGCTACATTTTTGAAGAGCGGGAACGGTTTCAAGGAGAGTTAATCAACAGGATGAAAGAGAGGGAAATCTGGATTGTTCTTCACTTGGGGGAAACAGATTCGTTCGGGAGAGAGAGATAGGGAAGAGACCCGAAAAGAAGAAAGCGAGAAAGAGAGGTTGTTTCCAGAGACGACTTTCAGCAACGTGAGGTAAGAGAACTTCCATATAAGTCTCGAATTGATGTTCTCTCGGCAACGACTAATGTGTTTTATGTATCGCGTGAGTGATTCGATGTTGACGTATGAGTTTATAAGGGAGTAATTTATGCAATGATGAAGTTCATGCTTGTTTGCGTTTAAAGGTTTAGAACACGAATTGAGTATGTGATGCTGATAATTTATCCAAGGTTATGTGAGTCTGTATTGATATTTCGTCAAAGAGTGGATAAGCGAATGCATGAGATCACCTACAACACACATTACAGTCTTTGGGAAAACCAAATTGTGATGCTCTGTGCGTAGAATAGGATCAAAAAAAGGGGTTTTGAATATATATATATATATATATATACTATTCCAGTGTCACTGATTTTTCTTTTGATGACGATGATGGGAGAATGCGTTATAATATATATATATATATAGCCTAATTCATAGCCTGGTTCATGGAAGCTACTCTCTCTCTCTATATATATATATATATATTATGATGATGATGATGATGATGATGGGAGAATGCATTATAATATATATATATATATATATATATATATATATATATATATATGTATATAGCCTAATCCATGGAAGCTACTGTGAATAAGAGAAAAAAGGGGAATCTTGATTGTATATGGATGTGTATGTATGTATGATACATTATGCCTATGAAGTATGCATTACCATGGAAGGATGGTCTTTGACCATTGGACTTGAAGACAAGGGTTAGTAGGTTTTATGATATTATTATGTATGTATGTATATGAGACATCATGTTGGTATTGAAGCTCTATATAAATAAATAAAAGCTTATTTGAATTTAGGTGATGTAGCCTTATACATGTGCATATGTATATAATATATTATATATTGATGTATGGTCCATGTGTGATGGTGAAAAAGTGGTGAAGAATTAGTGATTTAACTTATTTTAGAAAATATATAAACCGAGTCTCGTTCAAGAATTCAATAATTGAGCGAGTTATTTACTAAGAAATGTGCATACTTAGAGGAGCGGTGAAATTTTCGTGTAGGGTGTGGAGCTAGCAAGTAACGAGTAAATCGACGCTAATCGAGGTGAGTTTCATGTGACTTTTGACTGGGATACACACATGTACAAAAGTATGTTCTTTATATATTGATGATGATTTTGTTGAGCATGCTATATTCTTTTTAAATATGAAAAGCATTCTAGTTTGTTGGATGATGCATGGAATGACAACTATATGAACGTGTTACATCTTGTTGTGACCGATATGCATGCAAAGTTTATTTATATGTATTTATATGCACAAGTGCATGTATGGTGATGCTGAATGTATGACAATGTGAAAAATATCTGAGTATGCTATTATTCTAAATATTGGACGAAATGCATGCTACGTACGATGTGTATTGTGATTGATTAAACTGAACTGATGGGATGTGGCTGTAAGTGTGGGGCTCATTACCGGGACGCCGGTATTGGACGGCAGGAAACCGCAAATGATGAATATAGTCAATACACGTGTCGAAAGGGGCACCTCTGGGACTGCACTATCGGACGGTAGTCAAGATATGTGCTTGAGAGCACCTCTGAGCTTGACTATAGATGGACGGGATGACGGAGCCCCACCATGCCAAGTGGACGGAAATATCAAATGTGATGGAAAGATGTGTTATTTAATATTTGCAAGATGTGGTTTTTCTTTTAACGCACGACATTCTATGAATAAATTATGATATTAATAGTTTGTTTATATTTTATGTCGTTTCTATGATTTATGGATGACGATGAGAAAACCATGAACTCACTTAGCGTAAAGCTAACTTTAGCGTGTATCTCAGGATCAGGAAGGATCGGGGTCGATAAGGGCAAAGGACTGGCTTGAGGATTGTTTATGTTAGCAGACTACTTATGTTGCATTTAAGTTTATGTTCTTTAGTTGTTGTTTAGTATTATGTGTCTTTCTTAAAGGACTATTTGATGTAATGTTTAATTTTCTGCTGCGACTTATTTTGGAGAACGTTTGTTTTAAGTGTTGACGTTTCGTTACGACCCGGTTGGTTTTTGGGGTGTAACACAAAGCCTATAGATTTGTGACATCCTTCCAATGCATATACATATATCAACAACGTGCCATAATACCAAATGCAATAGTCCCTTGTTCAATAGGGTTTTCATTAAATAAACACCAAGCTTGGCCAACGTAGCCAATAATTGACTCTATCTATTTGAGTTCCAAGGACTTGTTCAATATGCAAAATATGTGACATCCATGAATATAGGATCATCTCCCAACCTCATTGCAACCAAAATGTCCAAAATGGGCAAAACCCCAATTTTGACCTAGCTTACCAAATTTGCTCACATGACAACCATGAAATAGAAGTAATATTAGGTTATAAAAGAAACATTTAGCAAGTATAACATTTAATAGAGTAGAATGACTCACCTTTCTAGGTTTTGCACCAAAAACCTAAATGGAAGTGAAACCCTAGTATTGGAGGAAATAAGAGAAGTCTTTGATGCTTTAATCACTAGAATCAATGCTCGCCAACCCTATATCAACCATATCTAGACTTAATGATTTCCACCAAGAGTATTAAATGAAGAGAGGAGCAAACCTACCTTTTTTATTCCAAGAAATCGCCTCCCACAAAGCCTTAGATTGAGAATAGTTAAGTAAATGAGGTTTGGGGCCGATTCCCCCTATTAAATGCGCACAGTGGTCGCGCGTGGATCGACCCATGCGAAGGGTCACGCAGAACACTGGAGTCACGGGGAAACAACACGTCGCGCGGATTATGGCACGATTCCATTAGAGCGGAGAGTCGCGCGGGACACTGCTGACCATAATCTGTCTTCTTTTCGGCCATTGATTTCGGGGTGTTACATCCTCAAACTTTCTAATTTCTACACATTCTACACCATCTAACTCCTATTAGGGTGAAATGAAAATAACTATCGTTACACATAAACATGTATGAGATCTCAAAACTAAAGCACCTTAATATGAGGATCAATTTGTCACCTCTGAACCAGTGTGTTAGTGACCTCGATATATATGTGGCTAAAACAAATTAAAGGTATCCTTGTGATATATGTAAATACATACATCTTCGTGGCACCCTACCTATACTATCGACGTCTTGACATGTGACCTAACTCTCACCCGTACCAAAATTTTCCATGCCTAACTTAATATTTTATTATACTAATATATTTTGTATGCGTAAAAGCTTTTAAACACATAACATTCAAATCATGCATGTTTGGAAATACTGAATCAAGTATAAAGACGCGCATCCTAATTTCAAATCACATAAAACTCACATTTCTTATTTGTAACATCCTAAAAATAGGGGTAAATTTAAACCTGAAAATATGTCATAAACTTAACATTTTTATAAATGTCAAAGCCCAAAACTAAGGTGAGTAAATAGCGTTTACAATTCTATAAGTGAGAATTAACAATGACAATACACTAATCTAAACTATCTATGTCTAGATTAATACAATTGTCAACAATTCCCCAAAAGACTTATATCCAAAAATGTACGCCATGGGTTTTCGAACGACATAATCCTCAAAAGATGCCGCTATCGGCCAACACGCTCATCCCTCAACTCTTGCGAGACCTGCCGCTAAGGGAACCTGGTTTACATGACACTTTAAGAAAAAGTGTTAGGCTAAGAGCCTAGTGAGATCAACCAGTTAAATAAGAACCAGTAAAACATGGGAAAGTGACATGTAAACTCCACGAATCTTGAATGGTAATACACCATCTATATATATATATATATATATCCTTGGAGAGGCCTTTGATAAATGTGGATATCAACTCTATCCGAGTCTTTAATCTTGTAGGACATCAACCCAAACCGGGTCTTTAGTCATATTAGACATCATTCAAACCAAGTCTTTAGTTTTGGTGGATATCAACCCAAACCGAATCTTTAGTCTCACTTTTCATTTATGATTCGGGAGACATTAGTCCCAATGTTTTCCAAGGGAGCATAGTCGTCAAGTATATGTCATGAAGGTCCATAACATCCATGTTAATTTCATGTCAACCACCACCATTATAATGAATGTCCATTTCCTCTTTATTGTCTACTATACATGGTAACGAAGTCCATTCATGAATAATAAGCAAGCGTCCAAGTTTATTTTATCCACAATCATGAGTTCCCAAAAACTTTAACTTGACCTTGATATCCCAAAAATCCCATAATCATAAAAAAAATACTACATTCATGTTAGAAGACCCAAGTGTGCATAATAACTCCTTTAGTTTTCCCACCTTGATTGTTTTTACCAACAAAACTCAAAACCCTAAAATTCCTCAAAATCATGAGTTTTGATATGAACCATTATGTATGAAATAAAAGAAGACAATGAGATCATCATAAGTGATAAGGTGATTTTCCTCCTCTTTGGTTTGATTTATTAGTGAAGAACCCTTAGACTTTATCTTTCACATTTCTATATAATTGTTCCTTGACTTTCGACTTATATTATACCAAATTTCTAAGTGGTTTGAGGTGTGGCATGACGACGAGGTCAAACCTCAAGCGTTACACATTACGGCGATAGCGTAATATTTTCAAGACGTGACATAAGACGACAAATTTATATGCAATATGTATATAGTTATATATACATGTATGTTTTCTGTTTATTATTCAATGAGATAATGATATTAAAAAAAATTACATTCATATTAGAAGAACAAATATCATATATATTAATATTATATAAAAAGTATGTCATCAAATATTCAAAATAGAACTTGAAAAGATTTTATAACTTCGTTTTAACCGTAAATCCGTGACGTGTGTAAATCCATGAAATTGTGAGAGTGATGTAATTAGGTAAAACTATACAAATGTAAAATTCAAAATTAAAAGTGTAACATACAAAATCTAAAAAAATAAAAAAATACATTTTTTTTTGGAAAAATTCATGTCTTATAAAAAACATATGCCAAAACATGTCATAACGTAGGGCACGCCTTAGAATAACATTCTTTGCCTATTAGAACCTTGTATTTTTTTTTTAAATACACACATCAGTCTAGGGTGTTACAATTGAGTACAAAGGTTGCACTAAATGCAATGACATATATACTCCCTCCGTTCAAAAATAAATGTTCACAATGATAAATGTACACAATTTCAAAATTGTGTAATTACACTTTTTAATTAATAAAAAGACAAGTTTATCTTTAATTAGGGTACAATGAGAAAGTAGACATTTATTTTTTAAAGTAATGGTGGTGGCGTTTCCTTGTCGAAATGGATGCTTTTTGGGTTCGTATAATTAAAAGTCTTTATGGGGATGGGGGGTTTACGGGGTAAATCTCTTGGCCTTGATGGTGCAGGTACCATTTGGTCGAGCATCATTTGGCTCGGGACAGATCTGGACAGAAAAGGCATTGACTTCACAAGATCATTTGGCAAAATGATCGGAGATGGAAAAGAGATGAAAATGTGGACGGAAAGGTGGAACGGGTTAGTGAGCTTGCAACAAGAATTCCCAAGGCTATTTTAACTGGAGGTGGAAAAAAATGCTCTCATTGTAGATAGAGGATAATGCATCGATGGAGATTGGAGATGGAAATGGATGTGGAGACAACATCCAAGAGGAAGACAAATAGGAGAACTCGAAGACCTTATGGCGCGACTTGTCGAGATAAAGCCGGAAAGGGACCGAGCGGACAAAGTGGAATGAAGTTTAGACGATTTAAAGATGCACAGTGTAAAGAGGATGAGGGAGATTCTAGAAGATATGGAGGAAAATCCGAATGGTAGCACGGTTGAGACAAAGTAGACAACAATCATCCCAAAAAAGGTATGTATCTTTGTGTGGTTTGGGTCGATTACCTTGTCGGTCCGTATTAGATAAAATGAGAATTGATTTGGAAACGACAATATGCCCGAGATGTGGGGAGGTGGTTGAATCTTTAGACCACGCCCTCGTGACGTGCCTGGAGGTTAGGACGATATGGAAAAATACGGGTAGGTGGTGGAAGAAAAACTTAGAGGAGGCTAGAACGATTCAAGAGATCCTTCAAGAAAACAATCCAAATGGGGAGAGTACCATGGATAACTCAAATTGGACGAGAGTACAATGGACGTTTTTGTATCTTATTTGGGTGTATCAGAACAAAATGGTGTTTACGACGGATCGGGGAAGATCACAGACTTATTTTTTGAGTTTCAACGTAAGGCTTTTGAATGGATCACAAAAAGATCAAAAAAAGAATGTAATGGATTGGAAGGAATGGCTCGTAGACCCGGAAAATTCGTGAAAATGAGTGTTGGTACTGCAGTGATACGGTGTTGTTACGGTGATGTTTCGGTGCGACTTTGGTGCGAGATCGGTCCTGTCTCGATGATGTTGTAGTACTATATATAAACAACAAACGTGATGAAGCAGTGCAAGTTCCATCGTTGAGCTCGAGCCTCGTCCGTTGCTTCTGTTTTTTGATCGAGTCTCTTGTTGTTATGCTTTCGATATTTTGTTTGGTCTGCGTGGGTTTTAGTTGGTTTGCTCCCTGCAAACCTGGCTTGTATGTTTGGTTCTGCAATATAATTCGATGATCTATTTGGTATGGTAATATATTTGCTTTAAAAAAAAACACTTATTTAAAATAGATTAAAGAGTAAACTACAATTTTGGTCCCTATGGTTTACCCGAAAATACGAAAGTGGTCCCTAAACTTCAATAAGTGTCGATTTCATCCCTACTGTTTTGATTTTGCTTTGAAAATGGTCCCTCGTCGTTAACTCCGTTAAAATCGTCCGTTAAGTCAGGGGTAATTTCGTCTTTTTACACGTTTCTTGAATCTTCATCTTCAACCTCATGAACACCAAGAACATGATGAATGTTCATCTTCTACCTCAAGAACACCAACATTTTAAAATCCAAATCAAACTCAAAAACCAAAAACTAAAACCAAACTAAAAAACATGTGTCTGAGATCGAGATAGAGAGAACATGATGAACTCAAAAACCAAAAACCCATATTTAATACCCAAAATTAAACCCACTTAAAAAAAGGAAAAAGAGAGAGAAGAGAGAGAGATACAGATCTGAGAAGAGGAGAGAGATCGAGAGATAGATTTCAGATATAGATCTGAGATCGAGAGAGAGAGAGAGAGAGAGAGATACAAAGAGAGAGAGAGAGATACAGAGAGAGATCGAGATACAGAGAGAGAGAGATCGAGAAATACGCATTCCACATGGAAAAGAAGTCCCCGGAGAAGAAGAAGTCGTCGGAGACGACGTACTCGCCGGAGAAAAACCCTTGCTTCCATCTTGTCGTTCTCTCTATCTATCTCAGATCTATTTCTCGATCTCTCTCTATCTCATATTTCTCTCTCTATCTCTCTCTATTTCTCGATGTCTCTCTCTTCTCTCAGATATGTGTCTCGATCTCTCTGACTTCTCTTCTCAGATCTGTATCTCTTTCTCTCTCTCTCTCTCTTCTCTCTCTCTTTCTTTTTTAAGTGGGTTTAATTTTGGGTATTGAATATGGGTTTAATTTAGGTTTTTGATTTTTAAATGTAGGTGTGATTTAGGTTTCTAAATTTTGGGTTTGATTTAGGATTTGGTTTTTAGAAATGGGTTTGATTTAAGTTTTTGGTTTTTGAGTTTGATTTGGGTTTTAAAATGTTGCTGTTCTTGAAGTAGAAGATGAACATTCAACATGTTCTTGGTGTTCATGAGGTTGAAGATGAAGATTCAAGAAACGTGTAAAAAGACGAAATTACCCCTGACTTAACGGACTTTTTAACGGAGTTAACGACGAGGGACCATTTTCAAAGCAAAATCAAAACAGTAGGGATGTAATCAGCACTTATTGAAGTTCAAGGACTACTTTTGTATTTTCAGGTAAACCATAGGGACCAAAATTGTAGTTTACTCTAGATTAAAATAATAATATAGACATTTAATTTTTTTTAAAAAAATTTCAAAAATTTGTCAGAGGAGTATTATAGTCATTCAACATTCAACCGGTTCAAAGATGTGTAAGTTTTAAAATTTCGTTTGAAGACTTATTTTAATTAATGAGCTAAATTAATAAGAAATACTAAAGCTGTTCGATTTTGGGACAAGTCCCTAAGTGAAGGGTTGGTCATTACGGGCCCTAGAAGGGAGAAGTTCAAAAAACCCAATAAACTATCATATTTTGAATGGTTAAGTCTTTGAACTATTTTTTTGAATGAAAAAACTATTAAACTTTCTCATTTTGAATGATTAGGTCCCTCAACTATTTTTTTGAACTTTCTAATTTTGAATGATTAAGTCACTCAACATTTTTTTTGAATAAATAAACCATCGAACTTCTAAAAATTGGTTATCTTTTTTTTAAAGATACATGTAACTGACGATGAAGGTTTTAAAGTAAAAAATATCAAAATCAGTTTTACCGTTCTCAAATTATACGCCATTAAAACCCCCCACAGACAATCGTATCGCTCCGCCTCGCCTCTCCCCATTGCCCTTACAATGTTCATTCTCCATATCACCTAACACGTACGTTGCTCCTGACATCGATCTCCCTCTTTTTGATTTATTTTTTATTTATTAAAAGAGGAAGAATCAAAAGATAATCGGTTCCATGTAGTTTTTTTTGGGTTAAAATGATGTAAGTAACCAATTTTTAAAAGTTCGATGATTTAATTTATTGAAAAAAAAATATGCAGGGACTTAATCATTCAAAATTGGAAAATTTAATGGTTTTTCATTCAAAATGAGAAAGTTTAATGGTTTTTTTATTCAAAAAATTAGTTTAAGGACTTAACCATTAAAAATACAATAGTTTGTTGGGTTTTTATGAACTTTTCCCTAACTAGAATCATACTCGCGTAATGCAACGAGATATATCATGATTTTAAGGGAGTTTAAAGTGGTAAGAGATAATGATTGAAAGTTAATAAATAACATTAAATTTAGTACATAAAACTTTAATAGTTGTTTTTAAGAGATTTTAAGTACTTAGCATTAAATAACGGTACATTAACCTTTAACAGTTGTTTTTAATAGTTTTTTTACACGTGATTTATAATATAGTACAGAAGTTTAATAATAATGTAATTTATTTTAGATTTTGATAATATTATGTTTTTTTAAAATAAAAATTAAATATTCTGTTAGATTTTCTTAATTAAATTTTAGATTTTTTATATTTAGAATTTGATTTTTATTCTTTATTTAATTATGCAGGGGAGTGATTTTAGGGGATTAAAATGGGGAGTGATTTTAGGGGAGTTAAAGTGGTTAGAGATAACGATTGAAAGTTAATAAATAACATTAAATGTAGTATATAAAGCTTTAATGGTTGTTTTTAAGAGATTTTAAGTAATTAACATTAAATAACGGTACATTATGCTTTAGAAATTGTTTTTAAGAGTTTTTTATCCGTGCTTTATCTATACTATATTATAAAAACGACATAAAAACCTGTTAATTACAACATTTTAAGCACAAGATACAACTAATTAAAGCCAATTACTTAATTTACAATTTCTTAATGCTTTGGTACAACCTTTCCAAGCACAGTATCTCACATAATCATCTATTTGTGGAATGGATACTCATTTAATAATATAAATATTTGTTTTTTTGATGGAGGATTTTATAAAATAGATTTTATGTTAGCATAATCTATTTTAAATGTGGATTTTACATTTAAATCTATATTAATGAGATGTAATATAAAATCTTTTTTCTTCCGTATTTTTTTATATTACATCTCATAATGATTTTTTTATATTTTATTTTATAAAATCTTTTTACATAATGAGATGTAATATAAACTCTTTTTTCTTCCGTATTTTTTTTTTGCTAATATAAAATATATTTTATTTTATAAAATCTACACGTATTTTATATTAGCATAATATAAAATTTACACGTGTTTTATTTGCTAATATAAAATCTACACGTATTTTTTTCACGAGCATTAAAAGAAGAAAAAAAAAAGGTTGATATGAATAAAAAATAAAAAATAACGAGATACACTCAAGGTTCTAAATGTCGTGAGGTGTGGCGTGGCGGCGAGGCTAAGCCTCAAGCCTTAGGAGCCATGGAGGCGTGACTTATAGCGTCAAATTTCTATTTTAAATATAATATTACATATAAAACATATGTTTTGATGCGTTACTCAATGAGTCAATAGTAATAAGCAAGTTAAATTAGGCTGTATATATTAAAAACCTGCAAATGAGACATTAAAAACATAAAAAGAAACCAAATATTGCATTGTAAAAACTGCGCATTAAGCCATGGCGTGCCATGGGCTTAACGTGGCGTGAGATACAAGTCTTGGTGCCATGGCGCGCCATGGCGGCTGTGTGGCGAGTTTTTTAGAACAGTGGATACACTAATAAATTATCGTATTCTTTAAAATAAAAATATTCCGCAATACTTTCCAAATTAACCAAGTGTAAAGAAAATAAAATAGAAACGATGTAGATATAAAAATATTCTTCCATATTTTTAATATATTTACATTTAAATGTAAAATCGAAAATGAAAATAAAAGATTTTAAAATATTCTCTACATTCACTATAAATATATATAACTTCTCTATGTATCATCCGAGTACAAGAAAAAGACGAACGGTCGGGTGTCAATGATGGAACCTGCAACTGAACAAAAGGTATTCCACTATATTTTTGTTTCTTTGAAAAACTACTTTTTTATATTTTATTTTATTTACTGAGGATTTGTTTATATTTTTCAAAACCCACAATCATATTTTTCGAAGTAGGGGAATAAGATATATATACATATCTTTATTTTTATCGACTAATACTATGAGGTCTTGAAGTCAATAGTCAGATAAATTTTCAAGTGGTACTGAGTGGATTTGAACTATATCAGTTGAGTTGTCGGTTACAAAAGATAGAAATCATTTATTTTCTTTGTCATATTTGAAGTGGGATGAATGTTGTTAATTAATCTACAGATTTATACGTTCAAAGTGATTGTCAAGTGTTGTCGAGGAAGTTTCAGAAAAATTGCAAAATCTGTAAAAACGTATGTTAATATTTATAATTATTTCAATAATAGTGATATGTTGTGAGACATGTCGTTTGAGTTTTAAATAATATAATACAAAACTATTACCAATATTATTGCACAAACTCATAACAACAAACGATTAAGAATATATGCAAGTTAACCACTTATGGAAATAGATTCGTTTTTTACATTGTATTTCATTAACTGTTAACAGAGAAATTACGTTTCATTTTAACTCGGTTCAATATTCCAACAAAAAATTTATCCTTCTGTGCAATGCACGGACCCAACACTAGTAATATAGTATAGATATATAAAGATTTAATGGTTTTTAAGAGATTTTAAGTATTAACATTAAATAACGATACATTATGCTTTAGAAATTGTTTTTAAGAGTTTTTTATCCATGTTTTATAATATAACTAGAAGCGTACTTGCGCAATGCAGCGAGATACATCACGATTTTAATGTTTCATTTATTTTTTTGTCGATTTACAGTACGATTTTGGATGGTTTTGAGAAAATGATAATGTTTTTTTTATAAATTTGTTTAATTTAGACTTAATCATATAATGTTTTTTATATAAAAAAAATTAAATATTTTGTTAAAATTCAATTATTATCTTATATATTTTAACGACATCTAGAATAAATAACCAATTACATAATTAAAACAAATTTACAGTAATATAATATATTAATTAATAGTGATATATGGAAATGTCTGTATAAAAAGAAGGCCATGCACATACCAAATTGGTGGGTGTTAGAAGTATGCAGTAGTAATATGTATCTTGTGCTTTGATACTTGTAAATTAAGAGATTTTTAAAATCTTATATAAAATGATGGTACCTTGTGCCTAATAATTTGTATTCAAGAGTTTTTTATCTGTGCTTTATAATATAGGATATAGATATAGATAAGAATGGATGTAAGAGCATCACAATGGTCGACCAAACAAAAATACTTATTAATTTTGCCATGTCTATTTTTTACTAAAGGGCTTTTATTCGATAGTCGTTTATTGTTAAGGATCAATACTCTAAGTTACTTTACTGTATAAAATTATAGTCCATCAAAACAATATCGTATGCAACACTTTATCCGGTAAGCGCCTATTGGATAAGAGTCGTCATTCTCAGTTACCGGGTTAGACTCTCCATCATTATCATTGGTCTTACCGAGTAAGATTATCGTCCCTTCTCATGTTCATCCAGTAAAATAAATGACACGATAAGTGTTTACCGAGTAAACGTTTAACAAACGACCCCTAATTCATATTATTATAAAAAAGGTACTCTTTCAATACAAAAATCTATCAAAAACTTTTTAACACACAACTCTATTTAAATTATTTTATACAAACCCTCTCTTCCAAATACCTTGTAAATCCATAAAAACCATCAAACACATGTCGTGTTAATTGTTAATCTATTGTAACCAAAATTTGTGAAATTTTATCCGGGTCTTTTTCGTAACAATATTATATGATGTTTATGTTTTTTGATATTCGCTGTTGGTGTCGTTTTGATTGTCTTGACAAGAGCTTTTCAATGATGTATTTTGTTACAAAAAGTATTTACTTCTAATTTGCATATTTAATAAATAAGTAATAAAGGCTTAAATGAAATATGATTGACTAGAGAAGGCAATGTAAAGGTTTAATTGAAAATTCACTATTTGATCAACCGTTCTTTGTACAACAAGTCTTTTATGCCATAAGCTTTCAAAAAAGTCATGCATGCAATGATTTTACCCTTTAACAAGGGTTTTTGAAATAGTAAACGATCTTTAGAAAAGCTAGCTTCTATTAGAGATGGTTTAAGATATAATCATATCATGAATCAAGTTGTAGTTGTTGATTACTATCAACTCGTTGGACCCCTTCGCAACACAGATTTTGTCATAGGCCACCAACTTTGATGTTGCCGTTGGTAACAAGAGAAAGGTAGCTCAAGAGGTAAGAGTAGTAGGTTGTCAATGACTAATAAACAACGTTGATATAAATAATAATTACTATTTTTTATTTTTGTTTTTCATTAAATGTTTTAATTCTATTTTTCTAAACAAATGGAATTGATTATCAATGACTCTTCGTCTTCTACCAATGGAACTAGCTTGTCAATGTTAGGGGTTGTTCGGTAACGGCTTATTGGGTTGTATAGCAGATATGGCTTATTCGCTCAGCCATATCTAGCTGTTCGGTAGGAGCTTATTCGCTCAGCCGATGGCTGAGCGAATCAGCTACAAAAACCAAGTCATATAGACTCAGCCAATACATTTTATTACTTTTCCCCCAACTACCCTTCTCCCCAACCCCACATTAAACCGATTCCACATCTGTGATTCCATCTCTTCTCCAAGGATTCCACATCTGCGTATCCACAGAAGGGGTCGTCTTCCCCCATCGTTTCCACAGAAGACTTCTCCACAGGTGTGGTGCAAAAAGAAAAAAGAATAAGCCGGTCTCGTCTTCCCCACAGGTCTCGTCGAGACCTGTGACCTGTGACCACAGTGGTGGTGGTGCAAAAAGAAAAAGGCAGAGAGAGGGAGTAAATGGTTTCTGCAACGGTACCCATTTACATCACTACCTCCATCCTCAACTCCGGCTGTTCCATCGCCGTCACCTGTTCTTTGCGGGAGGGGAGATAAGAGGACGAAGAAGGGGAAGATTTTCAAAGGATCTTACAGAAACTCGAGGCCAAAGAAGGAGAAGAAGATTCGACGCATTTGTCTGATTGTGATTTTCGAGTCAACCCCTTGGCCTCTTCCTTTTAAACTCATCTGATTTTCATTATGTAGCCCTAATTTGTCTGATTGTGATTTTCAAGAATTCTAGTCATTTTCTTGTTGATGTTCTGTTATCAACTATCGATGGAAAAGAAAGTATTCATTTATTAATCAAATATTAAAAGTTCAGTGAGATTTTTTCAATGTGGTTCAATTACAAGTTTATAATTTGAAGTGTATCTTTTCATCATTTTTATTAAATTGTTATTTCAATTAGACAAAAAAATGAACTGAAGGGTAAAATAGTCATTACCAACATTCAGACTGTTTATTCAGCACCATAACCGAACAACAACTTATCTGTTAACACCCAGACAACTATATCCATACAGACAACTATATCCATACAGGTCTTAACAGAAAACGAACCGAACAACACCTTAGTCTATTAAGAGCATCTCTAATGCAAGGTTCTTATAAACAAAAAGTGCAATGACTTATAAGAACTAGCATTGAGGAGAGTTCTTATAAGAACCTAAAACCCTCTAGGTTCTTAAATAAGAACCTTGGTTCTTACCATGAAGTTTGTGTGAAATGACAATTTCCTCATTTTTATTGGTAATTAAATTAAATATTTGATATTTATTTATTAATATATAATAATTATATATATATGGATAGAGCCGAGTCTAACCATATTTGTGTTAATCTGGGCCGTTTAAAATCCCTAAACTTTTAATCTGGTCCTTTCAAATTCCTATTTTCAAGGGAGAGCACTGCTCCTTCCATCTCCCGCACGGCTCTTAATCCCCACCCCCAAATAACTATCCAACCCACTTCCCCATTTCTCTCCCTCTCTCCCTCTCTCCCTCTCTTGCCCCTAATTATATATATATATGGATCGAGTCGAGTGTAACTGTTTTTGGATGAATCTGAGTCGTTTAAAATCACCTCAGATTAAATCGCAGCCCTTCAAATTCCTATTTTCACGGTGGTGTTTAATTCCCACCCCCAAATCAGCCCACTTCCCATTTGTTTCCCTCCCTCCCCTCACGCCTCCACGACTCCACGTTCCAGCCCCACTTTCTCTTCCACGAACTCTCTCCGCCTTCAACTCCACGTTCATGAGTTCCAACTTCCATTTCCACATGTTGCTCCTACACAAACCCTCCCCCCTCTCCATGTTCTGCTTCTGCAAATTGCCCTAATTCTCTCCCTCTCCCCCCATTTCATCGTGTGATTGAGTATTTTCGATTACTATCCATTTCTCTCCACTTCACGGCAACTCCCTCCCGTCTTCGCCTAGACCAAATGCTAAAAGTTCGTTCTTCTCTGATTCCATTTCATTGTTCTCGGTTCCGGATGCTGCTTACTCCCCAGGTTTTTATTTCTCCATCTCTAATTTCTGGTTGGACTTTCTCCATCTCGAAGATTTCCAGTGTAGTATGGCTTATTCCATCTCTGGTTTAGGGTTTAGAAACGATTGCTCTCAATCAAAAATCCAAATATTCATCTCCTCTGGTATGGATTCCAATCTGGACATGTTCTTGATAGCATAAATGGTTCTTTTAAACACAATTGCATAAATAATTTATCCTATGGTTTTTTTTACACTGTTGGGAATTTTTT
This sequence comes from Arctium minus, assembly GCA_954870635.1. NCBI lineage: Eukaryota > Viridiplantae > Streptophyta > Magnoliopsida > Asterales > Asteraceae > Arctium > Arctium minus. The sequence goes on from OX941082.1 coordinate 14,850,494, forward strand.
GTTCCAGGTACCCAAGAGCATCAACAATTATTCATCTATGTTCTTGAACAGGTTTTTGCTCCCATCTTGGTTCACTAAATTGTTGTTTGATTTCTTAAGATAGAGGGTTTATTTTTGAATCGATTTTTGTATACTATGGTTAAATCGTTTTTTGAATAATAGGGCTAAATTTATTTTTGAATCTTTATTCATCTCATCATTGATTTTGTTGTATACATCTTTTGTTACTTGCGTATTAAACGATCCTCGTGAGCACTTGCATATCGTGGGATTTTAATAATTTGATGTTTCTTGCTTTTATCGGATCAGGTGACAATGTTTTCGCGAACGACTTATGTTTGGCAAGCCTAAGCAAGAAGGGAATGTTGTTACTACATTAGACAAATTAAACGAGGTACTCTTTGAGATTTATATGTTTCCTTACAAGTTTCACTATTTTTTTTCATTTGTCGAAATCTGGTTGCTTTTCTAAGTGGAAATTCTTATCTACTTGGTGATCTTGGTTGGAAGAATTGGTTTTTGTGATTGGTTTCTAATAGTCTACTTTAAGGTTCATCTACATGTTTATGCTTATTTTTATTTTTATATCCTTACATTAGGATTGAATAATTAGTTAATACTAACATTATCAAATGACAAAATAAATTGTTCTTTCTTGGAAAGTTGTGATGTTGGGATATGGATGTGGAACCCTACTTGGATTGGCAATGGGAAATCTAATGTTATCAACGGGAAGACCAAAGTGGCTCAATGGGATGAAGTAGGGCATATAATCTTGATGAGGCGAAAGAAGAGAAGATACATGTAGGAAATGAAATTAGGTACGTGTTTCCCATGTTTTCCTATTTCACCAAGTTGTGCAAAATGAATGTTTACTCTTTTTTTTTCTTTTTCAATAGTTCATGATGCAGGTAAAGAAGTTGGGTGGAACATGCGGTTGTAGATCTAGGGTCTTAATTATGTTGCATTTTGTGTCTTTGGATTATTATTATATTATTATTGCTATTGCATATATATATATATATATATATATTAAATATGTTGGTAGAATTTATTATTTGAAATGGGTGATCATATGGAACCATGAAGCGATGGTCTGTGCCATTGTATCCCCCTAAGTAGGTCCACCCCTGATTGATTGAAAAGAGGAGTTACTTGATTGAAGAAGCTTACTTTAGTCTCTCCTCACCTACTCTGCAGTGACCCTTGAAATGTTCTTCCATCTTTTCCGTGTATTCAATAATTTTAATAATCTGTGCAGATGCTTGAAATTTTAGAGAAGAAAGAAAAGGCACTTCTGAAGAAAGCTTCCGCAGAGGTCGAAAAGGCAAAGCAATTTACAAGTGCAAAAAATAAAAGGGTATAAATTGAGATTTAAATTTACGTCTTGCGTTTTTGCAAGTTGAATTTGTGTGGTGATTTTGATTTATAATTTATATGGTTTAGTGTCAATACATCTTCGTCCTATGACATATGCTAAACTTTGTATTCTCGTGTGTTCAAAGGTAATTGTTGAAAACCTCTTCTTTTTAGTTACCTATTTCCTCTCATATTCACTATTGCTAAGTATTACGCACGTGGACCTTGAAGCTTTACTCTTATTTGATGAGTTTTTGCATGTTGACCTTGAAGCTTTACTCTGATTTGTTGAGTTTCAATGTATATTTCAAGGCTTATTGTTGGTGAAGTTTTCTTTCATAGATTAAGACCCTGTTTCCTTGATTTCTTTTACTACATTCATCAATGCACTGCTTGTAGGTAAGGGCAATTTGGGAATTGGGACAGTAATCGAACACTTAGTTCATATGCATAAAACTCATGTATCTTAGGTTGAGAAATCATTTGGAAAAATATAAGGGGGATGATAAAAGTCTATGGAGCTTATTGAAACACTACTTGAAGTAGCGGTTTGAAAAGCTTATGGCTTACGAACAGGGTTTTTCAATATACTCAAAGGATAAGTTGACTTATTGTTGTCAAACATGGCCTTATATGCTTATCATGCAGGTGTCTTAAAGCATTGACTGCAACTCTGCAGTATAACAGGAAGCTTAAAGTTAAAGATCTGGACTTGGAGGAATTGTTGCTGGATGGCAGTGAAGAGGGTGTTGATGGAGATCCGAACATGTCAAGTGAACTTGCTCGCTGTTTTCGGGCACTGGCAATGCCGCTTTTCTTGATGAATTCCTCAAGGCAAGACTTGACCCCGATATCAGTGACTCCAAAAGAAGAACCCCTTTGGTAATCTACTAATCTTTCCGTATCTTGATCGTTATAAAATCGATCTCATTTACAACCAAGAAAAGTTTCCAATTTGATTTTTTTATTTTGTTTAAATCACCACATTGCAACATTAATAAACAATGTATCAATATGTAAACAATAACAACTTTATTTTTTGGATATGAACTAATGGATCTTTTACTTAGAAATAGCAAGTTCAATGATCGAAACCAATATATATTGAATTAATATACGAAAAACTAGAGCTTGAATAACAACAAACAAAAGCATAAAGACCCCAAAACAGTAATATCATTTTGAAGCCTGTTTATCAATACAAACACCTTAAAGTATGGCGCACAATGTTTTAAAACCCGGCTCGACCCGGCCGGTTCAACCGGTTGAACCGGGAACCGGTCGAGAGACCGGGTCAACTATCACCGGGTTTTTGGGGATTTATGAACCGGATCGAACCGCCGGGTTTTTGAGAAAACCGGTTGAACCGGTATGATTGAACCGGCAAAAACCCGGGTTGACCCGGTTAAAAAAATAATTTTTTTATATATGCAAGAAAATGAAAAATACATAAAATTTTTGAAACCGGGTCAACCACCCGGTTGTACTGGTTGAACCGTGACCCGGTCACCACACCGGGTCAACCAAAAAACCGGTTTTTAAAACATTGATGGCGCATTATATATCCTTTGAAAACAAAATAATATTTTATATTAATTGTCCCCCCCCCCCTCACTCAATATTTCGAATCCTATACCACTGGGCTTCCATTTCAGACCCTTTACGGCCAGTGAGCTATTGTGCGCTACTGCAATGAGGAACGATAACAGTTGTGAAATGCCTCTTGAAACATGACCTGCTCGTAGATTCAAAGGACCACCATGGATCAACGGCTACTCGTGCTTTAACGGGGCTAATGTGAACGATCACACCATCAAGAACAATATTCTGACAGAGAATTTGAAGGATTTCATTGCAAAAAGAGAGGTCGTGTACCAAATCAAGCTGCCAAATCAAGATCTAGTGACGGAGACCGTTTCTTTCGGTGGCCGGAAAGGGAAAGGGAAGATTGAGGGGGCTATTTTGGGAAAATCACAAGGACAATTTGTTGGTAGGGTTAGTATTTAAAAGAGGCTTCCTATGGTAAGGAAGAAAATTAGTTTTAAAGAGGCTGGGAAACTTATTAAGATGCCAAATTTATTGATGGAGCTCGAGATTATTGCAAAGTACATGCTTATACTTTGTGCATGAATAGTTGTACATTTTCTTCAAAATTGGGTTTTTTATAATGACAATTAAAGCTTATTTATGGTTTTCTTTAAGGTGAAAAGTTTAGATTTGATGCTACAGATGCAATAAGCACAAATGAAGATGGAGCATAAATTGACATCATTGAAGTGATTAAAGATAACAAGCTTTTTGTAGGACAAATGCCTTGATGGTTTATACAAAAACTAATCAATAAAACCATTAATCAAAGGTACAAATAAACCGACCAAGGCAGGTTACCAAAAAAGAAGGAAATGTTACGGTTTTGGTCGTATGTGTATCATTTACGCATTGCTAGATTGTGCAAACTGACTGATGCCATAACTTAAGGTTATTTTATTATATCCATGGGTGTGGTGAGGTTTGTACCTAAATGTGATGTGTGGAATATGGTAATATAAAATTTCATAGTTCATATCATACAAAATACAAAATTTTATAGTTTATATCTATATAAAGACGAGTTATGGTTATCTTAAAATTGTTTATGAGAAATAACTAAATAGGCATTGTGTCCAAACTCTTAAAGCTACACACCTCCCACAATCTCTTTCATATATTTAAAATCAAATCATTTATAATTTATAAATTACATTTTATATCTTTATAGTTAGTTATTTAATTAACTTTATATTCCTTAGTTTTTCATTCTTCATTTTCCACATAAAATTAACACCAAGAAGAAAGGAAATAGAACAAAAAATGGAGCATGATTATTTGTTTCGAGTTTTCAGTTTCGATTTTGAAATACTTCGCGTCGCATCGTGCACGGGTATGTAACTAGAGGACAAACCAAACGGGATAACTGAGTCTGCATGAAAGCTTTTGAAGCTGCAAAAGTTGTTTAAAATAGAATTCTAGAAACATAAACCACAACTCGAAAAATAATTGGTTACATATACTTGCTAGACTATGCCGATCGCGAAATGATTCGATTTGCTTTCGGCCCCGATAATTTGATCCAAAACTTAATACAAAAGGCCAAAATTGAGCTCAATTTAGTCACGAAACCAGTTCCTTCGCCTTCGATATCGCCATTGCTTCAATTTCGACCGATTTTGCATCCGAATCAACCCTTTTTGTCCTCACAAACCCCGTCCACGATGCCGTTACCGTATCCGAATATGGTTTCCGATGATTGTAGGTACCAAAATCAATATTTTTTTTATAGGATTAGGAGCTCAATTCGAACCTTTTAGTCGAGAAATCATCATTTCTGAAGATTGTTATACCCTATATGGGAATTTTGGATTAAGAGGAAGAAGAGATGGAATACCATCAAAGATTGGTCATTATTTCATTAAAGGACATTGTAAACATGGCAATAACTGTAAGTTCTTTCATGCACAATCGATAACGGATTTTAACTCGAACGAACTCGATGATCAAGTTGCGTTTTCACCCGGTTCGCTTGAAAAACTCGAGTTTGAGATCACGAAAATCTTGAAATCGAGAAGGGTAATCCGATTTCGATCGCTTATTTGCCTATGATCTATTATGAAAGATACAGAAGGACCCTTCAAGCCGAAGGGTACCTGACCGAGAGTCAAAGGCACGAAAATCCGGTTATAGTTTGACTAAGCCTCTTGCTCGATTGGAAAAAAGCATTCTGCAATGATGAAAAGACTTATCAATCAAATAACATAATCTAAATTAAAGTCAATTAAAGTCATGTTGTATACCCGACCAACGGACGGGTATAACACTAGTTATTGATGTTGACATGAGGTTCTTATAAGAACTATCATTGTGGATTTTTATATAAAATTTTAAATTAATGAGTTGGAAATTAGGTGACACCAAAAAATGTAAAAATGAGATTTTTGTAAGAACCTCAATAGCATCTCCAACAACTTCTCCAAAATGAAGTAAAAAGTCAAAATCTCCAAAAAAAAATCACCTCCATCTTCAACAGATTTTCTATTTTGGAGATTACACAATTAATTATATTATTAAAATATTCAATACAACTCATAAAATATTATTTTTCTCTCATAAATATTTAATTTAAAGCAATTTCATTGGTAGAAGAAAAATAAAAACATATTTCTCTCATAAGAGCATCTCCAACAACTATGCTAAAATTGAAATAAATGAGATTTTAGCATTTTTGTTGCTCCGATAGCTATGCTATCCTCTATGCTAAAATAGAGAAAAAAAGAGAGAGATTGTAAAAATATCTAAGTTTAAAGAAATTTCTAAATAGATAGTTTTCTCCCAAAATTAATTATTATCCTCAAAAATCAAACTTTTTCTCTACCAACTTTCCATATATTGTATATTTTAATAATATAATTAAGGGGTTGTTTGGCAGTTGCTGAATGGTTTAGTGCAGAATGATTAAGTGGTCTGAATGATTGAAAGGTTTTTATGATATAATGTAAAATGAAATATAGTTGTTTGCTAATTGTTCATAATGAAATCAAGGATCTTAATGGTTAAAGGAGGGTCAGGGTACAAAATCATTAAGAGGATTTTGGAACCATTAAGAGGCAACCCTTTTTTTTGCCAAACAGGATTTACCTCTTAGCGATTCAGAGGTTGCCTCTTAATGGAACCATTAAGAGGTAAACAAACAGCCCCTAAATAAATTGAATATTTAATAAGATAATTAATACTAGAGTTGCTAAAATAGAATAGCTGTTGGAGTTTGATGCAAAACTTTTTAGAGATTTTGATTTTTTTACTCTGTTTTAGAAAAAAAATAGCATAGCTGTTAGAGATGCTTTAAGTAATCATTTTTGGAGATATCTCTAAATTTGGAGATTTTCATCATCTCTCTCCTACTTTTTCCATTTTTGAGAAGGTTTTGGGTAATTTGTTGGAGCAAAAAATCCCCAAAATCTCCATTTTGGAGAAGCTATTGGAAATGCTCTAATACCTATAACAGACCGATGAAACCAATACTTATGATGTCGAAATCAACAAAATATCAATATGTAGTCGTCATGGTTTATTAGAATCCATATGCATGATTATACCATATAGGTATCCCAAAGAATTTCTTTCTCCTATACGTTCCTTAATTTTCTACTATCTTCTTCATCGATCTCCTGCTCATTTGGTTGATTGCTACCAATATGAATATATTTTTGTGATTACATCAAATCCTGGAGGTAAACAATATTGAAACTTCAAGCAACCAAGAGAAGTACATGTTAGAAGATAAATGTGATGAAGGTTTGAGACTTCGATGTATTGATTGAAAGAATAAACGTACAATACGAAAGTAATAAAATGAGAATCGTTAACCTAGACTATAAAATACAAGGTATTTATACAGAGACTATATGGGCCTGGGCCTTATACGAACATGGGCCTGAGCCCTCTACACATGTACATTAACATCCCCCCTCAAACTCAATCGGGAGAAGAATGAGCCAGATGGAGTTTGCAAACTAGATCACAAAACCGTCCTGGTAGATGAGCTTTAGTAAAGATGTCGGCCGGTTGATCAAGAGTTGAAATAGGAAGAAACTGGATAGTCTTACAAGTCACGTGTTGACGAACAAAGTGACAGTCAATTTCAATATGCTTCGTTCGCTCGTGAACGACATCATTGTGAGCAATCTGAATCGCACTGTTGTTGTCACACCACAATTGAGTTGGAGAATGTTGAGGAGCCCCCATGTCAGAGAGTAGCCAGCGTAACCACACAAGTTCTTGAGCCGTGTCAGCTAGTGCTTGATACTCAGCTTCAGTAATGGATCGAGCTATGAGAGATTGTTTCTTGCTCCGTCAAGATATGAGATAGTCTCCAAGAAAGAAACAGTAGCCGGTAGTGGAGCGACGATCAGTCATGTCACTGTCCCAATCAGCATCAGAAAAGTCTCGCAAAGTCAATGAGGATGTGGATGGAAAATGAAGACCATGAAACATGGTCCCTTTTAAATATCGAATGATGCACAGGACAACAGCATAGTGATCAGAACAGGGTGTAGACATGAACTGACTGACGGTATGAACAACATAGGCAATGTCAGGTCGAGTCACTGTCAGGTAGACAAGTGACTCCACTAACTGTCGATATAGAGTAGGATCACGCAGAGGAGGTCTAGCATTCGGAGCCAAATGAAGGTTGTGCTCAAGAGGAGTGGATGCAGTTTTGTTGTCAGTAATCCCAGCTTTTGACAAGAGATCTGAGGTGTATTTGGCTTGACAAAGGCAAATTCCCGATGGATCTGAGAGCACCTCAAGACCAAGAAAATAGTGTAAAGAGCCAAGATCCATCATCTCAAAACAGGAGTTGAGAGATGTCTTGAGACTAGCTATGCATGTAGAGTCACTGCCAGTAATAATCATATCATCCACATACAAGAGAAGTAAGATTGTGCCAGCCTCAGTGGACCGAGTAAACAGTCCTGAATCATAGTTGCTGGGTGAGAAACCTAGAGAGGTGACTGTGGAACTGAACTTCTCAAACCAAGCTCGCGGAGCTTGCTTGAGTCCATAAAGAGCCTTCCGAAGACGACAAACATGACCTTATGGAAGTCGAACGCCTGGAGGAGGTGTTATGCAGACTTCCTCAAATAAGTCACTGTTCAAGAATGCATTCTTAACATCCATCTGAAAGAGAGGCCATTGTTTTGTAGTTGTGATGGCTAGGAGACTGCGAACAGAAGTGACTCGAGCAACAGGTGCAAATGTCTCCTCATAATCAATGTCGTACTCTTGATTGAATCCCTTTGCCACCAGGCGAGCTTTGTACCTATCAATAAAGCCATCGGATTTTGTCTTGATTTTGAACACCCATTTGGAACCAATGGGTGACTTACCCGGTGGAAGGGGAACAGAGTCCCATGTCTGAGCTTTGTCAAGAGCCTGAAGTTCCTCATCCATAGCCTTCTGCCAATCAAGATTAGAGGAGGCTTCCTTGTAGGAAGTAGGTTCGTGATTGGACAACAGAGTAGCATAAACATGATAATCACGGAGATGAGAAGGAACTTGTCTTACCCTTTCTGATCGTCTAACATTCGGAGATTGAGACGTTCCAGGAGCCAAAGACTCAGCAGGCAGCTCAGATGTTGGTGGTGCGGATGGAGCAGATGATTGATGTTGATCAGGAGAACTCTGAGATGTAGGTGGTGGAGGGGCAGGAGACTCTGAAGGAGAGGCAGAGTTAGAAGATGTTGGAACAGTAGGTGGAGATGATATGAAGTCAGATTGGAGTGAGTACAATGAGACGGAAGCATCTGTAAAGAACGGAGTGGTGAAGGTAGGGGACTCACGAAACTTGGATATAGAAGATTAAGGAACATGTTCCCAGAAGGTAACGTGACGAGATATACGAAGACGCTGGGAGATAGGATCCCAACAGCGATAACCCTTATGCTCAATACCATATCCAAGGAAGCAGCAAAGTCTGGAGCGAGGTTCAAGTTTGGTATGTTCATGAGATTGTAACTGAACAAAACAAGTACTACCCCAAACTTTTAGAAGTTCATAGGCAGGGGTGACCTCATGAAGAGCCTCATAAGGAGACTTATTATTAAGGTTGGGGGTAGGATGACGATTGATAGTGTAAACTGCAGTGAAAGCAACTTCACCCCAAAAAACGTTCTGGACATTTCACAGAGATGAGAAGAGTGCGAACCGTATCAAGAATATGACGGTGTTTGCGTTCGGCACGACCATTTTGAGGAGATGTGCCAGGACAAGAGTAATGAGAGAGAGTCCCCTGAGATTGAAGAAAAGAAAGAAGAGAGGACTCTTTGTATTCCATAGCATTGTCAGCTCTAAGAATCTTTATAGGTTTTGAGAATTGGGTTTGAATCATCCGAGCAAACATAATATAAATTTTAGGTAGTTCCGAACGATGTTTCATGAGATATATCCAGGTGAAACGTGTATGATCATCAATAAAAATAACAAAATATCGAGCACCCCCCATGGAAGGATGTGGTGTTGGTCCCCATACATCAGAATGAATAAGATCAAAAGAAGAAGTAGAATTAAATTCATTCGTTTCAAAAGATAAAGCATGATGTTTGCCAAGTTTGCATGATAAACAAGAAATATTGTCAGTTGATACACAATTTCCTAACACCCCTAAAGTAGCTAATGATTTTATTCTGGCTAGAGACAAGTGACCTAGCCGGGCATGCCACAAATCAAAGGAAGAAGTGCTGTAAACTGAGGCAACAAGACTTGAAGAGGGTAATGGAAGACGAAGGTAGACCACTTCAATCATCCGTCCAACTTTACGGTCGAGTCCAAGGATCTGCTTGGTCTTTGGATCTTGTACAACACAACCAGAAGAATGAAATAAAATGATCAAATTAGATTCCAGAAGATGTGCATTCGAAACTAAGCTCAGAGATAGTTTCGAAACATTTAGAACATCCAGTAATTGAATATGAGGAGTGGGGACATTTCCACTAAAAGATACCGGTAGGCCAGTGTTGTCAGCAGTTCGTACTGACGTAAAATGCTGAGGTGGTTTCTTAGAAACAAAACCATCAGTGCAGGGTGTCATATGATTGCAACATCCAGAGTCAAAAAGCCATAAGTTACCTGATGCAGCTGAGTGTGGAGAATTCATACCCATAGCACCAGACATGATCTGCTCCATGAGTTTCTGATTGCGACGCATTAGTTCCATTAGGTCAGGTGAGAAGACTGGAGAAACCTCGTTATCAGCAATAGTAGACCCAGCAACATCGTGAGTCCGGTTCTGAGGGCCAATATGCTTTGAGTTCTTCGGGAAATCAGACTCATAATGGCGCAGATGAGTGATGTCACACCTACGACACTTGCGAATAGGACAATCAAGGAGAAGATGAGCAGTAGAATGGAAAAAGGCACACTCAGATGTGTTCGTCTTTCCCACAGGCTTGAAATGGTTGCTGTTGGTCCATTTACCTTTGGACTTGGGATGAGACGTGTAGAGAACGCTATCAGTAGCGGGCACCGGTGAACGCATGTGAAGACGAGTTTCTTCACTTAACAATTCGGATATGGCTTCTTCAAGAGTGGGTAGAGGCTGCCTATGAAGAAGAGAAGCACGAACATTCTCAAATTTATCAGTAAGACCCATCAGAATGGTGATCAAATGTAGCTGGTTGAAGTAGGTTGTGAATTGTTGAGCTGTTTCATCAAAAATCTGTGGTGCTCCAAGACTTATATGATCTCTGAGAGACTGCATTTCAGAGATATAAGAGTTTACAGATCGATCAGGAAGCTGACGTTTGTTCTGAAAGGTGGTCCACAGATGATACTGATGAGATAGACCTGATGACGTGTACCGCTTGGCTAGAAAATCCCAGAGACTCTTGGCAGTGACATAGCCAATAAACTGTTGGTTGATCTCAGGAGTAGTGGAGGCATTAATGAAACCCAGAATACGAGCATTATTGATGTCCCACTCATTCATGCGTTTTGCAAAGTCAACAACATTCTCATCTGCATCCTGAACTGGAAGTTTAGATGCACCAGTAACATAGGTGTAAATCCCATGGGATTTTAGCAGAATTGTCATATGGTGATGCCACAGGATGTAGTTGCTACCATTGAAAATAACTGAAATGGGATTTGAATGACTGAGATTGGCAGCCATAGATGGGACGAGAAACAGTTCACTGAGCGACCGATAGGATGTGCGACCAGTAGGATGAGCGACCGGTAGGATGTGCGACCGATAGGATGAGCGACCGGTAGTATCGATCGGTAGGCTTGCGACCGACCGGTAGAAGATTGCGACCGGTATGAAGTGGACCGGACTTGGGTGTTGACCGGTATTAGCGACCGGTATGCGTCGACCGGTGTAACGACCGATATAGTGTTAGCGACCCGTATGATGTTTGCGACCGGTAATCTTCCGGTTTGCGGCTAGGGTTTGATTATGGAGAGGGCGGCGATGGCGAATAAACAGATACCACGAAAACCTTGATTAATCAATTAACAGATAAACAGATACCACAATCGATTAACAAACAACGATCGATTAAGGCGATGAGAGGCGGTGAGTGGCGACTGGATTTCGACGAGCGACGAGCGACGGCGGCGAGGGGCGACTGTGGTTCGGATGAACAGTGACGATGAACAGTAAACCGATGAACAGTGACGATGAACAGTAAACCGATGAATAAACCTACAGCTCTGATTCCATGTTAGAAGATGAATGTGCTGAAGGTTTGAGACTTCGATGTATTGATTGAAAGAATAAACGTACAATACGAAAGTAATAAAATGAGAATCGTTAACCTAGACTATAAAATACAAGGTATTTATACAGAGACTATATGAGCCTGAGCCTTATACGAACATGGGTCTGGGCCCTCTACACATGTACATTAACAGTACAATTGTAAACTTAAGGACATGGATCTTCTCTTGGCATTATCCTGATTATACTTCTTATCTAATTCTACGACATACAAAGTTTTCACAAAAATTTGAAAAAAAAATATATACATTTTAGTTTGTTGAGAAAAACTAAAAATGACAATTTTAATTTGTAAACGAGTATTACAGTGATGTTATTAGTAAATCATCATGTATCTGACGTTGATATCTAAAGATTGCTAGAGGAAGTATACTTAAAACTAACAACACCAAACCAATGGTCTTAGCCGTTAAATAACGATTTTTCGATGATGATTGTCGAATATTTACAATAACTAATTATATACAAAGAATAATATTGATGCACTTATCTATTGATTTTTATATTAAACTACACGTTTGACTCCCAACAACCTGATTTATCGTGATAATATATGTACTTTGGACAAAAGAAATACCAATAGCTCTCTATACCCACGACCATATTCTTTATTCTTTTTCTAATTGAATTATCACAAGAAAACAAAATTAAAAATATAAAAACAGATACCGGAAAAGATTTGTACACGAATATCAGACAAGGTTTATTTTTAGACGTATTTCTTTGATATTAACCTTATACATATATTAATAATTATAAAGTCAAAAATATATATAAAAAAAACTAACAAGATGTCATTTCACACTAATTCAAGGTAAGACTCAATGTTATTGTATAAGAACTCAAAGTCTCAAAGGATATGAGTTTCATATAAGAAATCTTGTAAATGATACAAGTTTTTATTTGATCAATTAATAATAGTCATATCATTTGTAGTATAATATGGTACCAAAAAAGTTTAAATGGACCTTATCCTTGTAGTATTTCATGTCACACATGTCAAAATCAGAATTTTATAATCTTTGCATCTTCATTAATGTTATATCATGTTTTGGTCTAAAAACCCATACATACATACAAACAATAAATGCATGACAAGAACTTATATGCCGTCATATATTTAGTCTGAAAGCCAAGAAAGTTTCAATTCATGTAGGCATGCACAAAATGCCATCAACTTACAGAAGAGGTGATCAAACACGAAGTGGATTTAACAAACTCGATCGTTTTTCATGAAAGAGAGGGACACCATTGATATACGAAGTTAATATTGGGGTTACATCAATATATAAAAGACCTCCCATTGGCCAAATATTAATCAAATGTTTTAGCCAATCAAAATGGAGAACTATGGAGCTTAATATATATATATATATATATAGGGTCACTGTCTGCACACAACTTGGCATTGGTCAAATCGCTTCGTGTGGCTGCAAATTCATATCCATCAACTCCTATAACCAATTTGCAAGAAGATACGTTAATTTATGTGGTGGTAGATACATAACAGATGAAGCCTGGCCTAGTAGCTAGCTAGCTAGCCTTACTCCTATAAACCATACTTAATAATTCACTTTTTAAATACATATATATACAACTAATACCAAGCTTAATTTATTCCATGGTTTACACATTAATTTTACAGCTTCTGTTTTTGACATTTATGCATCGTATATGCACGTAATAATCGAGTAGGTAGTTTTAACAATGATCGAGATTCGAGATTACATGTTAATTAAACAATAACTCTACTTGATATATAATAAATTGTTAATAAAAGAACAAATAACTAAGAAAATCATTTATCAGATTTAGTTTCAAATAATTAATATTAGTTACGATAATTCACATGTTTTTATGTTAGCTAGGATGGATTAAGTTAATCCCCATTTGCCTTATAAAATTGAGAATACTATGTATAAGCAAATAATTAAAAGAAATAAGAAAATAATTTTGCTGGCCTATATAGTAATTTAAGCACATTAAATTTAGATTTATGATTATAAAACATATTATAAAGAATCTTTAATTTGATATCAAGAATCTGATGAACTCACATAATTATTACATAATGAACAAAAGATTCTTCATTTATGCTTCTTCCTTATTCATTTCGTTCTCACAAGTAAATAATTTTCATGTACGTATTTTATTAGAAAAGAAAAGAGTTCTTTTACGTTCATCAATTTTAAAATTATAGCTCTTTTCCTCTAATTAAAGTGTAATTACCATTTTGCCCTTGCAAACGAATCGCAACTTGAGGATTAACTATCCGCATAATTATTAGTCATGATAATATTTTTACGTAGTTGTGTGTCGACGCAAGTGATCAAGACTTATTTAAATTAAACAAGCCAACAAAGAAAAAGTATGCATATACTTAGATATGATTTGTGTATCATGTTTAAAAAAATAATGTACTCATTTGGTAAGGGTGGGGTTAAGGGTATAAGCGGATTGTTGCTTCATTGTTGCTTAATGCTTGTCTTTGTCTCGAAGGACGACAATGAAAAGTCCTATGTCAAAGCGCAAAACAAATTATTAATTGTTTGATTTGTTTTCAAGCTATAAATAAACTTATCGTATTTTCATCTTTATCTGTTAACATCACAGGTTGTGAATTACCATTGATTGATGTGTAGAATCTTATTAAATATCGTTTTTATTATGTTTCAAACATGTATTATAATGATTTTTTATATTGAAAACAAGTGAATGCTTACCAAATTTTTATACAATGACCGTTAACATTTTAGTTACTAAATTACAATGACTACTATGATATTTTATCTTCTGTACATTCAGAAACACAAAAAGAAATATAAATATATAATCGTTTTTAATAAATCCAATAACAAAAATAATATCATCTTAATTACTGCATGATGATTGAGACCCACATTGTGTGTACTTGTATGAAAGAATATTGTTGTTAGTATAAAGACAAGTTGTAAATAAATAAGAACAAGTAGCACATATGTCAAAAGATGTGGTAAGAGACTCCATCTACAACACTACACATTATTATTATTATCATTATCATTATTATTATGATATAACATAAATATCAATAGAAACTCGAAAATACTCTATAGTCCATTACTACATACGTATATGAATCATGAGAGGACTCAAAAGTCTTTCTACATCGACGAAAACTAGCATAAACTACACGTTTGAAAGGATTAAGTCATTATTTTATATGTGCACTATATATATATATCATTTTCTTCCCAAGCACTTTACAAAATTCTGATAATTCATAGTTCTTGTTTATATTCATAAATTAAACAAAAACAAACGTATCCAACATATCTTATATAAGAGGTAGGATGCATGAATGCATCCATTTCCTCTATTGAACCTGAGATCTCTATTAGACTCATTTTATCTCTACAAAGTAAAAATTATTATTTCCAAATGTAAAGCTTAGATCTTAAGAAACTAAGATGTAATGAATTCTACATAAAGGAGCTAATTGCAAATTAATGAAACACTTGACCTAATTGGCTATGTTAACATTTATATAGTGTTTCATATTTCAGCGGTTAGTTCTGTAATTTTTTTATAGTTTTGTTTTATATTGCTCTTTTGCTTTCCTTTGTGTTAGATATAGAAAAGTTTGCTTTCACTTTCTTTGTACTAGTCTTAGCTTTTCCCTATTAGGCTTGTTAATCTTGTATATATTGTAATCTCTTTTCTAATAAAGAGGAGGTAGATTAATGTATTAACATGGTATCAGAGCTAGAAAATTACCTGTCACCGGAACCCTAGCCGCACTTGCCGGAAATCGTCTAAACCCTAGCCGCCGCTGCCAGAATCCGTCTAAACCCTAGCCGTTGCCGTCTGGACTCGTCCAAACCCTAGCCGTCGCCGTCTTAGCCTGAAACACCGGCGTTTTCGTCCAGATCTGTGGCTGTCAGAGCCATCGACGTCCAAACCTACCATCGTCGGACCTGCGCCGCCCAGTGCTGCCGTCGCCGCCCTCTGCCGCCGTCGTCATCGCCGTATCTGAGACCCATGAGTGCCTACATGTGCCTGATCCTTCTGGTACATCTCCCGTTCCACCCCCTGATACACACCCATCATCGCCTACTGATACTTCCCCCGACTCGGTCCTTGATATCCCCGTACCGCTAC
This sequence comes from Arctium minus, assembly GCA_954870635.1. Lineage (NCBI taxonomy): Eukaryota > Viridiplantae > Streptophyta > Magnoliopsida > Asterales > Asteraceae > Arctium > Arctium minus. Next base: position 14,866,305 of record OX941082.1, read on the forward strand.
CTACTAAGCCTTACGACCCGCCTGGTGCTCCTTTCCCGGATATTCCAATTGCCTTCCAAAAAGGCACACAGACTCGCACCCGATATCCCATTCATGACTACCTTGCCTACTCTCACCTTTCTTCAGAGTCGTGTGCCTACACCACCTCCCTTGATAGCCATATTGTTCCCAGAAATGTGACTGAGGCCCTTAATCACCCAGGATGGTTTAAGGCAATGCAAGAAGAGATGGATGCCTTACAGAAGAATCATACTTGGGATTTGGAACAACTTCCTCATGGAAAGCGTAAAGTGGGTTGTAAGTGGGTTTTCACGGTGAAAGTTAATCCTGATGGTTCATTGCATCGTCTAAAAGCCCGGCTAGTTGCCAAGGGTTATTCTCAAGCCCATGGGGTCGATTATGACGAGACATTTTCTCCGGTGGCTAAAATGCCGTCTGTTCGCATTTGTATCGCTTTGGCTGCCATCCATCATTGGCCCCTTCATCAGTTGGATGTCAAGAACGCCTTTCTTAATGGCATTCTTGAGGAGGAGGTGTATATGGAACAACCACCTGGTTTTGTCATTAAGGAGGAGGTTACAAAGGTATGTCGATTGCGACGTTCATTATATGGTCTTAAACAATCTCCTAGAGCATGGTTCGGCCGTTTTTCAGATGTTCTCCAGGAGTTCGGTATGACCCGCAGTTCCCAGGATTATTCTGTGTTTTTTAGACAACATGACGGTCGACGTATCATACTGGTGGTCTATGTAGATGACATTATCATCACTGGGGATGATAGCACCGGCATCTCAAAACTAAAAGAATTTCTACAGACTCAATTTCAAGTTACTGATCTTGGACGGCTTCGTTACTTCCTTGGGATAGAAGTATCTCGATCTCCACAAGGGATTCTTCTGTCTCAACGGAAATATGTTGTTGATATGCTTAATGAGTGTGGTCTATTGGGATGTAAACCTGTGGACAGTCCGATGCTCGCTACAGGAAAGCTTCTTCCGAATGATGGAAGTCCTATGAAGGATCCAGAGAGATACAGGAGACTGGTTGGAAAATTAAACTATTTGACAGTTACTCGACCAGATATTTCATTCCCAGTTAGTGTCTTGAGTCAGTTCATGTCAGCTCCTTATACGGGTCATTGGGATGCCGCACTTCGTGTTTTGAGGTATCTCAAGGCCACACCAGGCTTAGGGATACTCTATTCAGATCAAGGTCATTGTCGAGTGGGTGCTTTCACTGAAGAAGGAGATGGTAGAATATCCGGTTTCTCGGATGCAGATTGGGCTGGATGTCCCATTTCTAGGAGATTAACTACAGGATACTGTGTATTCGTCGGAGGAAATCTAGTTTCTTGGAAAAGCAAGAAACAACATATTGTCTCCCGATCAAGTGCCGAGTCAGAATATAGGGCCATGGCAGATGTGTCATGTGAAATGACGTGGGTAAGGAGACTCCTAAGAGAACTTGGAGTAATTACAGACGACCTGATGAGATTGTATTGTGATAACCAATCAGCCATTCACATAGCCAAGAATCAAGTATTCCATGAAAGGACCAAACACATTGAAGTTGATTGTCATCTCATTAGAGACCGTGTTGTAGGAACAAGGACAGACCCTCCATCGATCCAACCGGTACACATCAAGACTGAACACCAGCTTGCAGACATTCTCACGAAGCCATTGCGGAAAACTCAAATAGACTTTATTTGTAACAAGTTGGGCATGATTAACATTTTTGCTCCAACTTGAGGAGGAGTGTTAGATATAGAAAAGTTTGCTTTCACTTTCTTTGTACTAGTCTTAGCTTTTCCCTATTAGGCTTGTTAATCTTGTATATATTGTAATCTCTTTTCTAATAAAGAGGAGGTAGATTAATGTATTAACACTTTGTATCTTCTTCTCTGTGAAATGTCGCACGCATTCTGACATGTATACAAAACCCTATCATCTCCATTAATGGTTTCTTAAGTTTATTCGTTTCTCACATGGTATCAAAGCTTTAGGTTCCGTAATCGTTACCGGTACATCATCTTCTCCAATCGATCAATTATATATATATATATATATTGCCCTAAAATATATCAATATTGCTGTTGTTCGAGACTTATCAAATCGACTGCTGCAATCCAATCCGAGACTCATCAAATCCGTTGCTGCTGTCCAAGACTCATCAAATCTGCTGCTACAATCTAGTTGCTCCAGATTCCATCGTTCTCTTTACTCATCATTGTTTTTCAATCGAGACCCACAACAACTATGTATTCTAATCAAGAATTTGTCCTGTTTGCACAAGATAAACATCAATGCTGGTATTGGATTGCATTATTGTTACTTATTGGTATTGGTTTATTCTTACCACAAAAGAATCGTACTTGCTGATGATTTATTTTGATTTTCCCGTTATCGATTCCAAATCATGGCAACTTCTCTCATAACACCTCGCTCTATTTCAATCACTCTCAATGGATCAAACTATGTTATATGGGCTCGTCAAATGACTAGTTATTATCAATCTCGTAAGTTGTGGAGAGTTGTCACCGGTTCCCTCCCTAGACCTATTCAGAAGGATAAAGAAAGCCAGGAAGATTTTGACAACAGAGAGGAAGATTGGTTGTGTAAGAATGGGGAAATTGTCACAATTATGTAGAATGGGGAAATTGTCACAATTATGTGCAACACCTCAACACTTGAGATCAACCAACAATTTGGTCTATTTGTTACAGGAAAAGAAATATGGGATTTTCTAAGGGACCGTTACACTACAAATGACTTAGTTCATCAATACCAACTTCTTTCAGCTTTTCATAGCACGCGCCAGCAACCTGGTCAATCTATCAGTGCTTTCTTATCTGAAATGCAGGTTATATGGGATCAGTTAACTCTTGTCGGACTTGTTCTCAAGTGTAAGGAAGATGCCATGATTATTGCTACATATCAGAAACAACAATAACTCATGATCCTTCTCATGGCACTTCATGAGCGTTATGAACCCGTACGAGCTTCACTTTTGCATCGCTCACCACTTCCCACACTTGAGGCTGCCGTTACTTAACTCATATCCGAAGAAACAAGACTAGGAGCACATGTTTTAGTTTCAGCTTCACCTACGGATGGAGTTTTGTTTACTTCAAACCATAAAGGCAATCGGAAATTCACAGGAAGTAAACATTCTACTCCAACTGGCAGGAAACCTCTAGAGTGTGCTTTCTGTCATGATGTAACACCCTCAAATTTGGTAAGAGCAACTAATTAAAATTTCACTATAATATCAAATACAAACCAAAAGTTCATCATACCTCGAGGTAAAATTCTACAATTAACCTTAAACAAGAATAAACCCCAAGGTTAAATAAGGGCTAAACCGAAGTCGGGTGCTACTTAACACCAAAGCAAGCTGCTCTTCACGAGACCAAAGTGAAAGACTTCGCCAATACTACGCACGTCTCGAGCACACTACTAGAACTCCTCTCATCGTAGTAATACTAGGTCTGTTCCCAAACAGAACCTGATGCACATGCCGACAAATAAAAAGGGCTAGGCTAACGCCTAGTGAGTTCAAGAGTTTTCAACATGAATAAGTATATCGTTAAAAGGAAAGAATACAGTTTGCACCATTATCTTTCAAAATGATTTCCCTTAATTATGAAAACGACTCGTTTTCCAATAACGTGCGTTTTTAAGGACGAACGTCCCAATACAAAACATTCTTTATAAAATGATGTCGTCCAAAACTCACTCATGTGTTTCATGAACGTATAAAACATATCGAGATTGATTGCCACTTCGTTCGTCAACATGTCACTCGCAACACTGTCCGTCTTTTGTCGATCTCGTCAACTGATCAGACTGTTGATAACTTCACTAAATCTCATCATCCAGGGCGCTTCACTTCTTTTCTTTCCAAACTCAATTTGGTTGTTCATCAACCACCTTGAGTTTGAGGGGGTGTTAACATTTATATAGTGTTTCATATTTCAGGGGTTAGTTCTGTAATTTTTGTATAGTTTTGTTTTATATTGCTCTTTTGCTTTCCTTTGTATCTTCTTCTTCGTGAAACGCCGCACGTATTCTAACATGTATACAAAACACTATCATCTCCATTAATGGTTTCTTGAGTTTATTCGTTTCTCACAGGCTAATTGGTAATATAGGGGTTTGAGTGTAATTCTTTCAAACTATTCGACTAAGACTAAAAATGAAAACAAAATTGTAAACCATGGCAAAATTGAAAATGAACTCTTATAACATAAACAACGACCATTATGACCCTTGTACAGGACAATCCCAAACGTCGATGACCAATAATGTTGGTAGCTACATAGTTCAAGGCATTCTCCATTTTGAGTCATGTTTCAGACATTCGAACCCTAATACATTTTCGATCTCTGCATCAAACATATATGCTTGAAATACTTTTCACTTATTAATGGTAGACACTATTTCTAGATTAGAGTTGCTACTTCATCTCCAAAGCATCAGTTATATATCACCCACTACACCAAAGGGTTGTAATGTACCACCACCATATAAAACTTTAATTGCTTCTGTCTTTGAAGTGCTCTACATGCTATTGAAGTTTAGGGCTCATTAGGTTACAATGGATAACCTCTTTCATTGAGGTTTGACCCTTTTCGAATCAACGACGCCACTCCTCTTCTGTAGGAAATAATATTTGGACTTTGGATATGTTTATGCTCCTTGAAATTTTGATTATTAGAGTACGTGTTTAAATGTTTGACAATTTTGACTATTTGAGGAACTCATAGATAAAAATATCTCAAATTAGGTTATAAGAAGCTAAAAAAAACTACAAGAAAATTGGGTATTAGCGACGGAAACTAGCTAGGAAAAAAATCCCTCACTAATTAGTGAGGGATTAACGACGGGTTGACTACAAATTCAATCCATCGTTAATTTCTCGCTAATTAGTGACGGATTGGTTTTGTGGTCAATCTGTCGCTAATCCCTCACTAATTAGCGAGGGATTAGTGACGGATTGACCACAAACCCATTCTGTCGCTAAGCCCTCCCTAATTAGTGGGTCTGTCGCAAATCCGTCGCTAATAGGGACCCTCGTTAATAGGAGCCCTCGCTAATCCGTCGCTAATAGTAACCCTTCGCTAATCCGTCGCTAATAGTTTCCCTTGCTAATCCGTTGCTGATACTAATCCCTCGCTAATCCGTCGCTGATTCAAGTCCCTCACTAATCCTCACTGATACTAATCCCTCGCTGATACTTGTCATTCGCTAATCCATCGTTGATGTCTGTCGTTGATCCGTCGCTAGTAGCATCAGCTATGACTATTTGAGTCACGGACTATCAGCGACGGATTCGAGCTTTAGCTAGGGATTGACGAGGGATTTTTCCCTCGCTAATAGTGGTCATTTTTGTAGTGAATAGACAGTTTTATATCATTTTGCTATTGTTGGTATAAAACTAACTATTTGAATATCAAATAACCTCATAACTAAAAGTAAAATAAATCTATTTATGCATTAAAAATTGGTCATTATAATTGAAATTTGTAATAATTAGTTTCCAAACAGAGATTCAAGTTCCATCTGTTTTATTCAAAAATATATATTAAACATTTAATTTTAATTTTTATATTTGGACGTATACCAATTTGAATCTTGATTTTGTTATGGTCTAATTTTGCAAGTGTCAATGAGTATGTGAAATGTCATAGAATACTACATGATCCCAATTTGTCCCTTTTGCCCTCAAAACCCAATGGTCTCTCAACAACACAACACAGATTGGAAGTCTTTGATTGGACCATATATTTTTTCCATTTTAAATTCATCCATTTGCGCATAAAGAACTAATGTTCATGATATATATATATATATATATATATTATATGTTTCAAGTCAACAAAAACAAACACTACATTTCAATCCAATCACATTACAAAACATATACATTTAATTTCCTCCCATTCGTCAATATAACATAAATATTTAATGGCTGGCATACAGTCTCTTCATCCCTTTATCATTTTTAATCTCATATCATCTCATAAATCGGGTTTAATAGAATAATGATTTGGTGCATTTCACCTAATATATACATTTAAGAGTGAAGATTTTTTTTTTTTATCATTCTCATCATAACTTTTTCATTTTCACAAGAATCCTATCCCTCTATCTATATACATATATATATATATATATACATATATAGGGGTTGTTTAATTTGCAACCCTTAAAAAAGTTACAAACTTTGCAACTCACATCTTAACCGTCGGATTCATGATCGGCGGTTACAATAAATATAGGGCCCAATATTTTTAATTAAAAAAAAACAGAAAAATAAAAATAAAATAACCGTTGATCATTAATCCAACGGTTAAGATGTGGGTTGCAACGGTTGCAACCTTTTTAAGGGTTGCAAGATATCCTTCCACTACATATATATATATATATGTAGAGTTATAGACACGATCATTTATGAACACTATATATATATATATACACTACAAAAAAACACGGCATTTCCGACGGCCAAAATCCGCCGGAAAATCACTGTTTCGGCGGATTTGGCCGGACGGAATCCGGGGCGCCGCAAAAAACGTTTTTCAGCGGAAATGGTGTTTTCGGCGGATTTTTCCGCCGAAAACTTTTCCGATTTTTTTTTTAATTTTTAAATTGGTCGATTAATTAAAGAAATTTTTTAATATTTATTTCTTTACTTATTCTTAATTAATTAGAGGAACGTGTTTCGATGAAAATGTTTTGGCGGATTTTCGGCGGAATATTCCGCCGAAAATTATTTATTTATTTATTTGTTTATTATTTTCGGCGGAATATTCCGCCGAAAATCCATCGGAAACTTAAAAAATCAAAAACAGGAAAAACCTGTTTTTTCATTAAAAATCCTGCTATAAAACCTGCTAAAAACAGTAAAAAAATGCTGAAAGCTGTAAAAACTGCTAAAATTATAAATAAACATAAAATACAACTAATAAAAACATAAAATACATTGTTCAAGTGTTAAAGTGTTGTTACAAAATACATTCCAAATGTTCAAATATTAAACAACTCATCACATGGGTGGCGGTGGCGGTGCCCCTGGCTGGGAATGACATAAATGCTTTACCAAATCACACATATGCTCGTACTAGGCATAACGTTTCCGCTGACGTGCCTCTTCCTCTGCCCGACGTGAGGCTTCCTCCGCCTCACGTCTCTCTTCCCGCCCCCCCAGAAACCTCCTGCCACAACTCGGTATCAAAAGTCGGATGCTGGCTGGGATCATCGCCATACCTCTGGGTGACACTGGTCGAATACCCACCCTGTGGTTTTTACAAAATACATACAAGTCAATTTCGACAGCATAACGACTGTAAATGGGATACACCTATTAGGCTGTTTGAAGCCCAAACCATGCATATAGAACATATGAGGTTGGGTTTGTGCGCATAAAGGCCCTAAATGCACATATTGGGCTATTTGAAACCCAAACCATGCATATAGAATATATAAGGTTTGGTTTGTGCGCATAAAGACCCTAAATGAACCTATTAGGCTGTTTGAAGCCCAAACCATGCATATAGAACATATAAGGTTGGGTTTGTGCGCATAAAGGCCCTAAATGAACCTATTAGGTTGTTTGAAGCCCAAACCATGCATATAGAACATATAAGGTTGGGTTTGTGCGCATAAAGGCCCTAAATGAACCTATTAGGCTGTTTGAAGCCCAAACCATGAATATAGAACATATAAGGTTGGGTTTGTGCGCATAAAGGCCCTAAATGAACCTATTAGGTTGTTTGAAGCCCAAACCATGCATATAAAACATACAAGGTTGGGTTTGTGCGCATAAATGCCCTAAATGCACATATTAGGCTGTTTGAAACCCAAACCATGCATATAGAACATATAAGGTTGGGTTTGTGCGCATAAAGGCCCTAAATGCACATATTAGGCTACTTGAAACCCAAACCATGCATATAGAACATATAAGGTTGGGTTTGTGCGCATAAAGACCCTAAATGAACATAGTAGGCTGTTTGAAACCCAAACCATGCATATAGAACATATAAGGTTGGGTTTGTGCGCATAAAGGCCCTAAATGCACATATTAGGCTACTTGAAACCCAAACCATGCATATAGAACATATAAGGTTCGGTTCGACAGCATAACGACTGTAAAGGGGACATACCCAACTACATTAAACAATCCTAATGTTTGCCTAACAAATGGCAACCCAAACTAGATAGATATATACGTATATACACATTAAGATAAAGTCATACGGTATAAAAATCCTAATGTTTGCCCAACAAATGGTAACCCAAACTAGATAGATATATAAACACGAAATATATATATATATATATATATATATATATATATATATATATATATGGGACCATTCAAGGGAGAACTCGGTTATCTGTGGTAACCTTGAGATCCAATCTTAACCACAAATCAGGAGATAAATTAGGAAATCAATAAATTTGGTAATTTTTAATTAAAATTTTAATTAAAGATATTTTAGGTATTTTAATGATCTCTATCTTCTCTCCTCTCTCCAACAAATATTATTCCGGCGAATACATGATACACACTGTGATACACTTTATAAACATCGAAAATACGTGATGCACATTGTGATACACTTTGTAAAGATCAAAAATACATTATAGCACACTATGATACCCTTTTGTAAACATCGAAAATACGTGATAGCACACCGTGATACACTTTGTAAAGATCGAAAAAACATCGAAAATAAGTGATGCAGACTGTGATACACTTTCTAAAGATCGAAAATACATGATAATACATTATGATACCCTTTTGTACACATCGAAAAAACATCAAAAATACGTGATAGCACAATGTGATACCCTTTTGTAAAAGGAAATGAGAAAATTTAGGAATTAGGTTATATGGTAGAGAGAGAAAGAGAGGATATATATAAGAGAAAAGGAGAGATTTTAAGAATTAAACAAATTTACTAAAATATCATTTTCTATTTATTTAAAATTAATATTAATAATTCTAAATGTGTGGCTCATATTGGATCTCACGATTATCACAAACGGCCTAGTTCTCATTTGATTAGGCCCCTATATATATATATATATTCTAAAGTATTGTGCTAAATACTTACCGCAACCCGGCTACACCTCATAGTCACATAATCCCCGGATGAAGACGTGGTATCCGAACCCGACCGTCTCTTTGGTCTAGTCTTGTGGTTCGCATCGAAGAGCTCCAAACCCGTCGGTGGCGCACCCTTTTGTCTAGTCTGCAAAGGGCAAATAATACAAACATGTGTTAATTATAACATATTAAATAACAAGCAATGGTTAATTATAACATTTTAAGGTCCTACCAAACGAGCCGATGTCTCTCCGAATGTGATCGATCCATTGCAGTGCTTGGATATGTCGCCATGCACTTCCGTATACCGGTTCTTACGCGAACCCACAGAAACTGTCTTCCAATGGGGGTTGTTCCATCCATCGATCATCACGTTCCAGTGAGCTGGGATGATCCAACCTGGAGGGTATGGCTTCAACAAGTTCATATCTCGGTTGGGGTCGTTCTCATCATAGGGATGTCCATTGTTTGTGGACATCCTGGAGGCTCTGTTTCGGGCGGTACTTAGGTTGTCGTTATATTGTTTCGAACACTTTCTCTCCCAAATATCTCGCATTCGGGCGTCCAGCGATGGGTTCCCACGTGTAGTGGTTCTGTACGTAAAAGTTTAGTTATTCTTAAGTTGAAAATTAAACTATTAAAGATATAATTATTTAAATATACAATCTGAACCTGAAAACGCTCAAACATCCTGTCCCTCTAGGACATAGGGATGTGAGACCAACTAAGCCATGGCTCAGTAAAGAAGCCTCGGTTTATCCGGGTGGCCATCCGACTCGCATCTTGTACGTCCCAACTACATAAGGAATTGAATTAATATCCATACAAATAACAATGCATATAATATAATGAACAAGTTAATAGAAATGAATTTACTCGTAAGAGTCGGGATCACGAGGTGCTAGCGTTATCCTTTGTGCCGGGAGCTGCTCCGGAATAGAGATGCCACAGACATTACCAGACGCCCCATCGTCTAGTTGTGCCGAGCCGCTACTAGAGGCTCCTGCTCGGCTAGGGGTGCCTCTTCCGGTCCCAGTAACACGCGTACGTGGAATTGTATACAAAGCAACATTAGAAAGCATACAACAATAATTCAAGAATTCAAACCATGCATATAGAACATATAAGATTCGGTTTGTGCACATAAAGTCCCTAAGTACACAAACATATTACATATGCTAGAGATACACAAACATATTACATACACAAACATATGGCATATGCTAGAGATACACATAAAGGCCCTAAGTACACAAAGTTTAGTAAGCCTAAGATTAAAATACTATTTAATCATCTGAGGAGTCATCAGACGAGTCAATTTCTTCTTCATCAGAGTCACTATCCGAGTCTTGGAACTCTTCCTCTTCATCACCACTCTCGTCAACATCCCAGTTCTCGCGACCATCATTGGCAACCTCGATGTCTTCTCCCTCTGTGACAAGACGGATGGGTTCATCCACGTCTTCGTGTCCCCCTATGGGTGCAATTCTATCATCTTCTTGGAAAAATTGTTCCCCATCCACATTTTCGTTGGCCGGTACTTCCTGTGTAGATGATGCCAACTCATAGACCCCTCTAGGCTTTGTCTTCACCACAGACCACCAATCTTTTAATTCATTCGATGGATATGGTACATAGTAGACTTGTTCAGATTGTGACGCTAGGATAAAAGGATCGTCTGAACGAAGTCTTGATCTGTGTTTTACGTCCACGAGATTATGCCTTGGGTGAACTCGGACGCCGTTAACTGTATTAAACCATGTGCATTTGAATATTGGGACAACACATCGACCGAGTCTATACCCATGGTATTCTATCTCTAGCACTTCATGCAACAATCCATAGTAGTCTGCATCATACTCTAAGTAACAAGAGCCTTTCACGCAAACTCCACTATTATGTGTGGTGCGATTCCTACCATGAGTTTGAGTGTGGAACTTGTAACCATTTAAAAAAAAAAACCGAGTGTGTCTAAGCCCATCGTAGCGGTCTTTGTGCTAAAACTTTCAAGTGGTCGATTGAGGGTTCGGAAGAAGTCATAACCTATATTATAAGACATTATTTCATTTGTAATATTATATTAGGTACATATAAATGATTATGAATAAAAGTTCATATGTATACTTACATAGCTCTCAAACCAATCAGCAAATTGGTCACCTCTACGTTTGTCGAGCCCATCTTCATCGATATACGGCTCCGAACGTTTAATCCAATCATTAAAAATAGTTATGAAAGGAAAGACTTCTTCACAATTAAGCAAGATATATGTGTGAGCTTTGTGCATATCTACCTCTGCTAGCTGACAATGTCTTCCGGCCTTATCGTATAATGGACGATAGGGGGTTTTAAATATGCTTAAGCGTTGGTCGGAAGACTCACATTCGGGGGAAAAATTTCGAGGCTCACGGTTTAGTCGTGTCTCCACCATTGGTTCAAAATACAACGCGCAATAGGTAGATAGTTCGTTCACCAAATATGACTCCACAATCGACCCTTCTACCCTTGCTCTATTTCTCACTGTCCTTTTCAACGACCTTAGACGTCTCTCGTAGAGATACATCCATCTGTATTGAACCGGACCCCCAACTAGTGCCTCTTGTGCCAGATGTAATACAAGGTGTTCCATGGAATCAAAGAACCCCGGTGGAAAGACTCTTTCCAACTTGAATATCGTTTCAACTATACTTGTCTTCAATTGAATCAAGTCCTCAACATGTAACACCTTGGAGCATATTGCACGAAAGAATGTGCACAACTCAGTGATAGCATCCCATATCTGGGTCGGTACCATCCCTTTAATAGCAATAGGGAGCAACCTTTGCATGAACACGTGACAATCATGACTCTTGAAACCATAGAAACTACCATCCTCAAGGTTTACTAATGACCCTATGTTGGAAGCATAGCCGTCTGGAAATTTCAACTTCTTCAACCATTCACCCACCTTTCGTACGTGCCCTTTGTTCAAAGTGTATGAAGCTTTTGGTTTAAATATTTTATTTCGTTCCTCCCTTACATGCAACTCGGGTCGATTGCAGTATTCTTCTATGTCTTTCCTTGCCTTGATGTTGTCCTTTGATTTTGGTGTGTCCATAATCGTGTGAAACAGATTATCAAACACATATGCATTACATCCAGGTTGTGTCGTATCAACAAAGTATGCCAATACGGCAGCTCCAAGAAAATGTTCCGCTTTACCCAATTGTGTGTTACCCCAAATATTAATTTTTTTAAAAAAATAATTTAAAAAATAATTTTTGGCGGATTTCTGGCGGAATATTCCGCCGAAAACAGCCGCCAGAAAAGGTTGTTTGTTTAGTAGCGATATATAGGGTCGGGTTCACGTGAGACCAGCCTGTTTTCGTGAGACCCGTGAGGACACGACTTTACACTTGAAACTTCACAGCAAAACACTGTGAAGGTTCGGATTTTTTTACCTTCACAGTGTTTTGCTGTGAAGTTTCAAATATAAAAACTTGGTCTTACAGTTCTTACGAAAACAGGCTGGTCTCACGTGATCCCAAGTATATATATATATATATATATATATATATATATATATATATATATATATATATAATATTTTATCTATCGACTTTTATTTTTGCAACACTACACTTTTTATTGAACAATCGTACAAAAAATGTTTTTTGTTTAAAATTTCTCTATAAATTATCATCCCATCTACATAGGGGGTATTGTTATTATTGAAATATTCCTATCCCTTGTTAACAATAGCTTTATTCTTTTTGGAGGAACTAATAATAGACATGAAGCATTTGATTCGTTAGTACTGAAATGAAATTGGATGGATTTGGAATGATCAATTTTTGGATCAAATTCCATTCTATCTACGGAGAATCAAAAATCAAAGTTTTTAAAAAGGTTACATTTAACTCAAATAATTTTTCCATTTTAAATATTACAATATTAACTATATTATTAAAATATTTAATAAAATATTATTTACTTCTTATAAACATTAATTTAATTTCAAAGATTGTTATTGATGTATATAATAAAATAAAATAAAACATTTCTCTTCATAAGTAATATTATTTTTAAGAGTTATCTAAAGTTGGAGAATTTTATAGCATCTCCAACGAATCCTCTAACATAGAGAAAATGAAAATTTTATGATTTGTGACCTTTTTTTTTTGTTCCAATAAATTCTTTAAAATATTTTTTTTTTCATTTTGAAGATTACTTGGCATTTACGTCAAAGCCTACCACGACCCACTACTGACCACCAGGTATAACCGGCTTACCACCACCACCCATCACCAACCACTAGGACAACCTCCATCACACATTACCTACCATCAACCACCACCATCATGCCAAAAAAAGAAAAACCAAATTAGTCGGTAACAATTTTTTCAGTACAATTCCAATGCTACAGTATATGAACCAAACAACATATATTGTTATAATCTTAAGCCTTAAAGAACATAGTAAGATGGAAGTTCAAAAGCTTACTTTATTTGAAGGGAGAAACTGTGGCTTTATAGAGCCTTACAAAATAGAAAGAGCAGAAAAATAAGGTACCGCGATTACAGCCTAAAGATGAGATCAAATCCCTAATCTACGTCCTACAAATTAGGACTTATTAACAGAAAGCAACAACTAAAAATTGACTAAAGCAACAGCTAAAAATTGACTTGGTCATTACTGGATAAATCCAACATACCCTCCCTTAAACTGATCAGTTTATCTCTGGTCACGAACAAACTCCAAGCAACCCTCTTATCCTTGAAAAAACTTCAACCTTCAAGGGCTTCGTCATAATATCGGCCAAGTGATCATTCGTCCCGCAATACTTCAGATTAACCACTCCATCATTCGTTAGATCATGTAGAAAATGAAATCTAACATCGATGTGCTTGCTCCTACCGTGCATAACCGGGTTCTTCGATAGTTTAATTGTAGAGAAGTTATCACATAAGATATCAGTACACTTGTCTTGTTTCTGACCAAGACTTTTAAGAATCCTACGCATCCATATGCTTTGACAAGCGCAGAAGGCAGCTGCTATAAACTCTGTTTCAGTGGTCGAAAGGCTAACCATTGGTTGCTTTTTTGAAGACCACACCACTACACCCGAACCAAGTAGAAAAACGCATCCTGATGTACTCTTGCGATCATTAACGTCTCCTGCATATTTACTATCAGAGTAGGCTATCAACTCTTCTTCTCCACCTCGTCTGTAGAAAATTCCCAGCTCTAGTGTTCCCTTCATGTACCGAAGAACTCTTTTCACGACTGCCAGATGCAGCTCTATTGGCCGTTCCATGAACCTGCTAACTAGGCTTACCACATACGCAAGATCCGGTCTTGTGGCGGTCAGATACATAAGACTTCCAACTATTTGCTTGTAGTAAGTTGTATCCACGACAACACCACCTTCATCTTTTCCAAGTTTTTGACCTGGTACGATTGGGTTGTGAACTGGATTACACTGCTTCATCCCATATTTTTCCAATACTTCATTGGCATATTTCTTTTGGTTGATGAAGATTCATTCAACACTTTGCACCACTTCTACAACAAGGAAATATTTCATTCTTCCAAGGTCCGACATATCGAACTCTTGTTTCATCGATGTTTTGAATTTTCGAACATTGCTTCATCGTTACCTGTAAAAATAAGATCGTCAACATATACACTTACCATGATTAGCTTTCCTCAATTTGCTACCTTTGTAAATAGAGTGTGCTCATGTGGACATCTTTCAAAGCCTTCCTTTACAAAGTAGGACTCAATTCTGGTGTACCAAGCTCGAGGAGCTTGTTTAAGCCCATATAGAGCTTTCTTGAGTCTATAAACCTTGTTTTCTTCTCCCTTTACCTCATACTATTGTGGTTGCTCAACAAAGACAACCTCATTCAACTCCCCGTGCAAGAACGCACTCTTCACATCTAGTTGATACACGGTCCATCCTTTACTCGCAGCAAGAGCTAGAATCATTCGAATGGTATCCCAACGAGCCACGGGCGCGAAAACTTCAGTATAATCTATTCCCAGCTGCTGAGAGTACCCCTTCGCGACAAGCCTCGCTTTAAGCTTACCCACTTCCCCGTTCTCATTTAGCTTGGTCTTGAATACCATTTCACTCCAATTGTTTTCGCTCCAACTGGAAGTTTGGTGAGTTCCCACGTCCCATTCTTTTAAATGGTCTTAATTTCTAAGTCCGTTGCCTCTCTCCATTGTGGACTTTTGACAACTTCTTCAAAGGAAATAGGATCATTTGATGTAGTGCACATGAACAAGTTATTTTCTCCTTCTTTAGAGAGTCCCTCACCACTTACATAATCTTCCAATCGAGTTGGTGCTCTTCTAACTCTCCTTTGAGGAGAATTTGGAGTATCAACTTCTTCGCTTGTTGATGAATCAGAACCATTAATGCCACTTTCAACTTGTCCTTCTTCATTTCTTGACGGACCAGCACCATTTACGACTTGCTCCTCTTCTTCATTTCGTTCGTCTACTTCACCTTCTTGAATCTCATCATCACCCCATTCAAGAGTCACACAACCATCTCCCACAGTTGCATTACTCGATTCCCATTTCTTATCTTCTTCGAACACCACGTCTTTACTTGTGATGATCTTTTTTGAAACGGGATCGTACATTCTGTAGGCTTTAGATTCTTGACTTAAACCCAAGAAGACATATTGAAAGCTTTTATTATCAAGTTTATGCCTGAACTTGTCAGGAACATGCACATGTACAACGTAACCGAACACCCAAAAGTGTTCCACCGAGGGCTTGTGACCACTCCTTGCTTCTTCTTGTATTTGATCTTTTACGGCAAGAGTAAGGCAGCGATTAAGCAAGTGAACAGCTCAATTGACAACTTCCGGCCAAAACTCTTTAGGGACATGTTTTTTTGTCAGCATACATCACACCATATTCATAATCGTTCGGTTTTCTCTCTGCAACGCTGTTTTTTTGTGGAGTGTATGTTGTGGTTAGCTGTCTGGAGATACCATTTAGGCTGTAATATTCATTAAATTCACGAGAGGTAAACTCTCTTCCTCGATCAGTTCGAAGACAACATATAACATTTCCATTTTTCTCTACCAAACTCTTGAGAGTTTTAAATATAGAAAGCTGTAATTCCTAAACAACAGATTTGAATCAAAAGTTTGACATTTTATTTCATGAATCTTGAGTTTTCTCTCTCTCAAACGTATATGAAAATATCTAAGGAACCTCTCAATATCTGTAAGAAATCAATTTATCAGAAAAATATGACAATTAAAGTAGGAGTATCTTCTCCCTAAAAGATATGACAATTAAAATCTCAGCAACTCCCCTCAAAAGAAAAAACTCCTTTAAAGATGTTATCTATTAAGCATCCTTCAGAAGAAAAACATTGTGGGTCAGGTTCTGAACTGAAGTATTCAGAAGCCATTGTTACATATTCTCCGGTGAGAATAGTAATTTTCAGCTTTACCATGGAAGAACGGGTCCTGATCTGTTGTAATCAGAAACCATAGTTCTTTGACTTTGAAGTCCGAGTCCTAAGCTGATTTACTCAGAAGTCTTTGTTCTTTCTCCCCTTACTCTTTGGATTCCTGCAACACAGATTTAGCTTTTGGTACCCACTTGTATTTGGGTCCTGATTTGTTAGTTGCAGTTCTATTAGGAGAGATATAGTAAGAACCATACCAGTAATTCACATAACTTTTACTTACAAAATCATTTGAGCCACAAAAAGAACAATTAATTTTTTTGTGCTAACCTGATCAGTTGATTGACAGTGTAAACAAGATCAGGTTTGTCAAAAGATTTACCATTCGGAACATTGTTCTTCTTTGCAATCGGTATATGCACAAATGATTTCTGATCTTTCTCCTCATCAGAAGATCCTTTTCTTTTCCAAATCCACTTTTCTTTGCTATTTGTCTTTTTAGATTTACCTGAACCATGAAATGAAACCTTGTTAGCTTTCTTCTTCAAAGATGAATTTTTCTTTAAAATACCTAAAGACTCGCCTTTTTCAAATATACTTGGAGGATATTCAGGAGTTTCAGAATAAACAATAGAGGTTTTGGAAGAAGTCTCAAATTCTGGATTTGAATGCACATTCCACTTCTGAGAGTCAAACATCTTTTTATCATTCAAATTTTGTTTAAACAAATCTGGTTTCAAATCATTTAATTCTTTTGAAATCACTTTGTTTTCCTCAAAAAACTTGTCAAGTTTGAATTTGAGATCACAGTTCCATCTTCTAACTATTCAATGATCTTTTGTAGGTCTTTGATTTGTTTTCTAAAAGCAGATGTTTGATCCATCATAGAGTTTGAGTCTAACTTCTCAATAATAGGAATAGGATCTGAAGCATTCATCATATTCTCAAAAATCTCCTCAATCATTTTCTTTGCAAAATCAGTTTTAATGTTAGGATTCATGATATTTGAACACTCATCAGTCTTAATCTCTTTTGGAGATTCAGAAGTGACTGATTCAGATATTCATCATACTGACATTGAGTTTCAGGTATATCTGTGTCATTGTTGTCTGATTTTGTTGGTGATGGTGTAGAAAATAATGATTGAAACTCAACAAATTCAAGTTTCCTGTTTTTATAGCTTTTGTTCAAATCATTGTATGAAAAACCAACAGATTTAAAGCTTGAATGTGAATCAGCACAACTCGACGTATCATCATCTATCACTTCTTTACCTTTAGAAGAGATGTCAGACTTAGGAGTTTCAGCTTTGACAAATGTTTCATGAATGTCCGGGATTTTCTTTGTTTTAGACCCCAATTTGTCAAAATTATACAAGTTTTCGGGGGCTTTCTTCAAAACATCATTTTCTTCAAAACCCAAACCCGTCTTAACATTATAAAATCTGACGTCTTGGAGTTTATTAGTTAGCAAATTCAATGTTTGCTCAGTCTGTTCTCTTTTTAGGTTCAAATCCTCTAGTTGTTTGATTTTGCAGTAAGCTTCATTTCGCTCCTGAAAGCAAGCTTCAAACTTAATCTTAAATTCACCTTTTTCAGAATTTAAATTAACTAGATTTCTTTCAAGCTCCGCAATTTTAGATTTTAAAAGTTCCTTTTCTTTCTTCAAGGCATCTTTTTCTGATTCCTTGTCCTAAAAAACAACCTTCAACAATGCGTTTTCATCACGAAAACTCATCATTAATTGTCGTTCAGTGCTAAATTTGCCTTTTAAGTTTTCAAATTCTTTTTCCATGTTTTGAATCTAAGCCATAAGAGATTCGACAAGTTCAGAGTTATAAGGAGTATTTACCTCAGAGTCACAGTTAGATCGGTCAGAAGAAGTTTATGCTTCATCATTAATCTTTGACATCATGCAGACTTGTGTAAAGTGGGTTGATTCTTCATCTGAACTTTGAAAGAACCAATTTTCTTCCTCAACCACCAACTCTTTTCCTTCTTCTGCCTTCTTTGCTAGTAAGGACTTCTTGGCATAATACTCGAAGTTTTTTACCCTCTTAAACTTGCAATCTTTAGAGAAGTGGCCAGGCTTACCGCAGTTGTAACACCTGCCATATTTGGGCTCAGTCTTCTCTTCTTTCTTCTCTTCTCTTCTCTTTTCTCTTATCTCTTTCCTTCTTTCTTCCCATACCTCGGTTTGTACTTTTCTGATCGGTCCTTCCTGTACCCTTCATACTTTGACTTGGAGAACCATTTCTTACCAAAGCTCTTTTGGAATTTCTTGGTGATGAGGGCCAGGTTTTCCGCAAACTTCTGTATATCATCATCAGAATGTACTTCAGTCTCATCAGAGGATTCTTCAAAACTTGACTGACTAAGTTCAATGAGGAAGGCTTTGGACTTCTTGGACTTGTATTTTGAGGAAGAGACAGTCTTTGAACTTGAACCCTTTTTCCTTTCAGCTAATAGAGCTAAAGAGTCCTTGACAATCTTCTTTTCTTCATTCAGAAGTTTGACCTCATCCTCATGCTGAGCAAAGGTAGTGAAGATGTCATTTACGTCCTCTTGTGCCATATCTTTGGTCATCTGAATGTTTATGGCATAGCTTTTCCATTCGGGATTCAAGTTCTTGATGAACTTGTAATTGATTTCAGATACGGATTTGTTCATCCCGTTTCTCCTCAAGTCGTTCAGTATCACATTGAACCTTGTATAAGTTTCCACTAGAGCTTCCCCTTCCTTGGCATGAAATCCCTCATATGCATTGATGCTTTGGTTCAGCTTAGCTTGAATTGACCTTTCTGTACCTTGAAACTGTCTTTCGAGCTCATCCCACATGGCCTTTGCTGATTCTCGACTATCTACTCTGTTGTAGATATCATTTGGAATGACCATAGTGAGATAGATGAGAGCCTCTTCATCTATTTTGTATAGATCCTTCTCTCTGTCACTGGAGTATTGATATGGCTTTGGCACATATCTGACTGGAATTTCAGGAGAGGTATCTGTATCATCTTGACTCGATACAGTAACAACAGGTTGAACTGGTCCTTCTGTGATGGATTTAATATAGTCACGGTTCTTATGGTTTAAGAACTGAATCATCCTCCTCTTCCACTGAGAGTACTCTCCGATAGACAACACTGGAGCTTTGGATTGGGAACCCATGGAAAGAAGTTCTTTAGACATGATGAGAATTATCAATCAAATCTGTACACAAAGAAAAAATGATAGTATTGATCTTTTAATTCAACAATTTGAGATAATGAAAGTAAGACTTAAAATTTTCCAAAAACTGAAATTTCTAAAAACCTTAAGTACAGAATTCGCATGCACTAAGATTGAAGAGCAATTCCCATGCACAAAGTGATATAATTCGTATAACACTTAGAATTCATATAAGCAAGCTCACAATTCGCACAAGTCTAGAATTCGCAGACAAGAGATACTCAAAACAAATCAATTCGCATGAGCTTAAATGTGAATTCTTCAGAATTCATATAAAGCTTTCTGCGAGTTCATTGCAATTCGCACGTATCTCTTATGCGAAATCCAACCTTAAAAAAATTTGATTTCAAACTTTTCGCACAATGAATTCGTATGACAAGAGGATGTGAGTCCTTTACTTAGAATTTTTTTGAAATTTCACAAACATTTCGCATCTCATACGAATTCTGAACTTAGGAAAAATTTTTGAAAAGTTATGTGAATCCTTATGAATTCGTACAAGGCACACCTGCGAATTCTTTAGAATTCGTACATAGCTATGTGCGAATTCCTTACAATTCGCATGTAGTTTCTTGCGAATTCCTTCCTTTAATTTTCAAAAACAACTTTTCGCTCAACACTCTTATGTGAATTCTTGCTTTTCGTATGAAGAGTTATACGAAATCCACACTCAAACAAAATTCCAAAGCTTTTTATGCGAATTCTACATTTCGTACACAACAGTGATACAAATTCTTTACTTAACGAATTTAGTTGAACTTTTATGCAATTCTTTCTGCGAATCTTAAGGCTTGCGAGTTATTCGTACGAAAAGTACGGATCTTGCGAGTTCTTGAGTTTTCGGTCCTAAAAGTCAATTCTAGTCCAAATTCCAATCCAAAACTTCAATCTAGAGTCTGTAACTTCACAGAATCAATCAGATTAGTACATAGAACAATCCAATTCAATATCAAATCCAAAAATACACTCAAACATCAAAAATCATGATAAAACAGTAAACAAGACTCGTTCGAACAAAATTTTCAAAAAAACACAAATTTATGATCAAAGTTGATTTTCAAATGAAATTCAATTACAGAAAGACTTTCTAAAACATATTTCGACCAAAAATAAAAAAAAAAGATTTTAACAAAAACACCTTTACTCGCAAAAATCAAATCAAGAACTCAAGAAACTGTGCGAACTCGTTTTTCTCAAAAATGTTGAATTTGTGCTCTGATACCAAATGTGATCCCAGAATTACTAGCATACAATCAATACACAGATTAACAAACAATCTTTTATTGATCTAATCACAAAATTACAACGAAGTCATAGATCTAACAAGGTGCCACAGATCTGACGTTGTATGTGTGTGTTTTCCAAAGTGTAAATCTCTTACCAATCTGCGTGTGTCTATAAGATTACAAAGACACGGAACTATTTATACTAAGTATACATTTGTTGACTTTACAATTCAAACCTTACACTTTCAAACTATTACAGAATTGACCCTCTATTTTAATCTTGAATACAATTCTAATCTAACAAAAGTGCTTCCGACTTGAACGACAAAAAATAAGTCCATACCTTTCTACTATAATCATCAATGAATGTGATTATGTAAGTTGCAGTTTTTGAGTGGCTCTCCAAATACTCTTCTCCAAAATGGTTTCCCGATGTTGTTTTCCTATCATACACACTGTGCATGTAACACCCGGAAATCTTGATGAGAAGTGAACCCAATAATTAATATTCACTCCTTTAAATCATGTCTTCTCATCCTCGGTTTCGTCGCAAGAAAAGTTGGATTTTCGGGGCTCGGGCGTGTTGGGCGACAATGCCCAGCGACTATGCCACAAGGCACTATCGTAGGGCATAGTCGGGGGGGGGGGGGGGGGGGGGGGGGGGCTTAAGCCATTCGGTACACCTTCGGCGACAGTGCCAAGGTCACTATCACGTGGCATTCTCGCGGAACAAACCCTACTTTTGGTACATTCCAGGCGATTGTGCCTAGCGAGTATGCCATGGCACAATCGCGGTGTCAAGGTCGCTGATGGGTAGCAGGGAGCTTTTAAGCTACATTTTTGGCATCTCATCCTCATAACTCCTCACCCATTTCAAAGAAAATGCTCTCAACTTGAAGACTTCCTTTGGAGACGTTTTTGGAGCATTCAAGAGGGTCCCAACCACCATATTTTGAAGCCATCATCCTCAAGCTAGAGATTTTTAAACTTAGGGCTTCAAACACTCCAGCTCCAACTTTCTCCAAGTTTGACTAAGTTTCTAAGGTTTTTATTAAAACCTATTTGGTGAGTTCATCCTCCTTTCTCTAAACATTTATATGGGTTATAAATGTTCATTTGATGATCTCCTAGTGTTTATGTTTCGCAAATTTCGGATTTGATGATTTTGGAGAAATTAGGTCAAAATTAGGGTTTTGGCCAAAATGGGGATTTTGATACAAAATCTTTGGGGAATGATTATAAATGGTTGAATATGATTATTTATGTGTGGAAACTTGTGGATCTAGGTTTTTGGAAGTTTTTGGCTTAAAGATCTAAGTTTCTTCAAAGGAGCTCAGGTTGGGGGAAAATCTAGATTTAGCTTAAATCTAGCAAGGTGAGTTCAAGTTGATTTGTGAAAACGGTGTACATGCCAAAATGTCTATTTTAAAGTGTTTATATGTTTTACATGAAACTATTAACTGTTGAGTTATTTGATGAATTTTGATTATTTGAAGTGTCTAACTTTATAAACTTGTAAAACACCCACCTTTGGGATTTTGGGCATTTTGATAAATAAATCATATATTTTGGTATCTTAATGATTTATTTCATGGAAGTATATTTTTGAGTATAAATGTATTTCATTGTGTATTTTGGAGAAATACTTGATTTTGTATTATGGGACTTTTTGAAAGGATAAATGTTATAAACTCACTTGGAAAATGTTTTGTTCCAATCTAAATTATGTTGGACTTATCTATATACATTGGAACATGGGTTTTCATAAATGCGGGTTGTTTATGTTCGATTTCATTTTATGATTTTCTTACAATTGATCTTTTGATTTGTTGAGTCTATGCCTCGGTTTGGACCTCGTCGGGTCTTGGGGACATTTGCCTGATTTTAATAGCTCACTGTAGAGCTTTGGTTATGATTTGCATTTATTGCATTTTATTTTAGAATTACATGTTTTGGATGCGCTAGTTCATTCATTTGGAGTCATGTTAAGTTCTAGACTATAGTGCAATGGATCCATAGGCACGGTGTTCTTAATGTCCCATTTTGGACAAGTTCACCACTTTGGCAAGGAATAGGCATCGGGTCACCATGGTAAGTAAGGTGTGGACCTATATGGTCGGACAACGTCTCATGGGCAGTAAGGTATAATTCCATTGTGCACAAGTTCCCGTTTTGGAACTCTCAAGAATAGACTCAGAGGGGTTAACTTGATGTTTTCGAGCAACAGACTTAGAGGAGTTGAGCTCGATATGTTTTATGAGTATGATCCATACGTTTTGATTTTTCTACATAGTTATGTGACCTACTTTTGTGTTCCGTCACATGCAATGTAATCGGGTCTCCCCTATCACTGAAAGGTGATGTTTTGGGTATGGAGTTTATAATCCATGTTTTCGATGACGTTTTGAGTATGGGTTGATATCCATGTTCTAAGGTTTTGGATATCGAATCTTATCCACGTTTTTGGATGTTTTGGATGATAGAGTTCATTTACGTTTTCAGTATTTGGTTGTTAAAGTATAAGTTATGTTTTGCGTGAGTCTTGGGTTTGGATTTATATTTGAAGGAACGTTTTGTATCGTGATTTTAATCATGAAGATGATGAAGGTTGGAAAGAGATTTCTTTCAAACTTAATGTAATTTATTTTGTGAAATCACGTTTCAAATAACACTCTTAAAGTTTATTGTTTTACATATCTATGGTGAAAACTCTTGATCTCACTAGGCGTCAAGCCTAACCTTTTATTTGTCGGCATGTGCATCAGGTTCTAGTTGGGGAATGATTCTAGCAATACTATGAAGAGATGAACATTAGTTTTACACAAGGGTAAGTAGTTCGGTGAAGTCTTCCGCAGACTGGAGATAGTGATTGTTATTGGGTTTTAGTGACATCCGTCCCTATTATAGACCGTGTATAAAGATTGAAACGTGTTTGTTGAAGTTAAACCTTAAATTGTTGTTGTAGATGATTCAGTTATCAATGTATTTGGAAAATTTTAATATAGTTGCTATATCCAGATTTGAGGGTGTTACAAGTTGGTATCAGAGTTTAAGTTTGAGAGAATTAGGTGTTGATTTTGGATGCCTAGACTCAAACTAGCGTACTTTTAAGTGATTGCAAGTGAAATTGCACCATTAGGCACTTTAAGATAGGATATTTTAAGGTTGGTAGAGTCGCTAGAAACGGGAAACGCGTCGAGGGTAGCAAGGATGATCATGTACGGTACATTCATAATAACACCTAGCCAGTGTTATGGTGAACCTACATGTTACATGGGTATGCTTGAGTTGCCTTGGTGTGATGACCGTTGGGGTAGTGAAGGAGTTTCTAAGTGAGTAGCCAATAGAAGAGTTGATGTTTATAACATTGACATTTGGAGTGATTAATAAGCATGATAAATACATTAAGTTGACCATTTTGGATCGGGGTTACTGGTTAGTGCAGAACCATAGACTTAGGAATCGACATTAAAAGGAGAAATTGTAAGGTGAACCGATGAAATCTTCGATGATTGCCTTAAGGTGTTTGAAGATTCGGATGACGATAGTGTGAATTGGAGTTTGAGGAGCATGGTTTCGAGACGATGAATGACGATCAAATTCATGCACAAAAATTTATTTTTAGAATAAATTGCATCAATTATTTCTCATGTTCCCTAAATTATCATGTGGATTACATTACGAAATTTTGGAAAAATGTTTAGCACGCACAAGATTTTAAACCATGATTTTAAACATGCATGAAATTGTTTTATTGCATATGGTTGCAAACTTTGTTGAGATTTTCTTTATCCCTATTTTGTCAAACGTTATTTTCGGATATTGTGATATTTACGATTTAACCTCGTTTAGAGTCTCGGGTAAGTAACTGCGATTTATGACCTTGACATTGGATCTTCTCCACGTATGTTAAGGTTTTAGAGGGAGAAGTTATTCCCATGTTTTGGTGTTCGGGTTTTATTGGAAACTTTATTTTGTGTGAGTTTTATTGAGTTTTATGAAGTCTTAAATTTTTGACGTTTTGCTACTCACGAGTGAACTTTGAAATGCGTAGGCTTTAACTTTGACGCCTGTAAATTTATGAGTTTTATTGAGCGTTATGTCGCATGCGGGTGTTGTTGAAAGTGTCACTTTATATTGCAATGCGATAAAAGGGAAATTTTGGAATTATGACATTTTAGTCATAACTTCGTCTTATGCTTTTTGATTTTTGGCAACAAAGATTTTTGGCACAATTTGATTTTGGTGTCATTGGGTTTCACTGAGTTTTTTGGAAATTTAGTTGGGTCTTATGGAGTTTTATTTTACGACATATTGCGTCGCGTAGATGAACTTTGGAACACGCATACTGATTTATTATGGGCGTTAACTTACAGGTTTTTGTTTAACATTTTTGTCTCCTGCGAGTTTTGCGCATTTTCTTTTCACAATCGCAAGAGACGTCTTGAGAGTCTTGATATTGCATAATTGCACTTTTGAGTTTTATGCAAGTATATTTCATTGTACGATACTTGGTATTAGAGTTGATTTAACTTTTGGTGTGAGTAGGCTTATGGGCCTCCTTTGGTTTAACCTATGGTGGTTCATTATCATTTCACGCATGCATTATGTTGATTTGTTGGCATACATGACTTTATAGCCACCATTTTTTGGACAAGCGCATTTTTATTTGTGCGGCCCAAGGTTTGAAATCGATTTAAAATTTAATTACGTTTGACCAAAACGCATGCACTTATCGTTTTACTAAGTTTTGGAAAATAACTGATGTATGTGGGCCTTGATGGAAATTTTATTCCATGACATTTTGTGGTTTAAAGGAAAAGATTTTGGGGTTTGAAATTGTGAAGCTCCTCCTTGGAGGCTGTACAAACATTGTTGCACATGTTTTAGTGCAGGAAATTAGTTTTGCGAGCACGTCACAAATTTATGCATGCTCGGACCATAATGGTACATTTGAAATTTTTGTTGCGCGTTTTTTGTTATTGTCATTTTTAATGAGAGTAATGATCAAATGAATTTCGAAATGGTTTTATATGTGCGACATTGGTGACCACTTTGCACACCTACCGAGTAAACAGTAGTGGGTTTTTATACGTACGATTATTTGTTAAGAAGCTTTTGCATTTGAAAGTTTTATAAGATTTCAAAGTGGCATATTATTTGGAAAAAAAAACCTTGAACTCAATCAGGTATGGATTTAAACCCTCTTAGAAAAAGAATTGTGATTTTGGACAAGAAGGGGTCCTCGGGAATTAAAGCGACAGATGATCTGTCTGGTGGGCAGTCTTGAATTATGGGTTTCGGTTTATGAATCGATGTACGCATGGATAGTTGAGGTATTAGAATTATGCATTTTCCCAATTATGTAAGCGATAATCTTTCCTTTTCGGCAAAATTCGGGTTTGAACCTTGTGCGGTTGTTTATGTATGGATGGATCTGAATCGGTGGGTTAACTGTGTTGCAACACGTTATGTGTCAATGGTGTACCAACTTAATGAGTATTCGTGAATAATGATGAGGTTATGGTGTGATCGTAAAGCTGTATGATTTGGGGTTTTTATTTCCATGATTAGGTGTCAACTTTAATTCGACAAGGCATTTGGAATGAAATTTTGGACGGGATGTCCACGTTTTCAGTATTACCATTTTGATTTTCGGCGTCGACTCGTTCTTCCGAGGTCGGTGATATAGGAATGCTCGGAAGTACCCCGGATCATAAGAAGTGTTAGCCTCGAGGTGATGTGTCAGGATCTTAAATGCTTAATAAGAATAAACACTCATAAAACAATATTAAAGAAGCTGCGGAATAACACTTTAATATTCAGAAAAAACAATGAAACAGTAAATCAAAATCACAACTTGCAAACTCTTATTGAATGATTGAAAGTCACAAGCTTTTACACACAACCTCAATATTGATGAACAGACTCACCAATACGAATTCTACTTCTCTAGAATTAGGGTTCTAACCTTGAGGTTGATTCTCTCTATGAAAGCTAAAAAACTCAGAATTGTTGTTCCAACTAAAGAAACAAACTATTCTATACATATACTGAAGATAAAAGATAATTACAAAATAATAAAAGATCTTCAGTATAATCTTCCATCATTATCTCCAAGCTTCCATGAATATCTTCAATCCAGCTGTCATCCTTGCCATATAATCTTCATCTCATAAGCAGCATTAATTCTTCAGCAGCATTAATACTCTGAGCAGTATTAAGTTCAGCAGTACTAACTATGCTCATCAGTATTAACTTTGTTCTAGCAGTACTAACTACTAGCAGTAGTAATCATGATGTACTGGCAGTAGTAACTCTGTTGTAGCAGCATTAACCATACTCAATCATTTCTGAATTTCCCAACAATCTCCCCCTAACTTGACTTTTAGGAAGAGAAGTCAAGTTCTTCAGTTAGTCTTCAAGATGCTTTCAACACTTCAGTTTACACCCCTAGATTAGGATCCAAACCCAAGCTTTGATTGATGATTCTGCTAACCACAACCTTTGCCATTGCTGAATCTTTTGAACAAATAATCTTGGCATTCAACATTGCTTGTAATTTAGCCTTGCTGTGATAATAGATTTTATCAACCAAGTAGTGATGACATAGACTCCACACCTTTCAAATATCGTCCAGTTTTCTATTCTATGGAATTTATTCTGTAGATGCAAATCTCTGATCACATGTTGAACTTTGCTAGGATCAAACATCATGCACAAGTACTCCATGGCTAATCTGATTAAGCTCATTCCTTCTCCTGTCAGCTCCTTTTCATATAGACCCAATCCAACTTTAAACATCTCTTCTAAATCTGATCTTGAACAGTTTCTGATGAGTCTACCCCAAGTAGAGTACACTTCATATATATCTCCCACTCTCCTAAGCCTGAAGTATTTCTTTCTTTGATCTTCCAGAATATCCCAAAAGATGACTTCTGGTGCTTTCATAGAAATGGGATCAGCTTGAACTGGTTCATCATCTGTTATAGTCATATAAAGCTCAAGATGCACATTAGATTGCTTATTGGACTGTTCTGGGTTCTGCACAGATTCTGCTGAAGGAGTCACATGAGGTTCTGCTTTAGTTTCTGCTCTTTCTTCACCTCTTGGCCTTTTGGACTGCCTTTTGGAAGCTATAGACTTCACCCTTTTTGCAGATTTAACTTCCATACCAACATTTTCTGGCTCTTCCTTTGTAGGTGTGCCTTCCTCAGGAAATGGTTGTTGAATGTTGAGATCATGCCTCTCTTTTATTCTTCTTTCAGCCTCTTCCCTTTGTGAGGAGTCCCCTTGAAGCTTAGCCATTTCTTTCTTATACAGCTCCTCAACCTTGCTGTATGCCATGTTGGTGAACATCTCTCCTTTGACACCAATTGAGCCTTTCAAAAAATTTATCATTTTTCTCCTTTCCTGATTGGCCAAAAAGGTCTTGGAAGGTTGTCTTTTCTGCTTCATAACTGGCATTCTTTGCTTTGAAACTTTCACAGAGCTTTTCTTGGCTTCAGTTGCTGCTTTTAAACTCTCTTGATACTCAGCATTGAGTTTTCTGGCCATTATCTTTGCAAGCTCTCTATCCTTCTCTGATTGAAGTTGTTCTTCCTTTTCCATCTCAGCCTGAAGTAGCTTTGCCATTTCTTCATCCAACTCAATCTGACTTTTCTTCTTTAAAAGTTGTTCATGTTCAACCATCTTTGCTTTTCCCTTTGCATCTTTTAAATCTGCCTCATTTATCTCTTTTCTTTTCCTTTCAAGGCCTCCTTCTGTAATGACCACTCCCTTGGCCTTTTGAGAAGCCTTAGGAGTGTCATTCTTTGCTTTTACCAATGTTTCTGCAATTTCCATTTCTTCAACAGAAAGCCCTGTTACTGCTGCTTCTGTTACTGCTGCTTCTTTTACTTCAGCAGTATTAACTGTTTCTGCTGCTTCAGCAGCATTAACAGTTTCTGCTGCTTGAGCAAATTCTGTTTCCTTTTCTGCTGCTATTGATTCTGTTACTTTCTCTATTTCTGCCTCTTGCTCCCCCTCAACCTCAAATGCCCTCTCAGCAGTACTTTCTTTCTCTGTTTCAGCCTCTTTCTCCCCCTTGTTGGAAGCATCTTTATCATTTGACCTCTTCTTCAACACAAACTGCTTTCTCCTCTTCTTTTGCACCAACCTTGTCACCATTTTCTTCAATTTTGCAATCTGTACTTGTTGTGACAGAATCACCATTTTCATCTCCTCTATGTCTTTTCCTTGCTTGATTACATCCAGGTTGATATTGCCCATTGTTTCCATCAATTCATTATAGTCATATATGTCCTCACCTTCTCCAGGAGTGTTACCCCCTTTTGAAGGATCATTGGATCTTTTTGTAGTGGAAGTCTTCTGCCTAGCAGAAGCACTATCCACCCCCTTGGTTTCTTGGCACCTGGGACCTTTGAATGATTGCTCACTCAAAGTTGCCATGGGGGAGGTCTTATTTATGTTACCACTGTCCTCTTCTGTGTTAGCAGGAGTAGTGGCAGCCTGCTCACCCATATGCTCAACCATCTCCTCAGTGAGCACCTCCTTGGGGTTGGGAGACACCCCTGTGGTTTCCCTGTAGATATTCTCTAAAGGAGAATTCTCCCTTAGAGGGCTTAAAGGCTCTGTGGGTGATGGTACAAGAAGGGAATGAGCCTTCTTTACCTTTTTCCTTATATAAGTTTGGGTAATTGGAGAGGTTGGCTTTTGAAGTAGAGACTGGGGGATTGATATAGAGTGGGAAGGTTGGGATTGGCTAGCAGTGGGATGGTCTAATGAGGGCCTTGACCTTGCTGTCATACCTTCTTCAGTGTGGGACACCACCATCATTGTAGAGAATAATGGGGTGTCAACTCCTTCCGAGTCCAATGGGGATCTCTTCATGTTTGAAAAGACCTTACCTTTGGGAATTTTTGGTACATATACCTCATCAAAGTGAGGCATATCCGTCAATTCGTGGGTTATAACTTCTTGTACAAACCTGGGGTACATATAAAAGCTCTTTTTGCTTCCCAAGTTTGAGACAAGATCACTGAAAATCATTCTGGAAAAATTGTACCTTCTGGCAGTGGCCAAACAGACCAAAGCATAAGCAATGGTACTGCTAAACTCACTCCATCCAGTAGTCTTTTTGGAAATGCAGTGCATAAGGGTATGAACAAGAAAACGCCATTAGGTATAAAATTTTGCTTTTGAGAATTTAAAACCACCCAATTGGCCTCCATATCCCATTCTTGACAAATTTGAGAACAAGTCCTCATTAGGAAGAGAAGTCATACCTTCAGCATCGTCTAAACGTAGACAGATGCGTATCACCTCTTCAGTAACTGACAAGGGTTTGTCACACACCCTTGTTTTCAGAATCTGCACACCATTCTCTGTGACTATGGTGGCATTCGCCCAGAATTGCTTTTGATGCTCAATGTAGATAGTTGGAGACACAGTTAAAGCATGGGCGATATGGCTAGACTTCAGAAAATCCACTATCTGATGAAAGCCTGCAGCTTGCTTCGGCTTTTGTAGCATCACGATTTCATTGTGCTCGTCAATAAATGCCATAGACGCCATTGAGCTTGATTATTCTTGCCTGAAACACTTGATTCTTGAGAGAAAATGGTTAGAGAGAAAGTGAACAGCATTCAAAGAGTCGTTATGAACTTTTAGGCGGGCAAAGGGTATTTATAGTGTATGGGACATAAGCAGTATTAACCTAGAGTAGTATTAACTACCTAGCAGTATTAACTGAGAGCAGTATTAACCTTTAGAAGTATTAACTAACTAGCAGTATTAACTGAGAGCAGTATTAACCACGAGCAGTATTAACTAACTAGCAGTATTAACCACTAGCAGTATTAACTGTGCACTGGCAGTATTAAAACTCCACTGGCAGTATTAACTATACTTGCTCCTTTTGAAGCTTATGGAGGTCTGATCAAGGCATTAACTTCCTGTGAAAGATGATTAGCAGCACACAAATAACCAAAATAGCAGGTATAGGAACGCTTTTTAAAACCATGAGCTCATTCAGAGTTGATCATGCCCACACTTGAGACCAAGAAAGTTAATCTACCCACATCAAAAGCTTTAGTGAATAGATCTGCAAACTGGTTGTCAGTATGAACTTTAGCAACTTGAATGAGCTTCTTTTCATTGCAATCTCTGATAAAGTGATACCTGATAGGAATGGCAACGGGGTGGGTTCGGGGCGGGTTTGCCGTCCCCCGTCCCCGTCCCCGAAACCGAAACCCATCCCCATCCCCGCCCCGTTCCCCGTCGGGTTTTTATTCGGGGCGCCCCGTCGGGGATTTTTTATGCCCCGTCCCCGTCCCCGAACCCGACCCGATGGGGAATCCCCGATCCCGACCCGATAATTTAATATTTTATTTATATAATTATATATATAATTTCATAATATATATAATTTTATATAATATATATATATATAAATAATTATATATATAATATATATAAATAATTTTATATATAATATATATAATTTTTATATAATATATATATAATTTTATTATAATATATATATATAATTTTATTTTTAATAATATAAATATATATATCGGGGCGGGGCGGGGATACCTTGCCCCGTCCCCGAACCCGATAAAATCCCCGAAAAAGTCCCCGTTACCCGACTTGACCCGAAATTGTTTAACCCGACCCGACCCGAACTTAGTCGTGTTTCGGGTTTCCCCGTCGGGTTCGGGGTTTTCTGTCATCCCTAATACCTGATCTCAATGTGCTTTGTTTTGGAGTGCTTGACTGGATTATTAACAATGCTTATAGCACTGCTATTGTCAATAAAGATTGGAGTGTGCAGAAAGGTTACCCCATAGTCCAGCATCTGATTCTGAATCCATAAAACTTGAGACCAGCAACTTGCAGCAGCAATATACTCAGCTTCTGTTATTGATAAGGACACTGTGGTTTGTTTCTTGCACTGCCAAGATACTAGTCTTGCACCTAAAAGTCGACATCCCCCTGAAGTAGACTTTCTGTCCATGTTAGCACCACCCAAGTCACTATCTGAATATGCAATCAAGTCGAATGAATATTCATATGGATACCAAAGACCTAATCTAGGTTGCCCTCTTAAGTATCTGAAAATCCTCTTCACAGCTTGAAGATGTGATTGTTTTGGCTTGACTTGGAATATGGCACATACACATACTGGAAACATGATATCTGGTCTTGAGGCTGTGAGATACATTAGAGATCCAATCATTGATCTATATAGATGGACATCAACATCCTCCCCCTCAAGATCAGCAGTGATCTGTTTGTGAGTTTCCATTAGTGTGCTTGCTGGCTTTGAGTCTTTTAAACCATATTTATCTAGGATGTCTTGCACATATTTTGATTGACTAATGAAGATTCCATTTGTCTGCTGTTTCACCTGAAGTCCAAGGAAGAAGTTAAGTTCAACCATTGAACTCATTTTAAAGCTCTTATGCATCAACTCTTCAAAGTCTCTACACATCTGATCTTTTGTGGATCCAAAAATGATATCATCCACATAGATCTGAACTAGTAGGATGTCCTTCTTACTTCTTTTAATGAAAAGAGTCTTGTCAATTATGCCCCTTTCAAACCCATTTTCCAAGAGATAGGTAGACAGAGTGTCATACCATGCTCTTGGGGCTTGATGTAGACCATAGAGTGCTTTCTTCAGCTTGTATACTCTGTCAGGATATGTAGGATTTTCAAAACCAGGTGGCTGACATACATATACTTCTTCATCAATTGGACCATATAGAAAGACACTCTTTACATCCATTTGATAGACCTTGAACTTCATGTATGAGGCATAGGCTAGGAACAGCCTAATTGCCTCTACCCTTGCCACTGGAGCAAACACTTCATCATAATCTATGCCCTCTTCTTGAGTGTACCCATGAGCCACAAGCCTTGCTTTGTTCCTGATCACAATTCCTCTCTCATCCTTTTTATTCCTGAAGATCCACTTGGTGCCAATAGCTCTATGACCTTTTGGAAGGTCCACCAAGTTCCAAACATCCTGTAGTTTGAATTGAAGTAACTCTTCTTGCATGGCTTCTATCCAACTTGAGTCTTTCATTGCATCATAGGCCTTCGTAGGCTCAATCTGGGATAGGAAGCAGGAGAGTACTGTGTGTTGTTGATCATGCAGCTCTTGAAGTTTGCTTTGATTCCTTGTTATCATAGGAGAAGAGATGTCTCCTATGATCAGCTCTGGAGGATGATTCTTTTGTGTTCTAGTCTGAAGACTAGGTTCTTCATGGATTCCCACCTCTAGATTGGAATCATTTAAGTCAGCTGAGGGGATCACCTCAGCTACTTCTAGCTCTTTATGCACTGAAGATTCCTCTTCTCTTCTTTCTTCTTCCCTCTGTATTGGATCAATTATAGTTTCTTTTTCACAGAATTCAACAGGTTCTTTTGTAGGCATAGGAAAGATCACAGACTGAGGAATAATGTCTTGAACTTGTGTGTCCTCTGATCCTCCACTTCCTGAACCTGCATAATCATCACTACTGAAACCAAAAGAGTTAGTTAGTGAATCAATGTCAAACAGCCACTGAGGACCAGACCCAATAGGATTTGGTGTGTTCTCATTGCATTTGACATTGTCACTTTCCTCAATTATTCTAGAAGAAGTATTAAAAACTCTGTAAGCCTTGCTCTGAGATGAGTAACCAACAAGGAAACCATCATCTGCCTTGCTATCAAACTTTCCCAAGTGAGATTTAGTATTGAGAATAGTACAAGTACACCCAAAAGGTTTGAAAAAATCCAATAAAGGGTTTTCTTTTATTAAAAAGTTCATAAGGTGTCTTGTTCTTAGGCTTGACTACTAGTACTCTGTTTTGGACATAGCAAGCAGTATTAACTGCTTCTGCCCAGAAAGTTATTGGGAGTTTAGAATCAACTAACAGAGATCTAGCAGCCTCAATCAGTGTCCTATTCTTTCTCTCAGCAACACCATTTTGTTGTGGAGTCCTAGGAGCACTGTATTGTCTCTCAATTCCTTTTTCTTCACAAAAGGTGTTTAGGTCAATATTTTTAAATTCAATGCCATTGTCTGACCTAATGACTTTTACTTTTTGATTAGTTTGGTTTTCAATTCTTAGAATAAAGGATTTGATCAGTCCACTTGTCTCATCCTTAGTCCTTAGAAAATATACCCAAGTAAATCTAGAGTAATCATCAACAATAACTAGGCAGTATGATTTCGTACCTATACTCATAACATTTGTAGGGCCAAACAGATCCATATGCAATAAATGAAGAGAATTAGAGATTGTGTTCACCTCTTTGGACTTATGAGAAGTTTTGTGTTGTTTGCCTTTGAGACAAGCAACACAATGATCATCACATGAATATACTTTTGATGGCAAACCTCTTACAAGGTTGTTTTTAACAAGTTTATTTATTGTTTTAAAGTTCATGTGACACATCCTTCTGTGCCAAAGTGATGATTCATCCAGAGAAGCTTTTGAAACAAGACAATTTAGGGATGAATCAGATGAAACACTTTCCATATCTAAACAATATACATTATCCTTTCTGGGGGTTCTTAGTAGTATCATCTTTTCATCAACTACCTTGAATCCAGGAGCAAGGATAATGCATTCAGAATCAGTAAATAATATACTATGTTATTTGTCACAGACCTGTGATACACTTAACAGGTTGTACCTTAACTGTTCAACATAGAATACATCTTCAAAGGTCATTTTACCTTTGGTCACATCACCTTTACCACTGATTTTACCTCCATCTGCAGTATTACCAAAAGCAACATGTCCACCATCAATCTTCTTGAAATTCTTGAGAAATTACATGTTCCTTGTCATGTGCCTAGAGCAACCACTATCAACATGCCAGATGCTCTTACCCTTGAGCTGCTGGTTGCCCTGCACATAGGATTAAACAATTAGTATTGATTGGGAATCCAAGCCAAAGTGGTCTTGGGTCTCCCTTTCTCATCAAAATACTTACATTCCTTTTTGATGAGGTTTTTAAAATCAGAACACTTATTATTTGAGTACTTTGTCAAGATTATTGGTCTAGAAGCACTAATACTAGAAGCAGCACTATCTTTAGAAGTACTAACAAGGTTAGCAGTACTAGCAGGTTTGGCAGTATTAACCTTGTTGGCAGTACTAACAGGTTTGGCAGTATTAACCTTGTTGGCAGTACTAACAGAGTTAGCAGTATTAACCTTGGTAGCAGTATTATTGCTTCTAGCAGCACTATCACTGTAAGCAGCACTATTTGTGGTAGCAGTACTAACAACTTTAGTGCTTTTAGGTATCCAGATCTTGACACTGTCTTCCACATTCTTTTTCTTGATGTGGTTTTTAGATTTAACACCTTTCTTAGCCACATGGTTCTTTTCTTTCTTGCTATAACCAAAGGGTTTTTTAGTAAGTCTCTGAAAGTTCAGCCTTTGGTTCATAGGATTGAAATAGCAGTATTTGGCAATGTGATTAAGCTTTCCACAAATAAAACAGGGTTTTGGTCTATTGATTTTACTCAGATCAATCCCTTGTTTTTGTGCCCACTGATTATTCCAGTTTCTCTGATTTCCCCTTGGTTTATCAAGTTTTTGGGGCTCAGATTTATTGCATGCACACTGTTTGCAAGGGATAGGGTTCACAACAGTGGTCTGCTTATAATGAACCTTCTTGGTCTTTCCCTCAGTCTTCTTTATCTCATTGGACTTGACCCAATGCTTTCCACATCCCTCATTGGTAATTATGTGGTTTTCTATAGGAATCTCACCACTCACAGTGTTATCCTTATTCTTGACAGTTTCTTTCTCAGTTTTATCCTCAACAACTACTTCATCTAAGGGATCTATCTTAGTGGCTCCCTCAGGCAGGTCCTTCCTATCCTTTGTCTCTAACATGTCTGAACTAGGAGGGATATAGTTGTTGTTGTAGGGTGGTGGTGTGGTATTGTACCCTATTCCTCTTCTCAGTTTATCATGAATCTGAGTTTGTAGTAAAGAGTCAATTGCTTTAGAAGCATTGGAAAACTTTTCTACATCTAACTTGACTTTAGCTAACTCTCCTCTTAACTTATCACTCTCCTCTTTAGATTTGGTCAGTTGGAGTTCTAGGTCATTCTTCTCCCACTTCCAGTAGTTTGTGTCATATGAATGTTGAAGCTCATTGGCTTGAAAACTCTTAATCTGATCTTCAAACCTCTCAACAATCCTTACATAATCTTTTATGTCCTTTTCTAATCTCTTAAGGTCATCACTCATGTTCTGGTTGTGATCCCTGTACCTTTTAACAGTGTTAATGCAATTTTGAGAACAAAGATTAGAAGTTACCTCTGTTGGGAGATCAGACACCTCTGCCATTAGAGCTTGGTTTTGGATAGCCTCTTCTGCTTGATCACTCCAATCAAACCCCATACCTTGTTGGGAGACTAGGGCTTGTGCAGAGTTTCTGTTATTATTGAAGCTTCCAGAATGTGCTTGTTGGTGGTTGTTGTTGTGAGACACTCCACTTCTGCATTCCCTAGCAAAGTGTCCCTTCTGATGACATTTATAGCATTCCACCTTTGACTTGTCAAAACCTGCTCCATCTTCTCTTCTTTGGGAGAAGTTGTTTCTCCCAGTTCTCTTGATGAACTTCTTTACTCTCATAGAGAGCATGGCCATCTGCCATTTAATATCCATCTCTTCAAGATCATCTGGATGGAGTTGTTCCAAGTCATCATTAATCAGAGAAGAGTTTCCATGACTGGACAGAAAGGCTTCAAACACAGATTCAGTGCCTTTCTCTTGATTTGCTCCATTGGCAGCACTAACTGATTCAGAGTTAGAAATAGAATCAATTGATGCTGATAGGAGTGCAGCATTGTGAACATACCCAGAAGGCTTCTTCTTAGCCTCTACCTCAGATTCAAAAACTCTTAGATCATTGTATAGATCATCAAGTTCCTTTTCTTCCAGTTGATCATTCTGTCTGAAAGAGACAGTATACATGGTCCATTCATCACCCAGGGACCTTAAGAACTTCCTGTTTAGATCATCTTGATCAATTTGTACTCCAACTGTAGCTAGTTCACCAATTAGCTTGTTAAACCTGTCAAAAGTTTGAGTCATGGACTCATTCTTGGTTGACATAAAGTTCTCATATTGTTGCTTCAATATAGCCTTCTGATTTCTCTTGATACTTTTGGTACCTGAGAATCTCTTCTCTAGAGCATTCCAGAGCATCTGTGCATCAGTGCAACTGCAGAATTGGTGTTGATATTCATTGGGAATGGCCAAGAGCAGAGTGCTTAAGGCTTTCATATCTGTCTGCCTTGTCTTTCTTTCTTCATCTGTCTTTGGTGGAGTTCTCTTTCCATCTGCACCAATCTTTTCTGCATCAGATGGGCCATTCTCAATGATGTCCCACATAGAGTAATCAGTGAGAAGAATGTATTGCTTTATTCTAATCTTCCACATGTCGAATTCATTGGATCTAAGCATTGGGACCTTTGAGACCAGGGTACTGTTTGATTCAACTGCGTTTTCCATGATGAATAAGATTTCTGAGACTACAAGCTCTATACCACTTGTCAGGATCTTAAATGCTTAACAAGAATAAACACTCAGAAAACAATATTAAAGAAGCTGCGGAATAGCACTTTAATATTCAGAAAAACAATGAAACAGTAAATCAAAATCACAACTTGCAAACTCTTATTGAATGATTGAAAGTCACAAGCTTTTACACACAACCTCAATATTGATGAACAGACTAACCAATACGAATTCTACTTCTCTAGAATTAGGGTTCTAACCTTGAGGTTGATTCTCTCTATGAAAGCTAAAAAACTCAGAATTGTTGTTCCAACTAAAGAAACAAACTATTCTATACATATACTGAAGATAAAAGATAATTACAAAATAATAAAAGATCTTCAGTATAATCTTCCATCATTATCTCCAAGCTTCCATGAATATCTTCAATCCAGCTGTCATCCTTGCCATATAATCTTCATCTCATAAACATCATTAATTCTTCAGCAGCACTAATACTCTGAGCAGTATTAAGTTCAGCAGTACTAACTATGCTCAGCAGTATTAACTTTGTTCTAGCAGTACTAACTCCAGCAGTACTAACTACTAGCAGTAGTAATCATGATGTACTGGCAGTAGTAACTCTGTTGTAGCAGCATTAACCATACTCAATCATTTCTGAATTTCCCAACATGATGGAACTTCAAAGAGATTAGATGTTGGCACACGTCCGAAACGCTCTTTCTTGCTCTTCAGCCCATACGAATTTTACATTCTTCTTGGTCAACATCGTCAACGAAAAAGCAACCTTGGAGAAGTCTTGTATGAACCTTAGATAATACCCCGCCAAGCCTAGGAAGCTTCGAATCTCGGATGGACTTTTGGGAGGTTCCCAATTCATCATAGCTTCAATCTTGGCCGGATCCACCTTCACTCCGTCTTTCGTAACTACGTGCCCCAAGAACTGCACTTCCTTCAACCAAAACTCGCACTTAGAAAACTTTGCATAAAGTTTCTCCTTCCTCAAGATCTCCAAGACGTCCCGAAGGTGGCGCGCATAGTCGGCCTCATCCCTCGAGTAGATAAGAATGTCATCAATGAACACGATGACCGACTTGTCTAGGAAGGGTTGGCACACGCGGTTCATTAAGTCCATAAACACCGCTGGGGCATTCGTCAACCCGAAGGGCATCACTAAGAATTCTTAGTGACCATAACGCGTCCTAAAAGCGGTTTTCGGGATGTCTTCCCCTTTGACTTTCACTTGATGATAACCCGAACGGAGATCGATCTTTGAAAAGCAACCCGCTCCTTGAAGTTGGTTGAATAAATCATCAATTCTAGGGAGTGGGTATTTGTTCTTCACGGTCACCTTATTCAACTCCCTATAATCGATGCACATCCGCATGGTACCGTCCTTTTTCTTCACAAATAAGACCGGAGCTCCCCAAGGCGAGGAACTTGGTCTTACAAACTCCTTCTACAAAAGATCTTGCAATTGGCCCATCATTTCCTTCATCTCTGACGGGGCCAAGCGGTAAGGATCTCTAGCTATTGGAGTTGCTCCCGGTGTCAGATCAATCTTGAATTCAACTTGGCAGTCGGGTGGTAAACCAGGCAAATCGTCCGGGAAAACGTCGGGAAACTCCCTTACCACCTCGACATCTTCTATCTTCGTCTTCTTGAGTTTGGCATCGATAACATATGCCAAAATGGATGAGCATCCTTTCGACAAGCACTTTCGTGCCTTCACCATGCTAATGATTGCAACTTCACCCTTCCGCCTCTCACCATACACGGTCACCACATCACCATCCACAAGCGGAATTCAGATCAACTTTTTAGCACATAGGATGTCCGTGTGGTTAGTCGACAACCAATCCATACCGACGACAACATCAAATCCCCCAATGACCATAGGCATTAGGTCAATCGAGAACTCCCTCCCTTCGATTTTGAGCTTGCAATTTCTTATAACGTCCCGAACCACTACTTGATCACCATCCGCTAGTTCTACCACTAACGCATCTTCTAAACTAGTAGTGGGCATGGATAGTTTTGGGCAAAATGAACTTGATACAAACAAAAAACTAGCTCCCGAGTCAAATAATACACGTGTAGGTACGGAGTTTAGGAAAAACGTACCCGACACTACATCCGTCGACGCTTTCGCCTCCTCGGTGGTCATCTGAAAGGCTCTCCCAGTCGCTTTAGGAGTGTCCACCTTTTTGCCACCACTAAAGTTCGTCTTTGCCTTCGGGCATTCACTTCTGATATGGCCCGGCTCCTTGCACTCGAAACAAATTCGTCCCTTGACTGGACAATCACGGAAATTGTGGCCGGGCTTACCACATTTGTAACACGGTTCAGACCCCGAATTGCAAGGGTCGGTGTGTTTGCTCCGGCACCTTGAACACCACGGAGAATCCCGTCTAGGACCATTTCCTCTTTGATTGTTGTTGAAGTGCTTTGACCTCTTTGAAGGTGTGGGACCCCCTTCCCACCTTCTCTTCTCGACTACACCGCTCCTCTCCACTTTACTCGAGCCATAAGAGTCTTCCACAAGTTGCGCTTCTTCTATTGCCTCTCGAAGAGTAGAGGTCTTTGACACTCGAACCATGTTCATCATCTCGGTAGGCAAGCCCTCGATGTATGCCTTGATCTTCTCTCTTTCAGTGGGGACCAGATGTCCCACCAAACCCAGTTTGTCCATAAATAATTTGTTGAACTCCTTCACCGACAAATTCCCTTCTTCAATCCCCGGAACTCATCGATGATCCGATCCATAGCCCGTTCGTTACAGAATTCTTCTATAACCTTCTTCTTGAAAGTCTCCCAGCTCAGTTTGGCCAATACGGTGGCCTCAACGGAAGTGGAATATACATTCCACCATGTGAGGGCGGATCCTCTCAGCATTTGGGATCCGAATACAACTTTCTGACTTTCCCCACACTCGCTCGATCGGAAAGCCTGCTCCATCTCTCTGATCCAATTCATGCATGCCACTAGGTCGTCTGTGCCCTTGAATTCCGGTGGTCCACATCCGAGAAATGCCTTAAAGGTACAAGCCTTAGACGCTTGCCTCACTTCTGGGTTTGGGGTTTCATTAGGAAGGATAATGGGTCCCGTACCTCCGGATCCCGCCACTATCACATTTTCCGCAACCGTCTCGTGCCTACGGTGGTTAGCATCTCGATTATCTAAGAGTTTTAGAAATACTTCTTGTTGCTGAGCCATTGATGCATTCATTGCCTGCATCATCCGCTCCATCATTCTTGTTTCCGGAGTCACCTCCTCCATAATCGGATGAGTTGCAGCTAAGTTATGTTGGGGTATGTGTTCCGATCCTCCACCCAAAACGTTTATAAAAGGTGGGGGCAAGTCCACATTTGTCACTCTAGGTTGATCGGCCGTAGACGCCGCCGTATCCTGCCCTTCCGGCCGGTTACGCGTATTAACCATAGTCTGCCACACACGCGAGAATATAGGTGAGATAGGGCTATACAGATATAAACAAGGAAACGTACTACCACATTCATTAATTATCATAACAATGGAAAAACAAGCATAATCACGTAAAACATCCTCATAATAACGTTAGCTAGGCGAAATTATGAACATGCGATACATAAGAATTTTCATTCCCATTATCACAACTCTCAATTTGTGTAGTTTTCGTCGACTCTAAGACCATCCTATCTTAAGAGTTCTACCCAACCTCACACAATCATAGCCTAATTTCACAGCTTAAGTTTAGGTATCCTACATCCATACCTAGTTCACTTAAACTAATGCTCTGATACCAACTTGTAACGCCCTTGAATTCTAGAGACATAAAAATTCGAAAATTTTGCAATATGACGGCTATAAATCGGTAAACCTGGGTATATCAACCTGTTATAAAAAATCCCAAAGTATCTTCCCGATAAAACGGGGAAACAAGTTATGACCTTTACAATTGATCAAATGAAGAATACACTAACAACCTAATAATCTAACTTAAATGAGAAAAATTAGTATCGGGTGTTGCTATTCTTCCAAAAATGTGTCCGCTGTCCAAAATACTGGTCTATACATCTCCCAAAAAGACCGCTCTTGACCACCACGCCATCCACTCAGTCCCGACGAATCCCACCGGAAACCTGACCTGTTATACATGTTATTTTAAGAAAAGTGTTAGGCTAAAGCCTAGTGAGATCAAACATTTGCAGTTAAATAATCGAACTTAAAAGTGAGTGAAAGAGTTTCATTTGTGACAACAAAAATAATAGTAATGATAACAATGCTCTTGGAATATAGCAAGTACCTCTTGGGTTAACGGGGGAGACCCGCTTACTAACACAAATGACGGAACATAAAAATAATCCATTTGATGAGTCAGTAAAGCTAATAAACAAATAAAGTACACGCAAGGGACGTCAGGCTCAGTGGCTTTAAACGTACACCCACGGAAACTCAAATTCAACCCCGAAGGGTCCTTACGTCGAGCTCCTCATCCAATATCGTAATACTTGAGCACGAAGGACTTATAACCCAATCTGATGCCTAACGTGCCTCGACGTGGGAAACTAGTCGTCCCAACGTCGGAACAACAATATAACAAATTACGGGATCATGACTCCCAAATGCAACAATTAAACCAAATAATGCTCATAAGGCCCAACGAATATTCCCAACAATGGATATTATGCATAAATGACATGAAGGGTGCTTTCCACCAAAACCATTTCCCATTGTTTACCAAAAGATCACTAATCAAAATATAAATGACCCATTTTGTATTTCTCAAATCCCAAAATATGATGTAAGCTAATATGCAAACTTATCAGCAGTTAACCACAAGTTCAATATCCCCAAATCCATAAATTTTACATAGTAAATGCCATCCATTTAAATGCATAGCCCAAGTATAAGTAAGCTAAAAGAACATTGTTGAAGTTCATAAATCTTCATTTCCCAAAAATCGTCATAAACCCTAATATCTCCAAAAGTTAGATTTAACACAATTTCCACAAATCAAATATATGAAAGAGGAGATATTTAGGTATTCAAAATCCACATTTGACATGTATAAAGTTTTATAAAGAGTGTATGAACTCACCTTGTAGGGTTGTATTTCAAAACCCTAAAACAATAAGGCTTAAAGAGATGAGGAGGGAATCCTTGAGGACACTTAAGTTATTGCCACCAAAATTACCTAAGAGCTCCAAGATTGACATAAATGATCAACCAATGAAGTAGATGAGAGTATTAATGGCAAAGGAGGTGAAAGGATTGAACTTACCAAACCCTAGGGGAGAAAATCGCAGCCACCAAGAGTTCCTTAGCTAAAATTTGTGAAATAAGGGTTTTGGCCGATTTTCCTCATTTAAATGAGGTCTGCGCACCCGCGCAGGCTCACCCGCGCCGTGAGCCGCGCGGAGTACTGAAGTTGCGGATTGGACAGAGGCCCGGGCGGTTAGCCGCACGACTCCACCCGCGCGGTAGTCGCGCCAAGCACTGCCGAATTTTTCAGAAATTCTATTCGTCTCCCTTGGCTACCCAGATCGCAACACCATTAAGACTAAAATTTCGGGGTGTTACATAGATTTTTGAGTATAAATGTATTTCATTGTGTATTTTGGAGAAATACTTGATTTTGTGTTATGGGACATTTTAAAAGGATAAATGTTATAAACTCACTTGGAAAATGTTTTGTCCCAATCTAAATTATGTTGGAGTTATCTATATACATTGGAGCATGGGTTTTCATAAATGCTGGTTGTTTATGTTCGATTTCATTTTATTATTTTCTTACAATTGGTCTTTTGATTTGTTAAGCCTATGGCTCGGTTTGGACCTTATCGGGTCTTGGGGACAATTGCCTGATTTTAATAGCTCACTATAGAGCTTTGGTTATGATTTGTATTTATTGCATTTTATTTGAGAATTGCATGTTTTGGATGTGCTAGTTCATTCATTTGGAGTCATGTTAAGTTTAGACTGTAGTGCAATGGATCCATAGGCACTATGTTCTTAATGTCCCGTTTTGGACAAGTTCACCACTTTGGCACGGAATAGGCATCGGGTCACCATGGTAAGTAAGGTGTAGACCTATATGGTCAGGCAGTGTCCAATGGGCAGTAAGGTATAATTCCATTGTGCATAAGTTCCCGTTTTGGAACTCTCAAAAATAGACTCAGAGGGGTTGACTTGATGTTTTCGAGCAACAGACTTAGAGGAGTTGAGCTCGATATGTTTTATGAGTATAATCTATACGTTTTGGTTTTTCTACAAAGTTATGTGACCTACTTTTGTGTTCCGTCACGTGCAATGTAATCGGGTCTCCCCCGTCACCGAAATGTATTGTTTTTGGTATGGATTTTTATAATCCATGTTTTCGGTGACGTTTTGAGTATAGGTTGATATCCATGTTCTAAGGTTTTGGATATCAAATCTTATCCATGTTTTTAGATGTTTTGGAGGATAGAGTTCATTCACGTTTTCAGTATTTGGTTGTTAAAGTATAAGTTATGTTTTGCGTGAGTCTTGGGTTTGGATTTATATTCGAAGGAACATTTTGTATCGTGGTTTTAATAATGAATATGATGAAGGTTGGAAAAGATATTGCTTTCAGACTTAATGTAATTTATTTTGGGAAATCACGTTTTAAATAACACTCTTAAAGTTTATTGTTATATATATCTATGGTGAAAACTCTTGAGCTCACTAGGCGTCAAACCTATCCTTTTATTTGTCGGCATGTGCATCAGGTTCCAGTTGGGGAATGGTTCTAGCAATACTATGAAGAGATGAGCATTAGTTTTACACAAGGCTAAGTAGTTCGGTGAAGTCTTCCGCAGTTTGGAGATAGTGATTATTATTGGGTTTTAGTAACATCCGTCTCTATTATAGACCTTGT
Organism: Arctium minus; assembly: GCA_954870635.1. NCBI lineage: Eukaryota > Viridiplantae > Streptophyta > Magnoliopsida > Asterales > Asteraceae > Arctium > Arctium minus. Next base: position 14,910,724 of record OX941082.1, read on the forward strand.
ATAAATATTGAAATGTGTTTGTTGAAGTTAAACCTTAAATTGTTGTTGTAGATGACTCAATTATCGATGTATTTAGAACATTTTAAATTCGTTGTTATTTCTAGATTTGAGGGTGTTACAGTGCAGATTTCAGAAGGAGCATTAAGAGGAGTCATACCCTTCACCATCCCCTTAGAAAACAAATGTTTTTAAGCCTCTGAAATTTAGATGTCCAAACCGACGATGCCATATGTCAGTTTGGTCTTCGTATGCAGCCTTGAAGCATGATGGAGCTTGCACTTGTATTTCTGGTTCAGCATGAATAATGAACATCCGATTGACAGACATTTTAGTCTTCATAATCAGCCCTCGTGTGTCATGAAAAATCTTGCAGACTCCATGCTTTATTAATACCGTAAGATTTTTCTCTTGCTGCTGCCCAACACTAAGTAAATTATTTGTTAGATCAGGTAAATAATAAACTTCTGTAATCACCTGATATGTATTGTTAACTCGCAACTTGATGCTTCCTTTCCCTATCACCGCCATCTTAGTGTTGTTCCCAAGCTTGACAACTTCCCTAAATGTCTCATCCAGATGGAGAAACCACTTCTTATCTCCTGTCATATGATTGTTGCACCCCGAATCCAGGAACCAGATTGCCTCCTGCTGAGAACTTTGAAAATCAACTTGAGCCATCAACAGCAACATTTTCTTATCTTCTTCAGCCTATGCATAATGAGCTTCTTTTTCCCAACTAGGACATTCATACTGAAAATGTCCCAATTTGTGGCATTTGTAACATTCCACAAGTGCTTTGTTGAAGCCATGCCTACCCCTGCCTCTTCCACGTCTCGGAATGCACCTCGACCACCTCCTTCATACAATACATTCAAAACCTGTCCATCGCCTCTGTAATGATTGTTCATTCGTTGTTCATGAACAATTAAACTGCTTTGAAGCTCATCTATGGTAAGTTGACTTAAATCATTTTATTCCTCCATTGAACATACCACATAATCAAATATCGAAGTTATTGACCGTAAGATTTTTTCAATGATGGTTACCTGCTCTACCTCTTCTCCATGAACCTTCATCTTGTTCACAATCGTCAGCGTTCGAGAAAAAAATCCATCCACTTTCTCTCCTTCTTTCATCTGCAGTACTTCAAGTTCTCTTCTCAAGGCCTGTAACTGAGCCCTCTTAAATTGTGTTGACCCTTGATACTTCTGTTCCATAGACTCCCAAATTCTCTTGGAACTCCCTCTATCAATAATCGTCTCCATGATAGTGCGATCAATTACCTGGAAAAGGTAATTTTTTACCTTTAGATCCTTAGGTCGCAGCGCCTCTGTTGTTACCTTCTGTTCCGCTGTTAACTCGGCTTCGTCTTCTACTACAGGAACGCCTTTCTCTATTATGTCCCAATACTCCTTCGAACGAAGAAGATTATCCATACGCATAGCCCAATGATCGTAGTGACCATCGAACCGAGGAATAGCAGCTTGAACATACTTATATGTTGCTAACTCAGCCATTGCACCTGTTCTCACGTGGTGTTTCACTCTTTCTCACTCAGTGTATCACTCCTTCTCACCAAGTGTTTCACTCTTCTCTCTGTCAGGATACCGCATTTCCTAACTCTCACAGAATCAGGTCCATTATGGAGCTCTGATACCAATTTGTTATAATCTTAAGCCTTAAAGAACATAGTAAGATGGAAGTTCAAAAGCTTACTTTATTTGAAGGGAGAAATTATGGCTTTATAGAGCCTTACAAAACAGAAAGAGCAGAAAAATAAGGTACCACGATTACATCCTAAAGATGAGATCAAATCCCTAAACTACGTCCTACAAATCAGGACTTATTTAACAGAAAGCAACAAAAGCAAATCATGAGTTGCCGGAGTGGTTTCCCAAAGCTTGGTAACATCCTGGGGGGCTGTGGATAGTATCCCAGTCTACCTGGGTTCGAGTCTAGGGGGACGCTTTGGAGCATGAGGAGCATCCGCCCAACCTTGGTTGGGCCGACCTTAGGTGGTTCGGGCAAAGACTGGGCTATCGCCCCTTCCTAATAAGGTTGGGAATAGGCTCAATGCGTAAACTGGGCTGCGGTCGCGGCGGATTAGTGGGCTGCTCCAGGTGGAAGGTCCGATACCGCCGGGAAGGCGTGCGTGTGTGTGTGCGTGTGTTCGTGGTAGTCGATCGTGGGTTCGATGACGCATTGCCTTCCAAAAAAAAAAACCAACTAAAAATTGACTTGGTCATTACTGGATAAATCCAACATATACTAATTTATTTGACAGATTCCTATAACCTAATATATGGGTCAAATTCCTTCATATTCAATTCTAGCTCCGTCATATTCCAACTCCTTAGTTAAGACATGTAAAAACGTTTTATAAACTTAGTGTAACACCTTTTTTATATAGGACGTGCATATAGTGATAATGTTTTTAACGAACGTAAGACTACGTTTTTGTTAATTTATTGTTTCATGTCTAGCTAAGTAAAAAAAAAAAGATTTACAAATCTATATATATCTGATATCTCCATGCAAATTAAGACATCACCCCGTACGTCATTTTTGTTGTTTTTATAGCTCCCACTTGCTCTTCCTGTAATAAAATTAAATTGAATAAAAAATGAGCATTAAAAAAACAGGAACCTCTCCCTCTCTCTCTCTCTCTCTCTCTCTCTCTCTCTCTCTCTCTCTCTCTCTCTCTCTCTCTCCCCTATGTCTTTATATCTCTTTGGATATTCTCTTTGGGTGAGGCTTTCTCATCTTCAACTTCACCACCAACGTTATCCTTCGTACCATGCGAGGAGAAGTGAGTCTCTCTCTCTCTCTCACACACACACACACACATACATTCTATTTCTCTCTATATATATATCTCACGTACACAGACACAAATGCACAACATGCAAATGTGTATATTCATATATATAATTAACAAGCATGTATATATATGGAAGCTCACATTCTTATATATGTATATGTTGTGTTTAAGGTTATGTGGCCAAGATTGGTAGCAAGTAAGCTACTAAGGAAAACATTGGGATCCAACAACTTCGTCACCGATTTCCCAGAAAACACAATTTCGTTTCTTGATCAACTTCCAACGACGTTGGATCTCGAACCTCTCCCTAGTCCTAAGATCATCTTCACAGATCACCATGATACACAAAAGTTCAAGTAAGATATATGTATATACATGCATACACACACAAATTAATAAATATTTACATCAATTAAACCTTTAATTCTTTGTCTTTTCTCTCTGATAATTTCCATGAATATCCTACAGCTTTTGAGTTTTAGTCCCACCAGTTAATGTATATGGCAAGTGCATTGCCCAATTTCAATAATTTCTGTTACATACAACTTATAAGAAATTAAGGGTGAGATTCAAACTCATGAACTCTAATGAAATTTTAAAATTCATCGATTGTTACGTGGTTAATTTTTCTGATCTTTCTATTATAATTAACTTCTCTCTTTATTATTATTTTAATTATATATAAGTTTGTGTTTTTTAATTTGAAGGGTCTTCGTAAGTACATGGAACGTTGGCGGTGTTGCACCTACCGACGACTTGAATATTGATGATTTATTAGATACATGCAACACTTTGTGCGATATTTATGTACTTGGGTAATCTTTCTTTACAAAAAACAAGTATTTTGATTAAATTATACTTACTACTAATTCTAAATTAATTTTGTTTTTTAAGGTTTCAAGAAGTTGTTCCTCTAAGAGCATCCAATGTTCTTGGATCCGAAAAGAAGAAAATATCGATGAAATGGAATTCTTTGATAAGGAAAACCCTAAACAATAAATCACTCAACAGAGACTACGACAACATCGATAACTTGAGAGAGAAGATACGAAATTCCTTTCATGCAACAAAAGGCAACAAATCAAATAATATTGAGAGTAGCATGATCCAACAAGAGTTTCGGTGCCTCATTAGCAAACAAATGGTCGGGATACTTATATCGGTTTGGGTACGAAGTGATCTTCATCCATTTTTTCGAAACCCTAATGTCTCTTGCGTAGGTTGTGGCATCATCGGATGCCTAGGAAACAAGGTAATATATTTTTCTTTACATATATATATATATAGTCAGGTCTCAAACAAGAACAATATTTATTTAAAAGAACATGAGAACAAATAAATCTTATATGATTTTACATTAACAAGCAAAAAAAGCCACGTGGGCAACTTTGGTGGCAGCTTCAGGTCCACGAGGCTTTTTCGCGTGTTAGTTAATGTAAAATCATATATGATTTTGTGGTTTCTCGTGTTATTTTAAATAGGTAATGTTCTTGTTTGATCCTCTCTCTCTCTCTCTCTCTATATATATATATATGATATTTTAACATGTGAGACTCGAATCCATGACTATAACAAATGCTTGCATGGGATTTAACCTACCATAAAACCTTAATTACGCTCTATTATCTTGTATTATCAATCTCGTGTGGTGATTATATGATCGATCGACCTACAGGGCTCAGTTTCGGTTCGGTTTCATTTTCACGAGACAAGCTTCTGCTTTATATGTGGTCATCTAGCATCAGGAGGGAGAGAAGGAGATGAGAGAAACAGAAACTCCAATGCTTCAGAGATATTGTCTAGGACAACTTTTCCCACAACCATGGGGCCTTCACTTGATCTCCCCAAAACGATTCTCGAACACGAGTACGTTTTCGATACACTAGTAAACACCTCGAACCATTCCTATTCTATTTTCTTACGAACAAACATTTCAAAATACAAAAAACTACATTTTTTTCTCACGGATAGATATGCATGCGATAATATATTATTTGCTTATTATAATTCCATAATTTGTGAAAAATCACTTATTATTTCAAAAGAATACATCGTTTTCTTTACATTTATAAACGTCAAATTGATGGTTTGTTTGTAGGAAAAAAAGAAAAGAAAAACCAATATCACGTTTTCGAAAAGTTAATAAGTTGCTTTCAATTATACTAATTTGTTATTTATCAAACACAAGGACACCTACCAATCATATTTGTTTCAATTTGTCGGATTAATTTTACCAAAAATTTGATTTCTCATTGATAAACAAATCCCAAGATTGCGACATAAAATATCAACTGGTCCTGAATTTATTGAAGTTTGATGTTAATTTGTCTCTCGTCGTTATCGAATAGAGTCGGCAGATGATATAAAACTACCTTTACAACTAATAGTGGTCATTTTTTTTTATGATTATTCATAAATTAAATATATTATAAAGGAAAAGACAAAAGTATCTTACTCGAACGTTTATGATAAAATACAAGGGATTTTCTAACATGTATATATATTTATGTATTCGTAATTTCGTATATGAACACAAAAACATAGGAAATGAGACATAATGTTCATTAAATGATTAGATAATTAAAGTATCGTTTAGTAAGATAATATATTATATATGCATCAAATACTTATTAATGGATAAAGTTAGAGATGGAAACATTGGAAAATATTATAATTTAGAAAAAGTCCAAATAAAAAATAAAGAAAATTGTATTATATTTTGCTATTACGTAATAAGTATAACTTTACCCCCAAAAAGATTGGGTTTTAGCCGTAGAGTATATCAATGAATACATAAAATAATTTAATAAATGCCAAAAATATGTAGGTTCACTTATTAAATTTTTTGGTTGCTTTAATCTATACTATATTATAAAAGTACGGATAAAAAACCCTTAAATACAAATTATTAGGCACAACGTACTATCATTTTATGCAAGATTTTATCTATACTATATTATAAAGTACGGATAAAAAACTCTTAAATACAAATTATTAGGCACAAGGTACTATCATTTTATGCAAGATTTTAAAAATCTCTTAATTTACAAGTATCAAAGCACAAGATACATATTACTACTGCAGACTTCTAACACCCACCAATTTGGTATGTGTAGGGTATTCCTTTTATGCAAACATTTCTATGTATCACTATTAATTAATATATTATATTACTATAATTTTGTTTTTTATATTATTAAATATGTAATTAATTATTTTTTCTGGATGTCATTAAAATATATAAGATAACCATTGAATTTTAACAAAATACTTAATTTTTTTATATAAAAAACATTATATTATTAAGCTTAAATTAAACAAATTTATAAAAAAAAAAACATTATCACATTCTTAAAACCATCCAAAATCGTACTGTAAATCAATAAAAAAATAAAATGAAACATTAAAATCGTGATGTATCTCGTTGCATTGCACGAGTACGCTTCTAGTTTATATTAAAAATATTACCTTTCACTTAAATGATCACTCATTTGATCGTTGTATTTATATATTTGTGTGTCTTTTCAACTATTATAAAAGTTGTACTGAAGAGCAATAAAAATAAGGTTATAAGAACATCGATCATTGGTTATTGTTTGATATATGATAAGTAATGCTAATTAATTAAATAATCAAACGACAAAAATAGTATGTAGATATATTTATAAGGTCTTTGTCAGAACCTTAATAAGTTTAATAAGACTTACCGTTTATTCGGTCAGTTAGGGATGTACGGGTTGAGTTGGACGGTTTGGGACATTTTTACAACTCAACCCAATTATGGCGGTTTGGAAAAATCTCAACCCAACCCAACCCAATTCATTCAAAAGTATAACTCAACCCAATCATCGCAAGTTGTGGCGGGTTGGACGGTTTAGTAGTATACATAAAATTGTAGAATGAAATATGCTAAATACTACAAAAAATATACAAACGTTTAGCGAACCAAGAAGTTACTTTGTTAGCACTTAACAACGCGAGGGCTGTAAATGAACCAAGTGTTTAACGAACCGTTCGGCGGGAAGTTCGTTGATATTCATTTATTTAATAATTGATCGAACATTAATACATTTTTTTGTTTGTTTAGTTAAATGAACGAATATGAATAATGAGTTCGTTCACTTATATTCGTTAATGTTCGTGTATTTATGTTTATTTACGTATGTTTATATATATATATATATATATATATTATGATATTAATATGTAAAATCATTAATTAAATTAAATTTTTAGAATTTCTTTTTTATCCTTCTTAAATTTACCCGGTTTCATTTTTTCTCCGTTCGTTTATTCGATTAAGTAAAATGTATTATATATATACACACACTTTAGGCTATAAATTTGTCTAAATAGACTACATTTTTTTTATATTATATATAAATAAATTTTATAAATATTATATATTAGCGACTGGGTGACAGGTTTGGGCTGGTTGGATTAGACGTAACTCAATTTCAACACTCTTAATTTACGGGTTGGTGGTTTGGTGGGTGGACGGTTTGACAGGTTGAGTTTAATTGGGTTGTTAGCGGTTTGGGTTGAACGGGTTGACGGTTTTTTGTACACCCCTACGGTCAGTTATACTTCGTCTATTAATATATATATATATATATATATATATATATATATATAAAGTGAGATGTTCAAATAAAAAGATTAAATATCGTAAGAATGTAAAAAAAATCATATATGAATCACTGGAAAAAAAATCCGTCGGTCACATATGTAAAATCAAAAAGATGCTTTCGAATTTTGTCAATTATTCATATATAAACTTTCTTTTCTTATATTCTGATGATATTTAGTCTTTTTATTTGGACGAACCCTATATAATATTTAATTAAATATGTCGCAGTACCTACAAAATTATTTAGTTGGATTTTTTCGGAAGGTTAATTTAAAAATCCATTCTTGAATATGGCTAATAAATTATGAGAAGTACATTAATAAAATGAAGGTAAGATATGTTTCAATATTTCTAAAAAGAGTAATAGCTACAAAAATGTCTAGAAGCTTTACCTTCCATAAATAATATAAACTTTTAATCCTTGTAAATTAAAAGGTAAATTTTTTTATTGGATGGGGTAGTTGTTGAAAAAAGACGAAAGCTTGTGGTCAATTATTAAATTAATTAATCTTGAACCGCCCCCAAGAGATGATTGATTGATTGATTTCCTTATTTTTCGTTGGTACTTGGTATTATGAAATAACTAGAAGCATATTTGCGAAATGCATCGAGATATATCACGATTTTAATGTTTTTTTTTGTTTTTTTTTTGTCGATTTACAGTACGATTTTGGATGGTTTTGAGAAAACTGATAATGTTTTTTTTATAAATTTGTTTAATTTAGGCTTAATAATATAATGTTTTTTATATAAAAAAATATAAGTATTTTGTTAGAATTCAATGATTATTTTATATATTTTAATGATATCTAAAAAAATAACCAATTACATATTTAATAATATAATTAAAACAAATTTGTAATAATATAATATATTAATTAATAGTGATACATGAAAATATTTGCATAAAAGGAAGGTCATGCACATACCAAATTAATGGGTGTTAGAAGCTTGCAATAGTTATATATATCTTGTGCTTTGATACTTGTAAATTAAAAGATTTTTAAAATCTTGCATAAAATAATGGTACCTTGTGCCTAATAATTTATATTTAAGAGTGTTTTATTCGTGTTTTATAATATAGTATAGATTAATCATATGTAATTATTAACTATTGTTAATGCCTGATAATTAATAAACAGTTACTTTTATTTAATTAATTAATAGCAATCAGTAGGTTATTCTTTGCGATATATAAACTATGTTCTTTCACATTTTAAAACTTAATTAATTTACACAACTTTAATTCCTTTTTAAATATATATAGCTCATCAAAATGATACAAATAATTATTTTGCCTAGAAAGATACAAATAATTTTTTCGTACTTAATTAATTTATTTCATTGTTATGATATTTAAATATTTTTTTTTTCTACAATGACAGTCGTGTTGTTTTTCTTGGAGACCTAAATTACCGGATTTCCTTGCCGGAAAGGGAGACAAGATTACTAGTAAATAGGAAAGATTGGAATACACTCCTTGAGAATGATCAGGTAACTAAAAAACGACAATATATATACTTTATAACTGTTCCTTTTTTAAAATTTTAAATATATAGTTAAATAAGTCATATTTAATTAACCTGAAAATGATCATTTGGATTAATTAACTGTTTTATAAAGCTTCGAATAGAACTGATGGATGGTCAAGCATTTGAATCTTGGCATGAAGGAATGATCAATTTCGCTCCTACCTACAAATACCATCCCAATTGTGATGAATATTATGGTTGTGGTCATCTTGGTACCAAAGCCAAAAAGAAACGTGCTCCCGCATGGTAATTAATCTTAATTTTCTCTAATTATTACCCGCCTTTAATCACGTTTTAATTAAATATTGTTTTTTCAATTCTTTAATTCGTAGTACGAACATCATTGGGTCTTAAAACGCGTTTCTAGAATTTTCAAGAATTAATTTGAGGCGCTATTTGAACATGCAATTAATTGAAATTTATATGTATGTATATAGTTTTCAAGAAGCTATCTCGTTTATACATATAGGTGTGACAGGATAATTTGGACGGGTGAGGGATTAAAGCAACTTCTGTACACAAGAAGCGAAACCCGACTGTCGGATCACAGGCCGGTGAAGGCTATGTTTTCTACTGAAGTTAAAGTTTCACGGATGAGGTACCAAAGCTTTTGTTTATCAGAGAGGTTTCGACGTTCAACGAAAACTAGTAATCTAGAGTTCCATTCCGACGATGAATACTCAAGTAATTCCGACCGGTTAAGCTTCCATAATATTAGAAACAAAACGACCACCCCATGAAATTTATTTGGTTTAGAATATTCCAACTATGCTAATTGTTGTTCATGTTTTTCAGCCCAAAAATGTCGACGTCATCTCTGTTTCATTGGATAAGTACAAACACAAGAGGTGTATAGTAGCACATATTTTTGTAACATAAATATTTGAGATTTTGTGGTTTCTGTCCACCGACGACTTTATTTGATTCCAAAATTATTTGTAGTTTGCCTCCATATTAGCTATGCTAGTGGGGAGTTCTTTAAGGAAAGACAGTTTCATGTACAGCGTATATATTCAAGTTATTGAGCGTTTGGGGATTCTCTCACATGTTCGAGTCATGCAAGGTAATTAGGGATTTTTCTACCCGTTCCTTTCGGATTAGTCTAAATATGCGTAAGTTGGTCCAGACACCATGGTTAACAAAAAGAAAATATAATCAAGTTTTTGCATCAATTACCATCTTACTATTCATTATTTTTGCGGAAAGAACCCTAAAATAAATTTTCATGTTTTACAAATAAGAAAACCAAACCCCAAGGGATAAAATATCCTCTCTCAAACTCTCACGTCTCATTCCTCTCCACGAATCATATTAATACTCATCAAAGAGATATTGTGGACTTTCAAAAATATATAAAAGCATGATGTTTTTTTTTAACGGCAAGTTAACACACACACGTACTCGGGGTATCCGGACTCCCACTTAAGGGTGTCACCCGACTAATCCCCGTCGACCACGGCCCAGCCCAATTAAGGGTACCACTAAGTGGCAGACCCATGATCTGGATATCACAACATGTTCACCACGGGGTTCGAACCCGGGTAGTCAGGGATACCATCCGCTGACCCTCCCAGGATGTTACCAAACCACTGGGCTACAACATGAAGGATATATAAAAGCATGATGTGTGCCTTAATTTAAAAATAGACTTGTTTTCTCTTACTTATGGATTTGTTATTTGTTTAATTAATATATATATATATAGGGTCCTCTTCATTTGCTAACCGTGCTAACCAAATTTCGATCAATCATAAGCTTCCTAGAGGTTTTGTTATGTCATTAATGCTATTAAATCTGAAACGATAATATGGGAATTTGCTAAAAATCGCCCCATTTATTCTGTTTCCATATTTAAATAAGTTTTTTTAATTTTGTAGTTATCCTGATATTAAATATATCGCCTCATATAATATGTTTCCATATTTAAATGAGCTTTTTAATTTGATAGTTATCCTGATATTAAATATATTAATTTAAAATTTTATTTTGATTTGCATCTTATTAATTTGGTAATAGACAGAATTATGCATATATGCATTTGGAAAATATGTCTATATCCATATCCGATAGTTGTACACATATACATGTATGATTATGGTGCATGTATGAATTTCCCCAAATGTGCACATATGCATTTTCAATTACAGTGCACATATGCATGTATGAATTTCCCCAAATGTGCACATATACATTTTCAATTACAGTGCACATATGCATGTAATATTTCAGCAAACATATTTCCATATTTAAAGCAGTTTTTTAATTTGGTAGTTATCATGATATTAAATGTATCGTCTCATTTAATCTATTTCCATATTTAAAGGAGTTTTTTAATTTGGTAGTTATCCTGATATTAAATATATTAATTTAATTTGGTAGGTGTATATTCCCAAATTAAAAGTAATTATATTTTGACCGAAATACCCCTGTGCATACATGCATTGTATTTTTTTCAACCGTTTTTAATATTTTATTTTAATAAAAAATCAATTAATTGTGGACCATTGATATTATTATCAACTACGGTTGAGATTGGTTAACTTTGTTAGCACCAATGTTACGGTTAGCAAATGAATGGGCCTCTCTCTATATATATATATAATATAAAATATATGTCATTCAAGGGAGAACTTGGTTGTTTGTGATAACTATGAGATCCAATATGAGCCATATATGAAAGGATAAATAAAGAAATTATTAATTTTGGTAATATTGTCTTAAATTAAATTTAAAGGGCATTTTAGGTATTTAAAAATCTCCTCTCTCATCCCTCCGGCCTCTTCTCCTCGACCTCCGGTGTGTAGAAGATAAGCACTGACTTATCGTTTCCTAAAAGATTGTCAATCAGCACCAAAATCATTCAATCAGTTACAAAATTGATTGAATGATTGAAGGCACAAATTCTGGTTCTTTTTGGAAATGATCTGTTGTATATTATTTTTATTAATGTTTGTAATATCTTCCTTCTTTAGTTGCTAGACATTGTATATATATTTTCACCATCAATCAATAAAGATATCAATTTCATCTCTCTTTTATGGTATCAGAGCAGGTTGAATTCTCAACCTAATTTTTTTTTCTTCCTCTCATCTACTGCTAGCCTATTGTCTCTGCCATGGCTTCCCCAAACACCATCCCGAATGATGCCGAACCCAAGTCACCCCTCATTATAGTCTCTCTCACCAATATTCTCAAACTCACCACTTCAAACTACATGTCGTGGAAACTCCAAATTGAGGCTACTCTAATTGGGTATGGACTTTACAAATTCCTGGATGGCTCTTGTGGGTTCGTCAGGACAAACTTCTGTTTGGTTCTCTCATTGGAACCTTGGATCCTACTGTGGTTTCGCTTGTCTCTCGATTAGAATCAAGTAAGCAGTTATGGGATACTCTAGCAAACACATTCGCGAAACAATCACGGGGTCGCGAAAAATTTTTGAAGGTCGAACTGAAGACCATCACCAAAGGTCCTCTATCTATTTCCGAGTACATGAATGCCATCAAGGTTTGTACAGATCAACTAGCTTTGCTCGATTGTCCTCTCAAACCTGAAGATATCACTGACCGTATATTGGAAGGGCTTGGTTCTGATTATCAAGCCGTCATTGACGCCGTCCATGCTCGTGATAGTCCTATATCCTTTGATGATCTTCATGAGAAACTTTTGAACCGTGAGTCAACCATCAAGACTCAATCTGCACCACCCTCATTCCCTGCTTCCGTACATGTTACTGCCACCAGACAACATAATTACGGCTCAACTAATTATGTTGCAACATCCTCGAACGGTGGTCATAATCCTTTACGCAAGGGCTCGCAACAACAGTCCAATCGTAAGCATTCCCCAGGCTACCAAGGCACAAGTCAATGGTGCTACACAAAGGGTCACTCCCTTCATCTATGCCCTGTCTTCCAACAGCGATTTCCTTCGGTCAGACCTCCTCCTAGACCAACTTTCACCTCGGCTTCTCCTCAAGCTCATGTGGCTACTGCTAATGCCTCAAGTAATACGTCTCAATGGTTGCTGGACACTGGTGCAACTCATCACGTGACACATGATCTCTCAAACTTAGCCTTGCACCAACCTTATGATGGAACTGAGGAAATTGTCATCGGGGATGGCTCGAGCGTACCTATCACTCACATTGGTTCTACCTCTTTCCCTACCTCTTCCACTACTCCTTTATTTTTGTCTAATATTCTTTGTGCTCCTACAATGAGTCGTAACATTGTCTCCATTTCCAAGTTATGCTCAGAAAATAATCTTCTAATAGAATTTTCTTCTGATTCTTTTGTGGTTAAGGACCGTCTCCCGGGGGCACATCTAACCAAAGGACCAACTAATCAAGGCATTTATGAATGGCCATCCAATCCATCTATCCTATCTTTTTCCACCGTCAAAGCATCGGCAATCAATTGGCACCATCGTCTTGGCCATCCATCTTTAGCCATCTTCAAGAGTTTAGTCTCTACATTTAAACTCGATGTCCCTAGGGCTTTTTCATTCAATTGCAATTCTTGTCAATGTAATAAGAGCCACAAGCTCCCTTTTAGTCAATCAACTTTAATTTCTCATGCTTCACTAGATCTTGTTTACACTGATTTATGGACTTCTACGGTCTATTCCATTGATGGTTTCAAGTATTATGTCATCTTCGTTGATCACTATACCAAATATATTTGGTTTTATCCTCTCCAAAATAAATCAGATACAAAAGCCATATTTATAAGGTTCAAAGCTCTAGTTGAGAAATTCTTTGAGAAAAAGATTAAGGTCATTTATTCTGACAATGGGGGGGAGTATCAAGCCCTGACATCTTTTCTTACTATTGAGGGTGTCTCTCACCTCACATCCCCACCTCACACCCCTGAGCACAATGGCTATGCCGAGCGGCGACACCGTCATATTGTTGAAACGGGCCTTTCTTTTCTTAATCATGCTCGTCTGCCAAGTGAGTATTGGTCGTATGCCTTCAATACGGCTGCTTATCTCATCAATAGACTGCCCACTCCAACCTTGGATCACAAGTCTCCTTTTCTTTGCTTATTTGGGTCCCCTCCCAATTATCTTAAATTACGTTCATTTGGGTGCTTGTGTTATCCTTGGTTGAAGCCATATGCACATCATAAACTTGACCCTAAGTCCACCCCATGCATATTCATTGGCTATTCAAAGTCTCAAAGTGCATATCATTGTTATGATCCTAAATCTAAAAAGGTTTATACATCACGACATGTTCGCTTTGTTGAATCTGAATTTCCTTATGTCCACCTCACTAATCAAACACACTTCCCACCCACACCTAATCCAGACACATGGTGTCCTCTTACCTTATCTATTTTACAACAGCCCCCAAATGATCCAACTCCATCCCAAAGTCAATCTCAGCCCAGGTCACCGTCGCCACCTTCCTTGGCCGTTTCAGCCTCAGAGGACAACCCTTTTGTTGATTCCATGGCTCAGTCCAACAGCTCAGAACCCTCTGTTGTAGCAAGTTCAACCCAACCGTCTATCACACCTGTGTCCACAGAACCTCAGTCCAACCCTCTAGCTGAATCCACTTCCCAGCCTGCTATTCCCCTTGGCATAGTTACCAGGTCCAAAAACAATATTCATAAGCCAAACCCAAAGTATGCACACGTGGTTGTTGTCCAGGATAAACCTACTGAACCCACGACAGTGACCCAAGCTCTAAAGAACCCTCTTTGGCGCAAGGCTATGGAAGATGAGATGAGGGCACTTTATGCTCTTGGCACTTGGAATTTGGTAGCTCCGGATACTACAAAAAATCTCGTTAAATGTAGGTGGGTTTTCTGACTTAAGTATCATCCTGATGGTACAATTGATCGCTACAAGGCACGATTAGTCGCTAAAGGTTTTCAACAAAGACCCGTCGTTGATTACACGGAAACCTTTAGTCCGGTTGTCAAACCGGCCACTATTCGAACCTTACTTGGTCTTGCGGTTACAAATGATTGGCATCTAAGACAACTAGACATTAACAACGCGTTTCTTCAAGGTACCTTACTTGATGAGGTGTACATGTCTCAACCTCCTGGCTTTGTTGATGTGGCATTTCCCTCTCACATTTGTAAATTGCGCAAAGCTATTTATGGATTAAAACAAGCCCCTCGGGCTTGGTACACGGAACTTACCAACTTCCTTCTTGGTTCGGGATTTAAACGTTCAGTCGCAGACGCCTCTTTATTTATTATGCATCACTTGACAACTCCAATTTATCTCATTGTGTATGTGGACGATATTATTATTACAGGTCCAAATGCTACTAAACTTGATCTGTTTATTGGAAACTTGGCTAAAAGGTTCTCCTTGAAGGATTTAGGTTCTCTCTCTTATTTCTTGGGTGTTGAAGTTACTCCTACATCGAGAGGTTTATTTCTCAGCCAACGCAAGTACATAGCCGATCTTCTTGAAAGAATGGGTATGTTAGATGCAAAGAGCTCCCCCACACCAATGGTTACCACAAATCCTTTGACAGCTAATTCTGGCATTTCACTTGAAGTTCCAAAGGACTATCGCGCAGCTGTTGGTAGTCTTCAATACCTCACAATCACACGTCCTGATGTTGTATTTACCGTAAACAGGTTGTCTCAGTTCATGCACCGCCCTACAAGTGCCCATTGGGCTGCTCTTAAGAGACTCTTACGTTATTTATGTGGCACCATGGATAAAGGCATCAATATTCTTAAAGACTCTCCTCTTTGTCTGCATGCCTTTTCGGATGCCGATTGGGGCGGTAATAAAGACAATTACACTTCTACAATGGGACATGTTGTTTTTCTTGGCAACAATATGATTACTTGGACTTCTAAAAAGCAACGGTCTGTTGCTCGTTCTTCCACCGAGGCTGAATATCGAGCTGTTGCTTCTACCACAGCTGAATTAATATGGGTTCGAAATCTCCTTGGTGAGCTGGGAGTACATATTCGTCAAAGCCCTGTTATATATTGCGATAACTTAAGTGCGACACAACTAAGTGCTAATCCTGTTTTTCACTCAAAGATGAAACATTTGGCGCTTGATTTTTACTTCATCAGAGAACAGGTTCAGATTGGTGCATTAAGAGTTACACATGTCTCTTCCGATGATCAACTTGCGGACTTTCTTACCAAACCGCTGTCACGACCTCGTCTTGATTCATTATTATCCAAGATCGGATTTTCTGATAGACCGTCCGTCTTGCGGGGGAATGTAGAAGATAAGCACTGACTTATCGTTTCCTAAAAGATTGTCAATCAGCACCAAAATCATTCAATCAGTTACAAAATTGATTGAATGATTGAAGGCACAAATTCTGGTTCTTTTTGGAAATGATCTGTTGTATATTATTTTTATTAATGTTTTTAATATCTTCCTTCTTTAGTTGCTAGACATTGTATATATATTTTCACCATCAATCAATAAAGATATCAATTTCATCTCTCTTTTACGGTGAACCTTATTACGGCGGATACACAATGTGATACCTAAAAGAAGGGACACTATTAACAAAAGATACATACAAAAAAAAAGATCATGATTGTGATACCCAAAAGGCATTGTGTTACACTCTGGTTACCCATTGTGAGACATACTATGAACATTGTGATGCACTCAAAATACATTGTGTTAAACTGAGATTAACGTTGTGTTACATTGGGATTAACATTGTGTTACACTGTGATTAACATTTGTGTTACACTCTATGAACATTTACCATTGTGTTACATTGTAATTACCATTGTGATACACTCAAAATAATAAGGATTTTGAATGTTGAGAATAGATCTATCTCCGTCGAAACACCAGATCCCACTTTATTCTCGTCGATGAAACTCCAAATACCACTTTCTTCTAATCGGCGAAACTCCAGATCCCATCTTTGGTGAAGTCTGACACAAATACCATATCCATATTCGGCAAACTCCAAAACGCATACCAGATCCATCTTCAACGAACTCTGGTACACACACATATCGAATCGGTTTGAATGTTGGGATACAATTAGGTTATACGATGTGCCATCGAGTTATTGGGAGGGAGTGTGGACAAGAGATGAGTGATAAAGTGAGAATATGGAGAGGCCGGAGAAGTGACGAAAAGTTCAAAGGATATAGAAACTTTGAGATGCGGCGGTTGTTCAATAACGTGGCAAGAAAAACATCATCAGATCTCTTGAGGGGTGTGAGATAGAGGAAGGGAGAAAGAGAGAAGCTCTTTTTTAGGGATGATTACTAGTGAGGAAAAATAGAGATACGATTTGATGAGTTGTGAGATATTGAAAGATATAGAGAGATTTATGAGTTGTCAAAACATATAAATTACTAAATTGCCATTTAATATTTAATTAATAATAAAATTAATTTTCTTAAATGAGTGGCTCACATTGAATCTCACGGTTATCACAAACTACCGAGTTCTCATTTAATTAGGCCTATATATATACATATATACTAGTGGTGTACCCACGCAATGCAGCGAGATGTAAAAGTTATTGTGAGTCAAGAAACATAATCGGTGTAAGTCACTCAAAATGAGGGTCTGAATGGATAAGATGTAAACATGGATTCATGTACCCCCAAGATATAAAAGTGGTTACACCCACACACTCAACTTTGTTGTAGTTATACTTGAACCACAAAATAGATTTTATTCTATTTTATAAGATATCAAATGTTTAAGTATAAAAGTTAGGGGTTGTTTGATTGTTTTACCGTTAAGCATGGATTAAGTACTTTGTATGAACTAAGTTAAAGTGTTATTTGTTTGTTGTGTAAATAAATGGTCGTAATGATTAAAATGACTAATTTACCCTTAATATTGGTTTTTTCACCATGCTTAAGTTTTTCCTTCCTAAGAAATTGATCAACTAACAATAACAATGAATTTTTAAATTTGATAAAACAATAACAATGAGCCTTAAAGAACCACAAGGGTTGTGGTGTAACACCCCGATTTTCGAAGGGTATCATTTTAAGCTAATACAGAAATCGGTATTTTAGGGAAAAATAAGATATAGGATTTTGGACTTGAATCCTAGATTTTATAGTCTTGGTAGATGAATGATTTTCTAGAGCAAAATCGGAGCTAAAACGAAGAAGTTATGACCAAAACAATGTTCGGGCAAGAAAATCGGGCGGCAGTGTTCCGTGCGGGTATCTGCGCGGATGGACCCTCTTCGCCACCCGTACGGAGCCACTGGACGCACAAAAAGGAGGAAAATCGGCCTAGAACCCCATTTTCTCACCCCCCAAACCCAAATCTCTTCCCCTTTCTCTCCCAAACCGACCCCCAAACTCCAAAATTGAACCCTAACTCATTTTTGGGAGTCTTCCTTCTAAAATCAATGGTCCTTCTTCACCTAGCAAGTTTTGGAAGCTAGAGCTATAAACCTTTCATCTTCATCTTCTTCACCAATGTTTCTAGGGTTTCATCCAACTCTTTTCACCATCTTGAAGATTAGAAGTTTGAGGTTTATTTTGGAGATCTAGAAGAGTATTGTTGATGGGTTCAAGCTTTGGTAAAGGTAATCTTCTCTTCTCTTCAACTATGGAAATTAGGGTTTTGGTATAAATTGAAATCTTCATGTATAATGTTTAGGGAATGACCTTACATGGTTGAATATGGGTATTTATGGTTGTAAATATATGGATCTAGGTTTTCGGAAGTTTTTGGCTTGAGGATCCAAGTCTTCTTCAAAGGAGCTCAAGTTGGGGTAAAATCTAGATTTAGCCTAAATCTAGCAAGGTGAGTTCAAGTTGATTTGTGAAAACGTTGTACATGCCAAAATGTCTATTTTAAAGTGTTTATATGTTTACATGAAATTAACATTTGTTGAGTATTTGGTGAGTTTAATTATTTGAGGTGTTTGACTTTATAAACTTTGTGAAACCCCCACATTTGGGACTTTTGGGCATTTTGATAAATAAGTTATAAACTAAAGTGTGTTATTAACTTATTGCATGCATGAAGATTATTTGGTAAAATGCATTTTTGTGTTGGTTGAAAATAGGCATAATTTGTGTTATGAGAGGTTTGAAAAAACAATGGATGAGTCCTTGGGTTTTGGTCATTTCCGACCTTGTGAACATTTTGGAAACTTCAAATCTTTGTTTTGGGGAAAGATGCATTTTAAGTATTTCAAAAAGTAAATTTCGAGCAATTGAGCACGTGTCTATGGTATAATCTTGTTTTAAGTTGTGTTGGAGTTGGTCGTGTACTTTGGAGCACGTGTTTTCTTAAATGTTGGTCGAGTGCATTTTATTGCATTATATTTCCTTTGACAATGAGTCATTTGCTTGTTTGAGCCTGTGGCTCGGTATTTTATTATGATTGGGTTTAGGACATTTGTCCAGTTTTGATAACACGACTTCGAGCTTTGGTTGCGATATTGGATGAGGTACTCAACGTAAGGGTCTTTTATGGTTGAAGTTGATATCCCGTGGGTGTACGTTTAAAGCTACCGAGCCTGACATTCCTTGCGCTTGGAATCATTACGTCCAATGATGGAACGCTAGTTTTCCATATTAAGGCACGTTTAGGCATCAGATTGGGCTATAAGTCCTACATGCTAGTACACGATATTGGATGAGGGACTCAACGTAAGGGCCTTTTATGGTTGAAGTTGATATCCCGTGGGTGTAAGTTTAAAGCCACTGAGCCTGACATCCCTTGCGTGTGCTTGTTTTTATGACTAGTCTTAACAACATGAAATGAGACTTACTTTGTGTACCGTCACATTTTATGGAATCGGGTCTCCTCTGTCACTGAAAAGTGTTGTTTTGGGTATTATGTTTAGTATCCTTGTTTTTGGTGACGTTTTACATTTACGGATTTTATATATATGATTTATGGGTTGAGTATTACGCCTCACCCGTGTTTTGGGTGTTTCGAGATATAAAGTTTTATCCGCTTTTCATCTCTTGGGAGTTTGATTTCTAATCTCATTTGGAGTGAGTTTTGGGTTGGATTTAATTTACGAAAGAACGTTTCATATTGGGATATTCGCCCTTAAAATAGTTTGGGTTGGAAAACTTTTATTTTGGTGATTCATTTGCCTAAAATGCATATTATTGGACAACGAGTCGTTTTCATAGTGGAAGTTTATCATTTTGAAAGAGTATGATTTTAATTGCATCCCTCCCATTCAACGATATATTTATTCATGCTGAAACTCTTGAACTCACTAGGCGTTAGACTAACCTTTTTATTTGTCGGAATGTGCAACAGGTTCCGGTTGGGAATAGTTCTAGTGAGATCGTGGAGAGATGAGTACTAGTCGTGTACTCAAGATGCGAATAGCTTGGTAAAGTCTTCCGCGTTTATTTATGAGAGAGCAACTTGTATTTGGGTTAAGTAACACCCGACTTTAGTCTAGCCCTTGTATACTAGTGGATTTTGTACTTGTTGAGGTTATTTATCGAATTTTATATTTAAGGCGAAATGAGTTTTGATTTGTAGGAATATGTGTTGTCTTTATTTGATGTTGTATCGAAAATTTTTATTAGTTGTTCTTACCAAATTTGAGGGTGTTACATGTGGCGTACTGGTTAAAACCCTGGGGAATGTGGTGGAATATCTCATCTACCCAGGGTTCGAATACAGGCGTACACAACAATTGTGGCCACTGAGATTTAATCAGAGCTGATGTCTTACAATCATAATTTGTCAAGGGATTAGTCTAGGCATAGCCTAGGACAATCTTTTAAAAAAAACCAATGAACCTTAAAGTTAGTCAACCAACAAATTTCCCTCTCATTTCATCATACATGTTACGTGAAGCTTACAAAACTTACCCATCATAAGAGTTGCTTGATTAGCCAAAGAATACAGCAAATACCTAGTCTAAAAGCTTACATAATAGCCAAGAAGATATACATAGGTAATAAAAAAAACATGTAAGAAACACAAAAGAGTAGAAGCGTTTTGGCTACCAAATCAATTCCTTCTTTTAGATCCCTCTGGCTTATGTGGTTCAGGTTTTAAGAAATGGAAAACGTTAAAAATCTCATGTAACCACCAATTAGTACATATGAGATACTTGCAAGGCTGCAAATGCCTTAAAACTCCATTATCAATATCTAACTCATTACGAGACTGAAAACCAAAAAATCATATTTAGGTGTCGTTTGTTTTTTAAGAGGTCTAAAGTCTGAAGTCTTATTTTAGTTATGATTAATAAGAGGTGGTGTGTAAAAAGATCTGAACGATTCGGAATTAAGAGCCATTAAGATGATTTTTTTTTAAACAAACAACCCCTTAGTCACATAATTAAACAATATAAATAAGAAAGGCTATAGTTTTGTATGTCTGTGAATGATAGTGTAACACCCTAAAAATAGGGATAACAAAAATCCGAAAAACGGACATAAGGTATACTAAAATTGCCATAGCAAGAGCCTCCCAAAAAGGGGAAATATACAAATAACCTGTTTAATCACAATTCTGTAATTTAACGGATAAATAAACAACAACCAACTAATCTAATTTCTACATCTAGAAAAGAGATTACAAAAGGGGTTTCATCTATAAACCCAAATCTTCCAACAATAGTTCAAGTGCCAAAATCCCCAAGCTCTTGCTCAAAGCATCTAAACTTGCCTAGGAGTCGCGCCGCTGACAACTGAGATACACATCGATACCAAACAAGTGTTAGGCCAAAAAGCCTAGTGAGTTGAACAGTAATAAGCATGCATGAATAGTCATAAATTCTTATCAGCAGTTAACCAGTGTCCAATATATGTGGAGTCATTAGGGGAGACCCAAAGCACCAATCAATTCCACTCCAAAGAGTCGATGCACCTTGATGCCCTTAACAAGGAACACCCCAAAGGCCCGGCACACCCGGAGATCAGACCGTAAAGGAAACTTTCCGAGTGGCGGAGGTCTAGGCACATACCATCCCGGTGGTGCCCCAAGACTACATCCTCCTAGTGAACTTGCCTTGGTTCGTCCATCATAATGCATATAGGAGGTCCTTAGGTATATTTCAACCCAACATATTTCCATACCGACTACGGGTATAATGTTACCATCCTATCCTCATGAAGTCCAACAAAAGTCCCAAATGACAATTATATTCATCATGCATATAAATATGTCACCAAAGTGGTATTCTAACTAGAACCTTCATAATACCCATACATGCATACATTTAACATAACAAGGTATCCACATTATGTATTCATGAGAAAATCCCCAAATAATGGTACATATAACATACTTTATGGCATATCATCAATATGTAACACCCCGATTTTCGTTTGGTCTTTTTGTGAAGAAGAAAAGGAGGTTAAGGGGGTTGCCTGCGTCTGTCCTGTGCGCCCTCCTTCAGACAAAACGCACGGGTCGTGCACCTTCGGCAGTGGCGGATTTGATTTCTGCATAAATATCTTTTTGTGAGATATTTTCTAAAATATCTCATATATCTCAAAATCTCTCTCTCTCTCTGGTTTTTCTCTCTTCCGTTCTTCAACCTTTGGAGCTACGTTTGGATTGCTAGATTAAGTGTTTCTAGCAAGGGGCCGGTATTAAATGCTTCACCTCTTCGTCGTGGTCGATATCTGGTTTTTCGGGTTTTATACTAAAACCTATTGGTGAGTTCTTACTACCATTTTATAAACTTTATACATGTCAAAACTTATATTTTTGAAATCTAAAGTATTTCTACGGTATGGATTTAAGTTCTCTACATTTTGACATAGCTTGAGTTTTTGATGATTTCGGGGTTCCCGATCAGTTTTGACTAAAATGATGGGTTCCGCCTTATTTGAAGTAAAAGGAGGTTTTACTTGCACATTTATGTGGATTACTTGAAAGAATGTTTAAAGTTCATTTTGATGATTTTCGTTCTTACCAGAAGTTAAACTTGAAAATGCATTTTGTTTATAAATGTATTTTATACCATATGATTATCTATGGTTGGTCACATATGTTGTTGTGACGAGTCTGTACCATTACTAGTGGATCCCTAGATATTGATATTACTTACGTTTTTATGTGATTTTCTAGAAATAAAGTAAAGTAAAGGACTACATGCACATTGATTTGTGAGGTTCTGAATGGAAGGTAAATTATAGAACTACATGCACATGAATTGTGAGGTTCTGGAATGAATGTTTATGATCATGTTAATGATTTTCATTCTTATCAGCTGTTAGCTTGGAAATGCTTATTTGAAAAGATTTCCTTTGAGATACAAATGTTTATATCCCTTGAAAATTTATAAATTGTATGTTCTCACTAGGCTTTAAGCCTAACATTTTTTCTCAAATGATGTGTATAACAGGTTTCCCTTAGCGGTGGGTTGCCATGGGTTTGAGAAAAGAGCTTGGTCTCGAGGCATTTTGAGATGACTAGTATTGTTGATGGGCATTTGTTAAGTCCCGTATTTTTGATGAATTTGGATTGTCAACTGATGTAATCTAGATAGTGATGTTTAGATTAGTTCGTTGACGAATTTCATATTTCGTACAGGTTTTGTAAAATCTTAGGATTGTTCCCCTTTTTAGGGAGGTTTATATCAATACAAGTGTCATGTTGCCATAATTCCAGGTTTTAAATTTACTCTGATTTTTAGAGTGTTACACAAAATCCATATCTCTAACTATTTCCACAAAGAAAACTCAAATACTTGAACACATAGAGATAAGATAATAATAAATAAGAGTATATGATGTATATCTAGTTTTGACAAAGGTTAGTAAACTCACAATCTAGGTTTTATACCAAAACCTAGAAAAGATGAAAACCCTACAGGTTGAAGGAGAGGAGACTTGAAGGTGAGTGATGATTGATCTTGTAGAAACCCTAGATTATTGCCTCCTTAATGATAATAAATGCAAGGCCAACACCCAACCACTAATCTTGAGTGATATTAATGAGGCTAGGGTTTGGGGAGAGTTGGGAGCTGAATCTTGAGCTCCAAAATCATCAATAGTGAAAAGAGGTATGAGAGTAATGACTTAGAATTCGGCTACGAACCCATTTAAACCAAACACCCCGTCGGCGACAATGCCCAGGGCATTGTCGAGTGTCATAGTCGCGCCCTCCCCCAAAGCTACGGTACACCTTCGGCGACCTTGACACGGCGACAGTGACCATGTCATAGTCGCCTGTCATTGTCGCGCCACACCTCAGACGTCCCGAAATTCGACCAGTTTCGATAACTAACACGGGGTTTGAACAATTAAAGATGGTAAGTCAGATTATACGTCATTTCAACATATCAATTATCATAAAACGCATACAAAGGCTCATATACTCACATAGGTACATTTAATGTATTTAAATGAATAAATACTTACCTTGAGAATTTCCGGGTGTTACAGATAGGCATATCAGTTACATTACATTATTGAAATTTTCTTCAAATGCATGACATGTTTATATTAATATGTCAAATTCACACATGTAGTTCGAAAAGGACATGACAAATTGCTTCTTCACCTTATCTTTGCCCCTAAAATCTTTTGGTCCTTGTATACGAAATATAATGTCCAAATGCTCACATGTAGTTCTGAACTGCAGAGATAAATCAAGATCTTTGGTAGGTGCTGAAGTGGCATTAACTGAAGACGTCTCTCATTAATTTCCCTTGTTCTTCACTATGTATCTTGATGTGGTTCCTCTCATATTGTAGGTGGGTTATGTAGCACACAAAATGAAGCATAATTGGTTCAAACTTGTAGAAGTCAAAAACTGCAACATCCCTGCTTTGACAGGCATAAAAAAAAGTATGCACCAAAAAAATTCCAAATAATAATAAACAAAACCATCATCAACATCATATGGTCTTTCACTTAATTGGATTTTCATTACTTTTAAACTTGATGATTAAAACTAAAGATCAAACCAATATGTACAAGTAGGAATTGACAAATTGTACCAAAACAATGTAGACAAAAACACTACAAAAATCTTACTTTTAGGTTCATAAATATTTAGAGTGAGAAATGAGAAGATGCAATTCAAGAATCTTTAGCTTCAATACTCTTAGAGTATTTTCTATAAGAACACAAACGTGATACGAGTAAAAGAGGCACGTTACTTCTTCACAAACAGGAGGTAATTGTGTAGGATTGATGTGTTCCCTCTTCAATTTGGTAGATTAATCATCAAATTCCAAGAAATTGCATGTTAGAACTTGATGAGTACAAAATTCCACGCATGTTAGAACTTTCTTAGTAACAGTCTGCCTCTGGAAAATTCCAGTTCCTGCATGGGGATAGCAAAATTCCATACATACCGACAATTAAAGCCTCTTAAAGAATTGTAATAGGAAACAAATAATGCATCTATTGTCTTGTTCTTCATTTTCACCGTCATTATCAGCCATGAACACATCCTAAAACAAACGAATTAAAAGAGAGAGAGAGAGAGAGATAACCCAACCTGATGGTGGTGATCGGTCTGTGAGCAGAAATCAAACTCCAGATAATTTGTTCTGTAGAGCGGGATTGGATGTTATCAGTTTTAAAGGATACAAATGTTAATCAAGTTTACATTTGGCATGATATTCTATGAAAATTAGAGAAACAGATCAAACAGTCACAAAAAGCTAAATTAGAGAGAACCGAAATGACTTCGGATATAAGACAAAAGAAGGCATGCAAAACATCAAGTATAGTTGATGAAATATTCTGCAGGAATAAAAATCATCAAGTAAAAGATGCTTAGTTGTACAATAACAATTTTCAGGTGGCTAAAAACAGGGAATCCGACATCCATGAACAATAGAAGGGTACATTTTTTTATGGATCAGACAACAAACTCTGTAAAGTAGGAATGGATATAAAATTTCTTAATGCTTTGCTGATATTAAGATGCATAGTAAATTGATTTTCAACTAATCGTTAGTCGAACCATCAAGGAGATAAAACTATGCTGCCATGATAGAAAAATAAAAGTTTGTGTCTTTGAGGGGAAAAGAAATGGTGAAGATGAAATAAATATCATATAATTTATCAAATGTAGAGATACATATGGAAAAACATATAATGTGATTGAGGGGATCTTTTTATAAGAAAAGTTACCTGAAACATTCTATCCCACATTTCTCCAAACTCAACAAAAGCAAGCAGTCCTAAAGCATAACAAATCGACCAACAAAAGTTATCTGTCATTCGCAATTACAAATTTGCACCAAATTTCTTTCCCTTCATGAAACTAATGAGGTCTGTTCTTTGAGAGATGGTGAAATTGTATGAACCTGATGAACCTAAACACTTAGATAATTTGGTTGCATTTCGTTTTTCATGTTTTAACCAATTTCATGTGAAAGCAAGATAAAGCATTGATCTTACCTTTTAAGTTGGAGCATTGATTAAACATAGATCACTCGTCAATAGTCCCCAAAAACAGATAAATGGAAAAATGAAGACAGATAACAATAATAACCAGGTACAAAAGTTGAAACAGACACATAACTACAAGTTTATATAACAAAAAACTTTATTTTTCAGTGTTCAAATGGAAATGCCGTGAAAGGAAACAAAGAAAACTAAATCGATGGTGATGATGAAACTGTACCTGAGATGGCAATAGTGAAACCCAGATCTCCTCTAACCCAAATCGATGGTGATGGTAACGAAATCAACAGATAAGTCAATTGTAAGACAAAGATTTGGAACCATCAAGTTTCAATTGCATATTTAAAAGATTTGCTAACACACTTTTGTAAGACAAAGGTGAAGACTAAGATGATGGTAACGAAATCAACAGATAACAACAACAACAAAACAACAGCAACAGATAAAGTCAAAAACCTTAATGATTGTTCACTGATAGATTGTAATGGAAAAAACCAAATGAACAAAAACCTTACAAAGAGTGAATTACAGAGGGGGGGCAAACTCAAGATGGAATGGAAAAACCAAATGAGCAAAACCCTTACAAAAACCATCGAACAAAAAAAACTAAAATCAACAAAACCCTTACAACCCAGGAACGAAAACCATCGAACAAAAAAAAAACCTGATGAATAAAACCCTTTGGAGCAGAACGTACCTGAGAGAAAGAGAAGTAGAACTGAAGTAGAACTCGACGATTTGAACTGAGAAGACATAGCTGCAAATATTTAATCCATGTATTGGATGCAGCATTGGAGAGGACGAAGCGTTGTCTTGGAAAGGGTTGAACTGAAGCGGCACCTTGATAAAAGGAAAGGCATAAAAATAGTTCGTTTCATATAGGTATGATGCATTAAAGGTGTTGTACTTTAAGAAGGAAAAGTTGTAAAGTTGAAAATTAAGTAATGTAGCTTTAAATGGTGGTACACAAGGCTTAAAAATTTGTATTTAAGAAAAGTAACTCAAATGCTTTATAAAGTAGTATATATATATATATATATATATATCCTAGAATTTAATTAGATCTCATCTTTGACTCCAAAAAGGGACTATTAAATTGCCGGAAAAATCGAAAGTAATAGTTAAAAGGAGACGATTTTGGCACTGAGACATAAGAAATAATTCATTTCTAGTCCATCTTATCAAACTTATAAATATATAAACCGTAGTTACAATATATATATATATATATAGGTTTGTTCAAATGAAAACGCATTTTTCATTGTGCGCATGAGGACAAATCTTAGTCATTGATCAAAACTTAGAAAACTAATCAATGGTTAAACATATAATAAAATTAATTGAGAAGTGATTAGGGACAAAATTGAAAATTTTGAATCAACGTCTACCTTGTTTGACTTTTTATTTTCTTTTTTAATTAAACTTTTTTACCTCCTTAAAGTTTAGAATAAATTATCTTAAAAATTACTAATATTTTAATCAAATAAATTATATCAAAAAAACAAGAATTTTGTGCTCTTCGATATGACATCCATCTTGATATAGTTTTTTTTATATATTTTAACCGTTTTTTGCGTGAAATTCTATATATGTGTTATATTCATTATGAATATGTATGCACGTCCCCGGGTCTCCACATTCAGTATGAATAACAAATATGAACGTTCATTCACTATTCATGATGAATAATACAACATTCAGGATGAATAATACACGAAATTATGATTCAGTATTATTCATCATGAATCGTGTATCGGTGTATTATTCACCCTGAATGATACATTATACATGATGAATAATATATGAATGACCCGTGAAGGTGTTGACACATGTCGCGTTCTCTTTTGTTTTCCGACTCACAACCAAAATTTGGTTTAATTCATTATGAATATGTATGTGCATCTCCGTGAAGGTGTCCCAGTATGAACAACAAATGTGAACGTTCATTCATTATTCATGATGAATAATATAGTATTCAGGATGAATAATACACCAATTCATGAACCGTGTATTATTCACCCTGATGAATGTTGTATTATTCATCCTTAATGATACATGAATGCCCGTGAAGGTGTGGAGACGTGACGCACTCTCTTTTGTTCCCCGGTTCACAACCAAAACTCGGTAGGTTCTCGATTCGTCTCGATAGGTGTTGGATTACAGTGATGAAGAACGTGATGCTTTATGACATTGAAGAAAGTGTTGAAGAATGTGATATTGAGTTACGGACTTACGGTGTCGAGGTGTTGTAGAGACTTGAACGTACATAAATATTTATAATGAATATAACACATATATAGCATTTCACATAAAAAACGGTTAAAACAACAAAAAAAACTATATCGAGATGGATGTCATATCGAAGAGCACGAAATTCACCTTTTTTGATGTAATTTGTTTGATTAAAATATTAGTAATTTTTAAAATAATTTATTTTAAACTTTAAATGGGTAAAAGTTTTTAATTAAAAAAAAAAGAAAATAAAAAGTCAAATATGGTAGGCGTGAGTTTAAATTATCTTCCATTTTTACCCCTAATCATCTTAAAATTAAAAACTATATTTAATATGAGTTGTTGGATCAATTGAGATGGAGTGGCTGAGATTCGTCCTCACATGCACAATGAAAACCACCTTAATTTTGAAAACCATGGAAACCGTCGATTTCATTGGTTAAGTTAATGAAACTGTTTCATGAATTTATAAAATTTGATAAATTGTTTTATATAATTTTTTTCTTGATAAAATTGTTTCATATATTTGTGTTTTCTATGTAAAAATGAAAAAGTTTCATCAGAATGAGAAAATATATGAAATAATTTCATCAGAATGAGAAAATACATGAAACAATTTCATTTCTACATAAAAAAACACAAATATATGAAATAATTCCATCCACAAAAAAATTATATGACACAATTTCATCAAATTAAACAATTTCATGAACCAATTTCATTAACTTAACCAATAAATCGACAGTTTCCACGGTTTACAAAATTAGAGTAGTTTCCATTTGATCTCTCTCATATATATATATATATATATATATATATATATATATAAAGAATAATATTTTTTTAATATATAATATTTATATACGGCAAATGCAACGGATAAACTCACACACCATTCTCATCTTTGGTGAGTTTTGAACCCTTGACCTCCTAGGAGGGCAAAAACTCATATACCACTAGGCCAAAGGCCCTTTGGTTTACAAAGAATAATGTTTGCTTACAACTAACATGCTCTCTCTTGCGGCAATAATCAAATCGCTTGATTACTGAGATACTAAACAAACTTTGTGTAGTGCTACAACGAACACATGTCACAAATAACATGTTCGCTACCAAATTTCATGTGTTTGCCACTAAACTACGTTTCCTTGGAGGCAGCTAGATTTTAATTACCATTACATATGTCCGATTCAAATGTGAACTTTGAATGACATCATTCCAAACCAAATAAACACCCCTTAGATGTCTCTAAATGAGGAATTATAGGTGACAAACTATCAGCTGCATGCTACTGCCAAAATGTCTCTTATACCAATGTTGACGTTTTCCTGTCGTATAATGTCCTCTATAATAGGGCAAAATTGCACCTTAATTTGCTACAAATCTTACAGGGTTGGTACATATATGTCACCACTAAAACAATCTATTAGTGACTTATGGTTTCGACTCTCCATCAAATATTGGCTTCTAAAGTAATTGTTAGAAAAACTTCAATCTCATACACAAGTAATTAAGTGGCAAAACTCAAATACTTTGAGGAAGAGATATTACTAGTCATGTGGAATGAAAAAGCAAAGGGATTGCCTATCGATTGGAGCAGTTCACCAACATTACGGCCCACCATACTTGATCTGTCCAATCCGTTAGAAAAGTAGGTTTGAACAACTATGCTCGAAAAAAGGACGGGTTATGGCTAGCCAATTAAATTAATGGAAAACCCAAGATGATGAAAAAAAATTCGTCTGCCTATCTTGTATATATATATATATATATTTTATAATTAAATTTTAAATGTAATTAATACTTTGAGTAAATTGTATGGATTTCGTCCATGCAATTTACAAATTACAAAATTTTCATAGTAGTTTTCATTTTGTTACGGATTAGTGACCTCATGTGCTAAGCATGCATGTGAGGAAAATATGGTGCTTTTAACTTTATTATTTTTTAAATTGTACCAACTTAGAATGCATATATATGTACAAGTGACAACCCTCTCTATGTCGTCTCCCTCCTCCCCCACTTCATCATTCCCATTCTCGATCAATCATGTTCCAATCACCAAACACCATTTGAAAAAGTCGGATTCTAGAGGAGTTAGGAAGAGGTCGTAAGGGAGATGATACTTCGTCAAGATTCATGCTTGTGGTAAGAAAATTTATGTCTGCTTCGGTACTATTGATATGGGGGAGGAGGCTGCTAGGGTTTAACGACACATGAGGATGTTGGTTTATTGTAGGTCTAAAGTTATGCGAGTCAACGGAGTTCGTGTCAGAGAGGTATGGTCGAGTCGGGGGCTTGAACTGTGGTTCTGCTTTTGGATCTTAACCTCTCTTACATTGTTCCTCATGTCGTCAAGTTTCCTTACCATCACCAGAATCAACACAGTTTCTCTATGGCATGTTGGTGATTTTTAGCATCATCAATCATCTTAGTGTAATTATGATTTACTTGAGATCGATTAGTAGGTAATAAGGCAAACAAGCCAAATTGGGAGGTATGGAGTACACACTTGTTGGTATTTCGATGTATTTTTAATACATATAATATTACAACGGATGTAATAAACTACAAAATCAACGAATGATTAATAACAATTCGAATACAAGGAAATTGACGGAATCAACAGATGATAAATATAAACGAATAAACCGTATAAGATTCAAACGACGCTGAGGCCCGTGTATGACACGATTCCCTTAAACAGATTCACCGTATGTTCCCAGGGTACAACAACCAAAGCAGTAGTACTGTCGGAGATAACCACTTGCCTGAAAAGTTGCCGGAAAACTGTGTATGAAGTAGCTTTCAGAGAGATATGTGTTTTCGGTATTCGGTATTTCTTAGGGTGTAAGGGATGTGAACCGATTCCTCTCTTTTATACTTGAGATTGAAACCACTGAATTAATATGTAATAAATCAGTAATTAAAAGTAATTATTTGATCATTAACATATTAATTTTTTACATCAATGAGTATCAAATGGGAGTTACAAATTGAATCATCACCAGTGCGCGACGCGGGTGGTCGCGTGGGTTGACTCGCGCCACAACCCGCCTGGTGTACTGTTACTCATCCCAAGACAGTGCACGCCGCGGGTAACGGCGCGAGTTAGCCCGCGGCTTAACTCGCCCGGTACACTGTTTTTCGTTTATACTCCAGTGCATGGCGCGGGTAGCCACGCGGTTTAGCCCGCGACATAACCCGCCCGGTGCACTGGATCAAAACAAAATTTCGCATAAACCAAGTTGCGCTAGCACAAGATTTCGGAGCTGCATTCGTGTCCGCAGGTCGCGCCCATGCACAAGTTCGTTGATTTTAGCCTATGAAAGTCTCAATCAGCACCCCCTGCGCGCGGGTAGGTGTTGGAGTAAAACCAATCAAAGAGCTTGTAAGCCCTTCCCACATTCATGATTATAAACCATAAATTGTTTACTCCTCCTTCCTATGTGGGACACAATCCCATATCCACTTGGTTTCCACCATATTCATTCCAAACACCCAACTTTGAGCATCGATATCTGATTCACACATATTCCGTTTTGGACACATAATATATCGTTTCGAAGCTCTCATATAGGAGAACATAAACCCACGAAGTGTTTGATATATACAATATATATACATGTATTTAAATGTGTCCAAAGTTAGTAAAACCCATGTTTTACTAAATTTTTCCAACAATCCCCCACATGAATGGAGATCGATCTTTGCATACAAAAATTTCCCTACAAAATTGCAATGGTCGAATCTTGCATAGGATAGGTAGTTGTTATTCTTTGAACCTTCCCTTGTGAAACACACTTAGTCTCCTAGTTGTCAGTAGACTCGATGTCTTTGAACTGAACTGCCATTTATGTAGACGACAATATATTTCACACAGAACTCTTCCTAACAAGATCATATCCTCATAGTCGTGTTCGTTATGGTCATGAACACTAGCCTGGTTCAGCGAGAGCTATTAGGAATTACGCCCCAATAATTCCCTTCGAAACGACCCCACTTCTCTCTCACATAGGTGATTTTCCAATAATCATTAAAATCCTTACGCTTAACCTCACTGTCACTAATTTCATAAATGTACTAGGAAGTTTATTAACTCCCCCACAGTGACCTCCCTTATTCATACAACTAGGTTGTCCTTTTGAACCCAGATCTTGGGATCTCCAATCTTCTGGGTAAGGTTTCCTTTTCATGAATTACTCATTCAAGGGCTTTAGTCCCATTCCTCTCGACGACTTATAAACCAAATCTCTGCTTAGGCCTTTCGTAAGCGGATCCGCAATGTTATCCTTTGACTTTACATAGTTAATTGTGATAACTCTAGTAGAGAGTAATTGTCGAATCGTATTATGTATACGTCTAATATGTCTAGATTTTCCATTATACATTGTACTTTGAGCTCTACCAATTGCCGATTGGCTATCACAATGTATACATATGGCCGTTACCGTCTTAGGCCATTTGGGAATATCTTCTATGAACTGACGTAGCCATTCTGCCTCTTCACCACATTTATCCAAGGTAATAAATTCAGATTCCATCGTGGATCTAGCTATAACAGTTTGCTTGGATGATTTTCAAGATATAGTCGCACCTCCAAGTGTAAACACATATCCACTTGTGGATCTGGAATCCTTTATATCAGATATCCAATTTGCATCACTGTATCCTTCGATCACCATTGGATATTTTCCATAATGCGGTCCATAGTCACGTGTGTATATTAAATATCTTAACAATCTAGTAATACTCATCCAATATTCTAAACTGGGATTACTAGTATACCTACTTAGCTTGCTTATTGCATATGCTAAGTCAAGTCTAGTACAACTCATAAGATACATCAGACTGCCAATTATTCTTGAGTATTTCACTTGTGCAACACCTTCCCCTCTATTCTTAGATAGATGTTGACTAGTGTCAATCGGAGTTCTAGCTATACTAGTATCTCCTTCATTAAATTTCTCAAGAATCTTATCCACGTAATGTGTCTGATTTAACACCAGACCATTATGGGTTCTTGTGATCTTGACCCCAAGAATCACATCCGCTAAACCCATGTCTTTCATGTCAAACTTGGATTTCAACATATCCTTTGTGGATTTTATCATTTTGTCATCACTGACAATGATAAGCATATCATCAACATATAAACACAACGTAACATATCCATGAGTGGTGTCTTTCATATAAACACATTTATCACACTCATTTATCTTAAAACCGCTTTCTAACATGGCGTGGTCAAACTTTTGATGCCAATGCTTTGGAGCTTGGTTTAGTCCATACAATGATTTAATCAATTTACAAACCTTGTTCTCTTGTCCCGGGGCAACGAATCCCTCAGGCTACTCCATGTATCTTCTTCTTCTAAATCTCCGTTTAGAAAAGCAGTTTTTACATCCATTTGGTGAATTTGCAGATTTCTAATGGCTGCAATAGCTAGCACCAATCTAATGGATGTTATTCTTGTCACCGGCGAATAAGTATCAAAATAATCTAGACCTTCCTTTTGTCTATATCCTTTGATCACTAATCTCGCCTTGTATTTGTCAATACTGCCATCAGCTTTCATCTTTCTTTTAAAGATCCAACAGTAACCTAGTGGCTTACAACCCGGAGGTAGGTCCACTAGTTCCCACGTATGGTTTTGTAAGATAGATTATATCTCACTCTTGATGGCTTCTTTCCATTGAGGTCCCTCCGAAGACGTAACCGCCTCACGATAGGTTTTGGGTTCACTTTCCACCACGTAGGTGAGAAAATCGGGACCAAACGATTTTTCAACTCGAACTCGTTTACTTCTTCTAGGTTCCCCCGCTTCTTCCTCAGATAGAACTTGTTCATCCTCTCGAACAATTTCTTTATCTTTAGAAGATGAGGTTTGATCTTCCTTGTTCAAACAAGGAAACACGTCTTCGAAGAATAAAGCATTTCTTGACTCCATAATTGTATTCTTGTGTATCTCGGGATTTTTAGATTCATACACAAGAAACCGATAAGCACTACTATTTTGTGCATATCCAATGAATACACAATCCACTGTTTTAGGTCCTAACTTTTGTACCTTAGGCAGAGGTACAACCACTTTAGCTAGGCACCCCCACACTCGTAAGTACTTGTAAGATGGTTTTCTACCCATCCAAAGTTCATACGGTGTTTCATCTTGTTTCTTGCAGGGTATCTTATTTAAAAGATAATTAACCGACAAAATAGCTTCCCCCCACATGTTCTGACTTAAGCCAGAACTAATCAACATGGCATTCACCATCTCTTTCAAGGTGTGATTCTTTCTCTCAGCAATACCATTTTGCTGAGGTGAGTAGGGTGCTGTGAATTCATGTCGAATTCCATTGTTAGAACAAAATTCAGGAAACGGTGAAACATATTCACCTCCCCTATCGCTTCTAACAATCTTGATTTTCTTGTTAAGTTGATTTTCAACTTCATTTTTATACAAGACAAACTTGGCTATTGCTTCATCTTTACTCTTAAGTAAATATACGTAGCAATATTTCATGCTATCATCGATAAACGTGATAAAATATTTATTCCTACCTCTAGTAGGAACCAATTTTAAATCACACACATTAGTGTGAATTAAATCAAGGGTTTCGGTTTTCCTTTCAATCGATTGGAAAGATGTTCTAGTAAGTTTGGTTTCTACACATGTGGGACACTTGTGATTTGAGTCAATTTCAAATTTAGGTATGTAGTTTAGCTTAATTAAACGTTGAATGGAATTAAAGTTTACATGTCCTAAACGGCCATGCCAAACATTTGAAAACTCAAGCATATAAGTAGAACTAGTACTTGCTTTATTCATTCCATTGACAACAATTACATTCAACTTGAACATGCCATTCAAGGCATATCCCTTTCCCACATACATACCATTCTTGGACAAAACAAATTCGTCTGACTCAAACACTAGTTTGAAACCAAACTTGTTTAACAACCAACCCGAAACGAGGTTCTTTCGAAGCTCCGGGACATACAAAACATCCTTAAGCTTGAGCTCTTTCCCGGAGGTCATCTTCAAAATGACGTCTCCAACACCCTTGACAGCGACGGTGTCGGCATTTCCCATAAAGAGCTTTTGCCCATCATCAATATTCTTGTAGGTGTTGAAGTTTCTCTTGTCATGACACACATGACGGGTTGCTCCGGTATCAATCCACCATTCTCTAGAGTTTGCACCAATCACATTCAACTCCGAGACCATGGCCGTGAGATTCGTGATCATTCCCACCACATACTCATTCACCATCTTGGAAAACAAATTTCAAGTGAACAATTTAGTACCTCAATCTCAATCTGTTTACACAAAACAGAAAAGGAATTAAATCAAATACAAACTTGATTGAGAATCCTTTTATATAAACAGAAAAGGGCTTAAATTAAAACAAACTCGTTTTAGAATTTGTTTACACAAAATCGAAACAAATTCGATTTAGAACCTTTTCCACAAAATCGAAAAAAACTCGATTTTAGATTCCGTTTCCACAAAATCGGACCAAACTCGAGACAAACTCGACTTAGAATCCTTTTTCCACAAAATCGACAAGCTCGATTTGGATTCTATTTCCACAAATCGATTTAGAATCTTTCTCCACAAAATTTGAAACAAACTCGATTTTACAAACTGTTTACAAACAGTAATTATTTAAATTGACAAATACGATTTAAAATATGTTTACACAAAACATAAAAAGAATTAAATCGAACCAAAGTTGATAGAAATTCTTTTTCACATAAAACGAATTAAATCGAAACAACTCGATTATCTATCCGTTTATACAAACATATCCTTATACCCTTTAAATCGAGACAAAACTCGATTCGTATCAAATCGAAATAAATTCGATATAAAATATGTTTACACAAAACAGACAACCAATTGAATCGAGCTAAACTCGATTCAAATATGTTTAAGATTGTTGGTATTTTGATGTATTTTTAATGCATATAATATTACAACGGATGTAATAAACTACAAAATCAACGAATGATTAATAACAATTCGAATACAAGGAAATTGACGGAATCAACAGATGATAAATATAAACGAATAAACCGTATAAGATTCAAACGACGCTAAGGCTCGAGTATGACACGATTCCCTTAAACAGATTCGCCGTTTGTTCCCAGGGTACAACAGCCAAAGCAGTAGTACTGCCGGAGATAACCACTTGCCTGAAAAGTCGCCGGAAAACTGTGTATGTAGTAGCATTCAGAGAGATATGTGTTTTCGGTATTCGGTATTTCTTAGGGTGTAAGGGATGTGAACCGATTCCTCCCTTTTATACTCGAGATTGAAACCACTGAATTAATATGTAATAAATCAGTAATTAAAAGTAATTATTTGATCATTAACATATTAATTTTTTACATCAATGAGTATCAAAAATGGGAGTTACAAATGGAATCATCACCAGTGCGCGGCGCGGGTGGTCGCGTGGGTTGACCCGCGCCACAACCCGCCTGGTGTACTGTTACTCATCCCAAGCCAATGCACGCCGCGGGTAACGGCACGAGTTAGCCCACGGCTTAACTCGCCCGGTGCACTGTTTTCCGTTTATACTCTAGTGCATGGCGCGGGTAGCCACGCAGTTTAGCCTACGAAAGTCTCAATCGGAAGCCCTTCCCACATTCATGGTTATAAACCACAAATTGTTTACTCCTCCTTCCTATGTGGGACACAATCCCATATCCACTTGGTTTCCACCAAATTCATTCCAAACACCCAACTTTGAGCATCGATATCTCATTCACACATATTCCGTTTTGGACACATAATATATTGTTTCGAAACTCTCATATATGAGAACATAAACCCACGAAGAGTTAGATATATACAATATATATACATGTATTTAAATGTGTCCAAAGTTAGTAAAAACCCATGTTTTACTAAATTTTTCCAACAACACTTACAAATGTTGCCTATATCACCTTAGATCACTGTAATGCGGGGTCCTAGGGACATGCCCCGAGACCTCTACGGATTTTATGAAGAGGTTTATCTAGGAATTTTAAATTTCAATACATTATGTACAAACTTCGGAAGATTGGAAATCTTCTTAAAATAGTGTTGAAACTAGGTGAAAATCTACCTAAGTATGAATCAGATGCTTTGGGCTCGGAGCACTAATCTTAAAAACTTGTCGCGCCGCAATGGCGCGCCATCGCACAAGGCTTATGTCTCACGCCACGTTAAGCTCATGGTACGTCATGGCCTAATGCGCAGTTTTCGTAATGCGATATTTGATTTTTCTTTACGTTTTAATGTCTTATTTGTTTGTTTTAATATATAATCTAATTTAATTTGCTTATTACTTTTAACTCATTGAGTAACAGTACAAAACATATGTTTTATATATAATATTATATATGAATCAGAAATTTGACGTCATAAGTCATGTCTTGAAAAATGTCATGGCTTCGTCGTGACTCCTAAGACTTGAGGCTTGATTTCGCCGCCACGTCACACCACGTCTCACGCCATTTAGAAACTTGACTCAGAGCTTTTTGAGCCTCTTGCTCAAAGCCTCTGAGTCTTCACTCAAGTTTCTAAGTCTTGACTCTGAAATTCTTAGTGTTAACTCGGAGCTTCTGAGTCTTCAGTCTTCAGTCTTCAGTCTTCACTAAGAGCTTATG
The DNA here is from genome assembly GCA_954870635.1 of Arctium minus. Classification (NCBI taxonomy): domain Eukaryota; kingdom Viridiplantae; phylum Streptophyta; class Magnoliopsida; order Asterales; family Asteraceae; genus Arctium; species Arctium minus. Next base: position 14,948,914 of record OX941082.1, read on the forward strand.
AGTCCTCTACCCCAGGTTCAAATTCAGACGTTGCCAAAGCCCTTATGACCATGGAGGTTCACATGCGATGACTCCATATTGTTCATGGTCGCCTAGGGATTAGCCGGTGCGCATAAGCTGGCCCGGAAAGCCAAGTTACCCAAAAAAAAACATCAATGAAAATCAAGGCAAAACCACCCTATTTATATACCGGAAGTGCTAAATACATAAGGAAATAAAATTAAAATCCTAAAAAAAAGAAAGAATAATTAAATTAATTCAAATCAAATCCTAAAATTTGGAATATGTAACAAAATCAACCCAAAAGGGTCTGATTATGTTGGGTAAATAGACACAATTGACCTTTTGATCATAGTGCATCATTCAGTGCCATTATGGAAAGAAGACGGATTGGACCTATGAAGCCCAATAATGCAAATATCTTTGGGTATGAAAGTTATACAAGTTAAATTTTGAAGGGTGTTTCGGTATATTAGAAAATACAAGATATCAACCTAAAACTTAAAAAATTATTCGAAACTGTGGAATTTGACTAAAAATTGTCGAACGATTTTACGGACCTTTGATCTATCTTAAAAGTGCAGCTACTCGGCAATTATTATGAATCCACCACTAACACTAAAAAGAAGGTGATGGGTCGTGATGTGGTGGGATAGGGTTGTCGGAAAAGTAGAGGTGGAGCCAGTCAGTCAGAGATGGGGAAAGGGTTTAGTATATTTAGGTTTTATTTTTTTACTTGAATGTTTCTAACAATCCAAATTTGTACATTAAATTTTTTGATAAAGATACAAGTAAATTGACCAAATTTTCACAAATTGGTATTTCATTTCAGTCATAAGACCTTCCATTGTTTAAGTTATTTTCAGTTTCGAATATTGTAAGGTTTGTAAGATGATTTCATTGTTTATCGCTATCAAGTCATTGTGACATTAAGGGGTTGTTTGTTTTTTAAAAAAAACCTCTTAGGGGGTGTTTACTTGTGACTTAATGGGCTTAATAATGCTTCTAGCTTATTCGCACAGCCCAATAATCATGTTTACTTGGGGCTTTTTCGCGCAGACAACAGCTTATTCGTGCAAATGGGTTTGGTATCTTGTCCACGCTCAGCCAAAAAAATGACATGCCCACCCTTCCTTTTTTACAACCCACCAAATTGAAAAGAAAAAAACCCGCCCCCTTTTCAAACCCAGCCCGCTCCTTCCATCGTCCTCTCCTTCCATCCACTGGTCTGCACACCGAAATCTCCCAAGGTAACAATGTTGATTTTTTTTATAATTCTACTCCTAATTGTTCTCCTTACACGTGTTGATTTCTCCAAAGTTGTTTGGTTTTCTCATTCTTCTTCTTTTTTTTGCTTGAAGCACATGGGTTTTATTTTATAATAATGTTTTTGTTGAAAGCACATGATGGAATCAACATTGATTTTTTGTTTGTTTCCTATGGATTTGTTCCTATTTTCGTGTGATTTACTTGTCGATTAAGAGTATATTTTAATGTGATTAATGTGTGATTTTGGTGTTACAAAATAGATAGATTAGATCATGTTATAAAATGGACAGATTAGATCATGTTATTTTCTTATTTGGTGTGATTTATGTGTTGTTTCTTCTCAAAAAGGATAGATTTTGATGGACAAATTTTGGTGTGATTTATGTGTTGTTTTTTCTCAAAAAGTCTAGTATCTTGTTATCCAAAGTGGTTATTTTTGATGTGTGTAGCTTGTTATTCGATTTTGTTTTAGGTATGGAACAAACCGGTGAATCACAACAACAAAATAAATGCGGTAATTGCTTGCTTTGCGATACATACTTTTATCCGAAAATATAATATTCAAGACCAATTGTTTATGGAGTGCAACGAGGACACCACATTGTTGAACGAAGAAGAAGTCGAAGGAAGTGGAGAAGAAGAATTCGATATATCCCAATGGGGTGCTAATAGCACTCAATATATGGCTTCTTTGCGTGATGGAATTGCAAATTGTTTGGTTAATAATGTTTAAATTTTAAGCATTTGTGTTTGAAATTTGCTACTTTGTGTTTGAAATTTGCTACTTTGTGTTTTGAACTTTGCTACTTTGTGTTTGAAGTTTGAATTTTAAGTACTTTATAAATTTATGTTTGTTTTTTTTTTGTTTATATCAATGAATTTATGAATATATGGCTTAAAAAATAAACAGCAATTTATAAAACAACTTATAATTCATATTCAGGGGTAAATTGGTCATTTCTGTTATTCAAACTGTTAATTCAGATAAAAAAGTAAACAACAACATCAGTTTATCCAGACAGACAAATTTATCTAGACAGACACATTTATCCATACAGGACTTAATGAGAAATTTGGTAAACAGCCCCTTAATGACTCTTAAGTCTGAATCGTTCGGACTTTTTTACACATAATCTCTTATTAATCATAAGTAAAATAAGACTTCTGGCTTTAGACCTCTTAAAAACAAACGGCACCTACGATTATTTGGAAGATTATAAGTAAATTAAACTTGTCATAATACATTAGAGCATCTCCAATCAGCCACCAAAACATTAAATTGGAGGCAACATTTGCCCAAATTCACCACTAAAACACTAAATTTTTTGGGCAACTCAATTTGCACCATGTTATAATTAGGTTAAGTCGAGAATATATATAAAAAAGTAGGTTTTGTTAAAGAGTAAATTATAGGTAAGGGTGGACTTAACAATGTGCAACTAGTCAATTGAAGGAGATGGCCTCTAAAAAAATATGTATAGGAGCTTTTAGAATATTGTGGTCTGCGTTTGATCTACTAGTGCTTTACATACTATATATATACAGATCTACTATAGCAAATTAACAAAGGGCAATAAGCAATGCCTTATTAATAATATCCTTACATATAAGTTGCCTACACAAATATTTACACTTCATTGATACCCTTAAAAAACGATTAAATTTCCTTAATACTTGTTTGTAGCCATAGAGGCGGACTACCACGAAAACCCAACGATTCTTCCGAATCGAAAATGGCTTCGATGCCACCATCCGACATACGATAAACCCCGACATCTCCTCCACCGCCATCCGGCAGATCACGATAAGGTTCATAAACATCATCCGTGAAGTAGATACAATCGCACTTCATCCCTCCACCGCCATTATTAATGATCGTGAACGATGAATTAAAACCCAAAAACACCGTTTTATCCCCCAAACTCGTCACCTTCGACCACTTCCCATCGTCTAAACCGAACACAAAACATTCAAACTTCTTAGTCCTATACAGTCCATATCGACCATACTCATAATCATGTTTCTTGTAATAATCGCGTTCACGTGTAACCATTAACAAACTATTGTAATCCCATTCAACCAAATAAGCCCAAGGGAATTCAAACCTCGAAAAATCGAATTCTTTTCGTGGGAATGTTGAAACTCGATTCAAAGTTAAAGAACCCGAACCTGATTCGCTAAGAATGTCACATTCGTAGATCGATCCCATGGCGGCCACTACGTAGAGCCGTTTTCGCATGTTATGATACACGATATCGAAAAGATTTCCTTCGTAACCGTTGATTCGAGTCCAAGAAACGTCGAACCCCGGCCTGCAAAACCCTAGGGTTTTTCCCCAAATGATTATAACACGAAAAGAGGGGTTTGAGTTAGGGTTTGATGATGTGAACACAACTTTCCTCATGCAATGTCCGTAGTACATCCACTCGTCTTGATCAAAGTATAATTCGTCGAACATGTAAAGTTTTGGGAGATCGATTTGGGTACGAGAAAGTGGGTGAAGGAGGTTGGCGTAAAACTCCGATCCTCCGGTTGTCAGCAACCAGCCGTGGGATGATATGCATCGTTTCCGGCGAGCTTCCGGTAGTTGCAGGTTGCGAATTGTGCCGTTGGAAAGAAGGAATGATCTACCGGATTTCTGATCTTGATCTTGTTTGTTGGATTCTGCGAGCATTAACGTGGGAAAGCGAGAAGGAAGATGTTGAGTGGAGGTTTTAGTTGTGGTGGCTGAAGATTTCCATGAACGACAAACGGAAAGGAAGTTGATGAGATCTTCGTAGAATTGGAATTTTCCGGCGATCTGGTTGAGGATCTCCGGCGGGAGGTCCGGCCAAGTGATCATGGTGGAGAAAGGTTGATTTGTGGGTCGGAGTAGGTTGGGTATGGATAGATATAACGATGGAAATCTTGTTAGAGAATGAACGTGGTATATATTTTAGGTTAGATACAAGAAGGGTTTTTTTTTTTTTTGGTAATATTTTCTTTGAATCGTTTAATTTTGACATATGTCAAAGTGATTTAAATGGTCAATTTAGAGATTTTTATAAGGAAAAGAAAAAGTATTGCTATAGAATTTATATTTATGTAAATAATACATTGAAAACGTAAGGAGAAGTTTTGATGATGATGGATATGAATCTGAAATCAATAGGTAATGGAACATTTAATAATATATGGAGTTGCATTTGTTTTATTTTTTTGGTTGTGTTGGTACATGGGACGAGATTGGATTGTTCCACGTTTGACATGACATGGACAGAACAAGAATTCACTGTCCCACGTTTGGTGTGACATGGAATAGGGACAAGAACTTAGACAAGGTGGGACATTGTGGGACAAAAAATGTTTTTTCTTGTTCCACAAAAATAGGTGGAAGAAGATGGGACAAAAATGAGACAGAAACTAAAATTTTACTAATTAACCCTCATTTGATATATAATCTTAATATGATATTAGTTTTAGTGGTCACCACCGCTAATCGCAGCTGCCACAACCACCGGTAGCCACTGTCGAACACATCCATATCCTCTTCCACCACAATAACCTCCTCCATCACCTCCACAACCACTGTTAGCCACCAACCACCAACGTTTATCGCCGCCACCATCGACACCACCCATCGCCTACTGCACTAGTGTCGTTCGCCATCACCACCTCCACCATAACAGCCATCGTATCGATCACAACTACCTCCTCTATCACTGTCGACCACCACCACCGCTATTATCTACCATCTTCACGTCCTCCACAACCATCATCAGCCACCGACCACCACCACCACCTCCATCATAACCAACACCACCTCCACCTACACCATAACCACCACCACCACTACCTCCACCACATCGGCCACAACTACCCTCTCTACCACTGTCGATCGCCACCACTACCATTATCCACCATCTTCAGGCCCTCTACAACAACCATCGTCCACCAATCAATAATGTGTATACTTCCACAACCAGTGTCGTTGCAACAATCTTCACCGTGTCTTCGCCAATTGATAAGGATCTTCCAAACCAAATAATACATATTTTTTCCTTTGTACGAATCGTGTTTTTTCAAACTACCATTAATTATATCAAAATTTTCATTCAAATTTAGAACTATTATATATGTAGGGGCCTAATCAAATGAGATCTAGATTGTTTGTGGTAACCGTGAGATCCAACGTGAGCCACTCATTTAATATAACTAATTTTGTTTTTAAAATAAAGTAAAAGGATAATTTGGTAAATTGATAATTTGAAATTTCTTTTTATAAAAAAAATCAATTCCTTATTTGACATATTCCAAATTCCAATCACACGCTTACCTATTCTAATTTCAATTACCCTAATTTACTATGAAAAATAGAGGATTTTGTATGGTAATCACAATGTAACATAGTTGGTATCATAGTGGTACCACATTTGGTATTACCGTCGTATCATAATGAGTATCACATTTGTATGTTAATCACAGTGTAACACAATGTTAATCACAATGTAACATAATGTTAATCACAATGTAAAACAATGTTTTTTGAGTGCATCACAATAGTAGTTATAGTGTAACACGATGTTAATCACAGTGTAACACAATGTTCTTTGAGTGCATCACAATAGTAATCACAGTGTAACACAATGCTAATCACAATGTAACACAATGTACTTTGAGTGGATCACATTGGTAATCACACTGTAACACAATGTATTTTGGGTATTCGTCGGAATAAAGTTCATCGAAAGTCGACTGATGGAGGTTGGAAAGAGGTGAGAGGAGAGAGATTTTTTTTCAAATACCTAAAATGCTCTTTTAATTAAATTTCAGTCAAAATTACCAAACTTAATAATTTCCTAATTTATCATCTAATATGGGGCTCATATTGGATCTCACGGTTATCACAAACAATCAGGATCTCCCTTGAATGGCCCCCTATATATGTATGTATTTATAGATATAGGGAGAGGTTCATTTGAGAAATGGTAAATATATGAGAAATAGAGAAGTAACCTTAGGCATTCATCTGGTCAACATTTGCGGCTTTGACCGCGAAGCACCGGATAATTCTTTGTGTGGTCTATAGAAGGTAGAGGGGTAATTTCGTAAAATACACGGGATGAGTTCATATATGAATCTGTATGAATCACAAAGATTCATATATTAATCTGTTAATTAGTTCAACTGATTCATATATGAATCTTCATATATGAATCACAAAGGTTCATATATGAATTTGTTAGTTAGTTCAACTGATTCATATATGAATCACAAAGATTCATATATGAATCAGTTAAAAGAGTTCAGTTGTGAATTGCACTGGTTCATATATGACCATATAGTTCATATGTGAATTATACATGTTCATATATGAACACAAACCATGTGTTTTGTAAAATTTACGAAATTGTCCTTCTATTTTTGGGATAGCCGCAACTTTTGACCAGTCAAAGCCGCAATATTTGACTAGTCAAATCCGATCTTGACCATATGAATGGCTAGGATTACTTCTCTATTTCTCATATATTTACCATTTCTCAAATGAACCAAACACTATAGATATATATATATATATATATATATATATATATATATAGAGAGAGAGAGAGAGAGAGAGAGAGAGACCTTCATTTGCAAACCTTTAAAGGTTACAAATAATACAAACCAGAGCATTTATGTCTTTTTACAAATTTCGTATTTTTAGGAAAAAATTAACTTCCTTAATTATCTCTTCCTTAATTATCTTCTCTCTCTCTCTCTCTCTCTCTCTCTCACACACACACACACACGATCCACCGTCACCATCCACTTGACGTCCTCCCAATTCCGGTTACCTCCTTCCACTCTGGCGAGTTTCATAATTTTTTCGACTTTCATATATAAAATGTTTTTTTCGAAAGTTTCAAGTTTTTTTGCTTCATAAAATGTTTTTTTTGAAATTTTCACGGATTATTCATATTGGATAAAATGTATGAAACTTAAAAAACTTATTATTCATATAAGAGAAAAATATATGAAACTTAAAAAATATATGATTATTTCGAAAAACTCTGAATATTCATATGAGAGGAAAAATATATGAAACTTAAAAATATGATTATTCATATGGGAGAAAAATATATGAATCCGTTTACGAAAATATATGTAACCGTTTATGAAACTAGAAAATTAAAAAAACAGTTTATGAAACTCGAACAAACATTGTATGAACCTGAAAATTCATAAACTCGTCAGAGATTAGAGGGAGAAGGTCACGATACGTGGGATGGTGAAGGAGGCGACGGCGCACGACAATCGTCGGATGGAGTAGTGGAGAACCGCGGTGGTTCTCGGTCGTCGGCGTAGTGATGACGATGAAGATGATGGTGGTGGTGGCCGGAATTTTTTTTGAGAGAGAGAGAGAGAGAGAGATTGAGTTAAATATGGAGAAAATTAAGGATAAGTTATAACCATAATTAGATAATTCAAATTAATTAATAAAATTTAAATTTAAAATACCTAAAATTATTCCTAAACTACCCTTTCCCTATTTTCTCCCTATTTTCTCCCTATTTTCTTAATTAATTTAAATTCTAAAATTCCTCAACCATTAATCAATGATTTAGATGGCCTAAATGGGTTTGTATAGTTTGTAACATTTAAAAGGTTTTTAAATGATTATCTCTCTCTCTCTCTCTCTCTCTCTATATATATATATATATATATATATATATATATGAAAATTGTGTAAAATGTTTATAAATTAAATTATTATTTTATTTGTGTTAATTATAACTATTATATGGTATATAAAATCATCAAATAACTTTTAGGGGAAACTTGTCTAGTTCTGTCTGATCCAGTCTTAGTCGACCAAACAAACACAGACACGTGTTCTGTCTTTTCCAGTCCTGTCCAATCTTACTCTCTTGTCCTGTCCAGTTCTGTCATATGCAATTCAGTCCAGATTAAAAAAATCCACTTTGAAAATTTTGCTGAAAATACGATAATATTGTTATACATGATAAATTGAATTTATACACACTACTCACCAAAAGGTAAAAGTTGGTTCTTTTAATCAATCATAAATTTAGCAAAACTTGATCAATTTATAATGTAAGAATTTAGCAAATCAAGGTGTAGTGAACTATTTGTTGCATCCTATACTCAAATTTTTGTAAGAATCTCAATTATTTAATTAAAGTTACATTTTACACCCCCCAAATATTCTTGTTTTATTAAATTTTCTTCCTTGTTTTTTTTCTTAACTTTTATTATACACTCTTGTCATATTTATTATAATTTATAAAACAACATAATTTATTAAATATATAACAAAAATACGTTTTTATTTTAACAAATTACATCATTGAAAAGTGTTCCCTAATACAATCAAAATGATACCAACATTTAATATTTTGATATTATTTTATATTTATTAAATTAGGTTTAAAGTAATTAATATAGGGGTGTAAAGTGGTATGGTGGATTGCCCCGCCCTGTTGCCTGGTTCATCCGCCTTCGGGGCCGAGGATTCCCCTTAAAAACGGGTACCGGGGCCGGGGATCACCGACATGTTGAAAATTGAGGGTGGAGCGGGTAATGTATTCTCTAAGCCGCCTCATCCCGATATATACATGTATTAATTAAATTTATATTTTTTAATGTGTTATATAATACATTATATTATTCAACAGATTGTGACCATTTTTTGAACTATTTATTGTTGAACCAAGGATTGATCAGAGATAAACCGGGAGTGGACCGGCGGGGAGGGGATTCGATTCCTCATACCCATCGAGGACCGAGGTTGGGGACGGGGATGAGATAGTGGAGCCGAGGGCGGGGGGATTGCATTCTCCGCCCCATCCTCACCCCATTGCATGCCTACAGGTACATAAGTTGAACAACCTTCCAAGGACCAGAAACATAACTTATACTTCAAATCCTCAATTATTCTTGGAACTTGCAAACCTACATATGATCGATAAAAAAAGTCTATATGCTATGCTAGTTTTCGATATAAGAGGTGAAGTTGCGATCAAATGAAATTCCCATACTTGAATAAGAGAATTTTTTTAAGTAAAGGACAAGTTGGAGGGAAGATTTCTAATGTTATTTGGAATTCAATTGACAAAGTATTTTCATTTGCTACCTTTTTAAATAGTTGTTCATAACTAATATTTTATGTGTGTTTATTTAGGAGAAGGATGTGACACAAACAAATCAATTGGAGGTGTGAAAATTGAAAATGAGAATGACACATCGAGTTTTTCCACCGATAATGTATAATCTATACTATATTATAAAGCAGATATAAAAAACTCTTAAATACAAATTATTAGGCACAATGTACTATCATTTTATGCAAGATTTTAAAAATCTCTTAATTTATAAGTATCAAAGCACAAGATACATATTACTACTGCAGACTTCTAATACCCACCAATTTGGTATGTGCAAGACATTCCTTTTATGCAGACATTTCCATGTATCACTATTAATTAATATATTATATTACTATAAATTTGTTTTAATTATATTATTAAATATGTAATTGGTTATTTTTTTCTAGATATCATTAAAATATATAAGATAATCATTGAATTATAACAAAATACTTAATTTTATTTTATATAAAAACATTATACTATTAAGCCTAAATTAAACAAATTTATAAAAAAAACATTATCACTTTCTCAAAACCATCCAAAATCATACTGTAAATCGACAAAAAAAACAAAAGATAAAATAAAACATTAAAATTGTGATGTATCTCGCTGCTTTGCGCGAGTACGCTTCTAATATTTAATAAAGCTACTATATATACTAAATCAATAAGTAAAGTTATTCGTTTAAATAATCCAAATTTAAGGTTTTCAAGTCTCGTGAAAATTTAATTGATTGGGTGCACAAGGCAGGGGTGAGCATCGGAACTGGGTACCCGCTTTTGGAACCGGAACCGCTCCGGAACTGCCGGTTCCGGAACCGGAACCGATGCGATTGGTTCCGGTTCCGATTCCTAAAATACGGAACCGATTAAGACTGGTTATGGTTCTGGTTCTCATTTTTTTTGGAACCGATACCCGCTGGGTACCCGCCGGAACCGGTTCCAGGACCGGGTACCCGGTCCCACTGGGTACCCAGAACCGGAACCGACGGGTACCCGTTGTTTTTTTATAATTATTTTATATGTTTAAAAAAACTATTACCATTTAGGGTTCCTTCCTTTCACGATTCTCAAATTCACATTACAATTACACACTTTCAATTGTACATGGTTGCTCCCGCCTCCCACATCACGATTATTTGACGTGAAAAATGTAATGAAAGTCGTTTTATTACGGTCAAGACTCGAGAGTGTCTAATTTGTTTATGTAATAGTTAGTTTTTGTCGGATTAGTTTTCACCATTTGTTGTATTTATTACTTTAAGGTGGTATTTTGTTGTTTGCACTAAACTTAAAAATTTATAATTACCTTTTTATTGTATTAAATGTTAAAATTTAAAAAAAATTGTAACCGGGTACCCGGAACCGGTTCCCAACAGTTCCGGTTCCGGTTCCAAAAAATAGAGAACCGATGCAAGCGGTTCCGGTTCCAGTTCCGGTTCCTTTATCCCAGGAACCGCCGGTTCCGGTTCCATGAAATATAGGCGGGTACCCGGTTATGCTCACCCCTAGCACAAGGTTTTCACTCTTAAGGGTTGTTTGTTTTTTTTAAAAAACTTCTTAATAGCTCTTAAGTCTGAATCGTTCAGGCATTTTTACACACCACCTCTTAATAATCATAACTAAAATAAGACTTCAGACTTTAGACCTCTTAAAAAACAAACGGCACTTTAATGTCCAATATCCGTACCCACCCCCACCCCCTCCTCTTAAATAGTTTCCTATCAATCCGAATATACAATTGATTTTTTTGTGCCAGCATTTCTACTATAAATGTTATTACATCTATATGTACGACCACAATCACATGCAAATATAACTTTAAATAGACATGACTCCACTTAAGCTACTTTTGGATCTTTTAATAACAATTATATAACTAAAAGAATGTCCTACATTGTGCAATCAATCAATTAAATCTTCACGAGACATGAAAACTTGAAATTTAGATTTATTTAAACGAATAATTTTACTGAATGATTTAGCAAGATAAATGTATAATAGCTTAATTTAAACATTATACTCCATCTGTGGAAAAACTCGATATGTCATTCTTCTTTTCAATTTCCAAACCTTTAGTTGATTTGCTTGTGTCAACATCCTCCTCCTAAATAAACATGCATAAAAGATTATTTTCGAACAAACAACTATTTAAAAAAAGTAGCAAGTGAGAATATCGTGTCATTTGAATTCCAACAACATTGCAAATCTTCCCTCCAGCTAGGGGTGCTCACGGGTTGGGTTGGCCGGGTTGAAGGCACTTGAACTAGGGGTGTATGCGGGTTGGGTTGGGCGGGTTGGGACGTTTTTACAACCCAACCCAATTATGGCGGTTTGAAAAATCTCAACCCAATCCAACCCATTAAAAAATATAACCCAACCCAACCAAACCCTTGCGGGTTATGGCGGGGTGGGGTGGGGTGGGGTGGGTTGGCGGGTTAGTAATATACATAAATTTGTTGATTGAAATACGATAAATAATACTAAAATTATTCTCAACAAAGTTATTAGTTATTACAATTAGGGCTTGTTCGTGTTCGTTCGTTTAACTTAACCGAACGAACACGAACGGTAAACGAATGAAATTTTTTTAGACCAAAGGGCCTTTGGCCTAGCGATAAAAGAGCATTTGACTTCCTAGGAGGTCAGAGGTTCGAACCTCACCAAAGGTGAGGAGGGTATGTGATTTTATTTGTTGCATTTTCCGTATATAAATATTATATACTTAAGAAAAATGAATTTTTTTGTATTCATGTTCATTCATTAAGAAAATGTGTTTGTTCGTGTTCGTTTATGTTCGTTCGTTAAAATGCTAAACGAACATAAACGAGCGAACATAAATGGACTTGAGCAGACATAAACAAAGGAACACAAATATACGTAAACAAATATAAACGAACGAACATAAATAAATTTAAATGAACATAAACGAACGAACATAAATGAACAAAAAACAACCACCATTACTCATCATTTTGTTCCTAAAAACTAACATAAAAAAATGAAAAACTGTGTAAACTTATGAGCGATAAAAAAAGAATTCTAAAAATTCAATTTACTTAATGATTTTACATATTAATGTCACAAAATATTAATATATTTATATAATAAGCAAACGTAAACGAACATAAACAAACGTAAACAAACATAAACGAATGCAAACGAACGAACGTTCACGAACATAAATGAACAAACGAGACCATTGTTCATGTTCGTTCATTTAACTAAACGAACAAAAAAATGTGTTCATGTTCGTTCATTTATTAAATGAACGAACATAAACGAACTTCCCGCCAAACGGTTCACGAACGGTTTACTGAACGTTCGGTTCGTTTACAGCTCTAATTACAATCATCCAATTATAAATTATAATCCATAAGTCTTAAAGTTAATTTGGGTTGTGAATAAACTGCATATATATATATATAATATAATTTTATAAAAAAAATAGCGACGGGTTGGCGGTTTGGGTTGAGTTGAGTTTTCCTAACCCAATTTCAACCCTTCTAATTAGCGGTTTGGCGGTTTGGCGGTTTTGCGGTTTCGCGGGTTGGGTTTAATTGGGTTGGGAGCGGGTTGGGTTGGTCGGGTTTCGCGGGTTGACGGTTTTATGTACACCCCTAACTTGAACAACTCAACCCAATGTTTGCGGTTTGAAAAATCTCAACCCAATCAAAAGTGCAAACCAACCCAACCCAAACTGTGCGGGTTGGGTTGGGTTAGTCGGGTTGATCGGGATAAAACTTTAATACATCATTTTACAATCTAACTAAGTGATTCCGTTTAAAAAAACTAAAATCAAAATAGAAATAAAAAAATAAGACTAATATGAGAAGATAAAGTTATCTTTTGCCTCTTGATTCTATCGATATTGAAGATTTTTGAAAACTTGAAGGTTAGATTCGTATGATTTTAATCAGCGTGGTCTCGTAGACAGATCTAAACTACGATTAAGATAGAAAGATTTGAGAATTGATAGAAAGAAGAGCCCCTAAAAGTCTAAAACCATTAAAAACAGTAAAAGCGTACAAATTTTGGCCGGGTTGGTCGGGTTGCTTTGGGCTCAACCCGTTTCCAACCCAATAGATGTTGTTTGGACAAAACTTGTATCGGTTATGAATCGGGTTACCTCGGTTTGAGATTTTTTACGTTTTTTCAGGTTGGGTTGGCCGGGTTGGTCGGAAATTTGAGCACCCCTACCTCCAGCTGGCCATTTACTCAAAAAAGAAATTCTCTTGTGTATAATAAAACTAGATAACAATTGATTAAAGTATGAGAATTTCATTTGATTTCAACCTCACCTTTTATACTGAAAAAGAGGCATGACATAGGATTTCTTATTCATTATGGACTAGTGTTGGGCCCGTACATTGCACGGGAGGATAAATTTTTTGTTGGAATATTGAACCGAGTTAAAATGAAACGTAATTTCTCTTTTAACAGTTAATGAAATACAATGTGAAAAACGAATGTATTTTCATAAGTGGTTAACTTGCATATATTCTTAATCGTTTGTTGTTATGAGTTTGTGCAATAATATTCGTAATAGTTTTGTATTATATTATTTAAAACTCAAACGACATGTCTCACAACATATCACTATTATTGAAATAATTATAAATATGAAAATACGTTTTTACAGATTTTGCAATTTTTCTGAAGCCTCCTCGACAACACTTGACAATTGATGGCAAAAATGCACACGTGTAAAATGTGGCACAATAATGGCGCAAGTATACACCACGTATTGCGTTCGTTTCTCAAGTAATATAATGGTAAGGACCAAATATCGTATCCACAGGGATTGGGCTTAACTAAGAATCAGAGATTTCCACGAACTTCCGGTGCAAAGTTAAATTTATAAAATTGATGGGTTGATTTTTAGCAAAATATTAAATATTAAATGAACGAGATAATAAAAAAACGGGTACGGGTGTAAGTTTTCCCCGAGAGTAATTTTATAACTTAAATGGTTAACAAAGCCGGTCGCAATGGACCCCACACGATTTCCTCCTCTCGAAGCGACGTCGTGTCGGTTGCGATAACGGTTTTATTATAAAATTACCACACTTGCTAACTTTCGGTTTACCAATCTTACTAAGTAGATCTCGAAGGTCTTAGCCTCGCCAGTATGGAGAGATGTACATATCTCTATGACACACCAACTCGACCGACATCTGGGCCTTAGTTTGATTATGCAAAAATCCATATCTCTATGCGATTATTAAAGATTCTCTCAAACCTCCTTACATCACCCAAGCCGTATTCGGATCCGCCCCTCTCGAGGTCTAAGATCTAATATTAACACACACAAGTGATCGGCTTGTCCGTGTTGAGATGAAGCTTCAACTTGGATGATCAAACCGAGAAGTTAGCCGAATGCGGTAACACCCAAGTGTTACATTTTAACCTCTCGGGTTGGCTTACACCCGCAACCAAAGGGGGGTTTAGTTACTCATAAAATTAAAAGACATAATAAACAAGAAGAAGAAGTACATAAACTTAAATTTCAATAAACGTAAACGTACCACTGTGGCCACAAGCTCACCACAGTGGTGGACAGAAAGTAAATAAAGCTAAGGAAAATTACTACTAGAACTAGAGATACAATGGAAAGCTTCTACTACTAGTAATCTGATGGAATATGGATTAATGGATGGTGAATGAATATTCAAAGCTAAGAACCCTTTGTATTTATAGTGGAGAAGATGAGTTGGGGATAAAGGAACAAGAGAGGGTGAAAGAGACCTCTCATGCATGTCCTCTTCCTCCATTTGGCTCTATTTTGCTTGTCTTCTTCTTGAGTCTTCTTGCATGTAAGGGTAAGCCTTGACTTCAACAGGCCTGCCTCCAACTTGCACCAAAATGGCTTCAAAAATCTGCAGAAAATCGCAGGTGCAGTACTCGCCACAGTGGCGACACTGTGGCCACAGTGGCGTACGAAAATTTCATGAAAAATCGACGTTCTTGATCTCATTAGTTATTTAGAAAATCTTGGAACATTTTAGACCAAAGAAATGAGAAAAGCTCAAATGGGTACGAAAAAAGTTATCAAATGGGTTAAAAATGAGTGACGAATAATTCTAAAAATTGAGGGATATCACATCCCCAAACTTGAGATATTACTTGTCCTCAAGTAAAAAAAATAAAATAAAAAAAGATAGACCGAAATTTTGGCTAAAAAGGCGAAACAAAAATTTGCGATGGTGATGCGTTACCTTCGGAAACTGCCGGTGCACTGTTTTTTCGTCTTTGTATTGCTTTGTTGATCAATAGGGCTTTTTGAGGGTGTATGCTTGCTCGATTTTTGGGTTTTCCCTTTTATTCCCCAAACTTATATTTTTACGGGGCTAATCGAAAGGAATAATTTGGCTTTTTGAGTGAGCTTGACTTTTTCCTCCTTTTTCTTCCTTTGATTATTTTTAACCTTCATGACGAAAGCGAACCCAAAATATAGTTTACAATTGCCTAATTTTGTATCTTTTTCTTTGGCTTTTAAAATTGTAAACCATAAATCCATTTTTTTTTTTGGATTTATTTGGGTCGATTAAAAACCCCTCCCCAAACTTTAAAGATTGGCAATGTCCCCATTGCCGGGGAGGTGTCATCTAAGAAAACACAGCTAGGTTACGACAGGGACGTGCATGGGCCAAAAACGAGAATGGAGGCCTAGATCATTTCAAACATCGCAATATGCAGAAAAAAATGAAAAGCACCTGCAAACAATGTTAGCACAACGAGACAGATAACGCATATAAACAAACATAACCACCATGCAGAAAGTATCAGAGAGGGTTCACAGTTAGAAAATAACAAAAGGTACCCCAAAAGAAGATCACACAAAAGAGACGAAATAAATGTTCCAAGAGTTTAAAAATAACCACGAGATCATGCATTCGGGGGTTGGCCACTGTGGTCAGCCTCAGCAGTAGGCGGTGGAGGGACCGATGCAGCAGCGTCTGTCGGTGTACCTGTCGGATGATCCAAAATATCGGGGAAGGGGGGAAATCGGGCAACAAGGACTGGATCTAAGCGGTGGTGCATCAGCAAACTGTCATGAGCCTGAGCGTATGTCCAATAATCGGCCAAACGTAAGGCAGTGCGCCGGGAGCGCTCGTCCACAACAGATAAATAAGATACAGCAGCCGTGAGAGTCTCCTGGAGCCCGCGGATGGCAACAGCCTGCTCCTCAAGCTGCCCGGTGAGTATAGTCAACCACGTTTCGGTGCCGTAAACGGCATCCGGAACCTGTGGCTGCGAAGATGTAGCGCGCGACCGGGCACGTGAGGAGGAGGCTCCATGAGAGAGAGGTACCTGTGCCGCGCTCCTATCTGAAAAGCGAAATGACCGCTTCATTCGATCGATGGTCCCCTGGTCGATGCAGGAAGTATGAGTCTCAGTCTCGTCGTCATCGTCAACCGGGACCTCAAAATGCTTCATTAATCGAGTGATCAGGCTCGGAAAGATCAGACGAGCATTAAGCCGCCTCAAAGCCTCACGAAACGCACTCCGGATGATCGAGCCCAAATTAATCGGATGGTCCCGTAGTATGCAGTACAACAAGATGCATTTGTCGCGAGACAGCGTACCATCGTGTAAAGTTGGCATAAGGTTGTGCCGTAAAAACTGAAACCAAAGGCTGGACGCGGTAGCGAGGTGGCCAGAGCGAATGATCGCTCGTCTGTGGTCCATCGTCCAACCAAACCCAGGAATAGTCAAAGTGACCGCAATATCGTCATCCTCCTCAACCGTGGTCTGGAGAGCTAAACGCGCATAAACGCAGTCGCGCGGGGGTGTCATACCCAAAGCGGCATAAATAGAGGTATCATCAAATACCACGCGGGTACCCCGAATGTGTACTACATTGCCGCTGGTACCACTCATGGCGGTATAGAACTCGCGGACTAAAGAGACATTGACTGCGGGCTCTAGAGGAACTAAATTCGACCACCCATGGGTGGTCAAATGAGCGCGCAGATAGTCAAACCACTGGACCAAGAAAGGCTGAAAACTACGCTCAACCAGTAGCTGTTTCTGAAGGAAGATCAGATACCTGGTCTCAAAAGAAGGTGGCGCGATGGACTTAGTGGAGCGACGGCGACGAGAAGGACGGGGGGCACGCGACTGAGGTACGTCATCATCGGGATTGTAGTCACGATCGTCAACAGTTCTCTTTCGGGATTGTCGTGTGGATGCTCGGGTAGCTACTGGCTCTGTTTTGGGAATCACTTCAGTGGACGGCGAACCAGACCCAGAATGACCGCTGTCAGCAGGTGTGGCCACATTGCCGCCACTGTGGTCACCCACCACAGTGGTGGCACGCAGTTGCCTCGGAGGATCTTCAAGCAACGGTCCCTTCCCTTTATCAATCCTCGAGCTTTTTTTAGCTAAAACTTCCCCCGGGTTGTCATCTGCAAAATAACGGCCAATGTCGGTATCGTAACCCGGGAGCTCGGCATCACCCATTTGGTTGAGGTCGAATTCCCTAACATCTTGAATGTTTTTAGGTGGGCTAAACGGAGCGAAAGTGGGAGGAGGGCGAGGAGAAGTTTCGGGGTGGGGAAAAACCGCATCCGTCGCGAACGAGGGAGGGGTAGCGTTGGTCGCGGCGGGGATGAGAAGTGGAGGAACGGAGGGGGTGTTACCTTATGACTGGAGGTGGAGGCCAAGGAGGTGGTGGTTTCGGCGGCGGTGTCGTCGGCGGTAAGGAGAACGACCGGAGAGGGGGGGTTGTGGAGGGTTTCGGCGGCGGCGGACCCGACAGCGGGAGTGGGAGAAGGTGGAGGTGGCGTATCGTGGGCGGCGGCGAGAAGGTTAGCTACGGTGATGGTGGCGGTTGACGTGGGGGGAGCCGAAGGGTCGCCGGCGCCGATTGACGAGCGCGGAATAGTGGTAGCAGGTCGCCGGAGGTTGCGCCGTGGGGGATTAGGGCCGGATGTGGGGACTTTCTGCCGCGCCATAAGTGTCGCCGGTGAGAGTTGAGGGAGGTGTGATGGTAGAGGGTGGGTTGATGGTGAGAGGTTTTGAGAGAAGGTGAGTGGTTTTGATGGTGGTGGTTTTTGTGTAAAGGTGAGTGGTATTTAGGTTAGTGGTGGTTTCTAGGAAGAGGGTTTTTGTTTTAGGAGAGGAAGTGTTAGAGGGAGTGGGGCCGGGTGAGAGGAAAGAGAGAGGAAAAGACATTTCAAAAAAATGACAAGGACAAAAGTTGAAAGCTTAGGGTGGTGTAGGGTGGCTATAGGATAATTGCATGAATTTGTGAAAAGCTTTCTTTTGACTGCTTAAAGGGTGCGGTAGAGGTAACATGGAAAGGGAAAATCATATCAGGGACCAACATGCATTTTAAAATGAATTTAGGCTAGAAGCTGATATTCAGCATGCATTTTAAAAGCTGGAGCTTCCAAGGGACCATTGGACAAAGGTTGCCACAGTGGTGACACTGCGGCCACATCTGCACACACAAAATTAACTCTTACTCATTAAAATAAAAGACTGCAATAATAATAAAAATAAAAACTAGATCCTAATATTTACATGGGTTACAAGTAACACGACAATTCAAACGGAGCATTCGGTTTCGTTAGGCATTTCCTCGGGAAGGTAATGCTTAACGCGGTGGCCATTTACTCGAAAGGTGCTACCGTCTTGAGGATTTATCAAATCCACCGTACCGAATGGGCTAACTTGGGCAATCTTGAACGGTCCGGACCAACGGGATTTGAGTTTACCCGGGAACAATTTTAAGCGCGAATTAAAAAGCAACACTTGTTGACCTTCCGAAAAATGTCTTTGATTGATGCGACGATCATGCCATATTTTTGTTTTCTCTTTGTAAATTTTGGCATTTTCATAAGCGTGGTGTCGCAATTCCTCAAGTTCAACAAGTTGAAGCTTGCACTTATTTCCCGCGATATCCTCGGCCATGTTCAACTCTTTGGTGGCCCAAAACTCTTTATACTCCAATTCTAATGGGAGGTGACACGCTTTACCAAACACAAGACGATACGGCGACATGTCCAACGGGGTTTTGAAGGCCGTGCGATACGCCCAAAGTGCATCACCCAACTTTAGCGACCAATCTTTACGAGGGGGCTTGACGACTTTTTCTAAAATTGTTTTTATTTCGCGATTTGAAAGCTCGGCAAGCCCATTCGTTTGCGGATGATAAGCGGTGGCCACACGGTGTTGGATGTTGTACTTGCTAAGAACAACACTTAACATTTTATTGACAAAATGAGTTCCCTCGTCACTAATTAAAGCGCGAGGTGTTCCAAAACGTGTAAAAATGTTTTTGTGCAAAAAGTTAATTACCGTCTTAGCGTCATTATGAGGACATGCAATAGCCTCCACCGATTTTGACACGTAGTCAACCGCAACTAAAATATACTGATTATTAAAGGACATTGGAAACGGTCCCATAAAATCAATACCCCATACATCAAAAATTTCCACTTCCAAAATATTGTTAAGGGGCATTTCATTTCTTTGGGACACATTCCCGGTCCTTTGACAACGGTCGCATCTCTTGACAAATTCGAAAGAATCTTTAAAGATCTTTGGCCAAAAAAATCCACTTTGCAAAATTTTAGCGGCCGTTCGTTGGCCACCGAAGTGACCACCATACGGCGACGCATGACATTCTTGCAAAATGTTTTGCATTTCCGACTCGGGCACACAACGTCTTAACACTTGATCCGCTCCCATTTTAAAATGGAGGGGATCATCCCACAAATAATGCTTACAATCATGGAGAAACTTTTTGAATTGTTGCTTGGAGAGGTTATACGGCCGTAACCCACTAGCTAGATAGTTGGCTATGTCCGCATACCATGGATGTGTTTCTCCATGAAAGTGTTGAATGGCCAAGATTTGTTCATCGGGAAAAATTTCATTAATGTCATGGCTTCCTCCACTTGAAATGACACCCTCCAACCGGGAGAGGTGATCCGCCACTTGATTTTCAACCCCTTTTCGATCAACTATCTCAAGATCGAACTCTTGAAGGAGTAGGACCCAACGTATGAGCCGAGGCTTGGCATCGGCTTTGTTGATGAGATATTTAATTGCGGAGTGATCGGTATGCACAATGACCTTGGCGCCAATTAAATAAGACCGAAATCGATCAAAAGCGAAAACTACGGCAAGCAATTCTTTTTCGGTAGTGGTATAATTAATTTGAGCATCAATTAAAGTTTTGCTTGCGTAATAAATCGGGTGAAAAAGTTTTCCATGCTTTTGACCGAGGACGGCGCCAACGGCCCAATCACTCGCATCGCACATAACCTCAAAAGGTAATGTCCAATCCGGTGCTACAACAATCGGGGCCGATACAAGTGCGGTTTTGATTTTTGCAAAAGCCGTTTTACATTCCGAATTAAAATCAAAAACTTGGTCATTGTGAAGCAAGTTAGACAAAGGTTTTGCAATTTTTGAAAAATCTTTAATAAACCTTCGGTAAAACCCGGCATGACCCAAGAAGCTTCTAATGCCTTTGACCGAGGAAGGCTCGGGCAATTGCATTACAACTTCTAGTTTTGCTTTGTCGACTTCCAAACCTCGTGAAGAAACCAAATGTCCCAAGACTATTCCTTCTTGGACCATAAAATGACATTTTCCCAATTTAAAATCAAATCATGTTTTTCGCATCTTTCCAAACTTTTTTGCAAATTATTAAGACAATTTTCAAACGAAGTTCCAATCACCGAAAAATCATCCATGAATACTTCCATGGTGTCTTCAATCATATCCGAAAATATAGACATCATACACCGTTGGAAGGTTGTGGGCGCATTACATAGACCAAAGGGCATTCTTCGGATAGCAAATGTACCGTACGGACAAGTGAAAGTAGTTTTCTCTTGATCCTCGGGTGCAATGTGGATTTGATTATACCCCGAGTACCCATCTAGGAAGCAAAAAAATTCTTTTCCCGCTAACCTATCGAGCATTTGGTCTATAAATGGTAATGGAAAATGATCTTTCTTGGTTGCCAAATTTAATTGCCTATAATCCATGCAAATACGCCACCCGGTCATGGTCCTAGTTGGGATGAGCTCATTTTTTTCATTGGTGATTATCGTGGTACCACCTTTTTTTGGAACACATTGGACCGGGCTCACCCAACTACTACTAGATATCGGGTAAATTATACCCGCATCTAACCACTTTAAAATCTCCTTTTTCACCACTTCCTTCATAATCGGGTTAAGTCTCCTTTGAGGTTGCACTTTGCCAACGCTATTGTCTTCCAAAATAATCTTATGTTGGCAAATCGAAGGACTTATTCCCTTAATGTCGGCTATGGTCCACCCTAGTGCTTTCTTATGTTTCCTCAAAAGCTCCAATAATCTTATTTCTTGCTCAAGGTTCAATTTAGACGAAATGATAACGGGTAACTTTTCGTCTTCCATAAGATAAGCATACTTAAGGTGGCTATGTAAAGTCTTCAACTCCAAATCGGGTGGTTGGACTGTGGATGGAAGTTGGGTGGTTTTATCCTTAAAATCTAGCTGCTCAAAAGCTGTTATTTCTTCTAAAAATTCGTCGTCAAAAATCAGGTCATCGTCTGTCGCCACAGTGGTGAGGTTGTGGCCACAGTCGCACAAATTTAAACTTAAGTCTTCACTAATGGTCGAACAGTCCTCTATCTCTCCATGAAACTTAAGGGTTTTAAACACATTGAATGTCACTTGTTGGTCATTCACCCTCATCGTGAGCTCACCTTTTTGGACGTCGATTAAAGTTCTTCCCGTGGCGAGAAAAGGTCGTCCCAAGATGATTGGGACGTTTTTATCGGCTTCATAATCTAAAATCAAAAAGTCCGCCGGGAAGATAAATTTATCGACTTTAACCAATATATCCTCAATTTTACCCTTTGGATAAGCCAAGGATCTATCCGCCAATTGTAAAGTCACGGTGGTGGGACGGACTTCTCCTATTCCTAGCTTGTTAAAAATGGACAAGGGCATGAGGTTGATGCTAGCTCCTAAGTCGCACAAGGCATGTCCTACTTCTTGGCCTCCTATGGAACACGGGATGGTAAAACTTCCCGGGTCTTTGAGTTTGGGAGGAATCTTGCACGTAAGAAGGGCACTACATTCCTTGGTCAAAGCTACCGTCTCATACTCACTCAACCGTCTCTTCTTATTGAGGATGTCTTTGAGGAACTTAACATAGTTTGGCATTTGCTCGAGAGCTTCAACCAAAGGTATGTTAATGTGGAGTTGTTTAAAGATGTCCAATAACTTCTTAAACTGATCATCAACATTCTTTTGCTTCATCCTACCAGGGAACGGGAGGTCTCTAATATCTGGTTCCACGTGCTTTGAAGGTGTCGACTTCTTGGTTGGTTTTGTGGCCACAGTGTCACCACTGTGGTCAGAAACAACCGCGGGTAATTCGGGTACAGCAGGCTCAACTACAACGGGGGTAGTTTGAGCTGTTGGAAATGCAGAAGTTGAGGGGAACAAGTCCGAAAAATTTTGTTTGTCAAAAGAATGTGTTATTTTCCTTTCTTCTTGCATGATGGGGACGTCCACTAGGTCGCTGCTACTTCTCAACGTAACGGCCTTGACGTGCTCTTTGGGATTAGTCTTAGGGGTCTCGGTATCACTTGGCAAAGTGCCATGTTGTCTTCCCCTAAGATCGGCCGCAAATTGTCCTAGTTGGGTCTCAAAACCTCGTAACGTGGCGTTAGTTTGGTTAATGAAACCCTTAAGCAATGATTCCAAAGAACCATTATCCATCGTGTTTTGCTGCCTGTTTACGTGAGGAAGTGGGTTTTGGCTATTGTTGTGGGACTGTGGAGACTGCCCACTGTGGTGAGGATGTGGGGACTGCCCACTGTGGTGAAATCCCGGAGGATTTTGGGATCGGTTTTGCCCAGAATTTACCCCAGAGGGTTGCAATCCAGGATTTCCTGACCATGAAAAGTTTGGGTGATTTCGCCAGTTCGGGTTGTACGTCTGGGAGTACGGACTGTTCCTTGAGTGATTTCCTACATAATTAACCGAGATGGGGTTGCCTGGACAATTTTCATATGCATGATTTTCATCACAAAATGCACAAGTTTCATTGGTCATGTTAGCGTTCATAGCATGCACTTGGTTTTTCTCTCCTAAGTTCAAGTTATTTTTTACCAAGTTTGTTAAAGCAACAATTTGTGCATTTAAGGTTGTGATGGCATCTACTTCACGAACTCCCGCTGCATTTTTTGGAGGAAGTGCACGGGGGTTAGACCACTCGGTGTTATTGTTGGAAACTTTCTCAAGGATGTCGTATCCTTCATTATATGTCTTGGCGGTAAAAGCACCACCCGTTGTAGCATCGAGAACAATTTTTGCAGAGTTGGAAAGTCCATTATAAAATGTTTCCAATTGGATGCAATGGGGGATTTCATGATGAGGGCATTTCCTAAGAAGTTCTTTGAACCCCTCCCATGCATCCGATACTGCTTCGTCATCCCCTTGCTGAAACAGTAAGATTTCATTTCTGAGTTTTACATTCCTCGTTGGAGGAAAGTATTTTTTCAGAAATTTTTCCGCAAGATCCACCCAAGTAGAAATGGAGTGAGGCGGTTGGGAATTTAGCCAAGCTTTAGCTCTATCTCTTAGCGAAAAAGTGAAGAGCATCAACCTTAAGGCGTCTTGAGGAACTCCTTGAACTTTAAAAGCGTCCGCAATTTCTAAAAATGATTTTAAATGCAAATGCGGATCTTCCGACGGTAATCCCCCAAACTGACCCATTGTTTGGATCATTTGGAACATTAACGGTTTTAACTCAAAATTTGCGGCTGCAATGTCGGGTCTAAGAATTCCCAAATTTAATTGAGCAAATTCGGGCGTAGCATAGTCCCTTATTCCACGGTCTTTGTCATCGGCAATTTTTACCGTACTTTCCACATTAGGTGGAGGTGGTGGATTATTAAATCCTCCTCCAACGTCACCCATGGTGTTCGGTTGTCGATTGCCTCTACCTCTTCTACCTCATCGGCGTCTCCGAATAGTTCTTTCGATTTCGGGATCTAGAGGTATAAGTTCACCGTGTTGTAGCCGTGGCATACAACACGGGAAAATGAAAAGAAAAACTCGCGACTCGGGCTCAAGTAGAAATCAATATCTTAGGATGTAAAATCTTGCCAATCCCCGGCAACGGCGCCAAAAACTTGATGGCAAAAATACACACGTGTAAAATGTGGCATAATAATGGCGCAAGTATACACCACGTATTGCGTTCGCTTCTCAAGTAATATAATGGTAAGGACCAAATATCGTATCCACAGGGATTGGGCTTAACTAAGAATCAGAGATTTCCACGAACTTCCGGTGCAAAGTTAAATTTATAAAATTGATGGGTTGATTTTTAGCAAAATATTAAATATTAAATGAACGAGATAATAAAAAAACGGGTACGGGTGTAAGTTTTCCCCGAGAGTAATTTTATAACTTAAATGGTTAACAAAGCCGGTCGCAATGGACCCCACACGATTTCCTCCTCTCGAAGCGACGTCGTGTCGGTTGCGATAACGGTTTTATTATAAAATTACCACACTTGCTAACTTTCGGTTTACCAATCTTACTAAGTAGATCTCGAAGATCTTAGCCCCGCCAGTATGGAGAGATGTGCATATCTCTATGACACACCAACTCGACCGACATCTAGGCTTTAGTTTGATTATGCAAAAATCCATATCTCTATGCGATTATTAAAGATTCTCTCAAACCTCCTTGCATCACCCAAGCTGTATTCGGATCCGCCCCTCTCGAGGTCTAAGATCTAATATTAACACACACAAGTGATCGGCTTGTCCGTGTTGAGATGAAGCTTCAACTTGGATGACCAAACCGAGAAGTTAGCCGAATGCGGTAACACCCAAGTGTTACATTTTAACCTCTCGGGTTGGCTTACACCCGCACCCAAAGGGGGGTTTAGTTACCCATAAAATTAAAAGACATAATAAACAAGAAGAAGAAGTACATAAATTTAAATTTCAATAAACGTAAACGTACCACTGTGGCCACAAGCTCACCACAGTGGTGGACAGAAAGTAAATAAAGCTAAGGAAAATTACTACTAGAACTAGAGATACAATGGAAAGCTTCTACTACTAGTAATCTGATGGAATATGGATTAATGGATGGTGAATGAATATTCAAAGCTAAGAACCCTTTGTATTTATAGTGGAGAAGATGAGTTGGGAAGAAAGGGACAAGAGAGGGTGAAAGAGACCTCTCATGCATGTCCTCTTCCTCCATTTGGCTCTATTATGCTTATCTTCTTCTTGAGTCTTCTTGTATGTAAGGGTCAGCCTTGACTTCAACAAGCCTGCCTCCAACTTGCACCAAAATGGCTTCAAAAATCTGCAGAAAATCGCAGGTGTAGTACTCGCCACAGTGGCGACACTGTGACCACAGTGGCGTACGAAAATTTCATGAAAAATCGACGTTCTTGATCTCATTAGTTATTTAGAAAATCTTGGAACATTTTAGACCAAAGAAATGAGAAAAGCTCAAATGGGTACGAAAAAGGTTATCAAATGGGTTAAAATGAGTGACGAATAACTCTAAAAATTGAGGGATATCAACAATCACTTTGAACGTATAAATCTGTAGATTAATTAACATTCAACCCACATCAAATATGACAAAGAAAATAAATGATTTCTATCTTTTGTAACCGGCAACTCAACTGGTATAGTTCAAATTCACTTAGTACCACTTGAAAATTTATCTGACTATTGACTTTAAGACCTCATAGTATTAGTCGATAAAAATAAAGATATGTATATATATCTTATTCCCCTACTTCGAAAAATATGATTGTGGGTTTTGAAAAATATAAACAAATCATCAGTAAATAAAATAAAATATAAAAAAGTAGTTTTTCAAAGAAACAAAAATATAGTGGAATACATTTTGTTCAGTTGCAGGTTCCGCCATTGACACCCGACCGTTCGTCTTCTTCTTGTACTCGGATGATACATAAAGAAGCTATATATATTTATAGTGAATGTAGATAATATTTTAAAATCTTTTATTTTCATTTTCGATTTTACATTTAAATGTAAATATATTAAAAATATGGAAGAATATTTTTATATCTACATCGTTTCTATTTTATTTTCTTTACACTTGGTTAATTTGGAAAGTATTGCAGAATATTTTTATTTTAAAGAATACGATAATTTATTAGTGTATCTCGTTATTTTTTATTTTTAATTCATATCAACCTTATTTTTTCTTCTTTTAATGCTCGTGAAAAAAAAATGCGTGTAGATTTTATATTAGCAAAAAAAATACGTGTAGATTTTATATTATGCTAATATAAAATACGTGTAGATTTTATAAAATAAAATAGATTTTATATTAGCAAAAAAAATACGAAAGAAAAAAGAGTTTATATTACATCTCATTATGCAAAAAGATTTTATAAAATAAAATATGGAAAAATCATTATGAGATGTAATATAAAAAAATACGGAAGAAAAAAGATTTTATATTACATCTCATTAATATATATTTAAATGTAAAATCTACATTTAAAATAGATTATGCTAATATAAAATCTATTTTATAAAATCTTCCACCAAAAAAACAAATATTTATATTAATAAATGAGTATCCATTCCACAAATAGATGATTATGTGAGATACTATGCTTGAAAAGGTTGTACCAAAACATTAAGAAATTATAAATTAAGTAATTGGCTTTAATTAGTTGTACCTTGTGTTTAAAATGTTTTAATTAAGAGTTTTTTATGTCGTTTTTATAATATAGTATAGATTTATGGGTCGATTTGCAAGTTCCGAGAATAATTGAGGACTTGATAATTTAGTATAAGTTACATTTCTAGTCCCTAAAGGTTGTTCAGTTCAACGTACTTGCGTAAAGATATAATGCACTTTACACCCTTATATTAATAACTTTAAACCTAATTTAATATATATAAAATAATATCAATAATACTAAATATTTGTATTATTATTTTTTTTTTTGAAAAGGCAAATGATATTATCACCAACCCAAGCAAGAGTTCAATACAACCAAGCTGGAAATGGGCAGCCACCACAGAGACCAACCAGAATAAAGAAAAGGGCTTGCCAGGGGCAAACACATGTAAAACAAAACTTTTTGAAAAGGCAAATGTATTATTATTATTGATCGAACACTTTTTAATGATGTAATTTGTAAACAAGAAAAACCTATTTTTTATAAATATTTAATAAATTATGAGGGTGTAAAATAAATTTTGAAAAAGGCAAGAAATAAAATTTAATAAAAGAAGAATATTTAGAGGGTAAAATGTAACTTTAACAACAGGAATGAGATTCTTACAAATATTTGAGTATATGATGCAACAAATAATTAATTCACCTTGATTTGCTGCTAAATTCTTACATTATAAACTGAAAAGTTTTGCTAAATTTGTGATTGATTAAAAACTTTCAACCATTTTTCCCAAACTTTTATCAAAGGGAAGAAGTCCGATTAAGTCTAATTTTTTTAAAGAAATCCCCGTTAAACCTGAAAAAACTCGACTTAGAAAAGTCCGACCAGACTAATTTTTACACCCAAAGTACGGTCCTCTTGTTTCTTACTAAAAACGGACTTGATAGGCCAAAGGCCTTGTGCATCTCTAATCCTACTTCTCACATAAGCTTATATATATGTTTTTTAAGAGCAATTCCAATAGTTTCTTCAAAATTTCTACAATGAAGAATCCAAAAAAACAAAAATCTCTAAGAAAAATTACATTCAACTTCAATAGCTTTTCAATTGTGGAGATTACGATATCAGTTACATTATTAAAGTATTTAGTATCATTAATAAAAATATTATTTCTCTTTTCTAAACATTAATATCAGTTGTTCTTATTAATTAAAATTATATAAAAAAAATAATCCACTTCTCCTAAGCATTGTTAGGAAACTCCAAATTTGGAAAAGTAAGGTTTTTCATATTTATATAATTACAAAATCTTATGTTTCTATTTTTTTTTTTCAAAAATTTATATATATAGAGAGAGAGAGAAAAAAAAGTTGGTACAAGAACATAGTTAAAATAAGGAAACATTGAACGGTCAAATCATATGTAATTTTCTACTAAGATTTCATTCAATTACAAAACATGGTCAATGCAAGAGGTGTGCGAACGACTTGACCCATGACCTAGGTCACAGTAAAGGTTGCACAATGTGATTTTGCACGTAATTTCAATGTAAAATCACGTGATTTAATCATTCTCCTGTTTTCTTATTTCGTCACTGTTCGTTTAAACCCAACCCCACATATATATATATATATATACACACTAATTTAAATTATATTATAATTTTTATTTTAATATATTATTAAAATTATAAATAATTTTAAAAAAAAAGTTGAAAAAGCTTGAGTTAGAACCCAACAGCCAACTTATTGAAATGCATTACAAAAAGCTTTTGAATAAGCTTTCATTGCGGATGCTCTTAAGAGGGTGTGAATAGCAAGCAGCGTATGTTATTCCAAGATTGTTTTTCCCTCGATGATATTTAATCTCAAAACACGATTACAAACACCACCATAAACAGTGTTCCATTTTGTACTACAACTAGCACATGCTACTTCCAGTAAGATCTTACACATTTCACTTCACCCTTTCTAACCTTCAAAGGCAACCAATCAACTTAATCAACCCAACAATTGGGTTCATAGAAAATGGATTGGTTTGCTATCCATTTGGGTAGGATCACAACCATCTTATGCCATAACTTACTTGTATATGCTTCCCATAGATCAACTATGCCACAAAAACTTGCCCAATCATGCTCACCACAAGTCGCGCAATGGAATATTGTCTCCGCTAGATGTTCATCCTTTAAAAATTCAAGCTTCAAACGCCAAATGTTCTCCCGCTGTGACGTAGAAATTGGCACCACTTTGATGGGTTCCATTTTGAATTCTGATGATCTCTGCAACTGGGGAGCCTTCCAATGGTAAAACTGAACCACCTGATCCACATCAGATGATAATATTTTAGATTTTAAGGCTAAATTATAATATTTCTTGGAAGAAAAGATACTCGGGTTAGCTTGCAGCTTTCAGACACACCCCTGACAAATCTGTTCATCAATAACTACAACTTAAACGCAACCAAAAATTTCTCGCCTAATGTACCTGAAGTAGATGTGATAAGTTGGCGAATTCCTTGTCAAATAACTCATTTCCTCGTACCACACGTAATGGTTCAAGCAGTATGTCGGAGAACTCTGAGGATGAATGTTCTTTGATGAGGAAACTTGCATCTGTGGAATAAGGTTTGTATCCTAGAACATGTAGTCTTGCAAATCGTATGTCAAACCCTGACTGGTAAGTTGAAGATTGTTCAGGCGGAAACCAATACATGTTCTGTGAGGCTGGCGATGGTAAGTAGTCCTTCAGACTGGGGTCGGAGCAATTAAATGGACATTTGGTTAGAAATGAGATGAGTTTAGAATCTTCATCATGAGATTTATCCCGGCTAAACCACAATGTAAGAGTGAGCCTTTCTCCATTGGTAATCTGCAATCAACATAGACAAACTTTTGCAGCTTAATAAGTTTTTTTCCCATTTCATTTTATTTCTGTTTTTTACTTTGAAGTGCTATGGTTCACAAAAAACTATGACGCATGAAGTTAAGAATGACATAAAGTTGTTCAATGAAGCTTGTTTAAGATCATCACTAAAATGAGAGGGAAGATTATGATGGTTTGGGCACATTAGAAGAGACATGACAGCTACAGTGAAAAGGGTGGAGTGCATAACAATCGAGGGAGTGAGGTGGGGGTTGGCAGAGGACATAAGGATGAATGATGGTATTTCTTGGAGGCGTAGGATTAAGGTAGCAGATTTATATAGGACTAGCAGCTACTATAGATGCGGGGAAGGGTAGAGATCCTACTTATAGGATAGCAATGTCCTGGCATTGTTGTAGTAAGGGAATCTGGCCCTAGTACCTCATTTTATGCGGTTTGGTGTTGTAGTTACTTTTTCTCGCATATATTCTTATTCTTGTTACTGCTGCCTGTTCTTAAGTTCTTCTTGGTGTTACTGCTAACTGTCCTTGTTGCCTGCATACACTCTTTTTCTTATTTCTAGCCTATGCCTTGTGCTCTCTAGTTTCTTTTCAAAATCCTCCCAACTTTCAAAATAAAAAAACGCTTTGCCAAAAGTTGTCTCTACTAAGGGGCCGTTTACTCAATGTTTACCGGGTAAGCACTTACCAATATCATTTACCTTATTGATTGAGCATGAAAAAAACCAAGAACCTTACCTGGTAAGAGATAAGGCAAGGACCAAGAGTCTTACCCGGTAAGCGCTTACCGGGTTTAAAATGCTTACCAACAATCTATTTTCATGGCCAAGGATGTTACATAATAAGGTAAATGAAGAAGAATCTCTTGCCGGTAAGCACTTACCGGGTAAGAATTTGGTAAACAACCCCTAAACTTTTTTGTAAGTCAGAAGTCTCCATGAGCCTCTCTACCCATTGGGGGAGAGGAAAGGTCTGCGTGCATCCTATCTCCCATACCCCACTTTCGAGTGGATTATACCGGGTACATTTAGTTTGGTTTGGTATGGTATGGTTTAAAATCATCACTAAGCAATCTATTAGTTATAGGTTACATGTTTTACCTTGCATGTTCTCAAATTCTCATAGTAACAATACACTTTGCTCTTTTCATCCCCTATGCCTCGCTAAGGCTTCCTATTGCTCTATAATCAAGCGCCATGCTTCAGCAAGTCAGTATTTTGAAGACATGCCCTCCATCCACATTAAACAAAATATTCCATTATGAGAAAATTAGATGCCACATTTCCTTTCCTTATTCAAAACATCCATTTATCTTGACACTCATGTCATAAAAATAATCATTTGATTTGATTTTACAATGGGTCCAACGGAGCTCTCTTTGGTGAATTGTGAAGTCAAAATTTTGTCACAATGGTTAAAGCTTTCCCCCAGGTTTCTTATTATATAAGGTAAATATCTATCCAAAGACTACCTGTAAGATAAGGTACTTTGGGATGATAGGCAATTGTAAAACACTTTCTTATCTGACAAATCAATAGTTCTATTTAGTGGGTAGAGGCGGCACAAGAGTTCATAAGTTAATGTATATGCTGATCCAGAACAAAATATATGTGCCAACATGAAAAGTCAAAGAACCAGGAAGAGTGACGTCACATTTGAATTCATAAGCTGAATATCAATTTCATTGAATTGAAAGAAAAAGAAAAAAACAGAATAAGCAGAGAAGTAAAATAAAGACTACTGTTGGTGATATATTTTTCATGGACTGAATGTTTTATGCCAAACGTCTCATCAATTTTTATATCATGTCCTTTCTTTTCATTTTTCCCAAGACCCAATGTCAATGCCACAATGCCAGTATGATTTGCAGTCTATGGAACAGAGAAGATAGAATATTGGAGATACCTTCTCAACAGAATGAACATTCCGGCTGTCGGCAGTGTAAATCAGAACATCCTAATGAAATACAATAAGCAGAGAGACATTAGAGATAAACAGGTAAGACTACCTAACAGTAAAACAACCGTATCTGACAACACTTATAATACCAAACATCAATGACTATCTATATAGACGTACATATGGAGCAAAAGAATGATAAATATCGCAAGTATGAAAGGAACAAGTACAACTTACACCAGCCATGGGGATGAAAGTTGTAGGTTCGCCATCCTGGAAGTGAAAGAGACCACCACCAAAATCCTCACCATAACTATTCAAATAACATACTGCCTTAAACATAGAGGAAACAAAGAAGTTAAGAGAGTAACCTAGACAAGAACATCAATGCAATCAAAGAGTTTCAAACATAAAGTATTGTAGCGGACCGGTAGGTGCTCAATTCACACAAGTTTGACAATAAAGGTTACTTAAACCAACAACAATAAGACACTAGATCTAGAATCACTTTGATTGTACATGATGCAAAATTAAAGTTTGCATTCGGATTGCCCAGCTGGGTACTGAAACTAAAAATGAAGATGAAGGGTACCACATGAGCCAAATATCATAATCAGTGTGATGAACGCCAAATGATCATATAGTCAGTAGATAAGAAGGTCTAAATGCTTTCAATGACATGCATATCCAAAACGTTCAAGTGCGCACCGCATAGTCACGTTGCTTGAGATATGGCCTGTTATCATCACTATGCCAGCCGATGCTTGCACCTTTGCTCCAGCTGAAATTTGAGAGTGATTTAGAAAATAAATGTAGCAAGTTCATACTAAAATAGAGGAATCTCATCAATTTCTTGTCTCGCGATCAAAAGTTGATCTTGTTATGGAAGTGTTGTTTTATTATTCATCATAATATATATATATATATATATATATATAATTATATTACTTGGCTATCCTGGTCCCGAAGTACCACAATGTTACAGCACTTGCTATACATCCAGCATCTTTATGTCAAAAAAAGAAAAGAAAAATAATACAGTAGGACCTCTTTAAATTAATACTTGTTGATTAACAATCTCTGTACGATAATATTTTTCTCCGGTCCCAACTTGGACAAGTTGAAAAAAATACTGATTTCGATAAGATAATATAGTTTCGAAAGACGCCTATTTAATTTATGGTCCCTTTAATATCATAATTAATATTCTTTTCAAGTTACAAACATAACTAAAACAATTTAATGAAATATGTAACTAGTGTTGTTTGTTTTTTTCTTGAATAAATCCAGTTGGAGGCTTGGAGCCCATCTCTAACTTCTCTTACTGCATCTAATAGTTCCTATGTTGTACTCTCAAAGTGCACCAAGATATTGTGAAGAGTTCTAGACACGATAAGTGCATCCTTACATGCAACAAGTTTCAAAAGCGGTCAATGAAGAAACAATGAACATTACAATGAATCATACAATGTACTGTATTAATTTAATGATGATGATACATATATTAGTAAGATACAATGATTTTTAATGATCAAAATTCAACTTCACTGAATCGCGAAAACACTCTTTAATCCAATAATATACAAAATCTCATGGTCCCAACAATATTAATTTAAATATGTTCTACTGTATATTTAATTTTGAAACTTTTATCATCCACACATAACATCGTATACTTAGACCTAAGAATATAATCAAATAACCTGTGAATCAAAGTTTACACCAAAACACCTCTAATCCTACAATGCGGAAATTAGTAGGGCCCAAAGCATACATATTTTCAGCCTCTTTGTACAATGCAAGAGAATGACCATTTACGGAGACTTCCTCTCTAACCCTCTCAAGCCCAAAGAGTCTTGGTCCACTGGAATCGCCCTTTATTGATGTTCTGATACAATTACAATGCATAAACCTCATAACAAACCGACTATGAACCTAACCTAAATTCTCTCTGTACATTGTTGTTCATTTCTCCAGATTTCAATTTCCCCTATAGTTGTCAAATGCATCCCTCAACTTGAAGAACAGTTCGGGACTTCTGCATAACAAGTGTGCGGTTCATTGTACAGAGACCAGAAACTTCAAAGGGCACGCATCCTTTAGAAGTAAAACAATGTAGCCAAACCATAATGTTTGAAGCCCTTAAATTTCTTTTCTTCTTACACCCGTCACACATATTTGTATCTTATTTTCATCTACTTGCCCTCAAGTGAACTACACTGCTAAAACTGGTAAGTCCCTCGATGTTTTTTACTCATCTAGATCAAAAATACTTTATATGTCTGAGATATTGCTTAATTTGAAGATGTATCTTAGAGAGAAAAAAATGTATTGCTATTGGGAATTTTTCTACGAGCTTCTAAAAATTCACGATAAATAGATTCAATTGATTAATATATGCTGCATGCACAAGTGTTGCACATGTGATATCCCATAATGGTTATGACTGTTGCCGATTATTATAAGCATATCATATGCCTTGCCTCTACCAGCATAAAGAGGATAGTTAACATCATTTATCTATCATTTTCTTATCAAGAAAACAAAGCAAGTAATATGAGGAAATGAAGCAAGTATAAATATGGAGAACATACATTGGTTCCCTATCAAAATCTAAATTTGATAGCTATTATGATCCAAATTGAACTTTTGACATCGGGAACTAGTTAATTTATGGTACAAAAAATGAAGGGTTGATATACTTGTGCAGATCAGTGTTACCTCGCATTTGACACTTTAGTTACTTGTTTCTATATTGACTTACACCACAACACGCCATGTAAAATATGTATTTCTAAGCTATTTCTATAAAAGTAAAGGTGAACATTAAGGAGAAAATCCACAATATAGTTGAAGGTTTCTGGCACAATACCTAGGTTACCACCCAATGGTGCATCAAAAATAAATTGACACAGGCACACGATCTGGACAGAACAAAGAGCTGAATCTTTGTTATGATATATGATAAGAGATGTATAGTAATTCAATATAACTGATATTTCTACAACACTACTTATACACAAGTCATGTATTACTCATAGCAGATGTTATCTCCAGACTGGTGTAGAAGTGCAAAAGAAGTCCAAAAATGCAAGAAAATTTGCATTTGGTTGGTTTCTCACCCAGAGAAAGGAAAACAAAGAAGACAAAGGTCTGTTTTTCATACAGGGAACTTCATGGTTCCAACATCTTCTTTCTTGTATGGTTAACACCACATATATTTAGGACCACGCTATTTTAAAATATATACTTGAAGTTGCAATCAACTATTTCGCCAGCCAAATAAATCCTAATGCTGTTACTAGACTAACAGAGAAACAAATAAGATCAAGAATAGTAGCACACAGGACCATCAAACCTGATCAAACCAGTGAATTCGATAAAAAGCTCATATTCACAGCCAAAATATTCTTCCACTTTCTCTTTGAGCTTCTCTGTCATCGATCAAACCAAAATTAACTGTCACTGATACTACCAAATATTATAAAATAGCTTTTAGACAATTAGAAAACCCGTACTTCAATTGATTACCTCGTATAGGAATAAAAGGAAGAATCAAATGAGGAGAATTAGTGGCAATGAGATGAGAAAGCGTAGTTGAGAAAACATTTTTTCTGTATCCGATTGTGCTGCAACTCTTGTGTATGAATTCAAGCTCCTGTAAGTCGATAAATTTGTATATTTAATAAACCCTAAATGGAAAATCATAAGCATGCACAGGAAAATGATCATTGTTAAGCATTCAGTATGGTGAGTTGTGACGAACCTTACAGAGATCAGGGGAGAGAAAGTTGTGGAGGATGAGACGAGGATGAGACGAGGATGCCATTGATAGATGCAATGCAACCATGAAAATGGGCTTTCATCGGGTTAGTACAGCTTATGTTTGTTTTTGTTATGACCATAGAAACCCCTGTTCATTTGTATAATGACAGATCGATCCCCTTACTTTACTTTACTTTGTTATGACCATAAAATACCTTCTCCGAGTCTTTTTGGTTGATTTCGATAGATTTTTAAGTTTTTTGGTTGATTTCAAGAGACTTTTTTGGTTGATTTCGAGAGATGTTTTTGGTTTTCTTGGTTGATTTTAAAGTACTTTCTTTGATGTTTTGATTGGTGGGGGCACAAGCGAAAAAGCATTAGGGAAAACTATGACAAAACGATTAAAAAAAATTATTTTTAAACTAGGAAAAAATGTTATTTTTCTTTTTAGTGGGGGGACATCCCCCACCTTTTGAATACTCTTTTGGGCTTAAAAAGGCTTATTTAGACTGGCCTAGGCCTTCGCCGAGCTGCTCGAAAAACTTTGGCATGATGGGAAGTTTAGACTCGAGGATTTTAGCACCGCTTTTTCAAGCAACCCGGGGTTTTTAGGACCAGGCTCGGGCCAGGCCAGATTCGGCCTTTTTGCATCTCTATATGGGTTGGGTCAAATTCAAAAAGAAGTCAGAATGGATAAATAAAGCGACCCCTTTTCCAATTGATCACGTTTTGAATAGATTAAATCGACCTTCGAACCAACACCCGCTCATTACTTTTGTTCTTAGATACGCCGTAGCTTGTAAAACCCACACAAACGATACCAAAGTGAACGAGTTTGATCGTCAATCAAGCATTCAAAATGCCCAAAAGACATAAAAACCGCCTACATTGCTCCAAGAACTTGTAATGACGAAGCAACAAAAAATTGATCTCAATTATAAGCAAACAGACTTTGCTCATACATACAACTACCACAATAACATACAATAGGAATTTAGCATATAAGCACACCTAGATGGCTAGATCTAAGACCAGTTTCATGTCGCAACCATAGAGTAGAATTAAAATTGATTAATCCTAGACGTCATGGCTTCCATTTGACGAATAACTAGAGCAGGGTTTAGGCCTTTGGGGCATGTGGCTGTACAACTCTTTATAATTCTACATTGATACAAACGTTTTTCATTCTCCGTTAATGCCTCCAATCTCTCCTCGATGTAGTCGTCGCGGCTGTCAAACAAAGAATCAAAACCAAACAATTAATATATATGAGATCAAGATACCATCATATATATAGGGTTGGGTTCGAGTGAGAAGTTGAGTTAATGGTGAGAAACGTGAAAAGTGGTTATTGGTCGTTGGATGAGAAATGGACGCACATTAGGATGAGATGCACCGAGATGCACCAGATCAATTCCCTTTTAAACCGCAATTCATGGGAGGGCTTGAGATTAAAAGAGATCAATGGTTAAGATTCACTTCTCATGCTTCTCACCGTTAACTCAACTTCTCACACGATCCTTCACCTATTTATTGGGTTAGTTCCGGTGAGAAGTTGGGGTTAACATGAGAAGCATCCTGATGGATAAGAAATGGTTATCGCGAGAAGCGTCCCGTTCGATAAGAAATGGATGCACGTTAGGATGAGATGTACCGAAATGCACCAGATCAATTCTCTTCTAAGTTGCAATTCATGGGAGGGCATTTGATTAAAAATGACTAATGGTTCAGATTCACTTCTCACGCTTATCATGTTAACCTCAACTTCACACACGATCATTTACAAATATATATATATATATATATATATATGTATATATATTTGTAAATCTTACAACTCATGCAACTCATATCTTAACCATTGGATTAATGATAAGTGGTTATTTTGTTTTTGTTTTTTGTTTTTTTAATTGAAATTATTGGGCTCACATATATTCTAACCGTCGATCATGGATCCAATGGTTAAGATGTGGTTTGTAAGATTTACTTGGGTTGCAAATTAAACTACCCTAGGCCAAGGTTAATTTGCAACCTGTGTAAATCTTTATCATTAATCCAACAGTTAAGATATGAGTTGTACGATTTACATAGGTTGCAAATTAACCTTGACATATGGGACATGTTCAATCGAGAAGCTAAACATTTTACGAGAATGCGAGAAATATGATATCATATATGATACACGAGCTTTAATCATATATGATTAAACATGGTTGTGCTATCATATATGATATGATATCACACTTATATATCGCCTTCTCGCAAAATGTTTAAGTTCTCGTATGATCCTTC
The DNA here is from genome assembly GCA_954870635.1 of Arctium minus. Taxonomy (NCBI): domain Eukaryota; kingdom Viridiplantae; phylum Streptophyta; class Magnoliopsida; order Asterales; family Asteraceae; genus Arctium; species Arctium minus. Next base: position 14,986,818 of record OX941082.1, read on the forward strand.
CTCTATATCTATGTTGGTCCCTAAGGTGCTTAACAAGTTTGTAGAAGGGGGGGGGGGGGGTTGAATACAAACACATAATTTAAAATTTAATAAATTGTTTATTGATAAATCAAACACAATTTACAAGTCTGTTGCGGAATAAGATTAAGTAAGACTCAATCTAAACAAACTTAAGAAAACACTAAGATGGTTGCACAAGAATTTCAGAGAATGGGGGATTTAGAATATAGAAAACAAAGGTTTCTATTTGGGGTTGAAGGATTGAGCACACCCTCAGATGGAGGGGTGAACTTCCTATTTATACCCTATGCATTAAATGCATGGCGGGGCACTTTACACGTGGCGTTCACTGATTGGCTTTGGAAGTCTGACTTTGGGAGACATGCTTTCGGCCGGATCATGAACAGTGTAGTTGACAGAGTTGTTGTACGAATTATGGCAGAGGCATGTCCTGTTTGACACATCGTACTGAGTTGTGCAAGGTAAGACAAATAGAAACTTGTGGTATAAGCTTTGTGATCATTCAATCGCTGAATATCTCTTTCTGCAGAGATATCAAGAGTTCAGCGATCGCTGAAGCTTTACTCATGTTCCTTCGCGTATAAGTAGAATTGTCTTTGCTTCACTGATATCCGCATCAGGTAACTAGTAGACTTCTCTTTGTTCAGCAGCTTCGTCTTCGATTCAGCTATGAACATCTGTTGACGCGAGACTTGTCTTCAGGGATTACGTTACTGTTTACATCAGAAACTATCAGCGATACTGAACAGAATCAGTTTGATCACTGATAGTGAAACACTAATACATACTAAACGTAATTTTCACTAAGTATAGAAAAGGGTCGTTACCAAATCACTGAGAAAGTTTGGATCAACAATCTCCCCCTATTTGATAATGACAAAGTAACTGAAGAAAATTACTTTATAATTCAAAATTATGGAATAATCAGGACTCATAATATACATGTCCCAATTACTATTTTGAGGGATCTTTTACAGTACTGATAGAGTTAAGTACTTCACTGAAATTTTCATTAATCCAAGAAAAGAATTACAAGGTATGAAAATTACAAGTACAAGTGATGTACTAACTACTGTAAGTTTAAACTAATAGATTACAAGAAAGAAAACTAATCTATCAGCTATCTAAAGAGGGTTTAGGAGGATTGATCAAATACTCAGGTATTTCTTCTCCTTTTTGCCTTCGCTCTAAAGATTCTTTACAGATGATAGCTATGATTGGCTCAGCAACAGGAGAAAGAGTACATCATAGGCACATGAGATCCTTGAGAAGAGCGAGGGGACAGATAGGGATTTCAGAGACTCTTTGAAATCTGAGTTTTTCCTCGTCATCTCTGAAGAAGATTCCAAAAGGTTCTTCAAGAACTTGTCCCGCAGCATATGGTCCACCAGGAGGCAGAGATAGATCCAGAACTGAAAGATCAGGAGGAGGACCGAACAGAGCTTCTCTTGAAAATTTGATGGAGGTTTCATTCCTGATCACCGCGACATTTTCAGAGGAGGAGGAGACAGGCTTTTTTCTGATCTGCTTTGACTTAGAAGGAAGAGCAGACGGCACCTTTAAAATTGCAGCGACTCTATTGATGAGAGCATCATTTATCCCTTCAACATAGCCTCTGTAGATTGACTTTGATTTCTTCAGTGCGTCTTTGAACTCAAGCCATTCCATATAGCCGAGGCTTTCCAACTTTGAAACAAACGTTGCCTTGCAGCTTCCATCCTCTCTGGTAATCTCCATAGTGATAGAAACTTTGTCCTTCTTCTTTCTTCCAGAGATAGCGACATCTACGATCTTCATTGGGTCAAAGCAATAGTCAATTTTGTGCTTGCACCAATCGACTGTATTATCGCTGACCGCTTTTTCTTTGGAGCGTTCCTCTTCAATCTCTTTCAAAAGAGTTGCCTGGACTTCCACTGGTTTGCTTTTCAGCTTCTTGTCTTTGACTTGAGAGGACTGAATTTTGAGAGCCAGAGAGGCATCTCTTTGACAGTCAGCAATCAACTTCTCAGCTCTGACGGATTCTTCGATTTCAGCTTCAGTCAGGAACTCTAGATCCGTTGATTGAGAGGGGATCTTTCGACGTTGATTCTCCATATGAGAGATCATCTCTGTTCTTTTCTTCATCTCTTCCTCTGACCAGTGAGATGGTCTAGAGGGCCTTCCATGATGTTGCAGGGACTCTTCTTCTTCTTCTTCCTCTTCATCAATCTCTCTTACAGAGATTGGGATTGGTTGGTCATCAACTTCAGCAACTGAGATTATTTGTAGCTCTTTACCCTTAAGCAGGGGAGAGAACTGAGAAGGATTCTCCTCAGATAGTGAAGTCTTCTTCAGGTTTCCCTCAGCAGTAACATCTTTGCTTTGGGAAGGGTTTCCTGAATAAGTTCCATGGCTCCCCCCTGTTTTGATAACTTCTTTCGAAGCTATCGCTGATGAAGTGACGGCTGAAAAACACCATAGCGATGGATCTTCTTCATCGTCATCATCATCATCTTGATGAGGTTCTTCCTCTTGATCTTCAAGATCAAGGGCTTCATCTTCATCGTCCTCTTCTTCTTCATCATCAATTAAATCTTCGAGAGAAGGAGGGGCTTTTTCAGCAGTTATCTCCCCTTCAACCTGAGAGGGAGTTTCCTTCTGTTGGACCTCAGCAGCGACTTAAAACTCCGTATTTTCTTCAGCTGCCTTCTCCCCCTCTTTGTCATTATCATTGAGGGAGAGATCTTTGGAAGGAGATGAAGTTTTTGCAGCGACCAACACCTGAACTTCAGCCTCCAAACAGTCCAGACGGCCTTCAAACGCAGGAAGATCTGACGTAGCCTGATGAATGAACTCCACGACAATGTTCAGTGAAGTACGATCGTTCTCTGTGAATGAGGGAGTAGGAGTCGGAGTTGGTGCCTTCAGGTGAGTCAGGATTTGCTGAAGAAGAACTTCACAGGAATCAACCTTTGTAGCCAGGGCTGCAAACTGTTGCTGTGAGTCTTCCCTGACTTTGACAATCGCTTCTTGGAGAGTAGCGATTTGAGAAACATCAGCTTTGGAGGCGCAGTTGGTTGTCAGCATCTTCAGTGCTTCACCAGCTGATTGAACAACATTGGTGGTGTTGTTGAGAGAGGCAGTCAGAGATTCCACCTTTGCACTCAAACTGTTGACATTGGTGTCAACAGTCGCCAAACTAGGACCTGAAATATAAGTTAGTTTTTGAGAAACAGGCTTATATGGTGAGTTGGGAGAAGTGTTTAAGGTTATAGGGATACCTGAATTATCAAACATTTTGTAGAATTGTAACGATTCCTCAAAAGATTGATGTTCAGGTCCTATGGGTCCAAACTGTGGTTGAGTAGAAATAGACGGAGGGTTAGAGATCAAAGAAATAGAAGGACTAGAGATGGGGATAGAAGATGTAGGGATAGGGGTAGTTACCTCAAGTTGTTGTTGAACTGGGATCGTAGGTTGCATCACTGTTGTTGTGACAACGACCGAGATCGCTGGCACGGTTGAAGTGGGTATCGTTGAGGATGTGGAGGAGAGACCCACGAATGCATCCAAGTAAGTTTGTTGATAAACATCCTTAGGTATAGAGCTATAGGTAGCTTTCTCCTTGGTCACCTTGGCCTTCTTCGAAGGACCAAGGGAGCCAGTTGATGGTCGTTTGGAAGGGGTAGCGGCAGGGATAGCAGAAGAAGGAACCTCCTGCGTGGCCGCTGAAGACGAAGAAGTGAGGAGAGAGAGTCGGGAGCGAAGTTCAGAGATATTTACCTCGTTGGGGAGCGTTTTGACCTCCAGGGAGCGCTGACCCACTTTTGGAAAAGATGCATCCGAGTTAGTGGGGTAAGTAGCAGGATAGAGGAACTTCAGGTACGCGCAGATGAAGCGTACGTAGGGGACCTTGGGATCCCTCTCGGTCTTCTCTATCTTTGACTTTAGATCATCAAAGATAGTTGTTGCGTAGTCGAAGTTTCTTCCAGCGATCACTGAGTAAGCCATCTGGACCTGAACCTTGCTGGCTTGGTCCAATGACCCACTCATCCCACTCATACACTGAATGAAGTGTGAGAAGATGTAGTTAAGCTGAGAAGGCATCAGTGCCTTCTTCACAAGAGTCAGCTTCTTGTTTGGAATCGTCGTCCTTGGCTTGGGTTCCCAAGAGTATTGAGTGATTCGGCAGATTTTGATTCCTATATATCCACCCATGTGGTACTTCATTCCATTGCATCCAGGAATTGGATGAGTTCAACATCAGTTGGCAAGGCATCGAATCCATTCCTGGGTTTGTCAGGAAAACGCAGAGCTTTCCTCAGACCTAAGGCAGTCATCATCCCTGATCCAAGTTCAGTGCTAAAGGAGATAGCAGGAACCTGTTCACCCTTTTTGTTGGTGATAGAGGTTTCTTCAGCGGTAAACCAGAATTGTTGGAGTAGAGCTTTGGAAGGAGTGGGATCCACAGTGATAGCGTAAGCAATGCAGGATTGCTTTAGAAACTTTGAGGCTTCTTTCAGATGTGGGTATTTGACACCATCAAAGTCAAGGCGAGCAAGATGATTGTTTTTGGGAAGCTCCGAGTCAGAGATGACGAACTTGACGTTCTTAGAGGCGACAAGTGCAGATTGAGACATTCTGTTGATCTTTGAAGAGGATGATGCAAATACTTGAGAATGCTAGAATGCTTGAGAGAGAATTCTTGCTTAGAAAGTATTTCCAGAAAGCATAAAATGAAAAGAATGGAAAAACATTCCTTTTATACGTGAGAGAGAGAGTGTGTGAGAGGCGGGAAAACAAATGCTCATCATGACATGGACACGTCCCACGAAGTTGATTGGATGGAAGGGCAACGGACGAACGTGTCAGAAAAAGGCATGTCGTGGATTATCGGTTCAAATGATGTCATAGAAGAGAGAGACTGTTCATTTGTCCGTTTTGAAATTATCGCTGAAGAAAAGTCAGCGATAGATTTTCTTTTTGAATGTATCCCTGATGAGAAAGTTAGGGATGAGTTTTCTTTTTAAGAAGGATCACTGACTAGAAATATTAGTGATAAATTTATTTTTCAAAAAGCTTTTAATCATTTGAAGAAAGTTCAGTGATTAAGGTTTATATTTTGAAAAACATCTTAACTGAATGAAGATTCAGTTGTAGGGATGTAGAGAACATACCTGAGAGTCAGAATGTTTATCAGAAAAAAAATGATAAAAGGGGAACTTATTATTACTGACACAATGCATGAACGCTGAAGAATTATTCTTCGAGATTCAGCATTCCAAGCTCACTGATGAGAAAGTTGAATCTTGTCTCATCGAGAGGTTTGGTGAATAAATCAGCAAGCTGAAAGTCAGTAGGGATAAAATGAAGTTCAATATCACCGTTCATCACATGATCTCTGATAAAGTGATATCTGATCTCTATGTGTTTTATCTTTGAATGTAGCACTGAATTATTTGCTATAGCGATAGCACTAGTGTTTTCGCAATAGATTGGAATCTTTGATAGCTGAAGGTCATAGTCTAATAGTTGATTTCTCATCCATAAGATCTGAGAACAACAGCTTCCAGCGGCTACGTATTCAGCTTCAGCTGTGGAAGTGGACACTGAATTTTGCTTTTTGCTTGTCCAACTTACCATCTTTCCTCCTAAGAGTTGACATCCACCAATGGTACTCTTTCTGTCAAGTTTATAACCTGTAAAATCACTATCAGAATTACCAGTTAGATCGAACCCTGAGTCTTTGGGATACCAAAGACCGAGGTTAGGAGTTCCTTTCAGATATCTGAATATGCGTTTAACAACAATCAGATGGGATTCCTTGGGTTCAGATTGGTAGCGTGCACATAAACAAGTGGAGTACATGATGTCAGGTCGGCTCGCCGTAAGATACAGCAGGGAGCCTATCATTCCTCTATAGGCAGTGACATTAACAGGTTTTCCAGAAGGATCTTTGTTAAGTGTCAAAGGAAGTGCCATAGGAGTTTTCATTGCTGAAGTTTGTGTTAGATCAAACTTCTTCAGCATATCTTTAACATACTTACCTTGGCTTATAAAAGTACCTTTGTCAGATTGTTTAATCTGAAGACCAAGAAAATATGTCAGCTCACCCATCATACTCATTTTGTATTATTTCTTCATTCTTTCAGCGAAGCGAGTACATATAGATGGGTTAGTAGAACCAAATATTATGTCATCGACATATATTTGTACAAGAATTATATGACCTTTTATTTTTCTGAAAAATAACGTATTACCAATCTTGCCACGTTCAAAGTTTTCAGAGATAAGAAAAGATGAGAAAGTGTCATACCAAGCACGAGGGGATTGTTTTAGACCATAGAGAGCCTTATCCAATTTATAAACATAATTTGGATACTTAGGGTCATAGAACCCTGGAGGTTGTTCTACATAGACTTCTTCATTCAACTTTCCATTGAGGAACGCTGATTTTACATCCATTTGATACACAATGAAGTCTTTGTAAACTGCATAATCTAAGAATAGTCGAATTGCTTCGAGCCTAGACACAGGGTCAAAGGTTTAATCATAGTCTATGCCTTCCTCTTGTCTGTATCCCTGAGCAACAAGTCGAGCCTTGTTGCGGGTTACAGTTCCATGTTCATCTAACTTGTTTCTAAACACCCATTTGGTGCCTATAACAGTTTTATCAGATGGTCTAGGAACGAGATTCCAAACTTTGTTGCGAGAGAACTTAGTCAGCTCTTCTTGCATAGCGCTGACCCAGTATGGATCTCTGAGGGCATCAGCAGTCTTCTTTGGTTCTATTAAAGAGAGAAAGTTGACAAAGAGACAGATATTACCTGAGCTTCGTCGTATCTGAATACCTGCATCTGGATCACCAAGAATTTGATCTATTGGATGATCTCTGGTCCATCGCTAAGCAGGAGCATGATCGCTCAACTCAGAGGTTGGATCAACAATTTGGATGTTTACTGATGAGGACGTTTGAGGTTCATCAGCAATTAACTGTTGAGTAGTGGACAAACTGTTGTTATCAGAGAGGTTTTCAGACAGAGGTGGATCTGGTGGTAGTAAGGTGTTTAGAGGTTCAGCTGAATCCCATGAGTTGGATTCAGCGTTAGGATGTATGATGTTTGGATCATCATCAGCAGTAGGTGAATCTGTGTGCTGATGGTTTGAGAAGAAGGGTTCAGTTTCTCTGTAGTGAGAAAACATCCAAGCATTTAACTCTTCATTGTCATCGATTGGTTTGGAGTTCGCTGAGCGAGTTTCATCAAAAGTGACATGAATTGTTTCTTCCATAGATTGTCTTCGTTTGTTGAAAACTCTGTAGGCTTTTGAGATGGAGGAATATCCTAGAAATATTCCATCATCAGCTTTTGGGTCGAACTTTCCAAGCTGATCTTTGTTGTTTAAGATAAAGCACTGACAACCAAAGATATGAAGAAAGCTGATAGAAGGCTTCCTTCTATGAAAAAGTTCATAAGTTGTCTTTCCAACTCGCTTTACTATCAACGATCTATTCTGAGTAAAACATGCAGTGTTTACAGCTTCTGCCCAAAATTGAGTAGGGAGATGAGAATCGTTGAGCATTGATCTAGCAGCTTCAATGATCGTTCTGTTTCTTCTTTCAGCGACTCCGTTTTGCTGAGGTGTTCTTACTGAGGAAAAGTTATGAGAAATTCCTTTATTCTCAAAGAAATTATTCAGGGAACTGTTTTTGAATTCAGTTCCATGATCACTTCTTATTGAACGAATAGTAAGATTATTCAGCACTTCCATCTTTTTAACAAAGGATATTAGTTCTTCTGAAGTATCACTCTTACAGCGAAGAAAGATAACCCAGGTATAGCGAGAGAATTCATCTACAATGACAAGCGTATATTTCTTTCCAGCTATTGATTGGATATTGACAGGGCCAAATAGATCCATATGTAAGAGCTGAAGAGGACTTGTCACTGAAGAGACTTGTTTAGACTTGAAACTAGCTTTTGTTTGTTTTCCTTTTTCACATGCTGAGCAGAGAGATTTTTTAGCATATGAGTGATGAGGAAGACCAGAAACCAGTTCCTTAGAAGAGAGAGAATTCAGGGTTTTGAAGTTTAGATGAGAGAGCCTTTTGTGCAATAGCCAGTTGACATCAGAAGAGGCCTTAGAGAGAAAACATAAGTTTTCAGTGGTAGTAGAGTCCATATCTATTACATAGACATTTTCTCTGCGATAACCACTGAGAGCAAGTTTTCCTTTCTTATCCACCACTGAACATGCTTTCTTAGAAAAGCGAACTTCGTAGTCTTTGTCACATAGCTGACTGATGCTTAGAAGGTTGTGCTTCAGTCCATCTACATAAGCGACTCTTCGAAAGGTAGTTGTCCCATTGCTGAGGACACCAAACCCTCGGGTAAATCCTTTTCCATTTCCACCGAAGGTCACAGAGGGACCTTTCTCTTCCTTGTATTCAGTGAGTAGGTCTTTTTGTCCAGTCATATGACAAGAACATCCACTATCGAGATACCAGATGCCCTTTGATCCCTGCACACATAAGGAAGATTAAGCGTTGTTTGGTACCCATTTTTCAATGGGTCCTTTAGAGTTAGTGGATGTGGAAGATTCAGCAGTCTTCACAGCAGATGAAGATTCAGCTTCAGTGGTGATCTTCACTTTGGTTAATTTCTTAACCTTAGTGGTATTCTTCACTTTGGTTGATTTTTCAACTTTGGTGACCTTCTCAGCCTTAGATGCATTTATATTTACTTTAGCTGTTTTATCAGCTTTGGTGGCAGTCGGACATTTGCTTGCAATATGGTCAGTAAAACCACAATGATAACATTTTCGGTATTTGAAAGTGGTTTTAGGACCAGAAGTAGAAGGTTTTGCAAGTTTAAGATGAGCAGGTCCAGGTCCAAGAAGACTTTTCTCATGAGATCTGGGAGGAATTTTCATTTCTTCAGATTTCATGGGTCTAAGATCAATCTTTAGCTTTGGAGGACAGAGATCGAAGATTTCTATCATTGAGCTAGAGGATTGATTCACTGAAGGTTTAGAAGGAACTTTCAGTTTTGCTTTCTTGGTAGCCTTCTGAGGACGAAGAATGGATTTTCCTTTATCCGCAGACTTAGTGTCTTTGGATTTTTCCTCAGGGATAGAATTAGAAGAAGAAGGATAAAATTGATCATAAGAAGTGTCAGAGATAGGAGTGACAAACGTTCCAAACCTAAGCATGTAATTTTCTTCTTTAGGCTCATCATGTGGTGTCCAAAAGCCAAGACCAGTTTTATCACTTTCAGGAGTTTGAGCATTTATTATCTCAGAGATCTTTGTTGATGATTTGCACCATTTTTCAACATGAGCTTTTTCTGTTTTTAGAGCAGCGATGGCTTGTTCGCGTTCAATGCTGATGATTTCATTTATAATGACTTGATCTTTCAACTTTTCTTCTAAAAGATTTAGTTCTCTGATCTTTTCATGACATTTCTCTAGCTCTTGAGTTAAATGAACATTTTTATTCTCAGCTTAAGTTTTGTCGTTTAGAGCATTATAAAGGTCAATCGTCAGCACATCAACAGCGCGACTTCTCTCAGCTTCAGGCAGAAAGGGATTTGTAGAGATAGATACCTGAGATGATATGTAGCTCATAGAAGGTTCATATAGTTCTTCCACTTATTCTTTAATCTCGTTCATGAGGCAGAGATTAGCGACTTCTTCTTCATCAGAACTTGATTCTTCTGATTCAGCCCAGTCGTGTTCTTCAGCGATGAGACCTTTACCTTTTCGCTTGTAGTTTTTCAGCTTTTGATATTTGTTCTTCAGCTTTAGGTATTTGTCATTACTGGATCTTCTTGAGGTAGAAGGCTTGAAGACCTTTTTAGACCTGCACTCACTAGCAAAGTGTCCAGTCTTTTCACAGTTATAGCAAGTGGTAGTAGCCTTATCAACAGGAGTTGATTTTGGCTTTTCAGTAAGAGAGAGAGGCTTATTTCTTCGGAAATTGCTCTTTCTTGCAAATCTCTTAAAAGAGTTTGTCAAAAGTGCTAAGGACTCATCGAACTCTGAAAGATCAGGGTCTGACAGATCCTCAGATTCAGAATCTAACTCAGTGATGGTGAGAGTAGATCGCTGAGATGGAATTATCTCTGAAGAGACTAAAGCAACAGGAGTTCTTTTGGAGTCTTTACAATCTTTTACAAGATTCTTTTTCAGGAGATTCGATTGCTCATAGTTGAGCAATATTCCATACAAAGTGCTTAGAGAGAGAGAATTTAAGTCTTTTGTCAGCTTAAGACATATTGAATAATTGTCCCAGCTTTCAGGAAGACATTCTAAGAATTTAGTCAAGACCTCAGAATTAGAATAGATCCTACCAACAGTTCTTAGATCAATGATTAAGCAGTTAAACCGCTGGTGAACGTTAGAAAGAGATTCATTCTTACCAGCGATGAAACTTTCATATTGTCTTACCAAGTTAATCTTTCGAGTCTCTTGGATTTCAGTGGTGCCCTCATATTGAACACATATGGTTTCCCACATTTCTTTAGAAGTTTTCAGATGCATGATGGAATGGAAAACTTCATCAGGCAGAGCCATTGAGATAATGGTCTTTGCTCTTGCATCTATACCTACCTTCTTTTTGTCTTCATCACTCCACTGTCTTATTTCCTTAACGACATAGCGTTCAGGGACAACTTTAGTGGTGGCAGTAGCGGGAACTGCAGCTATAATTCTAACAGGTTCATAGGGTCCATTTTCTATATATTCAGGTATAGTAGGATCAGCACCTTCAAGAAATAGCATCATTCGATTTTTCCATAGAGAAAAGTTATCTCTGCTAAATCGAGGAGGTTTAGAAAGTGAACCATTATCATAGTAGTTTGTGTTTGTGTTAAGTGCCATTTAGAATAGTAAAGAAGAGAATAAAGCAGGATCTTGTTTATTAGATTAAACAAACTGCTCTGATACCACTTGTTAGTCCCTAAGGTGCTTAACAAGTTTGTAGAAGGGGGGGGGGGATTGAATACAAACACAGAATTTAAAATTTAATAAATTGTTTACTGATAAATCAAACACAATTTACAAGTCTGTTGCGGAATAAGATTAAGTAAGACTCAATCTAAACAAACTTAAGAAAACACTAAGATGGTTGCACAAGAATTTTAGAGAATGGGGGATTTAGAATATAGAAAACAAAGGTTTCTATTTGGGGTTCAAGGATTGAGCACACCCTCAAATGGAGGGGTGAACTTCCTATTTATACCCTATGCATTAAATGCATGGCAGGGCACTTTACACGTGGCGTTCACTGATTGGCTTTGGAAGTCTGACTTTGGGAGACATGCTTTCGGCCGGATCATGAACAGTGTAGTTGACAGAGTTGTTGTACGAATTATGGCAGAGGCATGTCCTGTCTGACACATCGTACTGAGTTGTGCAAGGTAAGACAAATAGAAACTTGAGGTATAAGCTTTGTGATCATTCAATCGCTGAATATCTCTTTCTGCAGAGATATCAAGAGTTCAGCGATCGCTGAAGCTTTACTCATGTTCCTTTGCGTATAAGTAGAGTTGTCTTTGCTTCACTGATATCTGCATCAGGTAACTAGTAGACTTCTCTTTGTTCAGCAGCTTCGTCTTCGATTCAGCTATGAACATCTGTTGACGTGAGACTTGTCTTCAGGGATTACGTTACTGTTTACATCAGAAACTATCAGCGATACTGAACAGAATCAGTTTGATCACTGATAGTGAAACACTAATACATACTAAACATAATTTTCACTAAGTATAAAAAAGGGTCGTTATCAAATCACTGAGAGAGTTTGGATCAACAATCTATCTATCTATCTATATATATATATAATGTTGCATGTAAAGAAGTTGAAAATTATTACTTATCGGATATCCAACGATGAGCATGGAGAAAGGTTGCACGTCCATCAAACTCCTCCGTGTTCCACCAGTAAGATGGGCAAGATGTACTACAACAGGCACACAATATACACTCATATAAACCATCTAGTTTCTTTTTGCAGGTGTCTGCTTGTATTCTTTTCTTTGTCTTACTTGTATATATGTTGAAGACTGATTCAAAGTTGACTCAGTCCTCTAAGAGAAGATTGTGGGGGTAGTTGGCAATGTTTCTTAGTGGAGTTATTTTCTGAAGTTTTTTCCTAGTTTTTTCTATTAGTTGTTAGTAGCTTATCTTCCTTTTATGTACGCCTATTTAAGGTCATCTTCTCCTTTAATAAAAGTGTGTGCATTCACAAATATTTTGGCTTTCTTGCTCTGTTAAACACCCAACATTTGTGGTATCAGAGCCAAGGTTGTAACCTAGGCGTCTAATTTCTATGTCATCCAGCAAAATGTCTTCAAGTAATGGAGCAGCAACAATCAATGTTTCCCAACCACAAATCCCTCTCTTAAAAGGTGACTCCTATTAGTTTTGGAGCATCAAAATGAGAACTCTCTTCAAGTCTTAAGATCTATGGGATCTGGTCGAGAAGGGGATTGGAGAATCATCGTCAGAGGAGTCAACGAACAAAGAAAATTTGAAGAAGGATGCAAAGGTGTTATTCTTTATTCAACAAGCAGTTGATGATTCTATATTTTCAAGAGTAGCAGCAGCAACCACAACAAAGGAAGTGTGGATGATTCTTCAAAAGGAATATAAAGGCTCAGACAAGGTGATAACGGTAAAGCTACAATCCTTGAGAAGGGACTTTGAGACAACAAGCAGAAGAACTCAAAGTATGTGCAAAAGTATCTTGCAAGGATCTCGTCTATTGTTTGTCAAATGAGATCCTATGGTGAAAATATAACAGATAGCACGGTTGTTGCCAAAATATTGAGAAGTTTGGTGCCTAAATTTGACCATGTAGTAGCAGTTATAGAGGAATCAAAGGATCTCTCCACGTTTTCTGTAGATGAGCTCATGGGGTCCTTACAAACGCATGAGACGAGGATCAACAAAAATGCAACTAAAGAAGAGGAGCAAGCTTTTCAAACTTAGGGGGAGTCTACGAGATTCTCGCCAAGACGTGGCAGAGGAAGAGGAGCATATAGAGGAAGAGGACGAGGTCGAATAAGCGGTGTACAATGCACATACTGCAAGAAGTTCGGGCATCATGTAAATGATTGTTGGAGCAAATACAAACATGCACAGTACACAGAAGAAGAAGAATATTATTTATTCATGACATTTGTAAGTCCAAAAACTTATTCAAAAGAGACCTGGTATCTTGACAGTGCATGTTCAAATCACTTGACCGGTGACAAATCAAAGTTCAAAGAGCTAGATGAATCTTATAAGTCCCAGGTCAGATTGGGAGATGACAAGCATGTCACAATTGAAGGAAAAGGTATTGTTGTCATTAATGTTCATGGAAAAGAAAAAATGATACAAAATGTCAATTACGCACCTGGTTTGGCTCACAATTTAATCAGTGTAGGCGAACTTATATATTGTGGTTATTCTGTTTTGTTCGAAAGTAATGCTTGCATTGTTAAGAAACATACAGGTGAAGTGTTGATGCATTCTAAGATGAGTGAGAACATGATGTTTCCTCTGAATTTATCTTCTAAAGAAGGGCATGTAATGATGAGTTACAAGCAAAATGACCCTGAAATCTGGCATCTACGTTATGGTCATCTCAACACAAAAGGGCTACAGCTTCTTGCAAGTAAAGAAATAGTTAAGAATCTGCCTGCGGTCAAAGAGCTAGAACACATATGCAAAGGATGTGCTCTATGGAAACAGACAAAGAAGTCATTTCCTGTAGGACAATCCAAGAGAGCAGAAAAAAGGTTGGAGTTAATCTACGCCGACATATGTGGACCCATGAGGACAGAATCACACGTCGGAAGTAAGTATTTTCTGTTATTTATTGATGATCTGTCAAGAATGTGTTGGGTATACTTTCTCACCTGCAAATCTGAAGCGTTTGATTGTTTTAAGATATTCAAAGCACTCACAGAAAATCAAAGCAACGAGAAGCTCAAGACATTAAGGACAGACAGATGTGGAGAATTTTGTTCTGTGGAGTTCAACACATTCTGTGAAGAACAAGGGATTAGAAGGGATCTTACATCTCCATACACACCAGAACAAAACGGCATAGCCGAGCGGAAAAATAGGACGGTGGTTGAAATGGCAAGGTCTATGATCAAAACGAAGAATCTTACAGATGACTATTGGGTTGAGGTTGTGGCTACTGCAATGTATCTTCTAAATCTTTCTTCTACAATGGTTGTGTGGAACAAGACACCTTTTGAAGCCTGGTATGATTTTAAACCTTCAACCAGTCATCTTCGAGTCTTTGGTTCATTGTGTTATGCCTTGATAACTTCTCACAGGCATAAACTTGAATCAAAGGCAAAGAAATATGTTTTTGTTGGATATAGCTCATGTTCAAAGGCGTATAGACTGTTTGATACAGAAAGAAGAAATTAGTGGTGAGAAAGAATGTGCAATTTGATGAAAAGCTAAAGTATGAGGAAGCAGATGGCAAGGAGATCCCGGTATGGGATGCGTTTCAAGAGGATCAGCCGGAAACTGTGACTGAAGAAGGTGACCCGGAAGCTAGTGATGAATATGAGTCTCCACAATATGATTCATCACAAAGTGAGGAAGAGGCATCTCAAGTGCGTATAAGCCAACGTGGCGTCGTTCCTAACAAAAGGTATGAAATTGAATGGTATGATAATACATGCACGTTTGCAATGTTTGCAGAAGACCCACGATGTGTAGAAGTTGCATTGGAAAGTGAAGTCTGGAAGGAAGGAATGAAAGAGGAGTTGATGGCAATCGAAAGAAACCGAACTTGGAAGATAGTAAAGCTACCTAAAGGTAAAAAACCGATAAGCTTGAAGTGGATATTCAAGACCAAACACCATTCTGATGGCAGTATACAAAAGCATAAAGCTAGATTGGTAGCTCGAGGATACGTGCAAAAACAAGGGGTGAATTTTGACGAGACATTCGCACCGGTAGCAAGGTTCGAAACAGTAAGGTTGATTCTTGCATTAGCTGTACAATCTAAATGGCCCATCTTTCAATTTGACGTCAAATCGACATTTCTTAATGGCGACTTGAAAGAAGAAGTGTATGTGCAGCAGCCTGAGGGCTTTGTGATTGCAGGAGAGGAGGACAAAGTTTACAGATTAGACAAAGCATTATACGGCCTAAAGCAGGCTCCTCGAGCCTGGTACAAAAAGATTGATGAGTTTTTTCATCAAAATGGTTTTCAAAGAAGTCCGAATGAGCCGACGTTATATGTGAAAAACCAGGGAAATGAAGATGTTATACTTGTAAGTTTGTACGTCGACGACATGATATACACGGGATCATCTTTGAAGTTGATCGCATAATTTAAAGAGGCCATGAAGAGCAAGTTTGAGATGATAGATATGGGAAGACTCGGTTATTTTTTGGGTTTAGAAGTCAAGCAAACAAACGAAGGTATATTCGTATCACAACAAAAGTATGCGGCTGATCTTTTGAAGCAGTTTAGCATAATGAGCTACAAAATTGCAGCAACCCCGATGAATGTAAATGAGAAGCTGGTTGCAGATGACGGTACAGGGATGGCAGATGCAAGAAAGTACAGAAGCCTAGTTGGGAGACTCATTTATCTCACACACACACGTCCAGACTTGGCATTTGTTGTCGGGCTGATCTCAAGGTTCATGCACAATCCAACAAAACAATATTTTGGAGCAGCTAAAAAAATACTTCGCTATGTAGCTGGAACTAAAGATCTTGGAGTTTGGTAATTGAAGACAAGTAAGTTCGTTTTAGGTTGGATACTTCGATAGTGATTGGGGCGGATCACGCGGTGATTGGAAAAGCACGTCGGGAAACTGTTTTGTGATGGGATCAGGAGCAATAACTTGGGCCTCTAAGAAGCAATCAACAATAGCATTATCTTCAACAGAGGCTGAGTATGTGGCAGCTACAACAATAGTGTGTCAAGCAGTGTGGTTAAGGAGACATCTTGACGACATGAACCAGAATCAAATGCAGACTACTCAGATTTTCTGTGATAATATATCTGCTATCGCCATGACCAGAAATCCGGTGACACATGGTAGAACGAAGCACATAGAAATCAAGCATCATTTTATTCGAGAGCTCGTTGGAGAAGGAAAAATCAAGGTGGAAGTGTGCATATCTTCTGATAAGCTAGCTGATATGTTCACAAAGGCCTTACCACAGGCAAAATTCAAAGAGTTCAGGGACAGTTTGTTTATTACCAGCTTTGAATCAAATGGGAGTGTTGAAGACTGATTCAAAGCTGACTCGGTCCTCTGGGAGAAGATCGTGGAGAAGATTGTGGGGTAGTTGGCAATGTTTCTTAGTGGAGTTATTTTCTGAAGTTTTTTCCTAGTTTTTCTATTAGTTGTTAGTATCTTATCTTCCTTTTATGTACGCATATTTAAGGCCATCTTCTCCTTTAATAAAAGTGTGTGCATTCACAAATATTTTGGCTTTCTTGCTCTGTTAAACACCCAACAATATATATGTAGGGGTAGTTTAATTTACAAACCATGAAATCTTACAACTCATGCAACCCACATCTTAACCGTTGGATTAATGATCGACGGTTACAATACATGTGAGTCCAATATTTTCAATTAAAAAAATAAAAACAAAAGAACTGTTTATCATGAATCCAACGGTTAAGATGTGGGTTACATGGATTGTAAGATTTACATGAGTTGTAAATTATCTTCGGCCAATATATATATATAACACTTCATCCCTCATTTTCAACCTTCTGCATATAACCATCAACAATCATGCATCAATCAACATGTATGATCTCTGCATCGATGTTCATGGCACAAGACCCACCACATATATGTAGTTGTTGCATTGACACGTGGAGGCATATGGTGACACGTGTGATATTAACAATCACTTTCAAAACTCGACGTGGTTTTTTTTTTTTCTTCATTAGATCTATCTATATGAAAATAGAGTTGATTACAATTTTGGTGTTAAAACTCTATTGTTTGTCACAAACGTTGTGTTCTCGAAACTCATTTAACGAAGGAAAGGAAAGGAAAGGGAGGGAAAGGGGAGGAAAGTAAAAAAATCTCGTATTCTCGAAACTTTTTTAGGAGAGAAAGGAAAGGAAACGGAAGGAAAGAATTAATAACTTTTCTTCCAAACCTTTCCTCCCAAATGTGGGAGGAAATAGAGGGAAAGAAATTAAAACAATTTAAAAAAATTACAAAACTACCCAATCTTTTATTATAAAGAATATATTTTTATAAGGATATATTTGTAAAATTGACATCTTTCTTTTCCTTTCTCTCATGTTCAAGAACATGAAAAACTATTTTCTTTCTTTTCCTTCCATGTCGAGAACACAATTGAAAAATTATTTTCCTTCCCTTTCTTTTCCCTTCCTTTCTTTTCCATCCATTTCTTTTCTTTTCTTTTATCTCCAGATTAGAGAACACAGCGAAAAAGTTTCGTGATCATTTGTATTTCGTCGTCTTACCTCTTAACAGCGGTTATCTTTTTGCTTATACGAGGACAATTTCATCATTTGGATTCTTATATATGACGGAGCATTTTTAGTAACATTAAGGGATAGTTTGCTAGGAATTAAATGTCATCATTTGTGGATTTAAGTCAGGTTTAATATGGACTTAACATATTTTCTTGTTCAACAAAACTCATATATCAAATCAAAACTCGTTTTTGCATGTTTGAGATCTTCTCAAGACTGTCCTACAACGGGTCTGACGTGTCAATAGACTAATGGACCTAAAATATATATATTTAAAAAAACTTAACATGAAATGATAAGTTATTTAAATAATTTAAAATACATAATTTTATTTCCAACTAAAAAAAAGTCATTAAAATATAACAATATACACAGTGTAAGACACAAGTTGTTTAACAAAATATGAAGTATGTATTTTTTCTTAGGATTCTCAACCTTCAAAGTTCATTCTTCATAAACAAAATATTAAACCATCTAACATTTTAAGATCGAAATTCGAGGCATGCTAATATGACATATATCACATATAGTTGGGAGGTCGTTAGTATTCATTAACGAGAGTGTAGCCTAAAACCACTTCTAAACTTTTTTTTAACAAAGTATTAATTATATTAAAAAAATAATTAATTATAGTTATATAACGTGTTGGAGTACCGGTTTGTCAGAGTTTTTTTTTTTTGCTTTGCCCGATCCCACCCCATTAGTAGTCCCACCTAGTTCCACCCATATTTTTAAAATAGTTATTTAAACCTGCTTTTCTAACAAGTCAAACGAACCAGATATCCAAGCCTAGCGGACAATACCACCCGTGAGCAACTCTTAATGGAATATAAGCAACCTCTCATTCATACAACACCTCTAAATTAAATGTTGAGTTTTTAATTAAAGGAAAAGCCCAACAAAACCTAATAATTTTTTTCATTTTGATTTATTAAGTTCCTACTTTTTTTAATGAGTAAACACTTGAACAGTTTGAACTTTCTAATTTTGAATAATTAAGTCCGTGATTTTTTTCCAACAATAAACCATCAAACTTTTAGAATTTGGTTAGATACATCATTTTAACCAAAAAAATTACTTGTTTTTAAAGTAAAAAAAAACTTAGATGAGTTTTACCGTCCCTAACCCTACGTCAGGAATTTTGCCGATGGCGTGCACATTTAAATGCCTGCAAAGCCGCTCTATGTGTTTTAGCCAAATTCCGTCTGTGAGGATTTTTTTTATGTTATTCTAGACTTTTAAAGTTTAGTCACCAAACTAATACATTTCACAAGCAAAACATTGGACTTTAAAAGTCCCAAACATATTGGTCGAAAACTTTCATCATGAGGAAAGATAATTTGTTTTATAATTGTAAAATCTATCTTCATTTATTTTTACGTTTGTCGTTAGTGCCAAAAAAGCATCAAAGTGTAAGTCAAGATGGAAACGGGGAGGATATTCCATCCTCCGTCCTTGATCTCGTCCAAATAATCTCAAATTCAGGGGGAAAGAATCTTCGGTGGGTTTGGGGAACCCGTTGGGTACAAGTTTAGTAAAAAACAATGAATTTTAAAACTAAAATTATAATGAATTGTCACTAAATTAATTACCAATATTGAAATATCACATATATTTGTCATTTAATAATAAATGTAGATATTTATACACATACACTATATACAAATACTAACTAAAATAAAATAAAATAAAATAAAATAAAATAAACCGGGGTCGGATTAGGGTCGGGTAATGATATCCCTGATCCCGTCTCGACCCTGCTTCGGGTATGAAAAATAAATCTATGTCTCGGCTCCGTTATCCGTCAACTCAGGGAATCCCGCCCTAACAGGTAAAATTTCCATCTCTACAACTTTTATCATATCAAACCCTCCCCAGTCCACAAAATAGGAGTTTTAAAAGTTGGAGGTGCGATTGCGATTAACCAAATTCTTAAGGGTGTATTTTGCAACTCATATCAAAGATGAACGTGTAACCCCAAATGGATGATGAGATTGAGAAGAATCATAGAACCGAAGAAAAGAGGGCTGAGGCGGTCATCGATCACCGGAGAGTTCAGCGATTTTCAGAGGGCCTGAAACGAGATTATCTTCCACCATCACCGTCTTGTAAATCGTTGTGTGATCGATGCGCCGTGGTTTCCGTTTTCTTCGTCGATTCGATCAATCAAGAAGGAACAACTGAACGATTCGATTTGGAAGTATCAAATTTGAGAATTACTAGGGTTCTTCTGAGTTCATTCTTTCAATTGAACTTTTTTTGGTATTTCTCTTTTTCCTTACAGAATTATACTATTTTATTTGAAATATTTGATGATTCGGTGACTTGTTAATTATGATTTCAGCACCTGCAATGTGAAATTCACAAGAAAGTTTTTGACGTCTTCGTTTTGCGAATTTTTTTTTACTTCAGTTTTTCAATTATGATTTTCCTCTTAGATTTCTAAGATTGCGATCTCGATGGTGATATGTGTAGCGCAATCTGTTAAATCGTCTTGTCGACTAATTTTGGCTTTATAGCCCTAATTGGGTAAATAGTTTTATTTTCAATCGGGTTTTCGAGTTCATTCGTTAATTCACTCACTATTAACTGTTTTTAATCATTCGCCTGGATACTTGTATGTGAAAAGTATTTCAAATTTGGCTCTGTTTATTATGCATGTTTCTCGTGATGTGATCAATGTTGTTATTGTTGTTTTTAGGAATTTTTGTGCCTTAATGCTCACTAATCAATGTCACATGTCTAGTGTTTTGGTAGGGTAATTTTGAAGTTAAGAAATCAACAGGCATAATGGGAAGATATGATATGGACGTAAGCAACTTTTGAGAGTTCATCTTCGTTTTTCATCCTCACATTATTAGGTCTTCATTTTTATTTCAGTTGATCATTGATTACACTCTTGTAGGAATACGACGAGTATGAAGATGAAGGTGAATACCAAGAAGAGGATGTTGGTGAAGATGAAGAAGAGGAGGATCACCCGCCTACACAGGAAGAGTTGGAATACCTTCACTTGAGGCAAAAGTTAAAGGAATCTATTAGAAAGAAGATGAAGAAGGATTTAAGTTCTGGACTCGCAAATTTGAAGGAGAAAAAGAATAAAATGCCCTATGATAAGTGAGTAACATCCTTCCTCCTTGTTACTTTCTAGACAGCATTTACATTCTTATTTATCACTTTTCTGATTTTAAAAACTGCCCAACACTGAAATCATATCATTGATAATATTGATCTGCTTCCACAGTTTTAGGTATATTCAAATTTTGATTTTATGCTAGCCTTTTGTGATGCACACCTTTTGAGGTTTATTTCACAAATGATGCACCATTTGTAGTGATTTCAGTAGTATACAATCAATGGATTAGAGTTTACTGTATTAACCTTTTTAATCGTTGATATAGCATCTAATGGCTTGTTTGCTATTATGTGTATATACATACTTTTTGTAGTGTAGACATGGCTGTGATCTTTTTCTTTGATAACCGTGGATATATGGGTCAGCTTGTGCACGCCTCAACTAATCCCATGGGACCGTGAAGTTAACATATAGGAAAAGCTCTAGTGGCCCGGAGGGGACTTGAACTAGTGACCACTTACCAATGAGGAGCAAACCTATGGTTTTACCAGTTAATCTACCACAAAAGGTTCATGTATGTGATCTTTGTTTGGTATTGTAATCAATATGAATTTGGGAGAACTTTTATGTCTTCAGACATGTAATAAGTGGAATTGGGTATGACATCCTAATTTTATTTTTCCAACTTGTTAATCTTTAGTGCAAATAATTTATGACCTCTTGACTTTATCCCCCTTTACATTAAACCGTACATGGTTATCTGCAACAAGTGCAGCCTCCATGCCATTTTTACTACTATGCTCACCACATCCAACTAACATCATCCACTCCACCACCACCGCACCTGAATCTTGTTTTCTTCTTGTCTTTACTGACCATCATCAACGAAGTCCGAGTTTTTTATTTTTTCCCAAACTGTTGTCTATGTTGATTTTATTTCACTTCTTTCTAATGGAAAACACCTTCCCCTTCTCAGAATTTTTTTTAAATGACAAATGAAATATTAGACACTTGAAGATAGGATTTGTTTCTTATGATGTATTTATGAAGGAAAATCCATTTATATATAGGTACATGTGCCAATAGACGACGATAGAAAAATCTAATCAATTACAAGGATAAGAAGCTGGTCACTTAGGATTTTCAATCAATTAGATGGAGGACAAGAAGTTGTTCAGGTTTTTCAATTGATGAGTGGACAGGAAGTTGGCTATGTTGGCAGATGCTGTGGATTTGCAGGCAATGTGAGAAGTTGAATGAAAAGGGGATGGAAACATGGTGATGGTGGTAGAGTGAGAATGTGAGATCAGATGAAGGAGAAGGTTAAGACAGTTGAAAGTTATAGACCAGATAACAGAATGATGGTGCCAGAGACATATGAACAAAAAAGGGATGCTGAGGTTACCGAGGTTTGAAACCCCAGCCACGAAGTGAAATGGCGAAACACATATTTTGATGCAAATCCTGGTTGTCATGATAAATTTTAAAAGCTTATTATTAGGATTTTGGAATTTTTTGAAAATCATTTACACATGACTAAAAGTACAAATACTTGCCAAGCGCATGTGTTGTATGTTTTCATTTTCTCTTAAGGCGTTTAGAAAACAAAAATATAAGCATCACCCAACACTATATTTTCTTGACTTATTTAAGCCTGTAATTGTCTTGCAGGTGGTTATAATTAGATTAGTTGACTGGTAGTCTGCTGACTTCATTTCTAATTGTTGACTTTGGTTTTGAGTTGCTTTCCATGAGTCCACGTGTAAGATGGTATTGCTAAGATCTCCATATACATCTGCAATCTGTCTTTATATGTAACTGACCTCTTTAATCTGCAGTAATTTAAAGTATTATCTAAGGTTAAGCTTCTATAATCTCTTGTTCTTGTTCTGCCACATATGAATGGCCAGAAATCAGCCCTAGTGAAGCTAATTTTGGGCATCATGACTATTTGTTCATCCAACTGTCTTTCACTTCAATTATTTATGTTGTGTATCTGGTTAGGATACGAGTTCTCTGAAGGTGCATTCAAAATTTATTGTAGACAATAAATTAGCATATTCACATCCCCATAAGGGTTGTCACAATTTTAGATGTGAATAACAATATTTTATACTCTCTTTGACATCCAATCATGTTATGTATTGCAGCTTTGGATCCTTCTTCGGGCCTTCACAACCAGTTATTGCTCAAAGAGTAATTCAAGAAAGCAAGTCACTTTTGGAGAATCCGCATTTGGCGGCAAGGGTTTCAAAAGCTAAAAATGTTGTATGTGTTCGAATTCTTCTTCTCGTCCTTTTTCCATAATCATGAAATGTGCATGAACCTGACTTTATCTGAACTTTGTAATTTTCCGTGCCAACAGGTGTGATGCTTACTTTTATTGCTCCTTGTGGAGCCCATAATTGGGCAAAACATTTTGAGAACTACTATGTCTTTCTTGAGAATGTATAAGTACAATACTTAAGTATGAAATATCAATCATTCCATTCAAGAGTTAATTTCCATAAAAACAGTGGAACTTCTGTCCAAGTGCAAGTCCCTGAACTCTTTCCTGTTTGTTCCCCCTCCCTGCAAAAAAAGAAGAAAAAAGGATGAGCGGTTAATGTTCTGTGCTGAAAATAATGTTAATTTTGAATTAGTATAGTATTGATTTCTAGTTGGAAAATACAAGTGCAAAATTGAAGGGCCATTTTTTTTTTAATTAATATGGATTCTAGTTGGAAACGGTGGGGCATTTACATGTGAATCACTCCTTGTATGAATAAGACGGTATAATAATGCATATTTTGTTACATGGGAGATGAATTTAATACATATCTACTGCGAAATGATTTTATGTTCTTGACTGGCTTCTGCAGCAAAACAAGGGTGGCGCTTCTACTCCAGTGGTATCCAAGCCCCAGAAACTTGAGCAGCATCGAGAAGTTATAAATTTGGTAAGATTTGGTAATATCTGTTTAGTTCATTCTTTTTCTTATCCTTTGATTTTCTGAATTATCCTTTCTTATTTTTAGGCAAAGCCTAAAGCAAAAATCCAGATGCTTAGGGATACAAGAGATTACTCATTTTTATTATCGGAAGATGCTGATCTTCCAGCTCCTACAAAGAATCATCCTAAAAGCTTGCCTGCTCCTAAACCTGGTATGTTGCTCATCCTGTCATACCTGGCTGTTAATATTGTTCATGGAGAAGTCAGTTTTATTTGAATAATTATACAGAGCTTTTTTTATGCTGAAGAGGTGCATCCATCTCAAAGAAAACCAATTAGCAATACTGGCAGAAAAGTCATCAATGGGGGTGAGGATAGGAAATTGTTGCCTAAAGTTAGCCAGATGCGAGTCAAAGCTGGTTCGTCAGGTCAGAAACCCAGTACTGCTGCCAAGTTCAATTCTACATCACTAGAGCCTAGGAAACAACTTGGTAGAAATGATGGGAGTGGTCCTGCCCGGCCTTCAGCGCCAAAAACATTACCATTAAAGGCGCCGGTGGCTAGGAAAGAAAAGGTGATTTCTGCATCAGTTGCTAAAGGTTCCATGCCTAGTTTGCACAAGCCACTTCACTCTAAGCCGGCACCATCTGTTCATAAAAAACCTGTGGCACAGAAAAGGGATGATAGAGAATCTAGCAAGGGAAACGTCATAGCTAAGAAGCCTGTGTTATCCTCTAAGCCTCATGTACTTCTCTTTTTGTGGAATAAGTCAATTCCTTTGTGGGTTGTTTCTTTTTTGTACTTATTCAAATCAAGTGAAATATTGTGCCGTAAAATGTCTTCTGATTTGGTTGTAAATCTGACAGATAAAGCAACAACCAGCAAAACTTCCACCTAGTGCACAGCAAAAGGAACGTCTAAAGAAAAGACCAGTGCGGTCATATTCAGATGATGAAGAAGATGATGACAGAGCCATTAGTATGATTAGAAGCATGTTTAGGTAGGGATTAGGTCTATTTGTCCTCTTTCTTGTATTTAAAGTTCATCTGATAACCATGAGGTAAAAGTTGGCCATGAAATACTGTTTTCTTTTGGTTCATTGTGCCAACTCAATTTGGTGAGCAGAGCCTACGTTTGATTTTGAAAGTCAAACACATGCCTTTTCAAATTCAATTTGATAAGACATATTTAGCATACTGTTACTTTCACGCTGGTTCGTATTTAGATCATTATGGTTATTAATTATTCCGTGTTTGGAAAGTAGTCTTCAAAAAATCAAACACGAGCCCATATCTATATTTGATTATGTTTTTTTTAAACCAAGCATGAACCTGGTTACAATTTATCACCCTGCTGACTTATTTAATTATTTGCTTCAAGACATGTATGATAAAAAAATTGGTATCCTATTTTGCAGATATAATCCCAGCAGATATCGTGGTGTTAATGATGATGATGATAGCGATATGGAGGCTGGGTTTGATGACATTATGATGGAGGAGAAACGAAGGTTAGTAAAGTTGCATAACTCGTTGGATAATTTGGCTTTGATTCTTTTGTGTTGATCTTGGTTGTATGGATCTATATTTTACAGCCATGTGTGGTTCTTGCCTACGTGGGTCTTATAAGTCGGATTAATTTTTATTTGGCCAATACCTAAGCTTCTATATCAATCTAAGCCCATTTAATCTGCGTACAAAACGGCACATGCTGTATCCCCACTGTCCCACATTTATCCTCAGATAGCATGTACACAGCCATGAAATATGAATACAATTCTTTATATGTGTGTGTGTGTGTGTGTGTGTTATATTTATATTGACACCCAATCATCTGTTACTATTATCACTTAACTGCTGCTATTGTTAATTTCCATTACAGTTGTGTGAGGAACAACTTAATAGGGGTTTGACAATTCTTCAAATGGAACAACAGGGCACTTGCATAGTAACCATCAATTTGATGTTGATGTTTATCTAAATCTCTAAAACATCTTATATTCTAAAACTCTTTAACAATTTCCAAATTGCAAATCGACATTAGTTTTTCTTTTAGGTCTTTTGATCTCCTGAACATCTTATATTCTTAGAGACTTTCTTGTATAGTCAAACGTTGTTACCCCATTTTTTTCTACATGGGGAATTTCACTTCCAAAGTTGACAAAACTCATTAACATCATAAAGTTAACTTTTGGACTCCTTTGAGCCCTTATAACTCACCTTTAAGACAATCTGTCAGCAGGATTATTTTGGGGTTGTTCCCTCACTATATGGGGTCCTTTCAAGCCTTGTGCTGTCCTACATATCGATTTTAGCCTGTGCTCTAAGCATGACACATAGCTAACATAAATGTTGAGGGATTTTGAAAATTCCAGTATATATATATATAGAGAGAGAGAGAGAGAGACTCCGGTTCAGGAGAAAAGCACAAAAAACTGGAAAACTGAAGAACACCTAATATCAGTTTTCCCTTTTTCTTGTGTTTTTCCCTTGAACCCAACCCTATATATGTGTGTGTGTGTGTGTGTGCGCGTGCCTATGACCTGGTAATATGTCCCGAGATTTGGCTACTGAATGAGGCCATGAGACAGCTCAAATCAGTTTCTTTGTGTGTTCATTTTTATTACTAAGCCATTTAACAACACTTTTTTTATTTAAGGAGGGTTAGGATTGATGTCGGAGTGTTGCTTCCTTTTGGCCGTCTTTCCAACATTCACTGGATCATGATTTCCACATAAATTAATCTGTTTGCTTGCTTCTGTGATTGAAACCTGGAAAATTTGCTCTGATCTCATTATGATGGGTATTGCACTTCTTTTGCAATGCAATGCAATGTCTATAAACAAACTTTATAAAATTTAGGTGGTACTTGTGTGATTGAACTGTATTTAGAGAAAATCTGTATGATGTGCTGAATGACAATTGTGATTCAGTGCAATAATTGCTGCCAAGGAAGATGAGGAAGAGCTTCGGAAGATTGAAGAAGAAGAAAGGAGGGAACGGATGAGAAAAGCAGCAAAGAAGCGAAAGCTCAACCAACGATGAAGGCACAAGAACAACTGATTATGCCCGCTAGGTGTTCGCAGTAGGCCCACATCCAAAGATTTATAGCCACCGAAAGTCTAGAATTAAATTTGACTTTTTCGAAGAATCAGAATAAGTATTAGCATCGACTGTAGAGTTTCTTCATTCTCAAAGGAGTTTTTCTTTTGTTTGTTAGTTATCTTAATATTTATATGTACTAACTTCTATTTTCAGCCCGTTCTTCATTTTTGTTCTTGTGACACCGTTAGCTCGAACCACATCCACAAATTGAATTGACAGGTTTGGTTTCGGTTTGCAAAATCTCGAAAATGTATGGTTCAGTTTGGTTTGTAAGTTTTAATACCGAATCAAACGAAATAGAACGGAAAGGAACCTACTATTGCTCCTAACATCTGTAAGTAATTGGAACCTTGACAAAATTGTACTGATTAACTTTTGGTTTCCAGTCGTAGCATTTAAGCTTGATTGATTTATTTGAGTATCATACTTAGGTGAAAAACCCGAAATCACATGTGAAGAATTGAAGTCGAAAAATTATACACATGCAACAACTAGTTTCTGTTCTTTAGCTTTGACAAACAAGCTAGCTAGAATCTGCAAGTATAATGTCACCTTACAACATCATTCCGTCCCTTTGTGCTTCGTTTCTAACAGTACATAAATAATAAATATTCAGATTTCTAATTATGTGCATTAATAGCTGTGACAATGTTCATAATGAAGTCTTATAAATTATAAAAAAAATTCTATACATGTAAACGAAAATATATTCTGGTTTTCATTGCTTGGTAAATACTTGAATAAAAGTATATATATACACGATTATTGCTTTACACTTGAATTAATAAAATAAATGAAAGAAGAAATGATCATTTAAAAGTATATAATTTTCAAAGAGATGTGGAACTCAAAATCATTAGCAGGCAGCAAATTAGGGAAGAGCACCACAAATCCTCCGTATCACACCTTCTTCACCCATCAATGGCCTGATATCACCCATCTTCACCATTGCAGCTGCAAAATCAGACTTAAACTTTGAAGGATTGTTGCTATATTCTGAAACAATGCTGTCTGTTGATCCACCACTGAAAAGCACCTGGTCTGATTCAAGAAGACCCTTCTTCTGAATCAAATTCTTGAAGTAGTTGTAATCAAACGAATTGGGTGTCACCAAATCCAACGGTGCTAGATTTCCATTTCCGGCGTTTATCGGGCACCCACGTCTGCGGGTGCTAGCAAAACCAGCATCGATATCTGATCCGTTGCTGTATATCCGGTCACGAAACAAGAAGCATTGAGCTTGT
Organism: Arctium minus; assembly: GCA_954870635.1. Lineage (NCBI taxonomy): Eukaryota > Viridiplantae > Streptophyta > Magnoliopsida > Asterales > Asteraceae > Arctium > Arctium minus. The sequence goes on from OX941082.1 coordinate 15,014,674, forward strand.
CCAATTGTATGAGCCCCTGCATTAATCCCATGATCGATCGATATCACTAAACATTTCATTATAAAAACTCGTACATATGTTATGGATTTTATAGGAAGATCAATTGATGGATAATTAGTACCTGATAATGCAACCATGTCCCTGGCGCTAAGTCCGTTATCATCGAAGGTTTTAATAAGCGAATCGAGAGAAGCTTTAAAACTAGGAAGACTCGTTTCCGCAAGAGCAAGGCTAGCAGTGGTTGAATCTCTCCTTCCGAGCTTCACGGACCACGATGGACCACCCACCATCTCTGATGCATCACGAGCAGCCACGGTTAGTATGTCGGCACAAGAAACAACACCGGGACATAGTTTCTCGACCTCGGACTTTGCAGCCTCTATGACTTGATAACCTCGTACGGAACCCTTATTAGGCAACGCGTTCCTTTCGCTTACGATCGAAGGCGCATCTTCTAGCAAGATTGATGCATCACATCCCTGCACGAAGCAGTCGTGGAAGTGGAGGCGGAGGAGGGAAGCCGCCATGCGACGTTCACGGGATATTGCGGTTCGAATTGAGGTTCGGATTGTACGTAGTGCATTAGGACATGTAGCATCATAGAATGTGGAAGATAAGTGTGCATTGGAGGGTGTATAATTCATGTTAGTAACCAAGAGAAGGATGAAAAAAAAGATAGGTGCAAAATGATTTGTGTAACCCATTAAATTAATTGAGGGAATTTGCATGCTAATTAAGATGAGAGATGGATTGTAAAGAAAGGGAAGTAACATTGATTTTATATATAGTGTTAATTAAGAGTTAAACCGCGTAAATTTTATTTGTTTGCTAAACGATACAGGTCTTACTTGTTCACCTGTGTGCCAGTGGATGTATATATATGTATTTGTTCATTAACTTACTTTGAATTTGAACAATGGATTTGGTCTATATATAATATAGTTGTAGGTTGAAATATTTGAATTATTGTGGGTTGCGTATTGTATATATGTACAAAATTAATGTCAATGTGGAGGCTTTTTGACGTTTTCTTTGTTCATATTAATTTGCAGGATTTGGTTTTATGCTGTAACCCACCATATAATTAACCTGCCCATCTTAATTTTTCTAAACAAATATATACGTAATTTTGTAAATATTTTTAATTATTTTAAAATTCATTTCTTTCCGTTTCCTCTCACATTTGGGAAGAAAGTTTTGGGAGGAAAATCAACAATATTTTCCTTCTCCTTTCTTTCCCTCCTTGAAAAAAGGGGAGAACACAACATTTTTCTTTTTCTCCTACTTTCCTTCCCTTTCCCTTCTTTTCCTTCGTAAAAAAAACTCGAGAACACAGCGTAAAGGTTCAGTATATTTTTTTAGTAAAGGTTCGTTGTGTTTCCATGTGCACGTCGTGAAAGTTGGTGTTTTTCTTGTGAAAATTCAGTGTTTTTCTATGAATGTTCGATGAGATAAAAAAATGCATTCAAGGGCTCCGAAAGTGGTTTAACAAGTACTCTCATAAAAAATGAGTGACCACTACAATAAAATTGGGTGTATATGAAGCTTAAAAAATGCTTAAGCATTCTAATAACATACTTTATAGGAGCTGACTTTATAGCACCAAATTATAAGGATTCATATCTAAGGTAGCGTTTGGTACGCAGACGTGATTGGACAGGATTGTACAAGACATAACTGGACAGGACAAGAGGCTAGGACTGGACAGGACAGGGTTGGACAAGACAAATGTCTGTCTTGTGTTTGGTACGACTAGGACTGGATAGGACAGGGCTGGACAAATTTCTCTAAAAGTAGTTTGATGATTTTATATGTCATATAATAGTTATAAATAACACAAATAAAATATATCTTTAAATAATTTAATTAAAAACATTTTTTATTTTTTTTACATGATTTTCATACATATAAATACATACAAAAACAATGGTAGGAAATTTGAATGAAGAATCTGAAATAATTGATGGTAGTTCAAAAAAAAATCCGATTCATATAAAGAAAATATAATATTTGATTCAATTTGGAAGATCTTAATGAATTGGCGGATGCATAGTTGCAGCGACAGATAAAGATAAAGGCGATGGGTGGCCGGTGAAGGACGGTAGTCGTGAAGAACGTGAAAGATAGTGGATAGTGGTGGTGCAGGAGGGTGTTGTGGTTGATGTGGTGGAGGTATAGGTGGTCGATGATGGTAGTGGTGGTGATCGTAGACAGTGGTAATAAAGGTTATTGTAGTGAAGGAAGAGGCGGAGGTCACCGACGGTGGTTGGAGGCGAGCGACGATGGTTGGCGATGAGCGTCGGTGGTGGCAGCGGCAATGGGTGGTGGTGATCGGTGGAGGTGGCGATAGGCGGTGGTTGTGGAGGTGGTGGAGGAAGTTGTTGTAGTAGTGGAGGAAGACCTGGAAGTGATCGACGATGGTTAGTGGTGGCTAACAGTGGCCGTTGATGGTGGTGGCGGCCATAGGCGGTGGTGATCGGTGTTAGTGGATGTGGCGACGATGGTAGTGGTGGTGGTGATGGTTGTGGAGGTGGTGGAGGAGGTTGTTATGGTGGAGAAATAGATAGAGGTGGCCGACGATGGTTGGCGGTGGCTACTGGTGGCCGCCAATGGTGGTAGTGGTGGTGATAGGTAGTGGTGAACCTTAAAACTAATATCATATTAGGATTATATATCAAATGACGGTAGATCAGTGATTTTTAGTTTTTGTCTCACTTTTGTCCCATGTTGTTCCACCTATTTTGGTAGAACAAAAAAACACCATTTTTTGTCTCATCTTGTTCCACCTTGTCTAGTCTTTGTCTTTGTCCCATGTCGCGTCAAACGTGAGACAGTGAATTTTTGTCCTGTCCCATGTCATACCAAACGTGGGACAGTGAGTTTTTGTCCCGTCCCGTCCCACCCAGTCTGCAAACCAAACGCACCCTAAAAGTGTTATTAATTTATAGGATATATGCTTTTACACGTTTTAACAAGTTTTTTAGTTAGCTTCTAAAATAAAATGTGTATTAGTTATATATTTTATAGGATACTATCTAAAAATGTGTCAAAAGCAAAATATCTTATAAAAAAAAGTGGGTTTATAGGACATTTCTCAAAAATATCCCATAAAATAATTAATATTGACACTATATTTTATAAGTGTAAAAAAAACTTGTTAAAACGTTTAAAATCATCTATAAATCTATTATAACATTTTAGATATAACACTTAATAATTTGATCCTATAAAAATTATAAAATATACCATTAAATAGTTTAAATATTTTAAACGTCGTATAAACCAAGTTTATAATAATAGACCTTATAAAACTCATTTAAACGAGAACATAGGCAAAAGACAAGAACCGAACAACATTAATTGGGTCATGATCCTGTTTTTTTTTTTTTTTAAATATGGGTCATGATCCGTCTAATTACATGAGCAGAATATGATTAAAATACTTAGAGTGAATTGTGGTTTTGGTCCATGTATTTTTATACTTTCTTTAACTATAGTCTCTATGGTATGTTTATTGTGGATTTGGTCCTGGTGATATTTAATTTGTTTTGGTCATGGTCTCTCTGACTAACAATTCCATTAACTCCGTTAAATGAAGAACCATTTTAGCCATTTTGCCTAATTTTTGTCTTTGTACGATAAGAAAAATAAAAACAATATTTTTACACGCACACACACATATAACGATATCAAAATAAATAAAATAGGATAGTATTATATGATTTGATTGTTTAAGTTTTTTTTTTAAATAATTATATTAAATATGATTTAATTTTATTATTTTAGAGCGAATAAAATAAGATATTGTTTTGTGAGTTGATTTATTTAAAATCTAAATTTTAATTATGTTAAAGACGATTTAATTTTATTGTTATTTTACTATCATTGCAACAAACAAGCTTATTATCGACATTTTAACAACAAAATCATTGAAAACCATTGAGAAATGAACTCTAATTTTATCATCCTAAAATTAGAGGTTTTATATTTCATATTGTTTTCCAGTAAAAAACTCAAAATCAACTATTTAGATTTTAACGAAATGAAAGATATCATCTTTGAAACTTAAATTGAATAAATCATTTTTATAAACTTCAACCATATTTTCATACTCTAATAGACAAAAGTAATAAAACAATAAAATTAAATCATATTTAATATGATTGATTTTTTAATTTAAACAAATCAAATCATAAATAATATCTTATTTTTATTTATTTTGTTGTTATATATATACATATATTTGTGTGGATAAAAATATTGCTTTTATTTTTATAAGAAAAGGACAAGAATATACAAAATGCTAAAATAACCCTTGATTTAACGGAGGTAACAAAGACGTTAGTTAGAGGGACCATGACCAAAACAAATTGAATATCACAAGGATCAAATCCACAATAAACATACTATAGGAACTCTAGTCACAAACAATATCAAAACACAGGTACCAAATCCACAGTTTACTCTAAATTATATTATTATAATTTTTTTGTCAATAATTTTAATATAAACTAATTATTGAATATTTTTATAGGTAGCATAAATATGTAACATTAGATATATATATATATATATATATATGTATATATATATACTATCTATATCTATATTATTATATTAAAATGGTTATTTTCAAAATTCAATGTTACATTTAACATCCTTACAATTAGTTATTTAACTTAATTTATATCTCTTGTTTTTTCATTTATCATTTTACATTTTTGTCATATTAACACAAATAATCGTATATGAACAAAATGCAATGAAAAAATACATTTTTTTCCAAGTTATATCATTATAATCATCTTGTCAATACCGTCAAAACGAGCTCAATATTGAATATTTTTTAATTTAACCGTACTATTAAATATAATGAATATTTATGAATTAATTTGTTTTCTATCCATACGTTTTTTTCCAGCGTTAACATATTAAAAATACATAATCGTAGATCAACTAAAATATATTAAAAATACGTTTCATTATTATTGTAAATTATATTATTATAATTTTTCCCGTCAATAATTTTAATATAAACTAATTATTGAATATTTTTATGTCTAGCATAAATTTATAACATAATATATATATATACTTTCTATATCTATATTTATAACTAAACTATTATATTAAAATTGTAAAACGGTCATTTTCAAAATTCAATATTACATTTAACACTCTTACAATTAGTTATTTAATTTAATTTATATACCTTGTCTTTTCATTTTTCATTTTCCATCATTATCATGTAAACACAAATAATCGTATATGAACAAAATGCAATGTTCAAGAATCCCAAATGTGAATGGACCCGCATGGCCACCCGTGCGGAGCCGCTGGGCGCACAAAAAGGGGAAAATCGGTCCCAAACTCTAATTTTCACCCTAAAATTTCATTTATTCATATATTTTGCATCACAACTCCGGTTTTGGTGATTCAAGTTGCCTCAGTTTCGTTTTTGAGAGATCTTAAAGGATACAGCAAGAGATTTGAAGTCTATTGGAAGATCCAAGGTATTTTGTGGTGGTAAGTTCCTCATCTCTCTCAATGTTAAGCTAGGGTTAGATGGTTTCACCCTTTTTTCCTTTCATCCTTCAACTTATGTGTGATTTTGGTGACTTGTATGTTGAAGGAACCTTGTAGATGTGTTGGATCTAAAATCTAGAGAAGTTTCTTGGAGATTCAAGCCTTCATCAAAGGAGATTCAAGTTTTGGGGGTAAAACCTGGATTTAGCCTAAATCTAGCAAGGTGAGTTCAAGTTGGATTGTGAAAACGTTGTACATGCCAAAAATGTTCATTGTAAAGTATTTACATGTTTACATGAAGTTTATTAAAAGTTGGGTATTTGAAGAGTTTCACTCATTTGGATTATTTGGTTTTATAAAAATTGTGAACCACCCACATTTGGGATTCTTGAACATTTTGGGGAATAAATCATGTTAATACACTCCCTAGATGATTTTATATATAAATGGAGTTCATTTGATGTAAATGTCCTTTTGTGCATTTGATTTTATAAACCGTTTGGAAAATGCATTTATTGTGTTATGAGACATTTGGAAAATATAAGGGTATAAGTTCATTTGGAAAATGGGTTGTCTCAACTAATGTTAAGTTTTGAACTAATCTTACTTTTGGTCGTTGTGTTTGCATATCCGTTGGTCAAACGTGTTTTAAATGTTTACACTGACTTTCATTTGGAGATTTAAGTAAACTGTTGAGCCTTGGCTCAATTTTGACTAAAATGAGTCTTGATTACAATTGACCGGTTGACTAGCCCCGGGTGGAAGCTTTTATTACAATTGACCGGTTGACTAGACCGAGGTGGAAGCTTTTAGTACAATGGCGTTTATTACGTGTCATTTGATAGTTACATGTTTTGAGTGTATTGGTCATTCAATGGGAGTCATGTACTGTTTAGAATGTAATGCAGTGGATCCATAGGCATATGAGTCGGTCTTTATTATATAAAAAGAAAATGGGCTATTATTTATATATTGGCCAGAATTAGTCTTGGGATCTCGAGGATAATACGGTGAGGGCTCGTGGAGTCCAATACCCGGACCTGCATCCGCGAGTTAATTTTTGTGCCTGTTTTCATGGGATAGTTATTTCCCATTTGTAGCTAGTCGAGACATTGGGTCATCGGGGGCCTTTGGTACGGTTATGTGGGACTGGTTACTAGCCATGAACCGTAAATGTAATCCTAGCGAATGAGCATGATTAGAAATCCTCGGGGGCCCTCCCCCACATCTTAGTACGAGTCGGCGAGCTCGTGGCCATGGGTTCCTAGTATGGTGAGCTCAATAACTTGGAATGTGGCCTACTCTGTGTTCCGTCGCTAGCCATGGAATTCGGGTGTCCCCCGTCATCGAAAGGTGTTGTTTTGGTTATTTAACTTTATCCTTGTTTTCGGTGACGCTTTGAGTTTGGGGTTTTCCCCCATATGCTTTAATTTTGGTCGTTTGGTTTATAAAGTTTTATTCAAACATCATCATTGGAGCATTTACAACTATTCACGTTTTGAGTAAGTGTTGGATTGCATTACTTCATGAAATAATGTTTGGCATTGAGGCGTTCATTTATAAATTGCTTATTATTGGAAAACGAGTCGTTCTCATATTTAAAGTAATTCATTTTAAAGGATCATGATTTAAGTTGCATTATTTCCGTTTAATGGTTCTTATATTCTTGATGAAAACCCTTGAACTCACTAGGCATTAACCTAACCATTTTTATTTGTCGGCATGTGCAACAGGTTCCGGTTGGAAATAGTTCTAGTGACACTGTGAAGAGATAAGTGCTAGTTGTGTGCTCGAAAAGGTGATCAGCTTGTTGAAGTCTTCCACACTTATATTGGAGATATCGATTGGTATTGGGTTATAGTAACGCCCGACTTTAGTTAGTCTTTATGTAAGACTTTATTTTACTCGTTGATGGTTCAATCTAGAAATGTATTGCATTTACGGATTTGTAGTAAGAGATTTTATCCCTCTTTGAGGTGTTATTGAAAGTTTTAATTTAGTCGCTCTTTCCAAATTTTGAGGGTGTTACAAAAATATTTTAAAAAACGTGTTTCATTTTTTTATTAATTACACCACTATTATTTGTTCGTCAATATTTTCAAATTAAGTTTATTTTTGAATATTTATTGATTTAGTACTATTATCAAATAGAATAAAGACGTATTCATTTTACTATATATATATATATATATATATAATAGCATACCGATAAATATTTGTAACGGTTATTGTAGAAAAAAACGAGGTATACATATCTATATTAGGGTTTTTATTGAATTAATAAAAAATTTATAATCAGATAAATTATAAAGATGTACAACTAACATCAATATGGACAAAAATAAAACAAAAATGAAATATGATTGAAAATACATAACAAATTAATTCAGAGTCAATGCATGATTCACATATAAGTGCACCAAACGACTCAAGCATCGTGTTTTCATAGACTAAAGTATCGATAAGGACGAAAAATACAAACTTAAAATAAAACGTTGTTGTCATTTTGATTTTGAGATGTTTAACGAGCGGATACATACCTTTGTCAATTGTTCCTTCGATTTCACGATTTTTTGCGCCGCATCGTGCGCGGATATATGACTATCTAAACTATGAATCCTAATTATTAATCGGGAAAACTTATTGGCACCCTCAAATCTTTATATACACCCCCCACCCCCTACCCACCCCACCTCTCATATTTAACTCCATATGTTTGACTTTTTATGTTTCCAATGTAATTTACACCCAATATTGGGTGTAAATAATAGGACCCATTCTTAATCGTGTTCTTGGGTCTGGATCAAATTTAGATGCGGTCAATTTTAACCGGTTTGTAGATTCAGAGACCCTGGATCATCTGTGGTCTTATCCTACAGCTAGACCCACCATGTAACACTAGTTTGTTGCTGCCTACACAAGACAAAAATATGCAAACATGGACCACGACATAAACTATGTTGTTTACCTAGGAAGAAAAATGTCAAAAAAAACCCTCGTTCACATTACATTTTATATCAATAAGAAATTAAAATATTAATTTGAACCTCCAACTCAATAAAAAAATGACTAAATGAAAACATCATTTAATTTTTTAAACCAAAATAAATCAATAGAAATTAAAAATAATGGAAAATTGCATTAAAACGAAACCAATTTTGAGTTGATTCCTGATTTGAGTTACGGACTTTCAAAATCATCATTTCATGATCTGATACAAAATTTTCATGTGTTCAAAGGTCTCGTTCACCTCATAACTTGCTAACGCTAACATAGCCCAGGTATTGCCAACTAAATTTCCATGTCATAATTATGATATATCATATATTTATTTATATATTTAATAACTAAAATTTCATTTCACATTTTTAAATAAAGAAATTAAAGATTAAAACCTACAAAATCTATCCCACCTAGATCATCGGCCCCATCTCCTATTATTTTTGTTCCCTGGTTAGAAGGTTTGATTTTCTCATCGAAGGTGTTCTTCCTATATATGGAAGCCCAAAATGAGAGGAGTGACGGGCATTAGGGAAAAGTGAAAACAAAGAAAGGAGTCGAAGATCTATACATGTGTTTTCGAAAGCATTAATTAAAGACTACTAACAAAATTCTTAAGAATCCAACAATAATGAAATTGAAAAAACCATATTGGAATTCAGTTGAAATAGTTTCATTAAACTTACATGTGAATGTTTTTTTCTTCCTCCCATAATTACACCCATATATTTAAAGCTTCTCCTACCATTGTTTGTGTGTTTTCGACTCAGATGTTCCTCTTACCACTGGCTTTTGGTTAAGCTATGATTTGGTGTCATTGTGTTTCTTATTGTTGATATTGTAATCAAATTGATTTCCTTGATTGAATAAAAGAGATTACATTGACTACAAATACAACAAATAATGGGCCAAGGGTCAACACTAACTATGGGCTAACGATGTACAAAGGATATACAAATATATTTACTAACATCCCCCCGCAGTTTGAACCTTGGGATGTCGAACGTTCAAACTGGATTTGATTCGTGGAACAGAGTGGTAGGAAGCCCCTTTGTGAAGATGTCGGCATATTGAGACGTTGAGGGAACGTGAAGGACGCGAACGTGACCGATGGCTACCTTGTCCCGAACAAAGTGGATATCGATCTCGATATGTTTGGTGCGTTGGTGTTGAACCGGATTGGTTGACATGTAAACCGCACTCACATTATCACAATATACGATGGTGGCTTTTGTGGGCGGTTTACGGAGTTCGCGAAGGAGGTTGCGGATCCAACTTGTTTCTGCAACAACATTGGCAACGCCACGATACTCGGCTTCGGCACTCGAACGCGAGATGACACCTTGACGTTTGGATGACCAGGACACAAGGTTGTCACCTAGAAAGACGCAATATCCAGATGTGGATCTGCATGTGGTTGGACATCCCCCCAATCAGCATCTGAATAGGCGATAAGATCTGATGAGTTGGAGACGTGGAGTTGAAGACCGTGAGACAAGGTCCCACGAATGTATCGTAGGATGCGTTTCAGAGCATTAAGATGAGGCTCTCGCGGGTCATGCATGTAAAGACAAATATGTTGAGTCGCAAATGAGATATCTGGTAGCTTGAAGGTGAGATACTGAAGTGCCCCAGCAAGGCTGCGGTATAGAGAGGGATCGTCAACGGGTGGACCGTGAGCATCTAATCTGTGAGTGGATTCAGCCGGGGTGCGAGCAGGTTTGCAATTTTGCATATTGGCACGGTCGAGAATCTGGGCTGCGTATTTCTGTTGAGACAGAAACAGACCAGTAGATGATCGAGAGGCCGATATGCCCAGAAAGTAGTTGAGGTCACCCAGATCTGTCATGGCAAACTCATGGCTGAGATAAGAAATAATCTTCTGAAGAAATTCTGGAGAAGATGCGGTGAGAATGATGTCATCCACATATAGAAGAAGGTAAGCAGTGTCCTTAGTGGAGTGGTAGATAAATAACGAGGTGTCAGTCCGACTATGCTGAAAACCAAGTCATAACGCAAACTGAGCGAATCGGTGGTACCATGCCGGGGGGCCTGTTTTAGACCATAGAGGGATTCTCTGAAGATGACAAACGTGATCCGGATATTGAGGATCGCAGAGACCCGGTGGCTGGTGCATATAAACAGTCTCCTGTAGATGGTCGTGAAGAAAAACGTTCTTCATGTCAAGTTGATGAATGTGCCAGTGTCGAGAGACAACAATACTGAGGACAGTGCGTATGGTGGTCGGTTTAACGATCGGGTTGAACGTCTCGTCGCAGTCTATCCCCTGCTGCTGACTGCGACCATTAGCCACTAGGCGGGCCTTATAGCGAGCGAGAGAACCATCAGCGTGATGTTTATGGCGAAAGAGCCACATGGATCGAACCACATTAACCCCAGGAGGTCGAGGTACAAGTACCCAAGTCTTGTTCGTGATAAGGGCATGATATTCCTCATTCATGGCCTGTCGCCAATGAGGATCCTGTAGTGCCTGTAGGTGCGACCGGGGTAAGGGGGTTATGGAGGTGGTATGAAGGTTAAGATGCTGAGTGGGTTTGACTATCCCTCTCTTAGCGCGGGTCGTCATATGATGTGTGGGATGAGGAGCGGGAGTCGGGACCACAGGTGAGGTAGGAATTGTGGTGGGTGGTGAGGTAGCCGTAGGTGACGGTGGAGATGCGGGAAAGGGCGTGGGTGAGGAGGTTGACGAGGGAGGAGATTGAAGAATGTCTCGCAAGAGAGGAGACGAGTCTGAGAGATCATCGAGGAATGAGTAAGATGGGGGGTCGGTTGGAGTTACCGAGGCAAATGGGAAAGTAGGCTCATCAAATATGACATGACGAGATATGATAATGCGTCGTGTAGAGAGAACAAGGCATCGGAAACCCCGATGTTGAGATGGGTAGCCGAGGAAAACACATGGGGTGCTTTGAGGGGCTAATTTGTGAGAATAGGTGATGTGAGGGTAGCAGAGGCATCCGAAGACACGAAGATGAGAGTAGAAGGGGTGTTTTTGAAACAATTGGTAGTGAGGTGTTTTAAAGTTTATGGATGTAGAGGGAAGAATATTGAGAATGTGAGTGGCCATATGAAGGGCTTCGACCCAATATGTGGGAGGAAGATGAGAGTGAATAAGCAAAGTTCGAACGACAATTATTAATAGTTCGAAGCATGCGTTCCGGTTTCCCATTTTGTTGGGATGTATGTGGACACGAGAAGCGAAATTGGATTTCGTTGGAGGCAAAGAAATTATGGAATTCTTTGTTATTGTATCCCCCCCCCCCGGTTATCACATTGAAGAGATTTGATTGTAGAATTAAAGTGAGTTTTGACATATTGATAGAATTCATGAAATTTTGCAAATACCTCGGATTTTTGTTTAAGAGGAAAAACCCACAAGTATTGTGTAAAATGATCCAAGAAAATAACATAATAACGGAGTCCACTAATACTCGATATGGGTGAAGTCCAAACATCGGAATGTATTATTTCAAAATCATGAGAAGCATTAGAATTGGAAATAACAAAAGGAAGCTTGGAAAGTTTTCCAAGTTGACAAGAGTTGCAAATAGAATTACATTTATTGCTAGAACAAGAAATAGAATTATTTAAAACTAATGACTTCAAGACTTGATCTCCGGGATGACCGAGCCATTGATGCCATGTGGATTGAGTGGTGGAGACGAGAACTTGAGGTTGAGATGGGGTGACCGGATAGAGAGGGTCTTCGCTATCACATCGGATTAGAAGGCGTCGGGTCTTGTAATTCTTAACAGTAAAACCAAAATTGTCAAACTCAATAGAAGTTTTATTTTGACGAGTAAATTGACGGACGAAAATTAAATTTTTAATAATGGAAGGAGAGATAAGAATATGGTTTAGATATAGAGGGCGGTGAGGGTTTTTAATGGGAAAGGGTGCGTTTCCGGTCGCGACTACGGGCATTTGGGATCCATTGCCAACAAGTATAGAACGAGTATCATATTTATCGAGAACATAATTGAGTATACCTGTGTTTGCGTGCACATGGTCGGTTGCGCCGGTGTCCATAAACCAATCCGTTGTGCCCGGATCATTGAGAGCCATGGTGTTAAAGAGTTCGGGAAGGGTCGTGGCTTGATTCGGTGTGCTCCAAGTCCACGATGGGGAGGGTTTCACGGTCGAGAGATGGGCCGAAGGGCCGCTGTATTGGTATTAGGGGCTGCCAGTTGACGATGGTGACTAAGACCAAGCTGATGACGGCGGCGGTCGGTGGCTGTGCGACGGTGGAGGGCCTAGGAGTCCGGCAGCATGCGACTGCCATTGGGCGGAGGAAGGCAGCCTTTGGCGGGGCGGATTTGGGGGTGGGATGTACACCCACCCATAACGTGGTAATGGAGCGCCGTTGGCGACGGCGTCCTTGTGGCTGCCGGCGGTCATTCCGGCGGCCAGTTCCCCGATTCCCACCGGTTTGGTTGACGTGTAATATGGTGGGAGAGGAGGAGTGATTGGTGTGAGAGGATGGTGGGGTGGGCCGATGTTGCGTCATTCGTTGTTCCTCCAAAAGAAGCATCGAGCAGGTCTCCAAGAAGGTTGGAAGAGGGGGACGGTACCAGATGATGTTTGCCACCGAGTCAAATTTTGAAGAGAGGCCATTGATGGTGTAGATAACGAGGTGTTTATCCGGTATAGCGGAGTCTGGATCGAGATTAGCGAGAAGGTCGGCAAGGGCTTTGATTTTAGTGCAATAAGCGGTGATGGAGAGGTCACCCATGACGATGTTTCGAAGCTCATTATCGATCTGCATGGTTTTGGCGTCCTTGTTGTCTCGGAAGAGGGTCTCTAGGCTATGCCAAACTTGGAGAGCGGTAGAGTCCTTTTTCAAGACCATTTGGAGAAGAGATTGAGATATGGAGCCATATATCCATAGCTTGACAATGGAGTCCACCTTCTTCCATTCGGCGTCGGTGGGTTTTGGAGTAGATTCATCAATATGATCGATGACATCAAAGCCGATACAATGGGTAGAGAAGAGTTCTCTCCATGCATCATAGTTGAGGCGGTCTAGATCGAGGATGAGAGGAACATATGTTTTGATGTTGGTGATGCCAAATACTTTGTTGGGAGGGGGGGGGGGGGGGTTTGTGGTTCACCCATTAGGAATGATGAAGGAGATGGTTGCCGGAGAAAAGAGAAAAACCGGCCGGCCCTAGAGGTTGATGAAAACGAGAGAGAGAGAGAGAGAGAGAGAGAGAGAGAAGGTTTGAGGGGAATTAGGAAGGATCCTAATTTCGCTCTAATACCATGTAATCAAATTGATTTCCTTGATTGAATAAAAGAGATTACATTGACTATAAATACGACAAATAATGGGCCAAGGGCCAACACTAACTATGGGCTAACGATGTACAAAGGATATACAAATATATTTACTAAGAGATATTCTTATTTGTAATAGATATCATTTAAATATATTAGATATTTTGGTTTTGATTTTTAAATTAGATCATTCGGTTTATATTTATTTTAATTTGATTTGGTTTTGAATACCCGCATATTATTTTTTTAATTAAAATATTTGTCATATCATATTAATTGTAGTTAATTACTTATTGAACAATTAATCAAAACTCTTAAGTATACTAAAAGTTTTTGCTAGACCTTAAAATAATAATATAATAATTTTGAAAAAAAGAAAAAAAAAACATAATTGGTACAATTTTGATATAATTTTCCCAAAAAAAAATATACAAACCAGCTACGGCATGTTATACTGGGGGCAAATATGTAAACTGACATTAAGCAGTGTACTTTTAGTTTACAATATTTCAGTTTACAAGTTTGAATTGGTGGGGAAATCAATGATTTATTGACTTTGTGAAAAAGTCAAATCATATCATTTTGCTGGGCTTCCAAGCATCATCCGATCCACTGACACGTCAACAAAATCAACTATTGATCAAACAAAGACAGCTTAATATATAATATATCACGCGCTTTACACTACTATAAATATATATATATATATATATATATATATATATATATATATATATATATATAGGGTGCGTTTCATTTGAAAACCAATCAATTCGTGGAAACTTTGCAAACCACTATTTTAGGAAACATTTTGTTAAGTTTCCTAATCTAAAGTCATTATTATAATAAATGAATCTTATCATCTTCCATATATATCACAATCATTATTAATGAATCATAATAGTTTTCCATAAATATATATATTGTTTCCTAAAACAATGGTTTGCAGAGTTTCCACAAATTGATTGGTTTTCAAATGAAACGAACCCTATATATATATATATATATGTATCTTAAACATTTATTCATCTCTCATTTTCAATTTTCACACAAACAAAACAAAATAATATATATATGGCTTCCCTAAATATTCATTTTGCATTCTTCATCTTTCTCTTAGTAATTACTAACAATTATACACCCTCAAATGCACAGTTATCTTCCACATTCTATGATGGTACATGTCCTAATGCATTACGTACAATCCGAACCTCAATTCGGACAGCGATATCCCGTGAACGTCGCATGGCGGCTTCCCTCCTCCGCCTCCACTTCCACGACTGCTTCGTTCAGGGTTGTGACGCATCAATCTTGCTAGAAGACGCGACTTCGATCGTAAGCGAAAGGAACGCGTTGCCTAATAAGGGTTCCGTACGAGGTTATGAAGTGATCGAGGCTGCAAAGTCCGAGGTCGAGAAACTATGTCCCGGTGTTGTTTCTTGTGCCGACATACTAACCGTGGCTGCTCGTGATGCGTCAGAGATGGTGGGTGGACCGTTGTGGTCCGTGAAGCTCGGAAGGAGAGATTCAACCACTGCTAGCCTTGCTCTTGCGGAAACGAGTCTTCCTAGTTTCAAAGCTTCTCTCGATTCGCTTATTAAAACCTTCGATGATAACGGACTTAGCGCCAGGGACATGGTTGCATTATCAGGTACTAATTATCCATCAATTGATCTTCCTATAAAATCCATAACATATGTACGAGTTTTTATAATGAAATGTTTAGTGATATCGATCGATCATGGGATTAATGCAGGGGCTCATACAATTGGACAAGCTCAATGCTTCTTGTTTCGTGACCGGATATACAGCAACGGATCAGATATCGATGCTGGTTTTGCTAGCACCCGCAGACGTGGGTGCCCGATAAACGACGGAAACGGAAATCTAGCACCGTTGGATTTGGTGACACCCAATTCGTTTGATTACAACTACTTCAAGAATTTGATTCAGAAGAAGGGTCTTCTTGAATCAGATCAGGTGCTTTTCAGTGGTGGATCAACAGACAGCATTGTTTCAGAATATAGCAACAATCCTTCAAAGTTTAAGTCTGATTTTGCAGCTGCAATGGTGAAGATGGGTGATATCAGGCCATTGATGGGTGAAGAAGGTGTGATACGAAGGATTTGTGGTGCTCTTTGAAAATTGCACTTGTGATCATATCTTAATTCATTAATTTATTTTATTCTTTTAATGTATACAAAAATATCTAATAAAAAAAGATTCAGCTTTCGTTTCTTTGTTAAAGATATGTGAATGATCAGCCCATGGTTTTATATTCAATTGTTTAAAAGGATTCCCTGTTTATATATATATATATATGGTTAACAAAATATAATGTCGTTTTGGTTTTCTATTTCTTGAGTAAATAATTACATAAATGGTTCATGTGGTTTGAGATTTATTTTTTAAGAAGTTGATGTTTAGTATATGTGTTTTTGTGGTTGATTTAGATCCTTAACATTAATTAATTCTTTTAAAAAAATCTGTTACGGTGAGGGACACGTTGGTCTTTTTAAAGTTTTCTTTATAAAAGCATTGCTTAGATGTATTATAGTTATGTTATATTAAATATTAAGGGGGTGTTTGGGATTGCTTAATTATTTAAAACCAATGTTTTAAAACCTCGGTTGACCCGGGAACCGGTGAAGAGACCGGGTTAATTACGACCGGTTTTTTGGGAAATTACAACCCGGATTGAACCGCTGGTTTTTTGATAGAACCGGTTGACCCGGTTAAAAAAATCAATTTCTTATATTTGTGTTTTTTATGTTTTTGGATTGATGTAAATTTGTTGTTATGTGTTTTTTTAATGTTTTTGGATTTATGTAAAACTTTTTTGTTATGTATATTTTTAATGTTTTAACTTGTGGACATCAAATTCTTGGTTTTATATATACATACATACATATATATATATATATGCAAGAAAATGAAAAATACATAAAATTTCTTGAAACCGGGTCAACCACCCGGTTGGACCGGTTGAACCGTGACCCGGTCACCACACCGAGTCAACAAAAAAACCGGTTTTTAAAACATTGTTTAAAACAACTAATGCTTATTTTGAAAAGTGTTCATCAACTTATGCGGTGTGGTAGCGGAAAAACCGTATAGGTCCACAATGTGGGTGCAAGTATACGCCGATACTATGGTCGCTACTCGCTACAAGTAATAAAGTGGTAAATATACACCGAGATCGTATCCACAGGGATTGAACTTCAAAGTTTCGAGTCCTAAGTCGAGAATACACCGATTTCAGTTAGACAAGAATAAAATATTTTTGAGCGAGTTTGGTGTTTTAACAATAAAAACTAAATAAGAAACTAAAATGAGTATAGGTGTAATTTTTTTTTGAGATTTACGTAGTAACAAAATGGTTAGTCACTTTGTAGCACGAAGTGTCTATAAAAAGTCTGATATTTCGAAAGTGGATTTTTAAAGACCGGTTCTAGAAAATGCCCATAAAGTATCCATCGTTATCAACTCTTAATCTTGCCGATTTAACTACGTTGAAATAAATCAAGTTCTACCAGTACGGAGATTTACACCCAGATCTCTTTGTGATATAAATCTCCTCCGACGTTTAAACCGTAATAAATCATGCAAAACTCGTATCTCTACGTGGTTATCAAAGACTCTCTCAAATCCTTGTGCATCCCTTAAGCCGTATTTCGAATCCGCCCTTCTCGAGGTCAAGATCTAATATTAACACTTCAAAGTGATCGGCTTATCAGCGTTGAGTTTAAACCTCGACTTAAGTGACCAAGCTAAAGAGCTAGTAATGATGACCACACCCAAGTGTTGTCTACTAATCTCAAGTCGGCTCACACTCTTACCCAAAAGATGATTAACTCATAATAAAGATAAAAGACATAATGTAAGAAAAGAAATATTTGTTAATTACTTGCATTAAATAAAGAGAGAAATAAAACTATAAAGTTAGACGGAAAGTAAATGCGGAAATTAAATGCAAGAAAGTAAAAGATTATAAATTAAACTACAACTAAAATAATAAAACTACAACTAAAAAATATAAAGAAAACTAGAAGTTCTACATTGTGGAGCTTTGTTGGTGTTCTTAAATGCTAACAAATCTACCTATTTATAAGAGAAAAACAAACTTTTACCCAATGGGTAATACCTAAAAGCTAAAGGATAATAACCATTAGGTAAAAGAGTACAATGATTAGCAAGATTCCTCCAGCTAGCATCCATCTTCCAGCTAATTTCTATCCTTTATTTTTGCAATACCCCCATAATACAAATACGTGGCCAATACCGTCATTGGGCAGACTGTGCCCACTGCGGAACAGCGACGTTTTAACCCAAAAATGATACGTTTAACCATAAAAACATTATCAACAACTCCAAATGAAAATAAAATAATAAAAGAATGAAAGACAAACAAATAAAAAGGAAACACAACTAAAATGAAAGAAAAACTCACACAAATGACGTGTAAATAACGCTCAAAATGAGAGTTATCGCGGTGCTAAACCAGAGTTTACTAAAAAGTGTTTGGATTAGTTTATTGTGGTATCAAAACGTAATAAGCTAATAAATTGTTATTTAAAGGTGTTTGAGATTGCTTATACATATAAAATAACCAAAAAAGTCATAAACACTTTTCAAATAAGTTGATAAATTAGAACAAAATGACTTATGAAAAATGCTTATCTCCGGTTTGACACCGCTATAAACACTTTGATTTTTTTCTCCATTCAAACACTAGAAAGTGTTTGTCTCCGTTGCCACACCGCAATAAGCTAAAAAACACCTCAAATAAGCAAATCCCAAACACCCCCTAAGTTGCCCCTCACGGCCTTTTGATCATTCTACCCTTCTCTTTTATAAAATTTTTTGGTACAAGTTTTGGGTTCCTAAGTACAATTGTGTAAAACATTTAAAAAAACTACATTAACACCCCCCCCCCCCCCCCCCCCCTCTACTATCGCCCCTTCTTCATCCTACACCACGACTTGTAACCCCTTCTTCATCCTACACCACCATTTCAAGGTTTGAAGGTTCTACGACGATGTATCAATATAGACATATAGCAGATGATGACATACACGAGGGGTGAGACAACAAGAGTAAATACCCTATGACAACAATCAAGGCATATAATATGGTTTTCTTGTTTTTTTTTATTATGCATCTTATTAATTGTGCAAGCATTATATAATTTCGTATTCAAGCCACAAAGATAACTTTCTTGAAGATGATTCAACTTGCCCCCACAAACTTATAAAACATAATATAAAATGAGCAAAATGTTCTCACTTGAGACACTTAGCAAAAGGATTCATTAACTCTTATATTCAAGGACCAAATCCATAAGAAACTGCAAACAATAGACAGTGATTTGTAATTTTTAAACTTATTACAAAATGAAATCCATTGTTTTGAACAAACCATATACAAGCCCGATCCTGACATTTTATAGGCCCTGGACGAGATGTAGAAAAAGGTCCTCGATAATTATGAAAAAAAAAATCTTCGATATATTGTTTTTATCATAAGAAATAAAATTGAATTCAAGAAATACTAATAATTCATACAAAATCTTTTCCGAGTATTCCTAGACGCAAAATCAATCATAATTATTTCTACATTAATATTATTTGTCATATCAATTTTACATAGCATCGTTAATTTGTTCTACCGTTAAAAACATCATTATGATGTACATTTAATATATAAAATGACATAATTTTAGGTAAAAAAATGTTGACTATTCGGAGTTATACTCTATATAAATCAATATAAATAAGTTAGGTTTTCATCTCACCTTAGGTTAATGTTTTTATCACCGTTTTAAACTTTTAGCTTCAAATTCTATTATTGTTTTAGAGATATAGGAGTACTTAAGATTCATACACTCGATATTAAGTAGTAAAAAGTTAATTTTGTTTGAAAAAACAAGGATATAGATATAAGTTGAACCGTCTCATGTGGTTGGTAATTTTTTCAGAGGTAGGAGTGCGCTCTCTTAGTTAATAACAAAACATCTATTATATTGAACAATATAAAATGAACGACCAATTAACTTTTTTCATAGAGTGAATTGTGGATTTGGTCCCCATGCTTTGTTAATTTTTTTTATTACGGTCCCTATTGTATGTTTATTGTGGATTTGGTCCCTGTGGTATTCAATTTATTTTGGTCATGGTCCCTCTGACTAACGCATCCGTTAACTCCATTAAATCAATAACCATTTTAGTAATTTTGTCTAATTTGTGTCTTTTTATGATAAGAAAAATAAAAAAAATATATTTTTAACACACACACACACATATATAGATATCAAAATAAATAAAATAAGATGTTATTGTATGACTTGATTCTTTAAATTTAAAAAAAAAATTATATTAAATATGATTTAATTTTATTATTTTATTGTAATGGTGGAAAAAAATATGGTTTTATTGTTTTAATGTAATTAAAATTTTAATTTAAATAAACTATATCATAAAATTATATATTATTTTATTTATAACAAATAAAATAAGATATGTTTTTTATGATTTGATTTATTAAATTAAAATTTTAATTATGTTAAAGACGATATAATTTTATTGTTCTTTTACTATCATCACAACAAACAAGCTTATTATCGATATTTTGACACCAAAATCATTGAAAACCTGATAAATGAACTCTAATTTTATCAGCTTAAAATTAGAGGTTCCAATTTTCATATTGTTTTTCAGTCAAAAACTAAAAATCAACTGTTTAGATTTTAACGAAATAAAATATTTAAGTTACGAATATTTTAACTCACAATAAAATTAACAAGTGTAATAAACTAATAATTACACATTTTTAAAATCGTGTGCCTTTTTTATTATGAACATTTATTTTGGGACGGAAGAAGTATTGAATAATGATAAGACCATGTCGTATCTTTCTATTGATGGATGTTGTAGCTGATATTCGCTATTTTCTAAATGCTAATATGTTTTCATGTTGGTGTTACCTGACATATGATGCTCTATGTTTTGTCTTGTGGTTGTGAGTTAAAATATTCGTAACTTAAATATTTTATTTCGTTAAAATTTAAACGGTTTGTTTTGAGTTTTTGATTAAAAAACAATATGAAAATTGGAACCTCTAATTTTAAGATGATAAATTTTTAGAGTTCATTTCTCAATGGTTTTCAATGATTTTGGTGTTAAAATATCGATAATAAGTTTGTTTGTTGCAATGATAGTAAAAAACAATAAAATTGTATGCCTTTAACATAATTAAAGTTTTAATTTAATAAATCAAATCATAAAAACATATATTATTTTATTCGCTCTAAATAAAATAATATATAATTTTATGATCTAGTTTGTTTAAATTAAAATTTTAATTAAACTAAAACAATAAAACCATAACTTTTTCCACAATTACAATAAAATAATAAAATTGAATCATGTTTAATATAATTAATTTTTTTTAAAATTTAAAGAATCAAGTCATACAATAACATCTTATTTTATTTATTTTGATATCTATATATATGTGGGTGGGTGTTAAAAATATATTTTTTATTTTTCTTATCATAAAAAGACACAAATTAGGCAAAATGACTAAAATGGTCCTTGATTTAATGGAGTTAACGGATGCGTTAGTCAGAGGGACCATGACCAAGATAAATTGAATACCACAGGGACCAAATCCACAATAAACATACTATAGGGATCGTAGTCAAAGAAAGTAACAAAGCACGAGGACCAAATTCACAATTCACTCTTTTTCATATTTTTTTTTTCAATGTAATTATTTAATACATGTTTGGGCATTTAATATAATACAAAATTCTTTGGGTCATATTACTTTGGATTTCTAATAAGACAAGTGGGTGATGAATGATGAAAAATATATCAAAGTTTTTTAGGCAAGTAGTTTAGACTTTGTTAGTAGATAAAAAACTTATAAAAACAATAAACAATATTATAAAATGTGCGACCAATTAACTTTTAACATATTTTATTTTCTAATGTAATTAATTAATACATGTTTTGGTACTATAATACAAAATTCTTTGGGTTCTATTAGATAGTAAAAGAATTTGTCTCTTTTATTCACTATTTTTTTACTACTACTATGTACTAAAAAATTGGACCCCTATTTCTCGTGGACCCTAGGCGAACGCCTGACCCGCCCTCCCCCAGGCACGACACTGACCATATAAATGAAAAGTTTTACTCTACATATCTCTACTATATCATAAAGCATTTACTAGGGAAAAAAATTAAAATCCTACTTATTAATACAAATATCTTAAATACGTACAATTGCTTAAAAACTTCATAAAATCAACTGATAAATATTTTTAAATACAAGATAATTATTGAACCATACCAAAATATTTTTCTTAAATTTTAGATTTTTAATGAAGAATTACATTAGTTTACAAATTTTAATTATAAATAAAAGAGTAAATTACACTTTTGGTCCCTGTGGTTGCCACCTACTATCAAGTATAGTCCCTATTTCAAACTAATTACAATATTGGTCCTTGTGGTTGCCTTTCTTCTTCAATTTTAGTCCTTATGACCAACTTCTGTTAGAAGGATCTGTTAACTAGAAGGGTATTTTCGTCTTTTCATTATTTATTTATTATTTTCAATTTAAAAATTAAATAAAATACTAATTTTTATATTAGATTGAAAATTATTATAATTATTTGTATTATATGATAGTTTTAATATATATATATATATATACATAACATCGTGTGTCTTCATCAATTCAGCAACTCCCCCATCCCTCCCCAATTTCCGGCGCCGGAACTCCAGTAGAACTCTCACATCCCTCCCCCGTTCTTGGCGCCACCTCTTCCTCTTTGATAGAAATTCCGGTAGAACTCCTCCATCCATCTCAGATCTGGTTCGAGAACATCTCTGTTTCGTCGCTGACCCTCCCCCTGCTGCAACGATGACCAACGATACCCCCTGCTCCAACGAGACCCCTCTCACTGCTGCAACGATGACGAACGAGGGTTGTTTTTTGATTTGCAATGAGAATCGCCAGGTTCATTTTCACTTGGGTTTTGGTTTCGATTTCGATCTGGGTTTTCTTTTGGTTTCCATTTTTGTTTTGGGATTTCGTTTTCTTTTTTGAGATTTTTGAGATTGGTTTTGATTTGCAATGAGAACCGACGAGTTCATTTTCATTTGGGTTTTACTTTGGTTTTGGTTTTGGTTTTGGGGTTTCTTTAGATTGGTGGTTTCGATTTGCAATGAGAACCTACAAGTTCATTATTCATTTGGGTTTTGTTTTGGTTTTGGGGGTTTTTATATTGGTTTCGTTTTGGATTTCTTTGATATGTCTACGAGTTTTATTCTCCGGATCTTGATTTTGATTCGACACCAATTTGAGTTCATTTTGATGCGATTTCATTTGCTTGTTGATTTGGGTTTAGATGCATCCTCATTGCAAAGCTAAACCAAAACTCAAATTTGAGTTTTCAAAAAGGGTCAAAAGTTGATTACAACTTGAGTGAACACTTCAAAATGTAAACAAACTAAAATTTGCGTTTTAAGATTTTTGTTGGAATGATGAATTTGTGGAGAAGATGGCCGAAGGGGTGGGTCTTTGTTGGATTGTGGTTGTTGTTGGGGTGCATCTCTAAGAACCAATAAAATTTGATTGAAAAGTTTAGTATTTTATTTAATTTTTAAATTGAAAAATAAAGAAATAATAAAAAGACAAAAATACCCTTTAGTTAACATATCTTTTTAACAAATTATAGTCATAGGGACTAAAATTGAAAAAGAATGGCAACCATAATGACCAAAATTGTAATTAATTTAAAATAGGGACTATACTTGATAGTAGGTGACAACTACATGGACCAAAAATGTAATTTACTCTAAATAAAATTTACATCACATTACATTACAATAAAAATAATTACATCATACTGCATGCATTACAACATACTGGTTGGTACAAGACTGGTGTATGAAAAATGGGTTTAGAAACTTTCATTCGAAAATCCGAATTCAAATTGATTTGGATCCAAATCGAACCGAAAACCAAAAAAATGGAGTATTTGAATTTTGGAACATCCGGTCTTTCTGCAAATAGATATTGTTCAACGGTCCAACTCGGCCCGGTTCAATTAAACGATTGTTTGATAAATAAGCTGACTTTAGAAAACCCTCAAGAAGGGTTCACAGTACTAGGGTTCTTTCAGAATATCAGTTCAGCTTCAGTTACAGTAATAATCGTTATCAGCTATGTCGTTTGGTTCACAAACCGTTGATATACTCGGGGATCGTCAATCTGGTCAAGATGTTCGCACCCAAAATAGTAAGTGTTTTGAAGTTCTAAAACCAACCCTAATGACTCTGCTTGCAATAGAAATGTACACCGATGATCAACTT
Organism: Arctium minus; assembly: GCA_954870635.1. Classification (NCBI taxonomy): domain Eukaryota; kingdom Viridiplantae; phylum Streptophyta; class Magnoliopsida; order Asterales; family Asteraceae; genus Arctium; species Arctium minus. Next base: position 15,038,883 of record OX941082.1, read on the forward strand.
ATTTTGAATCTTTTGGTGCAGTTACTGCTTGTCAATCAGTTTCGAATATAGTCAAGACTTCACTGGGTCCTGTTGGACTTGACAAGGTATTTAGCATCTACCTCTGTTTTTATGTTGTTTTATTTTGCTTTAGTTAACTCAAAATGTTAGATTTATCAACATTTGTGTGATCTGGATCAAACTTTTTTTGGTAAAACATGGGTTGAAAGTTGAATGTAACCATTAGGTATTGATATACCTAAAGTAATCTTTCATAATCCTCCAATTGGCTTTTAGAACTTGGATCATCCAGTGAGTGAATCAATGACTACTGTAGAAGCTTTAATTTTCGTGCTTATCTTAATTGTTGGTTCAGTTTATGCATGGAGAAAGGGGTAACAAGACTTTTATCCAAACTAACTGTGGTAGGCTAAAACTGTAATCTATTAGAGTGAAAACCAGAGATGTTGCATGTTAATATTTATTGTTCTTCTTCTCATTTTTTTTCTTCCTTTTTCTCTTTTTCATCTTTCCTTCCAATACAAGAATTGGCATCCAATAGGACGGTGTAGGGGCTATTAATCATGCGCCATAGTTCTTCTAAAATTGCTTCACCTCATTATAATTTCGAATGGCTAAGGGGTTGTTTTCTTGCCTTCTTGGGCATTGGGAAATGTTACCGCGTAAAAGTATTATCACCTTAACATGTTTTAGTCAGATAGCTTTAAGTATGCACAAAGTTCTTATAGGCTAAGTGGCTAACCCCTAAACAAGGGGTGTGGTTTTTGAATTTAACATAACAGATATGCCCAAACAACCACACATTGTCTTTTGACGACACTAACTCAGATAGACCATAATGGAGCTCTTTTTCTTCTTTGAAAAAGTAGTGGCTGTTGTGTCAAGGCTAGGTGTGGATGTTTTTACTATAACATCATCACATTCTCATAACAAGATGTTGATGTTCTTATTCACTTCAATAATAATGAATCTTGAACATTGGATTGGAGTGGCAACTAGCAAGTGAGGCAAAATTAGCAGGCATACGTTTTTGCTATGATGGGATTGAGAGACTAACAGTCAAAATTCTTTTAATTTGATGTTATGATATAATTCGGTTCAGAAAGTATGGTGGTCAACAATTTTTTTTTTTTTATCAAATAGCAAGGGTTTAAATTTGCCTTTGTACTGCAGATGTTGGTGATCTTATTGAAATATATTGACTTGACAGTTCACAGATAGAGTGTGAATGGTAATAGTTTATGATGGTATCTAGGGACTGGTGGGGGCTAGGTTTGAAATAACAAGGATCTCTCTAGTGTTTTAGTGTATGCTCGTGTGGTTCCAGACAAGGATTTTATACCTTGAATCTTGATTATGTGGCCTTATCCCTGTAACTAATGAAGGTTGGATTGTATACATAATTCCAACATCTAAGTTTGATCCATGGGCAGTTAATCGTTACCATTGCCCTTGTATTTGAAAACATATTCTGATACAGAGTGATTGCTTGGGGGGATAAGAATCTTTTTGTTCTAAGAATGGGTGATGGATTTAGTTGAAATCTTTTGTTTGAATTGGACATGAGAAAAGGTTGAAGTATAGGAAAATGACCAGGTTTCTGTTACTATCAACAGTCCCCTGTTAATTGCACACAGTCCATCTTCTCTTCATATAAAATTTGCCATTCCGGCGTTTATCAAATTAATAGGTAGGTAAATAATGCCATTGCAACTCATTATAAAGTTGTTCTTTTAACTGCTATGTCTATAGCACTTGTATTTGTATTTTTTCTGTTTCTAATAAGTCATTTTCCATCAAATTTAAATTGCCTTATTGTAGTTCATCTGAATTTGTGTCTCAGATGTTGGTCGACGATATTGGGGATGTAACCATCACAAATGATGGTGCTACAATTCTCAAGATGTTAGACGTTGAGCATCCAGCTGCCAAGGTGAGATATGGAGAATTGTACCTTTTGGTATTTTGCTTTTGTTTTATTTATTGACTTATAGTTCTTTGCATGTTTAATGTGTTGGATTTCGTTGAACTTATGGTTATATAGGTTCTTGTTGAATTGGCTGAGCTTCAAGATAGAGAAGTAGGAGATGGCACTACTTCGGTGGTCATTATAGCAGCAGAGTTGCTCAAGGTGTTATTTCCTTGTACATGCATCCTTGTTTTGATCAGTACATAGACAATTTTTTGCAAATGGATCTGAATTTGGTTGTAAAATGTTTATTAATATATAATTTTGATAATTCTGCAGAGAGCAAATGATCTTGTCAAAAATAAGATTCACCCTACATCTGTAATAAGTGGATACAGAGTGAGTGTATCCAATACCTTGGCTTCCTTTCTCTCCCTTCGTTTATTCCACCATCACTTCTCTAAACTCTCTCTATCTCTACATATTTGGTGATAGGGCTTGATGACTTGATTGTTCTTGCTAACATCTTTTAACTCATGGGAGCTTTCTGTATGTTGACAGCTTGCAATGAGAGAAGCATGCAAATATATTGAAGAAAAGCTGGCGATTAAGGTAAGGCTCTTCATAAAGTAATATGGGAATATGCCAAAAGTTACTTCTTACTAGATTTGGAATTTCTGATGCATGTGGATTGCTTCAATTTGACATGTAGTTTAAAGAAGTATCAGACTATTGGCACCCTTGTGATGACCTTAATATGTATATTCTTCTTTCCTTATTTTAGGTTGACAAGCTTGGCAAGGATTCTCTTGTGAACTGTGCAAAGACAAGCATGTCTTCAAAATTGTTAGCGGGTGACTCTGACTTCTTTGCAAATTTGGTACACTTGTTTATTTTATTAAAAATGAAATCTTTTTGGTTTACTCTTTTCTTATAAGTAATGAAGTTTCTGATTTTTTGTAATTTATCAGCATTCCGTAGCATGGAGATATTGTTTATTCTTCTTAACTTCTTTTGAACATATGCCCTTACATTTTCTTCGAACATACACACTTTACATGAACGCTTTCAGGATGGAGAATAAGAGTATTGACACATTCACTATAAATCTTTAATTTCTGTATTGGTGATAGCTATGCTACTTGAACTATCGAGTATACTCATTTGATGTTATAAGATCTTTGGGACAGACAAATGGTGAAAGAAAGCACTTAATGAGGGATAAAAGTGTAATTATTTTGAGATGTTGAAGCTTTTCCTAACACAAGTGATTAAAGATTATCTTGTTGATATTCACCCGCATTATTTTGGTTATGAACTTGTTATTTGACCAGAAAGCAGCCTTGGCCATAGATTATCAGGGTCAGTAAGAAGTACTTGCAGAACATTGAAATTCAAAGTCTGTAAGAAAAGTACAGCTCCATGTGTCAACTAATAATAGACTGGGTCTACTTCATCCATTATAACCAATGAAGTAATAAAATTCAATTATAATAGCAGCTTAAAACATCTAGACCCTATCAAAATAAAAATATTAAAACTTGATCCGCTTATCTGATAACTGTGTTCTTGCAAAAAAAAATGTGCTTGAATTAGTTTCAGTGCTTCACTGTATATCATAGCTCACTTGTTTTGGTTCTTCTATCTCAGTTTCACATATATAGGATGTAAGATTTTCATACCTGGTAGAAAGGAATCTGTTGTGAACTGGTGTTGCTTCTATTTTTTGATTTCCTTACTTTCGTATGCTGAAGAAATAACATGTACTGGTTGCATCTCTAGGTTGTTGAAGCAGTACAAGCTGTTAAAATGACCAATGCACGGGGTGAAATCAAGTATCCAATCAAGGTTGGTTCTTGATAATGTCGTTATTGTTTTGTGCAATAGCTGTTGTGCAGATTTGTAGGAGAGTTCACGGATCATGTTGGAAATATTACCATAAGTATGAGAAATCAACACCTGATACATGAGAATTTATGAAATCTGTCCTAGGAAGTTTTCTTCCTATAGATGCCTGCAAGTTTTGGAATTGTTGTTTAATATGGGAACTGACTTGACCAATCCAATTATTGCTACTTAGGGAATTAATATCCTTAAAGCTCATGGAAAAAGTGCTAAAGAAAGCTACTTGTTGAAAGGTTATGCTCTTAATACTGGCCGAGCAGCACAAGGAATGCCAATGAGAGTTGCTCCTGCAAGGATCGCCTGTCTTGATTTTAATCTTCAAAAGACAAAAATGCAATTGGGGGTTCAGGTTTTAGTCACCGACCCACGGGAATTAGAGAAGATCCGCCAAAGGTGATCAGATTTATTATTTCATGCATTTGAGATTTAATGCTACACTGCTACAGATTTTCAAGGAGGAGGGGGGGGGGGTTATGTTAGTCCTTCTGTTACAAAAAAACTCATTGTTGAGATCTCTATTTTTAAAATAGATACAAATTTGAGTTAAATTTTAGAAAATATGTCTATATCTATGAAGTCTAGGAATTACATTTGGTTCGTTTTCACAAATATAAAATGTTCAATGCATCCATATCACTTCTAGTCATAAGAGTTCTAATATCAATTTTAAGTTTGCATCGAGTCAGAGGGTGATATGAAAGGTTGATTGTTGTATGGTGATGAAACTGGTACTTGCAACTTTGGTCTATGCATCTATGTATTTGTTCTTATTTGAGATGAAGAGGTGATGGTGTTATAAACATACACTACTTGACTGCCCTTGTTTTTTTTACAGAGAAGCTGATATGACGAAAGAACGTATTGAAAAGCTTCTAAAGGCTGGTGCTAATGTTGTTTTAACTACAAAGGGAATTGATGACATGGCACTCAAAGTAAGCTGCATGTATTTTGGATGATATAGTTGTATTAGCTAAAGTTTGTGATTTTGATGGACAATACGATTTCTTCTGTCATCTTTGTTTGGACTCAAACTGGCATAGGAATTTAGTAGTGATTATTAGACATGTTTAGAAATATGTAACTTTCTAATGATTTTTCTTGCATGAACTCAGTATTTTGTGGAGGCTGGTGCAATTGCTGTTAGACGAGTGCGGAAGGAGGATTTACGCCATGTTGCCAAGGCAACAGGTGCAACTTCGGTAAAGTTCTCAGCTTGGAATTTGTAGTTCCATACTTGCATTAGATGGCTTGATGTTTGTTTTCTCTTTTTTCTCTAATCTTTTCAAGACTGGTAATTCAAGAGTATGTTGGCCAATATAGATAGAAAGAGTGTATTAAGATTCATATTACCCCCCATATCTCTTCTCACCTGCTGGTCTAACAGTTCAAAAGCTGGATCACACTTTTCTTTTTATAAAATGATCATTGTTCGTATCACGTCCACATAGATTTTGAATTTTTTTGCTTAGACATTGTTCTGAAATTAGTTTATTACCGTGTGCAGGTTTCAACATTTGCTGACATGGAAGGAGAAGAAACTTTTGATTCATCATTCCTAGGATATGCAGATGAAGTAGTGGAGGAGCGAATTGCAGATGATGATGTTATAATGATCAAGGGAACTAAAACTTCAAGTGCGGTATGTGATTTAACTTATTTCCATTGTTGAATAAAATGTTGGTTTTCGCTTGGGATCGGTGATGCCTTCCTTTAAAGAGTAGTTATGATTTAAATTACAGAAAAGTGTATATCATTATCTATTTTTTTGGGATGATTCCAACAGGTGTCCCTAATACTCAGAGGTGCTAATGACTACATGCTTGATGAGATGGATAGAGCTTTGCATGATGCTATATGTATCGTTAAGAGGACCCTGGAATCCAATACGGTACGACCCACCCCTTACTTTTCGTCATAAAGCAATATTGGTTTTCGTTTTTGATGTCTTCTGATGTTTTGTGAAATGTGGGATCAGGTGGTGGCAGGAGGAGGTGCAGTTGAGGCTGCTTTATCTGTATATTTGGAGTACCTTGCTACAACTTTGGGATCTCGGGAGCAGCTGGCAATTGCAGAATTCGCTGAATCGTTGTTGATAATTCCGAAGGTTTGGTGTGGTCAAATTTTATTTCGAGTATGCAATTTATTTCTTTTCATTGCTGCCAATTATAATACCTTACTTATATAGGTTCTTGCCGTCAATGCTGCAAAGGATGCAACTGATTTGGTAGCCAAGTTGCGTGCCTATCACCACACTGCACAAACCAAGGCAGATAAGAAACATCTATCAAGGTAAGATTCTGCTTTTTTAGTCGATTGTAGTTAATAATTCCATCTCCTTTGGAGAACCTCGTGATGAGTAGATATCACGTACATGACTAGTTGACTTGTTTATCTTCGAAAATTTCCAACATGGAGGCAAAATAAATGAAGCTTTTGATTTTTGAAATGGATTTCTTAGTTATTGATATAGATTCTTGAGATATCTCTTTCTATGTATTCTATGGTATCACTACAACAAAATCGGCTTTATAGGACATCAAACATGTCTAAATAGGACCAAGCAGTTGGGCCTTCTATGTGAAGGTGTTATAATAAGTTTATAGGACGCTTTTAGGCATCCTAACAAGTTTTTTAGAACACTTGAAGTAAAGCATCATGTTAGTCATTTTATATGAGATTATTTGAAAAAGTGTCTTATAAAAAGATGTGTTCATAAGACATTTCTCAAAAGTGTCTTATATAAAAAAATTAGCACATTTTATTCGATAGTGTCCTGAAAACCTTATTGACCTTTACATAGGGCGCACAATTGTTTTGTACTATAAACTCAAGTTTTTTAAAAGCAGTCTATTAGGACATTTTAGACATATTTGGAGATTAATCCACACAGACAACTTTATCCATACAGAACTTAATGGAAAACCAACCAAACAGCCCCTTAGACATATTTGGTGTCCTATAAAACCAATTTTGTTGTGGGTATGTAATCGGTAAATGATGTTGGTGTACAGTGAAGCTATGTGGATTATCTGAGTTATTTGAATCTTAATTTGCAGCATGGGTCTGGACCTAGTGAAGGGTACAGTTCGTAACAACTTAGAAGCTGGTGTAATAGAACCTGCAATGAGCAAAGTGAAGATTCTACAGGTAAATTATCAACAAATAGTTGATAAAAAGTGTACATAAATTAAATCCTAGATGATGCCTAAAAAACCGATCGTCTGTCTGTTTGTCACAGTTTGCAACTGAAGCAGCTATAACGATCCTTCGAATTGATGACATGATCAGACTTGTGAAGGATGAAAGTCAAGATGGTCAAGATTAGTTTGTTCCTTTTTATTTAAGTCTGTTTTTTGGTGATTTTGGTGAGAATGATGTTTGTAATGTAGGTGACTTTGTAGGCTAGATTCTCATCATGGGTATGTAGCTTTTGATTTTGAAACAATTTAATTTATCTTTTTGTGGAACCTGGGAGTAGCAGCACCTGAGAAATATTTCAGTTCTTGGGGATGGAGAGTAAAGCCTGTCTTTTTCTAGCTCCTCACTGGGGTCTGCATTTCTTTGTTCAGTTATCAATCGTACCAATTAAATTGGTACAACATTTTCGGGTTGTACTACCATCCCAAGGATGCAAAGTGTACACATGAAGTTGGTTGGCACATGATACAAGAAATCGAGTATTGTACACATTTTTATATGTTTGATTATTATTTAATATTTATACTTGTGTACACCATCTTTATCTCTAATTTTTAACCCTAGCTCAAGCTCATAAACTTTAATTTTGTAACCTACCACTCCAAACGGTCATTGGCCTAAAAGTATTAAGGTTACCGGTAAATCTCAATCTCTTTTAGAATTAAGAGTTCGGCCATATAATAAATATACCGAAGAAAAGAGTAGATTATGTTTTTCATTCCTTTTGTCTATGTGGTTTCAGAATTGCGTTTTCATTCCTATGTTTGCAATTTATTTTTATTTAATTCATAAATTTAAGTAAAAGGGACTAAAACAATAATAAATTGTAATCCACATAAACAAAAATAAATTACAGTTCTTAAACAACTATAAATTGTAAATCATTTAGATGAAAAGTAGGGACGAAAAAGGTAATTTACTTCCTAAAAACTTTTAAAAAGATTTTGTTTTTATGGTTTGTGTGTGGGATTGATTTGGTTTTTATGGTTTGATAGGTAAAGTTCAATTTGTAGTTGATGTTAGATAAATTGATTAGAATCAAATGAAAATTATGTAATTTACAAAAGTTCAAAGATATTATATTTATTTTTAAAATTAATATTTCCTTTTTATTGAGTTTTCAATTAAATAGAAGAATTATAAATGGATTCGAGTACCTAACCTAATATTCAGTAATTTATTTAAATTAAAAACATGATTATAAGAGTGGTAATATATTTTATTATCTCAAATACGAATTTCTTCTAATGTTAATCAAACATCAAAATCTTTTCTTCTTTTCCCATAATGATTCAAACACCAAACAAATTTTATCTCTATTCACATATGAATCAACCAAAAACAGATCACCACATAATTAGAGACATAATTATAGTTATACAGAGAAAACTACAACCCTCCTTAAATAGATACCGATTGGCTTCGGCGGTGTCTCTTCCCATGGTGGTGGCCGCCACCAAACGTCACAGGGTCAAACTTCTTCAGCCGTTCGGCTTCTTTAGGGTTAATCACACACTCGGATGGCGTACTTTTGTACCTTATTTTGTCATAACAATACGAATATTGCATGTGTTTTTTCCTAAAACTTACCATTTTCGTCCTTTGCGAGGTGGTCGTGATGCCCGTAGGGATCGTGTTAGGTTTTGGTGTGGCTTCGCATTTGAACGACGAGAGCTCAATGGGGTCCACCGTGCATCCATGGAGGACAAAGTTAGAGAACTCGGCAATGTAAGGGGCGTATTTGTAATTCACCTTATACTTGCCTCCGTTTGTAGCCCACTCAGAAGCATCCCATATCGTTGCGTACAAAGTCATCGGCTTCGACGGGAAGTCCCCGCCCATCGACTCCGTTCTTTTGATCTCCCTTATCGCGATATCGTCAACATAAAATCTGAACAAAAACCAAAAATATAATGTCATCATTTAAACCAAATAGGAAACGGGTCCCGCAAAATTATGGTATATAAAAAGGCATACAAAATTACTAAATTGCCCTCTGTATCTTAAATTATGAGAACTTTGGTAATAATGAAACATTGAAGAGTTAGCAGATGCAGGTGATGTTATGATTAAAACCATTATGCCTACAGCTTTAAATGGTAAAAAATGACATATTTTGGTATGGACCATTTGGGTATTTCACCAGGTTTCCTTACACCCATAAAGTACTTCATACCCATGACATCCCACATCATGCATCATCATGAGATCCTAACAATATTACGTACGTAGGGTCAGATTCAAACGAGAATCGTAAATATTTTGAGAACCTAGAAACCAACTATTCAATGTTTTATTCATGATGAATATGCATCTTATTCATAATGAATTACTGGTGATTTGACGATGTTTGCAACATTCAATTGAGACTTTTTTTCCGTAACATAATTGAGATATGTGAAACAACTTTAGCAGAAAGAATGTAAGCTAGCAAGAAACATTTTTCCAAATTGGGTTCTCCTTTATTCATTAAAGTTTATGCCAAAAAAAAAAGAAAAAAAAAACTAACTTTAATCAGTACAAACCATTTATTATATTCATTTTGCATTACGACAATTATCGTAAATTACTATTCATGGATACCCTTTTCGTCATTTCGATTAATCATTATTTCTTCTAAAACATTACGTAAATTAACCTACGTTTCGATATACATATTTATACGAGGGAAATGATCGATGGTAACTTACATGATGTGAGTGTGAGTCCAAAGGATGCTATATTGATGAAAATCATCAGAAGGATCAAACCAAAGACCATATCTCTCTTCTCTCCCAACATTTGTGCTTCCATTCCCATAAATATTTGTCTGAACCCTCCATTCTTTGCCTCTGATATTTCCCAAGAACTCAAAATCAATTTCATCATGGTTCTTCTCAAATATATCTCCATTTGACATCTGCAAACAATATTTCAATCAAAAAACGCACTTTAATAATAGATAGAAAATACTATAAAATTAAAAACTTATGAACTGAAATCAAAGTTGAAGTAATAATCATTCACATGTGAATAGTTAAAGTTGGATTGAGAACTCATCCCAAGAAGAAAAAAAATGGAAAGAATTGCATTGTTTATGACATTGCAAAAAAGTTGCATACTTTTTGGGTGTAAAGAGTAAGTATATGGAACTTGACAACACTCCTGAAAAATGAAATTTTACTTTCACTATTTGTTGGCTTATCTGACTAAAAGTATCCTCATGTTGTTCCAATTACATTATTTATTTTAAAAAACCTAAATCTTTACGAAAAGAACAATTTCAAGTCAGATATACCGTGTTCGTTTGGTTTTGTTAGTTCATGTTTATTTTCAATCCTATTAAACAAATTCACATATAAAAAGTGTTGATTTTAGCATAAACGAACTAATACAAGCTTAATTGATTTCGAAATGCAGTCCCAATCTTAAAATTTGGGGGAAAATTAGTTAAATAAGTAATGATTTTGGGATAAAATATTTAATAAGTGAATAAAGAAAAGGAACAGTTATCAAGAAATGAGGAGCAGCAATAAATCCATTTTTTATTATCATACTTCAATGACAAAAGGGCAAAACATTAGTCCAAGATGCAAGCAATCCCATTTTAAAATATAATAATTCTACTAATACTTTAGTACCAAAACATAAACAAAATAAAATGGGGTAAATTTTCCATTTTTTTTTTCTTTCTTGAGTATAATTTTGATTGTTGCATTGGCTTGTTTGTAAAGATGGCATTAACAAATAAAAAGATTGAACCTAAAATCTTTCAAGAAAATTTAAAATTTTGATTAAACATATATGAGCACAGAGACACAAGAAACCATTTTGGTTCAAAAGATTCTTAACCCTTTAATTTATTTATTTTAATTTGAGAAACAGATAAATTAGCGAAAATCAAGAATATTATACAAATTTTCATTTAGGTAATACTCCATTTAACAAAAATAAAAACTATATATATATATATTATAAAAAATAAAAACTCACATAAAAAGCAACAACCACACCGGCAGTATAATCAGCAGGAAGCTTGATGGATGCACTGAAGAATCCATGGAGATAGAGGTCTTGTGACACAAATCCAGAACCTACAAACACAAAAACCATATCATTATACATACATACATATACATATATATATATATAGATAAAGAAAATAGGTGGGGATTTATTTATGAATAAATGAAACCTGTATTTTGATCTAGAGATAAGTGAACAGATTTGCCATCTTTTAAGACGATAAGATTACTATGACCAAATAAGTGTGAATAGCCTTCATCAAATGATAAAGTGGGAAGATTGTTTGAGAAGCCATAACTCAGAACAAAAACAGAGGAGGATAATAATAATAATAATAAAACAAGAAACAGGAGATGAAAATTCTCCATTTCTGTTGTTATTGTTGAAGATAACCCACTAATGCATATAAATGCTTAAAACTCAAAAGGATGATTTTTATGAAGAAGAAGAAGAAGAAGGGTGTGGTAAGTACTGGTTAAAGAGAGAGAGAAGAAGAGGATGAAGAAGAGTGGGGGGTTATATCGGTGGTGAGAGGTGTGAGCTGTTTATCATTTGGACACATTTCATTAATATTTTGATTTTTTTTTTTAATTTTTTATTCTAATTATTATTACAGTTGTACTATTTGGTTTATAATTTTCCGAAATTGGAGTTAATGATTTACGTGATATATACTCAATTTTTTAATCTACGATATTAATTACATACTCCATCTTTAAAACGAGTGCTCAAAGTTCCGACCAACCTGCCTAATTTAACCTGAAAATACCTTAAAGAAAACTTAAACCGAAATTACCTGACATAAATAGTATATACAAAATTAGGTTAAACTGAATCTATTTATTTGGAATTGGGTTGGGGTAATTTGAACCCAACCCTTTCGCTCTTTTTTTTTCTATACTATGAATTTAATATGATTGTTAAATTATTGATTATAAATATATATATATATATATACATACGTTAGATATTAGACCAACCCATAGTTAGTTATATTCAAAACTATATTACAATTTCAACCGTAATTTTATTTTCTTATTTACAAAAACCTTCTACTTTTTTTGAGTTTGTATATTTTTTGTTATGTTCTCATTTTTATTTTTATTCATTCAAAACAAATGCCTTGTAAAATAATAAGAAAGTTTCAACCCAACCAACCCCAACGGCCCAACCCACATGGGTTGGGTTGAAGTTTTGTTGGGTTGGGTTTGATTGAGATTCTTCAAATCACAAACATTGGATTAGGTTGTTTAAATGTCTTCAACCCGACCAGCCCAACCCATGTGCAGCCCTAATCTTCACCATTTTTATTTGCATGTTTTTATTTTATTTTTGGAAAAAGTTGAAAAAAATCAACCTTCTTATTTTGAATGGTTAATGGGACGTTTACTAACGCTTACTCAGAAAACGTTTATCGAATCATTTACCTTACCGAGTGAACATGGTAAGGACCAAAAATTTTACCCTATAAGAGCGACGATAAGGATGGAGAGTCTTACCCTGTAAGTGAGGGTGATGACTCTTACTCGGTAAACGTTTACCGGACCATTAACCTTATTGGGTGAACATGATAAGGACTGAAAATTTTACTCAATAAGAGCGATGATAAGGATGAAGAGTTTTGTCTTGTAAGTGAGGGTGATGACTCTTACTTGGTAAGCGCTTACCATGTAAATTATTGCATACGGTACCATTTTGATAGACTATAATCTTACCCAATAAATTAGAGTTAATTACATGATTGGTCCCTGTGGTTTAGTGGTTTTAACACTTTGGGTCCCTACTTTGAAATATCTATGGATTGCATCCTCATAGTATTGAGTTTATAACGTGTTACGTCGCTAAAACTAACTTCGTTCATATTTGCTCCGTTAAAGCCATCATATGCACTCACATGATGGGTATTTTAATCATTTCCTCTAATTTACCCCAGGGACCAAATATGTTATTTACCCATTTTTCATATTTTTACCTTTTTAAACGTTAGAACCCCCAAATCCTATTTCACCTTCTTCCACATATCGATTGCACAGACCTCCATGGCTCCTCCTTGCGTTTACGGCTCAATAGCAATCACACGAACATCGTGGACTGCCAGAAACCCAGGACGACGATTCTACACTTGTTCAAACATTGTTAGCTTTTTTTTCTTTTTCCCTAGTTTATGTTCTTTATTTTCACTAATTTTTTATTTCTTGGCAGGAACGAAGATGTGGATTCATAAGATGGATTGACTCGCCGATGTGTTCTCGATCAATGGAGATTATATCAGGGTTATTAAGCTCGAAAAACCACCTTGAAGCCTTCAACATGAAGCCCGTAAATGGAAGTTGTTGTTGCTTATAACTTGGTTGTCTATTGTAATTTACTTGTTATATTAGATTAGGAAACTGTTGTAATGTTTTAATTTACTTGTTGGATCTTTGACTATGTTTGTAATGTAAGATCCTTTTTTGTCAATGAAAATGATGCAACATTTGATCTCTATTTATTTGTAATGTTTTAATATGTTTGCCACATCTGTGAGATCCAAAAGGAAAAGACAATTGTTACTATTGTTTTGGCAAAATAGATAGAAAAAGACAGTGATATATTAAGCAATTTCATCCACAAAGACATAAATGAATCCAGAAAATACCATTCATTCATATTAAGTTAGTTCATCCAAAAAGACATAATACATCCCATAAAGTGTTGTGCACCAATTCAAATACCAAAAAACAATCTAAGGTTTATGTGCAATCCTTTATCAACCAACTGTGCAACCATCCCAAAAAAACAAAAGTATTTTGTGCAACCCTTTTATCAACCAACTGTGCAACCATCCCAAAAAAAACAAAAGATCATGGTGCTTCTTCCCACCCTTTTCAACCTTATGGTGCTTGTCCTTTGCATGTACGTTTGTTGTGCCCTTCTTGCTTACAGTTCACACATCTGACTGTCTTCCCAACCCTTTTCAACTTGTTCCCTTCTGTGATTTCTGTAATAGGCTTCACTCTCTTCTTCTTTGGACGTCCAACTTGTTTGTGATGTGTTGGTGGTAGTACCTTAGTTGGACAATCAGACTCTGGCCACATTTGTTGTCCATTAATTGGCTCAAGATGAAATGAGTACATCTTTTTCCAGGTGTCCAACCAATATACCTCATCATCTATATTGCTGTCAATGTCATCCATGTCCACTGCATCCACATCCCCTCCCATGTTCTGTGTTTCGGTAGCCCCATCATTCTTTTCAACCCATTCAACATCACAATCTGTGTTTGCCCTAAAAGTTTTCATGTCAACCTCCACATCCTCAACAACAGTTTGCATCTCCTCCTCAAAATCACCATCTGAACCATCTACATCATCAATCTCATTGTCCTTTGTATTATTAGTGTCATCATCAGTCTCATTACCCTGTTCCAGTGATGTGTCTTTAACCTTTTTCCAGTGATGTGTCTTTAACTTCTACTTGTGATGTGTCTTTACCCTGTACTATCCCAATGTCATTGCCATCTACTTCCCAAAATGAATCAAATGCATCCAACATAGAAGTGTTAATACTCAATACCATCAAGAAAAGCTTCATCAATCCCAGTGTCATCAATAATCCCAGTGTTATCACCATCAACCCCAGTGTCATCAACCCTAGTGTTATCAATCCCAGTACCATCAACCCTAATGTTATCAATCCCAGTGTCATCATCATCAACCCCAATGTCATTGCCCTTCTCAAAATCATTGACCTTATCAATCCCAGTGTTATCAATCCCAGTGTCATTACCTATCTCTCCATCTTCATTATTCCATTCCAGTAGCAACTGTTTTGGTTTTTTTAGGGTTTTTTCCTATTTAATTCATGTGGTCTATCATCTGGGACTTCTTATAATACCACATTACTTACACCATGACTAAGGTTATAGGTATTTAACATACTCATCCAATGCTCTGTGTATATGTCAAATACCTTGCATTGAGACACAAACTTTAACATTTGCAGAACATCTATGTCACTACCCAAAGCATGAAGACCACCATCTAAGTCCTTTCCAGGAACTAAAAAGTGATAATAAGTACGGCGAGGAGTTTTATACCATATTTCATGCATCATGTCTTCAAGCTCAAGAACAAAGAAGGTATTTGTATCAACTAACTTAATGTAATGAGTTTTACCTCTTAGATACTCCCTACCAAGGAACTTTGTGAATCTCCCTCCGTGGTGTATCTTCAAAACAACAAGGTGGATATATGTCTACAATTTCAAAAAAAAACATCATTAACATCATTTGATTATAACAATAAATATCCAGTAGTGGATAACAAAAACTTACCATAAACCTCACGAAATTACACTTCATCATTGTATTATCGCACCTGCCATAGTGTGCATGACATTTGGAAGAAAAAAAAACGAGGGAAGAGGGTTTCGTCGGATAAGGAAAAAGGGAGGGAAGAAGACGATCGGTGGAAAAGGGTTTTACCTTTTCGTATGGGTTCTAACGTTTAAAAAGGTAAAAATATGAAAAAGGGGTAAATAACATATTTGGTCCCTGGGGTAAATTAAAGGAAATGACTAAAATACCCATCATGTGCAGTGCACATGATGGCTTTAACGGAGCAAATATGGACGGAGTTAGTTTTAGGGACGTAACACATTATAAACTCAATACTACGAGGATGCAATCCATAGATATTTCAAAGTAGGGACCTAAAGTGTTAATACCACTAAACCACAGGGACCAATCATGTAATTAACTCAATAAAATAAGTTAGAGTGTGAATTTTACCGGTAAACGCTTACTAGGTAAACGTTTGGGTAAACGACCCCTAACTCTCTTTATCATTTTGAATATCATGTTCTTGATTTTCTTAAATACATCATTGAACTTTTATAAATTGGTTACCTATATTATTTTAACCAAAAAAAAGTTATTTGTAACCGGCTATAAATGTTTTAAAGTAGAAAATTTTAAATCAAAATTTGTCTTTCCCAAACCTTACGTCATTCAAACAACACACACAACAACATCACTCCCCCTCGCCACTCCTTATTAGCCCATCATTGTTCGTTCTTCATATCACTCATTGTCGTTGGCCCCTGTCATCGATCTCTCTCTTTTTAATCGGTTTTTTGTCTTTGGATTCTCCATCTTTTACAACAATTTAATGGAGCACATATAGACATATAAAAAAAGATGGATAACTGAAAAACAAAAACGTTCAAATAGAAGATCAATGGCAGAGGCCAACGGCGGTGATAGGGAGCGGACGACGAAGAGGTATTCTCTCGTATCAAATATTTCTCGAGAACAAGAGGTTTCTACCATCTGATAGTAGATTGGTGAATTGTGGTGCTGAGCTAGCGATGATGGGTGGTTAGGGATTTGAATGACGTATTGTTTGATAACGATAAAAGTAATTTATATTTTTTTAATTTTAAAACATTCCTAGCCATTTTTAGTTAGTTTTTTTTTTGTTAAAAGAATGTAGGTAACTAATTTTTAAAAGCTTAATGGTTTATTTATTCAAAAATAGAAATCAAATAATTAATCACTTAAAATGATAAAGTATTATGTTTTTTTATTAAAAAAATAGTTTATGGACCTAACCAAACAAAATGAAAAATTCGTTGGGTATTTTCTAAACTTTTTCCTTTATTTTATATATACATATACATATATAGTGGGATTATCAAAATTGATCATTTTGAAATAAAGCAAAAATTTCCAAGATCATAAATGACTACACATGATACAAATGTTTAATTATATATGATTAAACACCAAAGGTCGTGAGGGAGGATCATCTGTTATGTGACGGTCAATGCAACATGTGTTTAATCTTATATGATTAAACGTGTGCATCATGTTTGAACTTCTCACAACATGTGTAATCACACATGATATTTGAACTTTTCGCCTTCTCATAAATTGTTTGTTTTCTTATTTGAACCATATATATATATATATATATATATATATATATAAAAGGACGTTCCAATCTTTTTGGAGGTGAGGTAACAAAGATAAATATATGTTAAGCACAAGAAGAGACTAAACCTAAACCATTAACAATTTATGATATAGCTTTACACAGGTTGATGAAAATGCCATAACTACATGTAAAAATTTTGGGTTGTTCAAAATTTCATATTTAACATGTTAAGGAATGACCTTGTATATATATATATATATATATATATATATATATATATATATATGTGTGTGTGTGTGTGTGTGTGTGTGTGTGTGTGTGTGTGTATGTATATAGAGAGAGAGGAAATAATGATCATGCAAGAAATTAAACATTTTACGAGAATGCAAGAAGTCTCAGTATCATATATGATTACACACATGAGGGTGTGTTTAATCACATATGACTAAGCATCTATGTATTGTCAATGCAACATGTGTTTAATCATATATGATTAAGGTTGTGTATCATGTGTGTAATCATATATGATTTGAGACTTCTCGCATTTTCGCAAAATGTTTAGCTTCTCGTTTGAACCTGCCTCATGTATATATATATATATATATATATATATATATATATATATATGTGTGTGTGTGTGTGTGTGTGTGGAGAGACTCAAATGAGAAATGCTAAGTGTGTGAGAAATAGAGAAATGATCCTACCCTTTCATCTGGTCAACATTTGCGGCTTTGACCGTGAAGCACCGGATAATTCTTTGTGTGTCATGTAGAAGATAGAGGAGTACTTTCGTAAAATATTCGGGATGAGTTCATACGTAAACCTATGTGATTTACATCTGAATTATACGTTCACATGTGAATTAGTTAATTAGTTCATATGCAAATCTGTTAATTAGTTCAATTTATTCATATATGAATCAATTAAAAGAGTTTATATGTGAATTACACTGGTTTCAATCTCCCATATATAAAATTCACCAAAAACCGTCACTTGAATCTAAAACAAACTAGAATCCTTCTGTTTCAATTGACGGTATAAGTAACATAACATCAATAAAGTGACATTGGTCACCTGTATAACCAGTAGTAGGATAAAATGAAAACACTCTAAGGAATAAAAAAGGTAAGCAAAAATCCCAATGGACAAAAATGTAATATGCATCTATCAAATATACGAAACACATCTAATCAAATAAAATAAATTAATCTTAAGATTATTTATTTGAACCATGTCAGATAGTTTAATATAAGTCGTACAACAATAAATAGATATATTAGCATATTAACCACATAAATGCAATAACTAGACGTGTAGTTTTATAGATCAACATATTATAGTAAAGGTTAAGTTGTACCCCGTTATTAGCTTTCACAAGATGGGTTTAACTTTGTACGCCACCAAAAACCGGACCTTCCAAGCTTTAGCAGTCGGTTTCATTGCCAAGAGATTAGTTTTTGGCCCACCCTTTCCAAAAAAAAAAAACATTCTTATTTCTACTTTATAATATTAAAATTCAAAAACTTTTTAGTTTAAATTATAAATTTGTAAACAAAATCAATCTTGAATCTTTTCATTAAAATGTTTTATATCGTAGACATCAAAATTGAAATTAAAAATATAGATTTCTTAAAATAGAAATACAAGCAAATACATTTTATATCGATACGATTTTCCAATTTTATTTAAGATGATTTCAAACTCTCACCCATAAATAGCATTTAGTTAAATATAGATATTTTTGTTTTTATTATATTAATAGCAACATAATCATCTTCGACCACATTTTTTTTCAATTCTTATTAACATTATTTTTTCAAATATCTTTCTTATATTTGTATTCATCATAAACATTTGTAGACTTGAATTTAATAATAGAATAAATTATTAAATGCAAAATATGAGGATGTTTACCATTTTTTTCATAAAATGTTATAAAAAACGATTGAATAATAATTGTAAATCTTAAATTAGTATTAAATGAGTAAATAATTTGTTTATCCTTAAAATATCAATGTTGAAAAATAATTTGTACATCAACACATAATAAGTTATTGAAAAGTAATATGTTGAAAATGCAATATATCATCATCTATATTTTCGTTGCTAAATTTTGTTGATTTCATAAGGCACCATTTGGTCGTTAATTCAGTAAGTGGATTGGTCATGGACCCAAAGATGTGCTCAATGCATTTTCTTAAGTATATAATATTTACATATTGCAAATAAAACTCACACACACTCATCATCTTTGATGTAGTTGGAATCCTTAACCTCTAAAAAAGTTGGGACACGAGATACTACCAAGGGCAAAGGCCCTTTTGGTTGTTAAATACACTATTCTCATAACACATAAAACATTTCACATCATTATTTTTCTGTCATATGGAATTATATAATTAGTAAGTTTAGATGGTGTAAATAAAAAGGGTTAACTAAATGTACACTTACTTATTAGTTTTCTCTTTACAAACATTAATATCAAGACTTAGTTTTTACATTTTTAATACATGATTTGACATGATTTTAATGTAAAATTGACATGTTTATATTTAGTTAAACCGAGGGAAACAAAATAACGACATCAATTTTTGACATCCGATGAATAAATGAAAATTTTAAATTTAAAGTATTATATATCTTTTAAGTATCTATAAAATAATATAGTTTCATATTATATTAAGATTAAAAATAAAAGTGGTTTTGAGTGGTGAAATTAAGAATGTTTTTGGTTACAAGGAAAGAGACTAAAAAGCATTAATCATACATCTATGAGGCGAAATTAATGATTATAGAAGACTTTTGAGCTAAAAAGAACTTTACCTTTCTGTGTAAATTAAATATTTACTTCAAAATATTTAATTCAAATTGTAATGGTAATAAGAATATACGATTATTTTAATTATATTTATAATACTCATTAATAAATATACAATTATTAATTACATTTACACCATTGGTTTTTAAATTACGGTATGCAATGTCTTAAAACGAGGGATTTGTCACCAGTACAGATAACATATCAAGACAATATATCATTTATTTTTGTGCGATTTAAGTCAATATACGACTCTTCAACTGTTGGAGGTATATCGTCTTAAATTCAAGCGTCACCGTAACATAGGGTTGAAAACAAAGGTAGCGAGATTTTGGCAAGTAATAAGACCATGTGCCGTTTGGTCAATTTGACTAGCAAGAGATGAGTTTATATTCAACAATCATTGTTGTTGCTCAAACATCACTTTCAACATCCGAATAACATTGTTTTTGCGAAAGTATCATGTTGCATTCATATCAACCTTGATTTCATATTATATATGTTTAACATTAAATAAAACTGGATATTTTATTTATCAATACAAAAAAAATATTATATAGTTTAAAATAAAATATGTGACATTTCAACACATGTAAATTGTAACATCCCAGAATAACCACATCAGATGTTTATTTTGTTTACACATGTACTCACGGTTTTAAAATGCGTTTGATAAAAGATGTATCAAATCCTTTATAAGAAAACATTTGTTATATATAGAGTCTCCGATAAATATGTAAATTGTTGAATATAAGTGAAGCCTTTTATGGATGAAAATTAATATTAGGATATGTAGAATAATAACATTTGGTTTTGAGATGGACAAAATGTGAGTGGGGTAGGTGACGTCACACAGAGACACACACACACGGGGTCCATATTTAGGCATATATATTTTTTAACGTTAAGTGGGCAGGGGCCTGGGAGGACTAGCCGTTACTCAGTGGGTCCCATTTCTTTCCCCCTTTAATGTTTACATTATCCCGCGATCTACGCGGTACGATCACTTTAACGCCGTCTATAACTGGCTCCAATTTCGCATTGCTTTTTCGCCAAACAAATTTAACGCCGTCAATCCCGTTATTGCTGCACCAGTTTGACCATAATCTAAATCAGGGTATTGGATGTTTGGTTGGTTTTTCATTAAGTTCTGTATGTATAAAGCTGTATGTGTGGATTAATCTGTCTGTATAGATTTAGAAGGTTTTTGTTTGAGAGAGTTTTTTCATAAATGGAAAGAACGTGTTTTAAATGGGAGAGACTGGTTTGGAAAAAACTTGGCTTTCTGCATAAAACTCCCCCTTGAAATCTTACTGAATAAGCCACTTTCTATATCATTAAGCCACTACCAAACAGTCATATATAACTGACTGAATAAGCTGTAAGCATCATTAAGCTTATTAAGCTGCTAACAAACAGGCCCCATGTTTGGTAATCGACTCTCTCTCTATTATTAAATTAATTTTCTCATAAACATCAATATCATAATTTATATTTTACTTTTTTAGTATTATATCCCAATATTTAATAAGACATAAATTTGAGACAAATTTATTCATTTATTTACGTATATATAATAATAAAAAAATGTTATACATTTATATATTTATGTAAAATAGAAAATGTTATATACATGATATATTTACATATAATACTAGAGAGAGTTTTAAATACAAACCATCTAATTTGTATAAATCATACAAGTCAAATTTATTGAAATATTTATAGAAATGATGAGGGTTCATTTATTATGATCTTGATATTTATGAAAAATTATCATAATTAACAACGGAAATATTCATTGAACCAGATGTTCATTAAACTAAATGAACATTGAGATTTGTTTGTATAATTTGTATTAATTAGAGATTTTGTATTTGAAACCCCCTCTATAATACTATTTATCTATATAATTTTTATACATTCGTAATAGTAAATGTTTCGATGGAGGTTTAAGAAAAGAAAAAAAAAAGAAAAACTTCTACAAAATGGAGAACAATAGAACCCTTCATCAACCGTGGGATCTAAAAAATAGATACTCATATTCAAATGCAACTGCCTCTATAATTGTGAAATCAATTATGAAAAATGTAATCGTTTCTATCATTCACTACCGTTGGATTAAAACCAATCAATATAGAAAGTTCCTTTGTAATCCTTTTTAGGTTTATCTTTTGAGCTCACCCCTATATGTGTATATATGCATATAATATATAAAGTTTTATGTTTGATTATTTGTATAGACTTAGAAAATAGAGTAAACTACCCTTTTCATCGATCTCTGGACTTTTAAATATTGCGGCTTTTATTCTTATGCTTTTGAAATTACAGTTTTCTTCTTTATGGTTTGCAATTCATTGTTGTTTTTGTACCTAAAACTAACTCCATTAGTTGTTTATTATGAGGGACGAAAACAACAATAAATTATAACCACAATAACGTAAATCGTAATTGCAAATACACATAAACGAAAATAACATTTTTCAACAAACTATAAGGATGAATAAAATAGTTTACTCTAGAAAATATTAGATTTCTACACATCTATATACAATATAAAAATATAAAATATCATATATATATATATATAGATAAATGATATTTATATATAAAGAAATTATATATAAATATATTCTAATCAAGTTATTTAAATATTAAATGACATATCTCATTTATAATTATCATACTAGTTTAAGTTTTAAAGAATTAAGAGCATCTCCAACAGATTATTCGAAACGGAGAAAATAAAAATTTTGAGGATTTTGGACATATTTTTTGCTCAAACAGATTATTTCATAACCTTTCTTCAAAAATGGAGAAAGTATTAGAGAGAGCGTAAAATTCTCATAGTTTGAAAAATTCTCCAAAAATGATTACAATGAGAGATAAATGTTTATTGATATATTCTCACCAATAACTTTGTAATTAAAATCTTAGAGAGAAATAATATTCCATTTGTCCAAAATAAATATCCATAATAAAATGACACAATTTAAGGAATGCACAATTATTACACTTTTTAAATAATCAAATGATACTTTTACCCTCGATAAGAGAGAGAAATATTCTACATCTTATAATTAAAGATAGGATGAGAAATTGAAAACTTATTTTTAAAGTGGACATTTATTATGGGACAAACTAAAATAGTAACGTGGACACTTAATTTTGGACGAAATGAATATTATATTAGATGAATGAAATCTATACTATTATATTAAAGGGCTTAAACTTGAAAGTAGTTTTTGAAATTAGTTATTGATATATAGTTACAGTTTTGGTCCCTTAACTTTTTTAATAGATTTACTTTATACCTTTTAGTTTTACATTTTATATTTTACATTTTCATTATATTAACACATATAAGCATATATTAACTAAAATACGTTAAAAAATAATATTTAATTTTAACAAGTTACACCATTATAGTCGTTTCTTCGATACCTTCGAAATGAGTCCAATATTGAATATTTTTTTATTTTATTATATTATTATATGTTAAAAATATGTTAAAAATACGTTTTAACATATCACATTAACATATATAATTAATTACGTTGTATTTTGTGGATATCATATGTGATTAATTGTGGATATCACATGTGAATAATTGTGGACATCACAAATTTCGATTATTTTGAGATATCACATGTCGATCAATGAAAACAGAATCATTCGACATATATATAATATATTATTTGAAATAAAGTAAAGTAATTGATTTGAAATAAATAAAAATATTATTGAAGACCCTCGTAGACGCAGTTATTCTAACGCGCCAACATTTATCAACTCCAAAGATTTTGGTCATAAAGAATCAGCGAGGCATAGCTCCTACTTCCAACGACAACCCCCCTCCATATCTTGATCAAATCACGAGTTTATTTCATCCATACATCGCACAAGTACAAAATGTATTAGGCGATGAAAATTGTGAATTTCGAGTCATATCTACTTGTTTTGGTGGTCATGAAGATGCATGGGACACTATCCGTATAGAGTTAATGGGTGAACTAACTGGGTATTAAAAAGAGATTACCCAATGCCCACACTCATACACCATTGGACACGTCATGCACTTCTAAATGCAATGTCGTGGATTATCACATACAAACGTAGATTAGATGTGAATGAAGAATATATAGAGCGTACTCGTACTCGTGAATATGTTGATTTAAATGATTTATCAAAGTTGTAATCTGTTGGAATAAAAAAATACGCAATATATTTATTATCTTTATTATCTTGATGTTAAAACTTACGTTCGATGTAATGCATTTTCTCTTTTAAAAAAATCGATTAACCAAGGTATAATATATGACATATAATAATATAATTAAATCAAAAAATATTCAATATTGGGCTCATTTCGAATGTATCGACGAGACGATTATAATGGTGTAACTTGTTAAAATTAAAAATTATTTTTTAACGTATTTTAGTTAATATATGCTTATATGTGTTAATATAATGAAAATGTAAAATGTAAAACTAAAAGGTAAAAAGTAAGTCTATCAAAATAGTTCAGGGACAAAAACTGTAACTATGAATTAAAAATAAAATAAAATATGATGTAAGAGGGAATTGGAAATCCATTAAAATTAAACCTTACATTTACCACCCTTATAATTAATTATTTAATTTACTTTATATCCCTTATTTTTTCATTTTTTATTTTACACTCTTATCATGTTAAAACAAATAATCGTATATGGAAAAAAAATGTAATGAAAAAATACGTTTCTTTTTTTACAAATTATATCATTATAATCGTCTCATCAATACTTTCAAAACGAGCTCAATATTGAATATTTTTTAATTTAATCATACTATTAAAAACTATGGATATCTGTGAATTAATTTGTTTTCTATGTATACGTTTTATTTTTTTTCACCGTTAGCATATTAAAAATACATAATTGTAGATCAACTAAAATATATTACTAGTATGTTTCATTAGTATTATAAATTCTAATATTATAATTTTTTGGTCAATAATTTTAATATAAACTAATTATTGAATATTTTTATTGGTATTATAAATATGTAACATTATATATATACTATTTATATCTATACTATTATATTAAAATTGTAAACGGTTATTTTCAAAATTCAATATTACATTTAACATCTTTACAATTAGTTATTTAATTTACTTTATATCCCTTACTTTTTCATTTTTAATTTCACACATTTGTTATATTAACACAAATAAAAGTATATGAACAAAATGCAATGAAAAAATATGTTTCTTTTTTTACAAATTATACCATTATAATCGTCTTGTCAATATCTTAAAAACGAGCCAAATATTGAATATTTTTTAATGTAACCGTACTATTAAATATCATGAATATTTATGAACTAATTTATTTTATATCCATACGTTTTATTTTTTTTCCACCTTTAGCATATTAAAAATACATAATCGTAGATCAACTAAAATATATTAAAAATACATTTCATTATTATTATAAAATAGGCATATACCCGCGCACGATGTGACGCGAAAAATCGTGAAATCGAATGAACAATTGACAAAGGTATGTATCCGCTCGCGAAACATCTCGAAATCAAAATGACAACAACGTTTCATTTTAAGTTTGTATTTCTTCATCCTTATCGATATTTTAGTCTATGATTCACATATAAGTGCACCAAACGAAGAACGAAATGAAAACTAATGTATTTAGTCTATGATTCATAGACTAAGGTATCGATAAGAACGAAGAATACAAACTTAAAATGAAAACGTTGTTGTCATTTTGATTTCGAGATGTTTTGCGGACGGATACATACCTTTGCCAATTGTTCCTTCGATTGCACGATTTTTCACGCCGCATCGTGTGCGAGTATATGTCTATATAATAGTATAGATAAAAATTCTAAAACGGTTATTGTACAATCTTTTGTACAATAACATTTACCACCCTTACAATGTTACATTTACCACCTTACACTTACTTATTTAATTTACTTTATATCCCTTGTTTTTTCATTTTTCATTTTACACCATTATCATATTAACACAAATAATCGTATATGAACAAAAATGCAATGAAAAAAATACGTTCATTTTTCTACAAATTATACCATAATAATCATCTCGTCAATACCTTCAAAACGAGTTCAATATTGAATGTTTTTTAGTTTAACCGTACTATTAAATATCATGAATATCTACGAATTAATTTGTTTTTTATCCATACGTTTTATTTTTTTTCCACCGTTAGCACATTAAAAATACATAATCGTAAAATACCTTTTATTCTTATTATAAATTATATCATTATAATTTTTTTCGTCCATAATTGTAATATAAACTAATTATTGAATATCTTTATGGGTTTAGAGTTTAGTGTTTCATAAGTTATGATTCTTAGGTTATGGTTTATTGTTGATGACATGTCTATAAGAAAGTAGCATTAATTGTTCATTCTTTACTCACATTCCGCTGCATCGCGCGGGTATATGCCTAGTATTTTAATAATATAAATAATGTTATAATCCCAAAATGAAAAATATGTTGGAATTGTATGCATTTTTGTTTTAATTTTTTTTAAAGACATTTTGAAGAATATGTTGGAGATGCTCTAATCATGTTATCTTTAGTCCAGCGTACGCAACATTGTGACCATTGGGGTTTAATCAGGGCTGACGTCTTACAGTCATAATTTGCCAGGGATTAGTCTAGGCATAGCCTAGGACACCCTTCCAAAAAAAAATAATAATTTTTTTTACAAAAGAAAATAGCCGAAATGAGCCAACTATATACTTTTAAACAAATATTTTTTGGAAATATGATGGTGGTTGAAATTCACATTGAACCAACCTAAGCATTTCACATTTGGATTCATTATCTCCACCTTTTATATAGTCATTAACATTTGTCAAACTTTCTTTAATGGTTTTAATGGTTGTTTCTTTAATAAATAGCATTAAATGTAGTACATATAACTTTAATGGTTGTTTTTTAAGTAATTAGTATTAAATGGCGGTACATTAAGCTTTAAGACTTGTTTTTAAGAGTTTTTTATGTCTTATTTATAATATAGTATAGATAAAGATATTGATGATTGATTGATTTTATATCATAAGATTTGTTTTATAAAAATAGTGTTATCCAAATAAGATAACTTTATGACTCAAACCATGAGTTGACACAATAGCATCTTATCCCTCTTTCTTTATACATGTCACTCTATTGTATCAAAGAGGTGTTAGCCTAGTGGTAAGGCCCTGGGGGGATAGTGCATGGTATGCCTATCTACCAGGGTTCGAATCCTGGGGGATGCACTTCGGCGATACCCAGACCTTCGGGTCGGCCTTCGGGTCCAGGTTTACGGGCATACCAGTCTATGGGTATGCGGGTTCGGTCTTGACCGAGCTTAGTCGTACCTGGAAGGGTCAAGTCGATTTGGCTGGGCCGGGTCGCCGCGGATTAGTCGGTGCTGCCCAATTGGATGCCCGGATACCGCGGATGCGCGTGTGTGTGGGCTTAGCCCAAGTTGTCGTACAAAAAAAATGTCACTCTATTGCAATATTTCAATCTCTCACCAATGTGGGATGTTTCAAATCAACCACAATTCATCAATACCCCAATACTCAATTCTAATGATGCCACATTGGTTGTTGCTTTAATATATATAAAGATTTTATAACATCCAATACAATACATATAACAAATGTAATTTAATACATAAAAATATGCTATTAAAAACTAGAGTAAACTACGATTTTCGTCCCTATGGTTTGATGTTTATAACGGTTTTAGTCCCTGGTTTTTTAAAACTGCTTTTTTCATTCATGTGGTTTTTATTTTGTTTCATTATAGTCCCTCCATCCAACTTTGTTAAAACTAGGGTTAAATCTTCCAAAAAAGAGTAAACTATGATTTTAGTCCTTGTGGTTTGTTGTTTATAACTATTTTCGTCCCTAATCTTTAAAAATTGCTTTTTCAGTCACTATAGTTTACATTTCATTTCTTTTTTCGTCCATTGACCAACTTTGTTAAAAAAGTCATTTAAATTGAGGGTAATTTGGTCTTTCCATCCATTTAGTTTTCTTTATTATATTTATTAAACAAATTATTAGGTACAAGCATTTACAACCATCCAATAAATCCTTATGCTTTCTTCTCCAGGACCAAGAGATCCAAAACCATCAAGAAACCTAAAACCATCAGAAACTTGAAACTTGCAGACCATTTTCAGCAACTTGAAACCTAAAACCATTTCCATAAACATGTAATTTGAAACCCTAATTAACCCAAACCCAGTTCTGAAAACTTGAAACTTGAAACCAAATTTATCTCAACTATCACGATCATAGTCACATATGGTGTCATTATTCAAAAATTAAACATAAATCAAGGGCATGCCTATTTTACGTGTGAAGTTTTTGAACCAGTTTGAGTGTATATTCAACAAGTAAATTAAAGGAAAAGACCATATAAAAACCGAAGCTTTTGAATCGATCTGAATTAAATATCTAAAATCCATATCTGATATCACCGATCCCCAACTGAGCAAAATGGAAATGAAAATCGAATGTGAATTGAAATCGAAGTTATCAATGCAAATCGAATAAAACCAAGACGATCGTTCGAGGAAGAGGAGTTTAAGATATTTATAGTGGTTGGTTCGATAGATTCAACGTCCCCATAACGACAAAGGCACATGTCCGGTGGTCGTTTACAATCCGTATCTGCTAGCCATGTGAACGTGGTCGCTACAGAAACACGTCGGCGGCCGCATGGTGGAGTGTAAAACCGTCTGAGAATCGTGCAACCCCGACTAGTTCTTTAAGCATACATGTCTAACGAATTTTGCATTTGTCACAGTGGCGGTGCTGATGATGGTCGAGGAAGACGATATTCGATTCAAGTTGTTGGTCGGTGTTGATGGTGGTTTTGTGCTCTGGTCGCCGTAGGGGAAGGGAACGTAAGTCAATATTCGCCAAAAAGTTAAACAACTTGAACGAGCACCTCCAAGCGGAAGCCGACACGAGCTCCCAACGTTGCCAACAGAGAACGAGCAACGATTGTCGTTTCTCAACGTGAAAGTCACGAACCGGGCTTGACTCTCGATGAAGTTGTTGAACGACAAGGGCGAAAATCCGACAGACAAGAAAAAGGGTTTGAGAGATGACAAGGGGTGTGGGGAAGGAGAAGAGAGGAGGTTGACATTATCTGGTACACGGTGAGGCATGAGAGTATATATTATAATATATATATATATATATAGTATATATGTGTATGTGTGTGAGAGATATAATATTAATATAATATATTCCTATTATTTTGTAAAAGATAAACTAAAATAATAAAAAGACTATAATGCCCTTAAGTTAAAGTTTGAAATTTAACAGACTTGGTCAAAGGACGAAAAAATAAATGAAATGTAAACCATAGTGACTGAAAACGCAATTTTTAAAAACCGGGGACGAAAATAGTTATAAACAACAAACCACAAGGATGAAAATCGTAGTTTACTCTCCAAAAAATGATTGAGAAAATTACATATTTGGTCCTTGTGGTATAACAATTTTTACATTTCTATCCTTAAATTTCATAGTTTACATTTTTGATTTTTTACTTTTTCTTTATTTATTGTATTTCATCAAGACATTTATTTTTCTATTAATTATATTGTATATTTTCAATATTATTATAAATTTAATTATAAGAATAATAAAATAACTTCATTAAAAATATTGATAAATACATGATATTTTTTTCAAAGCTTTATGTTTAAATCTCCTAAAATTTATATTTTTACTATTGATTTATTAAAACTTTTTATTTATTTTAAATTAGCATTGAATTTTTATTAATAAAATTCGAAAAAGAATAGTTTATTTTTCAACAACCAGTAGTTGTTTTTGTTAAATGCATTTTAGGGGCTGTTCGGTTCATTTTCCATTAAGACCTGTATAGATATAGTTGTCTGTATTGATAAAGTTGTCTGTATGATATCAGATAAATTGTTGTTCGGTTGTTGAACTGAATAAACAGTCTGAATATCAGAAATGACCAATTTACCCTGCTGTCTATAAATAAATTTTTAAGCACTCTTCCCCCTAATCTCTGTATCTTCCCTTTTGCCAGCAAAGTTCCAGTATTTTTTAAAATGATCACACACAAAATCATCGAGCATCACCCACAATATATCGAGCATCACCCACGAGATATCGAGCATCACAGATTAAAACATCAATAAAGGATTAATTTCTCATTCTGTTACTTTGAATAACAAGTCCAAAAACATCGTAACATTGAATTCGAGTCCAGTTGTAGTGGTGGGTGAAATCAGAATTCCAATCCAAGAGTACACAGTTGAGTAATCTCTGATTGATTTTTTGAAATGTTTCAAATCTTCTTCTTTGAAACTAAAATCTACAGCTAGAACTCCAAGAACCCAAGGCAAAATTTTGAAAATCCATGTAAAATTTATCAAACACAGAGAAGGAGGAACATATCGATTTCATAGGACCAGATCGATAACAAAGAATGAATAGGTCAATTTTAGAGATGAAGTGGGTCGATTTGAGAGAGTGTTTCAGGGATCAATCAATCGATATTTCTTTGATTCGGGGAGGAATCGATCAATCACAGAGAAGGAGAAGGAGGACCATATCAATCACCGAGAAGGAACAGAAGCAGATCGATTTCATAGGACCAGATTAATCGATTTTCTTTGATTCAGGGAGGAATCGATCGATAACATAGAAGGAGAAGAAGCAGATAGAGTTCACAGAGGTGTTGGCGTGTTTTCAGGAATCGATCGGTATTTCTTTGTTAGCGTGTTTTCAGGAATCGATTTCATAGATACAACCTTTCACCTTCTCTGTGATTTCTTCGATCCAGCCTCCAAGGTGTGATTCCATGATTCTTTGACAGATCCATTGATGAGGTGTTGGCGTCTTTGACAGATCCATTGACGAGGTGTTTAGCGTGTTTTGTTTTTGTTTTATCAGGAAGGGTAGAGGAGGCGGAGGGGTAGGGATGGAAAAAGTTGGGCTATATCTATATGACTATCCTTGTGAGGCTGAGCGAATAAACTCATTTCTAACCCAATAAGCCAGTCCCGAACAACAATATATGGCTGAGCGAATAAGCTATATGGGCTATACAGCCCATTAAATCACAACCGAACAACCCCTTACTCCCACTATTTCAAATTTTCATTTAAACTTTATTTTTATTAATTAATCAAAATTATTTAATATTTAAATTAAACATACACACACATATGTATAAATCTTTGTTTATATAATAAGACTATTTTTCTAGAAAACAAAGGTTTATATGTGTGTTTTTGTGTATGTTTAATTTAAATATCAAGGTTCTAAATGATGTGAGTCGTGGTGTGGCGACGAAGTCAAGCCTCAAGCTTTACGGCAAGGCCACCACGTTTTTCAAGGCGTGCCTTAAGGCGACATATATATACATACACACATACACGCACACTCTCAGACTTGTGTATGTTAGTGTTTTTTAATAATACCATAAAGCAATTTAAATTCATATAAAGTAATAAAGCTAAAAATTAAATAACCATTGATACCAAATATATTGAGCTTATGAAAAATGATATCAAGAGTACAAAATCGGGATTAAATCTCTCGAATCTCTATTCACTGCATTCAAAAAATTTCAAAGAATTCGTGTTCGACTCTTCGTGTACGAGAATGGAAGTAAGTATTTACCTATCAAAGGTTTTAGTCTTTTAAGTGTCATTTTTTTATTTAATTAAGATTTAAGTCTCATACATTATTATCATTTATCCCTCAAAGTATATATTAAAAGTAACGTGTTGTAACGTGTCATAACGCATTACAATGCAAACCAAGCCTTTAGAGTGGAGCCACATGGGTTAACGTGGCGGCGAACCCAAACCTTGACTCCATAACACGTCATAATGAGGCCATAACGAGTTATTTAGAACAATGATAAATATTAAACAAAATTGATTAATTGATAATATATGGAATAATGGGAGTAAAATGCATTTAACAAAAACACAACCAATTGTTATAAAATAAGACAATTTTTTTATCGAATTTTATAAAACTTTTTCCAATTGTAATTTAAAATAAATAAAAAATTTTAATAATCATTAGATAAAAAATATTAATTTTAGAGATTTAAACTTAAAGTTTTGAAAACAAAGATATCATGTATTTATCAATATTTTTAATGATGTTATTTGATTATTTTAATAATTAAAGTTATAATAATTTTGAAAATATATAATATAATTAATAGAAAAATAAATGTTTTGATAAAATACAATAAATAAAGAAAAATTAAAAATTAAAAAATGTAAACTATGTAATTTAAAATTAAAAATGTAAAAATTGATTTACCACAAGGACCAAATATGTAATTTTCTCAATTACCTTTTTGGAAGATTTAACCCTAAGTTTAACAAAGTTGGATGGAGGGACTATAATGGAAGCAAAAGAGAAACCATAGGACGAAAAAAGCAATTTTAAAAGACCAAGGACTAAAACCGTTATAAACATTAAACCACATGGACGAAAATCATAGTTTACTCTAAAAACTAATACGAATTATAATAAAAATTTATAATCGTGGTAAAAGGTAATAGTTTTGTGTGTAACAAGACGAGATCTTGAAAAAAACGTAATATCATAAAAAATAACTAGAAATGTATCCTCGCAATGCAGCGGGTTTCTGAAATCTATAACTCGAACTCTCGATCATTATTCATACTTTTTGTTAGTCTTTTTTGATTTTATTTTACGATTTTGAGAAAACCTAAATTTAAAACAAAAATATATTTTAGTTTAGTTTAATTATGTTTTTTTATAAAAAATAATAATAAAGTATTTTGTTACGGGTCAAAAAATTGTTTAATTTAAATGATAAGTATATTTAAGATATTTTATATTTAAAATTAAAAAGATAACGTACTTCAATAAAAAATAAAAATAAGGTGTTTTATCTCGAATTTTCTTATATTTATCGGTTAGTTATATCAATAGTTAAAATTTTTAGATATTTTAGAAAATAAAAATAAGTGCTTATCTGCAGTTAGTTACACGAATTCAAACATTGAACTTTTATAAGTTGTACTTATGTTTAATCAATTTGTACTTTTGGATTTTAAGTAATATGCATTAATAAGTGGTACCTAATGCATAAAAACTAGTTTTTAAGAGTTTAACTTAAATGTTTTATAATATAATATAGATATATTAGTTAAAATTCAAAATTACAAGTTAATGAAACGTAATTATAACTTATTAAAGTCTCATGTTTTTATTTGTATAACTAACTGCAAATAAACATATTAAATACAGGATAAACACTATGAGATAAACTACCTGTTTTATTTTTTATTAAAATATATTTATTAGATCAATGCAGTTATGAGATTATAACTAATATAAATATAGATATATTAAGAGCAAATCATAAAATAAATATTGATAATAGTAATATTGATCGTCCAATAAATATAAAAAATAAATATTGATAATAGTAAATAATATTGATCAAATCGTCCATTAAATATAAAAAACAAATATTTATACTAATAAATGAGTATCCATTTCACAAATAGATGATGATATGAGATACTGTACTTGGATAAGTTGTACCAATGCATTATGAAATTGTAAATTAAGTAATTGACTTTAATTAGTTGTATTTTGTGCTTAAAATGTTGTAATTAAGAGTTTTTTATGTCTCTTTTATAATATAGTATAGATATAGATTAAATTATTATATAAATTAAAAATGTGTAAAACAATTAACTTAGGATTTACGTTTATTGGAATAATTGATCCAAAATTGGTAGCACCGAATCATGTGCATCTTAGCATGGGGATGCTATGAAAGCCTACACCACATGTGATGAAACCTCTTAATTATATATGTGTACGATATTACCAAGTCCAAATGCTCCATCGAGGATTTTTTTTTAAGAAAATTCATTAATAACGTTTTTAATTTAATTTGAAAAAAATAAATAATTGATTTTTACTAGTAAACTTATATACTAAATAAAAGGTTATGAATGTTAGTCTTTTATCAATTAAATTTGAACCACTTTTTCTAGATGTATATTAATAAGAAAGGCTTCTCTCTCGGATCCCTTTGCTTTCGAAGATTCAAGTTCGATTTCCAGTGCAAAAGTTTAGATGTGGCACGCGTCTTTGTTGACAGGTTTATGTGTGGTTTGAAGGTTCCGAAATGTAGTTGTTTTTTTTTCTCGAGCATTCCCCTTCGCATTGGATCTTGCGTTCGAAACTTAGTACGTTGTTGTCCTTTTCTTAGGTCTACAACAGGTGCAAGAATTTAAGGTCTCGTAGTCGGAGCGATGCTACAATCTCGGTAGCTCAGGGACGGACCAATAAATTTTTTCATACGGTAACACCATATAATATAGACAAAAAATAATTACAAAAAACACCGTTTTTATCGACATGTCTTCATCTTTTTACCGACGTTCAATATTTTTTGATGTATTTTAGCCTAATTCCACCATTTCGAGGGATTTTAAAGGGTTTTTGCTTGATTTCGATGGATTTTTAAGTTTTTTTTATCGATTTCGAGGGATTTTTTTCGGTTTTTTTGATTGATTTCAAGAGTTTTTTTTTTGGTTGATTACAAGGTACGGTTACACCTTCTTGAACCTTCCAAAATAATACGGTAGCACATTCCAAAACGATACGGTTGCACCTTTAACGAACCTAAAAATTTTACCCTTCGCCGAATAAAATCATACGGTGGCACGTGCCACCATATCTAACACACTAGGTCCGTCTATGGTGTAGCTGTAAGCCTGTAAGATCCCACATCGGTTGGGGAGGGAAATTAAGGTTGCCTTGTAAGCTTCTGGATACCTCCTCGATCAAACGCGTTCTAAAAAATCGTGAGTCCAAGTGTGGACATAATGAACAATATTTGGTACGGATGGTAAGATCCCACATCAATTAAGGAAGGAAACTAAAGTTATCTTATGAGAGACTTAGATATACGTTTTTTGTCCTTAGACCTTGTTATTTGTTTTGTTCTTTTCAATTTGTTTGTTGCGTATCGAAAAAAAAACAGTTTTATATTGAAATATTTATTTTCTATACTTGAAAAAAAATCTAATGATTTTTTTTTGTATATTTTCACAATAAAAAATAAATAAATCAGGGAGTGGGGGACAAAGGTTTCCAAATTTAGATCCCTAGGCAGGCATATAAAGAATGGTGAGTGAGTGAGTGAGTTCATGCAGCTGTATTGGGTTGTACCAAGGTGTACTGTTATGTAATGCATAAATGCATGCACGTGAATCCCAAACTCCAACACATCGGAACATCCCTATGCTTATGTATATGATCCCTTTTTGAGGTCTGCGAATATTCATACCAGTGGGTTGTTTATACCCCACTCAACCCATTTTTACAAGTAGAATTTTTTAATATATATTATAAATTTAGATTGAGTTCTGGTGAAAAGTTGAGGTTAACGTGAAAAGTATCATCCGTTGGCTGAGAAATGGATGTACATAAGGATGAGATGTACTAAGATAAGATGAACCGAGATGCACTGGTTCAATTCCTTTCTAAGCCGTAATTAATGGGAGGGCATCTGATTAAAAGTGATCAACGTTCAGATCCACTTCTTACGATTCTCACGTTAACCTTAACTTTATGGAGATTTGGTGTTATCTCTTCCTATTTTATATGGTGTTATCTCTTCCTTTTTTATAGCCTTTCTTTTATTCTGTTTCCTTGTTTAGCGGATTTCCTAGGCCTTTATAATCCTCTTGTTTGCTTTGTTTTTCTTTAATCAATTAAGCAATAAAACGAATTCTCTTGACACCATCGAATTCTAGATGGTATCAGAGCGGTTCTAAGACTTCGATTCTCGCCATCCCTGTTACGATGGCCGGAGACGAAACACCAAAACCCACTGGAGAAAACGCCATTGATCACAATTCACCCTACTATCTTCATCCGTCGGACTACCCAAAACAACTTCACGTCAACGACGTCCTCACAGACAGCAATTATGCCGACTGGTCGCAGGAGATGACCAACTTTCTCCTCGCCAAAAACAAAATAGAGTTTGTCGATGGAACAATCAAGAAGCCGGAAAAAACGTCCTCGAAGCATATGTCGTGGCTGCGATGTGATGCGATGATAAAGGGGTGGCTCACCACCGCCATGGAAAAGAACATCCGAAACAGCGTAAAATATGCAGACACATCTGCAGAAATATGGGCAGATCTCCTCGAAAGGTTTGGCAAAGAAAGTGCTCCGAGAGCGTATGAACTAAAACAACAAATCGCTACCACTCGACAAGATGGATCTTCGGTATCAACATATTACACCCGTCTGCGTTCTCTTTGGGATGAAGCTCAGTACGTACAACCTTTTCCTCGTTGCTGTTGTAACCTATGCACCTGCAACCTTGGAAAGAAGATTACGAACCATCTTGAGAAGGAGCATCTCTATGAATTCCTCATGGGCTTAGATAACGACTTCAATGTTATCAAAACCCAGATCCTTGCAACAAAACCCACTCCTAACCTAGGCGTTGCTTATCACATGGTGGCGGAGGATGAGAGACAAAGGGCCATCTCGAACGAAAAAAGGACAACAAATGATTCCGCTGCGTTCAAGGCATTCCAGAAACGTGATTTCACTTCTCACCAATCTAAAGAAAAACCTGGTGCCAAACCAGGAAAGGAAGGAAAAGATAATGAACATTGCACCTTCTGCGGACGAGATGGGCACAAGCGAGATGGATGTTTCAAGTTGGTTGGCTACCCAGATTGGTGGCCCGGGAAGAAAGGAGAAAAGGTTAAAACCAAAGCATCATGCGTTAAGACCGGGTCAAGCGCTATTCCTGGTTTGACCGATGAGCAGTACCGCATGTTCGTCAAGCATTTTTCTGGATCCGGTGACAACGCTGAACAAAAGCCTGTTGCTTACATGACAGGTAAAAGGGACGAGGATGATGACTGGGTTGTAGATTCGGGTTGCACCAAACATATAACTCATCGTCCCGATCTTCTTGAAAATAAAAGAAAAACCAACCTCGAAGCATCGGTGATTATACCAAACGGTGATGCCATTCCTGTTGAAGGAAGAGGTGAGTATACCCTTTCAGGGGGAGTTAAAATAAATGGGGTTCTTTATGTACCAAATTTTAAGTGCAATCTCCTTTCCGTTAGCCGATTGAGCAAAGACTTGCAATGTGCCATAACTTTTTTCCCGACTTTTGTGTCATGCAAGGGTTACTCACGAGGAGCTTGATTGGAGAGGGTAGATGCCAAGGGGGGTTGTACCGGATGAGCGTCATCAAAGAAGATAGAAGAGCTATGATGACTACATCTGAAATTTGGCACAAGAGGTTGGGTCACGCATCAAAGGGAAAGTTATCGAATGTAGATTTTCTTAAAGGTAATTCTGTTGAATCTAGTAGTAGCGTTTGTGATTCTTGTGCAAAGGCTAAACATGCCCGAACACCTTTTCCAGTTAGCATAATAAAAACTTGTAATTCCTTTGAGTTAATTCACTGTGATATTTGGGGTGGTTACCGAGTACCATCTTACACACGGGCAAAATTTTTCCTCACCATAGTAGACGATTACAGTAGATCGGTATGGATCTTCTTAATTAAACACAAAAGTGATGCTAGCGAGTGTTTAACAAATTTTCATAAAATGGTCGAAGTGCAATTCGGAAAACAAATCAAAAGAGTTAGATGCGACAATGGTGGCGAGTTTATGTCTAACTCTATGATCGACTTTTATAATAAAAAGGGGATCCTATTGGAAACAACCTGTCCACACACCCCACAACAAAATGGGGTCGTGGAAAGGAAACATAGACACCTCCTTGAAACAGCCCGGGCATTGAGATTTGAAGCAAACCTTCCAAAGAAATTTTGGGGAGAGTGCATTTTAACCGTTGCGTACATTATAAACCGTCTCCCTTCCAAGGTCATCAAGAACAAAACGCCTTTTGAGCTAGTTTGGAATCAAAA
Source organism: Arctium minus (assembly GCA_954870635.1). Lineage (NCBI taxonomy): Eukaryota > Viridiplantae > Streptophyta > Magnoliopsida > Asterales > Asteraceae > Arctium > Arctium minus. The sequence continues at coordinate 15,076,658 of OX941082.1, forward strand.
GCCGAAGTATGAACACATGAGAATCTTCGGTTGTTTAGCCTACTACAAAAACACCAACACCAATGGAGACAAATTTGAAGAGAAAGGCAAACCAGGGGTATTCTTAGGCTACCCCCAAGGAACTAAGGGATATAAAGTCTATGACATTGAAAGCAAGAAAATTGTGGTAAGCAGAGATGTTCACTTCTGTGAAGACAACTTTCCTTTCAAGAAATTCGAACAAATTAGTGAGACCAATGATGGGCCTGAGCCCATTAAACTTCCTGCTAACCCAATATTTGATGATCCGGTCATAACTCAAGTTAGCAAACCCAATGTGAGAACTGAGGAACATGAATACCATAATGTCACAGAGGGTGTGCAGGCCACCAACCAAGAAACTGATCCGGGTATTGAGCCAAATATCACCAACCTGAGTTCCCAACAAGAAGAAAGTGAGTCAGTGGAACAACCCATTCTTACTGAGCCAAGGAGCAAAAGAACTCGGTCTCAACCAACACGGTTCAACGATTTTCTTGTGAAGCTCCCCCCTTCGGTCGATCACTCACAATCCGTTTCCAATCACGCTGCCTCGACGGTACACCCCATCTCTCATTTTGTTTCATATGATAATTTTTCTGATTCACATAAAGCCTTCTTAACGGCCATCAGTTCTCATGATGAGCCGAAGTGTTTCCAACAAGCTGCACAGGATAAACGGTGGAGAGAAGCCATGCAAAATGAGATTAAAGCTCTTGAGAAAAATGGAACGTGGACACTTGAATCCTTACCCGACGGGAAACGAGCCATAGACTCTAAATGGGTTTATAAGAAAAAGTACAAGTCGAATGGCGAGGTCGAGAGATATAAAGCGAGACTTGTCGCCAAAGGTTTTACACAAATGGAAGGCGTGGATTATCATGACACTTTCGCTCCGGTCGCTAAATTGGTGACCGTTCGAACCTTATTATCTGTTGCCGCCAAGAAAAATTGGATTATTCACCAACTAGATGTGAATAATGCCTTCTTACATGGAGATTTAGATGAGGAAGTATACATGAAGATTCCTCAAGGTTTCTTCAAATAAAATGAGACTAGAGTTTGTCGCCTCCGCAAATCTCTCTACGGTCTCAAGCAGGCATCAAGAAACTGGTACCAAAAATTCACCAAATTTCTAATCGGTCTGAGTTTCCAACAGTCAAAAGCTGATCACTCCTTGTTCACTCGTCAAAAGGAAGACTCCTATGTTGCCATTCTAATTTACGTGGACGATGTTATCATCGTCGGGAATGATCGTGTGAAAATTGAAGATACAAAGAAGCACCTCGACAATGAGTTCAACATCAAGAATCTAGGACCCTTAAAATACTTCCTTGGCATCGAGGTTGCAAAAACAGCCGATGGTTTGGTTTTGAGCCAACGGAAATATACTATAGACATTCTCGATGATAGTGGAATGTTGGGATGTCGCCCTAGTGCCTTTCCTTTTGAACAAGGATTAAAACTTGATAAGGGAGAACAGGAAGAACCGGTTGATGCCAGCCAATATAGGCGTCTGATTGGCAGACTGTTATATCTCCAAGCCACTCGACCCGATATCACTTATGCGGTCAACGTTTTGAGCCAATTTGTCGCCGATCCAAGACATAATCACTTGGAGGCAGCACACCGTGTTTTGCGGTATTTAAAAGGAACACCAAGACAGGGTATCCTTCTACCGAACAAAGAAGAACCTGTCTCGACTGCTTACTGAGACTCCGACTGGCTTGGTTGCCCTTACACGCGACGTTCCAGAACTGGGTATATTCTCCTCTTAGGTGGTGCTCCCATTTCATGGAAGACCAAGAAACAGTCGGTTGTCTCCCGGTCCTCAGCGGAGGCTGAATATAGGGCCATGGCCTCCACGGTTAACAAGGTTCTATGGGTTCGTTGGTTGCTCAAAGACCTACAGGTTTACCTTACTTCTCCTACAACTATGTTCTGTGATAACCAGGCGGCGAGGCATATTGCCAATAATCCCGTATTTCATGAACGGACGAAACATGTTGAAATGGACTGTTTCTTTGTTTGCGAAAGGGTTGATTCAAAAGAGATTGTGACTATGCCGATTGACAGCAAGATGCAGCTTGCGGGCCTACTTACTAAAGGGCTCGGAACTCAGCAGCTACACTCGTTACTTAGCAAGATGGGCATTCAAGATTTACATGCTCCATCTTGAGGGGGAGTATAGAGATTTGGTGTTATCTCTTCCTATTTTATATGGTGTTATCTCTTCCTTTTTTATAGCCTTTCTTTTATTCTGTTTCCTTGTTTAGCGGATTTCCTAGGCCTTTATAATCCTCTTGTTTGCTTTGTTTTTCTTTAATCAATTAAGCAATAAAACGAATTCTCTTGACACCATCGAATTCTAGAAACTTGACACATGATCCTTCGCCTTATAAATTTTGATGTTTGTTTTGGGATATTAGAAAATATAAACGATATAAACCGAAAAATGGAAAAAATTCGTCCTTCAAATTCAATCGAAATTAAAGTCTTTCAAAGCAACCAAAAAACTTTAAAAAAAATCCGTTATGAATTCGCCACAGTGTTACTTTTTTTTATAATAATATGGAACAATGTTACTAGCCTTTAATCCACCTTAAAGGTGCATCCACTCAACAAAATTATGAATTCGCCACAATGTTCCTTTTAATTTCTATATAGTCAAAATTTCACTTGCTACCAATTAGATATTGGATACAAAGTTAGTAATCTCCTTCAACGGTTCAACTTATATTAGGCCAGTGTCATAACAAAAATTCGTTCATCTCGATAATCATATATAGAAATTTGTATTTTAAAATTTCCTTATTTGGTTTTATTGATGCATGACAAATTTCTAGCTTCAAATAAACATTGTAAACTTATGTTTATTCTGATAGAAAACCATTGGAAAGAGTTGGATTCGTAAAATGTTTATTTAGTAATTAATTAACATTTTCATGACTCTTGTATACAATCAAGTGAAAGAATGCATTCCAACTTAATATTAAAAAGAATCTTAGATGGGATATAAGTAAAAGATTGAACTCAAAAGTGCAAACACCTTAAGCAACAATTTGCTCTTTTATCTTATAATATCCTTATTATAAATAGTTTTTTATTTTTATTTTTTATGAAGACTATTATATATAGTAGTTAGTAACAACAATGTCTAGAATATTAATCAAAATATTCATGGGTTGACTCGTCTCACTTGTTCCCCACATGTCAATGGCATAAGCAATTCCATATACATACATACACACACACATATATATATAATACGGGTTGGGTTCCGTTAAGAAGTGGAGTTAACGGTGAGAAGTGTGAGAAGTAGTTATCAACCGTTGGATGAGAAATGGACACACATTAGGATGTGATGCACCAAGATAAGGTGCACTATATCAATTCCCTTCGAAGCTGCAATTCGTGGAAGTGCTTGAGATTAAAGGAGATCAACGGTTTAGATCCACTTCTCATGTTTCTCACTGTTAACTCAACTTCTCACACCATCATTCGTCTATATAACAAATCATATTTATTTTGGCTGTAGCAAAGACCAAAATAATGTTATTTTGTTTAATGGACATCAATTTTTTGAGTAGTATATCTAACTATCTATATTGCATATATATATATATATATATAGTATTTATACCTATAATTAAAAATATTTTTTCCCTTTTACATACAACATTTCTATCCAATTTTACATTATAATTTTTTTTTGTGTGTGAAAATCTTTATTTGTTGATAAAATGATAGATAAATATCGTTTGTATTTACAAACTATGACATAACAACAAAATAAAGTTGTTGATTGAAATTCTATGAGAGGCTATTTTTCTAGCAATAAATTTACCAGTATTTTTTTCCAAGATATGATCAATATTAAAAACAAGACGATTAGGACCATCTTCAATGATATAAAAAGTCTTGTTGATGTTCCAACCCGCTCTTGCAAGTCAATGATGGTAAAAAAGAGGTATCCTTACCATAGTTAATCTAATATGCATTAGGTGCCACGAGTTAGCTTTATTAAGTCCATTTGCCATCTTAGAAAATTTGTTGAACAAAGACGGGGTGTTCGTGGTTCGGTTTGAACGGTTTAACCCCCAAACCACAAACCAAATCACAATGACGGTTTTGGAAATTTTCCAAACCGAGCGGTTTGGCAGCAAATTACCAAACCGGCAAACTGGGCCAAAAAAGAGTGGTCTGATATGACTAGTTTAGGCGGTTTGGACCTATTATGGGCTTAAAACTAAAAAACATAACATTTATTCCAAAATTAAATTTCTGTCAATATAACATTATTAAAAAATATATAATACCGAGTTATAAAATAAATATATATTTCTAAAATTTAAAAAGATTGACCATTTTTTTTTAAAGTTAAATAAGTCTATCAACAATAGTTGAAATTTTGCAAACATTGAGCAAGTAGAAGAACGACTTGGAATTTTGGACTTTGATTTTTGACGAATTTTGGAATTTTGCACGAATAATTGAGAAGTGAAAACTAAAAATCTAATATCTTAGACAAACTTTTTTTAAATGGGTCATAAAAGTTGAACATGCATAATGAAAACTAAATATAATTAGTACATGTGTATTTTGGCAATGGGTTTCATCCAAACCGCTAAAAAAAACTTTCAAACTGCATACCAGATTGGACCAAGAGATTTGACTATTTTTCAGACCTGATTGGACCGCTCAAACCGACAAAAACAGTCTTATTTTATTTGATTTGATCGGTTTGACCGGTCCAACGGTTTGTTTTCAATACATCTAGTCAAAGTATATACAATCACTGATATTAATATGTTGAAAGATTTGATGAGGGAGGGGTTGATTAAAATATATATATTTCTTGTCTTTTCCTAATAATATTATGTAAGCTGATCCTGCATTTGATCCTGCTAAAACTTCCTTTGATCATCATACACTTCCTTTACATGATCCTGCTAAAACTTGTTAGTTTGGATTTGCACAACAACCTAAAAGATTATTTTTCAAAAAAAAAAAAAAAGAAGAAGAAGAAGAAGAAGAAGATAGTTATGGCTAATAATTCAAGTTGTTAAATTCTTCATCTAATTATCTTTCTTGCTCTACCGGCTTACGGTACAAAGATTTATGCACCACAACCGATTATTTGTGTTTACTTTTCGAAGCATTTGATAAAGATTCAACCACTTGCAATAAGGATTTGGCCTTTGGGTCTCCTCTCCAAAGCTCACAAGTTTATGTCCATCCAAGGCCACTTAGGATTTTTCTGGTTTTTCTCCAGGGACACTATAGGATTAGTAGAGGTGCACACAACCTGATCTATACACACATTGTTAACAAAAAGACGAATGATTTAGCCAAAAACCTCAAGTAAGAATCTATCATTTTTTGAATCATATATTAAATACAATTATGTTCGTTACTCTTTTGGTTTTTTCATCCAACACAAAAGTGTTACATGGAACAATCTTCTCTTTTGCACTTATTGAGTTACAAAAACCCACAAAGAGACTATCCCTCCCCCAGATCATAAAATCAGATTTAAAGCATGAATGATATGACTTATGGTGATTTTATTTCTTCTAGCAAGATAACTTTTTTGGTGAAACAAATGGACATGTCTAATGGGACCAAAACATTGTTGTCATAATTGTTGATGTATTCGTTTGTTAAGTGGAAGTCATCATCAAATGTATCAAAAATAACCAAACCTATAGGAATAGGATGAACCGTCCACCAATAGATGTTCCTAAACATTTAGGCAGATCGAAAACTCCTAGTGACAAGACTTCTATCGATGGGTCTCTAGTATGTCACAACCATAATCAAGAATTATTAAAGTTTATATATACTTTTATCTTCAGATATCATGGTTTCTCAATGATATTAGTTATTAATATAAACATAATATATAAATTCAAACCAAATATAATTAGGCTTTGTTTGGCAAACTAACTGATTAACTAATTACGTTGAAAAATATAAAATGACCAAAAACAATATGTTACAAAAATAGCGAGTTTAACATTTTATATTATATTTAGAACAAATCGTTCATAATATAATATGTCTAAAAAACGGATGATAAAGAAAATTAAATAATATAATATGTTAATTAATAGAATTTTAATTTGATTTATATATATATATATGTGTGTGTGTGTGTTATATAAAATTTGGATTTGTATAACCAAATACGAATTTTAGAAAATATGTGTTAAATGATAGTTTTAGATAACCATTACATATAATATGAATAAAAATAAAGTTTGTCAACCTTATATATCTTACTTAGTTAATAGTTTTTCAAAAAATAATAATTAAATTAAATATTTTATTAAAAATATTTATCAAATTTTTATTATTTATGAAATAAAAGAAATATAATTTTTACTTTTATGTTATTACAATTTTTTTAAATGTTATATTTGTTTTTTGATGACTAAGTATATTGAATAATTATGATATAAAAATAATTAATAAAATTAATAATAATTCTAAATAATTAATAACTAGTATTAATAATAATTTCATTAATAATATTTAATGAAATTTTATCAATTAAAGTTAGTTAATAATTTGAAACTAATAATTAATAATAATAATAAGAGTAAATTATGGATTTGGTCCCTCATGTTTGACGATTGTTACGGAATTGGTCCTTTATTTTCATTTATTACATGATAACCCTCCAAGTATGCATTTTGTTACGGAATTGGTCCCTCGAGCTAACGGACGTCTAATTTCTCTGTTAAGCACGAGGGTGTTATGGTCATTTTACCTTATTTAATTTATTTTACCATTTTTTAAATCTGGATTATTCTTGGTGTTCATGTTCTTCATCCCTCTCATCAACACCTTTACCATGTATAGCTTCAGATAACGATCAAAAGGATGTTCATCTTACTATCAATCCGACACTCGATGCTATTAAACGAAGTCGAAGAACCATAAAGGAAAACGACCACTGAAACTAACGAAGAAACATTCATGAAACAACCAAAAATCAAAGCACCAAAAGTAGAAGAAAAGCAACAAGACGCCATTAACATATCTGAGAGAAAGATCGAGAGAAGAGATAGAGAGAGATCGAGAGAAGAGATTGAGATAGGAGATCTAAGAGAAGAGAGAGAGAAGATCTGATAGAAGAGATCTGAGAGAGGAGATAAAGATCGAGAGAGAGAGAGAGAGAGTGTGTGTGTGTAAGATATGAGAGAAGAGATATCTGGCGACTTCATCTTGTTCGGCGACTTCGTCTTCTCCCCGTGGTTTGTGACATGAAATGGATCCTCAAAAACCTCATAAATCAAGTGATGAATGTTCAGATCTCGATCCATTCTCTCTCTCTCTGTGTGTGATCTCTATCCTTTCTCTTCTTTCAGATCTCGATCTGTATATCTTCTCTCGATCTCTATATCTCTCCCAAATCTCTATCCCTTCTCTTCTCTAACAAATAAGTTTGATTTAGATTTTTTTAAGTGGGTTTGATTTTAGTTATTAAATATGGGTTTGATTTAGGTTTCAGTTTTAAATATAGATTTGAGTTAAGTTTCTAGATCTGGGTCATTCTTGATGTTCATTATGTTATTATTGTAGAAGATGAAAATTCAAGAAAAAGAATTATATATAATTAAAAAAATGGTAAAATAAATGAAAAATAAGGTAAAATGATCATAATACCCTCGTGCTTAACGGAGAAATTAGATGTCGGTTAGCTCAAGGGACCAATTTCGTAACAAAATGCATATATGGAGCATTATTATGTAATAAATGAAGTTAAAGAACCAACTCCATAACAATCGTCAAACGTAAGGGGCCAAATTCGTAATTTACTCTCTCTCTCTCTCTTTTTTTTTCTATTTGCTTGTTATGACTATATTTTGACAGGGATAAGTACTTCCAACCTTCTATAATGTTGACTTAATTTGTTTGTATGTTATATATGTGTTTTTTTATGTTAAAAATCATTTTCCATGATAAAAAATGAAGAAGAAAGAAAATGTGTTGAATCCAATCTATCAATTTGATTAGACTCCTATGTTTGACCTATTATAAAGATGGAGGGAGGTTACGGGTAAACCTCAAAAAAATGGAAAACTAAGGGGTCGTTTATCTAATGCTTACCCGGAAAACGCTTACCAATAAAGCTCGACACACTAACTTGTTTTACCGGGTAAGATTTTAATCATTACGATGGTATATTATACAATAATTTACCCGGTAAGCGCTTACCCGGGTAAGAGTTGTCACTCTCTCTTACCGGGTAAGACTCTCTTCATCCTTATCCTCGTTCTTACCAGGTAAGATCCTATCCGTTTGTCATATTCATCCACTATGGTAAATTCCCCGGTAAGCACTTACCGGGTAAGCATTTTGTAAACGACCCCTAAGAAACACTCTAGTAGTTCTTCATCTAGAGGTATGTACTTGTGCATGCAAGTAATTAAGTTATTTCTTGGTTTTTATGCACATATGCATTATGCATTCATATACATGTGTGCATGTTACAAATTACTTGTATGCACAAATGCATACCTTTCCAGATGAAGGGCTATAGGGTGTTCCTTAGTTTTCCGTTTTTTTTTAGTTTTCCCCTGAACATAACTCCATAAAGATGTATGCATATATTACACAATATAAGAATTCTAGAAACACTTTTATCCATTTAACCTATATTTCATCTTAACTTGTTAGTCAATTTGACTTAACTCATACATTTTATCATCTCTACCGTTTATGAACAAAAAATCACATTTTAATGGTAAAACTTTTGTTGCATGTTTACTGACGTATCGAAGACAATCTATTGAAGAATGTGACAAAAACCTTAGGCCCCGTTAAGTTTGGTTTGTAAGATTGGATTGAATTTAGAGAGATTTGGAATTAAATTTCATTCCAGTCTTATGTTTGGTTTAAAGGATTTTATGGATTTGAAATCCCATAAACATATGATTTTGAAATCCTGCAGCGGTGGTTGGTATTTCATGGGATTTCATTGGATTTATATGTATAATAGTGTTTTAAAATATGGTAAAAACATTTGCTTTGTAATGATCAATTAGTAAAAAGGGAATATAATTATTTGTAATTTGTTTTTAAATAAATGACATTCAATTTTATTTCAAATCCTACAAACCAAAACACCAAATATTCCAAATCCTTCTAAATCCAAGTATCTCTGTTGGGTCATCTGAAGATTTGAAGATGACCTCCTGATCTTCCATCTTATATCATCTTACTTAGAATATGTTTGAGGTTCTTTTAGCATCTTGGTTTCTATACAAATGTTCGGTGAAGTCGAAGATCAGCCGAAGAAGACAGAGAAGGAGAATATCTTTCAAAGCGGATTGAAGATAGACTCCTCAGCCTAAAGCCAAGTATGCCTACTTGATCAACACCATTGGCCAGGATGGTGCCGATCTCAGTCTTCAGGAGCCGAAGACCTCTTCGGCCGAAGACCTCTTCGGCCGAAGACATCTTCGGAAGCCGAAGATTTCTCAATCTTCGGAAGCCGAAGACTTCTCAGTCTTAGGAGTCGAAGACTTCTCAGTCTTAGGAGCCGAAGACCTCGGAGCCGAAGACCTCTCAGTCTTCAGGAGCCGAAGAACTCTTCGGCAACCGAAGACTCCTTAATCTTCAAGGTCTGAAGATTTCTCCAACACATTGTACTTTTCTGACAAAGTATATTTGTGATATCTTGCATTGACGTGGACCTCATCTGAAGATCAGATAAAGTAAGATTTGTCTCCTACACTCTTTTAAGGAAAGGTCTCTACCATCCTCTGCAGGTCAACACTTCAAGACAAAACACCTCAAGACAAAAGGTACATCCTGTACCTTGCTGAAGACCTGTGTCCATCCCTTGCTCAACAGGTGTCTCATGCATTAAATGCATGAGGCACTATAAATATGATGGATGCTTCAACATGCAAGATCACCCAGCTCTACTACCTTCAAGTTCTCTAAGTGCCTGGCAACTTTCTCTCTACGAAGTTCAATTGTTTTCTAAGTGTTTTACAATTGTTCTTTATTCTCTATGTGTAAGATTGTTTGAACATATCTCATATGTTCTCTTCCGCAACAATCAAAGTTTTCTTTGTGTAATTCTTGATTTCAAATCAATAAGAATTAAATTAAGTGAAAAACTGTGTGTATTGTATTCAACCCCCCCTTCTACAATACTTTGCTTGTTTATTTACTGCTATTTGGGACCAACAAGTGGTATCAGAGCGGTTCAGTTTAACTCAATAAACTAGATCCGCAATGGCAGCCTCTTCTTCTTCTTCTTCTTCTTTAAACAATGCTTCTTCTCAAAACACCACTGCTGTTTCATACGACAATGGCTCTATAGCCAAACCACCAAAGTTTAACCCCAATAACTTCTTCTTGTGGAAAAGTCGTATGATACTCTTCTTAGAAGGAGTTGACAGCAGATATCCTACTATCTTACATGAAGGTCCTTTTCTTCCTAGGGTTTGGGACCGGTACAATGCCAAAAAGGCAGATAAGGGAAATGTTGATGAGGACTCTTCTGAGGAAGAAAGAACTCCAGCAAATGGGAGATACATTGTAAAGGATCCCAGCAAATATAATGATGAAGACAGACGTCTTATAGCTCTTGATACTAAAGTCAGAGCCATCATTGCCCTTTCTCTGCCTGATGAGGTCTATCACTCCCTTGTTAACCTTTCTACCGCTAAAGAAATGTGGTCCACTCTGTGTGTTCTTTATGAAGGTACGTCTGAGGTGAAAAAGAGTAGAAAGATTGCTCTCGTTAGAAAGTATGAACTCTTTTCGTATGAAGAAGGGGAATCTCTCTCAGACTACTACAATCGCTTTAACAGTCTTCTCAATGATCTTAAACTTGTGGGTCGCATATATGATAATGAGGAAGTCTTGTGCAAGTTCATGGACTGTCTTCCTGAGTTTTGGGAAAACATTTGTACTTGCATCAAGTCTACCAAGGATCTTGACTATATGCCACTCACTGCTCTTTATGGCACTCTCTTCAACCATGAGCAGACTAAACTGCTTAGGAAGTCTATCACAAAAGACATTAAAAGCTCTTCTCTAGCTCTTGTCAGTGATTCTTCCAAAAATACTGTGTGTATTCCTCGAATCACCTATCCCTCCGATTCTGACCGTGATAGTCAAGAGGACCCTAATGATCCTTCAGAAGCCTATCTTAGTGAGGCTGATGATGAAGGTGAGGAAAACTCCAGTAACCCTCATTTCTCTTCTAGAAAATCTAAGTTCTCAAGAAAATCATCTTCAACTTTTTCTAAAACCACTCCCTCTGACAAATCAAATGAGGAATGTTACAGGTGTGGGAGGAAGGGACACTTTGCTTCTGAGTGCAGAAGCAGGTCTTCTGATAAATCCAGACTACCCTCCTCTAACCGTACCTCCTCTAGGTTTGTCAGAACCAAGTCTAATTCTTTTCAACCCTCTTTTCAAAAATCAAAAACTTCTGCTCCTTCAAACTCTGACCGTGCTGAAAAGTACAAGGCCAAATACAAGAGAGAAAAGGAAAGGAATGCTCTGCTAGCCAACAAAGAAAAAGGTCTTCTTGCCGAATCTCATGATTGGGCAGATGAACCATCTTCCAAAAGTGACAATCTCTGCTTTATGGCTAAAATAGATGATGCTGATGATGGTGAAACCTCTTCCACCTCCATGGCTCTTGTGTCTGCTGAGTGCTCTACCTCATCCACTCAGGTACATCCATTTTTCTCTCTCTCTGATGCTGAGAAAATTGAAGCCTTTGACTCTTTGATCATTGACTTCTATGAAGCCAAGGATGCAAAGAAGAAGGCAAATGCTCAGATAAAATCTCTTTCTTCTCAGCTACAAATCTGTCTTTCTCAGTTAAAACACTTTGACAAAATCAAGGTTGAGCTTGAAGATTTGAAAACCATAAATTTTACTCTTGCTAAAGAGAAAAATAACATTCTTAAAAGGTTTAAAAAGGAGCAAGAAATTGTGAAAAGGTGGACAAGTTCCTCCAAAAACTTAGAAAGGATTTTTCAGGATCAAATAACTTGTGATGACAAGTCTGGACTAGGCTTTGGAAAATCTGACCTTGAACCTCCATCTGACTCTCATGTTCCTTTCTCTCTTCCCTCATTCTATGAATCTTCTGAAGAGAACTATGACAACTCCAAACCTTTGGACTCATCTGACCCCTCTAAAGATCTCAAGTTTGGAATGTTCATCAAAGCTAAGAGCATTGATTCACCTAATGAGAGTGAGGAAGCCCAAGACTCAAATGACCCTTCTAAACCCATTGTTGAGTCTATGTCTTCCTTAAAAATAAATGAGGGTTCCTCTTCTAAACCCAAACTCTCTAAGACTCCAACCAGAGATCCTCAACCTTCTTCAAGGAAATTTTCTTCTTCTGAAAAAGGAAAATCAGACGTTACCGATATTCCTCCCAAAAGGAAACTTCCCAAGGAAAACTCAAAGAAACCATATTCTCTTCATATCCCTAGACCTCTGATGTTGAAAGAGCTTCATTCCAAGACACATTCTTCTATTTCTTCAGTTGACTCTCGCAAAGGTATCTTGGGTCCTAAGCCTCTTGACTATCCTCTAACCTCTAAGGCCATGAAAATCAATATGACCAGTCATCACAAGGAAGGTGATCAAAGCTCCAAAAAGGTTTTTATCTATAGAAAGTGTTATATCTGTGGTAATACCTTTCACCTTGCTAAGGATTGTCCTATGGAAAGATCTGATAAAAATGCTTCCAAGGATTCTTCCTCTTCTTCTAACTCAAAAGGACCCATTTCCAAATGGGTACCAAAGAAATGACTTCTCTGTGATTGCAGGTGTTTGAGCATTAACAAATCTTATGAAGGAATGTTAGTAGGATATTCTTCTCTTCAAAATCCTACTTGGTCTACCATCTTCAGAGGAAATAGATCTACTCATGTGAAGTTTGATGATCTTAAGTCATCATCTCTTCATGAGATGATGATTGGTGGATATCATCATGTGTTGGTGAAGATTCTCATAATCTTTCATCTAAATCAAATCCATATGTTTCTTTCACCTCAAACACAACCCATCAAAATGGTGACCTACCCATCTTCTCATCTCCAATCCCTAATCTTCAGATAGTCTTCTCTGAAGATCAAGATCTCTCCTTTCTCCCATCATTACATTTCACACCTACCGATCTCATTTCTCATCATATTACCTCTCCTTCCTCCATCATCAATATTTGATATCTCATTCTCGTCTCAACCTCAAACTTCACCACAAATCATCCCACTTTCTCAACCATACATTCATTCTTTACCTATTCCTGTCGATCTTCCATCTATCTCTCTCAAAGATGTTCCATCCAACTCTCTCCTACAACATTCCTTTCTTCCTCAACTAACTTATTATAACGAAAAAAAAAAAAAAAAAATTCCCGTCTACCGAAGGTACTGTTCATCGGCCGAAAAAAAAAAAAAAAAAAAAAAAAAAATCCCGTCTACCGAAGGTACTGTTCATCGGCCGAACAAAAAAAAAAAAAAAAAAAAAAAAAACGGTCTACCGAAGGTACTGTTCATCGGCCGAACAAAAAAAAAAAAAAACCGTCTACCGAAGGTACTGTTCATCGGGAGAAACAAAAAAAAAAAAAACCCTTCGGTGGTACTGTTCATCCACCGAAGATTTAAAAAAAAAAAAAAAAAAAAAAAAACATTTTCGGCTACTGTTCATCGGCTACCGAATTTCAAAAAAAAAAAAAAAAAAAAAAATTTTTTGGTGGTACTGTTCATCCACCGAACTTTAAAAAAAAAAAAAAAAAAATAATTCGGTGGTACTGTTCATCCACCGAACATTATTAAAAAAAAAAAAAAAAAATTTGTATTTTTTTTAATTTTTTTCGGCTCTCTCTCTCCTCCCTCCCCTCTCCCTAGCCGAATCCCCCCCCCCTCCCTTATACCCACCGAAAATCTCTCTCCCCACTCCCTCCCCCCCCCCCCCCTTCGGCTCTCTCTCTCTTCACTCCCTCCCCCCCTCTTCGGCCCTCTCTCCCTACTCGAACCCCCTCCCTTCGGCTCTCTCCTTCTTCCCTTTCCTCACCAAGCCGAACCCAACACCCCCTTAACCTTTTTTTTTCTTCGGCTCCCCTCCCCCACCGAACCTCACCTCCCCCTTATACCTCCCTCAACCCACCGACACCTTCCCCCCCCTTTCGGCCTCTCACACCCACCGAAACCCTTACCCACCAACACCACACCACCCAATTTTTTTTCTGCCTTCTCTCCCTCACTCACCTTTCCTTCGGCTCCCTCTCTCCCTACACCTACCAAAACCAAAAATCCTCTTATACCCACCGACCCCCCCCCCCCTTCGGCCCCTTCTTCGGCCTACCCTACCCACCGAAATCCCAAACACCCCCTTATTACTTCCTTATTCCACCGAATACATCCCAACAACCACCACTTATTTTTTTCGGCTACCATCCTTCCCCCAAGCCAACATTCGGCCGATTCCCCCCCCCCCCCCCCCAAACCACCATTCGGCCGACCCCACTACACCCCACCCTCTTTTCCTTTTTGTCTTTTCCTTTTTCCTTCACTTCCTCCTTTTTTTTAATTATTTCCCTTCCCTAATTTTTTTACTTTCCCATTTTTCAAGACCCCTTCCATTTTTTTTTCTCCTTTTTCTTACAACTCCTACCCCCTCTCACCTTTCCTCCATCTCTTCCTTATCTTCCTTCTTCCCCATAATTTCCCCATCTCTCCCATCTCATTCTATATTTTCTTCCATCTCCTTACAATCCCTCACCGTTTTTTTACCATCCCCCCATCTCTTTCTTTTCTGTTAAAAAAAAAAAAAAAAAAAACAATGTTAAAAAAAAAAAAAAAAAAAGAAAAAGAAAAGAGCCCATTAAAAAAAAAACAAAAAAAAAAAAACAAAGGGCCACTGAATTTATGAGTTTCTTCGTGTCTTTGTAATTTTTCTGAGTGTCAGTACCAATTTTTTTTTCTCTATGTGTTGGTGTCATCATCAAATAGGGGGAGAAAAAAAATTGTTTGGTCTCTAATTGATTTGGTGATGACTCTTCGACCAACACTTAGAAAGTCATGAAGACCCTTTGAACAATGCCTCTCTCTACACCGATCGCCCTCTACTGCCAGGTATGTTCTCCTTCATAAACTCTCCCGATCTACAATGGGGCGATACTAAGGACACTCCGGTGTCCAAAGGTCCCTCAACTGTAGTGGACCCTTCTTCCCCTTTCTTCAGTGACGCCGGCTAGCACTAAATCCTCAACTGCTACTGGCACCGCTGCACTTGCCCAAATGGCCATACCACCGAAAGAACCCTCGGCGGTTACCCAGGTCACACCTCATACCTCAAAGCGGCGGCACTCTACCTCTTCCCCTCCCTCTCCTCTCAAGAGGCTGAGGAAGGTTTCAAGGGCCAAGCCACAAACTCCACCCACCGATTCTCCACAATCGGCAGGTGTTGAAATTTTCCCATTCGGGCCCGGGGACTCTGCTAAACCCAAAGCCACCTCCTTTGTATCCTCACAAAATGATACAATTGTAAAATTGGGGACCCTTATTATTCCCTCATCAACCTTTTCCTTGGTTGATAAGGATGACTTGGACTCCTTCCCTATCCAAGGTGCCTCTTCTCCACCTCACAGCCTATCACCCAGGATTCTCAGTCCTGATGCTTCTGCACGGTCCAAGGATGAATCTGCCCTTCCAGGAGCAGGTTCGGAGGATCCCGAAAATCTTCCAACTTCTTTCTTTTTGAACACCATTAATTAGTTGTGGGGGAGCATGAGCATCTTACCACTCAAGCTTAAACTCTGCTAAAACTAATGGACTATGTGATCAAAGCCACCTGACATTAGTTGAGGGGGAGTATGAATTGAGGGGGAGCATCCAACCACTCAAATTCAAACAATCCCGGCTACTGTCTTCTTCTGTATCTTTGTATATATTTTTTCTTTCTCATTCTTTATTCATTGTATTCGTATGTATAGCTATACTTTTCATTCTCTTGTAAATGTCAGATATACAAAAAAAAAAAAATGGTCTATGTGAAAAGAACCCAAAAAGAGTAAAGATGGGTCAAAATGAATTTATTCAGTACACTCTTTGTTCTATTCTTTAGTATGGATGTCATCCTCAAATAGGGGGAGATTGTTGGGTCATCTGAAGATTTGAAGATGACCTCCTGATCTTCCATCTTATATCATCTTACTTAGAATATGTTTGAGGTTCTTTTAGCATCTTGGTTTCTATACAAATGTTCGGTGAAGTCGAAGATCAGCCGAAGAAGACAGAGAAGGAGAATATCTTTCAAAGCGGATTGAAGATAGACTCCTCAGCCTAAAGCCAAGTATGCCTACTTGATCAACACCATTGGCCAGGATGGTGCCGATCTCAGTCTTCAGGAGCCGAAGACCTCTTCGGCCGAAGACC
Source organism: Arctium minus (assembly GCA_954870635.1). NCBI lineage: Eukaryota > Viridiplantae > Streptophyta > Magnoliopsida > Asterales > Asteraceae > Arctium > Arctium minus. The sequence goes on from OX941082.1 coordinate 15,093,112, forward strand.
TCTTCGGCCGAAGACATCTTCGGAAGCCGAAGATTTCTCAATCTTCGGAAGCCGAAGACTTCTCAGTCTTAGGAGTCGAAGACTTCTCAGTCTTAGGAGCCGAAGACCTCGGAGCCGAAGACCTCTCAGTCTTCAGGAGCCGAAGAACTCTTCGGCAACCGAAGACTCCTTAATCTTCAAGGTCTGAAGATTTCTCCAACACATTGTACTTTTCTGACAAAGTATATTTGTGATATCTTGCATTGACGTGGACCTCATCTGAAGATCAGATAAAGTAAGATTTGTCTCCTACACTCTTTTAAGGAAAGGTCTCTACCATCCTCTGCAGGTCAACACTTCAAGACAAAACACCTCAAGACAAAAGGTACATCCTGTACCTTGCTGAAGACCTGTGTCCATCCCTTGCTCAACAGGTGTCTCATGCATTAAATGCATGAGGCACTATAAATATGATGGATGCTTCAACATGCAAGATCACCCAGCTCTACTACCTTCAAGTTCTCTAAGTGCCTGGCAACTTTCTCTCTACGAAGTTCAATTGTTTTCTAAGTGTTTTACAATTGTTCTTTATTCTCTATGTGTAAGATTGTTTGAACATATCTCATATGTTCTCTTCCGCAACAATCAAAGTTTTCTTTGTGTAATTCTTGATTTCAAATCAATAAGAATTAAATTAAGTGAAAAACTGTGTGTATTGTATTCAACCCCCCCTTCTACAATACTTTGCTTGTTTATTTACTGCTATTTGGGACCAACAATCTCCAATTCCAAATTTTTCCACGAAATCCAAATCCCTCATAACTATTCAGTCAAACCAAACGTCCCTTAGAATTCAAAGTTTAAGGCCATAAACTCTCTAATCAATATCAATAAAATTATTTTAGTTTTGTTTCTAAATGCATTTCTTCTACTTATAAAGTTATAATTACGAGGGAATGGTTCATTTCCTCATCATTTGTGAAAAAACAAAAATTGAACACCTTTATTACTTATTGGCTAGTAGACCTTGACTTAAACAAGATACGTTTAAATTATCATCAACTTTTGAAAGTTGCATGTTTCATAAATTAGTCACAAAAAGGTAAAAAAAAAAAAGAGGCAAAACATGCCTAAAGGGAGCTTGAATGCCATATAGGGTTAAAGTTTAAGGGGGCGTTTGGTTCGTAGAATGATTTCTGATGGAATGAAATATGTCAATGGAATTGGAATCTGGAAGGAATTGGAATGGAATGTTTTCAAGTTTGAACAACAGTTTGGTTGGTAGAAATGTAATGTAATCAGTCAAATGAATTGGAATATGTCTGTTTGGTTTGCAAATGAATTAGAATGGAATTCTGAAAAATGACAAAAATACCCTTTCTTTTATTTTTACTTATTTATTTATATTTTTTTAAATGCCGAGAGAGATAGAGGAGAGAGGAGAGAGAGAGAGGAGAGAGAGAGGGTAGAGAGAAGTTAGAGAGGAGAGAGGGTAGAGAGAGGGAGGAGAGAGAGAGAGGAGAGAGAGGGAGGGGAGAGAGTAGAGAGAGGGAGGAGAGAGGGGGGAGAGAGAGAGGAGAGAGAGTAGAGAGAGGGAGGAGAGAGAGAGAGGAGAGAGGAGTAGAGAGAGGATAGAGAGAGGAGAAAGAGAAGAGAGAGAGAGGAGAGAGAGGGTAGAGAGAGGGAGGAGAGAGAGGGTAGAGAGAGGGAGGAGAGAGAGGGAGGAGAGAGAGAGGAGAGGGAGTAGAGAGAGGGAGGAGAGAGAGGGAGGAGAGAGAGGATAGGGAGTAGAGAGAGGGAGGAGAGAGAGGAGAGAGAGAGGAGAGAGAGGGGAGAGGGAGTAAAGAGAAGGTAAAGAGAGAGGAGAGAGAGAGGAGAGAGAGGGTAGAGAGATGGTAGAGAGATGGTAGAGAGAGAGAGGAGAGAGAGGAGAGAGAGGAGACCAAATCCACATCTGATGGGTTTTAATTTTGTTAAGAGGGTTTGGAGGGTATTTTTGTCATTTTGAGAAAATGCAATGGAATGGAATTCAATTCCATCCAAAATGAGAAGGAATGACCAAATCCTTGATTGAAGGATTTCATGGAATTCAATTTCATTCCTTTGGAAACCAAACAGCAGGATGAAATTTGGTCAATGGAATTGACCATTCCAATTCCATCAAATTCCGACGGATTCCAGCGAACCAAACGCCCCCTAAAATGCTCAAGTTTCCTTCATTGAATTCAAGCATTGTTTGGAAACATCACATGTGAAGATTGATGTCAAATAATGTGACATTTTATGTGACCTTCAAGAGATATGGATTGGTGCCCTTTCCTTCATATCTATTTGCTTTTTTCCAATATTCAATAATTAATTTACTTTTGATTATTACAAAAAAATAATTCTTATTGTTTTAAAAAAAACTCATTTATATCTGTTAGGTTGTCATAAAAAAAACTATTGTATATGTGAAAATTAAAAGAAAAAAAAAAGAACTATCAAAAATTTGCATTTTGTTGCGACCTTTTTCGAAAGCTGACCATGTTTGCAATTTTGCTAGGTATATGTTTACGTGTGGTTATATGTCGGGGGAAAAACTTCAACTAAGGTATTCAACTTTGTTAAGGCAACCTTGGGACAGGAGTTGCTCGACACACTATAAAATTGGATTTTTTTGGAAGATTTCTTTGTTTCACACAAAACATAATGTGGTACCATAAAAAAGTGAAAGTAAGAAACAAGCACGTCGTTGTAAAATAGTTTACGAACTTGAGTAATCAACTTTTTTCGAGCCCATCTCGCGACATGTCGATCCACATAAGTTGAAGTACACACTTCTTTTGACAAGAGCTTGAATAGATCCAATCATACACACTCAATGGACAAAAATTCTCAAAATGTCGTACAAATTTATCTATTTATATACATTCCAAAAAAATCAAGTCCAGAAGCCCATAGACGTGTAGTTATATATATTTATGAAATCTAACTGTAACACCGGTAATTTTTGGTAAGTGAAAGTCAACCCGTACGCTGTTACAACTTGTAAATGATGGGATTTATGTTAAGAAATCACTACTTTAAGTCCCTAGGAGTTCGGGGGTGTTGGTATATAAAATTTCGAGTTTCGGGTCTTGGTACGGGTCTGGCGACTATGACAGTATCATAGTCGCACTGGCAAAGTAGTAGCCAAGGGGGAGTGTTCTGGACACCATGTGCGATTATGTCATGTGACAATGCCATGGCAATGTAGCCTAGTGGTACTATCTTAAAAGTCGGATTTTCAGCCACTCATCTTCATTTATTCATATATCTTTCATTTCTACTCCGTTTTTGGTGATTCAAATTGCTATGGTTTCATTTTTTTAGAGATTTTCAAGGATAGATGGTGAGTGTTAAATTTATTGGACGATCCCAAAGTATTTTGTAGTGGTAAGATTCGCATCTCTTTCAATTTTAAGTTAGGATTTGATATGTTCTTCATTTTCTCGTCTTTTCTCTCCATTTTGCCTTAGATTTTGGATATTTGGAGGTGAAGGAAACACTTCGCAAGTGTTGGATCTAAGGGGGCGTTTGGTTCGCCGGAATCTGATGGAATTGGAATGGTCAATCCCGTTGACCAAATTCCATCCTGATGTTTGGTTACCCATGGAATGGGATTGAATTCCAAATATTCCATCAAACATGGATTTGATCATTCCTTCTTAAAAAGTGATGGAATTGAAATCCATTCTATCCAATATTTTGAAAATGACAAGAATACCCTCATAACAAAGTTAAAAACCTAGCTGCTCTTCTTTTTCAACAAAAATACCCTCATAACAGAATTAAAACCACCAACCATGTCCTGATGCGGTGGTGATATGACATCACCGGTCGTGACGGCCGGAGACATCGGATACAAAGCGAGATGCAATGGCGGAGTGGTACATGATGTCATGGAAGTTAGCCATTTCAGTAGTCTTCATTCGCAACTTCTTTGATTTTTCCTCCGTGAAACATCCAGGAGCGAACCGTGATTTACCGTTATCTGGATCCGAGGTTTCAGTTACAAATTCGTCGGTGGGATTGTGAATGTAGTCTGGATCTGATGACCAACCAAATAACGGTGTCCACCATTTGGCGGAAGAAGAAGCTGAAGCCGCCGGTGGCTTGATCCGACTAATCCGGTTGTTGGAGACGTCGATGATGGGTTGGAAACAAGTGGGGAGAGAAGTAGCCATTGATTCAGGTCAACAGGAAGAAAACAAAAGGTAGATAGATGGAGAGATGACAATGTCGATGGGAAAGAGGATGTACATGTGGCATCTTTCCTTGTTAATTTTATAATTACTTATAATTAAAAAGAAAAAAGAAAAATCAAAATCAAAGAAAGGGTATTTTTGTCATTTTTCAGAATTTCATTACAATTCCTTTGTAAACCAAACAGACAGATTTCAATCCATTTGACTGATTACATTTCATTCCTGTCAACCAAACACTTGGTCAAACCTGATAACATTCCATTCCAATTCCTTCCAGATTCCAATTCCTTTGACATATTACATTCCTTTAGAAATCATTCTGCGAACCAAACGCCCCCTAAGAGTTAGGAGTTGTTGCTTATAGATTCAAGTTTTCAACAAGAAAACTTAAGTTTGGGGTAAAACCTAAATTTAACCTAAATCTAACAAGGTGAGTTTAAGTTGATTTGTGAAAACTATGTACATGCAAAAAATATCCATTTTAAAGTGTTTATGTGGTTTACTTGATAATTATCAAATGTTGGAATATTTGATGAGTTTTACTTATTTGGGATATTTGGTTTTATAAATCTTGTGAAACATCCACGTTTGAGATTTTTGGGTATTTTGATAAATAAATCATAAGTATAAGTATTTTAATGATTTATCTTATGAATGGAGATATTTTGGTATAAATGCGCTTTTAGTGTGTGTTTTGAAGAAATGTTTTTCCTTGTGTTATGGGACATTTTGAAAGAATAAATTGTATAATTTCATTTGGAAAATGATTTATCTCAATTTAAAGTTGTGTTTGAGTTATCCATGTTTGTGGATCATGTTTTTGCATAGACGTTGGTTATTTATGTTTTATTGTATTTTATGACTTTTAACAAATGGTCAATTGATTGGTTGAGCTTAGGGCTCGGTTTTTGACTCTGTTGGGTCTTGGGGACACTTGTCCAACTTTGTCAGCTTAATGTAGAGCTTTGATTATGATTTGCATTTATTGCATCATATTTGAGAATTACATGTTTTGAATGTTCTAGTTCATTCATTTGGAGTCATGTAATGTTTTAGACTGTAATGCAATGGATCCATAGACATAGGAGTCGGATTGTTGTTGTTTAAACGGGATTTTGATCCCTGCCATGTAGTTAGAAATATTTATGATCAACGGAGGACTCACGGTATAGACAGTGGGTGGTTGAACTTGATGACCATTAAGCCATAGTGATTATTACTTCTAGTGAACGAGTGTATATATAATCAACAGATGACTCAAGCAATAGATCGTGAGTGGTTGAACTTGATGACTGTGTGATTCATAATGGAACTCATTAACATAGATATGCGACTTACTTTGTGTTTGGCCATATTCTATGGATACGGGTCTCCCCCGTCATCAAAGTGTGTTATTTTTGTTAGTGTATTATCCATGTCTTCAGAGACATTTTGAGTATGGAGTGTATTCATAATTTATGATAATGAATGATAAACCTTATTCATGTTTTGGTGTTTTGGATAATAAAGTTTTATTTATGTTTTCCATATTTGGTTATTAAACTTTATACAATGTTTGGGTGAGTATTGAGCCTTGCTTTTATGATAAAATGGGTGCTTCGTTCACCAAGTCTTCATCATGGAAATGATAGGTTTGTGGAAAGACGTTTTTTTCATTTTGGGGAATTGGGAGTTAAATAACATTCTTTCAACCGTTTTATATTTAATATAAAAACTTTTGAATTCTTTAGCCATTAAGCCTAACCTTTTTATTTATCGGTATGTGCATCAAGTTCTTGTTGGGGAACAGTACTAGCGACACAAGAAGAGTTGAGTGCTAGATAGATTCCCGAGAAGAGTGTAACTATTGGGTGAAGCCTTCCGTACATTTGGAGATAACAATTGTATATGGGTTTAGTAACACCCGTCCCTATTATAGATCTCGTATAAGGGTTGATTTGTGTCAATTTAATTTAAATCTAAAATTGTTATTTTAGGTGATTCAATTATTGGTGTATTTAGAAAATTTTAAATTAGTTGTTATTTCCAGATTTGAAGGTGTTACACTAACCGTTGGACACTGCATTGAGCCATACTACAAATTTGACTTTGTTAGGTTGCGGACGTCAGAAACCTAACCTTGTCGACACATCAAATGAAATATTAGTACATAAAATGACTTGGACGTTGGTGAGTCGCCAAAACTGACAAGATTGTCAATTATAGATGATTTATCAATATACTTTCTTAAATTCACAACAAGTTGTTTTTCTTTTCCATGATTAAAGTTTAACCATTACTACAATTAAGTACTTGTCGTTATTATTTGTTAAAAATGAATCAAACGTTAAGTTGGCAATTTGTGTGACACATACGTTGTAGTTTTGCAAGCTTTTCGACAAAATCATAAGCAAATGTAAAATTGAGCATGCTTTTTCTTCTGCATTGTCACAAGTACTTGGTTATTTTATAATGAAATAACAAGTACTATTGATGGAAACCTATATCACAATATACATAATAAAAGAAGGAAAGCGACCTTGTTAGGAATGAGCCCTATGTTGCTTCAATTATTGGATCTATACTCTTGTTATCTTGTATGCTTTGAACCTTTCATCCCTACCTGTCTCAATTATAGACTCCTTTTTCTTTCCAACCTCATGTAGTACGACATCCTATCGTCTTTCCTCGTCCTTAAAATTCATTTCCATCAGAAAACTCACTTGATTTTGCGTATGCCATTTCCCCAAAACATCTTATCATTTATAGATTGATTGTACGACTTTGCGTGTCAAAGGATTTTCTCACAAAAAACGTTTAACATATGATCTTTAAGTGAAAATTTCTTACCGACCAACGTCTCCATGTGCGTATTGTTCCCACAATGTAAATTGTGACTTTAAGCGTTAAATTTATTAGTGTCAAATATCGATCGTTCTCATCCTTGACATCAATTCCATTTTCAAGTTTGTACTGCTAGAGAGTTATTGTACAATCGACTGCCTTTTTTCTTTTTCAATGGTCCTTCTGGTTTGATCATCGAACGAACCCTTGATTTTTTAATATTGATTACTTAAAATGGTAACTCTACTATTCAGAGTCGTTACTCATGTTTTGGTTTAATTGAATCATCCCTTAGACTAAACTTACATACTTGATATTAGGCGAATGATCGTGTGTGAAGTTGATGTTAACGTGAGAAGCTTGAGAAGTAGATATGAATCGTTGATTACTTTTAATCAAATGCCCTCCCATGAATTACGATTTAGAAGATAATTGATTTAGTGCATCTCTGTGCATCTTATCACGGTGCATCTCATCCTAATATACATCTATTTTTCATCCAACGGTTGATAACCATTTTTCACTCTTTTCACGTTAACCTCAACTTCTCATTGAAACCCAACCCCTTCATATTATTATTAAAAGATAAATACATGATTAAGTAAATTGTAATGATAGAATTCCATGTTAAAAAAAAGAAAAAAATGAAAATAGGGAAAATTTGGTAAAAGGCTAAAAGAGTAGGGACTACAATTGTAAAATAAAAGTAAGCACGGGCGATTGTTATTTGTTTAATTTCCAGCCACTAGTGCACGTGGCAGCTAAATTTCAGCACAATAGAGAAATAACTTGCACACGTTTCCAAGATGCAGCACCAACACTCACAACCACCAGTGCAATCCGCCGGAAATCTCATCTCTTCTCCACCGGAATCGCAAGGTTCTACGACGGACGCCCCTCCGAAACAAGTAGCTTTAGCTATGGATCGTTTAGCTCATGCTGCTCGACTCATCGCCGACATCAGACTCGGTGCCGACCGCCTCCTCGAAGCGCTGTTTATCGCCGGACAGCAGCCTCACCAGTCCAGCTCCAATAAACCGTTGCATTTGATCATTCAAGAAGGTGCTTCTATGCGACAGTACCTCCAGGATCTTCGAACTATCGGTAACTAGCTAATTTTACAAAGCCATTGTTTAGGGTTTCTGTTTTCAGCGGCTAGCGAACAACCTTTGCCCTAAAGTTTAGTTTGTTCTGTTAATTTTTGTATCCTTAGATTCGAATCTATTGAAATTTTATTACGATTGAAGTTTATTTGTGATGACGATAAACTCGCCCCCTCCTCGGATGCAACTATCTTCACCTGCAAAGCAACGAGGATGAAAGGGCTTGATGATTCTTGGACCCGCCTCCGGCATGGGAATTAGTCTAAGCGCCAAGTAAATTTTTTAAAAACAGTAGATTTGATCCTATTTAAGTATTTATAGATTGTTGTAAAAGTCTTTGGCTAGGCAGGCCTTTAGATGATACAAATTATTTAGGGTAAACAACATAGAAAAACTTTCAACATGGAAATCATGCTTTTGTTCTAGGAAAAATTGAAAATTGCAATCAAGATTTATAACAATGCTATGAGGTAACGTACTAACGTTGGTATTATATTCATAACAAAATCCACAACAGGTTTGAATTTTAAATCTACTAGATTTCATAGAGCATAAGTATTATATTCATAAGTCATAACAAAATCAACAACAGGTTTGAATTTTAAACCTACTAGATTTCATAGAGCATAATTTTATATGCATTCAGGTGACATGGCTTTGGTTAGTAGTGAACCGGGTTCAGTATTGAGTTTACAATCCAAACCTTTTCATGGCCATTTTAACATGGTGTCTAAAAGAACTAAAAGTGCACTATCTCGATGAGATATCCTGAGGGAGGCAGACATTTGCTGGAAGCTAGAAACTATTAATCAGAAATCATGTACTGTTGTTTAGGGACATTTTTGAATTACATGTTGAATGTGTGACTTATCAATCTATTTGCTTTTGTTAGGAAGGCAATTGGAAGATTCTGGAGTTCTCAATGAATCACTTAGGTCAAGAAGTAATTCTTGGGGCCTCCACATGCCTTTAGTTTGTCCAGATGGTGCTGTTGTTGCATATGCATGGAAACGCCAACTTGCTGGTCAGGCTGGAGCATCTGCTGTTGATAGGACCAGGTGTGCCTTAACTACTTGCATATCCCTGATGATTTCTGACTTCTAGTTTTTTGTTGCTTCTTAGCATCTTTACTATCTCAATCATCCTTAGAATAGTTTGTTATCTTCTGTTCTGTAATTGAAGTGTGGGAAAGGTTTCCATGAAGGTCTCATGGTACTGGAACAGTGTGAGCATCTTGTGGTGAATAGATAACTAATATACTTATATATACTTTTTTCTTGATTAGATGAATTTTGTTAGCAAATGTTGCTTAGTTACATTATGAAAGTGTAAAGTAATAGTTTTCTGAGGGAGAAATTTAATTGCATCAAGTTGCGAGTATGCAAATGTTGCAATTTCATGATGACTACATGCTCTAGCAGATTTTTTTTCCAATTATAAGAAAGACCATCTTTTTGGAAAATTTGAAACTTACATTGTATCAACAAAAAATCGAGTCAGCTAAACAATGACTTGTTGATTCAAGCTCCTAGTCTTACTGAAAACCTCTGCCACCATGTTTGCTTGAGCAATATAAGCATTTGAAACCTTTACATTTCTCATTCATGGAAGAGTTCACCAGAATAATTTCTGGCATATACTCTCTACTGTAGCTGGGTGGCATGCATAGCTGTATGAGACAAGATCTATGATGGGTATGTGAGGGTCCCATGCTATTATGACTGGTTCTATCTTGTCAATTATGCTTAGAATTAGGTTGTTTAGAACATACTTTCCCTATCAAGTGGTCCCTCAGCCCAGAGTTGTACCTTAGGTTTAGTAACACTAATAACTTGGGAATGCATTCCCTATCTTTCAAAATTAACACTGGTCCACTTACTTGAGGGCCCTTGTTTTTCTTTTACGCGATTGGTCTTGGAAACTATATTCATTACCATCACAGATATAATCTAGATAATTGTCAACTAGAATGCAATCAAGGATGGCTGGCTTTGTTGCTTCCTTCCTGGTGCTAAAAGTATATTATGAAAGGTGGGCTCTAATTGCAATATGAAGTAGATAGATGGTTAAATAGAGTAATGAAGGAAAAGAGAACCACAAGGACAAATATGGATGAAAGATATTGGCTGATTTGACGAGCTGGAGGAAGGAGGAATAATGTCAAGGACCAGCATATGATGTATGCATTAGAACTTCTTCTACAACTGGAGTCCTTGTGATAGTTATCCTGTTGATTTCTCTGTTGCCGATACCATTAATTTCACATGATTTGCCATCATGGAGAGAGTTCGAACCCGCATATAGGCAGTGATGCTCTCACTATGCAGCCAAGTATGGTAATTTATTTTTGAGATGGCAGGTTTCATGACATTGTTGGAAACTTAATTGAGCATAAGAAATGCAATGTGAACACTCATAGAAATAGACGAGTCCCTATTTCAAAGGAAGGTTCCTTTAATTTTTATGTTTGTTGATTTTACTTGGTTTAAACACAACCCGACCAACCCGAATGGGATGGGTTGGGTTGGGTTGACAATTTTCAAACCGTCAACATGTTGGGTTGACAATTTTCAAACCGTCAACATTTTGGGTTGGATTGTTCAAATGCCTTCAACCCGATCAATCCAACCCATGAGCACCCCTACCTCTATATGTTCACAAATGTGGGAGCTTCCCTTACATAGCACGTAAATTTTTGGATGGAACAAGATACTGACGTACTATATTACTATACAACTATTTTGGACATGCATGATGATTGATGGAGGTAACTATTATGTTCAACAAGAGAAACTAGTAAACTTGTTATTTCACAGAACTGTGTCAATTTCTTTTGTTCCTGCTGTGTTTGTGGATGGACAGAAATGGAAATGTACAAGAATCATGTAATTATAAATTCAAGTTGCTAAAGGTATATTTTAATCAACATAGTTAAAGCAGCAATATTTTGGAAGTAATATGAGCTTCATCATGCATTAACAGACTGAATACATGTCATGCCACATTGCCACTTAAGTACATATAAAAAACAGACGGAGATAATCAGGCTGGACAACCACGAGTTATTGAAATGTTAATGTCCATGACAGTTTGTTTAGTTTCACTGATAGTTCTGGTTGTGATCTTAAAACTTAAAATTTTTATTTCTGGAGAGAGAGATCAACAATATATATAGTACCTTAGGGTTTTATTATGCTTGTGGTATTGTGTGTGCCTTTTAGGGGTTTAATGTGGTTGTGGTTATGTATGTGCATTGCATGTAACTTCTTTACTATTTTTTCTTGTTAGAGCTCGATAACTAAAAAAATGATTGATGAAAAAGCCATTTTGGTCAAAATGAACACCAATCTCTAACCTTTTGCTTTTGATTAGTGTGATTGGAATTCTGTTTGAAAAGCATTTTACTCTCTCCGTTCTCATTCCCCTCCTCATTTGCAGTTTGTTATGTACTTGATTGCTCTATTTCTTGAGTTAGGCCAAAGGGGAGTTATTTATTTGAGTTGAAGGGGGCGTTTATTAGGATCTGACTTCTGGGTCTTGTTCATGCACAATGACTTCTCCAATTTGAATGACGACTAAGAGTTTGTCTTTTAATTTTGTAGGTTGGCTCTGAAGGCATTTACTGATCAAAAGCGACGGTTTTTTCCTCATCTTGACGAGGATTCTGGAAATGAGCCAGTCTCAAAAAAGCATCGTGGGAACCAAACTCCAACCGTGAGTCAACAAGAAGAGTTTAGTGACTTGAGAACTGTTTCAGATGTTTTAACGGAACTGGAGAAAGAAGTTCCAGAAGTCAAAACTTCTACTTATCAACGATTGGATTGGTTAAAGCGAGCTTCATTACTTTCTAGTTCGTCAAGTGAGACTTTGGATGAATCACCAAAAGATCATAATTTTCACAGTTCTAGGGATATCAGACCCGGATCAGGGGGTGCAGTTGTGGGCGATCAGATTGCTGTGATTGAGCTGTTGCTCCCATCTGTATTTAGAGCAGTAATATCATTGCATCCAACTGGTTCACTTGATCCTGATGCAGTAGCTTTCTTTTCACCAGATGAGGTATTCCTACTATTACCACCATAAATCCTGTTTCTCATGCTTAGCTTTTCAAACTAAATCATTTAGATAAGTTGTCAATACTTTGATCGTGCTGCTGCTTTGGGACTTGTAGATGGTTTTGGTATTGTCATCCTGAATAGGATCTTTACTTCACCTTCATGTCTTCACCCAATTTGATTTGAATATCGTATACGTATATTTAAATTTTCGGGAAGAATTGCGGAAAGCTGCACACTATTTCTAATTTGTTACAGTCCAACAGATGACCCAAGTACCATAATAACAGCCTCTTAACCCCTTAGGCCCTGTCTCTGTCCCTGTCCCATGTCGCTCCAAATGTGGATCAGTGAGTTTTTCCTGCCCCATGCCGTGCCAAACATGGAACATTGAAGTTTGTCCTGTCCTGTTCAGTTCAGTCTCATGTACCAAACACAGCCATTAAACTACAAATTTCTGTCGGTGTGCTTTTACTCGCTTCATTTAGTTGAAGTTTGATTTGTAAGCAAACCTGCGGAAGTGTTTGTGATATATGAATTCCATTGCTCAGATTCTGACATTTACCAGTAGAGTTACAAGTTCCTAAGGCATAAAATCTCATCTTTCACAACACAAATTATATCATATGCACAACAAACGCATTTCTACTTGTATGATTCGTGTGCTCAAAAAATTTCGAATTTCACCACTCAACACAAATTACAATACAAAAGCACTTGTATGTTTATGTTAAAGTTCAGTAGAGCGTAACATCTCAAATTTCGACACAAAACACATTTTTAAAACACTATCATGCTATATAAGAACAAATGCACTTGTACTAGTATAATCCTAATCCCAAAGCATAACATTTAAATTTTCATCAAATTGTTCGGATGGCTCATTTAGGAATCGGATAACAACTATTAATATTTCGGTTTCCGGTGTGAACAGCGGCACACCATATTTGGTGATGCATTGTTTCCCAACACCATTTTGCCGGAGATGCTAAAAGTACCGTCTTAGAGCATCTCCTACGAATCACTAAAACGTAAAAATATTGTGTAAATATGCTCCAATCGTTCTCAAAAGACTCCGGCAAAATGGTGTTGACAACAGTGCAAAATGGTGTATACGCGCAGCTGGTTGTTCCTTTTCTCAACGCTCAAACAGACAGCAACGGTTGTTCTTTTTCCCCTTGTCTAGCTTTCATATATGTAGTGTTCAAGTGGAACTAATCCAGATGGATCCAAGTACCTGATCCATCTAGTTGTTCCAGTTTTTTATTAATGAATTTAATTAAGAATTGCTGATGGTCTTTCTGAACTTTCTTAAAAGGGTGGCAGCTATGTACATGCAAGGGGGGTTTCAGCCTTTAACACGTTCAGGAACATCACGGTAAAAGATTCTGGAATATTTGCATACTCGAAATTTGGATACTGCAGACGTGATGCAAACTAGTTTTCCCTAGAAAAAACTTCCCTTTCCGACCCTTATAAAGCCACGGAGCTTTATGCAGCCAGTGTGTACTAATGAATACATGCTTTTCTGTTCCCAATTGCAGGAACATGCTGCCATGGCTCCACTCCATTTTATCGGTGTGAATTCGGAGACAGCACTATCTTCTCTACTGGTATCATATCTTCAATCATGTTTTTTTTACTTGAAGCAAGTAGGTTTTGTATTCAAGTGTTGAATAATCTATTTCCCAAATACTATATTTTGCAGCGCTGGATCTGCAGTTATCAAACTCTATTCACAAAAGTCTGCAGGTATATGATATTCTTTGAGTAGTAAAACATATATGTGTTTAGGGGCAAGTTCAAATGAGAACCGTAAATGTTTTGAGAACTTGGGAACCAACTATTCATGTTTTATTCATTATGAATATCGTTGTAGATATTCATGGTGAAAATACATTATATTCATGACGAATAGTATTTATGATCATCTGGGGTTATTCCTCATGAATGATGCATGAAATAGTTGATTTCAAAATATTTATGGTTTTCAATTGAACTCCCAACTCTCTCTCTCTCTATAGAGAGAGAGTGTGAGTGTGTGTTAGGTTCAGGGCAAAACCCAAGAAAAATGAAAAATTGAGCAATACCTCAATATAACCATTCATCTGTACGGTATGAATGTATGCGTACAAGTAATTCAAGATGTTTTTTGGTTTCTATGCACATGTGCATATTATTAAATTAGTGGTGTTTAGCATTAGAGATGGAGATGGATTTGTAAATAGATTGATTATTGGTGCAGTAAATGTGGGAAGCTACTTTCAATGGACAAAGAATCAGCTTTGCTGTTGCCTCCTGTTCAACGGCCATACCGAAACTTACATTCGTCAAGCAAGGATGAGAGCATCCATGTCCACGATATCCCGGCCTATCACATCGGCTGTTTTCCCCAAGACGCATAGCATAACATAACTTATATGTGTTTGTAGTTGTATGGTAAATTTAGATTTTTTGTACATATCAATCCAGTTTTGATGCTGCCATGTATAATGCCTCATGAAAATTCCCTTTCATTTTACGGTACCATTGGTAAATTTATTGAGAAACAAACAAAAATTTATTGCTACTGTAGTGTTCATCGTGCTTTATCTCCAATTAGTTTAAAATTTTGATACTCTGTAGGGGCAAAATGCAACAAAGTTTGGTTTAGTTCCTATTTAATGTGAAGAATTTTTGTTCTCAAAGCGAGTTTCAAAATTTTCTATATTGTATCCATTTTAATTGATGTGATGAAATGTTTGTCAAAGGACTACATTAAAGTAGTGTGCTATAAACTGTTACAAAACAGTAGGTGGTAGGGGAAAATGGGTACAAAATGTATTTTTTTTTGGAAACTTTCTTACATTGAATACGAAATTTTGAGGCTTGAATGAGAAAAAAGTTATTTGTTATACTAAAAGGCAAACTTCGTTTATTATATAATATTAAATGATGTCTGATTTTGAAGTATTCTTGTATCGACCTATCTATCATATGTAAAACTTCTCATTCCCTAATTTAACTAACTTTAATATTTCATTCTTCTTTCCAAAGATCGTTGTATTACCATATATAAACACAATCTTAGCATAACAGAACTTCCAATGCTCCAACTACGTTGTATGCACCAAATTTTCAAGATTAGCTGTCTTCACAGCTTTTCCCAAAACCCCATTTCTGTTATTGTCCTCTTCTTTCTTGCTATCTCCATTTTTGATCGATGAAACCAACAAATTCTTTCCTAATTCCCATGTCTATACATGTGTTTTCCAACCCTAATTAGTAATCACGCATCTTTTCGTTTCGGATTTGTGTCATGGCCAACGATCCTTCTAGTTATCGCGCGTTGCCGGTCATCGTATTCACGCATTTGTTGGTCGTATCAATCGCTACCCTTGTGCTGGTTTGGCTCCTAAATTTCAGGGAAGGCTTTGCTTTCACATCACAGATCAAAGCAAAGATTTTTAACGTAAGTTTTAAGAGTAATCGAGAGTGTACAATTATACGGAGAGAATGTGTATATTACATCATACGTTTCGATTTTCCGATTTGTTTAAAGATTTTGATTGGTTGGGTGTTGGATTTGTTTAAGTTATTTTTGTTGTTTTGATTTGCAGTTGCATCCGCTTCTTATGGTACTTGGATTCATTGTATTTTCAGGGGAAGGTAAGAAATAGATTTTACAAACACTACATGTATTTTAAAATTACGGTTGAAACTTGTTCATGATAACTTAAAAATCAACATATATATAATAAATTATTAAAAATGTATTAAAAAAACAGACAACAAAAAATTCAGCATCAAAGTGTTTAAAAATTTAATATGGGTAATTTAATAATTTACCAAACTTATATGCATTTTTGTCCCGTCTAATTGTTGCACTAGAACACAACAAGTTTTTGTTCTATCTTATCCTGTCCCAAGATAGAAAACACGCTCTTAATAGACAAATACAAAATCGAAATTGATGTTTTCAGTTTTCATAATCTTATTTGAGTTGGAGTCAAAACTTACTATAATCGTATTATACGAGCTAAAGGCATATCGGTATTTTGAATCAGCGATGATAACGTACAAGTCGATCCCTGCATCGAGACAAGCACTTAAACTAATTCACCTGATACTACATTTGATCGCGCTTGCTTCTGGAATTCTGGGCGTTTATGCGGTCTTCAAGTTTCATAACGAACTCCATATCCCACATATGTACACGTTACATTCCTGGATCGGTTTGTCTACCATCTGCTTATTCGGGTTTCAGGTAATCTTGCTCTCCTTTCATCGCAAAAATCGTTCATAAGCTACCAAACGTGTTCATATGTACTAACACAAACTTACGGATGCTATAGTTGCTATTGGGATTCTTCTCTTTTTTGTTCCCGGGAGCAAAGTCTGCAACACGGGCAAGAATCGCTCCATGGCATGTTTTCTTTGGCGTCGTTATCTTTTTCATGGCGATTGTGACTGCCGAGACGGGATTAACGGAAAAGTTCTTTTTCCAACGCTTGAAGCGTGGCCAAGAAGCGCTCATCGTCAACTTTATAGGACTATTACTGCTACTTTTAGGGATATCAGTTGCCCTTATTGTTGTTCTTCCCTTAAGAAGGAAATAATCTTCATCTCTTGACATATGATTGTTGTGCCTATTTCGGTGCAACAAAATCGGCTTTATAAGAAGCTAAATATGTCTAAATGTTCTAATAAACTGTTTTATAAAAACCACATTTATAAGAGTATAAAACCAAACAAATGTGCGTCCTATGTAAAGGTGTTACAACAAGTTGATAGTATCGCCACAAGTTTTTTTTAGGACAATTTGAATATGCGACATTATTTGAAAAAGTGTCTTATAAAAAGACGTGTTCATACACTTTTCAAAAGTGGCATAAGAAGCTGACAGAACACTTTAACTTAAAAAGTGTACTGAAAAATTTATCAGGACACCCAAATACGTCATATCAACTTATTGTAAGAGTTTTACATAGAACACACAATTGTTTGGTCATATAAATTTAAGTCCTATGAAACTGTCTATTAGAACATTTAGACATATCTTAACGTCTTATAAAACCGAATTTATTGTAGTGTGTGTAAACATGTACTTGATTCACTTTGCATATAAACATGAATAGAAGAGCTTTCTTGATAAGATCAATTACATTCAAGAACAAATGCTCAATCTCTGAATCATGTTACATAGAACTGTGACAAGTTAAGGGGCCGTTTACCAAACGCTTGCATTCGGTAAACGGTCCCAAAATCTGAGGAAAAACTAAAAAAAAAATGCTGAATTTACTACCTAAAATAGAAAAGAAAGAAAACAAGTATTCAATCCTCAACTTCAAAGAAACATACTTGAGATTACATTTACATCCACTGTTTCTTGGTGTTCTCCATTCTCTGCAGTAAACCAGCAATCTCTGCTTGCATTCTCATCTTCATCTTGTAATACTCACAATGACCATTTTCCAAAACCTTAAACTCTTCGACTTTCTGCTTCTTTCGTTCCTCTGATTCATTCAGACGTAACTTGGAGAGCTTCTCTGTATACTCTTCATCCAACTTCTCGATCTTTATCCTCATCATCCGTTTATACCCTTCTGCTTCTTTTCTCGCTTCATCGGCCTTCTTCTGGAACATTCTGAATTCGGCTTCTTTTATCCTCACAAGGCTCTCCACGCTGTCATACCTGTCCTTTTTGGTCGATTTTACGGACCATTCATCCTCAATCATCATGTTGTTACTATTGATCATTTGAGATGGAGGTTTTGATGGTGGAACAACGGTTGATGGTAAATTGGATGTGGGAAATTCGGAGATGCCATCTGTGTCTAAACATCATAACAACAATCCTAAGGTTTCTATATAATTCTTCTGAACGAAAGTTCAAATGAGAACCATAAATATTTTTTAGAACCTGAGAACTAATTATTTCATGTATTATTCATTATGAATATAACCCTAACATTGTGTTCTCGAATTTGGGAAGGAAAGGAAGCATTTTTGATGTTCTTGAATCAGGGAAAGAAAATGTGCCATTTTTACAAATATACCCTTCAAAATGAAAGGTCGGGTAGTTTTGTAATTTTACTAAATTGTGCAACTAGTTATCAATTCTTTCCCCATATGGGAGAAAAGTTTTGGGTGGAAAATAAACGATATTTTCCCTCCTAAATAAGTTTAAAGACAGAGTTCTTTTGTTTTCCTCTACTTTCCCTCTCTTTCCTTTCTTTTCAGAAAAGGTTTCGAGAATAGAGTAACATCATTCATCATGAATATCATTCATCGTTCATAATGAATATCATGTATTTACATCATGAATATCATTCATCATTCATAATGAGTATCATTCATTTACATCATGAATTTCATTGGTCATTCATAATGAATATCATGTATTTACATCATGCATTTTCATTATGAATAATTTTTGTGAGGAACATCTATCATGATGATAATTGGTTCCAGATTCTCAAAGTATTTACGGTTGCATTTAAACCTGCGCCGATTCTTATAATCATGCATACAAACACATAAAGCTGCATACGCTTAATAAACTCGAGAAGAGACTTACAGTCGAAAAACCGAAAGATGAAGCTGCATACATCTGAAGGAGACATCACTTTGTTATCAAGATTCGATACCATCTCACCGGCCTTCGAATAAAGCTCCTTCCCTTTGAAATCCAAACTCCCTCTAAAGATATTTCTTACACAATCAAGCTCTTTCATCAATATCTCCAAACTCCACTCTTTTGCACAACACCTAAAAACATCCTTAATGAATCCAAACATCTCAGAAACATGACCACAACCGATGCAATGGAATTGGATCTCCGTTGTCCCCGTGGGTCCCTTCAAGCTCGAACCGGGCCTTATTAGATTCTTCTCGAGACCGCAGGCTGCATGACACCAATGAGAACATACGTCACATCCGACCCAACTGCAAGTATTGTTGGCACAATCGAAGTTTAGACAAACCGGACACATGCATTCGCTGCAAAATCCGTTCTTTTTTGAACAAATCTTGCAGTCACAGTCTTCGACAGGTAACGGTCTCTTGCAGTTCACATTCTTACACCTTTCGTGTAAGAAAATCTCGATCAATTCATCGGTTGGAAGGCGGGTTTGGGGAGACACGAAGCTTCCAAGATTCGTTCTTATAGAAACCAAGATTTCGAGTTGGTTTCTATCGGCTTTTGAAAGATTTTCACTCGTGAGATCGGATCTTCTCTCGAGCCGAAGCTGTAGTCTCACCAATTCGTCTCTCCTTTCCGGGATTTCCATCAGTTTCTTCAAGTAGTCCTTCGTGGATTCGATTGTTTCATCAGAAAACTCTAGAATCACCTTAGCCATGATCGGAATAGACTCCGATACGATTTCTTGAAGAAGCTTTTCAGGTCTAGACGGCTTCGAATTCTTAAAACCTCTTCCGATCGAGTCACCCGAATGAGTGTCGATCCCGGGCTTTGCCAGCAATTCGGAAGGGAATAACGACAGATTACTATCCGAATTGGTTTGATCACTTTGCACCAACACGACACCACCATCACCTACGGGCCTAAACCGGCTATGAACCGATCCATTAGTTCCCTCCCCACCGTTCCAAATCCTGGAATTCTCGATTGAATTTCGAGTCATGGAGCAACTGGGGTTGTGCGAAAACGGATGGGAACACGAAAACGACATCGAACCGGCCGTAAAATCAGTGGAGAAAGTGGTTTGTGTGTTGTTACTGTTTGTAGGCAAAGACTGTAAACTTAAACTCCTACTGGGATTCAAAGGTTCACCATTTAGAAATTGAACATGATTGGAAGCAGCTAAAGACAATGAAACATCAGGCAATGACAAAGATAGGTTTAGGGTTTCTAATTTTGGTTTCTTATCTTTACTAATTGCATAAAATTCATCATATTCAATCTCTCTTTTTGAAGAATTCCCTGATAATTGCAAAAAATCTCTCTCCACCCATCGATTTTCGTCTAGATTATGATCACCATGATCCTCAGAAACAATTAATTTTCCTTTTGGTTCATCCTGATCATCATTCGAAAGACCTAATTTAGAGTAATCGCTATAATAACTCAAATTGAATTCTTGAGAAATTTCTGATTTGAAGGATTTTGACTGGAGAATTTTGTTACAAAGATGAATCCCCTTTTCAGAAAATGGGGAAATCATCTGGTTTTCGTTGGATTGAGTGGTGATTTCACCTCCAGAAACAGCATCAAAAGTTGAAGAATTTTGTTTGTTTTTTAACATGATGAAGGGATGAAATTGACAAGGATTGGAGAGAGGAGATAGTAAAAAGGAATACAGATTTGAAGGTGATATGATCAGCAGTAATTCTTCTTCTTCTTGTTGTTGTTCATCATCAGCTTCTTGGGTCTTTCCCTTTTGAATTCTTCAGCACGCCATTGACTCTCTCCACCAACGGCTGAATTCCTATGCCAACACCATCCACATTCCAACAATTTATTTTCACTTTTCAATTGTACCACATGAGCTTTTGCAATTACCCTCTACACAAATGCAATCCACCTATACTTTCAAAAGTGGTCGCGACTATAACATTTATTAATTATTATATAAATTTATACTATTTTAGTTAATAACATAATATATAATTATTTATTTTAATTTAATAATAATTAAAATATAAGTTTTAATTTTAAATAAACGATTAATATATAATATAATAATATAATACAATTATTTTATTTTATTTATTTTATAATTTATTAAATTATATCAAAACACAACATTTATTGAATTAAAAATATTACATTATATTAGTTTTATTAGTATTGTACGTTTTAATAGTTTTATCAGTATTGTATGTTGTAATATGTGTTATATGTAATTTCATTAATATTTATATTATTTTAATTATATTGTATTTATATTTAATTTAAAAAATAACACATATACATATATAGATTTTTTTAAAACAAGAATGATTAATTTAATTAAAAAATAAATTAAAACAATTAATTAATAAAATTATATACTTAAAATCTATTTAAATTATTAAAAAAAATAAAAAATGATAACACCACCCACGTGGCCTTGCAAGTTGGATTGCTAAACTTGCAATTCTAAATCCTAGGTGGCACTTAATTTCAATTTGCATTTCACATTGCAATTGGTTTAGAAAGCCGTTTGTGGGTGGTCTAAGGGGGTGTTTGGGATTGTTTTAAAATAACTGCTTATTAACTTATGCGGTGTCAAATTAGAGTTTTTAAAGAAGTGTTTGGATTAACTTATTGTGATACAAAAATGTAATAAGCTAATAAGTTGTTATTTAAAGGTATTTGAGATTGTTTATACATATAAAATAACCAAAAAAGTCATAAACACTTTTAAAATAAGTTGATAAGTTAAAACCAAATGACTTATAAAAAAGTGATTTTCAGCGGTTTGGCACCGCTATAAGCCATTTTAATTTTACCTCATCTAAACACTCAAAAGTGCTTATCTCCGGTGCCAAATCGCAATAAACCAAAAAACACATCAAATAAGCAATCCCAAACACCCACTCATTTACCTATGCTAAAACGGAGAAAATTTGATATTTTAGTAACTTTTTTACTCCAAAAGCTATACTATATCATATATGTTATAATAGAGAAAAGAAGAAAATAGGTAAATATCTTCAAATTTGGAGAAATCTCTAAATGTCCATATTAAAAAAAGAAATAATATTAATTCTTTCTCACCAATATGGGATAACATGCTCGATTGCTCGATAAGAAATTAGTGCTAATATAATAAGGGGGTGTTTAGTTGGAGGTATTGAACGGTCAGGAATGAGAATAATAATGAAAAATGTTGTTTGGTTTGACATAATATAATGGGTTCATTACCCCAAATCCATTAATTTTCATTCCTGACTAAATTGGGGGGAATGAAAATCTTATTCCCGCTCATTCGCTTTTTCCCATACGCCCTTCATCTCTCGATGTTGAATGGAAATATATTTTTTTATTTTCATGTTGGACGACACATATTTGTATTAAAAATATTATTTAAAACATTTTTTATTGATTATATTAGTTTAACCAAACTACATCAATGCAATATTCATTCCTATTCCCATTCTACTTCAATCCCATTTTCATTTCCATTCTCATTCCTTAAAATGAACCAAATGCCAATGTTTCTTTGTAGGAATGTCATAGGAGATATTGAAGTTGTCTATTTAGGATAGAGGAATACTATTTTATTAAATGTATTAAATATTTTAATAATATAATTAATGGTAGAATTGCTAAAATAGAGTAGTTGCTGGAGTTTGGTGTAATTTGTTTTAGAGATTTTAACTTTGCATACTCTATATTAGAAAAATTATAGCATAATTGTTGGAGATACTTTTAGGGGGCGTTTGGTTCGCAGAATCTGATGGAATTGGAATGTCCAATTCCTTTGATCAAATTCAATCCCCTTGTTTGGTTCATTCTTTTCTATGGAAGGAATGTGTGAATTCCACCAAATTCCACAAATGAAGGATTTGAACATTCCATCCTAAAACCCAAGGATTTCAATGGAATGAAATCTTATATTTTGATAATTCCAAATTTACCCTTTACTCCAAACTAAACCCTACTAATATTGATTATCAGCAAACACAAACTATCTCTCTCATCTCTATCTCCCTCTCTCTGCTCTCGCTATCTCTCTCTTTATCTCTCCTCTCTCTCTTCCCTCGCTCTCCCCTCTATTTCTCTTCTATCTTTATCTCTCCTCTCTCCTCTCTCTCTTCCCTCTCTCTCCCCTCTATTTCTCTCCTCTCTCTATCTCTCTCTCACCTCCACTCTCTCCTCTCTCTCTCTCTCTTCCCTCTCTCTCCTCTCTCTCTCTTCCCTCTCTCTTTTTCTTTCCTCTCTTCCCTCTCTCTCCTCTCTCTCTTCCCTCTCTATTTATCTCTCCACTCTATCCTCCCTCTCTCTCCCTCTCTCCCTCTCTCTTCCCTCTCTCTCCTCTCTCTCTCCCTCTATCCTCTATCTCTCCTCCACTCTCTGCTCTCTCTCATCTCTCTCTCTCTCCCTCTCTCTCCTCTCTCTTTCTCTTCCCTCTCTCTTTATCTCTCCTCTCTTTCCTCTCTCTTTCTCTCTCCTCTCTCTCTCCCTCTCTCCTTCACTCTCTACTCTCTCTCCCTCTCCCTCTCTCCTCCACTCCCTCCTCTCCCTCCTCTCCCTCCTCTCTCTCTCCTCTCTCTCCTCTCTCTCCCTCTATCCTCTATCTCTCCTCTATCTCCTACTCTCTCTCCTCTCTCTCTCTCTCCCTCTCTCCTCCTCCTCTCTCTCTCTCTCCTCTCTCTCTCCCTCTCCCTCTCTCTCCTCACTCTCTCGGCATCATTCATGTGCTAAAATAATAAAAACAATTTTTGTTAAAAATTAAACTATTTAATGACTATTTTATTAAAGTAATTTTTGTTTAAAAAATTAAAATAATCAAAAAGGGTATTTTGGTCATTTACCAAAATTCCATTCCAATTCCGAAGCTACAACCTGTGAACCAAACAGAAAAATTCCAATTCATTTAACAGATTCTATTCCAATTTTGTCAACCAAACAGGTGGTCAAACCTGACAACATTTCATTCCAATTCCATCAAAGTCAAATTCTTTTGACAGATTCCATTCCATCCAAAAATATTTTGCGAACCAAACGCCCCCTTATTGGTATGAGGGATGCTCTTAGGTTGAGTATATTGTTCACTCTTTGAAAAATCTTAGCCTAATTCAAACCAAATCAAACTGCAACTCAACCTAACCCAAACCGTTTCATACATCAAAATATTTTTTTAACATTGAATTTGTTATTTTTTCTAATTATAATTCCTTTTTCACCATCATTTGGTACATTTTATCCTCCTTAAATTTCAAGTATATCACATTCAACTATTTTTCTCAATTTACATATATATGTTCACGGTTACTAAACATAAATATAAAAGAAGTTATATAGAGGTGGAGAAAAAATTATATATATATATATATCAAGAGGATATGTGATGGTGTAATTGTATAATATACATATTAATAAAGACTTAACAATCATATTAAAGGGAAATTAACTGTTTTAGCCATTTTGTGAAAATGGCTTAACCTCCTAGCAACATTCTCCGTAAAATTATTGAAGTAGCCAACACTATTGTGAAACTACATTGCATATCATTGGACCACCCCTATTTTACAAAACCAGACCCTGTTCGTAAAAATCCAGATTCGCAGTTGCGAACCTAGCCCTGAAGTTTTAAATGTTGCAGTTTTCACCCAACCTCACAACTGCGGACCTGGGTTTTTGTGAACAGGGGTACGAACTGCAACATTTGAAATTTTAGGGGCCAGGTTTGCAAATATGAACCTAGGTTTTTGCGAACATAGGTGAAAACTGCAACATTGAAACTTTAGGGACAAGGTTTGCAACTGTGAACCTGTTTTTCCAAACAGAAGTTGGTTTTGTAAAATAGGGATGGTCCAATGAATGAGTTCGTATATGCGAAGGGGTTTCACGAGGGTGCTGGCTACTTTAGTAGTTTTAAGGAGAAAGTAGTTAGGAGGTTAAGCCATTTTCACAAAATGATTAAAACAATTAATTTCTCCATATTAAATCTAAGAAATAAAAGAATATCGGGTCCACCACTTTTGTTCAATACGATACCAAAGTGGATGATTGAGGGTTGGGTTGGGTTCGGTTCGAATGACCGTAACCCAATTCAAACCCAATACTTACGGTTTGAAAATTTTACAACTCGATTAGACATCGGATTATTTAGGGTTAGATCGTTTTACATTGGATTGGGTTAGCTGGGTTAGTCGAGTTTTTGAATACCCCTAATTCCTAGTCAAAGTAATAATTTATTTTCTCAAAAAAATAAAAAGTTTGGAGATTTTGGGACTTTATAATCTTCAAATGGAGAAATTTAGATTTTGATTCTTTATTTTTGAGAAATTTTAAAAAATTTGTAGGAGATGTTTTAAACATTTTCCCTAAAAATCCTCAAAAGTATAGATATCGACTTTCATTCATAGGTACATTCATACATATAATTTATTTAAAACTATATTAAATATTTAAAACAACATTTATGTAAATATCTTATCATAAACACCATACATTAAGCAAAAGTTATAGAAGTTGGTTGTATTTTCTATTTTAACGACGAATGTTTACATGATGTCTTTAAAATAACTTATCCATGTATATACTTTTTTTTGACATAATTTTATGCTACAAATAAGTGCTTACTTTTAGCTCCTCAACATCCTACCATTCATACATTTAACATCGATTTATGACCTACGGATCCATTATAGAGAGACTACAAGTAGTACATACACAACGAAAGCTAGGTATTTGACAGTGTCCGCTAACGGCACCTTCGGCTTGGCAAATAATGCGACAGTTGCTACTAGCGAAGCATGCTCCCTTGTAAGTCTTGCTTGCATGGGTACATGTTGCAGTTGTTTCTTCTCCAATAGTTTTCGTTATCTCTGCAAACATTAAACGCTCGTTACTATCCCTACCACAACCAAAATGTCCAAGTTAATTAGCATCTCTTTTTTTGGGACATTTAATGATCAAAAAGTATAATAATTCATGGAAAAACATACTGAAATTTATTATGGAATGATTAGAAAGAGAAAAGAGAGACCATATGCAATGACAATAAGTAGAATCACCAAAATCGTCCATAAACGTTGTGAAAAACGACAAGCCATCTTTAGAGGTAAAGAGATTTTTGTATTGTATTGATTTATGAGTAGTAATTTGATGATCAATTTTGGTTAGTCGCAACACAATCTTTCTTGTAGTGTGGGATGTATGGAGAGGTTTGCATGAAAAGTGTATGTATAAAATTCAATTACGGAAGAAACTCTAGTGCCATGAACATATAATGAATCACATCACGTAGTTGATGTGCACCCAAATGAGGTATTTTAATTATAAACAAATATTATATGATGATCGTGGTTCTTATTTCATGTAAAATTCCAAAAAAATCAAGACATACAAAATATAATGGAATTCTATTAGGGTGCGTTTGGTATGCAGACAGGACATGACATGACAAGATGGAACAGGACAGGACGGAACAGAACAGGACAACTGTCCAACGTTTGGCAAGACATGATAGAACAAGACTAGACCGGTTAAGTGACGAATTTACCCCTGATGAAAAATCATAGATTACATCACCTAAAACTAATTTACATCACTAACACATAGTGCAATGGATTATCAAAAACATAAAACTAATTTATCACGATCGGATTTTGGATATGGAAATCAAAACCCAAATTTTAAGTTTCGGATTTTAGGTTGTTTCGGGTTTGGGTTGGTCGGGTTTCGGATTGATGTCGGTCGGGTTCGGGTATTATATAATGAAAAAGTTATATATAAATTCAATCGTTTTTTAGGATGAATACAGTCGATTGAAAGATTGATGAAATCGATAGCAAATTTAAAATTTAGAAAATATTTCAACAGACTATAATTTACGATTTTCAAAAAATCATTAGATAAATAAATATATAGGGTCCCCTTTATTTGCTAACCACGACATTAGTGTTAACCGTGCTAACCAATTTTCAACCAATCAGAATCATTCTAGAGTTTATGTCCTCAAAGGATAATATGGTCATTTCATAATTCACGTCTATTTAATTTATTTCCATATTTCAAGGAGTTATTAATATGGTAGTTATCTAAATATTAAATATAATATTTAATATTTAATGTATTTCCATATTTCAAACAGTTATTAATATGGTAGTTATCTAAATATTTAATATTTAATGTATTTCCATATTTCGAGTGTGCACATATGCATATTAGATATCAGTGTGTAGATATGCATATACTCAATATGCACATATGCATATTAGATATCAATGTGCATATTTGCAAATAATATTTCAGCAAACATATGCATATATGCACTGTATGCAAGTGTGCACATATGCACTATCCTGAAAATTTTGGAAAACTTTAAGAATTTTTATATAATTTTTAACTTTTGATTATAAACATTGAAAATTGAAAGAAAAATTGTAACACATGAGAGTAGAAAAAAAAAAGATCCATCTTTCATGGTGGTAGCAACTTTAAGCATTGCAGATGAATCTGATTCATGGAAGAAACAATCTTGCTTCCGCCACGATGAAGATTTCCTCCAACTTATCAACCACCAAAAACCTTACCCTCTTCTCCAAATCAGTCTCTTCAGCTGCGTCTTTTCAATCAAACCTCTCGAACAAAATCCTAAATTCCAAATCTGCAAGTGAAGGCCTTCATTTATACTATTCATCTTCCAACAACCTCTATCCCACCAAGAATTTAAAGCTGCATTCAGCCACCATTCATTTCTTAACCAATGCAAGGTTGTACTTGAAGGTAAGGTGTTTGATAAAAGTCCTCATCGAAACTCTAAGCAATTCTTGCCCACCTCATAGAATATATTCTTTACTTTTTCATTCCCTCAATCAACCTGAACTCATTAAACCCAAAACAAAAGTGTTTGGAGTGTTGATGATAGCATTAACCGAAATGAATTTTGTTGATGAGGCGTATTAGGTGTTCAAGAAAACAGAAGAGTTGCCTGCGGTTCATGTTTGTAACAGGATTTTAGATGGGTTTGTGAAGATGAAGACGAAAGCAATGCCCATGATGCCCACGATTTTGGGGATCAAATCCCTAATTATTTGGGATTTTAATTTGGTAGGTGTATATTCCCTAAATTAAAAGTAATTGTATTTTGACCGAAATACCCCTGTGCATACATGCATTGTATTTTTTTCAACCGTTTTTAATATTTTATTTTAATAAAAAAATCAATTAATTGTGGACCATTGATCTCATTAATTTACGGTTGAGATTGGTTAGCACGGTTAACACTAATGTCACGGTTAGCAAATAATGGGCCTCTATATATATATATATATATATATATAGTATTTAAAATATAGATTTATGTTATTTCGGGTTTTCGGACGGGTTGGGTGGCCAACGATCAAACCCAATCCGAACCTGGATATCCTCCTAAATGTCGGGTTTCGGATTATCGGATTTTGGGGTATTCGGGTTTTGCAAAAACACCTTATTTTCGGTTCGGATGCGGATTCAGATTTCGGACCATTCGGGTTTTGCACACCCCTAGCTTGGAGTCGGGGATGATGAGAAAACATGTTTTATGTTTTTAACAAGGGTATATTAGTCAAAGTATTGTTGTTCTACTTAGTTCCAAGGGGTTGGAGTGGGACAAATGTGTCTCATGCTTGTTCCACTTAGTTCTAGCGTGTCCCACATATGGTCACGCCAAACATATGGCCAGTTTGTTCTGTTCTGCATACCAAACGCACCCTTAGGGCACGTTTGGTTTGTCGGAAGGGATTGGAATTGGAGGGATTTGGATTTCAAATCCATTTCAATCCCGTGTTTGGTTTGCAGGATTGTCCGAATTTGAAATCCTATGATTTTTTTTTAAATCCCTCCAACATTTATTTGAAAATCCCTAGGGAATGGCTACGATTTCAAGGGATTTCGTATGATTTGCATATAATAATGTTTAAAAATATGTTAAAAACACTTGTTTTCTAATAATCAATTAAATAAAAGGTAATTTAATTACTTATATATTTTTTCATAACTTTTTTAATGTTTTTTTTATAAATAATGAGATTCAAATTCATTCCAATCCTACAAACCAAATACACAAAAAGATTCCAAATTCTTTCAAATCCAAATCTCTCCAAACCCAAATCTCTCCAAACCCAAATCCTATATGAAATCCAATTCAATTCATTCCATTCCATTCCTACAAACCAAAAGGACCTTTAGGACGCGTTTGGTTTGCGGGATTAGAATGAATTTGGAGGGATTTGGATTTCAAATCCATTCCAATCATGTTTTTGATTTGCAGAATGAAATTTGTTAGCCGGATTTGAAATCCTTTGACCTTTTTAAAATTCTTTACTTGATGGATTTGGAATTCCTTTGCAATGGGTCGGGATTTCAAATCTAAATCCCTCTAAATCCAAATTCTTACTTTATATCTAATTCAATCCATTCCAATCCCGCAAATCAAACGCGCCCTTAGGGTTCGTTTGATTTGTAAGAATGGAATGGATTTGGGAGATCTGGATTACAAATCCATTCTAATCTGGTGTTTGGTTTGTAGGATTGTCTCGATTTGAAATCATAGGATTTCTTTGAAATTCCTAAAATATAGGATTTTGAAATCCCAATGGAGTGGTTAGGATTTCAAGGGATTACGTATAATCTATACTATATTATAAAAACGACATAAAAAACTCTTAATTACAACATTTTAAGCACAAGTTACAATTAATTAAAGTCAATTACTTAATTTACAATTTCTTAATGCTTTGGTATAACCTTTCCAAGCACAGTATCTCACATAATCATCTATTTGTGGAATGAATACTCATTTATTAATATAAATATTTGTTTTTTTTAGGAGAATTTTATAAAATAGATTTTATATTAGCATAATCTATTTTAAATTTAGATTTTACATTTAAATCTATATTAATGAGATTTAATATAAAATATTTTTTCTTCCGTATTTTTTTATATTACATCTCATAATTATTTTTCCATATTTTATTTTATAAAATCTTTTTACATAATGAGATGTAATATAAACTCTTTTTTCTTCCGTATTTTTTTGTTAATATAAAATCTATTTTATTTTATAAAATCTACACGTATTTTATATTAGCATAATATAAAATCTACACGTATTTTTTTTGCTAATATAAAATCTACACGTATTTTTTTTTCACGAGCATTAAAAGAAGAAAAAAGAAGGTTGATATGAATAAAAAATAAAAAATAACGAGATACACTAATAAATTATTGTATTCTTTAAAATAAAAATATTCCGCAATACTTTCCAAATTAACCAAGTGCAAAGAAAATAAAATAGAAACGATGTAGATATAAAAAGGGAAATTAATTAAACTAGTCATTTCAGAAAATCGACTTTATCTCCTAACCAATCTCTCCCTCAATTTATTAAAATAGCCCATAAGTTCGTGAAAAGTGTTCGTATATACGAACACATCCCTAAATCTGATAAATTTCACATATGTTCGTAATATATGTTCGTATATACAAACATAATTTAAAAACTCAATAATTTTTATTAACTTCGTGAAATGGGTTCCTGGGAAATGAAATCAGTTTAAAAAAATTATATTTATGACCCCTGTTTGTATTTCACGAACCAAACTTACCTTTTTGACCATCGTGTGAGCTAAAGAAATATTATAAATTTACAATTTTAGCCCCTGTTCGTATATATCATGTGAGTGATACGAATATACCGAATTACAAGTTTGGCCCCTAGTTCGTGTATATTATGTGATACGAAGTAAATGGTTTAAATAAAAAAGCAAGTTACAATTATGACCCCTCATCTTTAAAACATTAATCAAATTATTTTCAATTTTGGCCCTAGTTCGTATCATATGTTTGTGTATCACGAACATAGATTTCCAAATTAAAGGAAAGTTACGATTATGGCCCCTCAACTTTGGCCCAAAAAGGTTGATATGAATTAAAAATAAAAAATAACGAGATACACTAATAAATTATCGTATTCTTTAAAATAAAAATATTGCACGACATAAAAAACTCTTAATTACAATATTTGAAGCACAAGGTACAACTAATTAAAACAATTACTTAATTTACAATTTCTTAATGCTTTTGGTACAACCTTTCCAAGCACAGTATCTCACATAATCATCTATTTGTTGAATGGATACTCATTTATTAATATAAATATTTGTTTTTTGGTGGAAGATTTTATAAAATAGATTTTATATTAGCATAATCTATTTTAAATGTAGATTTTACATTTAAATCTATATTAATGAGATGTAATATAAAATCTTTTTTCTTCCGTATTTTTTTATATTACATCTCATAATGATTTTTACATATTTTATTTTATAAAATCTTTTTCCATATTTTATTTTATAAAATCTTTTTACATAATGAGATGTAATATAAACTCTTTTTTCATTCGTATTTTTTTTGCTAATATAAAATCTATTTTATTTTATAAAATCTATACGTATTTTATATTAGCATAATATAAAATCTACACGTATTTTTTTGCTGATATAAAATCTACACGTATTTTTTTTCACGAGCATTAAAAGAAAAAAAAGAAGATTGATATGAATTAAAAATAAAAAATAACGAGATACACTAATAAATTATCGTATTCTTTAAAATAAAAATATTCCACAATACTTTCCAAATTAACCAAATTAACCAAGTGTAAATAAAATAAAATAGAAACGATGTAGATATAAAAACATTCTTCCATATTTTTAATATATTTACATTTAAATGTAAAATCGAAAATGAAAATAAAAGATTTTAAAATATTCTCTACATTCACTATAAATATATATAGCTTCTCTATGTATCATCCGAGTACAAGAATAAGACGAACGGTCAGGTGTCAATGGCGGAATCTGCAACTGAACAAAAGATATTCCACAATATTTTTGTTTCTTTGAAAAACTACTTTTTTATATTTTATTTTATTTACTGAGGATTTGTTTATATTTTTCAAAACCCATAATCATATTTTTCGAAGTAGGGGAATAAGATATATATACATATCTTTATTTTTATCGACTAATACTATGAGGTTTTGAAGTCAATAGTCAGATAAATTTTTAAGTGGTACTGAGTGAATTTGAACTATACCAGTTGAGTTGCCGGTTATAAAAGATAGAAATCATTTATTTTCTTTATCATATTTGATGTGGGTTGAATGTTGTTAATTAATCTACAAATTTATACGTTCAAAGTGATTGTCAAGTGTTTTCGAGGAGGTTTCAGAAAAATTGCAAAATCTGTAAAAACGTATGTTCATATTTATAATTATTTCAATAATAGTGATATGTTGTGAGACATGTCGTTTGAGTTTTAAATAATATAATACAAAACTATTATCAATATTATTGCACAAACTCATAACAACAAACGATTAAGAATATATGCAAGTTAACCACTTATGAAAATACATTCGTTTTTCACATTGTATTTCATTAACTGTTAACAGAGAAATTACGTTTCATTTTAACTCGGTTCAATTTTCCAACAAAAAATATATCCTCCCGTGCAATGCACGGGCCCAACACTAGTAATATGTTAATTGAAAGAATTTTTAACTGATTATTATGTATATACTCTAACTTTAAAATTTGTTAAAACAACCTTTAGAAAAAAATAATTACATTAATCTATAATTTTAAATAACTATCTATATCTATACTATATTATAAAACACGGATAAAAAAACTCTTAAATACAAATTATTAGGCACAAGGTACAATCATTTTATTCAAGATTTTAAAATTTTCTTAATTTACAAGTATCAAAGCACAAGATACATATTACTACTGCAGGCTTCTAACACCCACCAATTTGACATATGCAAGACTTTCCTTTTATGCAGACATTTCTATATATCACTATTAATTAATATATTATATTATTATAAATTTGTTTTAATTATATCTATACTATCTATCTATATCTATATCTATACTATATTTCTATAATCTATACTATATTATAAAAACGGTATAAAAACTCGTAATTACAACATTTTAAGCACAAATTACAACTAATTAAAGCCAATTACTTAATTTACAATTTCTTAATGTTTTGGTACAAACTTTCCAAGTACAATATCTCACATAATCATCTATTTGTGGAATGGATATTCATTTATTAATATAACTATTTGTTTTTTTGGTGGAGGATTTTATAAAATAGATTTTATATTAGCATAATCTGTTTTAAATGTAGATTTTACATTTAAATCTATATTAATGAGATGTAATATAAAATCTTTTTTCTTCCGTATTTTTTTATATTACATCTCATAATGATTTTTTCATATTTTATTTTATAAAATCTTTTTACATAATGAGATGTAATATAAACTCTTTTTTCTTCCGTATTTTTTTTTCTAATATAAAATCTATTTTATTTTATAAAATCTACACATATTTTATATTAGCATAATATAAAATCTACACGTATTTTTTTTGATAATATAAAATTTACACGTATTTTTTTTTCACGAGCATTAAAACAAATTAACCAAGCACAGTATCTCACATAATCATCTATTTGCGGAATGAATACTCATTTATTAATACTAGTGTTGGGCCCGTGCATTGCACGGGAGGATAAATTTTTTGTTGAAATATTGAACCGAATTAAAATGAAGCGTAATTTATCTGTTAACAGTTAATGAAATACAATGTGAAAAACGAATGTATTTTCATAAGTGGTTAACTTGCATATATTTTTAATCGTTTGTTGTTATGAGTTTGTGCAATAATATTGGTAATAGTTTTGTATTATATTATTTAAAACTCAAACGACATGTCTCACAACATATCACTATTATCATATCAACCTTCTTTTTTCTTCTTTTAATGCTCGTGAAAAAAAACGTGTAGATTTTATATTAGCAAAAAAAAACGTGTAGATTTTATATTATGCTAATATAAAATACGTGTAGATTTTATAAAATAAAATAAATTTTATATTAACAAAAATAAACACGGAAGAAAAAAGAGTTTATATTACATCTCATTATGTAAAAAGATTTTATAAAATAAAATATACAAATATTTATATTAATAAATGAGTATCCATTCCAGAAATAGATGATACCAAAAAAACAAATATTTATATTAATAAATGAGTATCCATTCCAGAAATAAATGATTATGTGAGATATTGTGTTTGGAAAGGTTGTACCAAAGCATTAAGAAATTGTAAATTAAGTAATTGGTTTTAATTAGTTGTACCTTGTGCTTAAAATGTTGTAATTAAAAGTTTTTTATGTCGTTTTTATAATATAGTATAGATAAATATTTGTTTTTTGGTGGAAGATTTTATAAAATAGATTTTATATTAGCATAATCTATTTTAAATGTAGATTTTACATTTAAATCTATATTAATGAGATGTAATATAAAATCTTTTTTCTTCCGTATTTTTTTATATTACATCTCATAATGATTTTTCCATATTTTATTTTATAAAATCTTTTTCCATATTTTATTTTATAAAATCTTTTTACATAATGAGATGTAATATAAACTCTTTTTTCTTTCGTATTTTTTTTGCTAATATAAAATCTATTTTATTTTATAAAATCTACACGTATTTTATATTAGCATAATATAAAATCTACACGTATTTTTTTGCTAATATAAAATCTACACGTATTTTTTTTCATAAGCATTAAAAGAAGAAAAAAGAAGGTTGATATGAATAAAAAATAAAAAATAACGAGATACATTAATAAATTATCGTATTCTTTAAAATAAAAATATTCCACAATACTTTCCAAATTAACCAAGTGTAAATAAAATAAAATAGAAACGATGTAGATATAAAAATATTCTTCCATATTTTTAATATATTTACATTTAAATGTAAAATCGAAAATGAAAATAAAAGATTTTAAAATATTCTCTACATTCACTATAAATATATATAGTTTCTATGTATTATCCGAGTACAAGAAGAAGACGAACGGTCAGGTGTCAATGACGGAACCTGCAACTGAACAAAAGGTATTCCACAATATTTTTGTTTCTTTGAAAAACTATTTTTTTATATTTTATTTTATTTACTGAGGATTTGTTTATATTTTTCAAAACCCACAATCATATTTTTCGAAGTAGGGGAATAAGATATATATACATATCTTTATTTTTATCGACTAATACTATGAGGTCTTGAAGTCAATAGTCAGATAAATTTTCAAGTGGTACTGAGTGAATTTGAATTATACCAGTTGAGTTGCCGGTTACAAAAGATAAAAATCATTTATTTTATTTGTCATATTTGATGTGGGTTGAATGTTCTTAATTAATTTACAGATTTATACGTTCAAAGTGATTGTCAAGTATTGTCGAGGAGGTTTCAGAAAAATTGCAAAATCTGTAAAAACGTATGTTCATATTTATAATTATTTCAATAATAGTGATATGTTGTGAGACATGTCGTTTGAGTTTTAAATAATATAATACAAAACTATTACCAATATTATTGCACAAACTCATAACAACAAACGATTAAGAATATATGCAAGTTAACAAGTTATGAAAATACATTCGTTTTTCACATTGTATTTCATTAATTGTTAACAGAGAAATTACGTTTCATTTTAACTCGGTTCAATATTCTAACAAAAAATTTATGCTCCCGTGCAATGCACGGACCCAACACTAGTTTATATATAATAATGTTTAAAAATATGTTAAAAACATTTATTTTATAATAATCAGTTAAATAAAAGATAATTTATTATTTTTGTAATTTTTTTATAAATAATAGAATTTAATTTAATTCCAAATTCTACAAACTAAACACACGAAAAATTTCAAATCCTTCAAAATCCAAACCCCTCCGATTCCAAATCCTTCCACAAAATCTAAATCGTTCAAAACTATTCCATCAAACCAACGCCCCCTTGGAATTTAAGGGAAACAATGAATCGTTAAATAATTATGGGGCATTTGGTTTGATGGAATGGTTTGGCGGGATTTGGACTTCTTGAAATGATTTGGAATTGGAGGAATTTCAAATCGAAAACCATTCAAACAAAATATGGAATTAGAATGAAATTCAATTCCAAATTCCTTCGAATTCAATCCAATCCTGCAAACCAAACATCCCATTATTTTATTTATGTTGACCCATTGAGTTGGTTTTTTTAGATGAGTCATTTAAAACATATTTTCCAAATTGACGATATCAAATAATGATCAATGGCAAATATATTACGAACCTGCAAATTACATTGTTCATGCAATGTTGTTTCATATATAAAATATTAAGAACTGTTTTACATGTAAAAATACAAAAAATACATTTTCATATATGAAACACATGACACACATACAAACATAAGAATAAAACATATGAAACAATGTGAATTAAAGTTTAAAATTAAAAGTATTGAATGGTCTAATTGTTTTTCACAAACTTATATATAATTACCATTTTTCATTTGATTTTCAATACATGTATATGGGGTTGCTATTTATACCCTTCCTCATTCATATACTGTCACATACCCTATAAAAAGGTTATGAATAAAAACACCTATTTTTATGTATACACCAAAATGGTTGTTGCATATTTTATGGATAACCGTGGGTTTTTGGATCAACTTATGCGTACCGGATCAACTTATGCGTACCATGACTAATTCCTTGGACGACCACGAATGGTCTGAAGTCATCGCAGATGAACCTCCATGAGTAGAAGGGCTTTAACAACACCTAAATTCAAACCCAAAGAAGTGGATATTTCTATTACATCCTCTGAATTTTACCGATACGCCACACCCCACGTAATTAGATCGACATATGAAAGAGATGATGATTTAAACATCAAAATCTATTGTCTTTAATTTTTCTCTGTCTCTTAATAAGTTAAAAAACAAATTATGCGGTCTTTTATTAAATTAAAAAACAAAATAGTTTTGTAACGAAATTTAAGTCCAAAAATTAAATTAATAATTAAGGTAAAATAGCCTATGCTTGAGGACGTACCATTTCAGTGATTTAATGCAAGTATACTTTTAAATGGTCCCCATGCAATCTTCACTAGAAGATATTCGTATCTTGACCAAACCAGGCATCCACTGTTGCATGATCAAGACATGGAATTTACTAAAAAACCCTTTCTCTCCTCTCTTACCCAATTTGATCAACAGGTAACTTTTCCGTTTCAAAATATCACTTTACATTTTCATTTATCTTAAAAATAAATGTCTAGTTTTAAAAGTAGGTACTTCTTTTTCCGGGCCATGGCTATCTTGCAACCACTGAATGAAAAATTACAACTCGTGCAATCTTCATCTAAACCATTCATTGCATTTAGATTCTCATTGATTCTCTAAATGAGTTTACTTGATTTCGTCAATTTTTTGCAGCAGATGCCGATGCACATGACGGTTCATGTGATGTATCGTATGAAAGTGGTACTTTCATTAAACGGTATGCAATCCATGTTGGTGTATGCATTGTAGGTAAGGTTATTACATAAAACCAGTAATCATTGATGCAATCCAGTAATTAATCTAGTGTCTACATAATAAATGAGCTAAATGAATGATTTAGATGAGGGTTGCAGGATGGTTGTAACATTTTACTTGGTTGCAAAATAAACCACCCCTATTCTCCTATTCTACTTTTAGTTATATGATGAAGAATTTTTTTATTTCTCAATTATTACAAATAAAATCATCTTTTTAGTTTATTAAAGTATAACAATCACCTATTCCTAAAAATTGTATGTCTTTTCTTTGTGAACATTTATTTAGGACAGAGAGGGTATTAACTATTAATTAAACCATGATTAATGTTTCAAAAGAAGTTAATTTGGTGTCTAAAAGTTGATACCATTTGTGACCAGGGACGGATCCAGAAAATTTTTCATACGGTGGCACCATATAATACCGACAATTTTTTTATACAAAAAACACGGTTTTTATCGACGTGTCTTCATCTTTTTACCGACGTTCAATATTGTCCGATGTGTTTTTAGCCTAATTCCACAATTTCGAGCGATTTTTAAAGCTGTTTGCTTGATTTCGAGAGATTTTTATCGATTTCGAGAGATTTTTTCGGTTTTTTTGGTTGATTTCGATAGTTTCTTTTGGTTGATTTCGATAGTTTCTTTTGGTTTTTGATTGATTATGAGGTACGGTTGCACCTTCTTGAAGTTTTCAAAATAATACGGTAGTACCTTCCAAAACGATACGATTGCACCTTATACGAACCTAAAAATTTTACCCTTCGTCGGCGAAATAATACGGTGGCACGTGCCACCGTAGCCACCATAGTGGATCCGTCTCTGTTTGTGACCAAACTATAAAATATATGTACGTAATTCACCAACTAATCACTTATTGACTCCGTCGATGTTTTTGCCTGTGATAAATCAATGTTAAATTTATATAATTGATAATAAACAGAAAATACATACACGAGTTATTAATTCTATTAGTACTTGTTAAAAACAAATCATTTTAACATGTTAATTATTGGCTATAAAGTAAAACCAATGGATGAAAGGTGACTGAAACAAGATCTATAAAAAGGCAAATCAATAATTTGAAATTAGAGTAAAAAAATATACAATAATACGAAGGTTGAATAAAGATATGTTATATTTAAGTATAGGTGTGATTGATTATTTCATATACCCATTGGACTTTATATAACTGTACAATTACGAAAGTTTGAAAAGGTGGTCCATTGATCATTCTTTAGTCGTTGAAAAATGAAATTGAAAGAGTCAAATAAAAAAAAACAAATAAATTATATAATTTTTATAACTTCAAGTTACATAAATAAAGTTCTTTATCAAAATTATCTTAATCAAATTCGTTACATAAATTAGTTGGTCACTAAAACAAAAAGAATAACAGTGTCATGAACATAATGTTATCAATCTCAAAGAAATTATACCAGATAATTTTTAAAAATAAACAATACAATTGATATAATTATAAATATCTAATTTATAATTTTAAACAAATAATGTACAGTTTTTAAAAATAAAATACAGACAACGCTTTCTTGTCTCCAGGTCGTCATCTCAAAGATATGTGAAAATGATGTTTGATACCCCCAAATTCTTTTGCTATTTTCAAAATTAAATATTTATTCAACTATTCAAGTACCTCATTACCCAAAGTTCACTTTGGTCCCTAACATTTTTCACTTTCAACAGATATCGTCCCTCAACTTTGTTTCAACGGTTTTCGTCCCTTCTTCTAACAACCGTTAACTTTTTTCAGTTAGGTCCAATTTAATGAGGGGTATTTTAGTCATTTTACCTATTTACAAAAGCCTTCAAACTTTAGGGACCTATTATATAAATTATCTCTAACATATATATATACATATATATATATATATATATATAGAGAGAGAGAGAGATAGGTTTAGGGGAAAATCCTCCCAAAAAAAATGAAAAACTAAGGAGCATCTTGATAATCGTTCATCTGGATTGTAACATCCATATTCTCGGTACGTTTTTATCGAGTACCTCTACTTAGAATTATACGTAACCCGATTGTATTTGGTTATTAATCAATTTAGAAAATGGATCGTGGGCTTTACGGGTCGAAATCTGGAAAAAAAAATCACGTCTCGATACATATGGGGCGACTGTGCTCGCGATTGTGACAGGAGTCACTCTCGTGGGACACAATCGCGAAGAACGTACCGAGAGTACAGAGAGGTTGGCGATAGTGACACTTGGTCACTGTTGCCGGGCACAATTGTTGGACATGTACCGCGGAGAGGTGATAACGGGCGACAGTACCGGCGATAGTGACACTTGGTCACTATCGCAGACCACAATCGCGAGACGGGTTCAGATTATTTAATGCCCTAAAACGACCCCATTTGCTCATTTATCTCACTTTCCTCTTGTTTTGGGCGATTTCTCTTGGAAGCTAAGGTAAGAATTATGCTCTCTTCATTCATTTCTCATAAGGGAAGTCATTAAATGAAGTTTGTGTGGTTGGTTTAGGTTGATGATTGTGGTTAAGAGCTTGTGCTTGAAGTGTTAAAGTCTCCTACTAATTTCCCTCAAGTCTCATCTAGGGTTTGTTCATATTTCCAACAAGGTGGGTTTTCTATCCTTTGATTCTTACATAAATACTAGGGTTTAAGTGTTATCACCCTCAATTATGTCTTATAAATATATATTGGTTTGTTACGTTTTGACCTAAATATGGGTTTTTGGGAAAATGGTGGTTTATGACTTAAATATGAATGTTTGATAAATGTGTTTTAAACTAAGATAAATGGTTCTCTATACTCATCTACTTATTTGGTAATCAACTCTTGTTCCATGGGATTTTGGTAATATCAAAGTGAGAATTAGGGTTTTGGGAAAAATGCAAGTATTGGATTTATTATTTACAACCATGATTTTGAGAAAGGGAATGTGTGGTATTATTCTTGATGGGTTATGTTGATAAAGTCCCCTCCATGATGGGAGTCAAGATTTCATGTTAATAACCTTATATATATGATTTGCTTACATACATGATTAATGATGAACGTGTTAGCAAATTCTGGTGTTTAGTCTTAGTGCAATGGATCCATAGGCACGGTGTTCCTATGTCCCGTTTTGGACATTAGATTCACCACTTTGGCACGGAATAGGCATCGGGTCACCATGGTAAGTAAGGTGTGGACCTATATGGTCGGGCAGCGTCCCATAGGCAGTAAGATGTAATTCCCTTGTCGTAGAGTTCCCGTTTTGGAACTCTCAATAATAGACCTAGAGGGGTTGACTTGATGTTTTCGAGCAATAGACTTAGAGGAGTTGAGCTCACTATGTGATTGGTGTTATTTGTACCATATTTGATCACTAATGGTTTGTTTGATTTATTGACTTAGCTCATGGCTATATCCACCGTGCGACTACAAATGGGTTTAGTACTCCTATTTCAATTATCTTGTTCTCACTAGGCTTTAGCCTAACGCTTGTTCTTGATTGTCATGTTTACAGGTAATCTTACGGTAGGGCTCGTCAGGATTGAATGGACGGACTTGGGGTCGAGAGCGGTCTTTTTTAAGATATGTTGACCAATACAGTGATTATAGAGAATACACCTTTTGGAGGGATAGCGACACCCGACTTTAATCTTTCTTGCCTAGTTTAGATTATTAGGTTGTCATTTTATTCTTCATTGTTTTTGGGTTGTAAATGTCAAACCTTATTTCCCGTTTTGGGATGAAACTCTTGGGTTGATTTATCATGTCCAAACTATTCAGGTTTAATTGATTCCCTATTTTAGGGTGGACATGTTTCCTCTATTTATAGACGTTATGTTGCCTAAATTTCGAATTTTATTTCACTTTAAATTTTAGGATGTTACATGGATGGTATGCACAATTTCCATACAAGTAATTTAAGTTGTTTTTTGGTTTTTATGCACGTGTGCATGTTACAAATTACTTGTATGTGCATATGCACACCGTCCAGATGAACGGTTAGTAGAGTGTTCCTTAATTTTTCATTTTTTTTGTGGTTTTCCCTGAATCTAACCCTATATATATAGAGAGAGAAATGTTCAAATGAGAAATGGTAAGTGTGTGAGAAATAGAGAAATGGTCCTAGCTCTTCATCTGGTCAACATTTGTGGCTTTGACCGGAAACACCAGATAATTCCTTGTGTGGTCTGTAAAATATAGAGGGGTAGTTTCGTAAAATACGTAGGACGAGTTCATATGTGAACCTCGGTTAATTAGTTCATATGTGAATCACAAAGATTCATATGTGAATATGTTAATTAGTTTAACCGATTCACATATGAACTTACAGTTAATTAGTTCATATGTGAACCAGTTAATTAATTCATATATGAATCACAAATGTTCATATGTGAATCAGTTAAAAGAGGTCATATGTGAATTACACTAGTTCACATATGAACATATAGTTCATATGTGAATTATACAAGTTCATGTATGAACTCCTCCCGCGTATTTGTAAGTATTACGAAACTGTCCTTCTATTTTTGGAACAACCGCAACTTTTGACCAGTCAAAGCCGCGATTCTTGACCAGTCAAAGACGCAATATTTGACTAGTCAAATCTGATCTTGACAGTATGAGTGACTAGGATCACTTCTCTATTTATTACGCACTTAACATTTATCATTTGAACCTATGACTATATATATATATATATATAATATTATGGCGATTTCGGCCATGAACATATTGTGACCACCGACAACCACCGCCTCCACAACCGTCATCCATATCCTCCCTCCCCTGGTCAAACCCACAAAGCAGAGTCATAGGGACGAAACCACATAGACTAAATCACAGGGGAAGAAACCCCCCCCCCCCCCCCCCGACTCTTTCATTTTGTCCCTTACATATCTGCCCAATACACAAGCACCTTCCATCCAGAGTCCAGTTCCACCATCTTTTTCAAACACACATCTTTGGAGACGATATAGGGATAATACTAATACAGGGACACATGGTCAATATCCCAGGGACGATGATAGTGGAGACGATCACATGGGCCAAATCACAAGGACCAAACCACAGGGGCTTTTGTTGTTGAGTTTTATCTTGGTGACGATGATGGTACTCACAGAAGAGGGGGTCTTGTTGACAGTCATGGTAGCCATCTTTCTCTTGTCGCTGATGGTTAAAGGAGTGCCGAAGTGACGACTGGAGATGGAGGCCTGCAACATGGACACATGTTTTTTTGGTGGGTTACAAGGACGATTTAATGAACTCGCTGCTCCCAGGGATGGAGGGAGCAGGGACAATTTCACGGTGGTTATTGTCGTGAGTCGCGAGAGATGGTTGCTGCCAATGATTTGGTCCCCAATGATTTAGCCCTCTGTGTTTATATATATATATAGAGAGAGAGAGAGAGAGGTTCAAGGGAAAACCTCAAAAGAATGGAAAAGGAAGAACACCCTGTAGCCCTTGATCTGGATGGTATGCACTAGCGCATACAAGTAAATTAAGTAGATTTTTGGTTTTTATGCACTTATTGTATGCACAAATGCATACCGTCCACACACACACACATATATATATATAGGGTTAGGTTCAGGAGAAAACCTCAAAAAAGGGAAAATTGAGGAACACTCTGGTGGTCTTTCATCTAGACGGTATGTAGTTGTGTATACAAATAATTTAGTTGTTTTTTGGTTTTTATGTTCGTGTGTGTGTGTTAGAGATAATTACGTAACATCTCCCTAAAGTTTGATGGTTTTTGTAAAAACAGGAAGTTTAAGAAAACATATAAAATGACTAAAATACCTCATTAAATTGGACTTAACGGAAAACGTTAACGTCCGTTAGAAGGAGGGACAAAATCCGTAGGGAATCGACAAACGTGAGGGACGAAAACCGTTGAAAGTAACAAATGTTAGGGACCAAAAGTGAACTTTACACTCTTAAAAACAAGTTTTAAAGCTTAATGTACAACTATTTAATGTTAATTACTTAAAAAACAACCATTAAAGCTGTATGTACTACACTTAATGCTATTTATTAATTTTCAATCATTATCTCTAACCACTTTAACTCCCCTAAAATAACTCTCAGTATAATTAAATATAGAATAAAAATCAAATTTTAAATATAAAAATATAAAATATAATTAAAAAAATCTAACAGAATATTTTATAAAAAAATTATATTATTAAACCAAAATAAATTACATTATATTATTAAGTCTAAATTAAACAAATTTATATAAAAAATCATTATCAATCTCTCACAACCAACCAAAATCGTAATGTAAATCGACAAAAAAATAGAAAATAAAATGAAACGTTAAAATCGTGATGTATCTAGCGGCATTGCGCGAGTACACTTCTAGTTGTCTTTTGAAAAACATATAATTTATTTATTTTTCAATGCTTTAAGACGTTTTGTTTGCACTATAAGGGTGCGTTTGGTTTGCAGACTTGGTGGGATAGGACGGGACAAAAATTCACTGTCCCATGTTTGGCATGATATGGGACAGGACAAAAGTTCATTGTCCCATGTTTGGCGCGACATGGGACAGGGACAAAGACTGGACAGGTTGGGACAAGATTGGACAAAAAGGGGTATTTTCTTGTTCCACCAAAATAGGTGGAACAACATGGGACATAAATGAAACAGAAACTAAAAATCACTGATTTACCGCCATTTGATATATAATCCTAATATGGTATTGGTCTTAAGGGTCACCACTACCTATTTCTCCACCATAATAACCTCCTCCACCACCTCCACAACCATTGGTCATCGCTACCACCACTACCATCGTCGACCACCTCCACTAACACCGATCACCACCACCTATTGTCGCCACCACCATCGACGGCCACCGGTAGCTACCACCAACCATCGTCGACCACTTCCACCTCTTCCTTCACTACTACAACAACTTCCTTCACCACCTCCACAACCACCACCCATCGCCACCTCCACCAATCACCACCACCCATTGTTGTCGCCGTCACCGATACTCACCGCCAACCACCGTCGTTGGCTGTCACCACTGTCGCTCGCCATCAACCATCGTTGGTAACCTCCGTCTCTTCCTCCACTACAATAACCTCTATTACCACTGTGCACCGCCACCACCACTACCTCTATTACTATCTTTCACCTTCTTCACAACTATCGTCTTTCACCGGCCAACCATCGTCTTTTATCTGTACTCGTCGCTGCAACTATGCATCCGCCAATTCATTAAGATCTTCCAAATTGAATCAACTATTATATTTTTTTATATGAATCGAATTTTTTTCGAAATACCATCAATTATTTCAGATTCTTCATTCAAATTTCCTACTATTGTTTTTGTATGTATTTATATGTATGATAATTGTGTAAAAAAATTAATAATGTATTTTAATTAAATTATTTAAAGATATACTTTATTTGTGTTATTTATAAATATTATATGACATATAAAATTATCAAACAACTTTTAGGGAAACTTGTTCAATCTTGTCCTATCCAGTCCTAGTCGTACCAAACACAAGACAATCATTTGTCTTGTCCTGTCCAGTCCTGTCCTAGCCTCTTGTCCTGTCCAGTCCCGTCCAATCTTGTCTGCGTACCAAACGCTACCTAAATTCTATATAAAAGCTTTCTTTCT
This sequence comes from Arctium minus, assembly GCA_954870635.1. Lineage (NCBI taxonomy): Eukaryota > Viridiplantae > Streptophyta > Magnoliopsida > Asterales > Asteraceae > Arctium > Arctium minus. The sequence goes on from OX941082.1 coordinate 15,138,041, forward strand.
GTCATTAATAATAAAACCATAATATTTAAAAATCAAATAAAATGACATGTTTCAAATGAAGTTAAGAGTAAATAAGCATAATTCATGCAAAACAACAACAAAAAAGTTACATTATTTGTTTTGAATAGTAAAGTCAACGAATTAAATACTTTTTTTAATTCTATGAAAAATCTGTAAGATTTTCCTTAATAATTATATGATTTACTTTTGTTTAATGATTGAATGAGACATATATCGAAATTTGGTGTTGTGAAGACAAAAACGTTCCCCTTAAGTAGGTAAATAAATATGGCTTATTTATGTGGTAAAATCCAATTCGTTTAGAAAATTAAATTGTATAACTAAATTCATGTGAAACTGATATAATGAAGTCTCTTCCTATACATTGGTGTTATTAATCGAAGGTTGAGAATTGTGAATCCCTAGATAAGTCTTAAAAAACATTCTTTAATTGGACAACCTTAGTTAGAATCTTAGGGGTTGTTTGTTTACCTCTTAATGATTCCATTAAGAGGCAATCTCTGAATCGCTAAGAGGTGAATCATGTTTGGCAAAAAAAAAAGTCTGTCTCTTAATGGTTCCAAAACCCTCTGAATGATTTTGTATCTTAGGCTTCCCTTAACCATTAAGCACCCTGATTTCATTATGAACAATTACAAAACAATCATATTTCATTTTACACTATATCATGAGAGCCTCTTAATCATTATGACCACTTAGGGGTTGTTTGTTTACATCTTAATGGTTCCATTAAGAGACAATTTCTGAATCGTTAAGTGGTGAATCTTGTTTGGCAAAAAAAAAGGTTGCCTCTTAATGGTTCCAAAATCCTCTTAATGGTTTAGTATTCTGGCCCTCCCTTAACCATTAAGCGCCCTGATTTCATTATGAACAATTACCAAACAACCATATTTCATTTTACACTATATCATAAAAACCTCTTAATAACCCTAGGTCTTTGGCCTAGTGACCACCTCTCTTCCGTAAACGCTTCTACCTGGGGTTCCCTTACCAGGGTTCGAATCCGGGGGGAGACAGAATGTCTTTTCCGGTGCAAGCTTGTAGAGGGATGGCTTGTAGGGTCCACAAAAGTGGGCCACGGGGCCTTGGGTCCCCGCCAATAAACCTTTTTAAAAACCTCTTAATCATTCAGACCTCTTAATCATTCTGCACTAAACCATTCAGCAACTACCAAACAACCCTTTAATCATTCTACACCAAACCATTCAGCAATTGCCAAACAACCCCTTAGTAGTTATAGGTAGCAAAATTATTTCTTGTTATGCATGTAATGTCGAATTATATATCAAAGCATTAGGGGGCGTTAGGTTTGCAGAATGTGATGGAATATGGTGGAATTGGAATGTTGAATTACTTTGACCAGATTCCATTCCCGTTCAAGTTTTTCAATGGATGAAATCTTTGAATTCCAATAAATTCCATATATATAAGGTTTGAATATTCTATCATAAAACCCAAGGATTTCAATGGAATGAAATATCATATTTTGATAATTCCAAAGTTACCCTTTACCCCAAACTAAACTCTACTGATATTGATTATCAGCAGACTTTAACTCTCTCTCTCTCTCCTCTCCCTCTCTCTCTTCTCTCTCTCTCTCTCTCTCTCTCTTTCTCCCCCTCTCTCTCATCTCTCTCTCCCCCTCTCTCTCCTCTTTCTCTCTCATCATTCGTGTGCTAAAATAATCAAATCAATTTTAATTAAAAATTAAACTATTTAATAACTATTTCATTAAAGTAATTTTTGTTTTAAAAAATTAAAATAATCAAAAAGGGTATTTTGGTCATTTACCAAAATTTCATTTCAATTCCGAAGCTACAATCTGTGAACAAAACAGAAAAATTCCAATTCATTTAACAGATTCTATTCCAATTCTGTCAACCAAACAAGTGGTCAAAACTGACAACATTTCATTCCGATTTCTTCAAAGTTAAATTTCTTTGACAAATTCCATTACATCCAAAAACATTATGCGAACCAAACGCCCCCTTAGTTTATTTAAATTGTTATAATGATAAAAAAAATATTGTATAAATATTGCACCATAATACTTACATTGAAATAAATGATTTTAAAAGAAAATGTATAAATTTTTTGTTGCAATATATTATTGAGTAAACTTTACTTTTGGTCCCTAACATTTATTAATTTCAAAATGGATATCGTCCCCAAATTTCGAAAACTCAGATTTAGTCCTTCACGTTTGTCATTTCATAATGGTTTTGGTCATTTCTCTTAACGAAAGTTAACTTTTTTTTGTTAAGTCCGTAATAAATTAAGGGTATTTTAGTCATTTTAAACATTTATCTGTTAAGTCCATCATCATCTGGTTAAATGAGGGGTAATTTAGTCATTAGATCTTTTTAAAAAATAAATAAAATACCTCTTATTTAATTGAATTTAGAGTAAATTATGGATTTGGCCCATAAGGTATGTCAAAAATTACGGATTTGGTCAATTAACTTCATTTATTACATAAGAAACTTTGTATGCAGATTCTTATGGATCTGGTCATTCACATTAATGGTAATCCAACTTTTCCGTGAAATATGACTTTTTAACATATTTTCTTTATTTTTACTATTTTTCAAACCACATGGACCAAATCTTTAATTTACTCTAAACTATATTTATATTTATATTTTATGTACTATATATTTATATATTTGTACTTGTATTTTCTAAATTAAATTAAATTTATATTTTCTAAATTATATTATATATTTATTTTTGTATTCAATGTATACATGTATAAATTATTTATATTTTATATATTTATAAATTATACTATAGGGTTGGGTTCCGATGAGAAGTTGAGTTAATGGTGATAAGTGTGAGAAGTGGTTATTGACCGTTGGATGAGAAATGGATGTACATTAGGATGAGATGCACCAAGATAAGATGCACCAGATCAATTCTCTTCTAAATCACAATTCATGGGAGGGCTTGAGATTAAAAGAGATCAACGATTCATATCTACTTCTCACGATTCTCATCATTAACTCAACTTCTAACACGATCCTTCGTCTTATACTATATTTATCTTTTATAAAATTTATTTTATATTTATATTTTATGTATTTGAACCTTCCATTATGCAATTTGTATATTGATTTGATTTAGCGTTTGTATATTGATTTGTATATATATTTGAACCCCCACCTACGCTATTTGTGCAAATGGTTTGGTTTAGTATTTGTGGCATAAATTATAAATTATTTATAAACTAAATGTCAAAACTTTAACATATAAATCACAATTTTGTACAATTTAATCACAAAACTTATGATACAAACACTAAATTAAATCATTATACAAATTACATAGATGGAAGGTTCAAATACATAAAATATAAACATCATACAAAATAAATTTTATAAAAGATAAATATAGTATAATTTATAAATAAATAAAATAGGGAAATTAATTAAAATGACCGTATTTCAATCCCGTATTACCTATATGCCCCAAATCTCTTTCATTTTGCCAAAATACCCCTTTTGTCCGGGATCCGTGGTCGGGATGCTTACCAATCCCGGGGTTACCTTCAATGACGGCGTAAATAGTGATTTCCCGGCGTTAGGCCGGGATGAACAGTGAAATCCCGGGTTTAGGCCGGGATGAGGGCTGGGATTGGGTAATTAGGGTTAGGGTTTCCGAAACTTAGGGTTTGGTCCTATGATTTCATGTGATTCCAGTGTTTTTCACGTTTTTGTTGCTGATTCTTTCTACTGTTTTTTTCCACTTTGTCATACAATAATTGTACTTGTCATTGAATGGTGTTTGTCATTGAATTCGTCTTCGGCTATAAATTTTGCCTTTAAAGATCAGTATAATGCAAGGCATTCATCACATCCATTGCATTTTTCTTTCTTGCTCTCACTTTCATTGTTTGAATTGCTTCATTTTTCATACTATTGAAAAAATGAGTTCACCTGTTGTAAAAGCTAAACTCTATTTATGTTTCAATGGTCAGTGGGTTCAAAACAACAATGAGTGAGATTATATTGGGTACACAAAGCGTGGTGTACAGATTCCAGTAATCTATACATATAAGATGTTTCTTCATTACGCCATGGGAAAATGTGGAATCGAAAATTCTGCTACTTGCAAGTTGGTGTTCAAACGTGAAGATCGCTCACTAGTGGAGCTAAACAACGATGAACTAATCCTTGGTTTTATGCAAATTGCAGCTGATTCAGAAAGACTTCCAAAAGTCTTTGTGTATGAGGCAACATTGATGTGCGACGAAGGTGATGACGAAGATGATGCCAGAGGTGATGACGAAATCCATCTCGGTAGTAGTCAACAGGAGTCTGATTCTCAATTTCAGGCATCCTACGACACCACACTTTATTCTGATCATTCATATCGTCCTTACGACTCTTATCCCGATGTTGTTCCGGAGACACAACTAGAAGAAGAACAACAAGCAGAAGAAGAAGACGACGACGAAGAAAGACGGTTTGCTGGAGTTGCTCATGACGAAACCCATGTTTTCACAACGGGTATATCTGATATGGACAGATCAAATACCGATACTGATGAGGACGAAGAAGAAGAAACATATACCCCTAGCAATAAATCACTTGGTGAGTATAACGATTATTTTGATATGCCTTTTTCCTTTCCAAACCCGGAGACCAATATACCACCCTACCAACCCGTACCTTACAATCGCGGTACAAGCATACATGAAGGACAACTATTTGATATGAAGGAGGAAATGGCCATACAACTCGGAATTAAGTTCATGGAAGAGGGTTTTGTGTTTAGAACAGATAAATCCCACAAAAGCATATACGTGGCTGTCTGTGAGCAAAAAAATTGTAAGTGGCGTATGTCGGTGAAGTCCGTAGGCCCAAAAGGAGGGATGTTTGTCGTTAGGAAACTGAACGACGTGCACACTTGTTCCAGGACGCAACTGAATTCCAGACACCGACAGGCCAACAAAAGGAGTTTGGGCTACATATTGAAAGGGAAGTTTATTGACGCTAGCAGGTCATTTCGGCCGAATGACATCGTCGACGATATCAACCAGCAGTATGGGCTCAATATTGGTTACCACCAAGGATGGCGTGCGCGATGCAAGGCCCTGATAATGGTGAGAGGCACTCCCGAGGAGTCGTACGAACGACTCCCTATGTACTTATATAATTTGGAGTTGAAGAATCCGGGTACACACACCAGAATAAAGACGGATTCATACGGACGTTTTGAGTTTTGTTTCGCTGCTCTTGGATGTGCGGTACGTATATCAACACGCCATATCTTTACATATTATAAATTATAACATTTACAAAGTTGTTCCACGTATATATACAATAATTATACGCTATTTGCATATCCGCACGTTTTTAGAAAACCTGCGTCCTATCATCGTAATAGACGTTGCCCATTTAAAGGGACCTTACCTAGGTATGATGTTCTTGGCGATTGCCATGGACGGAAATAACAACATCGTGCCCTTGGCTTTCGGAGTAGGCAAGTCTGAGACGGGGGAGGAGTGGGGTATCGGAGTCCCAGAAGGGTTGGTGTTTATGTCGGACAAGTCTCCTTCAATAAGTGCCGCAATTTCTGTCGTGTACCCATCGAACCCTCATGCCCTATGTTGTCGACATTTGGAGATGAACGTGAAAAGCGCAGACAAGAGTATTACTACAAACCGCCCGACCTACTGGAAGGCATGCAAAGCATATACGGTTATGGAGTTTGACCGGTACATGGATGCACTACGATATGAAGTAGATCGTGGAGCACAAGTTATGGACGCTGCTGGGAAGGAGAGTTGGTCAAGGGCCTATTTTCCTGCACATAGGTATAACATAACGACCTCTAATAGTGCAAAGTCGGTGAATGCACTGTCCCGTTTTGCTCGTAGGTTACCGATTGTCGGGCTTATGGAGTATGTCCGATCTTTTCAACAAGAGTGGTACCTACTTCGACGACAAAAGGGAGGTTGATAAACTTTGAAATATTGAACTTATATGTAATTTGCTCTTCTTATGTTATTTATAAATCGTATCATAATTAACACACACATGTTTGTAGGTGAGATGCATAATCATCTCACTCCAATGGCGGAGGTGAAGATTCTCAAAAGGGCGGGAAAGTTTGCGCAATGGAGGGTAAGAGGGATTCTATATGATAAGTTCGATGTTCGGGATACCCGTGGACTCGCGATTGTCGATATGCTCAACCGTGTTTGTGAATGTAAGCAATGACAATATTCTGGGTTACCATGTGGTCATGCCATCGCAGCTGCAAGGTCTATGAATCGTAATGTAACAACCCAACCAAAGAAATAAATAAGCGGATCAACTCTTACAATAGAAACTCAACGACTAATAATATTCCATGCCAAACGGTCCCAAGCTTACAATAGAAAAATCAAGGTTTGTTAGAAACAACCTATACACAACTGAGATAAAGAAGTATAAACTAAGTGCCGGTCTTCTAACCGCCCCGCTAGGCCTTCTCTTTTGCCCTTAGCTGCTTTGCCTAAATCACGACGGCCTGAAAATATTTTTAGTTTTGAAATAGCGAGGGTTAGACCATAGGTCTAGTGAGTTCCCTCTAACAGTTAAGCAACAATTATACTTTCCATAATTAAAAAAACAACATTTAATAATGGCACATAAATAAAACACGCTACGGACCACACGACCGTCAAAGACGATGTGTCTAACTCGCGCTGCCTTAATGTTGGGACAAGCCCCCAACGACATGAACGGGCCACACTCCCCGGCACGAGTAGGCGGGCCACACTCCCCGACTTAGGTCACGTAACCGGTAACCCACGAGTAATGTATGCATACATTTAAACAACAACAATTTATAACACACTTGAACAATTTAATAAAATCATGCCATCATAAATAAATCAAAGTTTAAAATTAAACTTCACATGCTTTCTTTATCAAAAGGATTAGTTCAGAAAACTCACCTGAAATCCACCGCTAAAAGCTTTCGCCTAGTTGTGTAACCCGATTCGAACCTATAAAATGAGGCATCGCTCGGTGAATTTACGGTACCTTCTAATTAAACAAATTTAACCTTAATACCCTCATCCCCTACTTCATCTATCCTTGATCGGACTTAACCGATAAATCTAATTTAGGACGATATGTTCAAACCTTAAATAATTAACTAACTTAAATTATCAAATAGGATGTGGGCCAGCTACTTAAACAAAGCCCAGCACCACAACATTTTACTAATTGGGCCCTAAATCTCAAAGTCTGCACGTGGGCTTCGACCCACCTCTCTCAAAATGGCGACCGGGAAAGGAAACCACCGACCGATAGGAGCAATTGCCATCGACCGGTACATGCTGCTACCATCGACCGGATTTTAATTTAACACACGACCGAGACGATGGGAGGGGATCGACCGGACTATAACTTGGCCGGTATCCCTCCCTCCCGACAACTACAATATACTACTCGACCCGACCGGGTGGCTGTACATTGACCGGTACCTACCGATACTGGAACCACAACCGGGCTTGATGACCGGGCTCTTACAAGTGCGACCGGTATTCCCCCAAAGGTCTTCGACCGGGGTTTTCCCCAAGTCTCGACCGATGCCAACCATGATTCTCGATCGGACTGTCGAACAAAACCCCATGAGCTCCGATACACTTACACAGGTCAAGGATTAACCCCCCCCTAAAACTCATCGCAGATTAAACAAAACTTCCAGAACCAAAGCTACAATCCTTAACTAATTAGCAATCCATTATCCAATTAAATTCCCACCCGTATCTACTTATTCCAGATGCAAAACTCAACACAAGGATTTCCCATTTCAGGACCAACTTAAATTCAAACTCTCCTTTAACAGATTGAAGAATAAATACTAAACCCTTACTAACAAAGAGATTAGAATTAGAACTTTACCTTGCAACGATTGAAGAACTCCGATCCCTACTCCTTTGCTCTCCTTCGATCAGTCTTCCTTCAAGAATTCTCTCCCTCTAATAACACTTGTCAGCCGCCTCTAAAAAAAACCCAAATCCCTAGGGTTTAAATTCCACATTCCCATTTTACATGCTTGTCCCCTCAAAAAGGGTCCTTTCAATTATCACACCCCAAACTTTAAGAATATTGACCTTTAGCTCTGGTTATTACACGTAGAGATTGCAGCGATCTAGCTCTAGGTTACTTCACGTCCCATACTTACCGGTCAACATATCATGAAGTAATCAATCCAGTTGGACCCCCTCAATCATGGGTTTTGCCACACGTCCCCCTTCCGCCATACTATCCACCGTTAATAACCAAGAGACGTGCTGGGAGGCCAAGAAAGAACGATCGACGTCCATCCCGTGGTGAGGATCCGATACAGAGAACGTGTACTAGGTGTGGAGCAGTAGGACATACTCGTGGTGAATGTCCAACTCCTGCCCCTTCAACCGTGCCCAGGAGTAGAGCTTCAAGTAGCCAAAGATTTCGCTCTCAGGGGAAATCGAACCTAGAACCACATGGAACCCTAAGGCATGATAACATTGACCTTAACATTGAATTCCCTTGATTGTAACGACCTCATCTTGTATGCGAAGTGATATGATATTTATGTTCATTGTTGATTTTATCTACCTTTTTGTGGTTGTGGAATTATATTGTGTAAAAACAAGTTAAACATTAAAGCATCATTTTATTAAAGCATCGATAAAGTAAACATTAATAAAGAAAACATTAATAAAGAAAAGAAAACATTAGACCATCATTACGGGTAGATTAACCACCCTTTGAGAAACCTACTACGGGTAGATTTCTCGGATGCTCTTGACCCAGACAACCTTTGCCTTCATCTGCTCCTCCATGCCGGTGTAATTTTCTTTGATTTCTACCAATTCATCTTCTAATTTTTTAATCTCCTTTTGCTTCTCCCTAACATCGCGCTTCATCATCTCCAATAACTCCTTCTGCTCCGAAATAACGGCCTCCTTCTCTTTCTGCAATTCCATGTTGCGTAGCCAGTTCCTGCCGATATGTCGTATCTCCGCATTTGCCTCATCACATGAGTCTTTCAACTTTGTAGGCAGTACTTGAGACATTGGTAGACTCAGTCCCTGGTTAGATTGATACGTAGGTGGGTATTGTCCCCCATGAGCATTGTAGTATGCCTCTCATGCAAAATCATACTGCTCCCACTCCTGAGGCGTAATTGGTTCATCATAAGCACTAATCCCAAACTGCGCCCATTCCTCCGTTGTGTCTGGTACTCCCCAGTCAACCCTCGTAGCTCCATCATTTAATTATTCGATGTAGGCGGAGCGTGAAGTGTCAGCCCCATTCGCTGACCTTCTCCCCCTTCCACGTGAACCTCCAGCCATTAAGTTATGAAAATGTAGAGAATGTTTGTAAATGACGAAGATAGTAGAAATGATAGATAACAAGTTGTGAATTACTACTTCACCGGAGCATCTACTTATAGTCCATGCGAAGATAGGTTTGTGCACATGGTCAAACGATTCCTCTGCAAAGCCTGAAAGATGCATCTTCAAAGACTGAAATGATTCTTCTTCAAAGCCTAAAATGATGCCTTCTGCAAAGCCTGAAAGATGCCTCTGCAAAGACTGAAATGATTCTTCTTCAAAGCCTGAAATGATGCCTTCTGCAAAGCCTGAAAGATGCCTCTGCAAAGCCTGAAAGATGCCTCTGCAAAGACTGAAATGATTCTTCTTCAAAGCCTGAAATGATGCCTTCTGCAAAGCCTGAAAGATGCCTCTGCAAAGACTGAAATGATTCTTCTGCAAAGACTGAAATGATGCTATCTGCAAAGACTGAAAGATGGCTCTGCAAAGACTGAAAAGATGCCTCTGCAAAGACTGAAATGATTCTTCTGCAAAGACTGAAATGATGCCTTCTGCAAAGCCTGAAAGATGCCTCTGCAAAGCCTGAAAGATGCCTCTGCAAAGCCTGAAATGATGCCTCTGCAAAGACTGAAATGATTCTTCTGCAAAGCCTTAAACGATTTGTTTTTTTTAACAATTGCTCCTTGTGGCTATAAATACCCGTGTTATAGCAACTGTGAAATTCACAACAACCACACACCATTTTCATATCATAAGTCTCCCCTTTCACCAAACACATGGCTGGAAATGCATCATCTTCAAACCCACCATCTTCACAAATAATGCCCTCGAGACTGAAAAAGCGATAGAGAAAAGTGAAGCGGAGATTGAGCAACTCACTCAAGAGTGGAGGGAAATGATGGCGAAGAAGGACGGACACTTGAGAAGGATCGACGCGGACAAGGAGGAGGTAAAAAGGTTGAAGAGGGAGATCAAGGAGAAAGAAGACCGTATTCGCTACGACAATGAACAAGTCAACAAGATTATGCAAGACTTCGCAACACTGCAAGCGCAGGTAACAGAGAAACAAAATTGGATTGATAAATGTAAAGCACTATATCCTTAGATGGTGTTTGTGTTTTTGGTTTCGTGTTTGGAGTTTCCTATGTTGGTAGTTTGTACTCGGAGTTTATGTGTTGTCGTTTTGTACTTGTACTTTCTATGCTTTTGTTTCATTAATAAAATCGTCTAACGTATTTTGTGGTCTGATGCGTTTATATTTTTATACTACAAAATTATAAATTCATAGAGTAAAAAAACAACTGGTACAAGACGATGTGAATCTATAAGGCATTTTTCCAGACGAATCTATAAGCTTTTTTACAGGCGAATCTGGAATCTTTTTCACAGGCGAATCTGTAAGGCCTTTTCCAGACGAATCTATAAGCTTTTTTACAGGCGAATCTGGAAGCTTTTTTACAGGCGAATCTGGAAGGCCTTTACAGACGAATCTATAATATTTTTTTCAGGCGAATCTGGAAGGCCTTTTGTTCACTACCTTTGGCTATAAATAAAGAGATCTGGGGGTCCTAAACCATACAAAACAAAACACGGTTTATAGCAAGGCAAAAGTATTACACGTCTTCTTACATGGCATCCCCAAATCTTCATGTATGGAACTTCAGATGTTTATCTCAATCGCTTCCAGCCTCTACCACCGAGTTATATGGTTAGTGTTTATATTGTAAAAGGTTTTGCTTGCGTTGAATATTCTGTAAGGCTAACGTTGTTAACCCTTACCATGAACACCTGAGTATCCACAAATGTTCACAATGAAAGTCTACCATTAAGGGTACTTCACTGAACCACCTAGAAGACAATACTTCCGTGGTCTAGAAGTCTATGTACCCAGCCGACGTGTGTCCCCACCCACCATACTTCTGTTCGTACCCAGCCGACGTGTGTCCCCACCCACCCGACGTCTGTCCGTACCCAGCCGACGTGTGTCCCCACCCACCAGACGTTTGTTCGTACCCAACCGACATGTATCTGTACCCAGGGGACGTGTAGGTCGGCGCCGAGCTCGTTGCCAACTAATACAAGTATTGAACGTCATATCAATATACAAACCAATATACAAGTATGGAACGTAATATCCTCAAATTAAGTTAAACACTAACGTGAGTGTGACGAAGGTGTGCGGTGAGGGCCTCGAGATCTCTTATGCGTCTGTCCATGGAGTACATGTACTCCCACTTCTCTACGTATGGGTCTACATCAAGCATCCCATGATGGGAGGAGCTAGGGGGAGCCTGATATCCCGTGCCATCATCGTCATCTTCATAATCATCGCCATCATCGTCCTCGTCGTCCTCATCGTGGTCATCGTCATCGTGATCAGGATCTCTTCGTCGGGACCTCTTCGTCGGTCGCCTGGCCTCCTCTCTTTCAAAATAGGCGATGCTGGATAGATACCAACGACTCTATTGTTCGGCAGCCGTAGGAGTGAGGCGCTCGAGAGCCGGATGCCTCACCTAAATATATTGTAAAACATATAAGATTTAATATGCAGGACTAAGTTAAACAATTAATTGTTCACTTACTAAAATTATAAATATAGTAATAGAGCGTACGTCCGAAACTGAGTTGAATATTGCAACACATGCAGCCTTATTCAGTACAATATTCCGGTCCCAACGAGTTCCCCTAATGGCCCTGTCGGTGCGACTGGTGAAATGGTGACGGCAGATAGGAAACATCTCTAAGATCCAAACCTGGAATTACACAACATAGAGAAGTAAGTAAAAAAAAACGAAAGATGACATAATATTTATGTTATACTACTTATCTAACCTTCAGAGTGTGTGCGAACCCATTCAACGTACTCTTGTTGATGTTCTTGTTCTTTTGTAAATGGCGTCTGGCGGTGGCCATGTGTAAAGAGTTGTATGTGTGGCTCCAGATGTGGCTACCCCACGGGTAGCTGTCGAATGTCACAAGGTCATCGACGGCCCTAATGACAGTGTCGGTAACCACCTGACTCAACTCACGACCCATGAACATGATTTCCACCATCACTACCAAGCAAACACGCACAACATCCTCATCAGATAGCTCCTGCATGTCGCCTCTCATCGTCTGGACGATGGTTTTCATCTTCAAATTAGCGGGGGCGTGATCAGGCCAAAGCCTCCTGACGAAGGACCCTTCCGATATGACAGGAAGGTCGGGTGTTGGTCCGAAAAGGAGTCATGTTATAAGACAGAACTCAAGACGACCAAAGCGCATGTGGTTCCCACACACATCGAAATACATTTCTTCCTCATCGGCATTCATTATGTCAACCTCCAACTGTAAAAACATGTACACTAGGAGGGGGTCCTGCGCAGTATTGGTAAGCTCCAGCCATGGACCAAAAGGTGTCCGTCCGAATATTTGATGTAAGTTTTGTGCCCGTTCTGGTGGACACGCTGCAAAAATATCTCTAATTTTCTTGGCGAAGCCAAGGCGTGTTTTGAAAGACAAATCGACGTAATGAAAATCCTCCTACATAGTAACGAATAAAAGACAACGACTTTTGGTTATAGTTAATATTTCTGTTTTTTTGCAAAGTTAAGGAGACCTACGTTTTGTTGATTTCGTCTATTTCTTAAGTTTAGAAAAAAAACCACTCAATCTATTGGACTTCCAGGTAGTAGGGGAATCACGTGGATTGCTTAAATCCCTACAAACTTTAGGGTTATTTACACCCGTTTGACAAAATCCAAATCGATATGTTGCGATTAAAAGGTTTATGATTATAGTTATTTAAAAAAAACACAACACTCTAAAATTAAAGCAACACTCTAAAATATTTAAAAGTAACGCAACACTCTAAAATTAACGCAATCTCTCTAAAATTAACGCAACACTCTAAAATTAAAGCAACACTCTAAAATATTTAAAAGTAACGCAACACTCTAAAATGAACGCAACACTCGAAAATTAACGCAATCTCTCTAAAATTAAAGCAACACTCTAAAATTAACGCAATCTCTCTAAAATTAAAGCAACACTCTAAAATTAACGCAATCTCTAAAATTAACGCAATCTCTAAAATATTTAAAATTAACGCAACACTCTAAAATTAACGCAATCTCTCTAAAATTAACGCAACACTCTAAAATTAAAGCAACACTCTAAAATTATCGCAACACTCTAAAATTAACGCAACCTCTAAAAAACACGAAATACTCTAGCATATTAACAACATAAACATAACACGCAAATCTATAAAATAAACGCATAATCAAACACAAAGTCTAAATAACATACAACAAATATTTTATAAAATATAAAACTACAATGGGGTTAAAAGAAAACTTACCAAAGTAAGTAGACGAGACATATCGGAGATTGATAAAACACCAATAAATTGAGTCGAAATCCGAGCGTGATATACACGAGATATAAGAGAGAGTTAGAAGTAGAAGAGAAAAAGTGGTTGTGTGGGGCTTTCAATTGGGACCATTTGATTTTATAATAGAGGGGAACACTTCTTGCCCTAATTTAATTAAATCCCTACCGTCGATATGTCTAAGATCAACACATAGCTTCCATCCCGGCCCCCAACCCCGGCAATTCACTGTTCATCCCGGACTAATGCCGGGATTCCACTATTCATCCCGGCCTAACGCCGGGAAATTCACTGTTCACGTCGTCGATGAAGGTAACCCCGGGATGGGTGTCAATCCCGGCCACGAATCCCGGACAAAAGGGGTATTTCGGCAAAATCAAAGAGATTTGGGGCATTTCGGTAATACGAGATTGAAATACGGGTATTTTAATTAATTTCCCAATAAAATATAAACGTATATGTTGACTATAAATATAAATATATAAATAATAAAAATACAATATAATTTATAAAATACAAATACAAAAATATAAATATATAATACATAAAATATAAATATAAATATAGTTCAGAGTAAATTACAGATTTGGTCCATGTGGTTTGAAAAATGGTAAAAATAAAGAAAATGTGCTAAAAAAATCATATTTAACGGAAAACTTGGATGTCCGTTAGCGTGAATGACCAAATCCATAAGAATATGCATACTTGGAGGTTTCTTATGTAATAAATAAAGTTAATGGACCAAATCCGTAACTTTTCATTACTCTTGAATTTAATAAAAAAAGTAACCATCGAGGATGAATCAAAGCGTGAAGATGACAAACATGAGAGATCAAATTGAAGTTTTAAAGTTTAGGTAGCGTTTGGTACGCAGACTGGATGAGACAGGACAAGACGAGACAGGACAGGACAGGACATGACTAATTGTCTGTCCCACGTTTAGTATGACTAGAACAGGACAGGACTAATTGTCTGTTCTGCGTTTGGTAAGCTGAACATGACAGAACAAAACTGTTAAAATGACCATATTGCCCTTATATGCTGTTTTATGCCTTTATATGTTGTGTTTATGTTATTTTATATCAAATAATGATTGTAAATGACATAAATCAACTAAAATTTATTTAAATAATCAACTAAAAGAAAAGAATTGTGCACATTTTGACACAAAACACATAAATATGAAACAAATAGATGCAAAATGATAGGTGAAACAAAACCATTAACATTTAACAAATCATGGTAGTAGAAAACGATTTCAATAAATCAAGAACCCACAGTAGAAAACGATTTCGAAGGAGGACGCTGAGTGAAAACGATTTAACAAATCGATTGAAGAACGGTAGAAATCGATTTCGAACCCATAATATATAACAAATCGATTGAACAATAGTAGAAATCGATTTCCAAAACGATTTAACAAATCGATTTCCAAAACGATTTAACAAATCGATTTCCAACCCACAGTAGAAATCGATTTTGAAAACGATTTAACAAATCGATTGAACAATAGTAGAAATCGATTTCCAAAACTATTTAACAAATCGATTGAAAACAGTAGAAATCGATACCTATGGAGACGATGACGATGAAGAATGGTGGAGGCGATGGAGACGATGAGGCGATGGAGGCGATAGAGATGAAAAATTAGGTTTAGTGTACGTATCAGATAGATAGATGGTGTAAAAAAAGGGTAACTTAGTAATTTCTCAATTTAGTACTATGTTGTTCCACCTATTTTGGTGGAACAAAAAAACTCAAGTTTTGTCCCATGTTGTCTCATCTGATTTTTGTTCCATGGCATGCCAAACATGGACTATTTTTTTTGTCCCGTCCCGTTCCACCCAGCCTGCATACCAAACGCACCCTTAAGGATGATTTCTGTTGAAATTGATAAACATTAGGGACCAACAGTAACATTTAGGTGTCGTTTGTTTTTTAAGAGGTCTAAAGTCTGAAGTCTTAATTTAGTTATGATTAATAAGAGGTGATGTGTAAAAAGGTCTGAACGATTCAGACTTAAGAACCATTAAGATATATTTTTTTTAAAAACAAACAACCCCTTACTCTATATATCTAAAACCAAAATATACTTAAATTAAAAATGAACTCCTCCAACTCCAAGTACTGTAAACTGTAAAGTCAACTTTCATATAGAGAAGATGCAATGGAAACAAAACAAGTAAGAGTATTTTTTTTAAATATATAATATTTGTATATGAATAAATGAATGAGAGATTAATCGAAATACCCCAACTTCAAAATTGAGTTACCAAAATGTCCCATCTCTCTCCAATTTAACCAAAATACCCAAAAATCCCGTGAAAACACCCTCGATCGCGGACTAAAAATAAAATTTCATTGTTAACCCAAAAAACCCCTCGATAGAGAACTAACACCCCTCGATTTATAATAAAATTTTGGGCTATGTGGTTGACCGTGAAAACACCCCTCGATTGATAATAAAGATCGAGGGGTTTTCATGGGAATTTTGGGTATTTTCATAAAGTTGGAGAGAGAGTAGGTATTTTCGGTAACTCAATTTCGAACTTGGGATATTTCGATTAATTTCTGTAAATGAATTTATGTACAATTCTCAACTAATAAGATTTGAACTCTTGATTTTTTAAGAGGTTATCAGTAACTCATATACCATTAAGCCAAAAATCCTAGAAATATGCATTTTCTTAAAATAAAAGGTTTAATTCTTACTAAATACTGTGATTTCTATTAATAAAAACAAAACTAATGTACTAGAAACACAATTATTTAATATTAAATAATGGTTATTGACGAGTAAAAAAACAAATAATATTCAAAACTTGTACATATTACCATTCTTTCCCTGAGTTTTCAAAAAAAAAAAAAAAGTTACAACTTTTTTGGAAGAAAAAAAACATTTTTAATTCCTTTAAAACTAATTATTGAACAGCATTTGAACATGTTAGAGAGAGAGAGAGAGAAGAGACTTTATAAACAGGAGTCTTATCCTAGAAATTGTTTTTTTAGGAGAGGAAGACAACAGCATATCTTCAAAAGAAATCATCAAAATTCGATTCATTTGCTTTTTAAAGCAAACCAAACTTACCCTTCTTTTCTTTAATCTTCCATCGCCATTATTAAACAACGTGAGTTTATACCCAATTAAGAACACACACACACACATTCATTGAATTTCCATATAAAATTTAAAAATTTACAACTTGCCTTTCTTTGGTTCCTCTGTTTCTAATCTTCAAGTTTGGCCAAGATTTGATATGCTTTTAGTTTTTTATTTTATTTCATTAAAGATGTACAAAAAAAACAGTCAATGTGCTTTCATTTGTCTGGAGTGAATAGCAGAAAAAATGATTACATTAAAAAAAACCCATTTTTAATCTCATTCATCAACCACACAAATTTCTTTAATCCATCTTTTTAGGGCTTCTGCAAACATAACCATTTTTCTTTACATTTCCTTTGTGGGGTTCTTGCTTTCTTTCTCTCACATTGTGTCAAAATCTACAGTTGAACAAAGAAAATTTCTAATCTTTGTTTAAATGGGTATTTCAAACTTTTCTTGACTAAAACAATTCAAATTCTTGAAAACCCCTTGGGTATTTAAAATTTTTCTTGACTAAAACAACTCAAATTCTTGAAAACCCTTTTTCTTTTTTGAGTAAAGAAACCAATTCTCCAAAAAAAAAATGGATTTCTTTGAAGATAATTTCTAATCTTTCTTTAAATGGGTATTTTAATCTTTTCTGGATTAAAACAACTCAAATTCTTGAAAACCCCATTTCTTTTTTGAACAAAGAAACCAATTCTGCAAAAAAAAAATAGATTTTTGAAGATAATATCAACACCCCTTTTGTGATTGATGATCTTTAGAGACATGAAGTGGCACCAAGAAGGAGAGGAACAAGAAAAACAGCACAAGGTACAAGTAAGAGAAGCAGAGAACAGAGGTTTGTGTTTTTGAATTCAAGATGGGTGTGAAAATGCAAGGCCACCACCATCATTTGGTGGCAGTGAGTTTGAATGAACAACAGCAATTGGGCACAAAAAGAAAGTATACATCATATATTCCAAGAACAAATCAAGGCAAATACTTAGCATTATGGATTATTGCTTTTGGGTTTGTGGCTATGAATGTTTATAAGTGCATAGATGCAGGGCATCAAGAAAGAATTGAAGAGGGTTTGGTGAGTATGTGTGATCAGAGGGCAAGAATGTTGCAAGATAGATTTAGGGTTAGTGTTAATCATGTTCATGCTCTGGCTGTTCTTGTGTCTACCTTCCATTATTACAAGAATCCATCAGTGATTGATCAGGTTTGAACATATTCCTTCTTGTCTGCAAATGTTTCACTGTGTGCTTTCTTCTTTTTTACAGTCCTATTAGAACTAGAAATAGAAAAGGGTTATTTAGCTAATAAGTGGCTTTCTCACTAATGCTTTTTTAAATCCACCTGCATTCTGTATATGGAAGTGACATTCTTGTGTAATGTTTGCTTTTCTGAATATTATATTGAAAAAAAAAGTAGGTTACACAAGTTGCGTAACTGCTACTTATATAATCTCAGTTATTTCGGTCAATAGGTTGAAAATGTGGCTATAAAGTGCCCGTGGGTTTGGGGGGGTGGGGGGGGGGGGGGGTCTTGAGAATTGAGATTGGCTCTTTTGGACAATTTTCCTTAAATCTATTAGGGCCTGATTGTTGATTGTTAGCAGCTTAATTGGACTCGGAGCTTATTCGGTCAGCCAGCTATATATGATTGTTTGGTAGTAGCGTAATGATATAGAAAATGGCTTATTCAGTAAGCTTTTAGGGAGAGCTTTAAAGCCAAGTTTTTTTCAAACCTGTCAATCCCAATTAAAAACTAGCTCCTTCTATCTATGAAAAGACCTCCCGAACGAAAACCTTCCCCATCTATACAGGAAAATTAATCCATACAGATATCTTTATCCATACAAGACTTTATGGAAAATCAAACAAACAGCCATGAATTTAAATAAAATGGCGGTCATTTAACGAAAGGACGGTTCGAAATAGGAACTAGAAAGCACCCAATTTTTTAAGCTTGTTTTGGTGTTTTTTAAAATTAATGATATGTGGGGTGATCCAGGAGACATTTGCTGAGTACACAGCAAGAACAGCATTTGAGAGACCTTTGTTAAGCGGAGTTGCGTACGCGCAAAGGGTAATGAATTCCGAGAGGGAAGAATTCGAGAGACAACATGATGGGATTATAAGAACAATGGCTAAGGAGCCTTCACCATTCCGAGATGAGTATGCACCCGTGATTTTCGCTCAAGAAACCGTTTCCTATCTTAATTTGCTAGATATGATGTCCGGGGAGGTAATTTTTATAATTATATATTGTGAATATTAGGGGTGTATTATTCATGATGATTTAATCCTAAATAATCGTGATATTCATTATGAATAATCATGATATTCATTATGAATAAAGCATGAATAGTTGGTTTTCAAGTTCTCAAAATATTTACGGTTCTGATTTGAACTTGCCCCTATGATACGTGTATATCTCTTCAAAAGTAATGCGGGAAAACTTGAATTTGATCATTAGGAGGATAGAGAGAACATACTGAGGGCTAGAGCAACTGGGAAAGCAGTGCTTACAAGCCCTTTCAAGCTTTTAGGTTCGAATCATCTTGGGGTAGTTTTGACCTTTCCCGTGTACAAGTCAAAGCTTCCACCAAAGGCGTCTGTTCAAGAACGCATTGAAGCTACTGCAGGGTAATCCCGAAGGGTTCAAATCAAGAATCGTTAAGTTATATTATGCTTTTTGTGTGAATAACTTCATTTGCATGTTGAATAAACTAAGTTGATAGCTGTTACTTCGTTAACCAATCTGAAACAGATATCTTGGTGGAGCTTTCGATGTCGAGTCGCTCGTGGAAAATCTACTTGGGCAGCTTGCGGAGAACCAAGAGATAGTCGTAAAAGTTTATGACGTTACCAACCCTTCGAACCCTTTGATCACGTATGGCCGCCAAACTCAAGAGGGTGATCTGTCACATACTCGTGTTAGTATGCTCGATTTCGGTGATCCGTACAGGAAGCACCAAATGATTTGTAGGTGAGTGAACATCAACTCTTTAAATAACCCGTTTTAATGCTAACAGGTAGCTCAACCGGGAAGAACTTGGGTTTGCTCCCTAAGTACCCTCGGACCACCCGAGGGGTTGGTTGGCTGTAACTTCAGGGTCCGATGGGATTAGTCGATGTGCATGTAAGCTGGCCCGGACACCCATGGTTATAAAAAAGGGGTTTTGATGTTAACGGTGTTAGATTTGGTGTGCAGATATCTTCGTAAAGCACCTATATCATTGACGGCATTCACAACTGCAACTTTAGGCTATGTGATTGTTCTATTAGCCGGCTATATGTTCTACACGGGAGCGATTCATATTGTTCAGGTCGAGGATGATTTCGACACGATGCAGCAATTAAAAGTCCGAGCAGAAGCTGCTGATGTTGCCAAATCCCAGGTAACTCTTGCTCTATCATATGAAAACTGACTTTTCGTAATGATGATGAATAAATATGTGAAATTATTGGAAAGAGATTCAACATTAGTTTACAAAAACAATCAGTCTTATTGATTCTACTTTCAGCCTACAACACCACCTCTTGTCAATAAGAAAATTTTACGAAATCTTTGTTTTGTAACGATGATCATGACCAAACAAGTACGATCTCATCGGTTTAACTAACATCTCTTTGGTCTCGAATGCCAGTTTCTTGCTACTGTTTCACATGAAATCAGAACCCCGATGAATGGCGTCCTTGGTACGGCCTGTTATCTTCATTTCTTGATCTAAATACATTTTACGTATATATGTAATTATAATAACCACACGTGCCGGTTTGCAGGGATGCTTGCATTGCTTCTAGATACAGAGTTAAGTTCGACTCAAAGGGATTACACTCAAACTGCACAGGCTTGTGGAAGGGCATTGATCACGTTAATAAACGAGGTGCTCGACAGGGCCAAAATCGAAGCCGGGAAGTTGGAGCTGGAGTCGGTCCCATTTGATCTTCGCTCCATACTCGATGACGTTCTCTCTTTATTTTCCGAGAAGTCTAGGCATAAAGGAATCGAGGTAAAGCTAGATTATCTTGCTTCTTTTATTTCTTCAAACCGTCGTTTATTTGAAGTTGCATTCGTATTTTCGTTCATAGTTCCAATGAGATATGATTATGTTATTGTTCTCTTTGATCGGAAATCGAAGTTGGCTGTTCTTGTATCTGATAAAGTTCCACGAATTGTTGTGGGGGATCCAGGAAGATTTCGACAAGTTATTACAAATCTTGTGGGAAACTCTGTTAAGGTAAGCATAACTTTTGATCTCGAGCTCGAGCTCACACTACAACAAAATTGGGCTTATAGGACGCCAACAATGTCTAAATGTCCTAATAAACTGTTTTATAAGGGTCAGGTTCAGGGGAAAAAAACAATTGAGGAACACTCTGGTAGCCCTTTATCTAGAAGGTATGCACCTGTGGATACAAGTACAACATGCACAAGTGCATAAAAACCAAAAACAACTAAATTTACTTGTATGCACAAATGCATGTCGTCCAGATCAAGGCCTACCAGGAAGACCTACCAGGTTGTTCCTCAGTTTTCCATTTTCTTGAGGTTTTCCCTTGAATCTCCCTCCACGTCCTATTAATATATTTATGACGCTATTTGAAAAAACGTCTTAAAACACAAGTGTCCCATAAAAAGATGTCATCATAGGGCATTTCCCTAAAGTGTCATAAAAAAAGTTAATAAGACACTTTAGTTCAAAAGTGTCCTAGAAAAAGCTAACATGACACTTTAGTTCAAAAGGGTCCTGAAACCAAAAACGTTCTATGCACTTTTTGTAAAACTTTTACATAGGACACATGATCCAATAAAATAGCACGTTAGGATATATAAGCTTATTTGGCATCCTATAAAGTGGATTTTGTTGTAGTGTCGTAATCGTATTACAACTGTTTCGAGAGACAAAAACCGATGAGGCGTTCCGTTTTTGGGCAGTTCACTGAACATGGACATATATTCGTTCAAGTTCATCATGCCGAGCATTCTGAAGCTGTTTTAGATGCAAAATCTGAGACTTTCATGAACGGAATATCCGAAGGAAGGTCACGGTTCAAAACGTTAAGTGGTCGTGAAGCAGCCGACGACCGAAACAGTTGGGACTCGTTTAAGCATTTGGTAGCCGAGGTCGATGAGTTCCCATTTCGAACAGCAGCTGCTGAGAAAGTTAATCTGGTTGTGTCCGTTGAAGATACAGGAATCGGAATACCGATACACGCTCAAGATCTAGTTTTTATGCCGTTCATGCAGGCAGACAGTTCGACGTCTAGACATTATGGAGGAACGGGTATCGGATTGAGTATCAGCAAGTGTTTGGTCGAACTGATGGGTGGCCAGATAAGCTTCGTTAGCCGACCTCAAATCGGAAGCACGTTTTCTTTCACGACTGCATTTAAAAGGTCCGAGAAAAGCACGGTTTTGGATCTGAAAAGGTCTCTTTATGAAGATCTTCCGAATGCCTTCACGGGTTTGAAAGTAACCGTGGTCGATTCAAAACCAGTCAGAGCTGCTGTTACTCGATACCATCTACAAAGACTCGGTGTCGTCGTTGAGATTGTTAATAGCGTACAGATGGTCATTTCCGTAAGATCCATGTTAGTACTTCGCTTTTCTTTACCTTCCACACTCGTTGCACTACTACAAGATCAGCTTTATAGGATGTCAAATATGTCTAAATGTCTTAATAGACTGCTTTATATGGCTTTACAAGGGTTGTGGTGTGGTGGTAAAGGCTTGGGGAGTTCATAGCGCTCAACCCGGGTTCGAGCCCCACTCGCAGCACTTGTGGCCACTGAGGATAAACTCAGGGCTGCACGCTTTAGCAACTGGGTCAAAGGCCCTAATTGCCAGGGATTAGTCTGGGCCAGCCCAGGATACCCTTTCAAAAAAAGTTCATGGATCAAACAATTGTGCTTCTTGAATACCGACATTTATACATATTTGACATCAGATAAAACCGATTTTGTTGTAGAGTTGAGTTTTGATCGGATTGATTCGGTTCAAACACATCCCTACTCGTGATTCTGACACGATTTGTAACTTTCCATGTCTGCCAGAAACGAGAGGCAGCCCGATCTGCTTCTAGTCGAGAAAGATACATGGTTATCTAACGAAGATACGGGTAACATACGAATTTCGGACTCTAGACCAAACGGGCACACATCAAATTCACCTAAAATGATCCTTCTTGCGACAAATATAACAAGTCCCGAGTTCGATAAAGCAAAAGCAGCGGGCTTTTCTGACACCGTGATCATGAAACCGCTAAGAGCGAGCATGGTGGCAGCGTGCCTGCAGCAGGTGCTGGAAACCGGGAATCAGGCAAAACAAGGTAGAATGATGGCTAAAGGATCTGTTTATCTTCGGAGTGTGCTTTCTGGGAAGAAAATATTGGTGGTCGACGATAACAGAGTGAACCGTAGAGTTGCTGCCGGTGCCCTCAAGAAATTCGGGGCCACGGTCGAGTGTGCCGATAGTGGTAAAACCGCTCTTGAGTTGCTTCAATTGCCGCACGCTTTTGATGCCTGTTTCATGGATATTCAGATGCCAGAAATGGATGGGTATGTACTACAACTTGATACTTAGGGTTGTTTATTACTGGCTTACCGCCTCTTACCTCTTACGATTACCCGGCTAGAGATGTTTACCGAACCCTTCTTACTGGTCCATGATGCAAAACTGGTAAGCTTGGGGAGGGACTCTTACTCGGCTAGTGATTAGTATTGACCCAGATCACACTCCTACCCAGTTACCGCTTACCCGATTTGTGTTGGCACCATAACATGTCTGAATGTCATGATATACTGCTTTATACGACTTAAGTTTATAGGACCAAACAATTGTGCATTCTATGTAAAAGTGTTGCCATAAATTTATAGAATGTTTTTGGGTATCTTAAACAAAACATCCTATTAACTTTTTATATGACATTATTTGAAAAAGTGTCCTATAATATAAAATATGTGTCCATAGGACACTTCTAAAAAAAAATGTTCTATAAAACCCTTAATAGGACATTTTATTTTTAAAATGTCATAAAAATTTGGTAATATGGTCAAAAATGTCATATAAACTTATTGCAACACTTTTACATATGAGCGTATAATTATTTGAACTTATAAACTTAAATCTTATAAAACAATCTATTAGGACATTTTTGGCATCATGTAAACCCGATTTTGTTTGGTTCAAGTTTTGGACCATCATTTGTTACAATCATACAATGTTTGATGTGGTTTCGCTTGTTTCAGTTTTGAGGTGACATGTCGTGTGCGGTTGATGGAGAGCAAGGCAAACCAGGAACCGACGAGTGGAACCATGAGCATCGAAGGGTCTGCTTTCACGAGGACCGGGGAATGGCATTTGCCGATACTAGCCATGACCGCGGATGTAATCCATGCCACATTCGAAGAGTGCCGGAAAAGCGGAATGGATGGCTACGTATCGAAGCCTTTCGAGGAAGAAACCCTATACCAGGCTGTTGCCAAGTTCTTCGAATCTAAACCCACCATCGGACCCTAGTTTTAAAACCACAACATCCAAAATGGCTAGCCGTAATTAGCCTCTTAACCAAAAAAGTGCATATTTTTCAAGATTTCTTGAACCAGCATTACACTTTCGGCCTTCGGTCGGGCTGGTCCCGAGTCTAACCGAGTTCGGATTAACTCGACCGATGACACTCGGTGGGCCGAATCCGAAAATATGTACAGAGGTTTTAGTTTGATTTAGGCAAATGTTTGTATCGTTTGAAGGTTACGGTGTCGTTTGGCAGCCTATCTTTTGTATAATCCTCATTGGGAATTTCAGTTAGCAAATTGAAATACGACCTATCATCGTCACCAAAGGGTTCAAGTTTTTGTAAAGAAGTGACGTTTGGTTCGTTGAATGTTTTTAAAGGAATGAAATCTGTTAAATGAATTACAATGAAATTTTTAATCAGATTTTACGGCATGTTTGCGAATGAGAAACAACAGAATAAACAACTGTCCCAACAGGAAGGAAACTGTCAGATAGGAAGAGGCAAAAGAAGCAAAAAACTACGGTCAAACACCAAATAACAAGCACGAAAAAACCACTCTGCAACAAAAGAGACTGAAATCCAAAGCAACCAAGGCATCAGTCGAAAGACTAGAGATATACACGAATCGTCGAAAGGTGTTAATTCGAGAGGGACAAAAGATTTGGTTTAATATGAAAACTATCATGTTAAGAAACAATGAAATACTGGTTTCTTGTATTTGAGGGTGTGAAGTAAAGAGGAACACTGCTCCTGTAAGACGTGTAACCTTTTCAGGAAGACAACAAAAAAATAAATAAAAATTAAGAGGACAGCAAAAAAAATACATAAAAAAAAACACTGTTCATGAACAGTGTTCTGATTCTGATAAATATTATAGTATATAATATGCCTAGATGGGAAAAGCCAAAAGACCGAAATGCCCCTCCTTCCCAAAAAAGGCGTCCACCCCTGTGAATGGATTCTTACACTCGAACCCAACCCTAGGGATGGTTGGATTATGATAAGAACACCCACATTTTTTTGTTATAATTGTAAGAACAATTTTCACTCTAAGTTAAATTTGATAAAACGATCCACGGTTCAAAAAGTTGTGGAAGCAAGTTCCTAATTTAACGAAAATTAGGGTATATATTGGTCAACATGTTCCATTTCCTAAATTCAATTTAACAAATTTTAATTTTATAACTAAAATAAATTATGCCATTTTTATAAATCGAAATGTTTTAAAATATAATAAAATTTTAAATTAAACAAATTATATAAAAAAAAAACAAATTTTCTATTGTCTTTTAATTCGATATCTATATTATTACATTTTTGTAAGGTTTTTCTACATGTGTTACCCTTCAATTTAGGCTATGTTTGGCAAAAAAAAACTAGCTTCAGCTAGCTTATCAGCTAGTGTACATGTTTGGATGACCATAAGCTATCTTATTGAAACGCTACTCAAAGTAGCGTTTTGAAAAGCTAGCTTGTATTATCAGCTACAAGCTAGTTTAGCTTTTTTTTTGCCAAACATAGTCTTAATCCTTGCAGTCAAGTTTGTGTTAATGTCCTATTAGTTCCTATGAAGGTTTGTTTTTTTCTTTTTCTTCCCATAAATGTACGTTTTATATAAATAAATATTTTTTTTGTAAAGTTTTGATTTATAACTTTTTTTTTCTGGTACATGTTTGGACGACCATAAACTATCTTATAATCTAACTTATTGAAAAATTACTCATAGTAGCGTTTTGAAAAACTAGTTTATCAGCTAGCTTATAAGCTAGTTTGCCAAACAATGCCTTAGTAATAGTAATCTTCTAATGATATAACTTATATCTCAGTTTTCATGAATGTTTTCATGTGAAAGTTTGTTTGTGATGGCTTTATATGAGATTGAAAAAGGTTTTTCCTATTTACATCAATCAAAACCTACAACTTTTGATTTCGATCACATTTTTAACAACCGCTTTTTATCAAATATCTTTAAAAATCATCCAACATAAATTTCATGACATAAATTGTGCAAACAACAAATTCTCGACAAAAGTCCAAATCACACAAACCATATCATCACATAAAATAACAAAATATTATCTTTTTTGTTTGAAATTAAAAAAATACTATTTTTTTTAAAACACAGTAAATGAAAGCTAGAAAAGGTATAACAGTGTCGAATTAGATTTATACGAGAACAATAACTAAATAACTGGATAAGAAAATGTTGAATCACTTGTAAAATCAAATGTGATTTACGCACACCTTTGTATTGGCCGTTAGTATAAAAACACATGTGATTTTATACGTGATTTAACCGTTTTCGTGTTCTCTTATTTTATTATTGTACGTCTTAATTTGTTTAAATCTCCCACTAATTATAAAAACACTAGAAGCGTCATCGCGCAATGCAACGAGATACATCACGATTTTAATGTTTCGTTTTATTTTTTTGTCGATTTACAATACGATTTTGGATGGTTTTGAGAAAGTGATAATGTTTTTTTTATAAATTTGTTTAATTTAAGCTTAATAATATAATGTTTTTTATATAAAAAAATTAAGTATTTTGTTAGAATTCAATGATTATCTTATATATTTTAATGACATCTAGAAAAAAAATTATAGTAATATAATATATTAATTAATAGTGATATATGGAAAGGTCTGCATAAAATGAAGGACCTGCACATACCAAATTGGTGGGTGTTAGAAGTCTGCAGTAGTAATATATATCCTGTGCTTTGATATTTGTAAATTAAGAGATTTTTAAAATCTTGCATAAAATGATAGTACCTTGTGTCTAATAATTTGTATTTAAGAGTTTTTTATCTGTGTTTTATAATATAGTATAGATTGTCTTTGTTTAAATCTCCCTCTAATTGTAAAAACATTAAGGTGTCGTTTTTTTAAGAGGTTTAAAGTCTTATTTTAGTTATGATTAATAAGAGGTGATATGTAAAAAGGTCTAAACGATTCAGACTTAATAGCCAATAAGAGATTTTTTAGAAAAAACAAACAACCCGTAAATGTTATATATTATAATTCTTTTTACAAAAAGACAAATAAGAAGCCTTATAACAAACCAACAAACATTTTAAATTGGGAAGACAAATATTCTTTTCCGATTGTGGTTCACGTTTCACAATATTTTTTTAAATTATATTTTTTCCTTAAAAGTATTTAATGATTTACTTTGTTCTTAAATATCAAAAATTTAAATAATACATTACAAAAATGTGCATTAGGCGATAACATACCACATAATTAACGTGACGTAAACACAAGTCGTAAACATTTGCGCGTGACGATAGCTATTACAATGAGCTTACAAAATGTTTTTTTTTTAAATTATATTAAACTTGTCATAAATAGTTTCAAGTAAATCTTTTGAAACCATATTTTGTAAAATCAAAATAAAATAATTTTAATTTTGATATTGTTATCAAACATAAACTTAAATGCATAAATACATCTACAAAAAATAAAAAATGATTTTGTTTCCATTTTCAATATTTTGTTCATAATGCCTTTTTATTCTGTATCTCGCCTTCAATATCGCCATTCAATTTGTTTCCATAATAAAATGCTTCGTTTTCCCTAAATCACCCAATTTCCATACGCAAAAACAATGCTACCCTCATCGTCATCATCACATGAACCCTAATCACTCATCACCAATTCCCTTCTTATTACAATCAATCCCCACATAATTCTTGCTATTTTTCCCTTCGCAAATGGCGAAACCCCATTTGGGTTTTCAAATTCGCCCCCAATTTCACCTCTTCATCTTCAATATCTTCACTCTTTACATCATCTATGTTCACTCTCAGTCGACTTCCGACGATACTGCTGTAATGCAGGCTCTAAAGAAAAATCTTGAACCACTGAGTTCACTCAATTGGTCCGACTCGAACCCATGCAACTGGGACCGAGTCCAATGCTCCAAACTCAACCGAGTTACCGGAATCCAAATCGGCAACCAGAACCTCAAAGGCACTCTCCCGAATTCCCTCAATAACCTCACCGAACTCCAAGTTTTGGAGTTTCAAAACAATCAACTCACCGGGTCACTCCCGAGTCTCGCCGGGTTGACTCAGCTCCAGAACCTACTCCTCGCAAACAACAAATTCTCTTCAATTCCCTCCGATATCTTCAACGGTATGTCTTCTTTGCAACACGTTTATTTGGATTACAATGCGTTTACTGATTGGTCAATTCCGGATGGTTTAAAAACTGCATCGAATTTGAAAACTTTCTCGGCGACGTCCACGAATCTCACCGGAAAAATCCCGGATTTTTTCGGCGGTGATACGTTTCCGGGGCTGATTACATTGCGTTTAGCTTTCAATTATCTTGAAGGCGGGTTACCCGATTCGTTTTCGGGTTGTTCAATACAGAGTTTGTGGTTAAATGGGCAGAAAAGTGATTCTAGGCTAAATGGGAGCATTGATGTTTTACAGAACATGACACAATTGACTGAAGTTTGGCTTCATTCGAACATGTTTTCGGGTCGTTTACCGGATTTTTCGGGTTTAAATAAGTTGGAGAATTTGAGTTTAAGAGAGAATAGTTTTACAGGTCCTGTGCCTGCATCTTTGGTGGGTTTGAAGTCTTTAAAAGTTGTGAATTTGACTAAGAACATGTTTCAGGGGCCAATGCCGAAGTTTGGTGATTCGGTTGATGTCGATATGAGTGGGATCGATAGTTTTTGTTTGCCTGATCGGGGTGTCGATTGTGATGCCCGTGTTAATGTCTTGCTTTCGGTAGCGGAATCCGTGGGTTATCCTCGGGTTTTTGCTAGTAATTGGAAGGGGAACGATCCGTGTAAATCGTGGGTGGGAATTACTTGTTCGAGTGACGGGAATGTTACGGTTGTTAATTTCCGAGGAATGGGTCTCACGGGCACCATTTCGTCGAATTTCTCTTCGATTAAGTCGCTGCAAAGATTGATTCTTGCAGATAATAATCTTACTGGGGTTATACCTGATGAACTTAAAGATTTGCCTAATCTTGTAGAGATCGATGTTTCGAACAATCAACTTTATGGCAAAGTTCCGTCCTTTAGAGAAACCGTTAAGGTGAAAACCGGTGGGAATGTTAATATCGGGAAAGATGGTCCCAGTGTAACACCGGTTTCACCTGGCTCGCCTGGTGTTATCCGTGGCGGTGGTGGAAGAAGATCCACCACTGGGGTGGTGGTGGGATCTGTTATTGGCGGTCTTTGTGCGGTTTTCTTAGCGGGGTTGCTAGTTTTTTACGTCTACACAGCGAAAAGAAAGCGTTCGGGTGGTCCGCCTTATCAGAACACGATGGTGATACATCCCCGCCATTCAGGGTCCGATGGTGATGGGGTCAAGATCACGATTGCTGGTTCGAGTGCTAACGGTGGGTCGAGTGAAGCAAACAGTCACACGAGTTCTGGAACTAGAGACATTCATGTTATCGAGACAGGTAGTATGGTAATTTCGATCCAGGTTTTGAGGAACGTGACGAACAATTTTAGCCCGGATAACGTTCTCGGAAGAGGAGGGTTTGGAACGGTTTACAAAGGCGAATTACACGATGGAACTAAGATTGCCGTAAAGCGGATGGAATCGGGAGTAATGAGCGAAAAGGGGTTGGAGGAGTTTAAATCGGAAATCTCCGTGCTTACCAAGGTTCGACACCGGCATTTGGTAGCACTTCTTGGATACTGTTTGGATGGAAATGAGCGGCTGCTTGTTTACGAGTATATGCCTCAGGGGACACTTAGTCGGTTTCTTTTTAACTGGAAAAACGAAGATTTGAAGCCTCTCGAATGGACCAAAAGATTAATAATCGCTTTGGATGTTGCTAGAGGTGTCGAATATTTACATAGTTTAGCACAGCAGAGTTTCATCCATCGGGATCTTAAACCGTCCAACATTCTTCTCAGCGATGATATGCACGCTAAAGTTGCCGACTTTGGACTCGTTCGACTCGCCCCTGATGGTAAAGCTTCACTTGTCACAAGATTGGCCGGAACTTTCGGCTATCTCGCACCTGAATATGCAGGTAACCGTTCTTTCTCGTATGGCATCTAACATCCACTATAACGAAATCGGTATTATAGGATGTCAAATATGTATAAAAGTTCTAATACACTATTTTATAAGCCGTAAGTTTATAGAACCAAACAAATGTGTATCCTATGTAAAGGTATTACAATAAGTTGATAAGACGTTTTTTTGGCCATCGTAACAGTTTTTAGTACACTTTTGAAATAAAGCGTCCTATTAATCTTTTTATAAACATTATTTGAAAAAAATGTCCTATAAAAAGATGCTTTTTACAGGACACTTTTTACATTTTATTTCAAAAGTGTTCTAAAAAACTTGTTATGACTCCCAAAATCTACGTATCAACTTATTGCATTATTTGGTTTATAAAGTTAAGTTCCTATAAAGGAGTCTATTCAGACATTTAAACATATTTGACGTTCTATAAAGCTGATTCTGTTGTAGTGATCGGCTGGCTTGCATTGTGGTATTTGCTGAATTATATATTTACGTATGGTTTATTCAGTGACGGGTCGAGTGACTACCAAAGTCGACGTGTTCGGCTTCGGTGTAGTCCTGATGGAGCTAATCACGGGCCGAAGAGCGCTTGACGAAACCCAACCAGACGAGAGCGTTCATCTGGTTCAGTGGTTTCGCAAAATGCACATCAATAAGGACACCTTCAGAAAAGCCATAGACCCGGCACTTGACCTCGATGAAGAAGCTCTAGCCAGTGTCGCCAAGGTGGCTGAGCTAGCCGGTCACTGCTGTGCTCGAGAACCCTACCAGAGACCCGACATGAGCCATGCGGTCAACGTGCTGTCGTCTCTAGCCGAGCTTTGGAAACCATCTGAACTGGACCCAGATGAGATCTACGGAATCGATCTCAATACGACTTTACCTCAGGCCGTGAAGAAGTGGCAAGAATTGGAAGGAATGAGCGGGATTGACGATTCGTTGGTTATTGGGAGCAGTGAAAACACGCAAACGAGCATACCGAGTCAGCCATCGGGGTTCGGTAATTCGTTCATGTTACGGTGAGATTTGGTTCCGGTTGGAGATTGGTTTTGTTTGTTCATTCTTTCTGATGCTTATTTACCTGGTATTTGTTATTTTATCATTTCTTGGTGTCGTCGGTCGTTCTTGATCAAGTTCTTTAACGTAAAAATCCCGGTGTGTCTCTGTCTCAATTTATTGTTTTTGCTACTGGTTTGTGATTGTTGGTATTGTTTGTTGAGTATTGTTTAGTTCGCCTCTACAAATTGCATCCTTTTCGTATAGAAATCGATTTGCATCACGGTTGTTTGCGACGAATGACTATTATTTTGATGTTACGCTTTTACTATCGGAAAGTCATGATAAAATATAAGCGGACTAGAGAATAGAGATGCACAAATCAAGCCCAACCTTAAAGTCTGATTAGAACAACTTTTTTTTCTCAAGGTCCATTTACCCTGGCCCTGAAATGACTTGGGATTTTTTTTTATTCTTATTGAAAAACGGGCTTGGATGACGTGGGCCTAGGTCTGAAAAAGACCGGGACTTGTGCATCTCTAGGCCCGACGGTAAGTGGTGGATCCAGGATTTTTGCCTAGTGGTGACACTTTTAAAGTAGATTAAAGACCTGCAAAATCGTTCGATGGGTTTTTAGCCTAACTCCACCGTTTCAAGAGATTTTTAAAGTTTCTTTGGTTGATTTCGAGAGATATTTAAGTTTTTTTTTATCGATTTCGAGGGACTTTTTCGGTTTTTTGGTTGATGTCAGAAGTTCTTTTTGGTGTTTTGTTTGATTTCGTTGTACTTTTTTTGGTAGGTGGGGGCCCTAACGAGAAATTACCGGAGGAACAATGGTAAAAAGTAAAAAAAAAAATGTTTTTGCACTAAGAAAAAATCCTTTTCTTATTCCTATCTGACCAATGGAATTAAGACACATCAGATGCAGACGGCTTGCATGCCCCGACTTGTAAGAGCCTCGCTGAAATTTAACGAGCTCAAGCTTGATCTCAGAGCAACACCCGTTTATGTGAACCGAAAGGTGACCTTCATTCTTGCCTGTTTCGTCTACGCGAGCTCATTAAACTCGCCTTGGGACTCCCTTTCACTAAACGAAGGTTGTTTTTCAAACAAAACCTCCTTAAACCTATATAATCTCAAATTTACTTCATTTTGTTCGATTCATTTTGCATAAACACTTATCTTCATATGTGAATGCACCTAGGCATCGATTTAACACCACGCTATGCATAAAATTTTACTCACTGATTACACAAACATGCATTTGGTCATAGGTTCCAACTAATAACATTTGAGCCCTTGAACTTGCTTCTTTACCGATATCAACCCCTTATTTAAATATTGTTTGCAAAGAGTCCCAACTTTGGGGTGTTACATGATCTATTTCAATACCGTTTGTCAACACGTTGGAATAAGACATGTCATTTGCACGTAAAAAAATTGCACTTTCGATAAATACCACATTTTTCCAATTTGAATTTTTTTGTCTATTATCAACTACTATGAGCTTGAAATTTTCCCAAAACTGGTCTAATTACTTTATTGAGGTTATTTTTTGTTATCTTTAACTCTCGTATACCACATGCGGAATAGTTGTTGTAATAACCATTGTTGCTATTTTTCGAGCTTGTAATCACTCCAATCGATATGGTAGTCAGTTCTTGACGTTCTCCGTCCTTGGTTTTTCCCAAATTAGTTTCCCATGTAAACCTCCCCCCCACCCCCCAAAAAAAAATATATCTCTTCATCTCTTTGTTGCTTTTGCTATTCTGTATTATGATTGTTTGCATCTCTCTATCTCTTTATTGGTCGCAAGTTATTTCAACTTTTGAAAGGAAACCTGTTGGTAGTCCATTCGTTGTGCTCGTCAATAGGTAGAGAAGGTTGGCAGCATAGCCACCATCTTGTTCGTTCATTATAGTTTGAACAACGTGGAATTTTCCTACCGTATGAAACATTATCATA
This sequence comes from Arctium minus, assembly GCA_954870635.1. Classification (NCBI taxonomy): domain Eukaryota; kingdom Viridiplantae; phylum Streptophyta; class Magnoliopsida; order Asterales; family Asteraceae; genus Arctium; species Arctium minus. The sequence goes on from OX941082.1 coordinate 15,171,356, forward strand.
AATCCAATAATAACACCGAACATAAACTTTAAGAATCTTATTTTATTATATTTGTTTGATGAATGTTGATAATCTTTCGAAACATTTCTATCATGTCAAGCAGTCACAGAGGCCCATAGGGGACTTTGAGGGCATGGCCATTGTGCTTTTTTTATTTGCTTAGTAAAAGTCATATGATTGAGTAGTGTTAAATGTAACACCCTCAATTCGGAAAGAGCAACTAATTTAAAATTTTATAAATATGCTTCAAGGAATAGATCAAACTTCGTGCGACATGACCATACTTAAGACACGATTCTAGAATTTTCCATCAGAAGCACAAATAAAATCATACATAGAAACTCACTCAAGGTCGGGTGTTACTAAACCCAAATACAAGTTGCTCTTCTCAATACTAGTGCGGAAGACTTCATCAAGCCACTCATTCTTGTACATACTCTAAGCACTTGACACTTAACCAAAAACACTAGAACCATAACCCCCATCCGGAACCTGATGCACATGCCGACAAATAAAAAGGTTAGGCTAATGCCTAGTAAGTTCAAGAGTTTACAACATGGAATAAATATATTTGTTAAAGGGAAAGAATGCAATTTAAATCGTAGACAATCAAAAGATTTACTTTAAATATCAAACGACAACATTTTCCAAATACACCTTTAAAACAAGGGACACAACTTGAACATTCTTTCGTAAAATCATTTTATCCCAAACTCACCCAAAACGTGAATAGTAAGCAAACTCCCAATTTATAATAATTCGAAATAAACTTTTACTTCGCGAAACACCCCAAACGTGGGTGGGGCATAAACACAACCCATAGATCTTCAGTAAACAAACCTGTATATGTAACACGTCACCGAAAATATGGATAATAAAATAATACCCAAATAACACCTTCCGGTGACGGGGGAGACCTGATTCCATTGTACGTGGCGGAACACAAAGTTAAGCCACATAACCATGTTGTCGAACTACACCTCAGATCGTGACTGTATTGCCTGCTCCGCCGAGCTACACCTCCAGTCGTGACTGTATTGCCTGCTCCGTCGAGCTACACATCCAGTCGGACTTTATTTCAAGTCCCAAACACCGTATCCCCCATTGCCTGCTCTACCGAGCTACACCTCAAGGATACACGATCTTATTGCTTGTTCGGTCTCTAGTGCAGTTTCATCCTCAGGGTACTCATTCGACCCCTAGTGCCTACTCCTTAGCATTCAAGATAGGAGCCTCATCTCTTTACTTGATAAATTCCGATGTCTAACCTTGTGAACAAGAATTAGACATCCAAACGCAAGACCCATGGTCCCGAAGTACAACCCATAAAGATTCCTTCTCGCCAAACAACCGGGACGACACTAATGCCAACACGGCATAATTTCCCAAAGTGAGAATCCCAAGAGTCCTCACCATTAAACACGACTGACTTACATGCACATGGATCCAATGCATTACATCCTAACCACATAACTCCAAATGAATGACACACGCATTCAAAACATGTATTCTCCAAAATAAAGTGCAATAAATGCAACTCACACCAAACTGACGCATTAAGTTATTAAAATCGGACAAATGTCCTCAAGACCCGACACAGACGAAAACCAAGCTTTAAGCCCAAAATCAAATGACCATAAGTTAAAGTCCACAGAATGCAATAAAATGCAACGACCAACGTTTATGCAAACACATGCTTCTACTACATGAATAAATTCCAACATAAATCATTTTTCAAACAAGTTTATAATCTCATTTACTCTATCCAAAGCGTCCCATGACACACATTTAAATGACAAATACTCGAGAGATTTATACCCATACGATAAATCATTTAAATACCAAACTTATCAGCAGTTAACATTTTAATGAAAAACACAAACACTTTAAAATAAACATTTTGGCATGCACACCGTTTTCACAAATCAACTTGAACTCACCTTGCTAGATTTAGGCTAAATCTAGATTTTACCCCGCTTTGAGATTCCTTGAAGAGACTTGAATCCTCAAGCCAAAACTTCCTAAAAACCTAGATTCACAAGTTTCCACCCATTAATAAACATATTCAAACATTTAGAATTGATTCCCAAACACTTTACATCAAAACCTCCATTTGGCCAAAACCTTAATTTTTGACCCAAATTTCTCCAAAATCTTCCAAACCGAAATTGGAGTAATAAAACACTAGGATATCACCAATGAAACATTTATATCTTAAAATAAGGTTTAGAAATGGAGAGGATAAACTTACCACTTAGGTTTTGGTGAAAACCTAGAAAACCTTAAAATGAAGCTTGAGGTTGAAGATGGAGATGGAGAGTTTTTTTTTTTTTTTTTGGAAAGGGTATCCTGGGCCTATGGCCCAGACTAATCCCTGGCAATTAGGGCATATGGCCCAGCTACTAAAGCATGCAGCCCTGAGTTTATCCTCAATGGCCACAAGTGCTGCTAGTGGGGCTCGAACCCGGGTTGAGTGCTATGAACTCCCCAAGCCTTTACCACCACACCACAACCCTTGTGGTTTGGAGATGGAGAGTTCTTGGTCAAGGCTTTCAATCTACCACATGATGATGGTTTACCCCCACAATACCAAAGGATTTGAGCCAAAGATGATCCAAAATCACCATAGATGAAGGTAGGTGTTCTTGAGAGAGTTTAGAGAGGGTTGGGAGTGAAAAGGAGAAGTGAGAAATGAAGAATGAGCCAAAAACCCGTATTTGACAGCCTGTTGCACATCTGGTGCGACATTTCCATGCGACATTGCCCATGGCACTGCTCATTGTCATAGTCGCTGCTCATTGTCGCCAGCTCCAGCCTCCACTCTGTTTCATGCTGCGACTTTGCCTGGTGCGACTATGACACTGTCATAGTCGCCGAGCAATGTAGTCGAGCCCGTACCAAGCTCCGAAACCCGACTTTTTCAACACCGAGATCCTCGACACTCTTAGGGATTTCAAATAATGTTTTCCCAACGTAAATCCCACCGTTAACAAGATACAGAAAAAGTCCGGATGACCTTTACTTACCAAAAAATACGGGTGTTACAAAAAAAACAAAATAAAATTACTTAGGCCCTATAGTTTCACTTTCCAATTTTGTGATCTCACTCCACTTCTACTTTTAATATGAATCTTTTTACTTGGTCCCCTCTATTTTCTAATCTAAGGATCCACCATCGAACTCTATTACTCTAATTAAGAGTTTGCAGTTATTCAACTCGAGATTTTAATTGATTTTAGATTTCGATCTTTAATGCTATTATGTTATGACTACTTTAAAATTGTTCGCTTGATTATATGACTAGTTAATGGAATATGTTAATGAATTATAAATTATATGGTGCTCTTAATTTATAGATTTAGTCATTTAGGAATGATTTGATTGTTTGGACTACTCTTCACTGATAATATTTGTTAATTTATTTGATATGTAGATTAAGATGAAAAATCAATCTACCATTCATTTTTAAATAAAAAAAAACATGTTAGTTCTTCTCAAAATTCAGAATGAACAATAAATTTATATAATATTTTTATATCTATATTCAGTTTACTAAAAACTCTTCTAAGCAAGCTGAAAAGAAAAAAATTATTGATATTGATCTTAGTACTAGAATAAGATCTTGGTTTGCGTCCTCAAATTTATGAACATCCTATTAATCCACAAGACAAAAATCAAACTCAATATCTTATTTTAAAACTTTAACATAGCGCAATGCTAATTGCACCCCTTTTAATGTCAGAATCAACTCAAGTCATGCATGAGAATGTAAAAAAATAATTTTTGATGTTGATATATACGAGGAGCAAATTGTTCAGTAGAAATGCATTTAGCAATATAGTATATAAAAATACAATTAACCTCCCCCTTTAAAAATATATAAATAGATTAGGTTCAGTCCATTCGATTACAAGGCTTGTTCCACCCTAGTGCCAACTAGGTGATAACGATCGAGATGTGAGTGATGAAACGATAGGTCATGTCGATAGTCGGGTCCGGATTGCAGCGATTGGGTTATAAATTTTAAATTTAGATAATTTAATAACATAAAAACCCAAATTATGGAAAAGTGTTGGTTTTTAATTTGTATATACAATCAAATCAGACTTTTTTGGTGGCAATTTTGTCTGCCACCATGCCCATAATAATCCGCTTAAAAACAAAACACATCACTTTTAAATAAGAAAAGGACCCAACATCCTAAGCTGCTATGTAGCATCCATTTTATTTTAGTTCATAATTTAACAAAAATAAGTCAGCTTAGTTTTGGAATTTGTTGTAGAAGTATTGTTTAAAAGTACAAAAACTAGTTTATAAATAAACTTGTAAAACGATATTTGAAGTAGTATTTTAATATGGTCCATAAGATTTTGGTCACTTTCTATTAATTATGCCTCTAATTAGTATTAGTTCTTATTAATTAATATTAGTTTCAGATTATTATTTAATAGTTTTTTTAAAGTTATTAATTAATTTTAATATTAACTATTAATTATATAGAATTATTATTAATCTTATCAACTATTATTATTATTGGTTTCATTATTGGGCAAAAGGTTGATACCAGCAACCTTGACCGGCCCCATACCTAACCCTGCCTACTCGGACATCCGTATGAGGGGACATTTTTTAGGCTCACTAAGCGGTTGTGGCTAGCATGAGAGGGGGGGGGGTTCGAACGCAAGACCTGTTAGTTATTGGGCAAGTCTCTCCGCCCCATTGCCAACTGAGCTACACGCCATGTAATACCCGTGTAAAGATTTGCACAATATTTTTATGTAAGGTGTAATTTGTATGGTAGACCAAAGTTTGGGGTCTGAAGTGAAAAGTTGAATAAAAAGGGGCTAAACCCTAAAGACCTATTCTATTCTCATTACTGGCGGCTAAAGTCTCATTCAAGAAAGAGAAAGGAAAGGGGTAAGGGCGATTTTGGGAGAACCAGGAAGAAGAAGGAAGCATTTTGTTGAATTCAAGCTCTTGTCGATTTCCTTCAAGGTAAGGTTTCTCTAATCAGTACTTCTTGTTATTAGAAATTTGTAGAGAGAAGTAAGATTTCTCATGGGAATGGGTGAAGCCTGATGTTATTTGAAAGAGATTAGGGTTTTGAGAACTTATGCTTAATCTTTTAAAGCAATTAGAACTTTGGGATATTAAGTTTGATTTGTGTAAATTTCAAGTAATAACCTTCCATCGTGGGATGTATCTTCCCATTTTGAGAGGGTGCGGTCGAATCGCCACCGCCATCGAACCTGGGGTTTGTTCGCCGTGTCGAAGGGGCTCTGCCCCGGGAGCATGCTCGCCTGGGGGTTTTATCACCGGGAATAGGGGAGTCGGGCGACCCCGGTTTCTTGTAGACCGGGTGACCCCGGGAGGAGAGGTCGGGTGACCGGGACGTAGGGACCGGGCGACTCCGGTCGTTTGGGTGGAACCCAGACTGTGACCCCGGGAGGCGGGGAACCGGGGGAAACCGAGTAACCCGGGTCGTGGCCCCGGGAGGCGGGGGAGCCCGAGGAAGGATATTAACCGGGCAACGGGGTTTCACCCGGGAGTCAGGCGCCCGGAGTATAGGTCCAGTAACCTTTTGGGGATCGTCACTAAATAGGTTCTGGAGAGAAAGTGTAATCGCTCGTCTTTAGTCGATGATTTCAAGGGGGGGGGTGTCTTACCCATTTAACGATGTTATCGTAGGTTGTGGGATCGCTAGAGCACGGGATTAAGCAAGGACCAAAGGTGAGTTTATCTGAACTAAAACCTCTTATGATTATGATGTTATTTATGCTTGTGAGTTTTCTAACTAAAAACTTTAAAAATGATGATGCCTTATTTATTGTATGCGAGACTTGTTCAAATGCGAAAGATGCTTTTGTTAGATTTAGTTTAATCAAGTTGTAATAGTTAGTCCCTTGTTATGTTTTGTTAGTATTTTCGTTAGTTTGGCTTGTGTAGGTGTCAAGGTTATTGACCCTATATATAGTCATTTGTTTTACCTTTTTAGGTTAAGCTACAATATTCAATCATTGTGTAGCCATCATCTTTCCTCTCAATGAATCATATGGTTTTTCTATCATTCATCCTTCTATGATTCATTCTTGTTTATTACTCTGATAAAGATTATGTGTGCTTGATTCTGGAACAACAATTGGTATCAGAGCTATATCAGAAATCAGAATCAATTGATTTGTGCAGAAATCAAACCCAGTTTACTATTTTTCGAAAAAGTCATTGTTCCATTAGTGTTTTTGAGATTTAAAGGTTGTTTGAATGCAATTTTTGGCTCAATAGATGTGTATGATGATTATGAACATGTTTCATATTAATCAGAAACAGGTTTACACACATTTGATTGGTCTATTTAATCATTCTTTGGATTTTTAGACTTAGTCGTATACGACCTGTCCAGATTCGAAAAGTCAGATCTGTTAAGATTTCAGAAAATACAGTGATTGGGGTTTGTTCACGATCAATTATCGAGCATAGTGTCAAATTTTGGTGTTGATTGAACAAGTTTTGACATGGATCTAGTGAAAAACTGAAGTTAAAGCTCGAAATAGGCAATTTTCGCAAGTCTGTGTGAAGAACTCGTAGAACATAGTATAGAATTCGCAAAGTCTTCAAAACTCGCAGGACTAAGGAGACACAAGTACAAGATTCGCAGAACAGTACTCTGCGAAAGTTGAAGGTTTCGCAGTACCTACTTACGAATTCTCAAGGATTCTCAGAGTATAGCCTACGAAAGTTACAGAATTCGCAGACCTCTACCTTGCGAATTCCACAACTTTCTCAACTCAAGTACTTGAGAATCCTGATCCAAACTTCTTTGATCTGCGAAAGTTGTATCCTTATAGTATCCTTGCCTACTATTTGCGAATTCTTGCTCTATTTCTCACATTTTTGCATACTTGTTGACTTTCTGTGCTTAATATCTGAATTTCTGATTAAAGATCACTTCAAGCACATATTTTAGATACACAGGAAAGATGCCTTATACAGATGATAAGGGAAATACAGTGCTCACTCCAAGAGATTGTGCTCTATCCTACATGCCTGAGATACCCAAGATAGATGCTGAACTTGAAACTCTCAGATGTCAAAACAAGAAACCGAGAGAAGACATGGATGCCTTAAATGTCAAATTGACAAAAGTTGAAGTTCAAGTGAAGCGATATCAAGACAAAGGTCATGAATGGCTTAAGAAAGTGGATGACAGAAAGAACAAAGAAATTGTTGAACTGGAAAAGACCTTCAACCAGAGACTGTCTGAGATGTCCAAAAAGTCTGAGTCTGAGAAGAAACAATTGGAGATTAAAATCTCAAATCTTTTAAAACAAGTGTCTGACTTTGAACAACTCATCATATCTGAAAGGAAGTCCTTTGATGATGAGAGAAAAGATCTTACAAGCAAAAATATTAATTTGTTCAAAGAAATTTCAGATAAAAACCAGACTTTGGAAAAAGATTTTGAAGAAGAGAGAAAGGTTTTTTGAAAAAGAAATCTCTAAGCTTACAAGCAAATTGGCAAACTTGTCTACTGAGATCATGAAGGAGAAAAGGAGTAAATCTGGAATTCAGAGCAAGTTTGATAAACTCTACAATGAGAAATTCAAGTTGTGTGATAAAATTCAAAAACTTGAGATTGATAATACTGACTTGTCTCACAAGATAACCGTTGATGCATCTAACTCATATTCCTTTGATGATGATTCTGCTGAGTCAGTGTGTTCTTTTCAAACAGTATCAAGTATGTTTCAGAAAATGGTTTTTAGAAAACAAGATGTGAAATCCAAATCTTCTGAATCAGAGCATATTAAAACTCCAAGATCCTTTTATGTGAAATCAGTTAATAAGAATGCTAATAATTTTCAAAAATCTCCAACTCAGTCTCCAAAGAAAGATCAAATGGTCTGGGTTGTTAAAGGTTCTCCAGAGGAAGCAAAGCTTCACAGAGCTAATCAGAAGAAACAGAACAGAGCTTCAAGAAGTAAGTCTTTTGCACCTGACTTTGTCAAATCAGCAACACATCTAATCAGGATAGCAAAAAGAAAGTTATGTTGCTCTTACTGTTACACTGATAAATTCATCCACAAAGCACAAGCATATAGCAGATCTTATTATCATAGTGCTTATCACATGTATGATAATCACTCAAAGAAATTCTCAAAAACTGACCAAACTGGACCCAAGCTTGTCTGGGTACCAAAACCTAAACCTGTGGTGCAAGTTGAAAAGGAAAAGAGAAAATGGAAGATGTCCCAGTCATGAAGGACTGAGGAATCAATGACTTCTGATCACTACAGATCAGGACTCTTGCTTAAATGTCAAAGCAATGACTTCTAAGTACAACAGCTTAGAACTCATACTCAACTGTCAAAAGTTGGTGATCATCTGGAAAACGGGGAGTTTCTCTTACTCTCAATTTTTTGTTTCATAACAGTTGTTATTTTCAATGTCGTATCTTTATGTTGAAGAAATAGAAGGAAATTGAGCTTAAATGCTAAAATATTCATGCATATATGAAGGGGGAGCATATCTGTACAAACCTTGTCAAGAGATCCATCACATGTCAAGGAGGAGCTGCATGAAACATTTACATAAAACAAGATCATGATCAAGATCAACCAGAGATCAGATCAAGGGGGAGTATCTGATGAGTTCAAGGAAAACTACACTGTTACATCAAGGGGGAGCAAGGAAGTGTTGTAAGTGGGGTGTGAGTAAATCTTTTCAGAATTAAAATTGATAAAAATGCCATTTTTGGGAAGTTTCTTTAATTAGAAATTTTCCATTTTTGGTACATTTTGTGAAAAGTTTCCCAAAATAGCAAGTTTCCCTATTTAGAATGTTTTTAAAAGGATGAAAACTTGGCTAAGTCCAAAATTCGCAATATACTAGCTTGAGAAAGCTACAGGTTTCGCAGAGTATACTCTTGCGAAATCTGTAGAATTCGTAATTCGTGAGCTAGGTATCTGCGAAAGATGTGAATTCGCAGATATAATACCTATGAATTTTAGAGGATTCGCAGTTCTTTTACCTGCGAAAGCTACAGAATTCGTAGCTATGTTACTTGCGAATTCTATATCTCATACCTTGCGAATTCTTTCTCTTAGCTTCTTTGCTTGTGAAATCTGAGACTAAATCATCCTTGGCCACGTGTCCTAACTCTTTTTGAGTATTGTGAGTACGTGTGTTTGAACACGATCGTTACCAGATAATCAAACAACAAACATATAAAGATTACCAACCTGTTTAGATATATAAACGCAGATTACAAGGTTGATGTTCTTCTTCACAGTTTAAGCTCTCTCTCTCTCTGATGAACAGTAAGGTCGATTTCTTAGATTGTAAGATTTGAGATATTCTAAGATCTCACCTAACTTAAACTTACAACTAATAATATCTAATACAAAATAATATCTAACTAAATATCTAAACTTAATATAATATCTAGATATTTAGGAATAAACTAATATTAAATACTAAAAACAAACTTTGACTTTTATTACAAAGTAACATTAGACTAATCTTGAGAGCGACTTTTCAGCGTTAGCTTCAGATTGCAGTCTTCAGATTGGATGATCTTGAATCCAATAATCTGTGATCTAACAATCTCCCCCTTTGGATCAAGATCATTACTAAAATGATTTAGCAATTTGGTCTTCTCTTTTTCAGCTCAGAAGATGCAATCTCTTTCTCAGTCTTCAATTTGTAATAGTCTCCAAGTTTAGCTCAGAATGCTTTAGCAAAGTATCTTTAAAGAAAATTTCTCTCAGATCAGTATGTCTTTAGAATACTTTGAAGAATCTTTTCTTGGTTAGCTCTTCTCCATTCTATTTTGGAAGAATTCTCTAAACCTTTGATCTTCCACATTTCTTGGTAGGCTCTTCTCCCCCCTTTTTGATGAAAAGTGCAACGACTTCATCAAAACATATATCAAGAAATGTATTTCATCAGGAGCCTCTGATCCGTCAATTCAAAAGATATTCATCCAGATCTTTGCAAATCCAGACAAAATAATCGGGTAACGCCTGAATCAACAAATGAATCAGTTAAAATGTTTGTCAGTAACACTAAGTCACTTTGTGTAACGAATACACATCGTAAAGGAGCTTTTTAATGTTCACTCCTCCAGGGCTTCCATTCAATCATCGAAACACCACAAAGGCAATTTCTATAAACGTTATCATAAAGAAACAAATTCCTTGTGTGTTCGTGCTTGTGATAGAAAGAATTAAGCACTTTGATGATTGCTTTTAAGGCTCAAAATTGTGTAAACCACTGAGACAACAGTAAGTTAAACATAGACTCAATGTGCATGATTGAAGTACGAAGGTGGGGCAGACTTCCTTCTTTTCAATATCCAGATTTTCCAAATGAAAATCAGATGGCAAATGTGTTGCGTCCCCTTTTGAAAATGTGAAACACTTTCTTGTTGAGAAGAAAATGTGTAGTTGGTGAGGTTTGATCAAGAGTTGGCATGGGCTAGTTGTATGTTTCAATAATGTTCACCAAAGAAATGTGAAACACTAGAAATGTGGTTGCCCGGCTCAGAAAGTAGTTGGTGCAGAGTTCTGATATTCTTTTAACTCTATTCTCACACCCTCTTTCTTTTAAACATTCAGCTCACTCTAACCACACTCATTTCTTTTCGACTTCTCACACTCAATCACTATGAATTAACCTCTTGGGTAGAAATCACTGGTTAAGGTGATTCCATAGAAGTTGTGTTAATTCCTAGCACAATGTAATCATGTTTTCCTATGATGCATATGATGTTCAATTTGGTTTAACTATTTCAGTTAAAACACAAAGTAGATCTAGAAAACATTTAAAATTACACTTCCAATTCATGAAATCGGTTTGAGATTCGGGAAGTGGTTTGAACATTTAAGAACAATGTTTTATATGATTGGAAGTTGTCCAATTTTCAACCATATATGAGATTAAGATAAAGGATTATACATTTACGTGTGATCTTACATCTCATGAAGTCAAGCTTAAAGTCATAAAGATATGATCTTGTAAGTGTTTCTCAAAAATCTGCAAAAGTCTTATGTCTTAGTCAAAGCAAATTTATTCACTTAAATTGAAAAGACAAAAAGCAGTAAAACAACTAAAGTACGAGTTCTGATCAGAAATAATCAGAAGTCATCACCTTTTTACTCCCCCTGAAATTATGCATTTGAAAATTATCATTTAAAAAGATATGCATTTAAAATTTCAAACAAATATGTACTCCCCCTTGATGGTTGATTTCCTCATTTGAGTATTAGAGTACACTCTTCATATCAGCACTGAAGTAGGTCTTTTGATCTTTGAAGAACGAGTCCTGATTTGTACATAATCAGAAGTCGTCATTCTTTGAAGTTCGGGTTCTGAACTGAAGTATTCAGAAGCCTATTTGACTTTGATGTCTGGGTCTTGAGCTGATTTACTCAAGAACCATTCTTCTCCTACCCCCCCTTGACAGTAGGTGCCTGCAACACATAATCATCATTTTTCTTTGGTACCCACTGGTATTTGGGTCCATGAGTGTTAGTTGCAGTTCTTGTGGGGGTTACTGAGTAAGAACCATACCAGTAATGATCACTAGTCTTGTGAACATGATCATGTGTACGACAATAAGAAAAATAGAATTTCTTACCTGATAAACTTATTAATTTATCTCTCGTGTAAACAAAATCAGGTTTACCTTTTTGCGCATTGTTCTTCTTGACATTAGGAGTATGTACACATGAGTTTTTACTTTTTAGCTCATATTTCTTCTTTGCTTCAACTGTTTCCTGTTCCAGACCAGTTCTTCTTCTTTGTAGCTTCTTCTCCTTCGATGTGTACCTAAACCATCTATATTTCTATCATTGAAAAGGTTAGAACTATGAATTTGATTAGAAGATTTAACTGACCTTTTGGAAGAATCAGTTTTGGATGTTGAACTTGTAGCTGACTTGAATGAGCATTCTGAATCAGCAGAATCATCTCGAGGTGAGTGGACAATTGACTCTGGAGTCTTGCGCTCAGTCACCACCACCATTGAAATAACCTTTTCAAGCTCATTAACCTTTGAAGAATAAATGTTTCTTTCTTTGACAAGAAGGTCAATCTTCGTCTCAAGCTCACACTTCTTTTTCTTCTCTTTCTGTGCATTCCTAGAAAGTTCAGATAGCTTTGCATTAAGCTTCCTAATTGCAGCTTCAAAGGTGCTTCTCTATTCTTCAAAACCTTTCTTTGCACCATTTCTTCCATCTGATATTTCTTTTAAGTATCCAACGTTCTTCTGATCAAATGTCTTCTTCTCCTTGGCAAACTGATCTCTTTCCAAAATGATTACTTTCTCAAAGTTACAAACTTGTTGAGAAAGCATTATTCTTATAAGCTCTATCACCTTCTTCTCTTCAACACTCTTCTTGGAATGATCTGAGAACTTCTTCTCAAACTCAGATATTTTCTTTTGTAGCTCAGCATTTGTACTCTCCAAGTCCTTTGATTTCTTCTTATTGCTCTCAACAGACTCTTGCTTCTATATTTGAGCATCAAGACCAGAAATCTTTCTTTTTAGCTCTGAGTTCTCAGCTACCAAATCTTTTGCTTTTAAGAAAACCTTTCGGTCTGAAACAATCCATTCAGAGTTTAATTCAAGATAGTCCCATATCTCTTTCCCTGAAGCTTCGGGAATATCCATTAAATCATATATTTCTTTAGAAATACTCTTTCTCAAATAAACTCTAGCTCTATTATTAGCTCTGTCTCTATGCATCTGTGCTCCTTCAGACAATGATAATCTCATGTAGTGACCCAGATCATCATTATCTACAAAGCTGAAAAAATTAATTTTCCACTTTTCGTATTCTCCTTTGTTCAACATTGGAAAAATACCGCTTGAGTAAGTCATTCTGTTTGAAAAGAAAAACTTGAATATGATTGTTAGTTCAAATAAAATCAAACAAAAATTCAGAAATAAAATTTCCAAATTTAACCAAGTCTGGAACTGGTGCAAAAATCAAAGTTTGCGTTAAGAGGAGCTGGCGCACAATAGAGTTTTGCGTGAGGAAAGGATCGCGAGAAATGGAACTTTGCGTGAGTTAAAGTTGCCGCGAAACAAAGTTTGCGTGAGATGTAGGTAGCGCGAAGTGCAGGTTTGCGCGATGAACTGTTGGTGCAAAAACACTCGACCGGAGATGGTGCGACCGGTGTGGTGTATCGACCGGATCGATCGACCGGTATTGTGTACGACCGGAGGTTGTGCTTGACCGGACCTTTGCACGACCGGAGTATGTGGTCGACCGGGGAAGTTTTTTTTTTCGACCGGGGGCACTGTAGCAACCGAGAATTTTATGCTTTTCGATAGGTAGAGAATAGTTCGACCGATATGAAACCTTCGAACGGTATGTTCCTACGACCAGTATGGAATTGTTCGACCGGTATGTCCCTTCGACCGGTGTGGACTGTGAGTGTGACCGGTGTGAAACTTCGACCGATAGTGTAGAGACCTGCGACCGGATTCGAACTGTGATTTCGACCGGGGTGCGTTTCTTCTTCGTTAAATCGGCCCTGTAAATCCCAAATTGACCAACCTAGATGTCGATTTACAACACCAAATTTTGACAAGTTGATCGACTTGCCAACTACAACAACACACTACCTTTTGATTTTAAAAACAGCCTCTGTATCAAAATATGATCGATGATACAGTGTTCTTGAAGATGAAGAACACAGAGACTTTTTAAAAGTTTGATTTTGATCTGGTATTTGCTCTGATACCAATTGTGAGTCTGTGTGTTTGAACACGATCGTTACCAGATAATCAAACAACAAACATATAAAGATTACCAACCTGTTTAGATATATAAACGCGGATTACAAGGTTGATGTTCTTCTTCAAAGTTTAAGCTCTCTCTCTCTCTCTCTGATGAACAGTAAGGTCGATTTCTTATATTGTAAGATCTGAGATATTCTAAGATCTCACCTAACTTAAACTAACAACTAATAATATCTAATACAAAATAATATCTAACTAAATATAATATCTAGATATTTAGGAATAAACTAATATTAAATACTAAAAACAAACTTTGACTTTTATTACAAAGTAACATTAGACTAATCTTGAGAGTGACTTTTCAGCGTTAACTTCAGATTGTAGTCTTCAGATTGGATGATCTTGAATCCAATAATCTGTGATCTAACAAGTATATATAGGACACTTAGCCATTTTTCTTTTCACTTATCTCAGTTTACCTAGCGAAAGTTCTAAAACCCCTAAAACCCTTGTGCTCACGAACTCTCTCTGATTCTTTATTCTCGATTTCAAAAGGTTGTTTCATTGTTAAAATCGTTAATACTTTATGATTATTGTTATATTTGTCTATTGCAGGTGTCCCCAAACTGGATTTGACTAGGTTCTTAATTGAACTTATGTGGATTTTTTTTTGAATTTTTGAACTTCGATCGAACATGTCGAATGTTTATAAGATTTTTATGAGTTTATTGGTTAAATCTTGGTGTTATAATAGTCCTATTACCCTCGTAATACCATTCTTGAACCCTGAGAATGTTTGATTGATGGAAATATCCACATTAGATTCGACTTAAGAACTTGTGTCGATTGGTGTTCTTCCAAACCCTTCGCCTGTTCTTGAGGAGGATTTGAATTTTGGATACAAACTTGAGTTTCTACACAAAATTAAAGGTTGAAATCGCATTTTATATGCTAAATCGATCCTAATAATGTTAATTTCAAACCCTAAAATCGATTTTAGTGTATTTCACCTTCTGGGTTCATAAGTGGTGTTCTGGGTGTTTTGAATATTCAAGTATAGATCTCGCAAGTTTTGAAGGTTCTCAAGTGGTTTACGAATTGTGTATTTCACGAATCTTTGATCTTGTGTGTTGTTAGAAAACCCCAAGGACAGGATCCGAAAATCCATTGTCTGTGAATCCTGCTATCCCCTGCTCTATCTTGTTTAACCCTTTGAGTTAAGGATTCGCAGAGAGCTTGCCTGCGAATCCTGAACACCTAAGTGCAAGAACTCGCAAGCCTTTAGCCTGCGAATCCTATACTTAGGAACTCTCAAATATGGTTTTTCTCACTGTTTCACTCTCATGTACTGAATCTAAGTCTTTGGACTTTGTCCAAACTCTTCTGTTTCCTATTGTAGATCAAATGGCTGACAGTGATTCACAGAATGTTCAGATGGATGAAAACTCCATTCATGAAGTTGAGCAAGAGCATTCAATCCCTTCACAAAGGACATCAGATGTTCCACCTCTTAATGTAAACACTGACATGTTACTCATACAGCATTCAGAATACATGGCTCAAACTCCAAACAATCATAAGTTTGAGTTCCAGCTGAACATAGATCCTTTGGTGAATCTTATCCTTCAGAATCACCCTCTGAACAGAGCACTATCTGAGAGTGCAGAAGTGCCGGAAATCTACGTGCAACAAGTGTGGAAGACCATCTAGCTTTCTCACATTACTGTTGGACAGATCAGATGTCCGGTTCTTCAAGTCAAGATTGACTTATTCTCTGCCAACATTGACCTTGAGCTATTCAGAAGATCTCTTCAACTACCTGAGGCAAACTCCAGGGAAGGCATAACTGCTTTTGATGAACTACCTACTGAGGAAGTTGCACTTGCTGGTATTAGGGAAATGGGCTATGTTGGTGACCTTGATAGAGTCAGCCAATTCAAAAAGAACAATCTGCCACCCTTTTACTATGCATTGTTCTCAGTAATCAACAGGTGCTTGACAGCCAAATCATACGGAACTGACAACGCAAGCAGTCATATACTGAAGCTCTTTTACTCTATAGTGCATGACTTGCACATAGACTATGCCATCGTCTTTTGGACTGAGCTACTTAAGAAGATTGTTGCAAAGAAGAATGTTGTCAAAGTCCTCACTTACCTGCCATATTAGAGGTTTATGACACTTTTGGTTAGAAGTGTTCTAAGAGGAAACAAGTGGATTCCCAGGCGAAGCTCACATGAAATTGCTGAAGTTCATGAAATGAAGTTTCTAGTACGTCAAAAGAGGCAGTTCAACTACTCTATGCCAATCCTAGAAGCTCTACTCCGATACGTTGATCCAGAGGTTGAGTGCTTAGTTGAGTATAGAGAATCTATGGCACAGCCAGAACTGGCTGTACCTACCCCAGGTTCAATCCCTAGGCGAGAGGTGTCTGTGAGGGTACCCAAAACTCAGGGAGTTAGGGTACGGGGAGATAAGAGGAAAAACACATAGAGGGGAACTGGAAGGGGTCGGAGACCTAGACTGGAGACATCAGGATCACGGGTTCTTACCCCACCTCGTGTGACACCTGGAGTCCGTGAAGGTCCAGGATCTGAAAATACCTCGGATCAACCTGAACGTCAAACTATGGAACTGAAACAAGAAGAACAACGTGCTTCAGAAGAAATTCACTCTGTTGCTAGCTCACCTGACCAAGTGACAGAAAATGTTGACTTGGGCAGTGAAAGCTCTGATTCTGAAAGAACACACTCTGCAACAAGAGAAGATGATGATGGCAATGATACATATGGTGATGATGATGATGATGATCAACATCTTGGCGAAGCCGAAATTGCTATAGAAGTTGATTCCCATGTTGTAGTCACTACAAGTGATATTGGTGAAATAAGGAGACATGAGGGAGATATAGTCGAAGATGTAAGTGAATATGTGAGAGAAAAGGCAAGAAAAGAACATGAAGAGAGAGAAAGACCCACAACCCACTACACCAGAAGATCAACCACATCACACACTTCTATGCATTTGTTGCCAGAAGATGTAGACATGAGCCGATCACTCATGCAATTGCACACCCGAGTCACCCACTCTACTTCCTCTCAACAGTAAATAGTTTCATTTGCTCACGGGGATCAAGCGCAAAGTCTATCAATGTCTCATTCAGAGACAACTGATATTGAAATAAGAGATAAATTGCCCCGGATCTCACTTTCTTTCAGTGCACAAAGTATAGAGCCTATTTTTGTTGATAGGACACTATTCGCAGGACTTGACCTCAGTCGTCTTCGTGACCCGAGCAGAACATCCAGAGTAGATCCACAATCCGGACTACGAGGACCGGATGGAAATCCTATCACAGCTAACACAATGCCAGCTGTGAGCACAGGTCACAGTGTAGATTCATCTGCAGCTGTGTAAACGGGTAATCTAAGTGATCCCGGTGTTAGTTCATCTGACTTCGTGTCAAGTGAATATCTCGACGGCGCCCTAAAGGCTGTTGAAAACAGGTGGTCGAAGAAGTACGACATAATAGAGAAAGAACTGGGTGACATGAAACAATTACTAAAGGGGAAGCAAGTTGCTGAACCTAAGTCGGAGCGAAGTGCACCAGTTCTACACACTCCATCAGTCACACCATCTACCTCATATCTTTCCATTGATGAGCTTAAGTCTTTGCTTCTTTCAAAACTTTTGTCTCAGGCTCCAGAAAATCAACAGGATGCTGACTTGTTCACACTATTGCATTCTCATCTACAACAACAACAACAACCACAACAACCCTCAGATGCAGATGTTCTCAAATCATTAACTCTATTGAACCAAGCTTTTCCACCCTCATGACAAACTCAGGTTGCTGCTCAAGTCACTAGGCAAGACCATGATCACGATCATGATCATGAGGGGGAGACACAAAGAGATCATTCAGCCGGAAGACAGCTGGTTGTTGTAGAGAGTGCAGTGCCAATCAGTACAGTACCAGGAAAAAGAAGCTCAAGCAGTCAAGGTACTGGTACAAGTCAAGGAGAAAATGTAGAAGAGGTGTTGGAGCATAGACCTTCAAAGAGCTTAGTTCTATATGTTGCAAATGATGAGTCAATGGTTGAAAAGCCTAAGACAACTACATGTGAAGAAGTGATGGAAGCAATGGGCATATCAGCGTACAATGTTATAGATGTTGATGAGCTGGATACAGATGAACAAGCCATAGCCAAGTATGAATCAAAAATGAAAGAGGGGGGAGAAAGAATGGTAGATTTCGGTCTTCAAGATGTTGCTCAATCTGTGAAGAATATGTCAGAAATGTTGCAGACACAGAGGTTTCAGGCAGTGTACATGGTGAAAGTGTACTTGAGGATATCTTCGGTACTGATTTTGGTAGAAATGATCAGGAAGAAGAAGCTGAAGAAGATGAACTCGAACAAATGGCTGAACAGGTAAATGTGGCATCTCAAGTAGATGAGCCATATATACCCACTGCTATCCCATTGGTTTCTCCGGATAGACATTGTGTTTTCCCATCTCCTAGTGAAGCTTCAACTCCAACCGCTAAAAGAGTTGCATTGCCTTTTGAAGAATCAATCGAAAGAGTGTTGAAAAGAAATGTCTCAGATCCCACAACTCCGATAGTGATTGATATGGAAAAGTTAAGGAGATCCATGAGAAGAAAAAGAAAGAAGATGGAGAAAGGAGAGAGAAGAAGAAAGAAGGAAACTAAGGAGAGAGAAGAGAAAGAGAGAGCTGAAAAAGAAAGAGATGATTCTGAAGCTCTACCTTACATCAGAAATCCTGGAAGCCCAAGAATTCTAAGTAGTACTGAACGACCAAAGCCAGTATTTGTAACTCCTATGGAAGCAGAAAATCTTGCAAAGAAACATCAGGACATTCAAGAAGGTCCTTCTGCTTCTGTCAGAGTTAGATCTACTCCATTTACAGGATATGATGGACAAGGTGCGTCTCTCGAGCTTATCAAACTTATCCGAAAATCTCTCAGAGTTCCGTTTCTAGAAGAATCCATCAGAATATTCGTTAAAGAACAAGTAAAGATTGACGCGTACAAGACGTATGGTATCATTGATCAACCACTGGACTATCAAAGAAACTATCTGAAGTTCATTAGAAACGTTTCAAGAACGAAGGGTTATGTTCAAAGACCAGGAATTCTGCAGATCAAAGAAGTCAGGATGAACAAGTACTTTGATGTCTGGTATCCAGAATTTGATGTTCAAAGGAGAGATCTAAGGGCGGTAACCTTTAGTGAAACAGACTTTGAAAATATGAATGTAGCAGATCTAGAGTTCACATATATCATGACTTCAGGAGCCGAACGATCAGACCTAGAGCCGTAGTCTTTGCACTGGATGCTGTAAAGAAGTATATGAAGCGTCATATCAACAACACTTATGTTCTTGATTTCAAGTTGGGAGAAGAGACTAACCAGAACAGCATAAACTTAACTGCTCCTAACTTTAATCACTATCTGATGGAGGACATACCACACTTCAAACCAGTTCTAACTCCTGAGCTCGGGGTTATGTATGTGAATACAAATACACACAAGAAACAAAATATGCGAGCCAGTAAGGTTGCTAAGTTTTCCGATGGAACATTAAAGATGGTTTTGAAGGAGCTTGAAGACAAACACAAGCATTCAGAGATGACGAGACATGAAAGACGTGATTTTATGCCTAATGTTGATGCAATTGTAATGGAGAAAATGATTGAAGCCATCAAGGAAAGAATTGATTTCAGAGAGTGCCTAAGGAGATTTGAAAGCTTCCTTGGAATGAGGAGAACCTGTTTCAACCGGTGGAATCGATGAAGAGTACAACCTTGATTAAAAGGGGGAGATTGTTAGATTTAGTTTAATCAAGTTGTAATAGTTAGTCCCTCGTTATGTTTTGTTAGTATTTTCGTTAGTTTGGCTTGTGTAGGTGTCAAGGTTATTGACCCTATATATAGTCCTTTGTTTTTCCTTTTTAGGTTAAGCTACAATATTCAATCATTGTGTAGCCGTCATCTTTCCTCTCAATGAATCATATGATTTTTCTATCATTCATCCTTCTATGATTCATTCTTGTTTATTTCTCTGATAAAGATTATGTGTGCTTGATTCTGGAACAACAGCTTTATTGTTGTTAAATTAGTAGAAATGTATGCATACATTGTTGTAAGTGCGTTATGCTCAAAGTCGGGGGGGTGTCCCGCCTGTGCTCATACCGGGGGTGTGTTCCGTTTATGCCATTAGGGGGTGTCCCAGGTAAGGCAGTGTGAGCCAAACACGCTGTCACCTTCGGGTAGCGGTAGTGTGAGCCAAAACGTATGTTGAAAGTGTGAATGTTTTTACGAAGCGGAATTGGTTTATTTTATTATAAATCTTTCATATGTTTGCTTGGGCTCGAATTGTTGTTAGAGGGGACTCACTAGATCGATGGTCTAACCCTCTCCCTTTATAAAACTAAAAACCTTTTCAGGCAAGCGCAACGTAGGAATGACATATAAGGGCATGGAGAAGGTGTGAGCTGGCTTTGGATTAGAAGACCATCAGTTTAGTTTTATTTCTCGTATTCTCAGTTGTGTAATAGGTTGCTTATCCGCAAACCTCAAGACTTCTTTGTAGACATTGGGGCCGTTTTGGCGTATTTTCTTTATTTTTAATGGTTATGTTCGTATCGAATGTTTTGGGTTGTTACAATTGGTATCAGAGCCATAGTTTAAGGGATTTAGATGACCGGACGGGCCTAGACTTATACTAGGAGAAGAGAACACAACTGAGAAATAGGATGGCCTTAGGAAGACGACTGATAGGGTAGTGAGGACTACCATATAAGGTAAATATGGAATTACATCTGGCCAATGTAATTGTGAATTTACAGGTACATGCGTGTGCTTAACTTGCCTTATTGCGTTTGACCTATCGTATTGAATGTTGTGTGTTTATGTCTTATCAGTAGTCATGTCGGAGCGAGTAACGAGAAGTAGACCGTTGCCGGTAGCTGAGGTAGCACCGGTGAATGAAGTTGTTGTGGACGGGCCAGTAGTTCCTCCTCAGCCAACTGCCACACGAGGAAAGGGGCATGGTCGACCTAAGGGGAAAGGAAAGACGACCCGAAAGGCGACCACTCAAGTGGACGAACTAGAAACGAGAATTCAAGGGAAGATAATGGTACGTGTTGCCCGTTGGGCCAGAAGGGGATTTGTGCACCTTTTACCCCTTAAAAATGTATATATCACGGAGCAGCCCCTGTAGTTGAGCGGGTGCACCTTACGTACCGAAAAAAATTTTGCTCTTATGAAACGACTTGAGCGGATGCACGGGACCCCCCCCCCCCCGGGAAGGGTAGGTCCGCCCCTGTTTGCAATTCATTTCTATTTTCGTCCCTGAGGCCAAAATACTACTTTTAAGTGTGAAAGACTAAAATAGAAATGAAATGTAAACCATAGGGATGAAAACATTAATAAAATTTAAATAATAGGGACGAAAAAAGTAATGAATTATAAGTCATAAGGACGAAAATCATAATTTCAAAACCTAAGGACGAATATAGAATTTTTCAACCAATCATAGGGACAAAAAACATAATTTACTCTAAATTTTAACTACAAAACCTTAGATTGAAAAGTTACGAACCATAGATATAAATACTAAATAGTTTGTTTTATAGAACAAATCTAAAATTTATATAAACCACATTAACCATCTGTATAATTCACTCTTTAACTGAAAGTTTATTTGAAAAATAAAATATAGAAAAGGGGATATGAATAAGAGACAAAAGTAGACGCCATATGCGACCCGACAAAGATCTGCATTAAACCTCAATCTCACTCTCATCTAAAGTCGAACCGCCCATGAAACACGCAGTGTCGACGACGACTTCATTTGTTGTTCCCTTTTATTCCTTCTTTTTTTGTTTTTTTATTCATTTTCCCAAAATAAAATTATTTAAAAAATTAATTGCGCACCTGTTCAGGTAGGCCGCATGTGCCGCACTACCTTTTCATACACACACACTACATATATATATATATATAGTTTAATTTACAATCCATGAAAATCTTACAACCCATGCAACCCACTTCTTAACCGTTGGATTAATAATCGACGGTTACAATACATGTGGGTCCAATATTTTCAATTAAAAAAAAAAGAAAAATAAAAGGGGGTTGTTATTTGCACCCACCATAGGTGGGGGTGCAAATGCCAAATTGACTTTTTTTTTTATAAAAACAATATTGAAAGAGGGTTTAAGTTTTTTGGGAAAACAAAAGGTTTGATTTTTTTTTCTTTTTGAAAATATAATTTAATGGGTGTTGCTTTGTGCACCCTAGTCTACATGGCTAGGGTGCAATAATGTTAGAATTATAGCATTGATTTCCTAAATACTTCACATCAACCATTAATTTTTAATTTTTTTAATAATAGTTACAATTTTGATCCCTGAATTCATTTTATTAATTTACTTTTTACCTTTTAGTTTTATATTTTATATTTTATATTTTTATTATATTAACACATATAATCGTATATCGTTAAAAAATTAATTTTTAATTTTAACAAGTTACACCATTATAATCGTCTTCTCAATACCTTCGAAATGAGTCAAATATTGAATATTTTTTGACTTAATTGTTATAAAGAGAAAAATACAAATTGTACAAAGTCCAAAATTAATTTTTAAAAACTAATCCGCTATATTGACAAAAGTTTTTTGAGTTGGTTTGAGTTGCTTATAGAATTCTAGACGTGACATATATATGTGTGTGTTTTGATTTTATAAATTTATAAAATTTGTAACTTTTGATTTTATTTTATTTTATAAATTTGTAACTTTTGATTTCTTATAACTTTGTAAAATGTATTTTTCTTTTTGTAACAATTACATTTTATTATAACTTTGTAAAATGTATTTTTCTTTTAGAAATCAATTATGTAACAAACGGCAAACGTTAGGGACCAGATCTGTAATTTACTCTCCAAACAAATTCACAACCGTTCATTTTTATTTATTTTTAATTATAGTTACAATTTTGGTTCCTAGACTCTTTTTATTGATTTACTTTATACCTTTTGGTTTTATATTTTACATTTTATATTTTTATTATATTAACACATATAAACATATATTAACTAATATACGTTAAAAAGGTAATTTTTTATTTTAACAAGTTGCACCATTATAATCGTCTTCTCAATACCTTCGAAATGAGTCCAATATTGAATATTTTTTTATTTAATTTTAACAAGTTACACCATTATATATGTGTGTTTTGATTTTATAAATTTATAAAATTTGTAACTTCTGATTTTATTTTATTTTATAAATTTGTAACTTAGTATTTTCTTATAACTTTGTAAAAATGTATTTTTCTTTTTGTAAGAATTATATTTTATTATAACTTTGTAAAATGTATTTTTCTTTTAGGGACCAAATCCGTAACAAACTCAATGTGACGATTTCCATTTTTATCGGAATTCCAATGATGAGGCTTTTTTACTTACTACTTTGTAATATATTTTTCATCTACTACTTTATAATATAGTTTATTTTTTTTATATTTGTATGTTTAGGATTATAATATTTACACAAATCCAACAACTCAAGGGGATGATATGCAAGCATCAAAATTTTGCACTGACGAGGTGTTCAAGTCTCGTTAAGATTTAATCGATTGGGTGCAAATATATTTTGATGATCTTTTATATTAAAACATTTTATATTTGTAGTTTTAAATTATTTACAACAAAATACCATATTCCTTTAACATAAAATAAAAATTACTTTTATTTTATGGTTATTAAATAATTAAATAATAATCCTAATATAATAATTATTAAATAATAATCTTAATATAATAATTATTTTTAAATAAGTTCTAAAAACATAATAATTAAATAATAATCATAACATAATAATTATATTTGATTTTTTAAACAATGATAACAAAAAGTAAATAATAGGTAGTGTAGGGTGTATTTGACCTATAGGGAAGGGTGCAAATATTCCTACCCAAAATAAAAACAAAATAACCGTCGATCATGAATCCGACGGTTAAAATGTGGGTTGTAAGGGTTGCAACCTTTTTCAGGGTTACAAAATATCCTTCCAATATATATATATATATATATATATATATATATATATATATATATATATATATATGTTCAGAAATTGCTTTTCTAAAAAGATTAACAAAATATTTATTTCTTTTTAAATGTGTGTGAGACTGTGAGGTCAAAAATTACATTTGATGTTAAATTTTGAAGTAATGGTTTTCTTTATCATATTTTACACGTGCACATGCATTGCACATATGAATACACGGGTACATGAATTATGAAATTTAATTATTTGATAAATTAACGAATAAAATAAATTATATTTAATAAAAATTAATTGATAAATTAATTATATTTCTTATAAAAAATTAGCAGATAAATTAATTATATTTAGTAATGACAATGTAAATTAATTTAAAATTGAAAGACGTTTGGTTATCTATCTATACTATATTATAAACATAGATAAAAACTCTTAAATACAAATTATTAGGTACAAGGTACCATCATTTTATGTAAGATTTTAAAAATCTCTTAATTTACAAGTATCAAAACACAAGATACATATTACTACTGCAGGCTTCTAACACCCATCAATTTGGTATGTGCAGGACCTTCCTTTTATGCAGATCTTTCCATTTATCATTATTAATTAATATATTATATTACTATAATTTTGTTTTAATTATATTATTAAATATGTAATTGGTTATTTTTTCTTGATGTCATTAAAATATATAAGATAACATTGAATTCTAACAAAATACTTAATTTTTTTATAAAAAAAAACATTATATTATTAAGCCTAAATTAAACAAATTTATAAAAAACATTATTACTTTCTCAAAATCATCCAAAATTGTACAGTAAATCGACAAAAAAATAAAATGAAACATTAAAATTATGATATATCTCGCTGCATTGCACGTGTACGCTTCTAGTTTATGTAAAAATAAAGATATTATTGGAGAGTCTCTTAGAGCATCTCCAACGTTTTTTCTAAAATAGAAAAAATTGGGTTTTTATTCTCTATATTTATCCAACAGCTTTTTTATCTTGTTTCTCTATAATAGAGAAAATTTGAATTTTTTTCAAGTTTAGAGAAATTATCTAAAACTTGATAGTAGGAGAGAAATGATTATTTTATTCAATTTCACCAATGAGATTAAACTTTTATCATTTTATATTTAGTTTTTCTTTAAAATGTATTGGTAAGATAAATTAGAGAATATTATATTAATATAACTTGTGTTAAAATCTTTAAAATAGAAAACCTGTTGGAGATGAATGTAATTCATTTTAGAGATTTTAATTTTTGGTTTTCTGTTTTAGATAAATTATAGAAAAACTATTGGAGATGCTCTTAGAGCCGGACTGATATTCTATAATTTTTTTAAAATATAATATAAAAAGTTAAAACCTCTATAAGAAAATGTAATTCAACTCAAACAACTACTCTATTTTAATAATTCTAGTATTAACTATATTGTTAAAATATTTACTATATTTAATAAAATACTATTTTTCTCTCCTATATAGAGTTTTAGATAATTTCTTTAAATTTAGATATTTTCATATTATCCTTGTTAATTTTTCTATTTTATCATACAATATTGCATAGTTGTTGATGCACAAAAATATCATAAATCACCAAAATTTCTATTACATCATAGTTGTTAGAGATACTTTTCGAGTATATTAAAACACTATCTAAAGTACCATTTAAACGACTTATAGTAAACACAACTTTTTCAATAATCCTGCAAAATTAATTAGTTTATTGTTGTCAAATATTACATTTTGCTAAAAGGTTAGTGTGATTAACACAATCAAATATAGAACATTTTATATTACTTGAATTTGGATAATAAATTCATGATAAAAATGTATTATGAATGATCCTTATAAATAATAACCTTTTAGTCATTTTTCAATCAAATTCCTAATTTATGCAAAAACATTAGGCATATGTATAAACTCGATTTTCAAGTTAAAAGAAAAAAGGAAAATAAATCTTAACACAAATTTTTGTAAGAATCCCCATTTGCTTAAGAATTTCTTTCCTATTTTATTAAATCTGAAAATAGGTTTTATGTAAATAAATAAGATATTTATATAAACTTTGGCTAAAATGAGAATTTAATTCCAAAAATGACTAGAAAGTGAATTTGATTGAACATATTAGCTATTTCGATCGATCAATTGCTAGAAAATAGAATAATAATGCAAACAATCAAAGCTGAGACATGTGGGTTCCCTCACCTACTAATGATACACCGACCCCGAAAGATGTCGAAAGTTTCATCTTTTCATATCAACAACATTTTATACAACTCAAAATTTAAACAATCAACCAAAACCAAAAATTCGATAAAATCGTCATAAATGTAAAATATTTCTTCAAGACTTTTTCTTTTCATGTTGAAATTAAAGAAAATATATATCAACATAAAGGGGCTCTTTGAGGAACACCCTTTCTCTTATGTAATACACTCTTTTTAACCTTTAAATTCGAAACTAACCATCTTTCTTGAACGTTTTCTTCGACCGATTCAAGTGACGAAGAGAAAGACGAGTCGTTTTCGTGCGTAACTCCTTCGAGATCGCAGTTTTCCTTACAAAAAGAATACGACACCATTTTGCGGCTTTCGAGTTTATTTATATCCTCCACTACCACCACTGACACCTGAAGAAATTTAATTGAATTAACAATTTTGTATTGGATGATCTAAAAATCGGCAAATCACGTATTTTAATCGAAATGTACCTTGCAAGCAATTGAACAAAACCGATTCGGGATGTCTTGAATATGCCTACCGCAAGCTTCACAATAAGTCCCGTAGATTTTCGATTTCGATGGTTTTGAATCTTTATGTTGTTGAGGTCGGGGATTCAAATGCACCGCTTTTTCGCCATTAATTTTATACGTCTGCGAATGAAATGTTGAATTAAATTAGTTCATCTCGATTCACATTAGATCAATATCAAAAACTTAAATTTCAAACTTTGATTTAACAAATTTACCCCCTTGATATAATTCAGTACTTCGGGCGTGTTGTTCAGTTGGTAGAGGAGCGGAACGATTTTGCTCAAAATATATATCATTTTAGGTATTATTTTGAATGATAAACTAATATTACATTCCTATAAATTACGTTTAAATTAGCATAATCCAATCAATCAAACTAATTAATTTACATTTAATTCAATTCAAATAAGGAATGCATAATTTACTATCAGAATTTAAGAAATAAAATAAAAATTCAATGAAAAAGAAAGAGAGACTAACTTGAATATTGGAGCAATCAAGGTGTTTCTGGATATCTTGGAGACGAACGACGTCGTGATAAACGTATCGGCAGATTTGGAGGCGGCGATGGCGATGGTGGCACCGTGTTTTCAAACCTGTAACACAATGTTTGCAAAAGCATTGATTACAATCGATGCAAAACACGTTCTTTTCGTTTTTACGAAGGCTCCGGTGATCGATGCACGTCCCGAAGAACTTGCTTTCGATCAAATTCGCAACCCATTTGCAGTGATCGAGTTCGCTCGCCGCCTTTAGTCGATGTATCATCTTCAAGTTTAAAAAAAAATTACATCAAAATAAGATCAATTTGAAGAATTTTAAAAAATGGAAATGATACAAACCATTGGTGTAGTAGTGTTTGATTGCAGAAAGGGCAAAAGAATGTGTTTTATGAAGGAAAAGGAGAAGAGAGAGTGGAGGGATCAGCTTTTAAAGGATGGGTTTTAATCATGAAATGGGCAAAAGGGAAAATTAGACCCCTCCATCTTCAAAAACCTTCATTTTTTTTTCTTTTGTGGTTTTTAAAAAATTATATATCTTTTTTGTTAATTTTTTAATTTCAGAAATACATTTTTTGGATTCTTAAATAATTATTAATTTATCTTTGTAGAAAAAAAAATTGTGGTTTAGATGATTTTTTAATAGTTAGTTATTTTTATTACATTTTTAAACAAAATATAAGTTTTTATGTTTTATAGTCATATTAATCTTTAATTTGATCAAATTATATAATATAAATTATTAATGATAACGAAACGAAATAAAATGTGTTAACTATATATTTAGAGAAGAGCCTTGAAAGGTATAATATATGTTTAGACCATCTACAATGGGTACATAGAATAATTTGACCAAACATTCCAATGAGAACACCAAATTCAGTATAATAAATAAATAAATAATAATTTACAAAAATTGATATAACATTGTTTTTATGTAATGGATAGTAATACACTAAATTTTACATCAATTGGAGAATATAAAAATGAATTTACCTAGAATTCTATATTTTTTGTGTAAACTTTGATGGATGTTGGACATTATACAATAGTTATTGTTAGCACCAAATTTTATAACAATTTTTATAAATTTGGGTTACCTACTGAAGAAAGCCTAATACTTGTCTGTCTCCAAGATTTAAATCATTGACGAAAAAAAGTTCTTATAGATATAAATATATTCTTAAAATACGAAACTAACCAATATATAAAAATAAAGTAAAATTAACAAATTTCCCACGATTTTATAGTAAATTATGTGTTTCGGTTTGGTGGTTCATGGAAATTTGCTATTTTCATTCCTATATCTTTTAAAATTATGATTTTCATTCTTATGGTTTACAATTTATTGTTTAATAATTTTGTTTTTGTTTCTCCTACTTAAAGATATAAATTAGGTTCAAAAACGAAAATAATAATGAATTACGGACTACATGAACTAAAACTACAATTTTGAAATCACGAGCACAAAAATCGTAATGTTTTACAAATCATAGAGGAAGAAAAAACGTAATTTACTGTTATTTTGTTTAGTATGGAAAGGGTAAAAAAGGGAAGATAAAAATGGTAAAGGAGAATTTGATTGGACCCGGTGAAGGCGTATGTAAAATCGCCAAAGGACACGTGGAGGCGTACTATACCAATCAAATAAATTATTTGGGCCGTAGATTGCGCACTTTGCGGCGGCGCCGTTTTACCTCCCCAAATAAGTAAATGAGTAAACTACGATTTTCGTCCCTATGGTTTGATGTTTATAACGATTTTTGTCCCTGGTCTTTCAAAACTGTTTTTTTAGTCCCTGTGGTTTCTATTTACTTCCATTTTTATCCCTCCATTCAATTTTATTTAAAATTAAATGTTAATTCTTTTAAATATTGAATAAGCAATTTACATATTTGGTCCTTATGGTGTATAAAGTTTTATATTTTTATCCTAGTTTACATTTTTTTTACTTTTTCTTTATTTATTGTATTTCATCAAAACATTTATTTTTCTATTAATTATATTGTATATTTTCGTAATTATTATAACTTTAATTACAAAAATAATCAAATAATTTCGTTAAAATTACTGATAAATACATGATATTTTTTTTCAAACTACTAGGTTTAAATCACTTAAAAATAATATTTTATATCTGTTGATTTATTAAAGTTTTTTATTTATTTTAAATTACCATCGAAAAAAGTTTAATAAAATTCGAGAAAAAATAGTATTATTTTATAACAACCGATTGTTTTTTGTTAAATGCAATTTATTCCAACTATTCTAAATTTTCATTTAATCTTTATTTTCTATTAATTAATCAAGTTTGTTTAGTATTTGAATAAAACATACACACATATAAACACACACACAAACACATACCATTTTAAATTAGGTTATATATTAAAAATAAATAATAAGACAATAAAAGACAGTGGCGCATCTAGGATTTTTTCCTGTTGGAGGCACCTTTTAAGGTATATTAAATGTATGTAAAGTTTTTCGGTGCTTTTTAGCCTAAATCCACCGTTTTGAGGGATTTTTAAAGTTTTTTTGGTCGATTTCAACGGATTTTTAAGCATTTTTGTCGATTTTGAGAGACTTTTTCAGGTTTTTTAGTTAATTTCCAGAGTGTTTTTTGGTTGGTTTCGATGTATTTTTTTGGTTGATGGGGTCCCAAACAAAAAATTACTGGGGGACTAAGGGTATAATTTAAAAAAGGAACATACTTTTACCTAAAAAAATTCTCTAATTTTCCCATTCAATGGGGGCCCTTCCCTCCTCTAATTTGTATGTACATCCGTACCTGATAAAAGGATAAGAAGGTTTCAATATGATGTTACAAAAATCATGCAATAAGCCATGACATGCCACAAAATTAATGTGACGTCAAACACAAGACTTAAATCTCATGTTATTTAGAACATTGATGTATATGTATATATATATATATATGTGTGTGTGTGTGTATGTTTATTTTAAATATTAAACAAATTTGATTAATTAATAAAAATAAAGTTTAATGAAAATATAGAATAGTAGGAGTAAAATGAATTTAACAATAAACAATTGGTTGTTATAAAATAAGACTATTTTTTTCTCGAATTTTATTAAATTTTTTCCAATGGCGATTTAAAATAAATAAAAAGCTTTAATAAATCAACATATATCAAATATTAATTTTAAGTGATTTAAACCTAGTAGTTTGAAAAAAAAAATCATGTATTTATCAGTATTTTTAACAAAATTATTTGATTATTTTTATAATTAAAGTTATAATAATTACGAAAATATACAATATAATTAATAGAAAAATAAATGTTTTGATGAAATACAATAAATAAAGAAAAAGTAAAAAAAATGTAAATTAGGATAAAAATGTAAAACTTTATTTACCATAAGGACCAAATATGTAAATTGCTTATTCAATTTTTAAAAGAATTAACATTTAATTTTAAATAAAATTGGATGGATGGATGAAAATGGAAGTAAATAGAAACCATAGGGACTAAAAAAGCAGTTTTGAAAGACCAGGGACAAAAATCGTTATAAACATTAAACCACAGGGACGAAAATCGTAGTTTACTCTAAGTAAATTGAGTAAATTACGTTTTTCGTCCGTATGGTTTGCTTAAAATTTTGAATTTCATCCCTGTGGTTTTAAAGTTTCGATTTTAGTCCCTAATGCCAAAACACTACTTTTTAGTATAAATTACTGAAATACTCCCTCCGTCCCAAAATAAGGGGGCGTTTGGTTCGCTGGAATCCGCCGGAATGTGGTGGAATTGGAATGGTCAATTCCATTGACCACATTCCATGGTGCTGTTTGGTTGCCAACGGAATGGAATTCAATTCCATGAAATCCCTCGTTTACAGATTTGATCATTCCTTCCATTTTTGGATGGAATTCAATTCCATTCCTTCACATTTTATCAAAATGACGAAAATGCCCCCTTTTTTCATATCGATCTGAATAAACAAAAACCTAGCCGCTTCCTTCGTTTTTCTCATATCGATCTGCAGGTTGAAATCGAGAAACCATCGAGCGACAGCCATCGAGCGACAACCATCGTTGCTTCCATCGTTGAAATCGAGACCGAGTTCCTTCCATCCATCACATCGACAACAGGTATATCTCTTTGTTTGTTCGATCGATCATCTTCAAGATACCTGCAACTCGATCGATCGATTCCATGTTACTTTTTTTAACAGATCTTTGTTTGATATCTGTTCATTTGGGTCTTTGTTTGTTCGATACCTGCAACTCGATCGATTCTTGATATCTGTTCATTTGGGGATTTGATGCTATCGTTTACAAGTATTCTATTCTATTTTTGTGTTTAAATACTGTGTTGTTCTTAAAGCTATGCGCTATTGCTTGCAACTGATGTGCAGATTGTGTTAGAAGCTTGGAAGCATATGGTGCATATTAGGTAGTGGGGTTGGGTTTTCTTTTTCATAAAGGTCTTGATCGATCCATCTTCTTGGTTATTGTTCGATCGAAACACATCCATGATATCTGTTCGATCCAAACACATCTTCCGATATCTGTTCATTTGGGGATTTGTTTGTTTTTTGTTTTTTATGCTATATTTTGTTTTATGCTATAATCTGTTTTTTTATGCTATAATCTGTTTTTTATGCTATAATCTGTTTTAGAATTTGTTTATAATCTGACTTATGTTAATGTTGCTGTGTTTTAGAATCTGTTTAAAAAGAAGTTGTTTTAGAATATGTTTTTGGTATATGCTAGTGTTAGCCATTTGTTTTAGAATCTGTTTAGAATCTGATTTATGTTATGTTGCTGTTTTAGCCATTTGTTACTTATTTTTACAGATTTGGCTTATACGGCTTTTTGTTAATGTCTTTGGAACAGGAAATGGCCCGTCTTAGTTTAGCAACAACACGTAGACGTAGGCTTATGAGATTGTTTTGGAACGACGCTATGATTGCTATTGTTTGGTATTTCACAACGATTTTGAAATTAATAGTCAACTACCAAACGGATAAACCATGTATTCGATATTCGTTGTTAGATGTGGATCGATATTCAATATTACATAGGTATGCTTATGAGAGTGATACTATTTGCATATCACATCTTAGGATGAATAGAAGGTGTTTTAAGAAATTATGTGATATGCTTGAAACTTTAGGAGGATTATAAGCAAGTAGGAACATGGGTATTGATGAACAAGTTGCTATTTTCCTTCACATTTGTGCTCATAATGTTAAGAATCGGGTCATCGCATGTTGTTTTCATCGTTCGGGAGAAACCATTAGTAGAATTGTTAGGAGAGTTTGCATGGCAGTTATAAGATTACATCCACATTTGTTTAAGAAACCTGAACCTATTCTTGAGGACTCTACGGATGGAAGATGGAAATGGTTCAAGGTATATGTAGTTATTTATTTTTATTATTAACACGTAACATAAAATATCTAATGATCGTTTTTTTTTTTTTTAGAATTGTTTAGGAGCTCTAGATGGAACATATATCAAGTGTTTAGTACCACTTGAAGACAGACCTAGATACAGAACAAGAAAAGGTGTTATTGCTACAAATGTACTAGGTGTATGTGCACAAGACATGCAATTTATCTATGTGTTACCCGGATGGGAAGGTTCAGCCGCAGATGGCCGAGTTCTTCGTGATGCACTTCTTAGGCCACATGGATTGAAGGTACCAAGACCATGTTATTACTTGGTAGATGCTGGGTACACAAATGGGGAGGGTTTTCTCGCTCCTTATAGAGGTCAAAGGTATCATTTAAATGATTGGCGTGAGGGACATCAACCAACAACGGCAAGAGAATTTTTCAACATGAAACATTCTTCTGCACGAAATGTTATAGAAAGATGTTTTGGTATTTTGAAAGCAAGGTTTGGTATTTTGAGAGATAACTCCTACTATCCGGTTGACCTTAAAAATAGGATCATAATGGCGTGTTGTCTTCTCCACAATTTTATTAGGAAAGAAATGCCAATTGATCCAATTGAGATTGAATATGACGCGAACATTTCTGGAACTGAAGATGATGGAATTGAAGAAGACCATGGAACCGGAGATGAGGATGTTATCACTTCTATTGGGACATCAAACGCGTGGACTGCATTTAGAGATAGCTTAGCTCAAGATATGTTTGAGTCTTGGAGTATTAGCCATTGATTACTGTCTATCAACTTTATGTTTATGTACTCTAATGAATTGATGTTGTCTTATCAACTTTATGTTTATGGTTTTTTAATGAATTTATCTATCCAATGTACTTTGTTTATGATGATGTTTATGCACTTTGTTTATGATGATGTTTATGTTACCATAGGTATGACGAGTTCTGGAAGAAACTATCGAGTCTGGACTGCACTTGAAGATGCTAAACTTGTTGAAAGTTTGGTAAATATGGTAAACAATGGAGTGTATAAAGCTGACAATGGCTTCAAATCTGGCTATTTACAACACTTGGAACAAGCTTTAAAAGATGCACTTCCCACTTCAGGAATATTGGGTAAACCTCATGTTGAGTCAAGGATAAAGACTATGAAGAAAGATTGGCAGGTAGTTTATGACATGGTACATGGTAGTAATACTAGCGGCTTTGGTTTTGATAGCGAAAAAAATTGTGTGATTGCTGAACCACCGGTCTGGGAGGCTTATCTACAGGTAAAAATTGATTTGTTAAATGTTTTGGTATTTTGAATGTTTATAAAGTTCTCATGCCGTTTCTTGTTTTATAATTATAGGTTCACAAGGAAGCGGCCAAATGGAAAAACAAGACATTTCCTCATTTTGAGGATTTGTGCATTGTTTTTGGCAAAGATAGAGCTAATGGGAGTAGAGTGAGAGATGCTGTGGAGATGGAGGACGTAAGCATGGAAGACCATAACAATCAATTCGAGGACAACCTTTCCAATGATCAAGATGATGCCTCTAATGCACACACAAATGTGCACAGTCAAGAGTGCTCAAGTGGTAGCAAGAAAAGGAAAAACATAAATGAGTCTTTGCATGAGGTAATCAACAATGCAACATTTGTGCTTGGTGACAAACTTATGAAGGCATCGGAATCGATGATGGAAGTTGAAGTTCAAATGCTCAAAAAACGTGAAAAGATTGCCGATGAGCTTGAGAAGTTTGGGACATTTTTCGAAACTGAAATGTTTAATGCATTACTAAAGATAACAAAGGACTCTGAATCTGTGATCACTTTCTGGAGCTTGAAGGAGGCAAGACGTGAAAATTGGGTCCGGTTCATGTTGGATCGGTGATCGGTTGGTGGTGAAAACAATACTTTTGTTTGGAGTACACATGTTTTGTACTTATTTTTGGGTCCACTTTATGTTGGACCAATGACCGATTTGACTTAAAAACACTATTTTTTTGTTTATGTTAGACTAATGATCGGTCTATAAAATGTGTATGAACAATTTTTTTGGTGCTAGTCGATGTTAATATATTAGCCATCGTTTAATGTTATTATGGTATGCCAATTTGATTACTTTCTTGCAACTCGTGGTAGCTAAAATACATTGAATTATGGTTATGGTTATGTGTTTGTGGTATGAAAATGTGTTATGTGTTTGGGGCCAACATATGTTTTTATAAATGGTAAATTACATATTTTTTTTCTCATTAAATGTTAATTTTATAATTACTTATCATAAAAAAAATTAAAAAAAAATCAAAAAAGGGTATTTTTGTCATTTTTCAGAATTCCATTCCAATTCCTTTGCAAACCAAACAGACAGATTCCAATTCATTTGACTGATTCCATTCCATTCCTGTCAACCAAACAGCTGGTCAAACCTGAAAACATTCCATTCAAATTCCTTCCAGATTCCAATTCCATTGACAGGTTCCATTCCATCAGAAATCATTCTGCGAACCAAACGCCCCCTAAGTATCTACATTAGTATTTTAGTTTATCCCAAAATAAGTTTCCACTTCAAAAAATAAATGTTTACTTTCCCATTATACCCTTAATTATGTGATGGAGAAAATTTCTCTCTTTATAATTAAGGGTAAACATGTTCTTTTATTAATTAAAAAGTGTAATAATTATACATATCTAAAACTGTGTGTCATTTTCATTGTGAACATTTATTTTGGTACGGAGGGAGTAAAAATGAATTGTAAACCATAAGGATGAAAAGATCAGTTTTGGCCACGTCCGTTTCCGCTAAGAAGAAGCTTTGGATCTTTAAACCTTAAGACGATGCTATCGAATGTGATATTGGCGTAATAATAAAAACAAAAAATATAATTAATTATAAACCATATGGATGAAAATTGTAGTTTCAAAACCATAAGGATAAAAATAAAAAAAATTCAATAAACCACATAAACTAAAAACGTAATTTACTCAAAGTAAATTCGTGCAAACTCAAACCCTGTAATTAATTATTTTTTAATAATAAATTTATTAAATATCTTATAATAATTATCTTATACCATCTTATTAAAATTTTAAAATCATTTTTTGAAAATTTTAAGATAATTAGGCATTGTTTGACAAACTAGCTTATAAACTAGCTGGTAGCTGATAAGCTAGCTTTTTATAACGCTACTTTGAGTAGCGTTTCAATAAGTTAGCTTATGGTTATCCAAACATGTACCAGGAAAAAAAACTAGCTTTTTTTGCCAAACATAGCCTTAGGGCGCATTTGGTTTGCGGGATTGGAATGGAATGGATTGTATTTCAAGGAGGGATTTGGATTTGGGGGATTTGGAATCCCTTCATGTGTTTGGTTTGTAGGATTTGGAATGAATTTCAAATCCATTCATTTACAAGTCTTGTTTGGTTTGTAGGATTTGGATTGAGTTTTTTTTAATTATTTTTTTGTTTTATAAATAATTTATTTTTATTGGTAAACGTCAGATTTGGATCGATAGAATTTGACGTCTGGATCAATGTTTTAAAAATCGGGTCGACCCGGTCGGTCGAACCGGTGAAAATACCGGGTTTATATCATTTTATGACCCGGATTGAACCGGTCGGTTATATTAAAAAACCGGTTGAACCGGTCATAACGAACCGGTATCGAACCGGTCGACCCGGTAACAAAAGTTAAAAACGAATAGTCCAATAGGCAATACGTATTAGCGTTAAAAACCATCACTCCAATGTCTCAAGATCCATGATTAGGTTTGATCGTTATATTTCGTTTGGATGTATTTGAATTGATGAAAAACTTATGCTTATGTGTGTTTATTTAATGTTTTTGGATTGATATAAAACTTGTTGTTATGTGTTTTTTTTAATATTTTAACTTGTGGACATCAATATATATATATATATATATGCATGAAAATGAAAAATACAAATAAATTCTTGAAACCGTGTTGAACCGTGACCCGGTTACCACACCGGGTCAATAAAAAAACCGGGTTTTAAAACATTGGTCTGGATCACGCTTTACAATCCGTCAGATTTGGATTTCAAATCCAGGCCCAAAGCCAAGGATTTCCAAATCCATCATATGAGGGATTTTAAAATGGTCAACGGATTTGAAATCCGGTCAACGAAATCCTTTCCTGCAAACCAAACGCAAGATTGGAATGGATTTGAAATCCAAATCCCTCCAAATCCATTCCAATCCCGCAAACCAAACACGCCCTTAGAATCTGGTACAACCTTTAAGCATATCCATTCCCTGTAAATCTCTCATTAACTTATTTTATTTTAAATATATATGTTACATTTAACACTCTTACAATTAAGAGTAAACTGTGATTTTAGTCCATATGGTTTGATGTTTATAACGATTTTCGTCCCTGGTCTTTCAAAACTACTTTTTTAGTCCTTGTAGTTTCTATTTGCTTCTACTTTCATCCTCCCACCAATTTTATTAATATTAAATATTAATTCATTTAAAAATTAAATAAACAAATTACATATTTGGTCCTTGTGCTATATAAAATTTTACACTTTTAATCTTAATTTACATTTTTTTACTTTTTCTTTATTTATTATATTTCATCAAGACGTTTATTTTTCAATTAATTATATTGTATATTTTCATAACTATTATTACTTTAATTATAAAAATAATCAAATAATTTTATTAAAAATACTAATAAATACATGAAGTGTTTTTCAAAGCTTTAGGTTTAGATCTCTTAAAATTAATATTTTTTCTGTTGATTTATTAAAGTTTTTTATTTAATCTAAATTACCATTGAGGCACGTCATAACCCATTGCATGATTTTTATAACAACATATTGAAATCTTCTTATCCTTTTATTTCCTTATTTTTTGTTTTTAATATATAATCTAATTTAAAATGGTGTGTGTTTGTGTGTGTGTTTATGTGTGTATGTTTTATTTAAATATTAAACAAATTTGATTAATTTATAAAAAATAAAGATTAAGTGAGAATTTAGAATAGTGGAGTAAATTGCATTTAACAAAAAACAACCGATTGTTATAAAATAATACTATTTTTTCTCGAATTTTATTAAACTTTTTTCAATGATAATTTAAAATAAGAAATAGCTTTAATAAATCAATAGATAAAAAATATTAATTTTAGGAGATTTAAACCTAAAACTTTGAAAAAAATATCATGTATTTATCAATATTTTTAATGAAATTGTTTGATTATTTTTATAATTAAAGTTATAATAATTATGAAAATATACTATATAATTAATAGAAAAATAAATGTCTTGATGAAATACAATAAATAACTAAAAAGTAAAAAAATATAAATTAGGATAAAAATGTAAAAGTTTATATACCACACGGACCAAATATGTAATTTGTTTATTTATTTTTTAAATGAATTAACATTTAATATTAATAAAATTGGAGGGAGAGATAAAAATAGAAGCAAATAAAAACCACAAAGACTAAAAAATCAGTTTTGAAAGACCAAGGACGAAAACCGTTATAAGCATCAAACCACAGGGACTAAAATCGTAGTTTACTCTACAATTAATTATTTAGTTACTTTTAATATCTTTACTTTTTCGTTGTAGATCATTATCATATTAATATAAATAATCGTATATAAATTAAAATGCATTAAAAAATACATTTTTTTTCAAAAAATTATACTGTTGTAATGATTTCGTCAATACATTCGTAATGAGCTCGATATTAAATAATTTTTGATTTAATCATATTATTAAATAGAGTAAACTACAATTTTCGTCCCTGTGGTTTACCACTTTCTTTGAAAGTGGTCCCTGTGCTTTAAAAACTGCAATTATCAGCCCATGGTTTGCATTTTGCTTTGAAAATCGTCCCTCGTCGTTAACTCCGTTAAAATTGTCCGTTAGAGTCAGGGGTATTTTCGTTCAACCATGTTTTCTTCTCTCCTTTTGTAATTTTTCTTTATTTTTTCTTATTTTTGTTTAAACCATACAAACATTAGGGACCAAATTGTAATTTCTTTAATTTTTTAATGATATTATTATTAAAATATTAATATTAATATTAATATTAATATATATATTATATATAGACACAGTACACGCCAACAATCTCACGACGGCAATCTCCGGCGACCTAACCCTCACACGCCATCGTCCCCTGGGAGAACCTCCGCATAACCACCACCACCTCCACCCATCCTCCGGTGATATTTACATACATGATTCAAGATATACAAGATTGAATTCATATACAATATCTAACTATGTATGCATTGTTTACACAAAGAATCATTCATCACCATGTATATTTAACCCATTTCAATTCCTCAATCAAAGCATGAAATGTTGTTAGACCCATAACTAGTTGCTTCTAAGCTCAAATCCGATAAACACGTCATCCATAAGAACTTACATGATCGATCCCACACCCACCCATTCTCACTGTTCTTTCAAGAACCAACAGGCTCGAGAATGTCGAATAACTGTTCCCCACAAACACATCCGCTCTTAAGCCAACTTCATAATCGATTGTTGACTGAATGAGACACAGATGTTTTTTGTAAATCTCTACCACACCCAGTTTCTTCTTCTCAAATTCGTAACCTTTTTTTGTAAATCTCGTAACCCATCCCAATATATGCAGATCTGAGATTGATAGATAGAGAGAGATCAAGATACAGAGAGATCGAGAGAAGGGAGAGATCGAGATCGAGAGAGGGAGATCGAGATACAAAGAAAGAGAGAGAAGACGACCTCGCTGAAGGCTCGCCGGAGAAGACTACTGGAGGGTCGCATAGATCTGCGGCATCACCCCCTCCCCCTCCTAAACCTCCGGCACCACCCTTCCACTTCTCATGTTAACCATGTGATACCACCGACGAGAAGAAAAAAGAGAGAGATGGTCCCTGTGATTAAATCCTTTGGTGTCTAAGTTTGAGATGGTCCATGTTGGTTGTTTCCAGTAGAACCACCAAATCAAAAAAAGTAGCCGGCGATGGGTTCTCCGGCGGCGGGTGCTACGGCGGTCGATCGTCGGCCATGGGTGGTGTATCTGTATATATATATGTACGTGTGTGATTATATATGTGTGTATTCATATTATATATATATATATATACATATATATATATATATATATACATATATATATATATATAACTTACTGGTTATCTTCAATCTAAATGGCAAGGTTGGTGGGCCGGGGGGGGGGGGGAGGGGGGAGAGGGAAATATAAGATAAATAATTTAATAATTTAATTTAATCTACTTAAAGTAAATTACAGTTTGGTCCTTGTAACTTAATCAAAATTGTGCGACTAGTCCCTATAAAAAAAGACAAAAATACCCTTGACTTAACGGATGATTTTAACGGAGTTAGCGATGAGGGACGATTTTCAAAGCAAAATGCAAACCATGGGCCGATAATTGCAGTTTTTGAAGCACATGGACCACTTTCAAAGAAAGTGGTAAACCACAGGGACGAAAATTGTAGTTTACTCTTATTAAATATCATGAATATATACGAATTAATTTTTTTATATTTCTTATATTTTTATTTTGCACTCTTATCATATTAAAAATACACAATCATAAATACATTATAAAATGCATTTCTTTTTCTTTTACAAATTATCTACATCTATACTATCTTATTAAATTTCTAAAACTGTTTTTTTAAAGTTTTAAGATAATAGCATGTCGTACAAACTTTTTTCAAGTTCTCAGCTTTAGATTCGAGATATTTTGCGCAACATCGCGCACGAGTATGTATCTAGTTAGTAGTAAATGAGGTAGGTCTATGAGGTAGGGCTTGTAGGGTCCACAAAAGTGGACCACGGGGACTTGGGTCTCCGCCAATAAACCTTTTTAGTTAGTAGTAAATTTGGAAGTTAGTAGTCCAACGACCTTTCACACTTTGAATGGTTAATTTCTTTAACTGTTTTTTGAATGATCAAGTACCTGAGTTTTTTTTAATAGATAACTATTGAACTTTTAAAAATTGGTTATGTACATCAGTTTAACAAAATAAAAACTACCTGTAACCAGCTAGGAAGGTTTTAAAATAAGAAATTTAAATCAGTTTTACCATTCCCAAACCATACGTCATTCAAACCTCATGCACACAACATCGCTCCCACCCTCCACTCCTCGTTGGGCCATCATTGTTTGTTTTCCATACTGCCCATCACTGTTAGCCCCTGCCATTGATCTCACTTTTTTTTTGTCTTTCAGTTCTCTATCTTTTACAACAATTTAATGCAGGACGTATAGACATATAAATAGATTAATAATTGAAAAAAAGTGGTCAAAAAGAGGGAGATCAATGGCAAGGGCAACGACGGTGACATAGAGCAGACAAGGATGAGGGGTGGCGAGAGGTTTGAATGACGTGGGGTTTGAAAACGGTAAAACTGATTTAGGTTTTTTTTTCACTTTAAAATCTTAGCCGGTTTTAGGTAACTTTTTTAGGTTAAAATAAATTATGCAACCAATTTTTTAAAGTTTGATGATATAGTTATTAAAAAATATTTGAGTGACTTAATTATTCAAAATGGAAAATATTTATAAGCTTTTCATTTAGAAATTAATTTAGGGGTTTAATAATTAAAATAGTAAGGTTTTTCAGAACTTTTCCCTTTTTTAATGAAAGAGTAAACTACGATTTCAGTCCTTATGGTTTGATGTTTATAGCGATTTTCGTCCTTGGTCTTTCAAAACTGCTTTTTTAGTTCTTGTGGTTTCTATTTGTTTCTATTTTCATCCCTCCCTCCAATTTTATTAATATTAAATGTTAATTCATTTAAAAAATAAATAAACAAATTACATATTTAGTCCTTGTGGTATATAAAATTTTACATTTTTATCTTAATTTACATTTTTTTTACTTTTTCTTTATTTATTGTATTTCATCAAGACATTTATTTTTCTATTAATTATATTGTATATTTTCATAATTATTATTACTTTAATTATAAAAATAATCAAATAATTTCATTAAAAATACTAATAAATACATGAATTTTTTTTTTCAAAGCTTTAGGTTTAGATCTCTGAAAATTAATATTTTTTATGTTGATTTATTAAAGTTTTTTATTTATTTTAAATTACCATTGAAAAAAGTTTAATAAATTTCGAGAAAAAAAATCTTATTTTATAACAAAATTAATATTTTTTTCTGTTGATTTATTTTCTTATTGTGTTTGACGTCACGTTAATTTTGAGGCACGTCATGATCCATTGCATTATTTTTATAACAACCATATTGAAATATTCTTATCCTTTTATTTTCTTATTTTTTGTTTTTAATATATAACATAATTTAAAATGGTGTGTGTGTGTTTATGTGTGTATGTATTACTTAATTATTAAACAAATTTATATAATTAATAAAAAATAAAGATTAAATGAGAATTTAGAATAGTCTCGAATTTTATTAAACTTTTTTCAATAATAATTTAAAATAAGAAATAGCTTTAATAAATCAATAGATAAAAAAATATTAATTTAAGGAGATTTAAACCTAAAACTTTGAAAAAAATATCATGTATTTATCAATATTTTTAATGAAATTATTTGATTATTTTTTATAATTAAAGTTATAATAATTATGAAAGTATACAATATAATTAATAAAAAATAAATGTCTTGATGAAATACAATAAATAAATAAAAAAGTAAAAAAAATATAAATTAGGATAAAAATGTAAAAGTTTATATACCACAAGAACCAAATATGTAATTTGTTTATTTAATTTTTAAATGAATTATCATTTAATATTAATAAAAGTGGAGGGAGGGATGATAATAGAAGAAAATAAAAACCACAAGGACTAAAAAAACAGTTTTCAAAGACCAGGGACGAAAACCGTTATAAGCATCAAACCACAGGGACTAAAATCATAGTTTACTCTTAATGAAAAGATAATTTATACTATATTATAAAAAAGACATAAAAAACTCTTAAAAACAAGTCTTAAAACTTAATGTACCGCCATTTAATGCTAATTACTTAAAAAACAACCATTAAAGCTATATGTACTACATTTAATGTTATTTATTAATTTTCAATCATCATCTCTAACCATTTTAACTTCCCTAAAATCATTTCCCACTTTAATTTCTTTAAAATAACTCTCAGCATAATTAAATATAGAATACAAATCAAATTTTAAATATAAAAAATATAAAATATAATTAAAAAAATCTAACATAATATTTTATAAAAAAATTATATTATGAAACCAAAATAAATTACATTATATTATTAAGTCTAAATTAAACAAATTTATATAAAAAAAACATTATCACTATCTCACAACTATCCAAAATCGTAATGTAAATCGACAAAAAACAGAAAATAAAATGAAACATTAAAATCGTGATGTATCTAGCTGCATTGCACGTGTACACTTCTAGTATCTATTGAAACAGAGAAAAATATTAACTGAGATAAGCAAATTAAATAATGAAAAAAATAATATTTTAAAATCGTATATAAAATGAGTGGAACTTCATTTAAAAATTAGAGTAAATTACGTTTTTAGTCCCTATGGTTTGTTGAACTTTTCTATTTTCATCCTTATAGTTTTTTATTCATTAACTTTTTCGTCCTTATGAAATAAATATTATTGGTTTTTTCATCCCTATGGTTTACAATCCATTTCTCTTTTAGTCCTTCATATTTAAAAGTAGTGGTTTGGCTTCAGAGACCAAAATAGAAAATGAATTGCAAACCATAGAGATGAAAACCGAAATTTTAAAATCATAGGGACGAAATCCACAATTTTCAACAAACCACAGGGATGTAAAAGGTAATTTACTCTTTAAATTATTAAAACATATTGTTGGTCATATAGTTTAATAACAATTATAAATCTTGTTTTTGTTGGAGAAAATATTTTAAAAATTATTGTTTTCATTTTAGTTTCTATTTTAATTGTTAAAGTGTAAAAATAAACTTTAGAAAAAAATTGAAGTTTGAAAAGTATGGATTGTTTTTAGTATATATCTTGAAAAGTAAGATGGCAACATAATTTCTTTCGGTGGAAGTTAATCCAAACAAAATTGATAAACAATTCGTTATTTTTGTCTTCTTTTTCAACTTAAAATAATTTATGTGTCCTAATTGTTTTCTAAATTTATTTAGGCTATGTTTGGCAAATTAGCTGATAAGCTAACTTATTACTGGTAGCTGATAAGCTAGCTGGTAGCTGATAAAAAAAATCACGTTTGGCAAAAACTAGCTTATAATTATTTAAATTACCAAAAAGGACATTAATTATTTATTTAGAATTAAAAGTTAATATATAATAATGAATATTAATGAGGGGCATAATTGGAATATTTTCAAAAAGCTCCTCATAAGCTACTCCAAGTAGTTTATCAAAAAGTTAACTTATAAGCTAGCTTATGGTCATCCAAACATGTACCCAGAAAATAAGCTAAGTTAACTTATTTTTGCCAAACAATGCCTTAATATATTTTTAATTTGCAAACTCGCAAAATCATTTTTAGCTTTATTTCAATTTATTATAGTATAATTAGGGTCTGTTTGGTTTGTAGGAATGAATTGAAATGGATTGGATTTTATATAGAGATTTGGATTTGGAGGATTTGGATTTGAGACGATTTGGAATCATTTTGTGAGCTTG
Source organism: Arctium minus (assembly GCA_954870635.1). Classification (NCBI taxonomy): domain Eukaryota; kingdom Viridiplantae; phylum Streptophyta; class Magnoliopsida; order Asterales; family Asteraceae; genus Arctium; species Arctium minus. The sequence continues at coordinate 15,215,489 of OX941082.1, forward strand.
GTTTGTAGGATTGGAATGGATTTGAATTTCATTATTTATAAAAATATAAAAATAATTAAATTACCTTTTATTTACCCAATTATTAGAAAACAAGTATTATTAACAAATTTTAAAACAATATTATATAAAATCCTACGAAATCCCTTGAAATCCTAGTCATCCCTTAGGATTTCAAAATCCTATGTTAGAAAGATTTCAAAGAAATTATAGGATTTCAAATCCGGACAATCCTGCAAATCAAACATGAAATTGGAATGGATTTGAAATCCAAATTTCTCCAATTCCAATCCATTCTGGCAAACCAAACACGCTCTTAGTGTATCCTAACAGATTTTTCAAAATTTGTCTAAAATAAAGAACTAAAATTTAAAATTTCCAAAAAAAATTGCATTCATCTCGAACAAATTCCTCATTTTGAATAATACAACAATGATTATAATATTAAAATATTTCATTCATTTATTAAATATTATTTCACTCTCTAAATATCTACTTTCAAAGTTTTTTATTACTGTTCTTATTTCGTAATCATTTTAGAGCATCTCCAAAACTCCAACAGCTTCTCTAAAATGGAAAAAATAGGATTTTGAGCTATAATTTTGCTCCAAAAGCTTGTCCAAAACTATCCCCAAAATGGAGAAAGTAGAAAAAAGAAGAAGTTTTTCTCCAAATATGGAGATAACCCCAAAAATGATTACTAAATCAAAAAAATCAATAGAAAGCTTTGAAAATAGATATTTAGGGCGCGTTTGGTTTGCGGGATTGGAATGGAATGGATTGGATTTCAAAGAGGGATTTGGATTTGGAGTGATTTGGATTTGGGGGGATTTGAAATCCCTTCATGTGTTTGGTTTGTAGGATTTGGAATGGATTTCAAATCCATTCATTTACAAGTCTTGTTTGGTTTGTAGGATTTGGATTGAGTTTTTTTTAATTATTTGTTTATTTTATAAATAATTTATTTTTATTGGTAAACGTCGGATTTGGATCGATACAATTTGAAGTCTGGATCAATGTTTTAAAAACCGGGTTGAACCGGGAACCGGTGAAGAGACCGGGTCAATTGTGACCGGGTTTATGCCATTTTATGATCCGGATTGAACCAGCCGGTTCTATTAAAAAACCGGTTGAACCGGTCATAACGAACCGGTATCGAACAAGTTGACCCGGTAACAAAAGTTAAAAACGACTAGTCCAATAGGTAATATGTATTAGCGTTAAAAACCAACACTTCAATATCTCAAGATCCATGATTAGGTTTGATCGTTATGTTTAGTTTTGATGTATTTGGATTGATGAAAAACTTATGTGTGTTTATTTAATGTTTTTGGATTGATGTAAAACTTGTTGTTATGTGTTTTTCTAATGTTTTAACTTGTGGACATCAATATTTTGGTTATAGTATATATATATATATATATATATATATATATATATATGCATGAAAATGAAAAATACATAGAAATTATTGAAACCGGGTTGAACCGGTGGTTGAATCGTGACCCGGTTACCACACCGGGTCAATCAAAAAACCGGGTTTTAAAACATTGGTTTGGATCACGCTTTAGAATCCATCGGATTTGGATTTCAAATCCATGCCCAAAGCCAAGGATTTCCAAATCCATCATATGAGGGATTTTAAAATGGTCAACGGATTTGAAATTCGGTCAACGAAATTCTTTCCTGCAAACCAAACGCAGAAATCCCGCAAACCAAACATGCCCTTAGAGAAAGAAATAATATTTTAATAGATGAATGAAATATTTTAATATTTTAATCAATATTGGATTCTCTAAAATGGGAGATCTGTTGGAGATTAATGTAATTTTTTTTGAGATTTTAACTTTTGGTTATTTATTTTGAAGAAATTTACAGATTCTCCAAAATTTATCTAAAATGAATATTCAAAAGTCAAAATTTCCAAAAAAAATTACATCCATCTCTAACAGCTTTCCCATTTTAGAGATTAAATCATTAATTATATTACTAAAATATTCCATATATTTAATAAAATATTATTTATCTCTCTTAAATATTTTATTTCAAAATTTCTTATTGGTGGGATACAATAAAAAATCATTTATCTCCCTATGATAATTATTTTTGGAGATATCTCTTAAAACTGTTGGAGATGCTGTTTATGCATCAATTTACAATCGGCGTGTTTGATTTTTTGTTTTTGTTAAATTTGTAATAAATAATATAAAAGTAGGCGTAGCTGTAGAGAAAATGTTAAAAATCATCCAACTACAAAAACGTGAATAGTGAACAGGTAAGTTTTCTTTTTTTAGTATTTACAATAAATCTGACCAAAATTGAACCCTCGTCCTCTCTCCATGTAGGGGTGCTTAAAAAACCAACCAATCCGACTAGTCTGGAAAAAATTCAATGCAAGGTAACCCGATATATAATCGATACAAAATTAGGACAACCCGAATCTATTTGGTTGATATTGGGTTAGACTCAAAGTAACCCGACCAACCCAATAACCCGATAAACGTTTTATCGAATTCTCTAAATTATTTATATTCCCTTTACTATGTATAACTTATCAAAAACAACTCGACAATAACGAGCAGAGTCGTCCCAATCTTTTTGGAGGCCCTGTTACACTTGTATCAAAAATACGAGTTGATTGGAACACAAAACAAATAACAAATAGAAGTTAAATAGAAAAGTTCATATTAAATTGAAAGTCTTACAAGTTAATGAAAATAACCATTGAGTAGCTAAAACCAAATCATTAGGCATCTCTGATTTTAAGCTCTCGGGAATTTCAATCGACAACCGATTGAATCGGGAATAGATATGGGAAGAAGACGATTAGAGGGAAGAAGATTGAAGCGGTATCCTATTGATTCTGATTTGAGGATTATTGACTAACCTTATAACTCATGCCCAAAAATGTGAAATTTGGGCCCCAAAAATTTTGGGGGCCCTGTTCTGAATCCCATATTTAACATGCCAAGGGACGGGTCTGATAACGAGCAATGAAACTCATAAGAGAACATTATTAGAAAGTTATATGTAATACCTAAATATTTGATGAAATCCTATATTCTTTTGAATGATGGATCGTATTTCAAATAAAAAATTTCTTATTTTTATGTTTTCAATGTTGTTTTTATTTTGTTTAAACACAACCCGACCAGGTTGGGTTGGGTTGCACTTTTGTTTGGGTTGGATTGGGTTGAAAATTCTCAAACCGTCAACATTGAGTTGGGTTGTTGAAATTCCTTCAACCCGATCAACCCAACCCGTAAGCACCCCTACCTCCATGGACCTCCTCTAGCCTTATGTCGCCCTTTCTATACTCCTATGTCGTATCCCTTTACCCTCCCTCCCACTGAAGATGGCAATTGGTAGTCCGGTACCTTTGCCGTCACCAAAGATTTATCATTTTGTCTCTTTTTCTTTTTAGATTTTATTTCTTTACTGTAAAATTTAAATTTTATGTTCTAATCACAAACTAAATATAAACCAAGAGCATATAAGTTTTTTTTCTTTCTTTCGGATTTGATATAAATGAGAACAATTAAAAGTTGTTTGATGTCTTTTGCCACTTTTTACAATTAGGTAGCCTCTTTTACAATTTTTTTATACTTAGTGGTCTCTTTGTATAATATTCTTTTTGTTAATTTTATTATTTGATTTAATGATTAGTTTTAAAATACTAACTTACATTTAATAGTTGATAATATATAGTTATTCTCAACAATATTTGAAGAAATTTTAAGTCAATAAAGTAATAAATAATTAATTTATTCTCTATTTATCTTTATTGTTAGAGTGAATTGCATTTGTGGTTCATGTGGTTTGTTCAAGATTTAGATTTGGTCTTTTAAATAAACTAGAAATGTATTCGTGCAATGCAGCGAGATAAATCACGATTTTAATGTTTCATTTTATTTTTTTGTCGATTTATAGTACGATTTTGAATGTTTTGAGGTATTGATAATGTTTTTTACAAATTTGTTTAATTTAGGCTTAATAATATAATGTTTTTTATATAAAAAAATGAAGTATTTTGTTAGAATTCAATGATTATCTTATATATTTTAATGACATCTAGAAAAATACCCAATTACATATTTAATAATATAATTAAAACAAAATTATAGTAATATAATATATTAATTAATAGTGATACATGGAAATGTCTACATAAAAGAAATGTCCTACACATACCAAATTGGTGGGTGTTAAAAGTCTGCAGTAGTAATATGTATCTTGTGCTTTGATACTTTTAAATTAAGAGATTTTTAAAATCTTGCATAAAATGATGGTACCTTGTGCCTAATAATTTGTATTTAAAAATTTTTTATCCGTGTTTTATAATATAGTATAGATATAGATTATATATCCTAATGGTGCCTAATTTTTCAATTTTATAACATATAAGATCTATAAAGTGAACATCAATAGTTAGCAATTGTTATGAATAACAAACCAATATTTGGCCAAACTTTAGGGACCAAAAATATAATTCACTCTTAGGTGTCGTTTGTTTTTTAAGAGGTCTAAAGTTTGAAGTCTTATTTTAGTTATGAATAATAAGAGGTGGTGTGTAAAAATGTCTGAATGATTCAGACTTAAGAGTCATTAAGAGGTTTTAAAAAAAACAAACAACCCTTAAAGTTAATTGTGATTTACAAATTTTTACAAATATATATATATATATATATATATTTAATATTCCGGCTACAAATCAAAAAATTTAAATTATAGTACATGTTAAATAAAAATCATAAGGTTTTTTAAAAAAATATTTGAATTTTGAGACATTATGAATTTTAGTTATTAAACTATTAGATTAAAAATAAATATAAAATTTTAATATGTATATTAATCTTAAAAGTTGATTTCCGATTGGATATATAAAATATTTTTAATAAATAATGTTATTAAAAATATGTGAATCACACTATTAGAGTAAATTACACTTTTTGGTCCATGTTGCCATTTTTTTTTGAACGGCAAGTTAATACACGCACACGTTCCCGGGGTATCTAGGCTTCCACTTAAGGGTGTCACCCGACTAATCCCCGTCGATCACGACCCAGCCCAATTAAGGGTACCACTATGTGGCAGGCCCATGATCATGGATGTCACAGGATGCTCACCACGGGGTTCGAACCTGGGTAGTCAGGGATACCATCCACTGACCCCCCAGGATGTTACCTTACCACTGGGTTACAACATGAAGGACAGTCCATGTTGCCATTTGTTCTTCATAATGGTTGCTAACTAATAATGTTTAACTTCAGAGAATTTAAGTGTTATAAAAGTGAAATATTAAAGACCACCAATATAGATAGTTCACTTTAAAAACCAAATTCAAATTTTGAACAAATCAAAATGATCACAAGTGTAATTCACTATTATTCAGGGGCGGATTTACCTGGTTGAATGTGGGGGGAAATGCCCCCACTCAAGGTTCAAGTTTTTAAGTAATTTAGGTTAAAAAATTAAAGTTAAACGCTTATGTCCTTAGTTACCCCTATTGGCTCAATCCATTTTGACGAAACCTCCCACTTCCTTGTTTGATAGTCGTTCTCCGGCATATTGATTGTTTTGTCACCCTTTGTTCGTGCAACATGCTATAACGACGACATTCGAAACCAAAACTTATACCTTATTTTGTTAACTGAATCGTTTAACCCGCAAAACGAATAACCTAAAACTGTTTTGATTCAGATAAGTTATTCGGTTTCAGATTTTTTTATACCCTTAAGACCTCCAATCACCCAAGTTTTTAAATCCACCACTGCTGGTTATTTCTTTTCTTATAATTTTGTATGACAAAAGTTTTAATTGAGAGATGAAATGCTTTTACCCAATGTCTAAAAGTCGTATTTATGATCATTATGGTCAAAGTCATATATTATTTGTTACTATATCCGACTTTCATGTGATCCAATTAATAATCTATACTATATTATAAAGCATTTATAAAAAAACACATAAATACAATTGTTAAAGCTTAATATACTGCTATTTAAAACCTCTTAAAAACAACCATTAAAGTTTTATATACTATATTTAATGTTATTTATTAAGTTTCAATTCTTATATTTAACCACTTTAGCTCCCCTAAAATCACTCCCCGTATATACAGGATAAAAATCAAGTTTTAAATATAAAAAATCTATAACTAAGAAAATCTATCAAAATATTTAATGTGTATTTTATAAAAAAAATATTATATTATTAAACCTAAAATAAATTACATTTATACTATATTATAAAAGATACATAAAAAAACTCTTAAAAACAACCCATTATGCATTATGTACTATTATTTAATGCTAATCTACTTAAAATCTCTTAAAAAACAACTAATGAAACAATATGTACTACTTTTAAATGTTTTTAACTCTAATTAATAAATTTCATCCTTATCCCCCAAAATCCTTAACTCTAATCCTCAAACCCTAAAATTATGAAATTTGAATTCTGATAAACATAATCAAAACAGGATAAACATCTCAATTTAAATATAATTTTTTTTAAATATATATGATAATTAATAAATTTTAACAAACTACTTAGTTTTTTTATATAAAAACATTATATTATTAAGCCTAAATTAAACAAATTTATAAAAAAAAACATTATCACTCTCTAAAAACCATCCAAATTCGTACTGTAAAACAAAAAATAAAAAGAAACATTAAAATCGTGATGTATCTCGTTGCATTGCACGAGTACACTTTTAGTTATTACTAAACCATCGAAGAAAACTCTTAAAACAAACTTTTATACATTAAGTACTGTTTATTGATACACATTACTTAAAATTCAAGATTACAAGTCATGATGCATGAGCACAAATTTCTAAAGCTATATGTTTGAATTCATAATTAACTGATAAACATAATCAGAACAGGATAAACATCTCAATTTAAATATAAATAATTTAAAATATATAAGATAATTATTAAATTATAACAAAATACTTAATTTTTTATATAAAAAACATTGTATTATTAAGCCTAATTTAAACAAATTTATAAAAAATCATTTTCACTCTCTCAAAACCATCCAAAATCGTATTGTAAATCAACAAAAAAAAAACATTAAAATCGTGATGTATCTCGCTGTATTGCTCGAATACGCTTCTATTGTTATTATTATTATTATTATTATTATTATTATTATTATTATTATATATATATATATATATAATCATCGTGGTTAATAAAAAATGATGTGATAACTAATTTCTGTTAGATGTATCATGAAAATTGATTTGGAGCATTTAAAATAGTAACAAGTTGTACACAAATTTGTATTCGTGGATGTTTTAAATTTGTTATGAATCATTTATAATTTATTATTATAAAATATTGAAAACGGTGGGTTTGGTTCATGTGAGACCAACATGTTTTATTGAGACCTACGGTTTTACACTTGAAACTTCACAGTAAAACACTGTGAATGTAAATTAAAATCCGAACTCTCACAGTGCTTTGCTGTGAAGTCTCCAATGTAAAAACGTGGACTCACAGGTCTCTCAAAAACAGACCGGTCTCACGTGATCCTAAGTCTGAAAATGGTTCTACAAATGTAGATAAAATTATATAAATAAATCTTAACATTTAATTACTAAAAAATTTCTTAATTATTATCTCTAGGGTCCCATTAAATTAATCGAGATTTACATAAGTTGACCAGAACAAACATGTTTACAAAACAAAAATCTACATTTGACCAGATTTATTGGATCAAATTTTAGTCATGGTGTAATATATAAAGATGTCAATTTCAATTTATTTAAATAAAGTTAAGTCAACAATAGTTAAAATTTTTGATAGTTGGTCGACTTGAATAAATTAATTAAAAGAGTATCAAACATTTTAAAAGCCGATCGGTATGGGTTAAATTAAGTGAGAACCACAAAAATGTTGAGAACTATAAGAACTAATCTCAACGACAATTAAAATTAATCAAATGGTGAGAGTTGGGAGGTATTATTTTACATATATGGTGTCATTTACATACAAACATAACTCTTATATGGACATAAAAGTAAATTTCTTCACTTTTTATCTCTTATTTAAATTAAACACAACCTCCTTTTTAAATCAAAATTATATTAATTACAATAAAATTTTAATAAAAAAATTATTTAAAAAGCGAACATTTTATTTTCTTTAATTTAACATGAGTATCATTATATATTTTTTACATTTCTTTAATAATTGCAATTTCTACATGAAACAATAAAAGTGATTTAACTCGTATTTTGTTTCACCTTGTGAAACAACATTTTATTATTCCACATCAAATTCTACATCAATTTGGTTTATTTTTCACATAGTGAAACAACAGTACATTGTTTCATCATGTGAAATTGCACTACATTGATTCACATTAACAACATTGTATTGTTTCACAATATGAAACAACATTTTAGTGTTTCACATTTTATTTCACGTCAAATTTTGTTTTGTTTTCAAATTGTGAAACAATATTGTTTCACTTAGCGACGTTATATAATTTCACAATATGAAAGAAATTATATTGTTTCACCATGTGAAACAGGAGTACATTGTTTCACCATGTGAAACAACACTACATTCATTAGCAACGTTTTGTTGTTTCACAACATGAAACAACACCTTAGTGTTTCACATCATATTTCATTTCAACTTTGTTTTCAAAATTGTAAAACAACAGTACATTGTTTCACCTTGTGAAACAATATTTTATTGTTTAACTTTAACGACATTATATTGTTTAAAAATATGAAAGAACACTTCAATGTTTCACTTTCACATAACATTTTACATCAACTATGTTTTGTTTTCACAATCTCAAACAACACTAAATTTGTTTAACTTTAGCGACATTTTATTATTTATTGTGTGAAATAAAACTTTGGTGTTTCCAAAATTCCAGGTGATGTTTTAATTACAATATCTTTATATTTATTATATCTTCTTTTCTCATGTGATTTTTTTATTATTTAAAATAGTCAAACATATTTTATAAAGATGTATGTTTTTCTATATGTTACCATTAAATAATGTATATGTGAGAAAGTAAGCGAGTAAAAATTAAATTAATAATACAATCAAATATTGAAATATAAAAGATTATTATCGATTAATGAAAATTAAAATATCTTATTATTACATATAAATTACATCGCATAAAATTTAATAAAAATAAAATAATAATTGATTCTAAATTTTGATATCTATAAAAAAAAAAAAGTGGAAAATAATCAAGAAAAAAATCACCATCACATTTTTCTTTAATTATAAATGGAACATTAATTAAAGTTGTTAGATTAAAGTGATTCGATCGATAAGATTGGTTCTTAAGGTTCTCAACATTTTTTGGGTTCTCATTTGATTACCATCCTTCTATATATTTAAATGTTTACAACCTTCTATATAAAGTTATCATTTTAATAATACATTAATAATATTAAATTTAAAAAAATGTAAACAAGTTTTACCCCTTTTGACATGCATTACAACTTGAAAACCTGTTACCAAAATCACCTATGATCTAACTTGACAGTATCATAATTTTTAATCTTTAAAACTAGGTAAGATGTAAGTTTTGAATGAGAGAACATTATGTTGTGTGCCCGTTTGACAATATATTATATAAGTCAAAACCATTTTCACACAAGCACGATTGGTTAGTGGTTATCACCCAATTTCATCTCTAGAATTCCTTGCGATTTACTACTTTACGTTTAATGATTATTTATAGCATTGTGTTATATAAATATCAATAGGTTTTTTAGGGGCTATTCGGTTGCGGCTTAATGAGCTGTATAGGTTGTTTGGCTTATTCGATTAGCCATACAAACCTGTTCGGTTGCGGCTTAATGCTTCAGCCGAATGCTTATTCGGTCAGCCAGAATAGATCTGTCATATGCACTCAACTATGATTATTCCAAAACTACCCTTGTGACATTAAAGCACTAGTCTCGCCAGGAAAAATCCCACATCTCGTTCAAACTTGGGATCCCTTCCCTCAGACTTCGATTCTTCCGGCCATTGTCGGTCATTTTTAGACTGCCCTCCACGTCGTCAAGTCATCTCCTCCCCTCGTCTGGTTATATTTCTTTTTTATTCAACATGTATTCCTTCTTTTTTATTCAACATTAAAATCGACAACTGAAATACGTTCAAAGTGAAAGTCCAATACGAAACGATATAAACCTTTCATATGCTTACTCACACCCACAATTTAAAACAACTCGAATACCATGTAGCATACAACAAATAACACTTGTATAAAACCCAAAAGAGAAATCACATAATATTGAAACTTCCCAAAATAACATATGAGATAACATTTATTAACGAAACTCTCAAAACGTCTCTTAAGGTTGCGAAAATTCCGGTGCAAAACTCGCATGAGGCAAAAATATTAAACGAACATTCATAAGTTAACACACACAATAATACAAGTATACACCTCTCAAAGTTCAACTGCACGACGCAAAGTGTCGTAAAATAGAATTCTATAACACCCAATAAAATTATCCATAAACTCAATGAAACTCAATGAGACCCAACGACACTCAAAATCAAATGGCGCCAAAAACCAACGTTCCCAAAATCAAATAGCATGAAACAAAGTTATGACTAAAACGCCATAATTCTAAAAATTTTATCTTTTATCGCATCTGGTATAAAACGACACTTCTCAACAAAACTCACATGAGACTCAACGCCTCAATAAAACTCGCGAATTTACACTCAATAAAATTAAGCTCACACAACTCAAAATACACTCGTGCATAGCAAAGCGTCAGAAAATAATTTTTTCATAACTTCAACACGACTCGTACAGACTAAAATTCCAACGGAAATTTCGACTCAAAATACAGGGACAACTCTTCCTTTAAAACCTTAACATACGTGGAGGAGATCCAATGTCAAAGTCAAAAATTCTACAGTTATTTGCCCAAAAACCCAATTAACATCAAAACACGGATATTACAATATCCGGAAAAATAGTGTTAGACACGAAACAGGGATAAAGAGATTTTCAATAAAAATTGCAACCACGCACAACAAAACAATTTTATGCGTGTTTAAGCTCACGACTTAAAATCTGATGAGTGTTGAATGCTTTACCAAAACTTCGTAGTATAACTCATTTTATGCTTCGAAAACATGAGAAACAACTGATGCAAACATTATTTTAAAAGCAAATTTCGTGCATGACTTTGGTCGGCACTCAACATCTCGAAATCTTATTCCTCAATTTTCCATCATACTATTGTCATCCGGGTGATCAAACATCTTAAAGCAATCATCGAAAATTTCATCGGTTCATCGTACAATTTCTCCTTGAATAATGTCGATTCCAAAAGTCTACGGTTCTATTCCATCCATTCATTCCGACCCGAAACGGTCCACTTAAAGCTATCTCCATGCTTACTGTCATTTCAAATGTCGAATACTCAAATCATCGACTCCTTCTAACGATTACTTATTTAGAAACTTCTTCACTACCCCAACGGTTATCGTACCAAGGCAGTTCAAACATACTTATGTAACTCGTAAGCTCACCATAACACTGGTCAGGTGCTATTATGAACGTACTGTACATGATCATCCTTGCCATTTTTGGCATGATTCCCGTTCCTAGTGAATCCACTAACCTCGAATCATCAAACCTTAAAGTGCCTAATGGTATGATCTCACATTCAAACGCTTAAATTTACGCTAGTTTGAGTCTAGGCATCCTAAAATCAATACCTAAATCTCTCAAACTTAAGCTCTGATACCAACTTGTAGCACCCTCAAACTCGGAAATAGCAACTAATTTAAAATTTTCTAAAATACATCGATAAATAATTTATCTACAAACATAATATAGGATTTAACCTCAATAAACACATTTATTCTCTACATACAGTCTATAATAAGGACGGGTGCTACTAAAACCCAATAATAGTCACTATCTCCAACTGCGGAAGACTTCATCAATCTACTTACTCTCGTGTAAGTCTATAGCTCAACTCCTCAAAGCACTGCTAGAACCAAACCCCCAACTGGAACCTGATGCACATGCCGACAAATAAAAGGTTAGGCTTAACGCCTAGTGAGCTCAAGAGTTTTCGTTAGAGATAATTAAAGCGATAACTTTAGGAATGTTATTTAAAATCATGATTTCCCAAAATGCAATACAACTAATTTGGAAACAACTAGAAATGAAATACATTAAATCTTAAAACAATCTCCTTTCATCATTCACCCCTTTCGTGATTAAAATCATAAAATACACGCCTCTTTAAATAAAGTCAAAACCCAAAGCGCACGTAAAACATAAATGATATTATAATGATCAAACGTTGAAAACATAGATAACTCAAACTTCCAAGACATCCCAATAACTCGAATGAGTTTCAATAACCGAAACCTTAAAACATAGATAAATACCCATACTCAAACGTCTCCGAAAACATGGATTGTAAAACTCCATAACCAAAACCACACCTATTGGTGACGGGGAAGACCCGATTACATTGTACGTGACGGAACACAAAATAGTCACATAGTTATGTAGTAAATCAAAGCATGTGGGTTACACATAAAACATCCACCGAGCTCAACTACTCCAAGTCTATTGCCCGAAAACATCATGTCAACCACTCCAGGTCTATTCTTGAGAGTCCCCAAAACCGGGCAACTCGGGCACAATGGAATTACACCTTACTGTCCATGGGACGCTGCCCGACCGTATAGGCCCACGCCCTACTTACCATGGAGCCCGATGCCTATTCCGTGCCAAATGGTGAACCAACTTCCCAAACGGGGACAGAGGAACACCGTGCCTATGGATCCATTGCACTAACTAAACCATTACATGACTCAAAACGAATGAACTAACGCGTTTAAAGTATGTAACTCTCAAATAAGATGCAATAAATGCAAATCATAACCAAACGCTCTACAATGAGCTATTAAAACGGACAAGTGTCCTCAAGACCCAACAAAATCCAAACCGAGCCATAAGCTCGACAAACCCAAAGACCCAACGTTGAAAATCATAAAGTCAAATCAAATATAAACAACCCGTACTTATATAAACCCATGCTCCAAAACATGTGATTAATTCCAACGTAGTTTAGATTGGGACAATTCATTTTCTAAGTGAGTTTACAACATTTATTCTTTCAAAACGTCCCATAACATAAAACCATGCATTTCTCCAAAACACAAATTGAAACGCATTTATACTCAAAATCTACTTCCATAAAATAAATCATTAAAATACCAAAATACATGATTTATTTATCATAATGCCCAAAATCCCAAAGATGTGTGCTAAATGAGTTTATAAAGTTAAATAGCTTTAAAATAATCAACTTATCAACAGTTAACAAAACTTATCAGCAGTTAACAAAACTTATCAACAGTTAACAATTTCGTGTAAGGCACAAAACCCTTTAAAACAAACATTTTGGCATGTACACCGTTTTCACAAATCAACTTGAACTCACCTTACTAGATTTAGGCTAAATCTAGATTTTACCCACTTAGAGCTCCTTTGAAGAAACTTGAATCCTCCAAGCCAAAAGTCTCCAAACACCTATATCCATACATTTCCAACCGTAAATAACCACATTCAACCATATAGAAACATTCCCCAAACCTTACACATCAAAATCTCCATTTTTGTCCAAACCCAAATTTCGACCTAGATTTCTCCAAAACTATCAAACCCGAAATTGATAAGCCACACACTAGGATAATCATCAATGGAGTATTTATAACTTATGTTAAGGTTTAGAAATGGAAGGGGTACACTTATCACTTAGGTTTTGATGAAAACCTAGAAAAACCAACAATGAGCTTGAGGTTGAAGATGAAGATGGAGATGATGAAACCTTGACCCTAGCTTTCCATATTACCACTTGATGGTGTTTCATCTTCAATAAAATACAAGGATTTGAGCCAAAATAGGCTAGGGTTTGAAGGGGGAAGAAGGAGAATCTTTTGGGAGAGAGTGGAGTTTGGGTGAGAAGAAATGAGGAAAATGGCTGAAATTCGCGACTTAACAGCAGCCTGCCCTCTTTGGGCGACATTGCCATGCGCTGGTCATTGTCACTGGTTCTCCCAACTTTCTTATTGTTTACTGTTTTGGCCATAACTTCTTCGTTATAGCTCCGTTTTCGCTCCGGAAAGGACCGTTGGACTCGTAATTGAATCCTTTATCCATCAAGACTATAAAATATAGGATTCAAGTCCAAAATCATATATCTTATTTTTCCCTTAAAATTAACGATTTCTGTACTAGCTTGAAACGATACCTTTTCGAAATCGGGGTGTTACAATTCTCCCAACCTTAAAAGAGATTTCGTCCTCGAAATCTGGCACCAACCAGCACCCAACATCGCACTTGGCAAAATCGATTGATTTCCCATAACAAAGAATGCCTTCACGAAACCTTACCTCTTATACGAACCCGATTACATCCCGGTCGAGGTTGTCGCTGCGTTTCTCATAACGTGTCGTTACAAACTCAATCTCAACGCTCGATATAATTCACCGACGTCGGGATGAACGTTGAGTCCTTGCTTAATCATTTTTTTAATCACTAAATCTCGATTGTCTCCCAACCTTATGTTGCTCATATTACTTCAAGAATAACTTACGACCTTAATCAGTCATTTCCACCAATAATACCCCAATAATCCATACTGTCAAAGATTCATCGTCCCTTCCTTGACGACAATCCCTAGCACTAGCTTGGCCTGACCCAACACTATCGTAGATCCGACCCTCAAGTTGCCATAAGCATAATACCCACAGATAGTGGATTATTTCAACCCCACGGTTACACAGTTCCCATAATGCATTCAAGCGTCGATTGATAGATCGGCAAAACCTCGTAGATTGCAGGATTACCACTGATCGATCTCTAAGTATCAATATCTACTTCTCTTAATGTTACCACTTCACCTGTGAACACTCCAAATTCAACGGACGTGCACTGAGCACACTAACGGTTATTGTCCTCAAGAAAAGAGTTGACGCCTAATGCCAAAATGGTGACATCAAAACGTGGACATCCCGCCCAATACTTCATTCCAGAAGTATTGTCGCATTAAGGTTGACACTTAATAGAGGACTAATGTTCCCAAATCTTACATCCCTAACAGACGGACCACAAAATTCCTTTATCCATCAAGACTATAAAATATAGGATTCAAGTCCAAAATCATATATCTTATTTTTCCCTTAAAATTAACGATTTCTGTACTAGCTTGAAACGATACCTTTTCGAAATCGGGGTGTTACAGAACATTTGTTCAGTTTTGGTAGCTTGTTAAGGAGCCTTGGACGTATGGTGTACTTAGTTGCACCTTATTTGAAAGTTACATGTTTTGAATGCGTTAGTTCATTCGTTTGAGTCATGTAACGTTTTAGATTGTAATGCATTGGATCTTTACCCCCGTTTTGGGACTGGATATTGTTTATGGCTAGCAGGAGCTCGAGGTATAGATCGTGGGTGGTTGAACTCGATAACCGCGTAACCTTTATTGAAGGGCTCGAGGTATATATCGTGGGTGGTTGAACTCGATGCCCGTTTGTAATCCAGTCTGGTTACTCATCGTGGAATTTAGTGTCCGCGTTTGAAGTCTAGTGAGTGGTCCCCAAGTCATGTTGTTATATAAGCTTGCGGTGGTGCTCTTGGAGAGTCGTATACGGAGCTAAGTCTTGCGGTGGTGCTCTTGAAGAGCCGTATACAGAGACTTGTGGCTTTTGTGGTGACACTCATTTAGAGGTCGAGTAGACACTAGAGGCATTTGGGTATCTTGCGGTGGTTGCTCAGTTGGGAGCCGTATACGGGGATCCATGACTCTATGTGAAGCTCGAGAACATTGATAAGTGGCTTAACTTTGTGTGCCCGCCACTTTCGATGGAATTCGGGTATCCCCCGTCACTGAAAGGTGTTGTTTTTGGGTATTGAGTTTTATTATCCATGTTTCGATGACGTTTTGTATAAATGGATCTTATTCATGATTTATGGGTTGAGTATTATGCCCCACCAGCTTTTTGGGTGTTTCGGGATATAAAGTTTTAACCGCATTTTCACAAATGGAGAGTTCGATTTCTATTCACGTTTTGAGTGAGTTTGGGTTGAAATTAATTTACGAAAGAACGTTATATGTTGGGACCTTGTCCCCGAAGTAGTTTGGATTTGAAAATGTTTATATTGGCGTTTCTTTGCCCAAAATGCATATTATTGGAAAACGAGTCGTGTTCATATTCAAAGTATATCATTTTGAAAGATTGTGAGTTAAACTTCATTACCTCTTTTCAAAGATATCTTTATTCATGTGGAAAACTTTTGAACACACTAAGCGTTAGCCTAACCTTTTTATTTGTCGGCATGTGCAACAGGTTCCGGTTGGGAATAGCTCTAGAGACACTGTGCTGAGAGGAATACTAGTCGTGTGCTCAAGAGGTGGATATTTTAGTGAGGTCTTCCGCACTTGTTTTTGGGAAGAGTAACTTATAGTTGGGATTAAGTAACACCGACTTTGGTCTAATCCTTGTATAAGACTGGAGTTTATATTAGTTGAAGTTAAATAGAAAGTTTTATTTTGGAGAGTTATCTTTTACTTGGTGTAATGTCGAAATTTTAATTAGTTGTTCTTTCCAAATTTGAGGGTGTTACATTTGATTCTTATTTACACGATTTAAAAACTATTTTTATTTTATCTGTGTCAGATGTCAACAACAAAGAATAACTCAAACCGCTTGGGTTGTGACGTACTGATAAAACCTTTGAGGGATGTAGTGGAAAAATCTTATCTACCAAGAATTCAAATCCAGATGCTGTCAAAGCCCTTGTGGCCATGGAGGTTCATTTGCGATGACTCTAGAACATTCGTGGTCGCCTGAGGATTAGTCGGTGCGCATAAACTAGCCCGAAAACCCATGGTTACCAAAAAAATAACAAAGAATAACCCAACATATTTATATAAATATATCGAAATTATTGCCTCTATATAGTATTCAATCGCTCCATCTATTCCATATATCAGCAATAAGACAAAAAGAGTAGTTGATTTTCCTAACATTCTACTTACTATGTTCTTTTTGAGAAAGCATAAAACATTGTTGGAGTTTTTGATGATTTATATATGTTGTGATTAAAACATATACAAAATACATTATTATTATTATCAACAATTAGTTAACAAACAAATGAAAAACAAGTTATTTTACTTATATTTGATATGTTATTGTTAAGGGGTTGTTTGGTTAAGGTAGAGCAATGAAAATGGAAATGAATTTTCATTCTCTCATGTGTTAATCTGAAATGAAAATTTAGGTTTATGAAAGAATTGACTCGATATTTTTTTTTTGAAAGACCATAACAGTAAAACAAAGCCAACAAACAAGAGTCAAAAGCAACGGATGGGCCTGTAAGAAGCAGAACCCACAACAGCAAAGAAGAAACACCAAGGGAAAAAAGATCTCAACCTAAAAACAGAAACTGAACACAACCAACCACAACTAAAAAACAATCCCCCGAAAATCACCAACAGTCGAACGAGATCCAGAAACAACCCAATAAATTGAGTCATTATATTATATAAACCAAACAGTTTCTTTTATTTTCAATCATGTTAATTACTACTTAATACCTCTAAATAAACATCCCGTAAAAATTACGATTTTCGTCCTCGTGGTTTCGAAATTTTGGTTTTCGTCCCTATGGTTTGCAGTTCATTTATATTTTCGTCCCTAAGGTGAAAACACTACTTTTAAGTATGAAGGACTAAAATATAAATGAATTGTAAATCATAGGGATTAAAAAAAATTATATCATAAGAATGAAAAAGATAATGAATTATAAATTATAGGGATGAAAATCATAATTTCAAAACCATAAGAATGAAAATAGAAAATTTCAACAAAGCACACAGGCTAAAAACGTAATTTACTCTAAATTATATTATTTGGTGGTATCAAATGAATTTAAAAGTACTTTTTCTTTTATAAAGATAATATTATTTTCTTTTATATTTCAACAACAATTTTTTATTAGTAATTGAGTTTAGGGGTGTAAACGAATTGAGTTAAGTAGTATGTTAATTGAGTCGAACTCAAAAAATTAATACTTGGCTAAAACTCGACTCGGACTCGATTAACTTTTCAATGTAGGGCTCGAGCTCGAATATTTTTTGAGTTATTGAGCTCGAGCTCGATGCTCGTTTATGGGTTCGAACTCGTGATCGATTAACTCGTTGTCGGCTTGAGCTCAATAATTTTTATATTTTTATTGTATGATTAATAAATATATGAGCATGTTTGGCTCGAAAAAGGGTATGCTCTAATGGCTCAGCTCGACTCAACTCAAAATTTTGAATTGAGTTTTCGAACGAGCTGAGTCGATCATTGGAGTTATAAAAGCTCGACTTGATAAGTTAAACAAGTTCTATTTTGTGTTCGAGATTAATTCGAACTCGAGAATAATTAAACTCGAGGTCGAACTCGAGTAACTCGTTAAAAGCTCGACTCGTTTATACTCCTAGTTGAGTTTAAATTGATTACTAATATAATATATGACTTTAATAAAATATTATAAAACAACATTTACATTCTAAAACAACTTAAAATAATAATAAAAATATTAATTCGTTTTTTAAGAATATTACATCGGAGAAAGATACAAAAAGGTAAATACAAAAGACAAACACGGATTTACCAACTCGCGAACTTCCTACCAATCCTTTTACGCCACGTTACATGCTTCACATTCGGCCAATTTGGACAAAATTGTAATTATTATATACAGTAAAAGGATCTCAAATAGATTCTTAAAATAGAAAAATAAAACTTATATTCTTTATTTTGCTTTAAAATTCTTTTCATATTTTTTTTAATATAAAAAAGAAAAAGAAAAAGAAAAAAGGATTCTCTATAAATTGAGGTAGAATGTGAGAAAAAATAAGTAACTTTTTATTCATTTTAACTAATAAGACTGAATTATTATTATTTATATAAAGTTGTTTCTTAAAAGTGTATTAATAAAATAATATAATTAATGTAGAGATATTAAAATAGAGAATATGTTAGAGTCGACAAATTTTTTATAGGTTCTAAATTTTGTTTTCTATTTTATAGAATTATAAAGAATTCGTTGAAGATACTCTAGTATATGTTTGTTTATTTAGGTACTTTTAATAATGATATTTATAGAGGTCATGTTCAAACTTGAATGATTTATTTTCAATGAGTTTTAATTATTTAAAGATTTTTAAATAAAATTTATTTTTATAAATAGAAAATTAGCAACAAAAAAAAAACATAATTGAAGACATCTGTCTAATACTCTCACTCATCATACGATTACGTTTAAGAAGTAGTAGTCATGTATATAATGTTTGCAGATATAGATGCATAAGTTCTTAAAAATTGACCTAATTGTTTAGTTTCTAAAAGTTTTATTTATATTTGATCTTTTAAATTTTAGATTTGTTTGATGGTCGACAGTCAAAAAAAAAAAAAAAGAGTAAAATAGATGTTATTGTAGAAAAAAGAGTAGTGAGTGATACCAATTATATAGACCTTATGTATAAATAATATGATGAATTTGTAGCCATGTGTGTTTATGCCTATATAAAATACTCCTCAATAATGTATCCTTCATTCCCTACAACCACAAGATGAAGTTCAATCTTCTCATTCAAACTCTCTTGTCTACACTTCTCTCCTTTTATCTAGCATCTACCGAACCCCTACAGACGACTATCACCACCACCACAACCTTTACAAGCACTGGTGCGATCCCTTTTGACATTGATGGTCATGAGGTCCAATCGGGTATAAAGTACTATATAACCCCAGTCCCATCCAACAGTGGCGGGGGCCTAGCTCTTGCTTCACGTGACGGTTTTTGCCCTCCTTTTGTCATTCAAGAAAACACCCAACTCTCCACAGGCTTCCCTCTTCGGTTCTTGCCACTTGACACCAAACAAAACGTCATAACCTTGTCAAGTGATCTCAATATTGTGTTTAATGTTGCAACAATTTGTGTCCAGTCCACTGTATGGAGGATTAGTACTGGTGGTAGTAACACTGATGACACACTGGCAAGACGAAGGTATTACGTACGTAGTGGTGGCATGGTGGGGAAGCCAGGGGTAGGTACGGTCAGCAATTGGTTCAGGATTGAGAAAGTTGGGGCCATTGGATACAAATTTGTGTTTTGTCCAAGTGTTTGTAGTAGTTGTAAAGTTGTATGTGGGGACGTTGGGATTTTGGAGGAAAACGGAAAGAAATGGCTTGCTCTTAATGACCAACCATTTACATTCATGTTCAAAAGGGCTTGATAGTCATTTACCAGTATCAATAATACTTGAGAAGTTATTTCTCAAATTTTAGTATTAAATATTCAAATTTTTATTAAATAATTCTATGTTATATTTAAAAAAAAGATATATTACACATCATATAAATAACATGTTTGCCAAAGACTTAATACATATATATAGAGAGAGAATTATGGATTTGGTCCCTGTGTTTTGATATTATTTGTGACTAGGGTCCCTATAATATGTTTATTGTGGATTAAGTTCTTGTGGTATTCAATTTGTTTTGGTCATGGTCTCTCTGACTGACGCCTCTGTTAACCCCGTTAAATCAAATGCTATTTTAGCATTTTTGCATATTATTGTTTTTTCCTTATAAAAAATAAAAATAATATTTTTATCCACACAAATATATGTGTATATATATATATAACATCAAAACAAATAAAAATAAACGACAAGGGTTGTGGCGTACTGGTTAAGGCCCTGTGGGATGTGGTGGAATATCTCATATGCCCAGTGTTCGAATCCAGGCGTACACAACAATTGTGGCCACTGAGATTTAATCAGACCTGATGTCTTGATGTCATAATTTGCCAAGGGATTAGTCTATGCATAGCCTAGGACACCCTTCCCAAAAAAAATAAAAAAATATATATTATTTTATGATTTTATTTGTTTAAATTAAAAAATCAATCATATTAAATATGATTTAATTTTATTTTTTTAGTATTTTTTTCTATTTGGGTATGAAAACATGTTTGAAGTTTTTAAAAATGATTTGTTCAATTTTAAGTTACGAAGATGATATTATGTATGGATATTTCATTTCGTTAAAATTTAAATAGTTGATTTTGAGTTTTTGACTGAAAAACAATATGAAAATTGGAATCTCTAATTTAGGATGATAAAATTATAGTTTATTTCTAAATGGTTTTCAATGATTTTGATGTTAAAATATCGATAATAAACTTGTTTGTTATAATGATAGTAAACGAACAATAAAATTGAATCGTTTTTAACATAATTAAAATTTTAGTTTAATAAATCAAATCATAAAATAATATATTATTTTATTCGCTCTAAATAAAATAAGATATAGTTTTATGATCTGATTTGTTTAAATTAGAAATTTAATTACATTAAAACAATAAAACCATATTTTTTTCCACCATTATAATAAAATAATAAAATTAAACTGTATTTAATATAATTAAATTTTTTTAATTTAAAAAATTAAATCATACAATAATATCTTATTTTATTTATTTTGATATCCTTTTATATATATATGTATAAAAATATTGTTTTTATTTTTCTTATTATAAAAAAACAAAAATTAGGGGAAAAGGTTAAAATAGTCCTTAATTTAACGGAGTTAATGTAGTCGCTAGTTAGGGACAATGACCAAAACAAATTGAATACCACAATGACCAAATCCACAATAAACAACCCTAATTAAAGAAAGTATCAAAACTCGAGGACCAAATCTACAATTCACTCTCTCTATATATACGTTATCTCAACCCTAAAATAAATATTTACAATAAAAAACATACAAATTTAAAAATGATTATTTTCATTTTTAATAATATAATGTAATGAATTTTTTTCATCTTATTAAAAATCTATACTATATTATAAAAACGATATAAAAAACTCTTAATCACAACATTTTAAGCATAAGGTACAACTAATTAAAGCCAATTACTTAATTTATAATTTCTTAATGCTTTGGTACAACCTTTCCAAGCATAGTATCTCACATAATCATCTATTTGTGGAATTGATACTCATTTATTAATATAAATATTTGTTTTTTTGGTGGAGGATTTTATAAAATAGATTTTATATTAGCATAATCTATTTTAAATGTAGATTTTACATTTAAATCTATATTAATGAGATGTAATATAAAATCTTTTTTTTTCCGTATTTTTTTATATTACATCTCATAATGATTTTTCCATATTTTATTTTATAAAATCTTTTTACATATTTTATTTTATAAAATCTTTTTACATAACGAGATGTAATATAAACTTTTTTTTCTTCCGTATTTTTTTTGCTAATATAAAATCTATTTTATTTTATAAAATCTACACGTATTTTATATTAGCATAATATAAAATCTACACGTATTTTTTTTTTCACGAACATTAAAAGAAGAAAAAAGAAGGTTGATATGAATTAAAAATAAAAAATAACGAGATACACTAATAAATTAATAATAGTATGAGATATATATACATATCTTTATTTTTATCGACTAATACTATGAGGTCTTGAAGTCAATAGTCAGATAAAATTTCAAGTGGTACTGAGTGAATTTGAACTATACCAGTTGAGTTGCCGGTTACAAAAGATAGAAATCATTTATTTTCTTTGTCATATTTGATGTGGGTTGAATGTTGTTAATTAATCTACAGATTTGTACGTTTAAAGTGATTGTCAAGTGTTGTCGAGAAGGTTTTAGAAAAATTGCAAAATTTGTAAAAACGTATGTTCATATTTATAATTATTTCAATAATAGTGATATGTTGTGAGACATGTCGTTTGAGTTTTAAATAATATAATATAAAACTATTACCAATATTATTGCACAAACTCATAACAACAAACGATTAAGAATATATGCAAGTTAACCACTTATGAAAATACATTCGTTTTTCACATTGTATTTCATTAACTGTTAACAGAGAAATTACGTTTCATTTTAACTCGGTTTAATATTCCAACAAAAAATTTATCCTCCCGTGCAATGCACGGGCCCAATACTAGTATAATTAAAAAATTAGATGTTTGCTTTTAAGAGTAAATTTATTATTAAAATTAAAATAGAATTAGGAACAATTATTTTAATAAGATCTTGAAATATATAACGTCTTTTTAACATGTTACTACTAATTTGAGAGGATGATATTGACGGGGGAAGGCGAAGTTCCCGCTGAAATCTGCCGCATATCACTTTTCATGGTTTATCATTATCGTTCTTCCAAACTCCTCCGCCTCATTTCTTCCATATCAATCGCCTTTTCTAATAATCCCTATTTCCCCCCACTTCTCTAATTATCGGTACGAATCACCCCTTTCTTATTTTATAATTTTTTTTTAAATTTTGATCATTTCGATTTTATTTTATTTTTTCATCCAAACCCTATGTATTATAATCATCTTCTGCCCAAATGTTTGTTCTATTAATCTACATTTGTGATGGTGTTTGTCAAATTGCTTTGTAGTATACGATCTTTTATGGGTATCGATGGAAGTTGTTTCTTAATTCAACAAGTTTATATGAAATTGTGGTTTTTGGTGTCATTAATCCAATCAAGAAGAAATTGCAGGTTCCCATGGCTGGTAACGAATCAAAGACTGAAACAGATGTTCCTCCTGCTGCTGCTAGTACACCTAATTCTAAAGCCAACGTTTCGGAAGTGAGAACCGAACTTGATAGCATTTCTTTCATTACGAAGGATTAGAATGATTGAAATCAGATTTTTTGAAATGTTTAACTCAGATACATTATCCTTATTATTTCCTAATTTTAAGCGATAATAAAATAATTGATTTACGCTCTGATCTCAATTAACAGATAAAAACAGTCAAAGTGAGTAATGTTTCGATGGCTGTCACAGAGAAGGATATCTGGGAATTCTTCTCATTTTCTGGTGATATCCATTATATTGAAATGAAAAGGTACGCTTTAATATATGCTGTTCTTGGAACTAGGCTTGTTCAATATTTCTTCTAAATGTCATGGCGGTTCGAGTTATGGTAATAATCTATTTGCAAAATGCAAAAGAAGACCGTATATAAAGGCCATGTTTGATAACCATAAGCTACCTTTTTTTCGGCTGACTGAAAAAACCCTATTTGGTTAGCCAAAAACTAGCTTACAAGCTCACTTATTGAAACACTACAAGGGCTTTTTTCCCGGTGTTTTCCAATTATGTCCCTTATATTTTATGACAACTAACTTCTTAGCTAGCAGTTAAATAATCAACTAATTTGCCAAACATAACCAAAAGCACGTAGGCAGCCGTCTTTTATTGGGTAAATGGACCGGAATCTGTGAGCTTTAAGATATGACCATGAGGGGGAGAGACCGATCACGTTCAAGATGTTCGCTCGATATAGACTTGTCTAATACTATCTAACTATCCTCGTGTATAAGTAGGCTTATGACTGTAGATGGTTCACTATGCAGTGAAAGCGAAACCACAAAGCATGCGTTTGTCACCTTCAAGGATTCAAAGGGAGCAGATACAGCAGCTCTTTTGACGGTATATCACAAACTTTTAACTAGTTCAATGGTCATCTGAATTTGTTTAGAAAAATTATTTTTCGACTATTCTTTTAATAAACAAATAAATTGCATAGTTGTTGTTGGTATTTGTTAACATTTGACACATAATTTACAGGGAGCTACGATTGCGGAGCTTTCAGTTTCAGTAACTCCTGTTGAAGCCTACCTGCTGCCTCCAGAGGCTCCTCCTCTAACTGCAGTATGTTCTTGGCTTTTCTGATAATATGTTGTTACTCCCTGTTTATGGAACCACATAACAACTGGCAGTTTTGTAGTAGTTCCTATACATGACCTAGGGTTGTAGTAGTATGCTGCCGTGTTAACCGTCTGTCGCAGAGACAGACCCAGAAACCTTTTGAAGTGGTGGCATAATTTGACTATAAAAAAATATCTATTTTTTTCACAATTTTAGAATAGATCTGTTGGTTCTTTGTTTGTCCTTACATAGAAGAGAAAGAGACCCATGCTCCAGTCCAGTCTACATTTTTTTTTTAAAACACAAGAGGTATACGAAAGAACACCAAAATTTAAGCTAAAAAAACAATAAATTTGACAACTAAGGACTTGAACATGGGTTAGGAGCATTTACTATCTTAGCTATTAAAGCCTTGTGCTAACATTTCAATTTCAAAAACTATATGGTGGCACCCAACAAAACAATACGTGACACCATTCAAAAACATAATTTTTCCCATTACGACAGAACCATGAAGTGGTGACCCGTGCCACCATATCATTCCATGTGGGTCCGCCCTTGATATATCGGCCGTGTGTGTATATATATGCAGCATGAAATATATGTGCATATAAATCATTGTATTAAATTCTGTGAACTCTGAAGGGTGAGACACAGGCACCGAATACAGATCGAGATGATAAGAGGCGTGAAGTTGTACAGAAGGCGGAGGATGTGGTAAGCACCATGCTTGCAAAGGGTTTTGTTCTGGGTAAAGATGCACTGAGAAAGGCCAAGTCATTTGACGAAAGGCACAAGCTCACAACCAATGCCTCCACTACTTATGCTTCCATTGATCGTAAGATGGGTTTGACCAAGAATATAAGCATGGGAAGAGCTGTGATGAACGAAAAGATGAAAGAAGTGGATGAGCGTTACCAGGTGAGTGAAGCAACAAAGTCGGCCATTGCTGTAGCAGAGCAGAAGGCTGCCAGTGCCGGTAATGCTCTCATGCGCAACCCTTACGTATCCAGTGGAGTTTTGATGGTATCAAATGCGTTATCTGCGTTTGCAAAGGCAGCTGAAGACGTGGGGTCGAAAACAAAAGAGAAGCTTGACAAAGCCGAGGAGGAAAAGGAGGCTCTAAACAAGGAGAAGACAAACAGAGTTGATAACATTGATGAATCTTCAACCAAAGACTCTCCTGTGATTGCTCCTGCCACATCATCGGATAATCCTTCCAAATCATCGGATAATCCTGCCGAATCACCGGATATTCCTGCCGAATCACCGGTTATTCCTGCCACATCATCGGATAATCCTGCCACGTCACCGGATAATCCTACCACATCATCAGATAATCCTGCCAAATCATCGGATACCAGCAACCTTCCAAATAACTGAAGATCCATTTTACTGGCTGTGATTGGAAATGTGGCTAGTTGGATACAAAGATGAAGAAACGGGTCATATTGAAACTGAGAAATTAGAGTTGAAAATGATTCATTTTATTCTACTCAAATCTAGAAGTCAATTCCTAGATAGGATGAGAATCCTGAAGTATGAAGTATCTAATGAAAAGAATTTGTCCTATTTCTAAAGTTTAGACTGCTAAATGGAAGATCTATACAGACTGCATATCTTCTTTTGCTATTGAAAGTTTACAACATAAGAGATAATATCTACCATTAGTGTGAAAAAAATCTATAGCACATGTAACTATTGTAAACCTGTGCTTGTAGGAATCTTGTTCCACTTATTGATACTATTGCCTTTGCATTGATCTCAAAAATGGACAACTTTTATGGACGAATCTTCCTTTCTGTTTCCGTATTAGCATATGTACTTAACCAACCATTTCAGACACTGTCAACATACAAGCACAAAATTAGGAACCTATATGCGGTGAGGTGGCTATATACTCCATTGAATCCAATAAAAAAGGGGTGCATTTTTATGATTGGAGGAACTGTTTCACAAATCTGAGACTGATATGAGTTTCTTTCCGTTTTAGATTTAACGTTTCGTCTTTGTAGTACTTTGGTTTTGAAGTTCTATACAATTCGTTTTGACAACCAAAGCCAAATGCACCTCTTTAGTTTGGATGGAGGGAGTACTTGCATGTAAAACTGCAATATAACAACATGGTTTATACTTTATTACCTTTATGCAGTTTGGTAGATCTTTATCGTTTGATCTATCATAAATCTGAAAATGCAAAATCAGGAAAGTTTAATTAATAGATGGCTAGATTTCATTTGCTTGCTGACAAAACTTTTGGCTGCATACAAAGCAATTAAGTTATATTTATAAGTCTAAACATGAATCAAGTTTTATACCGATGCGATTTGTTGGCGAGATGAATGTTCGTTGTGTGCTAGACATGCTAAGATGACTAAACTGGCTGCTACAGTTGAAGGCCAATAGCACAACTGTTCATGACCCAGCAGTGCGAGCACTGCAAGATACTTCGCAATCCTATCCACATCTTGATCGGCTCTTGCAGCTTTGAGATAAAACCTTTTCATTTGTTTCACATGGCCATGAATAAGAACGCATAGTACATTTCCTCGATTATTATATTAATATTTGTGCATTAGAGATGTAGACTTCTCATGGTGATAAAAAGCATGTGTAGATACAGCTGTGTCTTGTGATGGACCTAGAATATTGTTTTACCATAAGAAATTGTAGATGGTCGGTAAAAAGCACTGGAAGTTGAGGACTTCCTGGACCAGCCATTCCATGGCCACCACTTCGGATCTGCTGTAGTCGTTGCCTCCTATGTTAAATAATCTCTGTTGAATACTGCAAAGAACATTATCAAATCATGATTTATTGTGCACAAAGAATTTAAGATCAAATATAATATGATTTATTGTGCACAAAGAACAATATCAAATCATGTTAACTATGAGCCCAAGGGTATCAAAAGCTGGAAGTGCATATAACCTTGATTTTTTTACTTGCTTACATCAAGTCATCAAGGATAGTCTGAAATCTGATTGTCATCAACTAATTATGAACAAGGAAAATGATAAAGTAAACCAATCAAAGAAATAAGAAAGGGTCACACCTGTTAAAGGGTTGGTTTTCTTCTAGCCTTGTTGCAAGGGTGAGACAAGCAATGCCAGCAATTTGAAGCTCCTTTTTGTTTCTGAAGTATCCTTTGCTCAGAAACCGGTCCAAGAGGCTGACACCTAAGAACATGGTTTCCTTCTGCAAGTCCTTGTTAGCTGATTGCTGTTTTTAAAAAGTATGAGTTGAATCAGTGATCAATCAACAGAGATCAAGCTTATTAAACTCACAAATAGGGTATTTTTTGCGGTGGCATATAACAAATAATCTCCATCTATTTGTACACATGTTCAACTCAATGTTTTATTAAGGAAAATGTTTAACTACTTGTAGCATTTTGGTAACTTTTGAGACCTAAAAATTACACCAGTGTGTTGCCCAATTAGTAGTTCAAAAATTGTACAACAGAGTGCATGATACCATTAATATTTAATGGGTCGATCAAACTGAAGAGAGTGCCCGAAGCAATAGGAATAAATAGCAAGTAGTAAAGTGTGCAACTGGAAAGAAAAAAACAAATTCCTAAAGAAAGTAATTTGAATCATAAAGCAGTTCTAACGGACCTCAATTATCCAATGCACCATATGCAACCTTTGCTCGACAACCAAATGCCCATATTCCTCCATCCCACAATACTCCTCGGCATAGTCGTGTAGATACACTTGCCTCCTCTCCCTTTTCCTCATCATCTGGTAGCTTTCTTCATGTTCTTCATCTTCCGGTCTCAACAATTTCTGATCATGATAGACTAATCCACATTATATCGATCATTAATAACATTAAGTAATACATTGAACGACTTTCAAAGCACATGATACATCTTTGGAGCATTATAATTATTAGTGAAAGCAGCAACATGATCACAGACAATTAATAAAGAATACTATAAATAGAACTAACTCCCAAACTTGTGCAATAATCATAGGAGAATTAGCAACGTGGATATACAAAAACTAGGCAACGAATAAGAAGCGGAGGCATTAATCAACTTACAATAATTCTACTAGAAGGTTCGTTGTTATTGCGTGCTGAGGAGACTTTTGCAAAAAACTCAGATTTGCAGAAATTTTTACGGTACAGGAGAAACAATTGGAACGTAGGTGACGGAGTTGTATCACCATCCGATCGTTCGGAAAATTGACTGCCAGATTTGTACCATGTCGACGGAGTATAGTCGGATGAAAATTCCATCTCAGAACTCTCCATAGTAGCATCCGTACACTGTGCCGATGAATGATCGCACTCTTCTTCGCAGGAGAAATGTTCTGAACATGTCAAATCAAAATCAGCTGAAATCAGCTTTGACTCTCCACAATTCTCTGCTTGATCATTGTCAACTGTTTTATTTGTTTCTGATTTATTGATGTACGAAGTAATTTTTTCGGATTTTGGATCGGGGTGAGATTTTAGACGAGAAGCAACTGAAACGGCATAGTCCTTTGCTTTTGTATAGGCTGATTGACCTTCGCTGCCTGTTATATCTGATAATTTGAAGTGCGAAGTTATTCCGAATTTTGCTTGTGGAGAAGCTAATCGAGAGGAAACTGAAACGACATCCGTTTCTTCGTTTCCTTGCAGCCTATCTCTTCCATTGACATTTTCCAGGAAAAACGAACACTCGGATCGAGTTGTCACTTCTGAATTGTCGATTCCACACACAGTAACTGAAACTTCATCATCATTCTCTGCTATTGCATCTTTCAAAACTTCAGGTCCTTTTTGAACTATGCTCTTCGAGCTCGAGTTCAACAATTCCACACACGAAGACGACTCCGACAACTCAACATCCTTCCCGGCCATAATCTCCATCCGCTTGCTATAAGACCGCGTAATCCTCCGAAACTCACCTCCTACGCTTCCATATTCATCGGCAAAACTTCTCTTGTTAACCGATTTGTTGTTTGTCGATACTCTGCTGGAGGAATCGCACGAAAATCCGACATCTCGCGTCAAATTTGAAGAAGAGTCAATAATCGAACTAGAATCGATTTTCCGAGCAGGAGAGAATCTAAGAATAGGAGAAATTCGTGATCGTTTCCGGCGAGGTAGCTTTGATCTGAACTTCTTCATCACGAACGCTATCAAGTGATCACGTACTGATCGAATTGAATTCTTATGATTCAACTTCCTGATTTCAATTTCATGAACATGATTTGATCGAAGTGTTTTGGAACTGTGATCATGAAGTGTATGAGTAGTCGTGTGTGAAATGAAAGCAGTTGAGAACGTTAGCGATAGAGATTTTGTGGGGTAGACATAAGGACGAGTGGGAGAAGGATGGTTGCATGTGGGGAGGAATGGGACAATGGGTGGTTTTACCATAAACCCTTGTGGGGCCCACACTCGGAATTATTATTCTCACGTTAAAACGACTTTCACTCCTAATTCAATCACCCCTCTTCGTTGTTTTTCGTTGCAAATAAGATAAAGTGGTAATTAATTTTTATTTTATTTATTATACATCAAATAAAATTTACAGTAAATAATAATAAAAATGTAAAGACAAGACAATTGCTACAATTAAATAATAATGTTACAATATTGTTTGGGATTTAACAAACCGATACATTGATCAATTATATCGGTTGATCTGATTAAAATTAGGTAATAAGTAAATAATTGGTAAATATATAAATATAATGACTTAAAAACGAAATCAAATATATAAACATAATCAGTAAAATTTAGGACACTAGTGTCCAGTTTGCTAATCCCTTGTGATCTCTTATCAAATAAAAAGTTATTGTCTCAATAAAAAGTAAGTTGTTTTTTTTTTTGGAAAGGGTATCTTGAGCCTTTGGCCCAGACTAATCTCTTGGTAAAGAAACCGACTGTGAAAGCATGTAGCCCTGAGGTTAAATCCAGTGGCCACAAAGTTGCGAATGCAAAAAAAAAAGTAAGTTGTTTACCAAGATAAAATAATTTTCTCGTCACTAACCGAACATCTTACTCTGAACAGAGTTATAATATATGCTTACTACGGTCAGTGATTCATTTTTCATATGACTATAAGTGTACTCGCGCAATGCAGCGAGATACATCACGATTTTAATGTTTCATTTTATTTTATTTTTTTTGTCGATTTACGGTATGATTTTGGATGGTTTTGAGAAAGTGATAATATTTTTTTTATAAATTTGTTTAATTTAGGCTTAAAATATAATGTTTTTTATATAAAAAAATTAAGTATTTTGTTAGAATTCAATGATTATCTTAATTATATTTTAATGACATCTAGAAAAAATAACCAATTACATATTTAATAATATAATTAAAACAAATTTATAGTAAGATAATATATTAATTAATAGTGATACATGGAAAAGTCTGCATAATTTCTTTCATCTCTGACGGAACTCGGTTTTACAAATCCCTTTTCCAAAAGATCTTGCAATTGGCTCATCATTTCTTTCATCTCTGACGGGGCCAAACGATATGGAGCTCGGGCTATCGGAACCGCTCCCGGTGTCAGATCAATCTTAAACTCCACTTGACGATCGGGAGGTAAACCAGGCAAGTCGTCCGGAAATACATCGGAAAACTCCCTTACCACTTCGACATCTTCTAGCGTCTTCTTCTCCAGTTTGGCATCTATTACATATGCCAAAAAGGATGAGCATCCTTTCACCAAACATTTCCGTGCCTTTACCATACTGATGATTGCGACTTCACCCTTTCGTCTTTCACCATACACGGTCACCGCACGACCATCCGAATCTGGAATTCGGATCAACTTCTTTGCACAAAGAATTTCAGCATGATTAGTCGACAACCAATCTATACCGACTACAACATCGAATCCCCCGATGACCATAGGCATAAGATCGATCGAAAATTCTCTGCCTTCGATTTCAAGCTTGCAATTCCTTAGAATATTCCGAACCACTACTTGATCACCATCAGCTAGCTCTACCACTAACGCATCTTCTAAGCTAGTAGTGGGCATGGATAGTTTTGGGCAAAACAAGCTTGACACAAACGAGAAACTAGCTCCCAAATCAAATAGTACACGCGTAGGCACGGAGTTTAGGAGAAACGTACCCGACACTACATCCGTTGACGCTTTCGTCTCTTCAGTGGTCATCTGAAAAGCTCTCCCTGTTGCCTTGGGAGTGTCCACTTTCTTGCCTCCACTATAGTTCACTATTGCCCTCGGACATTCACTTCTAACATGGCCCGGCTCTTTACACCCGAAACAGATACGCTCTTTAATCGGACAGTCATTGTAACGGTGGCCGGGCTTACCACATTTGTAGCACGGTTCTGACTTCGAGTTGCAAGGACCGGTGTGTTTACTTCGGCATCTTGAACACCACGGGGAATCCCGTCTCGGACCACCTCTCCGTTGATTGTTGTTGAAGTGGCTCGGACTCTTCGAAAACGTGGGGCCTCCTTCCCATTTCCTCTTCTCAATTGCTTCACTTCTCTCCGCCTTACCCAAACCGTAGGAATCCTCCACAAGTTGTGCCTCCTCAATAGCCTCTCGAAGGGTAGAGGCCTTGGACACTCGAACCATATTCATCATTTCTGTAGGCAAACCCTTGATGTACGCCTTGATTTTCTCTCTTTCAGTGGGGACCAGATGTCCCACCAAACCTAGCTTGTCCATAAACAGCTTGTTGTAATCCTTCACCAATAAATTCCCCTTTTTCAAACTTCGGAACTCATCGATGATCCGGTCCATAGCTCATTCGTTGCAAAATTCTTCCATAATCTTCTTCTTGAAGGTCTCCCAGCTTAGTTGAGCCAATACAGTGGCTTCAATAGAAGCGGAATATACATTCCACCATATGAGGGCCGCCCCTCTAAGCATTTGAGATCCAAATACGGCTTTTTGGTTCTCCCCACACCCGCTCGATCGGAAGGCTTGCTCCAATTCCCTAATCCAGTTCATGCATTCTACTGGGTCGTCGGTGCCTTTGAACTCTGGCGGTCGACATCCGAGAAATGCCTTGAATGTACAAGACTTTGCCTCAGGTCTTGTGGTCGGGATTGCCGTCTCATTGGTAGGGATACGGGGTCCCGAACCTCCAGATCCTGCCACAATCACATTCTCTTCCACCGTCTCCGGCCTATGGTGGTTAGCATCTCTGTCATACAATAGTTTCAGGAAGGTCTCTTGCTGCTGAGTCATAGATGCATTCATTGCTTGCATCATCCGCTCCATCATTCTAGTTTCCGGAGTTACCTCTTCCATGATTGGATGAGTTGCAGCTATGTTGCGTCGAGGTACATGCTCCGGTCCTCCACCCAACGCATCTATAAACGGTGGGGGCAAATCGTTATTCGTTACCCTCGGTTGATCGGCCGTAGACGCGGCCGTATCCTGTCCCTCCGGTCGATTACGCGTATTAACCATAGTCTGCCACACACGCGAGAATATAGATAAGATAAGACTACACGGTTATACGCAAGAAAATGTACCACTACATTCATCAATTATCATAACAACGGAAAACAAACATAATCACGTAAAACATCTTCATAATAACGTTAGCTAGGCGAAATTATGAACATGCAATACATAAAATTTTTCATTCCCATTACCATAACTCTTAACTTGTGTAGCTTCCATCGACTCTAGAACTATCTTAATAGTTCTACCCCATCTCACAAGATCATTGCCTAATTTCACAGCTTAAGTCTAGGTACCCTACACTCATACCTAGTTCGCTTAAACTAAAACTTTGATACCAACTTGTAACACTCTAAAAATTAGCGGAATAGAATTCGAAATTTCTGTAATATGACGACTATAAATAGATAGAAACCTGGATATAAAACCTACTATAAACAATCCCAAATTATCATCCCAATAGAACGGGGAATCAAAGTTATAGACATTACAATCAAACAGGTGAAGAATACACTAACAACCTAGTACTCTAACTTAAATAAGAAAGATTAGTATCGGGTGTTGCTATTCTTCCAAAAGGTATGTTCACTATTCAAAAACGCCGGTCTACACATCTCCCAAAAAGACCGCTCTTGACCCCAAAGCTATCCGCTCAGTCCCGACGAACCCCACCGGAAACCTGACCTGTTATACATGTCATTTTAAGAAAAAGTGTTAGGCTAAAGCCTAGTGAGAACAAGCATTTGCAGTTTATGAATTGAATATATAAATAAGTAAAAAGGTTTCTTTCTATACAACAACAATTGTGGTAATAGTAACAATGATGCTCTTTGAAATATAACAATTACCTCTTGGGTTAACGGTGGAGACCCGCCTACTAACTCGAATGACGGAACACAAAAGTAAGTCATTCGACGGGTTAGTAAAGCCAATAAACACATAAAGTACACGCAAGGGATGTCAGGCTCAGTGGCTTTAAACGTACACCCACGGAAACTCGAGTTCAACCCCATCGGGTTCCTATGTCGAGCTCCTCATCCAATATCGTAATACTTAAGCACGAAGGACTTATACTGCACCCGGTACCTAACGTGTAGCACGAAGGACTTATACCGCACCCGGTACCTAACGTGCCTCGACGTGGAAAACTAGTCGTCCCAACGCCGGAACAATAATAACCAAATACGGGGTCATGACTCCCAAATGCATCACTTAAATCAAATAATGCTCACATTGTCCAACGAATACTTCAACAAGTGTTAATATGCATAAAGAACATAAATAACTATTTTTCCCAAATATAGCTCCCATTCTCTACTAAATGATCATTGGTTGAAAACATAAGCATCTATTACAAATGCTACTTTTAAAACATTATAAATTCTCAAATACAAACTTATCAGTAGTTAACCACAATAGTACCCTTATGAAATCCATGAGTGATACATACTCAAAGCCATCCTTTCAAAATACATTTTCCCAAGCAAGGTAGATCACTAGTAGCATCAACAAGTTCATAAAACCATATTTCACGAAAATTACTATAAACCCTAAAATCTCCAAAAATTGGTTTTGGTACAAGACCTATAATTTAATTATAAATAAAAGGAGATACTTAGGCATTTAAAACTCACATTTGACATGTATAAGGTTTAGTAAAAGTGGATGAACTCACCTTAGTAGTTTTCTTAAGAGAAAACCAAGCCCTAGAATGAAGGAGATGAAAAACCACTTGAGAGCTCACCAACAACACTTCCTAAATGTGTTAAGGACCACCATTAATGACTATGTATCACCATAAATGAAGAAAGAAGTCTAGGAGGAGAATACATACCAAACCCAGCTGAGAAATCGCCTTTCAAAACCCTAGAATCAGATAAAAATGACTGAAATCGCGACCTACCTAATTTATACCCCGAAGGGGTCGGCGAGAGTGACATAGCGATCAGTGACATTTGTCACTATCGCCGGGCATAATCGCCCAAAGCGTACCGCGGCTCATCGAGTCCCCCGCGAGAGTGACTTGGCGAGAGTGACAATTGTCACAATCGCCGGACACTTTCGCCCAAAATGTACCGAGGCCAAACCATCTTCGGCGATTGTGCCCTCGCGAGAGTGAAATCCTGTCACTATCGCAGGCACTATCGCGAGTAGCCCAATTTTCCCAAACTTCGACATTTCAACTCCCACGAAGATTAAATCCGGAAGGCTCGATAATAACTAATAAACCCATATAATTAGAAGATTCCAAAATGAGAAAGAATACATAAGTTCCCAGAATTTGGGGTGTTACAAACGATCTCACATGAATCTCCACGTTGCATAATTATACGATTCCTCTAGTGTTATAGAAGAAAACTTTGTTGAATATCTGAATAGATAAGAGATCTCCAAGAAAATGAAGATTTACCCTAGCAACACCCTCTATTTATTATGACATATCCACATGAAGCTTTCTTTTAGAATACTTGTTTTTCTATCATTCCAGAGAGAACAAGAACGCATTTGTCGAAATTCAAGAAAAATAATGTGTATAACATTTGGTAAACATAAGGATATAATTGTCGTTTTTATTCAATCAACGCTTTAGTACATAACATTACGTAAAAAGTAATTTTCAATAAGCACCTACCTAAGTCAAACATCTTATCCTAGTTAGTACTTAATCAAAAAATTTAGTAAACAACTCCTAAAAAACTATTTGTCAATTGATACATATTTTGTTAACTAATTTACTAGTACAATTACAATGCATCAAGATGTAACATTTAGCAATAAGAAAAAATTGGTTTATTTATAATAAAAGAGATCCAAAATTTATGAAATATTCTACGGTATCAATAGAACCTGACTCTTATCCCAATTTGATCGTGTTTGTTAGTTAGCTTATGAAGTTCAAGTTTTTAAAAAAATATAAGTATGCTATAATGAATTATAAGCTTACATTTTATAAAATTGTATACATTAATAAACAACAACTGGTTCATAATAAATTATATAGTGAATTATGGATTTGGTCCCTGTTGTAGTCAAAAATTATGGCTAGCGTCCATAAACTCGAAAAATTATGGATTTGGTCTTGGTGGTTATCATTTTATTATGACTAAGGTCCCTTTTTCATAATTGTGTTAACTTGGGGATATTTGAGTCTTTTTACCATTTTCTCTACATTTTTTTTATCATAATCAAAAAATTGTATTGAATCCTCATCTTCATGAAGAAGGATGAAGAACATACCTGAACAATTATACAATTTAATCAAACTCAAAATCAAAACATGAATTAAACTCAAAATCATGAACATAAATCAAACTCAAACAAAACCTAAATTGCAAACATAAACCAACCTATACACATACACACATGTTTATATATACACTAGTTGTGTACCCGCCGCAATGCGGCTGCATGTAAAGAATAGGGGCGTCAATTCTGGATTGTGGCAGAATGTGAAGATTGAAGAATAGGGGTGACAATTCTATACCAAGACAAACAACCAATTTTCGTACCAACCATACCAATTTAGTTGGTACCAATCTAATTGGTTGGTACATGATATTAGAAGTGGTGTACCACAGTAATACTGTACCTTACCAACTTACCTGGTCAGCGCTTACCGGACATTTACCTTATTGGATGAACATGACAAAATCCGAGAATCTTCCCATATAAGAGCGTGATAAGGATGGAGAGTTTTACCCGTTAAGTGGGGTGACGACTCTTACCTAGTAAGGGTTTACCAAGGAAATTGTTGCATACAATACCGTTTTGATATACTACAATCTTACCCGGTAAGATAAGTTACAGTATTGATTCTTACCAATAAATGTTTACCGGGTATATAAACCTCCTAAAACCTAGGAGTATGTTGAAAAACCTCTTCAAAACCTCCAAAAGCCACGTTGTGATTGCTTTAAAGATTTGCTTCCAGAACATAGAGATTATGGACTCATTGATACCGAGAAATAAGAAGCAAATGAACAACATTCAACTACAATTTCTTTAATGTGGCTAAGTAGAACTTGACACGAATAAATAAAAAATAAGGTTTTTTAAGGGTGTTATAGATTATACCTAGACTAATCCCTTGGCAAATTATGACTGTAAGACGTCAGCATGAATGAACATTGCAAGAAACTATTCCCCAACAATTATACAACAATACACTGAATTGGGTCTCATAAGTTCTTCAAGATCTTCCAATCAGGTACTCCATTGCCAACAAGAATAGATGTCGCTTCCTGCAACACATTCATTTTTAAAAATAATGTAAATCCTAGGACCAGTCAATCTTGAAACTTCAAGTGTAAATGAACATTAACGAATGTGAATGAATGAAACATTAACGAACATAAACAAACAAAAATAAACGAACATTAACAAACATAAATAAATAAACGTTAATGAACATAATTTATTTTGGGAAAAACAAAAATGGAAACGTGGAAAATTATTTTGGGATGAAGTATATTGATCTTACAACAATACTAATGTTGTTTCACTTCTCTACAGGATGAAACTTCAAAATCCACCTGTTGATGTTATTGAAACTTCAACTACACATGTTTCTTCCCTATCCATTTATTAAATATAAATGGAACCTCCCTTCTCTCCTTAATAAATCTTTCAAAAAAGTGATCCACTAACCGCCCAAAACCAAAGAACTGTCATGATAATGTAACTCACAAAAATGAAGATATGTTGCAGACCTACATTGAACTTTAGACATCATTGATAACAAAGTGACAAGTCGATGTTACAGATAAATAAACTAATACCCATACCAAATTAAACGCCGAAAGTATGAAACACCAAATCTTAAATTTCTGAGAACAACAAGGTACGAAACACCAAATCTTAAATGAAACATTTATACATCGTCTACTGATCTTTTTGAAGAAAATCAGTTTATAAAGATGGAGAAGAACAACAAGGTAAAGAAACTTCCAAAAGCCACTGGCCACTGGTTTTCTATTAGTATCAGCTCTCATATTTGTCAAAAAATATTCTATTTTTTTCAAGATTCATACATCAGATCATAATAGAAGCTCACCAAGAACGTTACAAATTTGGTATTTTTCTTTCCTTTTTCTAATTGTTAGTTGCCTCTGAACATAGTTAGTTGTGTAAATCTATTTGATGCTCATCTTGAGTCTTCTTTGATTGTCCAAATTACTAAGTACAACCATTTCATAGGTATTTTTATGTAACTTTATAAACCTACTAATTACAAGTCATATGACAGTTATTTGAGAATCGCCTTTTATGTTGGGATAATTTAGAGAATAGTAATTTGAGAATGGTCTTCACTACTGTTACTGCTCCAGCTTTCATAACATGTCATGCAGTCATTTCCATAATGCAAAATAATTATATCTTGGTGACTCTTTTTACAAGTTCTCTGCCAGCATCTATCATTACGCTCTACAGACAACAAATACCAGAAGGCCCTAACTATCTGGAAAAATAATGTCATAGTAAATCAACAAAACATTTACCCCAAACAAGTTGTATAAAGGAAACAATGATCAGAATACGTGGAAGAAAGTTCCAACATCTCATCTTTCTCCAAATGGCTTAACACAAATTTATTTAAGGTTGTGTTATAAGTTGAGTAACTTGAGTTCAGGATATTAACATATTCGCACACAAAAAGTTAACATTTTGGATATAGCACTCATGAGGAAGGTTTCCAACTAAAATGCATTTAACTTAACACCAGTATCATTATGCACATAACATATTTTAGATATAGTGGATTACCTGACTATTTATGTTGCTTCTTTGAATATAAACTCTGATTATTTACACATTAGCTTTCATCAATCATCTCATAAACTTTATTTTAGATATAGTAGAGTACCGAAGATCAGACAAGCATCAGGTTCAAACATCTCATAAAGTTTTAGTTCATTGCAAGAAACAAATAAAGCTCCTCACACAAGCATCAGGTTCAAACAGAAAGTGAAAGCATGTTATTAAAGTATCCTGATAACAAAAAGTGAAAGGAACAAAATCCCCAAAACTTACTTTGTGATTGAAAAACTTACTGGAACCTTCTTCTTGTGGAATATCCTGTAA
This sequence comes from Arctium minus, assembly GCA_954870635.1. NCBI lineage: Eukaryota > Viridiplantae > Streptophyta > Magnoliopsida > Asterales > Asteraceae > Arctium > Arctium minus. Next base: position 15,254,802 of record OX941082.1, read on the forward strand.
ATCAGGCACAACAATGAGCTACTCAATCTCCTGACATATCTTTATACCCTTTCCTTTGCATTTAATGAATGAGTTATTAATCAAAATATCTTTATACCCTCTCCTCACATATCTTTATACTCAATCTCCTCGACATATCTTTTACAATCTCCTAACGATGAAGAAATCGAAATTGTTACCTGGAGTAGAATAATCAAAGCAAAATCAAAACCAAATATGTGAGCCCAAATTGTGAACCCAAATAAAAAACAAGTCAAAATCAAGAGTTAGGGTTTTTACCTATGATAATTTGATTTCAAAACTCTTGGAACAACTTGTGCACCAAAATTGATTTATACATTTATACAAGATGGCACAAAGAAAACCATAACCAAGAGCCAGCAAAAACAGAAATGGTGAATCTCATGTCCAGGTAGTTTCTTATCACAATCTTTAAAAGCATATATCATGTCCTACGTGGTTCAATTGCAAAAAAAAAAATCAAAATAACACTTCAAATCCTACGAAAAACACACAACATAGAAGGGAAATTGATGAAACACTAGAGCTGAGAGTGAATTTGAAACAAAGGAGTACTTGGGTCATGAAGCAGCGAAGAGACAGAGGAAAGCGTACTCTCAGCATGAAACCCTCTCGCTTGGATTGTTTACTCGCTTCGGTGGTCTCTGTCTTTATCCATCTTACATTGTTTATATGCAAGTGAGCGTACTCTCGGTATGGCTGGACGTGAAGAGGTAGAAGGGGAGGTCAGACATGTAGTAGATATAAGGAAGCCATACCTTTCTGGTTCTCCATTTCAGGAAGAAAGGTTGGAGGTATGGGCTGAGCTTGTCCTATCATTATTGACCGTTTTAATTTGTTTTTGCATCAAAGACTTGTATCTTATGTTTCACAACTTGTAATTAAGAGTTTTTTGAATTTCATGCTTAAATTGGTAGTATTTTGTGTTTCAAGACTTATTTTTAAGACATTTACTCTAAATGTATATTAAGATAATATAGATATATATAAGGGGTCATTCAAGGGAGAACTCGGTTGTTTGTGATAATTGTGAGATCCAATGTGAGCCAGATATTAAGGAATAAATTAGAAAATTATTAATTTTGGTAATTTTATTTGAAATTTAAATTTTAGGGCATTTTAGGTATTTTAAAAATATTATCTCTCATTTCTCTCATCTCTCCGACCTCCCTCCGGGCTCCTGTGATACCTAGACCTGGCAAACGTGTTGTGTCGTGTCGGGTTCAAAGTTAAACAGGTTGAGAGTGTCTAACCCTAACCCGACCCGTTTAATAAACGAGTTAGAAAATATCAACCCTAACCCGACCCGCCTAACGCGTTTAACATTTATAAAACTGAAAATAAAAAATCCAAAATTCACAAAAAAGTACAAAATCCAAAATTCAAATGAAAGCATTAGAAATCCAAATTTTATAGTTCAAACTTATAAGTTATAACAAAATCTAAAACATTAAAAATCCAAAACATTAAAAAGAAAACTTATAATATATACATATATATATAAACGGGTTATTCGGGTCATTTTCGAGTTGAAATTTTTGACCCTGACCTTACCCGTTTAATTTTCGTGTCGTGTCGTGTCAACCCGTTTACTTAAACGGGTTGAAATGTATTACCCAAACCCGTTTATTTCGTGTCGAGTTCGTGTTGGGTTAGCGTGTCATGTCAAATTTTGCCAGGTCTAGTGATACCGATCCATTCTTATTCTACTCTTGTTGTATTAACCTTCTTGTGGTACCAAGATGCACTGTGTTTAGTGGTGCTCACGGGTTGGATTGGCCGGGTTGAAGGCACTTGAACAACTCAACCCAATGTTTATGGTTTGAAAAATCTCAACCCAACCAAACCCAATCAAAAGTGCAACCCAACCCAACCCAACCCAAATCGTGCGGGTTGGATTGGGTTGGTCGGATTGAAACTTTAATACACCACTTTACAATCTAACGAAGTGATTCCATTTAAAAAAACTAAAATCAAAATTGAAATATAAAAATAAGGCTAATAAGAGAAAAGAAGAGTAGAAGAAGAGTATCTCTTGCCTCTTGATTATATCGATGTAGAAGATTTTTGAAGATTTGAAGGTTAGAATCGTAGGATTTTAATCGGCATGGTCTCGTAGACAGATGTAGACTACGTCTAAGATAGAAAGACTTGAGAATTGGTAGAAAAAAGAGTCGTTAAAAATCTAAAACTATATAAAAAAACAAAAAAAAGTACAAGTTTTGGTCGGGTTAGACGGGGTACTTTAGGCCCAACCTGTTTCCAACCCGATGGATGCGGTTTGGGGGAAATTTGTATCGATTATGTATTGGGTTACCTCGGTTTGAGTGTTTTTGCGTTTTTTCGAGTTGGGTTGGCTGAGTTGGTCTGAAATTTGAGCACCCCTAACTGTGTTACCTTGTAATACTGTAACATCCTAAAAATAGGGATAACAAAATTCCGACAAACGGACATAAGGTATACTAAAATTGCCATAGCAAGAGCCTCCCAAAAAGGGGAAATATACAAATAACCTGTTTAATCACAATTCTGTAATTTAACGGATAAATAAACAACAACCAACTAATCTAATTTCTACATTTAGAAAAGAGATTACAAAAGGGGTGTCATCTATAAACCCAAATCTTCCAACAATAGTTCAAGTGCCAAAATCCCCAAGCTCTTGCTCAAAGCATCTAAACTTGCCTAGGAGCTGCGCCGCTAACACATGAGATACACATCGACACCAAACAAGTGTTAGGCCAAAAATCCTAGTGAGTTGAACAGTTACAATTCTTATCAGTAGTTAACCAATGTTCAATATATGTGGAGTCATTAGGGGAGACCCAAAGCACCAATCAAGTCCCACCTAAGAGTCGATATACCTTGATGCCCTTAACAAGGAACACCCCAAAAGCCCGACACACCCGAAGACTATCGCTAAGAAAATTCCCCGAATGGCAGAGGTCTAGGCACATACCATCACAGTGGCGCCCAAGACTACATCCTCCTAGTGTACTGACTTGGTTCGTCCACATAACACATATGGGAGGTCCTTTAGGTGTATTTCAACCCAACATAATTCAATACCCACTACGGGTACTATATTACCATCCTATCCTCGTGAAGTCTAACCATGACCCATATGACAATTATATTCATCATGTATATAAATATGTCACCAAAGTGGTATTCCAACTAGAACCATCATAATACCCATACATGTATACATTTAACATATCAAGGTACCCACATTATGTATCCATGAAGAAAAGCCCCGAATAAGGGTACATATAACATACTTTATGGCATATCATCAATATCCATATCTCCAACTATTTCTACAAAGAAAACCCAAGTACTTGAACACATAGAGATAAGATAATAACAAATAAGAGTATATGATGTGTATCTAGTTTTGACAAATGTTAGTAAACTCACAATCTAGGTTTTGTACCAAAACCTAGAAAAGATGAAAATCCTAGATGATGAAGATGAGACTTGATGTAGGAGAGGAATGACTTTGATGAGGATCTTCAATAAATGCACTTGGATGAGACTTGATGACCCAAGAATCACCCCAACAACCCCAAACCCTAGCAATAAGTGTGTGTATGCTTTGAATACCCAGAAATCGCCTAAGATGAGAGTTCTCACGTTTTTGATGATAAATGCTTGAAATGAGGGGTTGAATTCAATTAAAAACAGCAAACTGGACCACGCGGGCGACTATGCCCCGCGACATTGCCACTGGCATAGTCGCCAGGGCATTGTCGCCGAACCACCAAATCCCTCGGTACATGCCCCGCGACAATGACACGGTGATAGTGACCAGGTCATAATCGCGTGTCATAGTCGCCGAACACACCCCACCCGCGGTACACCGCCCGCGACCTTAACACGACGATAGTGACAATGTCACAGTCGCCGGTCATAGTCGTACCAGACTCCAAACAACCCGAAATTTGACCAATTACGATAACGAACGCGAGGTTGGAACGATTAAAGAATGGTAATTCAATTATATGATAATTCAACATAATAAAGATCATAAAATGCACATAAAGACACATATTCTCACATAAGCGTAATTAATGCATTAAGGGAGACAAAATACTTACCTTGCGAATTTTCGGGTGTTACAAATACCCACTGTGATACCCGTAATACTTTTATATAATACACCCAAACCCTAAAAATCAAAATAAAACCCACAATGACACCGATTGTAATAAACCCAAACCCTATAATCAAAATCAAACCCACAATGATACATAATGTGATACCCATTGTGATACCCGTGATACCACCCAAACCCTAAAAATCAAAATCAAACCCACAATGATACCGATTGTGATACACCTAAACCCAAAAATCAAAATCAAACCCACAATGATACACACTGTGATACCCATGATACTTTGATCGGATACACCCAAACCTTAAAAATCAAAAATCGAACCTGATGAATGCACCTTCGCCTCTAGTTCACCACTCTCTAGATCAACTTCTTCCTACATGTAAATGTCGTGGCACTGGTTATACGAGAAGATTCCCAACAACCCCACATAGGCGTTGAAAAATGCCGACGAAGTAGGGGATTGTCAAAAGATTTGACCTCTGTGTTTTGGAGTTTTTGATCATATGAGAAAACTACTTTTCATTGATGTTACTGGTCCAAATAAAGCACCTGTGCAATGCGAGGAATTATGGTGGAGATGTCGTTGGTGGTGAGGGTGAGAGCAGTGGTGGTCGTGGTGGTGGTCGGTGGTGAGGTTGGGAGTGGTAGAGATGCCATCGGTTTATCAAGAGAAATGAAGGAGAAAATTTATGAAATATGTTTATGGTAGAGAGATAAAGATATATATGAGAGAAAAAAGAATATATTTTAGGAATTCTTAATTTAATTAGATTTAAAAACAAGTTTACCAAAATACCTTTTTCTATTTATTTAAAATTTGTATTAATTATTATAAATGTGTGACTCACAATTATCACAAATTGTCTTGTTCTGATTTGATTAGGCAACTATATATATATACACACACACACGAGAGGGAGGGATAGTGTTGGGTCTGAAATATTCATCATGATTACTACTTCTAGTTCAACATGGTTACTACTTCTGTGGTTAATGTTGCCAGTTGTAGTTAATGTTGCTGGAACAAAGTTAATGCTTCTAGAAGAAAACAGTTAATACTTCTAGTTAATGCTGCTAGAAGAAAACAGTTAATACTTCTAGTTAATGCTGCTAGAAGAAAACAGTTAATACTTCTAGTTAGTATTTCTGTTATTAATGCTGCTAGTTGATGGTTAATGTTGCTCAACAAGATTAGTACTGCTAGTTCAAAGTTAGTACTGCTTGAAGAGATTAATGCTGCTGAGCATGGTTAGTACTGCTAGAGTTAATACTGCTCAGAGTATTAATGCTGCTTATGATTAATACTGTTTATAAGATGGAGATCTGTATGGAAAGGATGACAGCTGGATAAACTGAAGATATTCATGGAAGCTTAGAGATAATGATGGAAGATATTCTGAAGATATTGTATAAATTGTAATTATCTTTTATCTTCAGTATATATATTGTATTGTTTAGAATAGTGAGATAACTTTTGAAATATAAATTAATTCTAAGTTCTAGAGAGAGAATCAACCTCAAGGCATAGTTCCTAATTCTAGAGAAGTAGAATTCGTCTTGAAAGAGCTTGTTCTTCAAGATTGAGGTTGAGTGTGTAATCTTGTAATTTTAATACAAGTTTTCAAAGTGTTTTTTTCATATACCTTTTGTTTACTGTTTTAGTGAATATCAAAGTGTTATTCCGCAAACTTCTTTGATATTAGTTTCTGAGAATTTATTCTTGTTGAGAATTCGATCCTGATAAGTGGTATCAGAGCTAGTATTCTCAGAAACCTGCAATCATCATTCTTCCTTGAAATCAGAAATCATCAATGGCTAAAGTTTCAGATTCTTCAAGCACAGAAATACCCACAGAGGTAATGTCTAATTTGAGGAACAGATCAAAGTTTTCCAAACCAATGAACTTCAACATTCTTATGATACAAATTACTGGAAGTGGGAGAAGAATGACCTAGAACTTCAGCTGAAAAAGTCTAAAGAGGAGAATGAGAAGATAAAGAGTGAGTTTGAGAAAGTCAAGCTGGATATTGAGAAATTTTCCAATGCTTCTAAAACAATGGACTCTTTGCTCCAAACTCAAATCCATGACAAACTTAGAAGAGGAATAAGCTATAACACCACACCACCACCATACAACAACAATTACATCCCTCCTATATCAGACTTGCTAGAAACCAAGAATAGGAAGGAATTGTCTGATGAAGCCACTAAGGTAGATCCATTAGACAAAGTGGTGGTTGAAACAGACTCTGAAGAAGAGAACTCTAATGATAAGAGTAAGGAGAACACTGTAGGTGGTGAGATTCCTCTAGAAAATCACATTATCACCAATGAGGGATGTGGAAAGATTTGGGTCAAATCTAAGGACATAGAAAAGACAGAGGGAAAGTCTGGTAAGGTCCACTACAAACAGACAACCGTTGTGAATCATGTCCCTTGCAAACAGTGTACTTGCAATAAATCTGAGCCCCAAAAACATGATAAAAGGAGGGGAAATCAAAGAAACTGGAATAATCAGTGGGCACAAAAACAAGGGGTTGATCTGAGTAAAATCAATAGACCAAAACCTTGTTTTATCTGTGGAAAGCTTAATCATGTTGCCAAATACTGTTATTACAATCCTATCAACCAAAGAGTTAATTTTCAAAGACAACCACAAAACTCTTTTGGTTATAGGAATCAGAGAAGGAATCATATGGCTGAGAAAAGAGCACCTATAAGATCACATGCTCAGAACAAGTTTGCTAAACCAAAGAAAAATACTCCAAATAAGCCAAGGAGTAATTTAAAGACAAAGAAAGCAAACAACTTTGTTCAAGTTTGGGTTCCAATTGCAAAGAAACCTGTTAGTACTGCTATCCCAGATAGTACTGCTAACAAGAATAGTGCTGCTAACTTGATTAGTACTGCTAACCAAGTTAGTACTGCTAACAAGGGTAGTGCTGCTTCTAGTAGTAATGCAGCCAAACCTATAATATTTACAAAGTACTCCAGTCATGAGATTCCTAAACAACTCATTCAGACCAAACTGACAGATTATATTAATGAGAAAGGTCAACCCAAGACCACTTTGGCTTGGGTTCCATCAAAGACTAACTGATTTATCAAGTGTGCAGGGCAATCAAAAGCTCAAGAGGAAGAGCATTTGGAATGAAGATAATGGTTGCTCTTGGCACATAACAAGGAGCATGGACTGCCTTCAAATTCTTTAAAAGATTTGATGGAGGACATGTTACTTCTGATCCAGCAGAAGGTAAGAAAAGTGTTTCAGGTTGCTAATACTGAAAGGTAGTTAGTACTTCTAGTTCAGTGAATACTGTCAGACTGTGTTAATGCTGCTGGTATGTGTTACTACTGCCAATCTGTGTTAATGTTGCTGATAAGTGTTACTACTGCTAATGTAAGTTTTCTATACCTAAAAATTGATCTTCAATGATTTAATGTCAAACCTGGATATCAATCAAAAAGCTTTTATCTGTATCCAAGGTTTGTACAAGAAATACTTAATAATGAATTGACGGACATACCTCACTTTGATGAGGTATATGTACCTAAACCCCCTAAAGGCAAGGTTTTCTCAAACATGAGAAGATCTGCTAGGGACTCGGAATGAGTTGACACCCCATTGTTTTCTACAATGATGGTGATGTCCCACAATCAAGAAGGTAAGACATCAGGGTCAAAGCCCTCATTAGACCAACCCACTGATGACCTATCCACTACAAAGCATAAATCTTCAGATTCCTTTTGTCAAACCAACATTCCCCATTACCATACTATATAAGGAAAAGATACAGAAGGTTCCTTCCCTTCTTGTATCTTCAACCTCAAAACCTACAAGCCCTCTGATGGAGCATTTTTCATCAGAGAATATCCAAAGGGAAACCATAGAGGTGTATCCCAACCTCAAGAAGGTGCTCAATAAGGAGATGCAAGAGCATATGGGTTGTAAGGCTCACACTACTGACTTTGCACAAAGTGCAGGACAGGACAGTGTGAACATTACTAAGACCTTCCCCATGGAAACTTTAGATGAGTAATTATCTAAAGGTCCCAGGTGCCAAGAAACCAAGGGAGTAGAAGGTGCTTCTGCTAGGCAGAAGATCTCTACTAAAAGATCCAAGGATCCTTCAAAGGTGGTAAACACACCTAAAGGAGGTGATGACAGTTTAAATACAAAGAATTGATGGATACACTTGGTACAATTAGTCTGAAAGTTCACAATCAAATTATGGAGATAAAAGAGATGAAAAGGAGCACAGATCATGATTATTTCAAAAAGGGGGAGACTTAAACAACTGAACTTGAGAAGACATGAGAAGGAGAATCAAGTTGATATGAAATCTTATTTTGAGGGGGAGATAAGTGAAGAAGCTGAAACAAAGCAGTAACTACACCAGAAACAGAAAAGAAGATAACAGCAGAAACTGAATCAAGAAGAACTAGAAATTGCAGAAAGTTTTGAAATTATCATAAAGACCCTATGCTGAAGAACTTAACTTCTCAGTTTTGAAAAGTTAAGTTAGGGGGAGATTGTTGGGTCTGAAATATTCATCATGGTTACTACTTCTAGTTCAACATGGTTACTACCTCTGTGGTTAATGTTGCCAGTTGTAGTTAATGCTGCTGGAACAAAGTTAATGCTTCTAGAAGAAAACAGTTAATACTTCTAGTTAATGCTGCTAGAAGAAAACAGTTAATACTTCTAGTTAGTACTTCTGTTATTAATGCTACTAGTTGATGGTTAATGTTGCTCAACAAGATTAGTACTGCTAGTTCAAAGTTAGTACTGCTTGAAGAGATTAATGCTGCTGAGCATGGTTAGTACTGCTAGAGTTAATACTGCTCAGAGTATTAATGCTGCTTATGATTAATACTGTTTATAAGATGGAGATCTGTATGGAAAGGATGACAGCTGGATAAACTGAAGATATTCATGGAAACTTAGAGATAATGATGGAAGATATTCTGAAGATATTGTATAAATTGTAATTATCTTTTATCTTCAGTATATATATTGTATTATTTAGAATAGTGAGATAACTTTTGAAATATAAATTAATTCTAAGTTCTAGAGAGAGAATCAACCTCAAGGCATAGTTCCTAATTCTAGAGAAGTAGAATTCGTCTTGAAAGAGCTTGTTCTTCAAGATTGAGGTTGAGTGTGTAATCTTGTAATTTTAATACAAGTTTTCAAAGTGTTTTTTTCATATACCTTTTGTTTACTGTTTTAGTGAATATCAAAGTGTTATTCCGCAAACTTCTTTGATATTAGTTTCTGAGAATTTATTCTTGTTGAGAATTCGATCCTGACAGATAGGAGAGAGAGAGAGAGGCCTCTTCTTTTTTTTTTTATCATTGCCACTCGACGCCCCATCCTCCTCGTCGACCTTATTACCTCCGCCAATTCACCGACGATTAGCCTAAACCCCTACTGCCTCCTACCTCCTCCCACATTCATCTCATTCGACCACCCTTCCCTATGCCCTTCTTCTTCCCACCGTTGCTGTTGTGGAGAGCACCCCCGCCCCTCATCTCCTTCTTCACCTCCCTCCCTCCCAGATCCAAATGCAAGTGGTTCCTCGATTCATTCCCTCCATTTGCTTTAATTTCCATCTTTCAACTTAGGCTCCACATCCTCTTGCACACGATAAAGACGATAATACCCAAACCAGGGGTCCACCCATAGGCGGATCTACATGAAGCTTTGTGGATGCATGTGCAACCACATGTTTGTTTCCATGGAGGATAATTTTTTTAATATTGATAAAGGTGAAACCGTAGATTTTGTTATGTACAACCATAATTATTGAAAGTTCAAAGATTTGGGTGATATTTTATAAAGAAATACATGAAAAATTATTGAAAGTGGGAATATTTTATTAATATTTCTGGTTAATTTTTGCATATTTTTGTTAATAAAACTATATTTTTAACTAAATTTTATTTTATGATAGTTAATGCAACCACTTTGAAAATTTTCTGGATTCGCCTCTGGGTCCACCTACCTCCCCCTTTCTAGACTCCTCGTCGTGGGTTATCTACACTCCTTGTCATGGGTTCCCTATCTCAGTGCATCTCAAACAACGTCCTTGTTTCTTCTCCATTTATGAGTAGCCACAAGTTATGGGTTTTGTTTTACATTTGTGCATATCATACAAACTTTGATTTAGATTTAGATTTAGGTTTTTGATTTTTATTGTTCTTGTATTACAAACAAATTTATTGCTACATTCTTGAGTAGACCTGACAAAAACTGACACAACACGCTAACCTGACACGATCTCGACACGAAATAAACGAGTTTGGGTAATACAGTTACGACACGAAAATTAAACGGGTAAGGTCAGGGTCAAAAATTTCAACTTATAAATGCCAATTTTACCCTAAAAATCTACGGTAATTAAGTGCTTAAAGTACCCCTATTACATTGCATTTTAGTTTTATTATTTGTAAATAAATTAAAAGAGAAAAGAGGAAAAAAAAAGATTATTTAAGTTGTGTGTGTTTTATAATTAAAGAAAAAAAAAGAATATATTTATTTTGGTTCCTTGTGTTTTACGTGGTGCAGTAGCAAGCCAAAAAAAAATATATTTAAGTTAGTTTTGGTCTTTGTGTTGTACGTGAAGCCCAACAAAGAACAAAAGAAGAAAAGTTGACCAACAGCAGCCCAAGTTTGCAAACAGGCCCAACGTAGAAAAAGAAAAGAAGCAGTGGTTCGTCTGATTCGATTAATCTGTCGACAGCCGAGTTTTCTGTCGGCCAAGTCCGGCGCGCCTCTTCCAGCGGGTATACCCGCGCCCACAACCGCGCCAGGCGCTGTTTGCTCGACACTCCAGTGCTCCGAGCGGGTTTTCGCGCGACTACAACCGCGCCATCACTCGCGCCGACCATTTTTAGGGACCAATTTGTGATTTTCGTTTTTTAAGCGATTTCTTCCAATTTCTTGGTATAAATCAAAAGGGGTAACCGTCGATTGAGGGAGAGAACATTTTGAGAAGTCGATTTTGAAGAGTAAGGGAGCAACAAGAGGTGATTTTTGGGGAGATTCCATCATTGCAAGTTCAACGATTTCGTAAATTAGGTTAACTTTTCTTCCCAATTTCTTAGTTTTTGTTTCAAATTAGCCATGTGTGGCTAATTTCCTTAAGAATTCAACTTTGGGTTACTTGCATTTGTGATTTCTATTTCATGTAGTTGTTTGAGATGATGTAATTCAATCTTACTTTGATTATTCATCCGATTTCTAAGTTTAAGGTTTATAAAATTAGTTTTTATACTTTCTGATCAATTGTGTAGGATCTGATTATGGTCAAATTGGCTTTCTAAACCCGTAATTGTTTAGCAAACGATTGTTGGTGACAAACAACAAAGTGGGTTTTGTCAAAGATTTCTATTTTCTTTGTTGTGAAATTGGATGAGACGGAAAAATTGAATTAACCGAGCTTATGTGTTAATTTATCCGGATTCGGGTTCCATCAAAACTTTCATGCTAGTATCGATTAAGTCTTCAAGAGCTTGTTTGAGGCTAATTGTATATTAAGGTTTGTTAGGAGAGCTTATTCCTCTCAAATGCTATGTATGTTAGAAGTTGTTGTTAAAACTTTTTAACAATTAAAACCGAGTTAATCAAAGTAGGCGTGATAGTCATTTACATTCGTCTATAATAACATCTCATGAATAGAATTGCATTTGTTATCCAAAGTTGAATTTAGCTCCATTTCGATTGTTAAGTCTGTTTTTAAAATTTTTATGTTAAATTATTGCACAAATCCAACCACCCCCTTTTTTTTGTACTTATTTTTAATTATCCGTACTCGTGCTTGATTTTTTGGGATATAATAAGTTAAAACCGAGTCTCTGTGGATTCGACCCGACTTACCGCTGTTACAATTTTGGTTGTAATTGGTTGATAGTTGGAATTATTATTTGGTGGACTCGACATCCGTCATCAACTCGAAAATTACCCGAATAACCCGTTTATATATATATATATATTATAAGTTTTGTTTTTAATGTTTTATATTTGGTTAAAATTTATAAGTTTGAATTATAAAATTTGAATGTCTAATGCTTTTATTTGAATTTTGGATTTGCACTTTTTTGTGAATTTTCAATTTTTAGTTTTATAAATGTTAAACGGGTTAGGCAGGTCGGGTTAGGGTTGGGATTTTCTGACCCGCTTATTAAACGGGTCGGGTTAGGGTTAGACACTATCAACCCGTTTAACTTTGAACCCGACACGACATGACACGTTTGACAGGTCTATTCTTGAGATTATTAGATTGATGTTGATGTTCTTGTTGATATTAGCTTAGGGTTTCCTCATGGTTTTGCTTTATGATCTGATTTAGGATTTCATCTAGATTTTTTGATTTTTGGTTTAATTTAGGTTTTTGAGTTGTGGTTTGATGTTGGTTTTGACTTTTTTTTTTTTTTATTTTGGTTTTAATTTAGAGCTTGGTTCATGTTTTTTTATCTAGGGTTTATAGACCAAACTTTTTCTAGAAAAGAGTTCTGTATTGTTGTGATGTTCATTATTGTTTATGTGTTGGAGATGATCATTTAGGCTATGTTTGGCAAAAAAAAGCTAGCTTCAGCTAACTTATAAGCTATCTTATAAGCTAGTGTACATGTTTGGATGACCATAAGCTAGCTTATTGAAACGCTACTCAAAGTAGCGTTTTAAAAAGCTAGCTTATCAGCTACAAGTTAGCTTATAAGCTAGTTTGCCAAACAAAGCCTTAATCAAAAAATATTAAAATAAAAAACCCCATTAGAATGAAAGAAAAAAAAATGACCGAAATGCACTTGAGTTAACCGAGGTTTGTTGACAATCATTTTGACTTGGAGACTATAGTCATAATAAAATGACAATCGGTAGGACCAAATCCATAACTATTCGAGTTTGGGGAGGTTAACTATAATTTTTGACACGCCACAATAATGTAGCATGTGGTCTTTAATTTGTTTTGGATTTCATTCTAGAATTTGTTTATTTCAAGATAGCTCATAAGGTTTGCATTTTATAATTTTTTGGCCCCTACTAGTAAAGAAAGTTAACTCTCATCCGTTAAATAAGGGACCTTTTTTGCTTCTTAATCTTTTACTAGAAGTGTACTTGCACAATACAGCGGAGATACATCACGATTTTAATGTTTTATTTTATTTTTTTGTCAATTTACAGTACGATTTTGGATGATTTTGAGAAAGTGATAATTATTTTTTATAAATTTGTTTAATTTAGGCTTAATAATATAATGTTTTTTATATAAAAAATTAAGTATTTGTTAGAATTCAATGATTATCTTATATATTTTAATGACATTTAGAAAAATAACAATTACATATTTATTAATATAATTAAAACAAAATTATAGTAATATAATATATTAATTAATAGTGATACATGGAAATGTCTGCATACAAGGAAGACCCTGTACATACCAAATTGGTGGGTGTTAGAAGTCTGCAGTAGTAATATGTATCTTGTGTTTTGATACTTGTAAATTAAGAAAATTTTAAAATCTTGCATAAAATGATAGTACCATGTGCCTAATAATTTGTATTTAAGAGTTTTTTTATCCGTGCTTTATAATACTAGAAGCGTACTCGCGCAATGCAGCGAGATACATCACGATTTTAATGTTTCATTTTATTTTTTTTGTTGATTTATAGTACAATTTTAGATGATTTTGAGAAAGTGATAATGTTTTTTTTTATAAATTTGTTTAATTTAGGCTTAATAATATAATGTTTTTTATATAAAAAAATTAAATATTTTGTTAGAATTCAATATTATCTTATTTATTTTAATGACATCTAGAAAAAATAACCAATTACATATTTAATAACAATACAATTTAAACAAAATTATAGTAATATAATATATTAATTAATAGTGATACATGGAAAGGTCTGCATAAAAGAAAGATCCTGCACATACCAAATTGGTGGGTGTTAGAAATCTGCAGTAAGAATATGTATCTTGTGCTTTGATACTTGTAAATTAAGAGATTTTTAAAATCTTGCATAAAATGATGGTACCTTGTGCCTAATAATTTGTATTTAAGAGTTTTTTATCCGTTCTTTATAATATAGTATAGATTAGAAATCTGCAGTAGTAACATGTATCTTGTGCTTTGATACTTGTAAATTAAGAGATTTTTAAAATCTTGCATAAAATGATAGTATCTTGTGTCTAATAATTTATATTTAAGAGTTTTTTATCCGTTCTTTGTAATATAGTATAGATATAGATATTGGAATAAACAAATTATAGGGACCAAATCCAAAGCAAATTTTAAAACACAGGGACCAAATCCGTAATCTGGCCATTTTGTTTCATCACCGATTCACCGTGTCTCTTGTTGTGGGCATTTTGACTTTCGGTTTGTTTTTCTAGTGTTGCACCATGGTTTAGACTTCAGTTCGTCGTACCCATCGCCCACCGTGGCTGTTTATCGACACACCTACCATTCGCCGGCCTTCCAATCGATCGGATTTCTCGGTAATCACCTTCACTTCTTCTTGTAAATGTACATCTCTATCACACACGCACATAACATAGTAAAAATTTCATATGATTCGTGTGTTTTCCTTTTCATTATATGATAGTCAACTGTGTGAATTAAAGGTGTTTGCAACGAGTTATCGAAAAGTTTGTAAGCTTAATTTCTAATTAGGGCCAATCCAAATAGATTACTGTTAGTTATTGAGATTTAGGGTTTCCGTTTCAGTTTCAGAGCATACGTTTTTTGCAATATATATGTCACCAATGTGTGGGCTTGCAGTGATTTGCTTTTTGTTTGATTTAAGGTGAATGATAAGGGAATTCTAGTATGGGTTTATCATCTGCTGCTACTACCACTCTCAGTGAAGCGCTGAAACTTTGCATATTTGATTTGAGAAGGGGACAACATGAAGGGGAGGAACTGGAGAAGATTTTGTTCTTCTTCCCTGCTGATTTGCCGTTTCCGGCTCAACTTTCTGTCATTGGGCTCAGTGAAGGACTCATCACTTTCACGAGGTATGCAGCCACTCATACCACATATATATTCATTGTAGTTGTATATAATTGGGATCACATGGTACTAAATTATTGTTCTGCTACCAACACCAGCTGATTGATTAATATGTCTATGACTGTGTGTGTTGTCATAACAATCTCTACTGGGATGAAGTGGTGCCAACTTCTCATAGAGGAAATTCTTAATTATGTTAATACTATATACCGAGTATCCCACACTATCTTGTTTTTTCCACACAATCAAATATCTTGTTAATTGCCGTATATAAATATTATATATACTTCCAAAAAAATATGTGGGAAATCTGTAAATTTGGTTTGAGGTCCCTTGATTTTCCTCCACATCTGCATTTCTTTGCTCATTGCTTTATGAATGTGGTCTTCCAGAATCTTTTCTCCTGAAGCAGCGTGTGAGGTTATAGAAGCAGAAATGCATTCACATGTCTTCTTTGAGGCAGAGCCTGATATTTGGATGGTAATGGTAAGTTGCTTGTTTCTTTTATAACATAATCAATCTTTGTTATCTTATTCCATAATTTAAAGATGAACGAATCTGATTGTTTGTATACTTGATAGATCGTTTATTATACATTAAATAATGGAATCTTTTTCCAAGTTACAGTTACAACAAAGATATGTTATCTGGTTTATATATTTTTCTATTAGGGGCTTGTTTTTGTCTTCTTATATTTTTACTCAGTGTTAAAAGTTATTTTTCTAAAAGTATTATAAATAAGTTTAATGTATTTTTGCCATAAAAAATAGGATTTGTTCATTATTTTACCATCCCCAACCATGTGCATGTTCATTACAGTAGTGATCTTCAGGTGTGTACTTTTGATCAGGCTTTACCTTGTTGCAGGTGGTTGCAAAAAGCAAGGAGACAGAAGCCGTATGGAGAATTGAAGCACTTCGAAGCGTTCTTAAGGAAGTACACTCTCTTTTTGTTATGTTTCATGGTTCTATAAGACTGTTGCTTGATAAAGAACCTGGCGGAGGACTAATTCGAAGTCATTTGTATACCTTCGTCATGGATTACCTTAGTGGTAAGCTTTTTTTTGAATCATGTTCTACATGGATCATATAGAATCCCTTTCTATCTTCTCTTTTTTAAATTTTTTTATTGGAGGTCGCTAATTGTCAGCATATGAAAAGCGGTCTCCATTGGAGTTGTGGTGCTGCGGTAATGCTGAAGTTTCTGTTTCAAATGATTTTCCAATGGGTTTGTGCTACTGGAGCAATGCTGAAGTTGCTGTACCTCTCTCTTATATATGCATTTTGTCTTTGAGGCAGATTTTCTCATGGGCAACAAATTCCTGTTACCTAATTTTCGTGACTCTTTAAAGGAGCGTGGGACTGTACAGATGTTGACAGTAGGAAGGGAGGCTGCAATTGAAGTACAGGTCAGATCTATGTCATGCATCTTCTTTGGTATTCTACTATTCTTGGGCCATCTCGTAATCCTAACAAGTGCATATAATTTTTAAAACTGCTGTTTTCGCATAGACTTGTAAAAGTTTGATTTGCTTTAACTTCTTCGCCTAAGAGAGGTATTAGGCTTGATGCATTATATACTGTTTAGATAAGATGTGTTTGCTAGCATTATCTCTCTAGGGAAAGTTTCTTTAGTCACAGTTCATATTAACTTATATGGATAGTGTCTCTTTTACATCAATAACTTGTTCATGAGAACTCAACTTAGTTTTTGTCTGAATGACGATGATGCCTACGTATCTGTTGAAACCAGTAATTTTATGTGGCTGAATTTTTATTGGATTCCTACATGGATATATGTTGGACTCCAAGAACAGTCCTTTCTCTCCCAGTTTTTTAGTATATGCATGGCTCAACATTTCAATGAACTGCAGTCTGTTGAGTTACAATTATCTGATTAGGAGGTTCCATGAATTGTATCTTATGACATCTACATGTTTTAGTATATTTGTTTGTTTTATGGGGGAATTGTTACTCAAAATACTTCTGACATTTTATTGAAAGAGGACTAGAGGAGGATGGAATTGGAGGAAAAAGCAGCGGAGTGGACAAAAATATATTTTGTGAACTGCAATCTCTGTCAAATGTTTTCTGTTTCATAAGTCTCTAAAATTGGTGTCTGAGTTTCTCCTATTAACTTGGCCAACACTGTCTCTCATTTTATGTTTTCTTGGGCATTTAGGAAATTATTTCTATTTTTTCTGTAATTTAGTTAAACTACTTCTCGTTTATGCAGTCTCTTGTCGGAGCATTGGATTCATGCATGGGGAACACCTTAGGCTACTCGGTGATCTTGTTCCAGGATCTGCTGGTGTCAACAACACTAACCCCTGTATGTTGTATCTTTGATTCCTAAGCTTCTCTCTCTCTCTCTCTCTCCATAATCCACACCAACCAAACTCACTATAATGTCGACAATCTTTATAAATCTATAACTTGTCTCAAGTACGTTTTGTTTTCTAACATGGTGTATTTTGTGGAATTGCTCTTACTGTTTCTAGAAGTGGAAGACATTTATTGGGTTGATGTAGTATGATATGATCTGATGCTGGATGTAATCATATTCATTTCATTGTGTGGGTTGATAATCGTTTTGATGTCTTTCAGGATGACACTGTTAATCTGTTTTCATACGGTATCCTAAGGTTGACCCCACGTGTTCTATCTTCTGGAGGAAGTACCTGGTCTTATTTGCGCAAAGGGAATGCTTCTTCTCATACTGAGCCAGGCTCTCTGTTCGCGAATACTGGGTCAGCCTTTGATCAGGGGTTCCGGGATGCCTCTTCTGTAGGAGGTGACAATTATCGCATCGTGAGACCCTTACAACATGGCAAGTGGTCCAGGGGGAAGGATGGATTTCTTGTTACTGATATTTGGGGTGTAGAAGTTGGTAACTTGGTCCCCACGACCCCAACAATATGGCTTCAGCAAACAGAGCATAAAATGTACCTGTGTGCTTATCAGCATAAAAGCCTTACCATAATCCTCCTTATACCTGTTACCTCCATGCTTAATGGGGAGGAGGGGATCTCCATGTTAAAGCAGCAACTTCTTGAAAATGTCAGTTTTCCTATTATACCTTGTGATTATACCATCTGCTCCTGAACAAGTGTTTTAGTTTCTTGCTTCTTAATTATTTAAAGCCTAATCTCTATCATATCTCTAAACTATATTGCAGCAGCAGCTTCCTATTGATTGCTCTAGATGTTATTTAACAATTCTAAAGTTTCTTTTAAAGGGTTGTAATGGCTATTGTTTGTTTAACAGTTATCTTTGAGTTTTCTTGTTTCTTTCAAATTCAAACTCATGCTTCAGGTGGTGGTTTCTTCTGGAAAATGTGTGCATTCATTTATGTTTTAAACTTTACCAGTACATGCACTGAAATACATTTAATTTAACTTCTTAGTAGATCTGTCATCTATGTCATATAATACATAGCAATACTTCAGTGGCTACCATAGAATACAGTGTATGTACTCTGGTGAATATGTGGTTTTCCAATAACACTGAATTTTTTCTTCACTGGGCCCTGACGTGGCAACTAGTATTTTTGAACTTTCGTTATATCAGCTCCTAATACCAACAAGAGCAAACCTTTGATCTCAAACCAATTAGGGGGTAGGCTAGAAAAGAAATAAAAAAAGTGCATACCGATAGCAAACATAAAGAGGTGAACCTCTATGGTTCTTGGACATGGAAAATGCCCTCCAAGACATTCCTGATTAATGCTTACTCTTTTCGTATATTTCACTTGTGCAAATGTATGTTTCCCACTTTTCTTCAAGTCGATCTTTGTCAACCCATGTTCCTCTTGACAATCTCCTCACGGTACGAGTCTCCTCTTTCAACCACTGCATTGACAGCTCCAAGTTGGAGATGGTCAAAACACCTCAAGCAGTTTCCTTGGCTTCTCCTCAACCTTGTCATGTAGATCTCATTTCTTATCCTATTATAAGTTATATGTTTAACTGTGGTAAGAGTCAGACACCTTGAGTTAAAGAGGTCTCAATTAAAGAGTACCCGTGTGGTACAGTGGATTGATTGGGAAAACTGGAAGTATATTCAACAATTAGATGTAATTGTAAGCATGCCCGAACTAGTTTGATATAGAGCTTTTATAGGGTGGAATGTTCGCATGTCCAATTTGAATAGGTATTTATTTCTCTAGGCTTAAATAACACAGATTGGCATGAAATTTTGATTCTGAAAAAGAAAAGTTTGTTCATGGCTATTAGATGTATGCTACTTGGAACAAAATAAATGTTCTAGTTTTGTTTTGAATGGAGGAAACACAAACGCCACACTTTTATTAATATTTTTTATATCTTACATTTTTTTTGTATTTCTTCTTCCTGAATGGGTTTTTTGTGCATCTGCCAGGCATCTGCAAAGATCTTTAAAGTTGAAGAGAAGCTTGCAAAGGGATGGGGTGGTGAGAATGCCTATCATGTCAAGGGGTATCGTTATTTGCTAGTGGATGGTGACAGGAATATATCTAGGGCTTCCCCCGCTGGAAAAGTAACAACTCTAACAAAGGTCAGAATGACTGTCAATTATCTCGATATCGATTATTTTCATGCAGAGCCTAATGGTGTTGTAAACATCTTTTCACTTTCTACTATTTTCATTATCCTCCAGCTGTAGTTAAATTTTTACGACTGCCCACTAGCCACTGGTTATGAGTGCATCATGTAGGAATAGTTCTAGATGGTTATTTACATTATACATGCTATAATATTTGTATGAGTGTGTGAATTAATTGGTTACTGCGGTATTTGGACTCACGACAAGCTTGAAACATAGAAGGGGTTTAGCCTCTTCAACTTAAATTTTTTTTGGTTATCGCATGCTACACTTGCCAAATGAGTGTTGGCGGTTAATCTACTGGTTGCAATCTGGGATGGTTCTATGTTTATCTTTCCCTGAAGATTTATCAATTATATCAGTCTAGTAACGATGTTATCTTTCAGCCTTCTTGCTGTTAGAAGGGCATAAGGAGTAAGACATTCCTGCCTATACGTAAAGGCCGGATCAGTTATATTACGTGGTCATGTATATTCATATCAGATCACCAATGTATTTGAAGAAGCTGTCACATGCTCTACTCAGTTACCTGGGAAATTTCCTTGCCCTTCAGTAGTTGATAGATTTTAATCATTTAATGAATGAATGATTACATGGTATGAAGTGAACAGAATAAACACAAAGATCTTTTATGCAGTATCATCAATAGCAGTGTCTCAACGAATTCTGCGGAAGCTCTGCATGGTGCTTGTCTGCAGGTTTCCTTGGTGAGATTTCAGTTGATATAAGCAGTTGCACCCTAAACCTTGAAAGTTGTTATCAGCTTTCTAGAGGGGCCCAGTTTAGTATCTCCCAGATATTTTTCTGGGTTGCATAAAGAATAAAAATCAACAATTACTTTAAGCAGTTTTTCTGTTATTACATGAATTAATTTGGAGTAGAAGACTGCCACGCAAAAAAAACATGTAAACAGAAATGCTAAAGAAAAGAAGGAACATGTAGATGACCATATTTGCCAAAATTTTCAAACTAGATTTCGTTTTTCTTTGATATATTGTTGATTCTGTCTCTTGGGATATAGTTGTAAATATTTATAAGTGGGACTGTGGGAGGTTTCAGATTTATGTTAATTTGAAGTCATTTTGCACCATGATACCTCTAAGGTTTTGGTTTTTGATAAATGATGATGGAAGGATGTTATGTCCCAAAGTGTTGGTTGTTTCATTCCAATTGTTGATGCATTACATTTATAAGCATTATCTGAACCTAACTCGATTGGTATAGGAGGTTTCTTTTTCTTCTTGTAATCAATCATCTTTGCTGTATGAGAAGGCCTACCTTTGAACTTTCTGAACTTACTGTTAGTTAAAGGACAAATGGTTTAAGGAAAATGTGAAAATATGGAAGGCCAGAATATAGTGCAGTGTTTACTTGAGTGGAGAAACTTACTAGTTACTACATAGGTTTGGGAATTTGCAAGATTGTTAGTACACAAGTTCTGGAAAAAAAAAACGAGTGTATTGACTATGGCTGAGAGAGCAAAAACAATTAGAAGCTCGATGAGGCTAATAATCTCAAATTATGTAACTTCAAGCAAGTTTATAATTGAGAGGTTGATAACCATGTGATGCTACCACTTTGCTATTTGGCAATAGATGACCTGTTGTGATAGTTTGAGCAAAGTGGGTTCTTAAAAGCAGGACCCATTTTGCATGTGTTAGAAGCTTTGAAACATCAATATCTCCAATATAATTCTTCTTGAAGGTTTCAAAGGTTTTGAGCTTGAATGGAGTTTCGAAGAGGTTGTTGGCACATGTATGCAAAATAATAAATTACTACTGTATGTTTCTGTGAAAAAAAAAACAATTTACACTGTCTTCAGATGCTATTTGAGTTGTGTCTAGATAATCCCGTTCATGTAGCATATGATTCCAAATGCATAAACACTGATGCCTATATTTCTTGTGTTATTGTATGTCCTTTAATCGCTATCTTTGAGATCATCTGAAAATTAAATATCACTTGGAGTCATGGGAAGGGTGTTGGTCCATTGCTTTCTAGCTATGTAAATTCAAACTTTCAAGATTCTGTGAATACATGTTCAAATATATTGGCTATCCCCTGTTTATTATGCAAGGCATCTGCTATTAGCCAGTTGTATATAATATGATGTAGTGGTTAAGACCCATGTTGTAAACTGAGCTCAACTTTAAAATCGCTCGACAGGAGTCGTTACTCGCCTTAAATAAGGTTCGAGAAGATGTTGATTTGGAGAGAAACAGAGCAAAAGGGGATTGTGTGGATCATGAAAAGGATCTAGAAATATGCATTAGAGCAAAAAACAACGCCTGGGTGATTGCTCGGGCAACAAGAGGGAAGGAACTTTATATAGTTCTTGAAAAGGCCAATGAAACTCTTCTGTATGCATCAGAAGCTGTTGAGAAGTTCAGCGACAGGTAAAGCCCCTTCACTGTCTGTATTCTCTCTATACCGAGACAAATTTGTTGGAATTATGTTTGTTCAAGTTATATATTTACAATTACAATGCGGTCAAATTAAGGAACACCTTATTGGAGCTTTATATTCTGTGCACTATTTTGTTAACGCGCATTGAAAATTTTAGTTGCACTGTTGTATGTCTAATTTATTTTATTATTATTATTATTTTTTTTTGTGTGTGTGTGGGGGGGGGGGGGGGGGGTTGGGGTCTTCAAGGTAGCAACGGCTCTACTCCTTGGGGTTGAGATCTGTATACATCCTACCCTCCAGAGCCTCACCCTTCGGTGGGATATACTGATATAGGATTAAGCAGACACATAAGCCATTCCTTTTTAATATATTATATATAATTATATTTAGATTATATAAATGTATGAAAGTTAAAATTGTGAGACTACATTATTTTGATACACTTACTTTTCCAAATGACTAATTTATTGTTCGTTTTTTCCATCTTGTGGAGCATGATGACTAAACTTGATACTATGTTAGTTTGATCGGCATTAGGCAGGTGACTATGCATGATTGTTTTAGATTAAGCTCAACTAGCAGGCTACAAAATATAGAATATGATTTTAATTAGGACACAATATTCTCTGAATTGGGTTTTAATTAGTATGTTTAATGATGATAAAAATCTCCTGTTCACCAATCACATGAGTACACATCATCAGAAAGAAAATGAGAACTTGATTAATTTCGGCCCTCCTGGCTGCTTGATTTTCTTAAGGTGGATTTTTAGAATACTGCTGGAATGAAGCTCTTATAATAGTTGTTTGACCATATAATGGATGGTCTCTGGCATATGGAATTGGAATCTTTTGGTTTCTAATATCAACAAACCATCTATATGAACATTTATCGGAACCTTCATATTCGGTTATGTTTTTAGGTTGTTTTAAATTCACAAGAATGCTTGAAATTTGTTGTGTTTAACATGTAGGTACTGCAATGGAGCGTTTTCGCTGGATTAAGAATCGTCGGAGCTATCAGCTTGAGCATGATGAAGTATGATTTATATCCGATAGTAGAATTATAGAAATGAGATATGCACACGGTGTTTTTAACCACGCATCAAAGCTGTAGGTGTATTTGAGGAATGGTAGAAGATAATATGTATCCTGTAAAAAATAGGCTAGTAAGGGGCCTTTACCATACACTTACCAAGCAAGCGTTTACCGGCAAAAGAGATTACCCTCACTTATCTTATCATGTAACATTCTCGGCCATCAAAATGGATTGTTGCAAGTCTTAAACCCGACAAGTGCTTGCCAGATAAAAGTCTTTTTCCTTGCCGGATAGGAGTCTCGGTCCTTGTTATGTCTTTTACCAGGTAAGATTCTTGGTCCTTGTCATGCTCAATCGGTAAGGTAGGTGATAAAGTATGCACTTACCTGGTAAGCATTTAGTAAAAGGCCTCCAAGTTAAACCTAGAATTGTTGCATAATTGTTGGAAGTGGTAATCTTGTCTAGATTAATATGGTTTTAGTAGTTGTTAGTGAAGTTTTACATTGTTGGGTGAGGTCTTTTTTGTTATAAAGACATGGTTTTATGCTCATGTAAGCAGGACACTAGATGATGCCATCTGACTAGAAACAATAATAATACTTTAAAAACAATGATCACACTTTTTTTTTTATTGATTTTGTGTCATCCAAGAAAATTGTGATGATATTTGATTATTTCAGTAACCTATTTTCATGTGACATTTTATTTGTATGGACGTGTCCCAACAAATTTCAAATTACTACTTTTTCTCATTCTTTTATAAAGTGCATTTAATTTCCTTCACATTGTGACATCAAACTTTTAATGATTTATGTTTGTGTGAGTTGATTTATAAGAGCATCTCCAAGAGCTATGATATAAATTTTCCTTTAGAGTAGAAAAAGTCCAAATCTCTAAGAAAAATCATATCAATCTCTAACGGTTACTCTATTTTAGCAGTCTTAACATTAACTTTATTAATAAAATAATCAATACGTTTGAATATATTGTTTTTCTCTCCTACACATTAAATTTAAAATAATTTTATTAGTGTAAAAGTATTATTATATTATTGCTCTATCTCTAACAGCTTATTTAAAATAGATAAAAGTGGGTTTTTGTTCTTTAAACTTCTCCAATAGCTTTGTTATCTTGTTCTCTATAATAGACAAAACTTGAAAATTTTCTAAGTTTAGAGAATTCTCTAAAACCTGATGGGAAGAAAAAAAAATGATTATTTTATTCAATCCCATCAAAAGAGAGAATTCTCTTGTTAGGATATTTTTTAAGGTATAAAAGGACCCTTTTTTACTTAATTTCGTGAATAGGATATTTTAAGGTACATCTGTTAAATTAGAAATTTTAAGGTATAAAAGGTATATCCGTTAAATTTTAAGAGGTGTTTCGAGATATTAGAAAAACAATAAACATCAACCAGAAAATTGAAAAAAAAAACTTCTGAAATTAAAAAAATAAAAAAAAACTTTTAAAAATGTCTTAAAACAGTAAAATTCGACTAGAAATATATGGAGTGACTTTATAAACATATGATGATAGATCTTAAAGTTGTATGTACATGGTCGATCAAATTTTGAGTCCGCCGCTGACTCTTGTAAAGTTTTCATGCATGGTGGGAAAGGTTTCCAATTTGATGCATCTTTATTTTATTCTTGACAATTTCTCTTTTCTTCTGCCACGTGTCTAACATGTCCATGATGTAAAGTTTGCCACTACTCAAAATTTAGAGTAAACTACGATTTTCGTCCCTGTGGTTTGATGTTTATAACGATTTTCATCCCTGATCTTTAAAAACTGCTTTTTTGGTCCCTGTGGTTTTCATTTTACTTCCATTTTCGTCCTTCCATCAAATTCTGTTAACTTTTAACGTTAAAAATTCAAAAAATATTTTGAGAAGTTACATATTTGGCCCTTGTGGTATATGAAAATTTAAATATTCATCCCTAATAATTCATTTATTACTTTTTATTTCTTTATTATATTTTAATACTATATATATACACATATATGTTATTAATTTAAATATTAATGTTTTTGATTAATTAATTTAAAAACAAAGTTTAAATGAAAATATGGAATAGTGGAAGTAACTTTTTTAGATGGTAACTTAAAATAAATAAAAACTATTAATTTTAGAAAATTTCATCTTAAAACTTTAAAAACATTACATCGTTTACTGATCAATAACTTTACTGAAGTCACTGTTTTTTTTATTATAGTCGTAATACTTACAGTTTAATTAATAAAATAAATAAATTTCTTAATATTTTTATTTATTATTTTATCGAAATTTTATTATTTTTAAAGAAATTGTTGGTTTTTTTTATTATATTCTTTTTAAAAAAACAGTTGGTTTAAAATGGGATATTGATAAGTAATAAAAAAAATTAAATATTTTTTTATTATATTCTTTTTTTTTTAAAACGGTTGGTTTAAAATGGAATATTGATAAGTAATACAAAAAAATCAAATAGTTTGTCTAAGATTAGGGTTGTAAACGAACACGAACGGAGGCTTGTTCGTGTTTGTTCGTTTAACTTAACCGAACAAACAAATAAATACGAACGGTAAGCGAACGGAACCTTTTGTGCTCACGTTTGTTCGTTACAAAAATATGTTTGTTCGTTTTCGTTTATGTTCGTTCGTTAAGAGCTAAACGAACGGACATTTGACGAACGAAAATTTAACGAACGAACGGAAATTTAACGAACGAATATAAACGAACGTAAACGAACGTAAACGAACGAACATAAATGAACATAAACGAACGAATACTAATGAATAAAAAACAACCACATTTACTCATCATTTCGTTCGTAAAAAATAACATTAATATTTTTCATTTTGTTATGTTATTTTTTACGAACGAAATGATGAGTAAATTTGGTTGTTTTTTATTCATTAGTATTCGTTCGTTTACGTTCGTTAAATTTCCATCCGTTAAATGTCCGTTCGTTTAGCTCTTAATGAACGAACACGAACAAACATATTTTTGTAACGAACAAACGTGAGCACAAAAGGTTTCGTTCGCTTACCGTTCGTATTTATTTGTTTGTTCGGTTAAGTTAAACGAACAAACACGAACAAGCCTCCTTTCGTGTTCGTTCGGTTCGTTTACAACCCTAATCTTAGAGAAACTATTTGATTTTTTTGTATTACTTATCAATATTCTATTTTAAACCAACCGTTTTTTAAAAAGAATATAATAAAAAATTATTTAATTTTTTTTATTACTTATCAATATCCCATTTTAAACCAACCAATTTTTTTAGAAAGAATATAATAAAAAAAACCCAACCATTTCTTTAAAAATAATAAAATTTCGATAAAATAATAAATAATAAATAAAAATATTAAAAAATTATTTATTTTATTAATTAAACTGTAGGTTATTAAAGGTATTACAACTATAATAAAAAAAACAGTGACTTCAGTAAAATTATTAATTAGTAAACGATATAATTTTTTTAAAAGTTTTAAGTTGAAATTTCCTAAAATTAATAGTTTTTATTTATTTTAAGTTACCATCTAAAAAAGTTACTCCCACTATTCCATATTTTCATTTTCATTTTCTTTTTTAATTAATTAATCAAAAACATTAATATTTAAATTAAGAACATATATGTGTGTATATATATAGTACTAAAATATAATAAAGAAATAAAAGTAATAAATGAATTATTAGGGATGAATATTTAAAACTTCATATACCATAAGGATCAAATATGTAACTTCTCAAAACATCTTTTGAATTTTAACGTTAAAAATTAACAGAATTTGATGGAAGGACGAAAATGGAAGTAAAATGAAAACCACAAGGATCAAAAAAGCAGTTTTTAAAGACCAGAGACGAAAATCGTTATAAACATCAAACCACAGGGACGAAAATCGTAGTTTACTCCAAAATTTATTATTAGAAATTCACATATAAACCCTCAACTTTTATAGTTAAGTTACACGGCCCCTACCTACACTAATCAAGTTAACATTTAAAATTTATTTTTTTCAATTGTCATTTATTAAGATTATCGATATAAGTAGTTGATTCGTATAATAATAATAACAAAATTAAAATAAATCTTGAAAACGCGTCCAATGAAATTTATAGCAGCTCGTGAGGCGAAGTATCGATCAATCCTAGAAACTGAGGTAGCAACGCAAAGATTTAATAATCGTATATGTATTATAATGTAGTATTCTTGTGATGTATTCTTCATTTTTTTTTGGACTGAGGAACATCTTCAACAATATTCTGTAACTCTTTTAAAATGGAGAGAATAAAACTTCAAATTTTCCAAAGAAATCCGACAATTTATCCATTATGTTGATTCTATCCGGTATATTATTAAAATATATGAGGCATTTACTACCACAACAAACTTTTTATAAAATGGTAATTCTATATGTTATTCCTCCTTTTAAAATAAGTTAAAGTATTAATAGATGAGTCTTTGATATTGGAATTTTGGAGATTCTCTCTCTCTCTCCTTCAAATATGGATAAATTTTTATTCTCTCTCAATTTCCCCCCTTTTTGGGAGAATATTTTGAAGATTATGTTAAAGCAGGAAAAAAAAAACTCTAAAATATTCATTTTTGTTATAGGAAAAGCATGATAGAACAACAGTAAATAGAGAGAATGAAATCTGTAATTTTCATTAATCATAAGCCCTTTAAATAGGGAGAAGTTTACAAAGAAAATGAAACATTCATTATGGTAAATTCTAATACTAGGAAAATATTATATCAATCACTTCCTTTTGATGATGACACATAATCCTACAACACTCCCCCTTGTGCCGAGTCAAATGAGTGATGGTGCACAATTGTTGCCTCGTTAAAACCTTACGCCAAAATAAAAACCCAGTGGGATAAAAAAATAGGACGAAGGAAAGAGTACAATGCACCAGTTTCTTTGCAATATATAAACTTTTCCTTCAGTCTAGTTTTCTCTTAGATTCGTACATTAATCATGATGGTATATAAACAGTTGTCTCACTAAAACCTTACACCAAGGAACAAAACCGAATGGGAAAAATAAAATCTTGGTTGAAGGAAAGAGCACAACATACCAATATCACAAATATAGTAGACTCCCCCTTTTGTCTATTACTCCCCCTGATTCGTGCATTAATCAAGGGAGTTTGGAAAACATTTGCACTTGTTTTCTACATGTTTCCCAATATATGGTTTTAGGTAATGATTTGGTAAAATGTGTCATGTTCTCTTAACATCTTACTTGATTTAATTAAATCTCGATGAGAGTTTTCTTATTGCTGATTGTATAAGACTTAAGCAGAATATTTGATGTATCATATGTTCATTTATTCGATACATGATGCATTATTTTCATATATGCAAGTAGGATACTGGTTGAACCCATAATTACTAGCTCCTCTACTATATGCAATGATAGTCCTTAATCATATACATTATTTAATTATCATGGGGAGTAATATTCTTGGATTAGTTCAAGGGGGTAGTTACAAAGGATTGCTTAATTCACTTCCAAGCAATCGGCGTGTTCCTTGTGATAATTCTTTATCCAGTTTGGGAACAACCTTTGTATGGGTCAGACAGATACCTAATATCAGCAAAGACATACCAAGACATTGTTTGGTGTTTTTCTATAAGAGCTAGTACTTTCGCTGCTTATATTCTAAGTAGGTATTGAAGTTTCATTATCAACCCCATTTTTCTTTCTATAGGGAAAGTATAAGCCTATGTCCATGGTTTCAAAAGATTAGTTTGATATCATTCCAATGACGTTACGTTGGCGGTGAGCTAAATCTAGCTAACAAATTCACTGAGAAATACAATATATGGTCAAGTGTATTGTGCTAAGTACAATAATGCGCATATTGTACTTAGATAGGGAATTCCAACTCCCAACATTTTTCGTCATCATCCTTTTAGACGAAATAGATCTTTCCTTATATCTGACGCTTTGACCGATCATGGGAGTGCTAACCGGATGCGCTTTGTCCATATTAAATTGTCTGATTATTTTCTGGACATATGTGATCGGTGAATTAATATTTCACAAACTCGGTGTCCTAGATCAAATATCTAGACAAAACCAAGTTTTTCCAAGATCTTTCCTCTCAAAATCAGATTTCAAGTAGCTTGTGGTTCCTCTTATTTCATCAAGAGTGCCTATTATGTTCATAACATTGACATATAGAGCTACTTTGAAAATCTGGAACTTGTTTTCCATAATAAATACGCAAGGGAACAATTCATCGTTTTTATATATCATTTCCCAATCAAGTATTCCATTAGTTCTTATATATCCTTTATAGATTAGATTGCTTTAATCTATAAAGTGGGTGTTTCAATTTTATTGCAAACGCATTTCGTGGTTTAGAGTTACTTGATTTTGGTAATTTAATAACATCAAGCACTTTTATATATATCTAAATCTAGATCCCCGTAGAGATATGTGGTAACCACATTTATGAGACGCATTTCCAGTCATTCGGAAACTACTAGGCTAATTAATTAGCATAACATTATAACGTCCATCACGGGAGAGTAAGTCTTCTCGTGGTCAATCCAGGGCGTTGTGAGAAACCTTGAGCCAAAGGAGAGTCTCATACATTATGACTTAATTATTCTCATTACGCTTTACGACAAATGATTTATCTATGTCTTACAGACTTTACACTTGGTGGGTTAGCACTACCAAACCAAATACCTGTTCATTTGTCAAATAATATGATTCTCCCGGATTGCTTATTTAGGCCAATTTGCTCTTTGTTGATATTTTTCAACTGAGCATGGTTCGATGTCAATGTGCTCTATCATCTCATAAGCAACAATATATGTGAAATATATCATCAATGAGTATGTATGATCTGTCCATCGACTCATATACACTCTCATAATTCATTTGAGATTTCTTTAATCTTTGGAATCAATATTAACTTTGGAGTGTCCTCCATTAATGATTCATAGACATAGTTTAATCAGAGACAATCTCATGAGAGGTTTATGTATTGATGACAAATAGTTGTGCCTTACTCTTCTCTTCCTTAAGATGAGTATCTATCGAACCAAGTAGCTTCCCCCATTTCTGTTTGGGAGCTACGACCTCAACCACACCTCCACCATATGTGATTGCAACACACTTTCCAGCGACATTGTGCCCTTGTTTGGGGACTTTAACCTTGCGAGTATATTTGCAGCTCGTATATGTGATCTTGTCACTTCTGGAATAACATTAAACGTATCAGGTATCGAGTCTGATTCGTTTGACTTCTGTAACATCCAGAATTTCAGGTAAATATAAGGCTTTGTTAATCTTAGGATTTTGTGTCTATCAAAATAGAAATTTTGTGCTTAACTGCTATTCCCGTTTATAATGGTTGTTTGGTGTTGTTTGGAAGTTTAGACCAACCTGTGTTTGGCAATGAGTTACGCGACTTACACCGCGGGTTGAAGTCGCGGCACAAGCCGCGTGATACACTGGATTGTGCACATTTGAGGAACCGCGCGACTTACGCTGTGGGTGGAAGTCGCGGCACAAGCTGCGTAAGTCACTGGAGTTCAATTGGTCGAGCAAGCGGGCGACTTATGTCGCGGGTGCAAGTCGCGTCACAAGTCGCGGGGCGACCTGCAGGTCCCCAAAACCCTTTTTCTCTCGGTTCAAAATCACAAAACACACACACACACACACACACACACACTGATTTGAGGAGCGATTTTCTAGGGTTTGGAGCCATTTTCTTCCTCTTGCTACTTAGAGCATTTATTGCAAAGTCTTTGGGAGGTAAAATATCATTTATTGGGTTTCCTTCTACATTAAGATCTCAAGAGTCCAAGTCTCCATCACTCCCATCCAACTTCTAGGGTTTCATCTTTAAAAACCTAGATTGTGAGTTTACTAAACCTTTGTTAAAACTAGATACACATCATATTCTCCAATTTATTGTATCTATCTCTATATGTTCAAGTGCTTGGGGTTTTCTTATGAAGAAATGTTGGAAATGTGGTTATATGTGAAATACCATGTTTTACTCTACATGTGCAAGTATTGGGGCTCTTTCTCTTGGATACAAAATATGTGCATTTTGATATATTAAAGATATACATGTTTCAATATGAAGATGGTTTCTAGTTGGAATACCTTTTTGGTAATATATGTATATGCATGATAAGAATGATCGTCATTTGGGTCTCATGATGAACTTATGTGATAGGATGGTAACATAGTACCCATGGGTGGTATCGAAATGTATTGGTTGAAATATACCTCAAGACCTCCTATATAATATGTTGGACGAACCAAGTCAGTAGACATTAGGAGGATGTAGTCTTGGGCGCCACCGTGATGGTATGTGCCTAGACCTCCAGCATTCGGGAAATTTCCTTAGTTGTAGTCCTCGGGTGTGCCGGGCCTTTCGGGTGTCTCTTGTTATAGGGCATCAAGGTATATCGACTCTTTGGGTGGAACTTTATTGGTGCTATGGGTCTCCCCTATTGACTCCACATTGTTGAACTCTGGTTAACTGCTGATAAGAATTGTAACTGTTCATGCATGCTTATTATTGTTAAACTCACTAGGTTTTTTGGCCTAACACTTGTTTGGTGTCGATGTGTATCTCAGGTTCTAGCGGCGCCGGTCCTAAGTTGGCTTAGTGCTTGGGGGAATACTTGCAAATGAACATACCTTGGATAGAAGAATTATTGGAACTATAGATGACAACCCTTTTGTAATCTCTTTTCTAGTTGTAGAAATTAGATTAGTTGGTTGTTAATTTATTGTCCGTTAAATTACAACTGTGATTAAACAGGTTCGTATATTTCCCCATTTTTGGGAGGCTCTTGCTTTGGCAATTTTATATACCACATGTCCGTTTTTCGGATTTTTGTTATCCCTATTTTTAGGGCGTTACAACTTCAACATTACGTTGTGAAGTTTTGGGGATCAAAATGAGACAGAGTGGGAATATTCAATGACACTTCCTGTCGTTCCCATGGAAAATCCTTTTTCCTATCTCCCCCTAACGACGGGAAGACTGTCTCATTAAAGTGACAACCCGCAAATCTAGCGGTAAAGAGATCACTAGTCAAATATTCTAATTAGCGGATAATTGCTGGGGATTCATATCCAACATATACCAAATCGTCTTTAAGGACCCATTTCGATGCGCTGTGTAATAACCCATTTTAGTTTTTGGCAAAAAAAAGGAACGTTTTGGGGAGTTTTCGTAAGTTATCGTTTCTTGAGGGACCTTTATTGTAAATTGGAGATATAAAAGTTAATTTCTCTTCCTTGTCTTATTGAGTTATCTGCCGACCTACTTTTACATTTTCACCTTTTTTGTATGTGTAAAATTTTGGGAGATTTAAGGAGGAGGCGATGGTGTATAACTTTTAGAGAGAATTGTAGAGGTGGCGATGGTGGATAAAATGTGAAAGAAATGTTTTCATCATCGTTTCCTTTCAATCATAACTTTTAGGAGTTCGGTTTGAGCAATTTTAACCGTTAAGACTGGACCCGATGTGAATTTTTGTTTAACCATTTTTGAACTGAAATGCATATATTATCAAATGGTTATTATTTCGATGTTATACCAGATTGGTATATTTGAATTATTACCGTTAACTGTAATACAATTTTATGACATGTTTATTTTTAAAATATGTGGTGTGATTATATATTATTGGGAATAAGGGACTTTCACAACAGAAGCTCGTGTGCGTGTAAGACTACAATGGTCCGTGCAGGGGGGTTATATATATCATTTTGGCCCGCGAATATGTTTCGTGTGGTGAGCCACTACCGATATTGATTGTTGTCTTATCGGAGTGTGCGTGTTTATACTTGCGGATATGTTTCGTGTAGTGAGCCACTACCGATATTGACTTCGGTCTTATTGGGGTGTGCGTTATTTTGAAAAACGACTGTTGTGGTTAGTTACCTGTAACACCCGTAATTTCAGAATGTACCCTCGACGGTGTTACAGGAGTCATTTGACTCTTGGGTCGTAAAGTAACGGATAATCGGGTAAGTTTCATACTGGAATCATCGGGAATCGAATCAGGTGCGGAAGTCATGAGAAACCGAGTTTTGGGGCTGCCGCGGGTTGTGGCGCGACTTGGGGTCGCGGCACAAGCCGCGTAACTCACTGGGTGTGAGTTTTCAGGAAACGGGCGACTTGCGCCGCGACTTGCAAGTCGCGACATAAGTCGCGGGAGCCATCTGATGGGTTTTAATCGCAATTTTAGGGCTTCAACCTCATTTCTCTCATATCTTCTCCTTCCCAAAGCCGTTTGGAGCGATTCTTGAACCTAGGGTTCGTCTTTTGGAGCTTTTCAAGTAGAGAAGGAAGTAGATTGAAGTTATTGGGTGAATCCAAGAGTTTGTGATCAAGATAATCTACCCCTCTTTCCATCTATAAAGTTAGGATTTGGTGTTCTTCACCTTGTTGTGCATTTCTAGGGTTTAATGTACCTTTGTGATTATTGGTGGTATTGGATCTATAGAAAGCTTGGAGCTAGCGGAAGGATCTAAGATCTTTTCTTCTAAGGGACTCAAGTTGTGGGTAAAACCTAGATTTAGTCTAAATCTAGCAAGGTGAGTTCTAGTTGCTTTGAAAAACTATATGCATGTAAAAATGCACATATTTTGGGTTTTAAAGGTATATCCATGAGTTACTTCATTTTGATAAGTTTTTGTGGGTATTTGTACACTACACTTATTTGGGGATATAAATATTGGAAAATGGGTTACGTTATTTTATAAAGTGTTTGAGTCACAAAAAGGGAGATTTTTATCCACCACACTTGTTTCTTGGTTATTTGAAGTATTTGGGTATTTGGTTGCTTGAGTCACTAATATGAGAATATTTGGAGTACGAAGGGTTTTAAATGGAATTATAGTGTGGGTTGGAGATTTTAAAGAGCAGCCATGGAAATATGGTCATTTGGGGTTCACTCATCCTACGGGTTTTATATTTGAAAACTTTAATTTACTTTGACTTTAAAAGTGTGAGTTGTTAGGATGGCTACCTTTTAAATTGGGGATATTTGGAAAAGTTGTTCATCGGCTTGTATAGCCATATTGGCTCTTTTGAGTATCAAACGTTTTATGAAGCCTTTCGACTTGAATTGTCCCCTAACGGGTTTTGGGACGTTGTCCGGTTTAAACGGCTCTTTATGGAGTGTTTCATTGAAAAACAACTATTATATAATTGTTGGTTAATTACATGTTTTGGATGTGTCAGTTCATTCATACGGAGTCATGTAATGTTTAGACTATAATGCATTGGATCCATAGGCATATGAGTCGTTATGTTCATCATGGAGTTTTAATATCCATGTTTGAGTCTAGTGAGTGGTCCCCAAGTCATGTGGTTTATATAAGCTTGCGGTGGTGCTCTTGGAGAGCCGTATACGGAGCTAAGTCTTGCGGTGGTGCCCATGGTGAGCCGGATACGGAGACTTGTGACTTTGTGGTGAGACTCATCTAGAGGTCGAGTAGACACTAGGATGCAGTGGTGTCTTGCGGTGGTAGCTCAGATGAGCCGAATACGGGGAACCATGGTCTTATGTGGAACTCGAGAACGTTGATAGGTGGCTTAACTTTGTGTGCCCGCCACATTCGATGGAATCGGGTATCCCCCGTCACCGAGAGGTGTTAATTGGAGTATTACTTTACCTTTACTTTCGTTGTTGGAACGTACCTTTCGGTTAAACAAAGAGTCTTTTGGTGAAATATTGTGTGGGTGCGTTTTGGAGAAATTGGATGTCGAATCACTATTTAAAATGGGTATTTGGAAATTAGAAGTAACTTGGTTTACAAATGAAGTCTCTTTATAATCAGGATTTCGGGAATGATCTTATTTAATGTAAAACGTTCGTTTTATATGATTTATGAATTATGCGATGTAAATTACTTTAAATCACTAGGCGTTAAGCCTAACACTTTTTCTTTCGACATGTATATCAGGTCTTAGATGGATCTGAGTGGCGAGTGGAGCTTGGTAGAAGTTCCGGTAGGAGGACGGTAGTGATATCGTCACGTTTGGTGAAGATAGCAGATTTTGAGGTTTTAGTAACATCCGTTTAATGTTGTCCCCGTTTGTGGGACTAGATAGTTCTGTTAGAACTCTGTTATGTTGTTATAGTGATTTTGTCTTGTAACTTTAGACCTTTGGTATTTCCTTGCTATGTATTTAAGAGTTTTTGGAAGGTTTAAATTTGTCTGCTATTTTCAAATTTTAAGGGTGTTACATTACCTGGGAGGGAAGTTGTGTCTGAATGTCAATTTATGACTAAATGATTTATGATATTATATTGAAGTGATTTTATTGGATTATTTATCTGATAGGGATTTACTCACTAGACCGTATGGTCTAACCCTAAATTTTGTTTTTAAAAATATGCATTTCAGGTGAATTTTATATTGGGATTGCTAGCTTGGGAAAAAGGTAGTTGAGGGTGGATTCAATTACCGGCTCGCTAGTGTTGATCATATTATTGTTATTAGTTTGGGTGATTAGAGATTGGTAAAAATATAAACTTCGTTTAAAATTTATTATTGCAATTAGAATTATTTCTTTCCGTCATTGTACTTGAGGTGATTATGAGAAGATTATTTTAGTCGATTCGTTTCGAATCGTATTTGGATGATTTTATGTGATTGTGGTTATTTTTGGAAATCGGGTCATTACAGATGGTATCAGAGCCTTAGTTTAAGTGAGATAGGTTGCTGATAGCCTAGACTTAAGCTGAGGGGTTGTATTTGTTGATTTTTATCTGTAAAGATTGTAAGAGTTTGGTGGTTGTGAGTGTTTCTTAGTATAGCAACGTGGTTTAAGTGAATAAAGCATTTGAGTTTTGTGTTCTATCTAAATTTGAGAAATTTAAGTCGTGTTATGGCTTAATTTTATTTTAGTATTGGTTTATTCGTTGGTGTGAAGAAAGTTTTGATTAGTGAATATCTAAGTGATATCATAGTGATTTGTGCGTTATGATCTAAGTTTTAGTTGGAATATTTCTGGTGGGTAATTAATGGTTGATAAGTGAGAATCGATTAAGTGTCGGAATTTATAGGCAATTATATGCTTATGTTGTATTCAAGGTTTCAATAGTATCTAATGGCTTCTTAAAGGAAAGATTTATGTTCTTATTTTGGTTGTATTGAATTTACGGATGAGTTTATTTTATTTCGTTTGGACATGGATGAAAATGTAAGAATTTCGTTGGTTAATAGTGTTTAGTATTTATTTAAGGATTTTGAATTGAAATGTTGAAATATTCCTTGTGTGTAAAGGAATATAATTGGTTCGGTTAACTCCGTTTGGAGATTGAGGAGTCCACTATCTTATAGATCATCAAGTATTGTTTGTGATGATCTTGGGTGTTTGAATAGTCGATAATATTATTTTGTGGATTGTAGTGGAATCGTTAGTCTAGACTTAGTGTAGCTAGCATATCGTGGTTTTGGTGCTTGACCTTTGTTAAAAATATTGATTATGCGGTGATGAGTGATGAGTGATCATCAGTATGAGAAAATGAAGTCGATATGTTGGAATAAGTGGTCATGAAGAAAATAAGAAATTGTTGGGTGATTGATTTTAAAGCTTTCAGTTGTTAGCAAATCTTATATTGGAGGTGTATGTTTTATTTTTTTGAGAAGGCTTAGTAAAAGTGTAGATTTGGGGGCGTTTGGTGTGAAAAGCAGTTGAGTCTAAAGTAGTATTAGTGCGACAAATGTTTTGGGTGATTATGATGTCCGATGTTGTGTTATTTAGATTAGCGTCGCGTTGGCATGGGTTATTTCCTTTTAGAAGTAAATGAATCTCCAAGTTAATTTGAAAAGTTGTGGGTTATTAGTTCATTCGGTAGAAAATCCTGATTATTTTTGTTGTAGGATTTGGATTGGCTTTTGATTGGTGGATTTTCAGGTATTGAAATTGTGAAAGGTTTGTTTTTGCTTATGTATGTAAAGTGATATTAACGACGTGGATGATAATATCAGATGACATGATTAAGTCGATGAATTGGGGGTTAGTATTTTATTAAAGGTGCAATGTTATTTGTGTGGGATTTTAAATTGTGAGTGTGCATCTAAGTGAGAAAGCAAGGATGACCTTGTTTAAGATATTGGATTTTGTGGTTGTTATGTTTAATCGGGAGGTTTATGTTTGTTGTGATATAAATCTCATTAGAATTCTTTCATTTAAGGAATTGTGGAATTTGTGGAATCTGAATGTTGGACATGTTTTAAAACCATAGGTCCTGATATAAAAATGGATATTGTCTGTCTCGCATCCTAATTTTTGGTTTGGATTATTGAGTAATTAAGCTGAAAACTGAAGAGTTTTGTTGTGAGTAATTGGTAAGGTAAAGCTATTATTGATCGAGGTTGAAATTAATAAGAAATTCGGGTGATTCATGAGTTCAATGAGAATTGTGCAGTAAAAACGTGGTAATCCAATAGTATTTGTGTTTTGGTTTAACATATTGTTTTAGGTGGGAACAAAAGTTATATTTTGAAAATTAAAGCGATTGGCTGTGTGAAAGTTCGTTGGGGGTTCCGTAAAAGGAATATTGTGTTGTAAGATTTTGAAATCAATTTTGTTAATCACTTACCCTCGTTGGTTGCTTGAACGAATTCCAGGACGAAATTATGTTAAGGAGGAGAGTTTGTAATAACCCATTTTAGTTTTTGGCAAAAAAAAGGAACGTTTTAGGGAGTTTTCGTAAGTTATCGTTTCTTGAGGGACCTTTATTGTAAATTGGAGATATAACAGTTAATTTCTCTTCCTTGTCTCATTGAGTTATCTGCCAACCTACTTTTACATTTTCACCTTTTTTGTATGTGTAAAATTTTGGGAGATTTAAGGAGGAGGCGATGGTGTATAACTTTTAGAGAGAATTGTAGAGGTGGCGATGGTGGATAAATTGTGAAAGAAATGTTTTCATCATCGTTTCCTTTCAATCATAACTTTTAGGAGTTCGGTTTGAGCAATTTTAACCGTTAAGACTGGACCCGATGTGAGTTTTTGTTTAACCATTTTTGAACTGAAATGCATATATTATCAAATGATTATTATTTCGATGTTATACCAGATTGGTATATTTGAAAAAAAAAATTTGGAAAGGGTATCCTGGGCCTTTGGCCCAGACTAATCCCTTGGCAAAGAAACCGACTGCGAAAGCATGCAGCCCTGTGGTTAAACCCAGTGGCCACAAAGTTGCGAATGCAGGGAATTGAACCCGGGTTGAGCGCTATGAACTCCTCAATGATTTAGACCTCTTAAAAAACAAACGACACCTAAATGATTTATGATATTATATTTAAGTGATTTTATTGGATTATTTATCTGATAGGGATTTACTCACTAGACCGTATGGTCTAACCCTAAATTTTGTTTTCAAAAATATGCATTTCAGGTGAATTTTATATTGGGATTGCTAGCTTGGGAAAAAGGTAGTTGAGGGTGGATTCAATTACCGGCTCGCTAGTGTTGATCATATTATTGTTATTAGTTTGGGTGATTAGAGATTGGTAAAAATATAAATCTTCGGTTAAAATTTATTATTGCGGTTAGAATTATTTCTTTCCATCATTGTACTTGAGGTGATTCTGAGAAGATTATTTTAGTCGATTTGTTTTGAATCGTATTTGGATGATTTTATGTGATTGTGGTTATTTTTGGAAATCGGGTCATTACACGCTGTGGGGGCGCAATTGGCACATATAATCAAACATGCGTAAATGTAAAGTATCAGACTTATATCCAGTTACCAATTGGTACGCATGAGGTTGGTTAGCAAGCAGTGGGTCTAAAAACGAAAAAATAAACTGCATATAATAATTGCATAACCCCAGGTAGATGTGGGTAAATTGGTGCGCATTACTAATACCCTAGATGTCATCATATTCTTTTGATAACAACTTTTATGAGACCATTTTATATATACACATGAGGTATAGGAAACTCTACATTGATCCTCATACATATGCAATTAACATCAAATCCTTATGATGTAAATTCCCCAGCATTCCAAGTTATGTAGACTTGATGAAATAATCAGGGTGGTGAGCCCTTAAACGTATAGCTAGTGCTAGGAGTGCAGTATTTCATGTGGACAATAATACGACATGCGTTCATCGTGTCGAAACCAGAACCATAAACTTTTAATGGCCCACATTCTGGATGCTTATGTCCATAAATATCACCTTGTATTCGTTGTAACAACACAATATTTTTGTATTATGTCCTTAGCTTTAGGATGATCTCATTCCTGTCTTGGCTAAGGATTAGGGTATATACAAAAGTTTTAGGTATTTGAGAGGGCATATTATGATGGCAATGTTGTTTCTTATGCTGCAGAAGTCAACAGTTGCAATTTGCCTCGTTTTGCCTATCACTCGAAAGAGAATGTGTCTATGTGTATTTTGCAATACACGGATCATTATGTCATAACCATGGTGTCCCACATGGTCATGTCGAAACATATATGTTTCATTTCCCTAAAGTTCTTTATTGGTGACAAAAATGTTTCGATGACTCAATAATCTACTAGCTAGTTTGACACATAGTTTCCATGATATATGTTTTTTTTTGAACGACAAGTTAACACACACACACACGTTCCCGGGGTATCCAGGCTCCTACTTAAGGGTGCCACCCGACTAATCCCCATCGACCACGACCCAACCCAGTTAAGGGTACCACTAAGTAGTGGGCCCATGATTTGGATATCACAACATGCTCACCACGGGATTCGAACCCGGGTAGTCAGGGATACCATCCACTAATCCCCCCAGGATGTTACCAAACCACTGGGCTACAACATGAAGGATTTCCATGATATATGTTTACTTTCAAATTCATTAGAACTTATGTATATATGCTCATTATAATTTCCATTTGATACGAATATATTTACAAGGTTCCTATTGATCTTGTACCAACAAGGAAATGATTTTAAAGATTTTGTACCAACAAGAAAATGATTTTACAAGGTCCTATCGATCTATTTTAAAGATTTTGTTGGAAATGCTACAAGTTCGACAATGCTGGGATGCTCTTTCACTTATTATTTTAGAGGAGACTGGTATGTTAGATGACAAATATTGCTATAGACATTTAGGCATTGTTTGACAAAAATAAACTAGCTTATAAGGTAGCTTATTATTTGAGTAATTGTTTGGATGCACATAAGCTAGCTTATAAGTTTGATTATACGCTAGCTCATTAATAAGATATTTAGAGTAGCTTATGAGGAGTATTTTGACATTTTTTTTCCAATTATAACCGTCATTAATAATTATTATCAATTATAAATAAATATCAGTTATTAATTATCCATAAACATTAATTTATAGTAAGTAAAATTAATTAAAAATTATTAACTAATTTGTAATTATATATATTTATATTTAATTTAAATTACACAGTATAAATTAATAATAGTTATTAATTATTTATAAGTATTATTAACTATATTAATTATTTTTTAAATTTTATTCAATATATTTAGATATCAAAAGACAAATATAACAATTCTAAAAATGTTTATGTAAGTGACATAAAAATTAAAGTTATACTTATTTTATTTAATAGATAATTACAATATGCTAAATAATTTTAAAAAACTATTTAATTTAATTATTAATTATATTTTAAAAAAATATTAATTAATTAGGATATGTGAGGTTGACCAATTTTATTGTTATTCATATTATATTTAATAGTTATTTAAAATCATAGATCAATGTAGGTTTTTTTCTAAAATTCTTTTTAACAAATTCAAAATTTTTAGTATATATAATAATCAATTTTAAATTCTTTCAATTAACATATTAATCATACGGCGGTGAGGAGGAAGCAACCATACGACGTTAGATTTAGGGTCGTTTACCAAACACTTACCCGGGTAACGCTATGTGCTCGAATTTGGAGAGAAAAAAAAAGAAAAGAAAAGAAAGAGAAGGAAAAGAAAGGAAAGGAAAAATATTTTTTCTATTTGTGTTCTCCAAAGGGAAGGTAAAAGAACGAAATGAAAGAAAGAAAATAATTTGTCATGTTCTTAAACAAGAGAGAAAGTAAAAGAAATATGTTATTTTTACTAATATGTCCTTTAAATTATATCATTTAGAATGAAAGATTGGTAGTTTTGTAATTTTCATAATTTTTAAATGGTTTTAATTTATTTTCTTTCATTACTTTTCCTTTATTTTTCTCCCACATTTAGAAGAAACATTTTGGAAGGAAACTTATTATTATTTTTCTTCCATTTCCTTTTAGTTCTCTCCTAAAAAAGTTTCGAGAACATGTGCTTTTTACTTTCCTCTCCTTTCCTTACCCTTCCTCCATTTCCTTCGTAAAATGAGTTTCGAGAACACAGCGTAAACGTTTACCTGTAAAATTCGACACTATCATTTACTTACCGGGTAAAATATTAGTCCATTAAAACAATATCGTATGCAACAATTTTTTTACGATAAGCACTAATCGTGGTAAAGGTCTTCGCTCTCATTTACCAGGTAAGATTCTCGGTTCTTGCCTTGACTCTTACCGGGTAAGATTCTTAGGGGTTGTTTGGTTGGTTTTCCATTAAGTTCTGTATGGATAAAGTTGTCTGTGTGGATTAATCTGTCTGTATAGATTTAGAAGGTTTTTATTTGAGAGAGTTTTTTCATAGATGGAAGGAACGTGTTTTTAATGGGAGGGACTGGTTTGGAAAAAATTTGGTTTTTTGCAAAAAGTTCCCCCTTGAAATCTTACTGAATAAGCCACTTTCTATATCATTAAGCCACTACCAAACAGTCATATATAGCAGACTGAATAAGTTGTGAGTCTCATTAAACTCATTAAGCTGCTAACAAACAGGCCCTTAGTCCTTGTCATATTCATCCGTAAGGTAACGTGACTTGGTAAGGTTTGGTAAATGGTCCCTTCTAACGTGCAAGGACCTGATATGCCATTTATTAAACTTCAAGGAGTATTAACAAAACTTTAGATTTCTCGTGCCTACTTTTCCGATTTCTATGGACCGCTTGCAGAAAAAGGTTTTCGTCTTTCTCCAATTGCCCACTAGCTTTATATCCCATTACCACTAACTCCATCACTACAAAAATCAATCATGGGCAACGTCGGTGAATCGGAAAAGTATTTACTCAATAGGCACAAGGAGCACCACTTCACCGCCGGTGAAATCGTCCGTGACATCATCATTGGCGT
Source organism: Arctium minus (assembly GCA_954870635.1). Taxonomy (NCBI): domain Eukaryota; kingdom Viridiplantae; phylum Streptophyta; class Magnoliopsida; order Asterales; family Asteraceae; genus Arctium; species Arctium minus. The sequence continues at coordinate 15,297,201 of OX941082.1, forward strand.
CTCCGATGGCCTTACCGTTCCATTCGCTCTTGCCGCCGGACTTTCTGGTGCTAATGCTTCGTCTTCAATTATCCTTACCGCCGGCATAGCTGAGGTTGCTGCTGGCGCTATCTCCATGGGACTCGGCGGGTAAACCAACTTACCTCCATTTTCTATGGTTGTTTTTAGGTTTAATTCGTTGATTTCTTGAGCAAATATTCCAAACACGTCACTCGATTATGTGCATCTTTTCGTCATGATTATGTTCTCACTAAATGGATATCATCATCGACATCTGGTTCCGAATTTGATATAGAATCAAAATTCTATAATTATTGAAATACGCCGTAGCGAATTGCATGTTGGTTTTGTCGGATTATAGAATTCTGCTTTTTTAGGTTTCTCGATATTTGATAAGGATTCATGACGGAATCAGCAGCAATACCTTCTGATTTGCAGTATTTGTGTTCTGATTTTATGCACTTATCAAACTTGAATCAACAATACACTATCGAATTTGGAAGTAGTCGGTCAAAAGAGTGTACTCTTTTTTATTACTTCATGTATGTTTTCTCTGGTGTGTGTAATGAAATGAACTTTTAATGAGTAGGTATTTGGCTGCAAAGAGTGAGGCTGATCATTATGTCAGAGAGCTAAGAAGAGAGCAAGAAGAAATCGATACCATACCTGATACAGGTTAATTCTTAATTTCGTTCATAATTTAGATACATATACAGAAAAACACACATTGATTATTGGTGACTTTATGCTATATACAAACTGTAGAGGCGGCTGAAGTGGCGGAGATACTAGCGGACTATGGGGTGGAGCCACACGAGTATTGGCCTGTGGTGAATTCTTTGAGAAAGAACCCGAAAGCATGGCTCGATTTCATGATGAAGTAAGTGTTGCTACTTTTGATCCAAATAATATTTTGTTTAAAATTTTATACAAGTTCGAGTTAGAAGACCACCTTTAGCATATCCATGATCCATGATTAAAATAACATCGGGCTTAGAACTTTGATTCTTTTCTGGCCTAAAAGTAGATTCTTGAAATGAAGTAATGAAAAACTCTTGAGGGACGTTTGCCGTTCACACATTTCTTGATTGCAAACAGACAGAATCTTGATATGCTAAATATGAAGTAATCAGTGTAAATTAGATATCGATATGCTAAACATGAATTGTCTTTTTATATGACTTTCTTAAGATGTTTTGTCTTGATTATATAAGGAGAAGTTTATGCATGTGACATCCTGCAAACCAGAAGCAACCAGCCATTAAATTTAAACAATTATAAACAATCTTGGATTAACTATATTCCAAAAATTTCTGGAGTGGTGAATTTTTGAACCATGGTAGTTCATTTTCACTGCATGTTAATCACTTTTTTAGGAAAAACACGAAAAAGGGGGAAAAGAACATTGTAGTCTGTAGGAATGAGTAATTTTAAATAAATTGTGAGATATAAAAGCAACACCGAGACTTTTTATCGAAAATTCTTATTCTTAACAATGGTGTTGTTTTGCATTCTCACAAGATTTATGATTTATTTGCAGTGAAAAAGGCAACTAAACCTTGAGAGCTAGCTCAACTGACAAATAAAAAACTAGCTCTTGGGGATCTCATCATAGGTTGCTAGTTCGAGTCTCCTTGGGGCCATTGGGGATTTTCCTTCAGGGTCCCATAGGATTAGTCTAGGTGCACACAAACTTGGTACATACACCCATGGTTAACAAAAAAAGAATACAAAAATACAACTAGTAAAAAATCTTGATTGAAATTGTGGGTTTGTGGTCTGTAATCTTTTGTTTATTTGTGATCCAGATTTGAACTTGGACTTGAAAAGCCTGATCCAAGAAGAGCACTTCAGAGCGCACTAACGATAGCGATCTCGTATGTATTGGGTGGATTGGTCCCCCTTCTCCCTTACATGTTCATCCCAGTTGCCCAGAAAGCTGTGGTGGCCTCCGTTATCGTCACCATATTCGCCCTGCTCATCTTTGGGTTCGCCAAAGGTTACTTCACCGGTAACAAACCGGTGTGGAGTGCACTGCAAACGGCCCTAATTGGCGCCATAGCATCTGCAGCCGCTTTTGGAATGGCGAAGGCCGTGCAATGGTAGTAATTTAGGCTGCTACTTAACTTCTTGTTGTTTTATGTTTGTTTTAATGTTACTTCTAGACTTTTGAGTTTGAAAAGGGGAAAATGGCTTGTTATGACAGACTGGGAGACTGATTCTTGTGGGGCTGAGTGTGAAATTGGAAGTTTGCCTTTTTATCTTGTTTTGGTGCTTTTTTGATTCCAACCCATGCGCAATAGTAACAGCCAGGGAGATTGAATTTTGGGTTATGAAAGACAAAAGTTATTTTTGACTTTATTTAAGGTTTTTTTAAGCAGTTTAATGAACTTAACGGGATTCACAAGTTATTCGATTAGCTGTACATGACTGTTTGGTAGTGGCTTAAGGACGTGGGTTGTTCAGTAAGCTTCTAGAGAGAACCTCTATACATAAAGTCAGGGTTTTTTTAACATGTTCATCCCAATTAAAAACACGATATTTCCATCTATGGAAATGTCCTCCCAAAAAAAAATCTTCTCAATTTATATCAAGGTTCAAAATGGCGTGAGGCATGACGTGACAGCGAGGTCAAGCATTACACGTCACGGCAAGGACGCGGCGTGACGTAAGGTGCCAAATTTGTATGTCATATTCAAAATTATATATATACGTATATGTTATATATATATATATATATATATATATATATTATTCTAATCAAATAATGATATTAAAGAATTAACATTCATATTAGAAGAAAAAAAATCATATAAATTATTGTTATAAAAATAGTTTTTGATTGAATATTTAAAATAAAACTTAGAAATTAATTTTACAACTTCGTTCTAATCATGAGTACATAACGTTTATGACTTCGTGAAACTGTGAGTGATTTGATTAGATAAATCTATAAAAGTATTAAATCTAAAGTTAAAATGTAAAAACACAAAAGATAAAAAAAATAAAAAAAAAATACGTCTTAGAAAAAACGCGCTCCGCAGCACGTTATGGCATGCCTTAAGGCGCCATAGCGATAGCGTGAGTCACGCCTTACAGAAACGTTATGGGCCATTTCGTAACGGTGGAGACGCGTCTTGCGTCATATCGCGTCATGCCGCACCTTTTTGAACACTGATCTATACAAACAGATTAATATACATAAGACTTTATCTATATAAGACTTAGGCTATGTTTGGCAAACTAGCTTATAAGCTAGTTGGTAGCTGATAAGCTAGCTTTTCAAAACGCTACTATGAGTAACTTTTCAATAAGCTAGCTTATGGTCATCCAAATATGTACCAAAAAAAAGGTAGCTTTTTTTTTTTGCCAAACAATGCCTCAATGGAAAACCAACCAAACAGTTCTTAAATCCATTTCATACAAGGTTTTATGTGATGGTGAGATCAAAGCAGTTATGAACAAATTTGTTGAACGTCTGCATCTTTAAAGTGGATCCCAGGTCCATAAAGTTGTTGATGTGTCCGAATTTTATTATTTCAAGGGTCTTTTTAAGTTTTCATGGACTTTTTTGGGTTTTTGGGTGATGTTTTTGTATTTTCTAATATCTCGAAGCATTGCTTAAAGTTTAGCGGGTGTACCTTTTTGTTTTTCATACCCCAAAAAAAATTACTTGCGAAATTCAGTTGAGTGGGTGCACGGGATCCCGCTTGAGCATGAATGGTCCAACATTGTATCATATACACAATTATATAGTGCTCCTGTAAGGCGTGACTTACCCTATGGCACACTACGACATGACTTTTTTCAAAAAAAAAAAAAATTTAGCTTGTGTTTTTAGACTTTTCATTTTAGATTTTACACTTTTATAAATTTATCTAATCACATCACTCATAGCTTCACAAATTCACACACATTATGGACTCACTATTAAAACAAAGTTATATAATTACCCTTCCAAGTTCTATTTTGATATTTAATCAAAGACTATTTATATAATACTAATATGAATGTAAATTTAATGTCATTGAATAATATATAGAAAAAATATACGTATATCTATAATTCTATATATAACATACAAATTCGTTGCCTTATGTTACATCTTGAAAAACGTCACGTCTACGTTTTACGCCGTTTAGAAGTTAGAACCTTACGTTTGGTACGTCGGATTGGACTAAATATAACATAATAAAATTCATTGTTTTACGTTTGACACCATATATGACACAAATACTGGACCGATGGAACAAAACTTCACTGATTTCAAATGGTAACTTAGCTCTCATTTTTGGCCGCTATTGGTAGGATTTCGTCCTGGAATGCAGTACTGCCCGTTTTGGACATCTTGTCGTGACATGTCAAGTGATTCACCGACCCGTCATTGTGATTTGTGAACCATGGAAGTTTGTGATTAAGTTAACGGCTAGTTTGATAGTCATTAAAACAATTAACATGGGTTAATTTTGTTCTTCAAAAATTTCAAGCATAAATACCCAAATTGTTTAGTATTTTATAGACTTTTTTTTACATTACAAAATATCATGCGGACCTAGGATGTTTGTCCACCCCTGACACTTATTAGGGGGTGTTTGGTTCACATAATGTTTTTGGATGGAATGGAATATGTCAAAGGAATTGGAATGGAATGTTGTCAGGCTTGACCACCTGTTTGGTTGACAGAATTAGAATGAAATTTATTAAATGAATTGAAATTTTTTTGTTTGGTTCACAGATTGTAGCTTCGGAATTGGAATGAAATTTTGGTAAATGACCAAAATACCCTTTTTGATTATTTTAATTTTTTTAAACAAAAATTACTTTAATGAAATAGTCATTAAATAGTTTATGTTAATGTATATAGAGGGCCCAGACCCATATCAGTATAGGGCCCAAGCCCATTTAGTCTACGTATATATTTGTTGTATCTTGTAGCCTAGGTTAGACTACTCATTATTTTTACTTTTCATATTGTACGTTTTCTCTCAATCAATATATCGAGGTTTCAAACCTTCAGCATATTCATCGTCTCCTTCAACCATATTCATCTTCTAACATGGTATCAGAGCTGTAGGTTTATTCTTCGATTTTATTGATCGTCATCACTGTTCATCCGAATCGATTTTACTGTTCATTACTGTTCATCCGAATCGATATTCTTTGAATCGATTCTGTTCATTATTGCCATCGAACGCCTGTCATCGATCGATTGTTGTTTAGAATCGATCGTCTTGGAATCGATTGTTGTTTAGAATCGATTTTTCTTTTGAATCGTCAACATCGATCGATCTGTGTGTTTTGTATTGCCGCCGCCGCTGTTTGTTTTTCTGAACCCTTGCCGGTCGAATTTATTCTCCGGTCGAAACCTATCGGTCGAATACTACCGGTCGAATCCTATCGCTTCTCCGGTCGAAACCTATCGGTCGAATCCTATCGGTCTAACACTACCGGTCTAATACTAACGGTCGAAATCTATCGGTCGAAACTTTATCGGCCGAATCCTTTATCGGTCAAGCCTCTTCCGGTCGAATTTTTTTATCGGTCGAATCCTTACCGGTCAAGCCTCTACCGGTCTTACTTTATACCGGTCGAATTTTTTTATCGGTCGAACTGTTTCTCAGTCACATGGTTGCCAATCTCTGTCACTCAAATTCCAACTCGGTTATTTTCAATGGTAGCAACTACATTCTCTGGCATCATCATATGACAATTCTGCTCAAATCCCATGGCCTTTACACCTATGTTACTGGTGCATTCAAAGTTCCAGTTCAGGAAGCAACTGAGAATGCTGTTGACTTTGCAAAACGCATGAATGAGTGGGACATCAATAATGCTCGTATTCTGGGTTTCATTAATGCCTCCACTACTCCTGAGATCAATCAACAGTTTCTTGGTTATCTTACCGCCAAAAGTCTCTGGGATTTCCTTGCCAAGCGGTACACGTCATCAGGCATATCTCATCAGTATCAACTGTGGACCACTTTTCAGAGCAAACGTCAGCTTCCTGATCAATCCATAAACTCTTATATCTCTGAAATGCAGTCTCTCAGAGATCATATAAGTCTTGGAGCACCACAGATTTTTGAAGACACAACTAAACAATTCACTGCCTACTTCAACCAGCTACATTTGATTACTATTCTGATGGGTCTTACTGACAAATTTAAGAATGTTCGTGCTTCTCTTCTTCATAGGCAGCCATTACCTACTCTTGAAGAAGCCATATCAGAATTGATAAGTGAAGAAACCCGTCTTCACATGCGATCACCGATGCCCGCTACTGATAGCGTTCCCTACACGTCTCATCCCAAGTCCAAAGGCAAATGGACCAACAACAATCATTCCAAATCTGGGGGAAAGACGAACACATCGAGTGTGCCTTTTGCCATTCTCCTGCTCATCTTCTTCTTGATTGTCCTATTCGTAAGTGTCGTAGGTGTGGCATCACTCATCCGCGTCATTATGAGTCTGACTGCCCGAAGAACTCAAAGCACACTGGTTCTCAGAACCGGACTCACGCTGTTGTTGGGCCTACCATTGCTGATACTGAGGTTTCTACAGCCTCCTCACCTGACCTAATGGAACTGATGCGTAGCAATAAGGAACTCATGGAGCAGATCATGTCTGGTGCTATGGGTATGAATTCTCCACACTCAGCTGCATCATGTAACGTATAGCTTTTTGACTCTGGGTGTTGCAATCATATGACACCTTGTCCTGATGGTTTCGGTTCTAAGAAACCACCTCAACAATTTACGTCAGTAAGAACTGCTGACAACACTGGTCTACCGGTATCCTTTAGTGGGAATGTTTCCACTCCTCATATACAATTACCGGATGTTCTAAATGTTCTGAAGCTCTCTCTGAGCTTAGTTTCGATTGCGCAGCTTCTTGAATCTAATTTGATCATTTTATTTCATTCTTCTGGTTGTGTTGTACAGAATCCAAAGACCAAACAGATCCTTGGACTCGACCATAAAGTTGGACGGATGATTGAAGTGGTCTACCTGCGCCTTCCATTACCCTCCTCAAGTCTTGTTGCCTCAGTTTCCGGCACTTCTTCCTTTGAGTTGTGGCATGCCCGGCTGAGTCACTTATCTCTAGCCAGAATAAAATCATTAGCTCATTTAGGGGTGTTAGGAAATTGTGTATCAACTGACAATATTTCTTGTTTATCTTGCAAACTTGGCAAACATCATGCTTTACCTTTTGAAATGAATGAGTTTAATTCTACTTCTTCTTTTGATCTTATTCATTCTGATGTATGGGGACCAGCACCACATCCATCCATGGGGGGTGCTCGATATTTTGTTATTTTATTGATGATCATACACGTTTCACATGGATATATCTCATGAAACATCGTTTGGAATTACCCCAAATCTATATTATGTTTGCCCGGATGATTCACACCCAGTTTTCAAAATCTATAAAGATTCTTAGAGCTGACAATGCTATGGAATACAAAGAGTCATCCCTTATCTCCTTTCTTCAATCTCAGGGGACTCTCTCTCAGTACTCCTGTCCCGGCACTTCTCCTCAAAATGGTCGTGCCGAACGCAAACACCGTCATATTCTTGATACGGTTCGCACTCTTCTCATCTCCGCTAAATGTCCAGAACGTTTTTGGGGTGAAGTTGCTTTCACTGCAGTTTATACTATCAATCGTCACCCCACTCCCATCCTTAATAATAAGTCTCCTTATAAGGCTCTTTATGAGGTCACTCCTGCCTATAAACTTCTAAAAGTTTGGGGTAGTGCTTGTTTTGTTCAACTACAATCTCATGAACATACCAAACTTGAACCTCGCTCCAGACTGTGCTGCTTCCTTGGATATGGTATTGAGCACAAGGGTTATCGCTGCTGGGATCCTATCTCCCAGCGTCTTCGTATATCTCGTCATGTTACCTTCTGGGAACATGTTCCTTTCTCTTCTATATCCAAGTTTCGTGAGTCTCCTAACCTCACCACTCCGTTTTTCACTGATGCTTCCGTCTCATTGGACTCACTCCAATCTGACATCATATCACCTCCACCTGTTGTTCCAACTCCTTATGAGTCTACCTCTCCTTTCTGAGTCTCCTGCCCTCACACAGCCTGCCTCTCCTAGTTTACCTGATCAACATCAATCATCTGCTCCATCCGCTCAGCCAACATCTGAGGTGCCTGTTGAGTCTTTGGCACCTGGAATTTCTCAATCTCAGAATGTTAGACGATCAGAACGGGTAAGACAAGTTCCTTCTCATCTTCTTGATTATCATGTTTATGCTACTCTGCTGTCAAATCACGAACCTACTTCCTACAAGGAAGCCTCCTTTAACTCTGATTGGCAGAAATCTATGGATGAGGAACTTCAGGCACTTGACAAAGCTCAGACATGGGAATTTGTCCCTCTTCCACCAGGCAAGTCACCCATTGGCTCCAAATGGGTGTTCAAAATCAAAACCAAATCTGATAGCTCTATTGATCGGTACAAAGCTCGTCTTGTGGACAAGGGCTTCAATCAAGAGTATGGTAGTGATTATGAGGAGACTTTTGCACCTGTTGCTCGAGTCACTTCTGTTCGTAGTCTTCTTTCCATCGCAGCTACCAAACAATGGCCTCTCTTTCAGATGGATGTTAAGAATGCCTTTTTGAATGGTGACTTATCTGAGGAGGTCTACATGACACCTCCTCCAGGCGTTCGACTTCCACAAGGTCATGTTTTTCGTCTTCGGAAGGCTCTTTATGGCCTCAAGCAAGCTCCGCGAGCTTGGTTTGAGAAATTCAGTTCCATAGTCACCTCAACCGTGAAGTAATCGGGTTCGTATATGAGGTAAGGTTTAATGAAGGTATTCCTTTTGGACAGGGAATCATTTGACCTCGCCAAGGGCGATATTGGGTGATTGGTTGGTGCTAGACTTCGAGGACGAAATCTCTTTTAAGGTAGGGAGGATTGTAACACCCCGAATTTCGAAAGGTATCATTTCAAGTTTATACCGAAACCGACATATTGAGGAAAAATAAGATATTTGATTTTGGATTTGAATTCTAGATTTTATAGTCTTGATGGATAAATGATTCAATTACGAGTCCAACGGTTCTTTTCGGAGCAAAAACGGAGCTATAACGAAGAAGTTATGGCCAAAACAGTATCGAGAAGAAAACCAGGGGAAGCGGGCGACTTATGCTGCGACCCAAGGTCGTGAAACCTCTTGGATGAGCTTAAAACCGATTTTCAGCACCCAAACTTCATTCCTTCATATCTCCTTCATCCTAGCTCCGATTTGGGTGATTCAAGTTGCTACGGTTTCGTTTTTTAGAGCTTTTCAAGGATCTAGCAAGAGATTGGAAGTCTATTGAAGTATACTAGAGTATTTTGTGGTGGTAAGCTTCTCATCTTTCCCTATTCATCTTCTTCACCAAAGTTTTCTAGGGTTTCATCCACCCTTTGTTCTCCCTTTCATAGATTAGAGGTTTGTAACCATTTTGGTGAACTAGAGGTGTTTTGGTTGGTGGATTCAAGTTCAGGCTAAGGTAATCTTCTATTCTCTTCATTTATAGAAGTTATGATTTCGGTATCAGTTGAGATATTCATGTAGAAGGTTGGGAAACGATTCTTTGTGGTTGATTATGTATATTCATGGTTGGAACCTTGTGGATCTAGGTTTTGGAAGATTTGGTTTGAAGAACCAAGTTTCTTCAAGGAAAGCTCTAAGTGGGTAAATACTAGATTTAGCTTAAATCTAGCAAGGTGAGTTTACTAAACTTTTGTTAAAACTGGATACACATCATATTTGCTTATTTGTTGTTATTATCACATAATTGCTCAAAATGTTCATCCTTACGGGTTCAAGTATTTGATGGTATTTTCATGAGATTATGTGAGAAATATGCTTTATAAGTATCATCCCATGAATCATCCCATGAATTATTCTATTTTGTGTAATTATTTGGGATTTCTTGGTGAAAATAGTTGGAAAGGTGGATATTGGTGATGTTCCATGATTTATGTTATATGTACCATTGTTTGGGGCTTTTCTCATGGATACATAATGTGGGTACCTTGATATGTTAAATGTATGCATATATGTGTGTTATGATGGTTTAGTTGAAATTCCACTTTGATGACATATTTATATGCATCATGAATATAAGTGTCATTTGGGTCTTTTGTTGGACTGCATGAGGATAGGATGGTAATATCGTACCCATAGTTGGTATTGAAATATGTTGGGTTGAAATACACCTAAAGGACCTCCTATATGCGTTATGTGGACGAACCAAGTCAGTACACTAGGAGGATGTAGTCTTGGGCGCCACTGTGATGGTATGTGCCTAGACCTCCGCCACTCGGGGAATTTTCTTAGCGATAGTCTTCGGGTGTGTCGGGCCTTTGGGGTGTTCCTTGTTAAGGGCATCAAGGTATATCGACTCTTGGGTGAGACTTGATTGGTGCTTTGGGTCTCCCCTAATGATTCCACATATATTGAACACTGGTTAACTGCTGATAAGAATTGTAACTGTTCATGCATGCTTATTATTGTTCAACTCACTAGGCTTTTTGGCCTAACACTTGTTTGGTGTCGATGTGTATCTCAGGTTTTAGCGGCATCGGTTCTAAGCTGGCATAGTGCTTGAGTGAGAGATTTGGGAATATTGCAATTGGAATTACTTTTGGTAGGAGAATCTTTGGGTCTATAAATGGCACCCTTATTTGTAATCTCTTTTCTAGTAATGGAAATTAGATTAGTTAGTTGTTATTTATTGTCTGTTTAATTACGACTGTATTTAAACAGGTTTGTGTATTGTCCCCATGGTTGGGAGGCTCTTGCTTTGGCAATTTTATATACCGCATGTCCGTTTTTTTCGGATTTTTGTTATCCCTATTTTTAGGGTGTTACAAGTTGGTATCAGAGCTCTAGTTTAAGTGAACTAGGCATGAACGTAAGATGTCTAGACTTAGACTGAGTATGTTAGACAATGATTGTGAGATGGGTAGAATTTGTAAGATGGGTTAGTCTTAGAGTCGACGAAAACTATGGTTATCAAGCGTTGTGGCGATGGTAACGAGAACCTTTATGTATTATATGTTCATAATCTCACCTAGCTAATGTTATTATGAGGATATTTATACGTGATGGTGCTCGAAGTGCCGTTACTGTGACAATTGGTAAGGTAGTAGTACGTTCTCTTGTGCTTGATTTACTAATGTTATGATATTTGTAGACGTAGTAGTACGTTTCATTCGTGTTCAATTCTGTTAATCTCTTTCTTATTCATCCTCGTGCTTGTATGAGCTGCCTTGGTATGTCGACCGTTGGAGTAATAAGAAAGTTTCTGAATGGGTAACTATTAGAAAAAGTTGATGATTTTATTACTCGTTACTTGGAGTAACGGTAAGTATGGTGATTGCATTAAGTGGACAGTTTCGAGTCGGGTTAATTGGTTGGATTAGAACCATTGACTTTTTGAATCGATGTATTCGAGGAGAAATTGTAAGGTGAACCTATGAAGTCTGTGGTTTTGCCTTAAGATGTTGAGCATCTGGATGACGATAGTGCAACTAGAGAAATCGAGGAGCGTGAGTTCAAGTTGATTGTGAAAACGGTGTACATGCCAAAATATCCATTTTAAGTTGTTTATGTGTTTTACATGAAATTATCAAATGTTGGGTTAGTTGGTAATCTTTGATTATTTGAAGTATTTACCTTTATAAACTTTGTATAACACCACATTTGGGATTTTTGGACATTTTGATAAAGGGTCACAAATCAATGTGTTTTAACGTTTTACTGCATAAAACGATCTTTGGTCAAAGAAATATACTTTTGAATGGTTGTCGGTTTTTATGCATCATTCATGAAATTGAATGTTTTATGAAGCATTACTTGCATATTTATGTGAAGTATTTGAAAGTATGTATATAGTCCCATTTTATGATTTACATTCTTATCAGCAGTTAAACTTGGAAAGACATATTTGAAAATAAATGAGTCTTTAGGACTTCGGTCCGGTTTAATAGCCCAATTGTGAAATACCAAGTATGATGGCGGTTAATGCGCACCAATTGAGAGTTACATGTTCTGAGTACGTTGATCATTCAATTGGAGCCATGTACTGTTTAGACTGTAACGCAGCGGATTCATATGTATATGAGTCGGTCTTTATTATTTATAAAGAAAATGGGTTGTTATTTATAAGTTACTTATTTTAAAGTATTTGTGTTTTACATTAAATTGTTAACTGCTGATAAGTTTTGGGTTATTTGGATATATTTAACTTTATAAACTTATGTAACACACATCTTTGTGATTTTTGGGCATTTTGATAAATAAATCATTTTGATATATTTCTTTTGCGATGTAATATATAAATGGAGATCATTTTATATAATTGTCCATTTGATGAATATGATTTTATAAACCGTTGGAAAATGCATATCATTGAACTATGAGTCATTTTGGCAACATGAAAAGAAAGAGTTCATTTGGAAAACATTTTGTTTCAACCAGTGAGAAGTTTTGGTTATTTTGAAATGTTTAGTTTTATGAACATGTTGAGACACCCATTTTGGGATCTTTGGGTATTTTGGTAAATAAATGATGTTGAAATGTTTCTTTGATGATTTTACATATATAATTGGAGTTCGATTGACGTAAGGATCATTTTGTGTATTTAATTTTATGAACCTTTTCATAAATGCATATTATTGTGTTATGAGGCATTTTGAAAACATAAGGGTATGAGTTCAATTGGGAAAATGGTTTGTCTCAACCAACGATGAGATTTTATTTATTTATACTTTTGGGTCGTGTTTGCATAATAGTTGGTCAAACGTGTTTCAAATAGTTATATCGGCTTTCAATTGCGTATTTCGATGTCTCTACTAGCTTTGTGAAATAAACGGTCGCATGCAAGTTTTGTAGTGAAATCTTATTTCGTGTCGCATTGTGACTAAAAGAGAGAAAACTTTAAGAGTTCGATATTATGAGCATGTGGTCTCGGATTTTGCGAACATTTTATTTATACAGTTTTGAATTAAACTAAATGCTCTTACAATTGCTCAAATCGCATGCATATGTCTTTGCTAAATCTTGGGGAATAAACCGACGTATGTGAGTCACTATGGGAAGATTTATTTCATGACATTTCATGGTTAATTGCAGGAATTTTGGGGTTCGATTTTTGTGAATTTCCCTTATGTAGTTTTGTATGAAAGATTTATGGTATTTCGGATAGAACTTTTGCCCAGAACATATTTCAGTTATTGATTTTACTGATAGGAGTTTTTCCGCAATGCATGAAATGAATTTTTGGTTTGCATGTTGTAGTAATTACAATTTTGGGCAAGTACGTTTTATCGGTGCGGCCTAAATTTGAAACGCGAATATATATATATATATATATATTTATTTACGTTCCTATTGTGTTGCTACATTTGGGAAATGATCGGACGTATATAGGCATTGTTGGAAATTTTATCTTCCGACGTTTTGTGTTAAAGTAAAAGATTTTAAAGTTGAAGTTGTGAAATCCTCTTTTGGGAGTTGTACCAAACTTTTATCGCACATGTTATGGGACGGAAAGTCATTTTCATACGCATAGCATAAATTGATGCATACTAAGACCCTGGTAGTCCGTTTGAAAATTTTGTTACGCATCTTTCGTTATCGTTTTATTAGCGTAAGTACTGATCAAATGAGTTTTGAAAATGGTTTTATATGTGTGACATTGGTGATCAAATTTTGAAACCTATCGAATACACGATAGTGTATTTTCACACACATTTAATTGTTATGAAACTTATATATTTGAGAGTTTTATAAATTTCAAATTGGCATAATAGTGTGAAAAACCTTGAACTCATTGGGCTATAGGTGTAAGCCCCCTCGTGTTAGAAGTCGATATTAAGGAATAAAAGAATCCTCGGAGTTTGAGGCGTTAGGCATGTGCTTTCTCCCAGTTAGTTAAGTAACGACCTTTATGTTTCGTTTAACCTACAGATTAAAATTGTGTTCGGTTGTTTGAGTATAGTTGGTTTTGGAATTGTGGGAATTTAGTACGACGGCATGCTATGTGTCGGTGGTGTGCTATATTGTTGGGTATTTATGAATAATGATGATGTTATGGTAGACTGGTAAGGATGTTGGATTTGGGTGACTACTTCCAAGAGTAGGTATCAGCTTTGAATCGACATTGCTAATCGGGAATTAAATATTTGGTAGCATACTCACGTTTGCATAATGGTCATTCTGAGGATAGGTGTCGACACTCTATTTTGAGGACAATAATTGTTGGTGTGCTCCAATGTATTTCCGTTAGATCTGATGCGTCTGTAGGACGAGTAGTAAACTTAAGGAAATTAGATGTTGATAATTAAGAATCAGTCGTTAGTGTTTTGATAATTGTCAGGACTTTCGCTGATTTGGAAATCGATGCTTGAATGGATGGTGGGAGTTTAGTGGTAATGGTTATTGGAGACCTTTGGTGAGAATGTCGAGGTAGACTTTAAGTACAAATCGATTATTGAAGAGACATTGATGCGTCGTATTTAGAAGTAACTAAGGGAAATGTTTGCTTTGGAGTATTCTTGGTGGAAATGACTAAATAAAGTCGTAAGTTACTCTTGAGATAATATGAACAACATAAGGTTGGGAGGCAACCGAGATTTAATGTTAAGAATGTGATTAAGCCAGAACTTAACATTTATCCCGCTTTGGGTGAGTTATATGGAAAGTTGAAGTTGAGTTGGCGATGGTTCGTTATAAGGAACGCAACGACAACCTCAACCGTGAAGTAATCGGGTTCGTATATGAGGTAAGGTTTAATGAAGGTATTCCTTTTGGACAGGGAATCATTTGACCTCGCCAAGGGCGATATTGGGTGATTGGTTGGTGCTAGATTTCGAGGACGAAATCTCTTTTAAGGTAGGGAGGATTGTAACACCCCGAATTTCGAAAGGTATCATTTCAAGTTTATACCGAAACCGACATATTAAGGAAAAATAAGATATTTGATTTTGGACTTGAATCCTAGATTTTATAGTCTTGATGGATAAATTATTCAATTACGAGTCCAACGGTTCTTTCCAGAGCAAAAACGGAGCTATAACGAAGAAGTTATGGCCAAAACAGTATCGAGAAGAAAACCAGGGGAAGCGGGCGACTTATGCCGCGACCCAAGGTCGCGAGACAAGTCGCGAAACCCCCTGGATGAGCTTAAAACCGATTTTCAGCACCCAAACTTCATTCCTTCATATCTCCTTCATCCTAGCTCCGATTTGGGTGATTCAAGTTGCTACGGTTTCGTTTTTGAGAGCTTTTCAAGGATCTAGTAAGAGATTGGAAGTCTATTGAAGTATACTATAGTATTTTGTGGTGGTAAGCTTCTCATCTCTCCCTATTCATCTTCTTCACCAAAGTTTTCTAGGGTTTCATCCACCCTTTGTTCTCCCTTTCATAGATTGGAGGTTTGTAACCATTTTGGTGAACTAGAGGTTTTTTGGTTGGTGGATTCAAGTTCAGGCTAAGGTAATCTTCTATTCTCTTCATTTATAGAAGTTATGATTTCGGTATCAGTTGAGATATTCATGTAGAAGGTTGGGAAACGATTCTTTGTGGTTGATTATGTATATTCATGGTTGGAACCTTGTGGATCTAGGTTTTGGAAGATTTGGTTTGAAGAACCAAGTTTCTTCAAGGAAAGCTCTAAGTGGGTAAATACTAGATTTAGCTTAAATCTAGCAAGGTGAGTTTACTAAACTTTTGTTAAAACTGGATACACATCATATTTGCTTATTTGTTGTTATTATCACATAATTGCTCAAAATGTTCATCCTTACGGGTTCAAGTATTTGATGGTATTTTCATGAGATTATGTGAGAAGTATGCTTTATAAGTATCATCCCATGAATCATCCCATGAATTATTCTATTTTGTGTAATTATTTGGGATTTCTTGGTGAAAATAGTTGGAAAGGTGGATATTGGTGATGTTCCATGATTTATGTTATATGTACCATTGTTTGGGGCTTTTCTCATGGATACATAATGTGGGTACCTTGATATGTTAAATGTATGCATATATGTGTGTTATGATGGTTTAGTTGAAATTCCACTTTGATGACATATTTATATGCATCATGAATATAAGTGTCATTTGGGTCTTTTGTTGGACTGCATGAGGATAGGGTGGTAATATCGTACCCATAGTTGGTATTGAAATATGTTGGGTTGAAATACACCTAAAGGACCTCCTATATGCGTTATGTGGACGAACCAAGTCAGTACACTAGGAGGATGTAGTCTTGGGCGCCACTGTGATGGTATGTGCCTAGACCTCCGCCACTCGGGGAATTTTCTTAGCGATAGTCTTCGGGTGTGTCGGGCCTTTGGGGTGTTCCTTGTTAAGGGCATCAAGGTATATCGACTCTTGGGTGGGACTTGATTGGTGCTTTGGGTCTCCCCTAATGATTCTACATATATTGAACACTGGTTAACTGCTGATAAGAATTGTAACTGTTCATGCATGCTTATTATTGTTCAACTCACTAGGCTTTTTGGCCTAACACTTGTTTGGTGTCGATGTGTATCTCAGGTTTTAGCGGCATCGGTTCTAAGCTGGCATAGTGCTTGAGTGAGAGATTTGGGAATATTGCAATTGGAATTACTTTTGGTAGGAGAATCTTTGGGTCTATAAATGACACCCTTATTTGTAATCTCTTTTCTAGTAATGGAAATTAGATTAGTTAGTTGTTATTTATTGTCCGTTTAATTACGACTGTATTTAAACAGGTTTGTGTATTGTCCCCATGGTTGGGAGGCTCTTGCTTTGGCAATTTTATATACCGCATGTCCGTTTTTTTCGGATTTTTATTATCTCTATTTTTAGGGTGTTACATAATGTATATAGAGGGGCCAGGCCCATATCAGTATAGGGCCCAAGCCCATTTAGTCTACGTATATATTTGTTGTATCTTGTAGCCTAGGTTAGACTACTCATTATTTTTACTTTTCATATTGTACGTTTTCTCTCAATCAATATATCGAGGTTTCAAACCTTCAGCATATTCATCGTCTCCTTCAACCATATTCATCTTCTAACAGTTTAATTTTTAACTAAAATTGTTTTGATTATTTTAGCACACGAATGATGAGAGAGAGAGGGGGGAGAGAGAGGGGAGAGAGAGGAAGGAGAGAGGGGAGAGAGAGAAAGGAGAGTGAGGAGAGAGAGAAAGTAGAGAGAGGAGAGAGAGAGAGAAGAGAGAGAGAGGAGAGAGAGAGAGGAGAGAAAGAGAGAATTGGTGTCTGCTGATAATCAATATCAGTATGGTTTAGTTTGGAGTAAATGGTAACTTTGGAATTATCAAAATATGAGATTTCATTCCATTGAAATCCTTGGGTGTTATGATGGAATGTTCAAATCCTATATCTATGAAATTTATTAGAATTCAAAGATTCCATCTATTAAAAAGCTTGAACCAAACAAGGGAATGAAATCTGGTCAAAGGAATTCAACATTTCAATTCCACCAGATTCTATCACATTCTGCGAACCAAACGCCCCTTAAGTTTACAAGTGTACAAACATTCTAATAGTTATATAATATGGAATAATTTGAATCAAACGATTAACTTAAATAAAACATGATCAATGAGATAACGTGTGCATGTGTTTATGTTAATTGAAACCATACATTTCTACACAAAATGTAGCTTCCATTGATCACTTAAACATAAAAGCTCATAACTTCCAAATTTCATCCAACTAATAATAACATGAAGTCAGAAAAGACTAGTCAAACCCCTATCTAATCTTATGTCACGCTTTCTTCTTGCCCTTAAACGTCCTTATGTGTATTTACGTGCACACAAATATGATAACTTAGTGAATATTATGTTTGTTGGCCGACATAAAACGATCCTCTAAAACATATAAGCCATGTTTCCAAATTCTTCATGCAATAAAAATAACTATACCACACATTAAGGTAATATTATTAATTTCTTACGAGTTTGTTATAGCGTCAGAGACTTCCTGTCTGTTAGACAAGATGATCGGCCTAGCCGTAATCCCCCCATGATGATAGGCATCGTGGTAATTTTCAACGTACATCATCACATAAAACATTTCATCATGCATATCGAATTCAAATAATGCATTTTATCTCTGTAACATATGTAATGCTTTTCAAACTCCATGTATCTAACACGTATAGAAAAACGATCTACATTTGATGCAATTGTCTCAATTTTGAGAAGTTCATGATACTCACTTCGATCATGATTACATCTTGCTTCTTTCTAAGTGCTCTCAGGTTTTTTAGTTTCGTACTATTTAACTTTTTCCAAGTTTTATGTAATACACGGTTTTCAACAAAATATTTTTCCAAACATTTTTTTTGTAGGAATAACAAGTTTTTTTTAAAGATAAGGAGTTTATTTCCAAATAATTTTAGACTTTGTGATACGTTTGCTAGGCTTTTTAGGGTGGATGGTGACAAGGACGCTAAAGTTTTTGATCGTGGTCTTGCAGCGACGGGATTGGGTGTGGAATTGGAACCGGACACGTTTGCCTAGAGGAAGGGCTTCTAGCTAGTGAGCTTAACTATTTTAACTTTATATTACAAAATATTTATCCTAAACCTTATGGTAGGGACACCCGCCGTTAGTTCGTACAGTACTTTCGTCATGATGTCGATTTTTCGTTCATTGGTAAATTGTTTCTTTCTAAAATCATCTGTTTTGGATAAATCTACCATTTAAAACAAACCGGCTCTAAGAAAAGTGAATATCTTCATTTTGAGGGGACTTCAAAACAAGTTACGTGTTCTTGAAAAGCTCAATAGAGGTATTGATTTCAACTCGATGCTTTGCCCTTTAGTCCATACAACTTTATTCATACAGGAGTGTTGATGAAATACCAACCAAACAATCCCTAAATCCATTTCAAATAAGGTTTTAAATATCGTGAGTCATGGTGTGGTGGTGAGGTTAAAGTAGTTATGGAGGCAAATTTGCATATCATATCAGTGGCTGGCCTTGGATTTTTGTCGAGCGGGTACACCTTTAAAGTCAATTAAAGGCTCGTAAAGTCATCCGAGAAATTTTTTTAAAGTTTTTTGGCTGATTTCGACTGACTTTTTAAGCTTGTTTGTTGACGTTCTTTGCATTTTTCTAAGATCTCGGAGCACTGCTCAAAGTTTAACAGGTGCATATTTTATACTCCAAAAAAAATTACTTGCGAAATTAAGCTAAACAGGTGCATGGGTTCTCCCCTGTATACACAACTATAGTGTTCCAGTAAGGCGTAAGGCGTGACTCATGCCACAACATATAGCGGCGTGACTTTTTTTTTTAAAAATAATTGGTTATTTTTTCAAATTTTAGCTTGTTTTTTTTTATACCTTTTATTTTAAATTTTATGGATTTATCTAATCATACTAGGCATATACCCGCGCGATGCAGCGGAATGTAAGTAAAAAACGAACAATTAATGTTATTTCCTTATAGACATGTCATCCAACAATCAACATGACCTAAGAATCACAACTTATGAAACCCTAAACACATAAAAATATTCAATAATTAGTTTATATTACAATTATTGATGAAAAAATTATAATGATATAATTTATAATAAGAATGAAACATATTTTACGATTATGTATATTTAATGTGTTGACGGTGGAAAAAAATAAAACGTATGGATAGAAAACAAATAATTAGTTCGTAGATATTCATGATATTTAATAGTACGGTTAAATTAAAAAAATATTCAATGTTGAGCTCGTTTTGAAGGTATTGATGAGACGATTATAATGGTATAATTTGTAAAAAGAAGAAACGTATTTTTATTGCATTCTTGTTAGTATACGATTATTTATGTTAACATGATAAGGGTGTAAAATGGAAAATAAGAAAACAAGAGATATAAAATAAATTAAATAACTAATTGTAAGGGTGATAAACGTAACATTTAATTGAATTAGGAAATGGAACATGGGGTAAAAAATTTTGGTTTTCAAATGTTTGTAAAAAAATGTATTATAATTTTTATAATATAGTAGAGATTATAGACTTATAGTGATGTAATTTATAATAAGAATGAAACGTATTTTTAATATATTTTACGATTATGTATTTTTAATGTGCTAACGGTGGAAAAAAAACGTATGGATATAAAACAATTTAATTCGTAGATATTCATGATATTTAATAGTACGGTTAAATTAAAAAATATTCAATATTGGGGCTCATTTTGAAGCTATTGACGAGACAATTATAATGGTATAATTTGTAGAAAAATGAACGTATTTTTTTATTGCATTTTTGTTCATATACGATTATTTGTGTTAATATGATAATGATATAAAATGAAAAATGAAAAAGTAAGTGATATAAAGTAAATTAAATAAGTAATTGTAAGAATGGTAAATGTTATTGTACAATAGATTGTACAATAACCGTTTTAGAATTTTTATATAGTAGTATAGATAAGTCAGTTTACGAATTTAAACACGTTATAGACTCACAATATAAGACGAATACTGAGGTCAGATGGGACAAAAGTTTACTGATTTCAATCAATAACCATGACATATAACCTCCAATTTTTGGCCGTTGTATATAAGTTTTCGTCGTGGACTGAAGTACTGCCCGTTTTGAACATGTAGTCGTCACATGTCAAGTGATTCACCCATCGGTCATTGTGAACCATGGATGTTTGTGATTTAGTTAACGGCTACTTTGATTGTATCAAAATAAGGGGCTGTTTATTATTATTTTTTTTAACATTAAGCACCGTATGGGTTAAGTTGTTTGTCTGGATAAATCTGTCTGTTTGAAGGACAAGAACTGACTTCTTCCATATAACCATTTTAGTTTAATGGCTTAACTATATATTAAGCCGTAAAGAAACATTCATGAATGGCTGAGCGAATAAGCCGTCCAGACCATTAAGCTCATTAAGTTGTAAGTAAACAACCCCTAAGTAGTTAAAAACAATTAACACATTGTTCACGTAGTTTTGTTCTTCACAACTTTCAAGCATAAATACCCAAATTGCTTAGTAATTTTTATAGACTTTTATTTCATATTACAAAACATCACTTAACACTTAACACTGATGGATCCAGGATTTTTGTCGAGCAGTTGCACATTTAAGATGGATTAGAGTCTCGGAAAGTTGTCCGAATTGTTTTAGCCGTATTTCACCATTTCAAGTGATATTTTTAAAGTTTTTTGGTTGAAGTCGAGGGAATTTTTCGGTTTTTTGGTTTTTTTCGAGAAACTTTTTCGGTTTTTTTGTTGATATCCCTTGTATTTTCTAATATCTTGGAGCATCATTCGAAAAGTTTAACGAGTGCATCTTTCATATACAGCAAAAAAAATCTACTTATGCAAAGAAGTTGAGCGGACGCACGAACCAGTTTAGGGTTGTCCCTCGTGACACTTAGGTTTACAAATTACAACTGTACAAACATTCTAATAGTTATATAATATGGAATAATTTGAATCAAATAATTAATTTAAATAAAACATGATCCATGAGATAATGTTTGCATGTGTTTATGTTGCTTGAAACCATACATTTCTGCACAGTATGTAGCTTCCATTGATCACTTAAACATCAAAAGCTCATAACTTAAAAAATTTCATCCAACTAATAATTACATGATTTCGAAACCACTAGTCAAACCCCTTTCTAATCTCACGCTTCACATTTTCTCCTTACCCTTAAACGTCCTTATGTGCATTTACATGCACATAAATATGATAACTTAGTGAATATTACGTTTATAGGCCGACATAAAAATGATCCTCTAAAACATGTAAACCATTTTTTTCCAAATTATTCATGCATATAAATAAGTGTACCACACATTGAGGTAACATTCTTAATTTCTTATGAGTTTAATATAGTGTCAGAGCCTTCCTATCTGCTAGACAAGATGATCCTAGCCATAATTCCCCCATGATGACTAGCATTGCGACAATTTCTCAACGTACACCATTACATAAAACATTTCATCATGCATATACGTATTCAAATAATGCATTTTACTTCTGTAACATATGTAAGGCATTTCAAACTCTATGTATGTAACACACATACAAAAATGATCTACATTTGATGCAAACATCTCAAATTTTGAAAGTTCTTTATACTCACCTCGATCATGATTACATATTGCTTCTTTCTAAATGCTCTCCGGTTTTTTAGTTTTTGGACCCCAAGCATCTCCCAACTTTTTTGCTTTTTCCAAACTTTCTATCGAGACATTGGACCATTGCCCTCGTGGTTGTAAGTTTGCTTTAAGTACATGGAAAAATGTTTTTAAATGGTGGAATATTGATTTCGATCTCCCCCCACATCAACTTTCGATTTGCTTTCTTATGATGGCGTGGGAGACAAATTTAGGCACCGTTAATTAAAGGGAGTTTGACAAGTTGTTATTTCGATCACGACTTAGGTTTTTTTTTTTTTTAAACCTCTTAATGACTCTTAAGTCTAAATCGTTCAGACCTTTTTACACACCGCCTCTTATTAATCATAACTAAAATAAGACTTCAGACTTTAGACCTCTTAAAAAACAAACGACACCTTATTCTCCCTGGAAACATAGGAATGCTCAGATCTTCAAAGGGATCGATGCTCGTGGTGATATTCTTGGCTATATTTAATTTCAATCTTTCGCTTGGATCTTAACAAGGTACAATAATCGGTCAAATTCACGAACTACTTGGCTTGATTCTCCTTTGTTCGCGATCTCGTGACCCTTTTTTGGTTTTGTCCTTTTTTTCGTCTTGTCTTCGTTTTCGGTGGTGTTGTTTCGGTGTATGTGTTTTTTTCTCTCTTTTGAAAATCTTCTCCTCATAGATTTCCTTGTTAATGTATATGTTTTTTTTTGTTTTTCTTAATGCTATTGTCTTTCAAATAAAGAATAATAATATGTTTGTTAACTTAAGGGTTGTTTGTTTTTTTCAAAAAACCTCTTAATTGCTCTTAAGTCTGATTCGTTCAGACCTTTTTACACACCACCTCTTATTAATCATAACTAAAATAAGATATCAGACTTTAGACCTCTTAAAAAACAAACGACACCTTACAGTTTGACCTGATGCAAGTCATTGGAGTAACTTAATAAGAGTTTAAACTATAAACAATCTTCATGTGGTTTTCTTATCGAATGAATGTTCAATTATAGTTTATCCTATAAAAATACAAGCCATCGATCTCCCCCCTTTTGATCGTTTTTTTGTTTTTCGGTTATCAATATTTTTTTATATGTCTAAACGTGCTCCATTAAATTGTTATAAAAGATGGAAAATCAAAAGATTAAAAAAAGAAAAGAGATCAAAAGAGGGTGATCGATGAAAAGGGCCAACGACGATGGGCGGAAAGGAGAACGAACATTGATGTGTCCACGAGTGGCGAGGGGGAGCGATGTCATGTGCAAGGGTTTGAATGACGTAGGGTTTGAAAACGGTAATACGGATTTAAGTTTTTTTTTTTATTTTGGGTAAATTGCATCAAAATTAGGCATGGAAATGAGGCGGGGATGGGGCGGGGACCTCAATCCCCATCCCCGTCCCCGATCCTCGTCTCTATCCCCGTCCCCGTCCCCATCTCCGCCGGGGAATATGATCACATCCCCATCCCCAACGGGGAACGGGGATCCCCAACGGGGAAATGGAGATTTTTTTTTCCGTTTATATAAACTATTTTAAATCAAATATGTGAGACACAACACGTCTTTAAATTTCACAAATTTCCAAAAACCTAAAATCAAAAGGAATTTAATTTTATACAAAAAATCACATCATATGATACTTAATTAGCTAAAACCAATATAAATCCAGTTTAATTAAAAAAAAAAGTTAACGTCACACGTCCAAAACATATCGAGTAATATCCAAAACACATTGACTAATTGTATATTGATTTGACATCCAAAAGATTACATACTAACATCCACAAAATGACAATTTTAGATTCTAAACCTAGTTATAAAATACAAAATTATGAATTACCGATTTAGTTGAAATAAATAATATATTTAATTTATTAGTTAATATATAACGGGTACGGGGAAGGGCGGGGCAGGGAGTACGATACCCGTCCCCATCCCCAGTTTGAGACAAACGGGGATCCCCGTCCCCGTCCCCATCCCCGGCTTAGCGGGAAATCCCCATCCCCGATCGGGGCGGGTGAACCGGGTTCCCCAACGGGGCGGGGGCCATTTCCATGCCTAATCAAAATGGAACCAACTTTAAGTTGATTCCTATTTTGGGGAACAAACTTTAAAAACAATCATTTTAGGATCTTAAACAAACTTTTCATTTAATTAAGGATCTCTATTACCTATTCAGCAGATAATTACCTCTAAATGATGTGGCATAGAATGAAATAAAAACAAATGCTTAATAGAAAATAAAAAAGCCACGTCAGTTAAAAAAATATTAAACCCAATTACACCAACCCTTCTCCACCCAAAAGAAAAGAAAAGATTTATTTACCCAAGAATCTTCATCCCCTCCATTCTACTTCTCATCTTCCGGTCTACCCACCATTTTTGAAAAAAGATCTCTAAACCTCTCATCTTTAAACATGCAATAAGAATCTTCATCTCCTCCCCTAGTATTCATTTATGAAAAGGTAAAATAAGGTCCAGATCTAAAGTTTTTAGGTAAAAGAAATTCATCCCAGAAAAGTAAATCAAACTAAGGTGTCGTTTGTCTTTTAAGAGGTCTAAAGTCTGAAGTCTTATTTTAGTTATGATTAATAAAAGGTGGTATGTAAAAAGGTCTGAATGATTCAGATTTAAGAACCATTAAGAGGTTTTTAAAAAAACAAACAACCCCTAAATGTCATCAAATTTCAGATCTAAAATCTCCATGAAATCAAAAGAGTAACAATTTGATGTTGTTTCGTCTTCTTTTCTACTCCATGAAATCTCAATTTGGGAGTTTACAGTAGGGTTTTGTATTTAACACGCCAATCGATTATATAGTGACGAAAAAACCTGATGAACAAGATGAAATCTTGATGCACTCTACATTTGGATCTGGTTTTGTCGATAAACACAAAGGGTGTAAACCCATTTTCCCATCTGAGTTGTTGCTATACTAATTTCAGTTCTTGCTTTCATACCCTTTTTTCCCCTTTTGATTGTGCTCTTCAAAAAAATTGATTTTGTTTTATAAATCGATCTGAGTTTCTGTTTTGTAATATGGATGTCGATTTTGTTGTATAAACCAATATGAGTTTGGGTTATGTTGTGTGTGAGAGAGAAAGGGAGAGTTATGTTTTGGCAGAAAAGATTACCGGAAAGTGACCGGAGATGAGGAGGGGGTGGCCGGAGATGAAACAACCAATTGGATTTATGTTTTTACTTTTTCCCTTAAAGGCTTCACATACTTGTACAAGTAGCATCAAAGTTTGTACTTTAAAAAATCATATACATGTCATCTTTTCAAAAAATTTTTTTTAATTTTAAATATGACATGGAATTTTGTTGGTTTTTACTTGGGCCATATCATCATTAGCAGATAATCAGGTAACAGATACCCTTAAATAAATGAAAATTTTGTTTCAGACCCTGAAATTATAATTTTGAAAGTTTGTTCCTAAAATATGAATCACCTAAAATTTGGTTCCATTTTTATGCAATTTTTTCCTTAAATTTTACAATCTTCCTAATTGGAGTTTTATTATTGTTAAAATGATATAGGTAACTAATTTTTAAAAGTTCAACGATTTGTTTATTAAAAATATCAGAGAGCTAATCATTCAAAATGAGAAAGTTTAATATTTTTTCATTCAAAAAGTAATTGAGAGACTTAACTATTTAAAATAAAAAAGTCCCTTTATTTTTATTTTACTAGAAGCGTACTCGCGCAATGCAGCGAGATACATCACGATTTTAATGTTTATTTTTAATTTTTGTTTTTTATTAATTTACAGTACGATTTTGGATGGTTTTTATTGAGTGATAATGGTTTTTTTATATATATGTTTGTTTTAATTTAGGCTTAACAATATAATGTTTTTTATATAAAAAAAATTAAGTAGTATGTTAAAATTCATCAATTATCTTATATATTTTAAATTTTTTATATTTAAATTGAGATGTTTATCCTGTTTTGATTATGTTTATCAGAATTTAAATTTCATAATTTTAGGATTTGGGGATTAAAGATAAAGATTTTGGGGGATAAGGATGAAATTTATTAATTAGGGTTAAAAATATTTAAAAGTAGTACATATTGCTTCATTAATTGTTTTTTAATTGAGTGATAATGGTTTTTTATATATAAATTTGTTTAATGTAGGCTTAACAATATAATGTTTTTTATATAAAAAAAAATTAAGTAGTTTGTTAAAATTCATTAATTATCTTATATATTTTAAATTTTTTATATTTAAATTGAGATGTTTATCCTGTTTTGATTAAATTTATCAGAATTCAAATTTTATAATTTTAGGGTTTGGGGATTAGAGATAAGGATTTTGGGGGATAAGGATGAAATATATTAATTAGGGTTAAAAGCTTTACAAGTAGTACATTAGGCTTTAGTAGTTATTTTTAAGAGATTTTAAGTAGATAACTTTAAATGATAGTACATTAAGCTTAGTGAGTTGTAATTAAGAGTTTTTTATGTCATATTTATAATATAGTATAGATAGATATTTTAAATTTTTTATATTTAAATTGATATGTTTATTCTGTTTTGATTATGTTTATCAGAATTCAAATTTCATAATTTTATGATTTGGGGATTAGATATAATGATTTTGGGGGATAAAAATAAAATTTATTAATTAGGGTTAAAAGCATTTAAAAGTAGTACATATTGCTTCATTAATTGTTTTTTAAGAGATTTTAAGTAGATTAACATTAAATAATAGTACATAATGCTTAATACATCACAATTTTAATGTTTATTTTTATTTTTTGTTTTTTTATTGATTTACAGTACGATTTTGGATGGTTTTTATTGAGTGATAATGTTTTTTTATATATAAATTTGTTTAATTTAGGCTTAACAATATAATATTTTTTATATAAAAAAAATTAAGTAGTTTGTTAAAATTCATTAATTATTTTATATATTTTAAATTTTTTATATTTAAACTGAGATTTTATCCTGTTTTAATTATGTTTATCAGAATTCAAATTTCATAATTTTAGGGTTTGGGGATTAGAGATAAGGATTTTGAGGGATAAGGATGAAATATATTAATTAGGGTTAAAAGTTTTACAGGTAGTACATTAGGCTTTAGTAGTTAATTTTAAGAGATTTTAAGTAGATAGCTTTAAATGATAGTACATAAAGCTTAGTGAGTTGTAATTAAGAGTTTTTTATGTCATCTTTATAATATAGTATAGATTTTTACTTATTCAACTATGTAATATTCAAATTTAATTGGTCCAAAAATTACAATTCCTTTTTGAAACAATTGACTCGCGTTTCCTTTTGTCTATTTTTAAGCCCATCCCAGCCCAGCCCAGCCCAGATGAGTTGGGCAAAAAGCCCTTCCAAAACCCTAAAAACCCCTAAATCACACTTCAATTTAGGGTTTTGCTCTATAAAGCGCTCGTCACTATTGCATTCAGTTATATCATCGATCCAACTTCTCTTTTCTG
Organism: Arctium minus; assembly: GCA_954870635.1. Classification (NCBI taxonomy): domain Eukaryota; kingdom Viridiplantae; phylum Streptophyta; class Magnoliopsida; order Asterales; family Asteraceae; genus Arctium; species Arctium minus. The sequence continues at coordinate 15,324,833 of OX941082.1, forward strand.
CCATATATTTGAGGCGTGGAATCTTCAACGATCGTCGTCAGGTTTTGCAGCTTCAATTTTCATCTCTTTTTTTTGTTCTTAAAACTGATTTTGTGTATCTCTAATGATGATTCAAATATAATAACTTTCGTTCTTCTGAGAATAACCATGCTGAAAGTTTTTTGGAGACCTGAACTGAAGAGATTCGCTTTACATTTGAAGATATTTTCTTATGTTTTTTTCTACTTGAAGATCGATATTTGTTTCGATTTTCTATTTTTGAATGCCTCTGAGGATGATTCAAATAAAACTTTCGTTCTTCCGAGGATAACATCCATGAGGAAACAATTATGGAGACCTGAACTGAAGAGGCTTAGATTAAATTTTTTCCAAGTTTGAATTTGATTGTCTGATCTTTTGAATTCTGTAAATCTCTTATCATGCTTTATATTATCTAACTAATGTTGACGATTTATCCAAAATTTGGGGCGAAATTGTTTGATATTCGCAAATCTCAGAATCGATAAATCGTTGAAGATTAATCCCTTTGCTCTTAATTATGGTTGAGCCTTTACCTTTTTATGAGGTGAAGGATCCCATGGATGAAGGTCTATCTGGGACTTGTCATATCCTATCGCCTTGGGGAGCGGAGTCTCTGCTATTACCTTTTGGGATTGGCCATGAAAAGAACATTTTTATAAAATTGTTTTCCAATATGTTACTCTATTATAGTTATGATTTTTAATTGCTCTATATTTTTATATGAAAAGGCAATTCTACACCAAATGTTTACTGTTCACGTTTTCATTGAACAACATAAAGCGTCCTAAACCCAACACCAATATCTAGTTTTTACATCCAATTTAACCCCAATTTAATTTATTACTAACTGAAAAATATATAGTTTTGTTTGGAATTAATTATGAACAATTTAGTTAAAAATAATGTAATACTAACTTAATTTGTTAAGTTATTGTGACAATAGAAAACTAGTGTTATACCCGTTCATTTATGTTATAGCGTCTATTTTGACTTATGTCAAGCGCAAAAGTTAGTTGCGATTCTCATTGTGTGAATTCTGGGCGCAAAAGATAGTGGCGTTTCTCATTGTGTGAATGCTGGGAATCTTTATTGCCTAATTTTGTAAAAGATCAACTATTATCATTTGTATGCAATGTGTTTGTGATAACCATTGACAACCAACTATTGATTGGAGATCTCATGGTCCATGGAAAGAGAGTTTCTATATTCAACTGATCCGTCACAAATAAGGTGTGAAGAAAAGATAATATGAACTTGGAAAAAAAAGAGGACAATAATATGGGTTTTGGGAGGAATTCTTTGTTTTCTTGATAAAGCTTTCTCTAGAGTTACAAGGAAATATATCATAGTAAGGGGTTGTTTACCTGCATCTTATTACCCCTTACAAAACAAAGAATTCTTTGTTTTCTTGATAATGCTTTTCTCCAGAATTACAAGGAATTATACAACAGCAAGGTGGTTCGTTTTCTGTTAAGACCTATGTGGATGTTGTATGGATATAGTTGTCTATATAAATATAGTTGTTAGGGTGTTAATAGATAAATTGTTGTTTGATTGTTGTGCTGAATAAATAGTCTGAATGTCAGAAACGACCATTCTACCCCTACGTAGGGCCTGATGAAGATCAGCTAGGCGTTAAACTTCATAAAAAGCTATGCGAGTGGAGCACCGGAGATAATTGTGGTAATTGTCATAATTGCCCTTATACGTGAAAGATGCCAAAAACCACTTGGATTGTCCCAAAAGCAAATCATGAACAACAACTCCACGTACGACGAAGCAAGTACTAACAGTTGTTATACAACTGTCTACCACTATAATAAAGTAGGGACGTATGTTTGTCCTTTTAATAATTCAGGCCATAATTATTGTATAAAAGGCCCAGTAGTACTGTGTTTTATTAAAGGCGAATATTTGATGATTTATACCATCTTTATTGGTCTATATATAGTGATGATCTTAGTAATGACCGATCTTCCTTCTCACTCTCATCATCTCTCTCATTGTAAAAATTTAGTGTACGCTTTTGCAAGTTGAAATAAAAATTGTAAGTTTTTATCTTTCTCTTGATTTTCAGTTTATACTTTGTACTGAGTTGAACTTATTGATAGTAGTACATACAAATTTATTGTTTATTTCTCATCTTCAAATCCGTTGTTTATCACTTTATTGCCCATCTTCAAAAGAAGTCATTGAACCAAAATTAAGAAAGAAAAAAAACCCTCAACAAATCCATTGGAACTTCAACTTACATCTGAAGATATGAACAAAAGATGTATTTCAAATCAAAATCTGCAACAAAATTTGTTCGTCTCTCCCGTGATGAAGAAACAAAAAAAAAAGATGGAGATGAAGGTTGGAACACGAACACACAACCTTAATTGAATCTTTGAGTTCTTTTCTTGGTACAGGAACAACAAAGGACCAAATACAAATGTCGGCGATGCAAGAAGAAGAACAGATGATGTCGTCAAGAAGAAGAAGAAGGAGGTAAGTGTCGTCTCTTTTTTTTCCTTGGAGTTGGAGTGCAAACATGTCTTTTTGGAGGAGAAGTTGTCCCTTTCTTTTGTAAAAAGAGAGAGGTTTAACAAGGGGTAGGTGGGGAAAGTTTGTGGCTTAGTGTAAAGGACCAAGCTTTTTTAGCTTACCGAATCAGCCATGGGCTGACCGATTCAGTCACTACCGAACACCCAGATATGGCTGTGCGAATCAGCCATATCCACCATCCAGCTCATTAAGCCACAAACGGATAGTCCTAGGACTGTTGACTTGCATTTTTTTTACCTCTTACCCGGTGAGAGGTTCTTACCCAAGTAAGATGTTGGTGTTTACCAAAACCGAAACAAAGCTCTGACTAGTTACCATGCTTACCATGCTCTGACCTTGCTCTAATAGAGAAACAAAGTTGGAAATGTGTCTGTCTAGAGACAGAGATGAGTTTTCCCTTATTTGCCCCTTGCAATCACCAACAGTCGAAGTCAAATTTAACAAGCAATCGAGATCCGGTAAGTTCAGTTTTCTGAGGAAGATAAAAGAGATAACCAATGCATCATGCATCTGTTGTTAACAAGACTACTCGTGGACGACCCCTTCAGTTGAAGGATAAGCTTTTCAAAAAAACTCATGTTGATCCCACATTTGCAACTCATGTTGATCCGTCTGTTGCAACTCAGGTTAGTTCGAATGCGTTTACATTTGTTGACTTGGAAAAAATGAGTTACCAAGAACCAGCGAGACACCGTATGTTCAAAAATTATAATGTACACCCATACATCAATCAATTTCCAGAAATGCTTCACCCTTACATCACGTAGGTGCATGATGTGAGAGGTGATGAAAATTGAGGATTTCGAGCAATAGTTGTCTCTCTAGGTCTTCATGAAGATGCATGACCCACAATTCGGTTTAACTTGATTGAAGAGTTAGATACATACAATACAGAGTACATCAACGCTTTTGGAGGTGAACATTGGAATATTACTTACAATACTTTAAACTTCTTTCGATCAAATCAAAGTGCATCAGTTGAACACTGGATGACAATGCCTTGAAATAGGTGTTTATTGCTTTAAAATATAATGTGATATTTATACGTTATAAATTATAAGTATGGACGACTGTGGGACGTACTTGTCGTTTAGGTCAACTTCGCCAGTGTGAAATCAACATGTTGTTTTTATAATTGGGTACGTTAATGGTAACCATTATGTGAAATTGGATATGGCAGAAAGATACTCGTTTCCTACTATTGTATCATATTTTTTCCATTACAGTTATCCGTGTGTTGTTGGATGGACTACCCTGTATTCAGAGCGAATACAGAAGTACATGCGACTTTTATGTCTTAATTGTAGTACGGATAATGTTATTTTAGAATAATCGAATGTAATATAGATTATTTTATGTTTTATTTATATGTTAAATGCAATGTTTATGTTTTATTTTTATAATTATATAATTATAAAAAATTAGTAATACTTATTAAAATTATTAAACGGTTTTTGGAAAATTGGTTTTTGGAAACCCCGTTTTGTAGTTTTTCTTCCTCCCACGTCCTCCTAGCACGACCCTCTTCCTACCACGTTTGCATTGCTATAGAGTACCAATGAAACGAACCTCTCAACGATGCAATCGGCCGCTCTGCTTTTCCAAGGTACTTCAATGTTTTCGTTCTCCCATTTGGTGTGTTCTTATGACCATCGACATCTCGTTGATTTACCTTACCCCACGATTATTTTTGCAGGGCTTCATTGATTTGGGTTTCTTTCACGGTTTCATTTCATATCAGGTACGCATAGATTTGGGTTTTTCCTTCTTCTTCTGTTTTGGTTATCGATTTAGGTTTCTTCTTCTTCTTCTTCTTAAGTTTTGTTTCTGCATCGATTTGGGTTTTCCATTTCGGTTCTGAAATAGCAATTGTATTTAATTTGGGGAAAATTATTTAGGATTTCAGTAATTAAGCCTGATTCTATGAATTTAGATGTAACTTTCAGCACAAATATTTTTGCAGGGCTTCATTGATTTGGGTTTCTTTCACGGTTTCATTTCATATCAGGTACGCATTCATTTGAGTTTTTTCTTTTTCTTCAGTTTTGGTTCTGCATCGCTTTGGGTTTCTCCTTCTTCTTCTTAAGTTTTGGTTTGGCATCGATTTGAGTTTTTTCATTTCGGTTCTGAAATGGCAAATGTATTTAATTTGGGGAAAAATATTTGGGTTCATTTTAGGTTTATATCAGACCCCATTTGACAAATTTCTTAAATTTCTCAAATTTGTTATGTAATTTTTTTCCGAAATTTTGGAAGTCTTGTAGGTTTATATCTAAATCCAACCATTATCTTAAGACCCCATTTGACAAATTTCTTAAATTTCTCAAATTTGTTATGTAATTAATTTCAGATTTTTTTCAAGTTCTTGTAGGTTTATATTCAAATCCAGCCACTTTCTTGAGACCCCATTTGACAAATTTCTTAACTTTCACAAATTTCTCAAATTTGTTATGTAATTCATTTCAGAATTTTTTGGAATTCTTGTAGGTTTATATTCAAATCCAGCCATTTTCTTCAGAGCCCATTTGGCAAATTTATCAAATTTGTGAAATTTATCAAATTTGTGATGTGGGTTGGGTTGTTCTTTAATTCTTGTGTTTGTGTTTGAGCTACATTTAAGCACGATTATTTTTGCACGGCTTCATTGATTTGGGTTTCTTTAACGGTTTCATTTCATATCAGGTTCTGCATCGATTTGGGTTTCTTCTTCTTCTTCTTCTTAAGTTTTGGTTCTGCATCGATTTGGGGTTTTCATTTCGGTTCTGAAATGACAAATGTATTTAATTTGGGGAAAATTATTTGGGATCTTTTTAGGTTTATATCAAAATTCAGCCATTTTCTTGAGACCCCGTTTGACAAATTTGTGAAATTTATCAAATTTGTGACGTGGGTTTGGTTGTTCTTTAATTCTTTTGTTTCTGTTTGAGCTGCATTATGAGTATTGAGGTGATTCATCTTGAAATGGCAAGTTGGTTCTATTTTATTATTACTAATTATGGAAATAAGTAGATGCAATGTTAGTTGGATAAATTTATTATAATCAGGGATTGAATATTGATGCAATGAAACAATATGAGATTTAGTTTTCGCAATTTAATGAGAATTTTGATTATATTTTTATAATTAATGATTAGATTTGTAAGGAGGGGTGACCTTTTAATGTTTTTAAATAATTTAAAAAGCAGATTCATGATTATTGAATTTCTAATTTGGATCCCACCTTCATTCATGTCCATGGTTCATATAATAATATCTATATGAGTTTTGTGGTGAGGATTTATATGAGTTTTGTAGTATCAGGTGATACCACTACACCTGCCCCCCCCCCCCCCCCCCCCCCCCCGTGATACATCAACAGAGAGGACAATACAGATAGACGGATCAAGTGATCAGATTGAGGCTGCAAACCAAATGGTTAATTAAGTAATCAGTGAGGTATGTATGGATAGCCAATGAGGCACATGCCTGTGCTTGGTTTTAGAAAAAATCTTGTGTAATTGTTTTGAGCATATTTATACATGCACTTAGGCTAGGAATTTCCAGATGCGGATTGGTTCTTTTTTGCATGTAGCAATAGATGTTTTACACTAAAGAGAAGTGATTGGTTTTTAATAGTGTTTGATGATTCTATATATCGGACACTGATTTATAGGCAATTTCTTCTTCGATACCTTCTTAGTTGTGGTTTTTTCATACCTAAAGGAATTCTCTTGCAAGATTAATCTCAACACCAACCTGTTTTTTCAATATGCTTTGTTTAGCTTAGAAAAACACGATGACATCCATAACATGCGTATTCTTGGTTTTTGCGAATTTTGGAAAATGACGAGAGGTTGGTGGAGTTCATGATTGACCATGGTTACTTGCTCATGATTCTGATTATACACTACATTATATATAAATCTACCACTGTTTATATATGCTTTATGAGTGGTAGATAATCATTTTCAGGGGAATCAAGTAACAGGTGATATGATACTTGTCATCCCTATGCTTTAAGACACAATTTATATGACATTAATGCTTCTATTAGTAGTTATATATCAATATCAGTATATGCTCTTGGATGCTCTTTTACATAGCAGACAGTTAGTGTACAATTAGTTCTTCAATGGCAGAAGGTTCATCAAATTAAGACCAGTGTGAATGAAATCTGCGAAGGAATGTAAAGCAGTAGGTAGGCATGTAGAAAGCATTTAAGGAAAAATGGTAGGAGAAGTGTAGAAAAGAGTGTCTTTTTGGATCCCTAAATTCTGATATCCATATACCCTTTTGTTTATTGTGTAATGGGCTAAATTTTCTTATATTTTTGTAGGAAATGAGGAGTAGTAGCTATGCTAGCAGCGACCATCAGGTTGCGGATCTTGTACACTTTGAGATAGAGGAAGAGTATGACCCCTCCGAACACCAAGATACACTTACGAAAGAGTACACACCCGCACCTGAAATTGGCAATGAAAGTCAGTCCGTTGGTCAAGTTAGAGCCGACACCTATGCTTTTGGGACATGAGAGGGCATAATAGAGCTGTTGGTCCCAAATAGCAGTAAATAAACAAACAAAGTATTGTAGAAGAGGGGTTGAATACAATAAACACAGTTTTTCACTTAATTTAATTCTTATTGATTTGAAATCAAGAATTACACATAGAAAACTTTTGATTGTTGCGGAAGAGAACATATGAATCTGCTCAAACAATCTAATACTAAGAGAAATGAAGAACAATTGTAAAACACTTAGAAAACAAAAAGAACTTCGTAGAGAGAAAAAACCAGTGCACTAAGAGAGCTTGAAGGTTGTAGAACTGGTGATCTTGCATGTTGAACCATCCTTCATATTTATAGTGCCTCATGCATTAAATGCATGGGACACCTGTTGAGCAAAGGATGGACACAGGTCTTCAGCAATGTACCTTTTGTCTTGAGGTGTTTTGGCTTGAAGTGTTGACCTGCATGATGGTGTAGATCTTTCCTTAAAAGGGTGTAGGAGACAAAACTTACTTTATCTGATCTTCAGATGAGGTCCACGTCAATGCAAGATATCACAAATATACTTTGTCAGAAAAGTACAATGTGTTGGAGAAATCTTCAGGCCTTGAAGATTAAGAAGTCTTCGGCTCCTGAAGAATGAGAAATCTTCGGCTTCCGAAGAGGTCTTCGGCAGTCTTCAGCTCCTGATGAAGACTGAGAGGTCTTCGGCTCCTGAAGACTTGAGATCGGCACCATCCTGGCCAATGGTGTTGATCAAGTAGGCATACTTGGCTTTAAGCTGAGAAGTCTATCTTCAATCCTCTTTGAGAGATATACTCCTTTTTTGTCTTCTTCGGTTGATCTTCGACTTCACCGAACATTTGTATAGAAACCAAGCTGCTAAAAGAACCTCAAAATATTCTAAGTATGATGATATAAAATGGAAGATCGGGAGGTCATCTTCAAATCTTCAGATGACCCAACAATCTCCCCCTATTTGAGGATGACATCCATACTAAAGAATAAAATTAAGAGTATACTGAATAATTCAATTTGACCCATTTTTACTCTTTTTGGGTTCTTTTCACATAGTTTTTTTTTGTATAAGGATTTATAAGTATATCCGACATTTACAAAGAATAAAAGAATGAACTATATATGTATAAACTAAGTAAAAGAAATGCACTTGTATTAAATAAGATGACTTAACAAAGCAAAAGTTACAAGTACATAGGTAAGATAGAGCATTGCTTCATTCCTTCTTCTGTCTTTTATGAAGTTCACCCATAATGTCATGTCGAAGAAATGCAGCTTGAGAATTAACGGGGATAAGAGAGAGAATGGCTACCAGAAACTCGGTGTGAGCAATAGATATTTCTTCATGTCTGAAGAATCTCTTAGTTTCCGTCTCATCTAGGAAATAAACTCCTTTGTATGGACGCCCTATCACAGTGCCTGGACGCAAGGGCGGACCACATGGTACCTTCAGATTCAGATTTTGAGTATTAGGAGTCATTCCTTTGGCAGCGAGATCCTTAAAGATGTCTTGTTTGTCAGAATGAGAGATTTGTGGAGGGGAGGAGAGACACATCTTCTTTAGAACCTCAACTTGGACTTCTTCATCATGTGAATGCTTGTACTTCTTGCCAATGTTCTTCATTCTCTCTAGAAGACTGTTCAGAGACTTTTTGACCGAAGGCTTGTGCCGACTAAGGGACTTGGATAAAAGTTCAGAGATTTCATACCATTCAGAAAGTCCGTAGTCGTCCAAGTCACAGAATCTGGTAGCCTGTTGAAAGTCGTCTTCTCTGCGGATGATCATTTTGATATCTATCTCTGATCGTTTGGAGGTGCCAAACTTTACTTCAACAATTTTAGATTCCAACTTTCGTTCCATCAAAGATTTTCGGTACCATAGAATCATCAGAATCAAGCTCAGGTGCTTGTTGGGTGTCAACTTTAGGAGGAGGTTGAAGCTTTAGCCGATCAGCTTCACAAACAAAGGCTTTTAGAGCATCACCCTTTTGTTGTTGGGAAAGCATGGCCTCTTCATCCGCAGATAGTTTTTCTTTCCTTTGTCTATCCCTTGTCTTGGAAGCAGCTCCCCCTCAGTTGGAGCATAAGTAGAAACAACAGGAGTGGGACCCTGACGGCCGCTGTCTGAAGATACTTGAACCAACTGTTTCTCCCCCTCAGCGGAAGTCGGGGGAGCAACCAAGAAAGAATCCAACCTCTGATGAAGAGACTGAAGAGACTGAAGAATTTGAGTGGAAATGGCGCTTTGAGCCTCCGAAGCTGCCTGAAGACGTCGTACCTCCTCATCACGAGCATCAGAGGTTGCTTGAAGAGCAACGACTGAGGCAGTGAGATAATGATGGGAGGTCTCATGAGATAACAACTTGTCGCAAGTGACCTTGACGAGAGAGCCCAGAACTTTCTGATGATCGCGAAACTGAGCACCAATGAGACGATGCTGTTTGTTGGCTTCCTGAATATCCGCTAGAATTTCTGGGGGAATAACAGGAACAGGAGGAGTAGTGTCTCGCGCTGCAGCTGAGGCCTGACATCGTGAAGGTGTCGGGGGATGATGAGGAAGAGGAAGAATCCGAGATGGTTCTTCGTAGGATGCATTGCTCTGGAGGAGAGCATCGATGGCAGGCGATCGTGGTGATGAAGATGAGTCATCGGAGGAGCTACCGTCAGCGGAGGTAGCCATAGGAGAAGAAGAGCTCTTTAGAGAATGTGGAGGAGAGTGGTAGGCGGAGGTAGAAGGGCCTGCTTGAGTTGTCACCTTGTCTTGACCCTATTGCAAATAAGCCAAATACCGTGAAATACCCTCAACACTGGCTTTGGGTAAGACCAGTGTCTCACCGGGCGGTACAAAAGTATCGACCATGAATTGGTCGGGTGACAGGCCGTGCAGTGAGAAGTCAGAGCCTTGGTCCGGGGAGAAGACCAAGTCATCCTCATCCCCTAAGGAGGAGGGGGAGGAGGGAAGATGAGGGTCCCCTAAAATCGCACATGCATCCTTTGGAGAGGATACAGAGGAGGTGGCAGTAGGTGTAGCAGATTCCCTGGGCCTGGATGGGACAATTTCAACACTTGCCGATTGTGAAGAATCGGTGGGTAGAGTATGTGGGGTGGCCCTAGAAACCTTCCTCTTTCTTTTGGGAGAAGAGGGAGAGGAGGAGGTAGAGTTTCGCCACTTTGAGGTGTGGGGTGTGACCGGGGTAACCATCGAAGGTCCTTTCGGTGGTATGGCCATTTGGGCAAGTGCGGCGGTGCTTATAGCCTTTGAGGAGTGAGTGCTAACAGGCTTCACTAGGGAGAGGGAAGAAGGGTCCACTACAAAAGAGGGACCTTTGGACATCGGAGTGTCCTTGGTATCTCCCCACTGTAGATCGGGAGAATTGATGAAGGAGACCATACCTGGAAGGAGAGGATTGTCCGTTGCCAAAGGTCCCTTATGAAGAAGGGGTTTGGTCACGACTGGCGCCTTGTAGTCAAATGTGATGCGATGAGAGGCATCAATTTCAGCAGCAAATTTATTGTAAACGATGAGCCAGATAAACCGAGGAAAAGCGACATGCGACCGCTTTTGAGGGGTGATGACACTGACCAATTCTTTGAAGAAATACCCGACAAAATCAATCTTTCTTTGAAAAATAAGAGCATGTGCCAGTTGGGTAATGGAGGATGAACATTGATCATGGCCACCAGTTTTCTTGCTAAGACATAAAATAACATGAGAGAAGAAGAAATGCCAGATACCTCCCATGTTTTTGCGAAGCAGCGTGCCCGGACTCCGGTCATGTTCTCCATGGATGTAGTTTAGAGCCGCAACAACCTCCTCATGCGCGTTGCCAAGTGGAAAGTCTTCATAAGATGAGTAGACAGGAAGATGAAGTGTCGAACGAACATCTTCAACCCCAAAAATGAGATCCGGTGAAGTGGGTCTGAGAAAATGGAAGCAGACACCGTCTTTGAGTTATCATCATAGACACAAGTAAGCCAAAAGTTTCCAATGAGCAATTTGCTCATTTTTTGTGGGTTTTTCGTCAAGGCATATTGAAGAGGAGACTTGATGAGAAAGGAAGAAATAGGATTAAATTCACGGTGCTTGGAATCACTTTCTAATCGTGCAACATGGTTGCATGGGTTGAAAATGAGATCTGCATGAGAGGTGGGAGGAGCTATCACATTTTTCTTGACAATTTTGGGGGAAGATGAGGAAGCCATGGATGAGAGAAAGAAAAAAAAGGTAGGTGGAAAGTGAGTATGAGTGAAGGTAAAGATGATGGAAAATGTAAGGGTGAGGGGTTATATTTATAGTGAAAGGAGAAGGGAAATAGAAAACGAAGGGATTTGAAATGGGAAAAGATATGGTAGGAGATAATAGGGTGAAAGAAGGAAAATATGTGATGTGATGGAGTGGGTAAGGGAAGTCTAGGGAAATGGGAATGGAAAAGTATGGGAGAAAGAGTGAAGGAGAAAAAGGGGGGGGGATCGATCTAGTGATTGGGGGGGGGGGATTTTCGGCTAGGCCAAAAAAAATTGGTGTTGGGGTAGGTATCGGCTGGGTCGATGGAAATGGGAAAAGGGATAATGGGGTGGTGTGGAGTTCGGCGAAGTAGGGTATCGGCTAAGGGTTGGGTGGGGTTGTCGCCGAAGATAAAGGGAGGTAAGGAGGTGGTCGGTAGCCGATGGAAGGTGGGGAGGGGGATTGTTGGCTACCGGTTGAGTTATAAGGGGGGTGTTTGTTCGCCGAACTTGGGAAGGGGAAGAGGGATCGGTGGCCGAATGGGTAAGGGAAAGTGAGAGATCGGCGAGAGATGTGTGTGTGGGTCGGGAGCCGAGCGAGGGAGGAGAAGGGCCGAATGGTGAGGGGGGTGTTCGGCGGCCGAAGAAGGAGGGAGGGTGGGTTGTGTTCGGTGGCCGAAGAAGAGAGGAGAGGGGTGGGGGTGTGATCGGCTACCGAAGGGAGAGGAGGTGGGGGGTTCGGCTACCGATGGGAAGAAGGAAAGAGAGAGATCGGCTAGAGGAAAAGGGTGAGAGAGTTGTGTTTGAGATGAGGAGAAAAGAGAAAAGAAGGAAGGAAAATATAGGGAAAAGAAAGAGAGGGAGGTCTTGATGATGTCGGCGAGATGACATCATCGAGATGATTTTTCTTTCTATTTTTTTTTATTTCTCTCTTTTTTTTTATTTTCTTTTCTCTCACTTTTTTTTTAAAGAAAAAAAATTACATATTGGCATTTAACATACCGAGTTCTCCGATGAGAAACTTGAACCGAGCTTCGTCAAGAGGCTTGGTGAAGAGATCCGCCAGTTGGAGGTCGGTAGGGATGAAGTGAAGTTCGATGTCACCTTTGGAGATGTGATCCCGGATGAAATGATACCGGATGTCGATGTGCTTGGAACGAGAGTGCAACATCGTATTGTTTGCGATGGCGATCGCACTTGAGTTGTCACACAGAATCGGGATATGAGAGTATAGTTGATTGTAGTCTCTCAGTTGGTTCTTCATCCAGAGGATTTGAGCACAGCAACTTCCAGCAGCTACATACTCAGCCTCAGCAGTAGAGGTGGAGACTAAGTTCTGCTTCTTGCTGGACCAGCTAACAAGCTTGCCACCAAGGAGTTGACAGCTGCCAGTGGTGCTTTTCCTATCAATCTTTGATCCTGCAAAGTCAGAATCTGAATACCCCATTAGATCAAAACCTGAGTCTTTGGGATACCAAAGACCCAGATTCATGGTACCTTTGAGATACCGAAAAATGCGTTTAACCGCAGCCAAATGAGATTCTTTCGGATTGGCTTGGTAATGCACACACAGGCAAGTAGCAAACATAATGTCTGGTCTACTAGCAGTAAGATAGAGAAGGGAGCCGATCATGCCTCGGTAGTTGGTGATATCCACAGATACACCATCCGGATCAGCATGGAGTTTCAAAGGTGGTGCCATAGGAGTTTTCATGGGGGAAGAGTTTTCAAAGTTGAACTTTTTCAGAAGATCACGTATATATTTACTTTGATTTATTAAAATTCCTTCCGAAGATTGTTTAACTTGAAGTCCTAAGAAAAAGGTAAGTTCCCCCATCATACTCATCTCATATTGGCTTTTCATGAGAGAGGCAAACTCATCACACAGGGACTCATCGGTGGCACCAAAAATGATATCATCTATATAAATTTGAACAAGAATAAGATTGCCTGAGGTTTGCTTGATGAATAGAGTGTTGTCAATTTTACCTCTTGAATACTTGTTCTTCAAGAGAAAGTCAGCGAGAATGTCATACCAGGCACGAGGAGCCTGCTTTAGACCATAGAGAGCTTTGTCTAACCTGTACACATAGTCAGGATGGACTGGATCTTCAAAGCCAGGGGCTGTTTCACATAGACTTCTTCAGCTAGCTCCCCATTCAGAAAGGCACTCTTGACATCCATCTAGAAGACTCTGAAGTTCTTGTAGGCAGCATGAGCAAGGAAGATTTTGATGTCTTCAAGTCTTGCAACTGGAGCAAATGTTTCATCATAGTCAATTCCTTCCTCTTGCCTATAGCCTTGTGCAACCAGACAGGCCTTGTTTCTGATCACCGTACCTTCTTCATCCATTTTGTTCCGAAAGACCCACTTGGTTCCTATGATGGTTTTTTTGGAAGGACGAGGAACCAATCTCCAGACTTTGTTCCTTTCGAACTGAGAAAGTTCTTCTTGCATGGCAGTGATCCAACATGGATCAGCTAGAGCTTCGTCAACTTTCTTTGGTTCAATGAGGGAAAAGGAAGTTCACATAGAGACAAATGTTCCAATACCTCTTCTGGTCTGAACACCAGCTTGCTGATCACCGATGATTTGATCAATGGGGTGATCTTTTATCCACTTTAAGGCAGGAGGTAAAGAAGGAGGGTAAGAAATTTGTAGAGGAGAGTTGGAAGGGATATTTTCAGGAGAGATGGATGGAAGATCGGCTGGTATAGGTGAGGAATGAATGTCAGATTGAGAGACTGGGATGATTTGAAGTGTATTTTGAGGTTGGGTAGGCTGAGGATCATCCTCTTGATGAGGGGAGAGGTTGTGAGATGTAGAGGGATCATTATTTTGGTAGAGAGAAGTGGGAACTGTGTAGGGAATGTCTGATGATGTTGGAAGAGGACCATCACCAACACAAGAAGATATCCAACGGTTCAATTCTTCATCATCACAAGAGAATGATAAAGTCTTGAGGTCATCAAACTTGACATGGATGGACTCATCAATGCACTTCCTTCTGAGGTTGTAGACTCTGAAAGCTTTGGAAGTAAGAGAATATCCCATGAAGATTCCTTCATCAGCTTTGGGATCAAATTTTCCCAAATTTTCTCTATCATTGAGAATGTAGCAGACACACCCAAAGACATGAAGAAAGTCGATGTTGGGTTTTCTACCATAAAAGACTTCATAAGGAGTCTTATTGTGTCTTTTCACAATGATGGACCTATTTTGGGTAAATCATGCAGTATTGATTGCTTCGGCCCAAAAATAGGTAAGAAGGTGAGATTCACTCAGCATGGATCGGGCAGCTTCACATAGCGTTCTGTTCTTTCTCTCCACTACACCGTTCTGTTGTGGAGTTCTGACGGCAGAGAAGTTCTGAGAGATGTCTTTTTCATTGAAAAAGTCATCCAACATACTATTCTTGAATTCTGTTCCGTTGTCACTTCTTACAGATCTTACCAGCTGCCCATTCAGCACTTCAGACTTCTTGATGAACTTTATAATTTCTTCAGTGGTGTTACTCTTATACGTGAGAAAAAATACCCAAGTGTAACGAGTGAATTCATCAATAATAACAAGAATGTACCTGGTCGGTGGATTATGTAACCCAAAAATCACAAATGGAATCCCATGCAAGTATACATGTAAAACCACTATCGTTTGAACAAGTAATAAGGTGGTACTAAGTACCAAGTATCGATCCCACAGGGACAATAAAACAAGCCGTGATTCTTAAGTCAGTCTTAAAAGGTGATTTCAGAAAGAGATTTGGAAGGAATGATCTTTGAGTGTTGTTGACAGTAAATTAAAATGCTTAAAACAGATTTAAAAGAAAGCAAAGGTGCAAGATCCGGCTGGAGTTGTAAGCAGCTAAATAATAGGACTGATGCTGCAGCAGATGCTGCAGCACTAGGTTCTCAACTTCACTATCGGTTCACAAAACCCTTTTGCAAGGTTCATATTAGAATAGGTTTACCGGCAACGACTAATTAGGCGACCCAACCGGTTCCGCACAGATATTATTATGATCCCCGTATAGTTTACAATCAATAAAGATTGAGAGGGTTTGTTACAACCCCTATAACACTTCAGTGGTTTGAAGAATATCCTAGCTTGCAAACAAGCCGCTCACCCAAGTGAAACAATGTACGTCACCTCATCAAGAAGCACTTGGTCGAAACTCAGAAACAAGGAGTGAATAGTAAAGTTGATAGCTAGTAGCAAAACATTAATCCATACTACATAGGCTTTTATCTCCCAACCATCACTTACACCCAAGCTAGGGACTTACCCCATCATCGCTTGACACATGGTGTGCGACATTATTGGAAAGATAATAAGCATATGCATGAATAGTAAATGACTGGAATTGGACAACATAAATGTAAAAGACAGAAACTTAAAGCAGAAATGTAAAACCGAATTGTAAATGACAAGAAATGTAAAGGTGCTGTGAACGGTGTTGTGACACTGAACGGTAGCGTACTGGAATTAAAGACTTAATATTAAAAACTTAAAGTAACTTGTTAAGATAGCTAGATGAGTTATCCAACCGTGAACATTGTCTACAAAATACTGGAAGGAGCCCTCTATTTATACATAGAGGAGCTCTTACAAAGCATCTAAGAAAGCATCTAAAGAGAGCATCAAAAGTACAAAGGTACAATGGTCCCCACCACTTCTAGGAATCAAAATGTCAAACTTAGTACAACAAGCATCTTTAAGAAAATACAAATTATTGTCAAAGGAGCATATATTCCCTGCTCCATGTCTTCTTTCCACCGAAATTTCCAAGTATTTCCCCAAAGATCTAGTTGCACCAACCAAAAAGTTTATGAAGCTTCGTCTATGACTGCAGTCCTCTTGCTGTGGCTCCTGTTGTAGCATCATCCATCAGTAAATTGACATAAAAGCACAAAAGTAAAGTCAATTTCCACCACTTAGCTCCCAACTCAACAAATGATAAAATTAAGAATAAATGACTCAAATATTGTGATTTGGGAAATGAAAATGCTAGAAAATCCTACTAAAAAGTGATGGAAAATGTGATAAGTTATCCACTCATCACATCCCCACACTTGAACTGTTGCTTGTCCCCAAGCAACGAAAAAGACAAATATAAAGACTCAAATTTTGAAAGGTAAATAAAAAGAAAAGTGATAGTGGTCAGTTCATCAAACAATAGACATAGCCTTTCATAAATCACCCTATATTCAATTCACAAACACAAACATCATAGGCGAAAACACAAGTTCCTATTGTTAGGCATGAATACTTTCTAAAAATAGGATCAATAGGACTGGATTTTTCAATTTTTGGGTTTTCTCACTTTC
This sequence comes from Arctium minus, assembly GCA_954870635.1. Lineage (NCBI taxonomy): Eukaryota > Viridiplantae > Streptophyta > Magnoliopsida > Asterales > Asteraceae > Arctium > Arctium minus. Next base: position 15,341,455 of record OX941082.1, read on the forward strand.
TCACATACACCTCAGTTTCTGTGTCGAGATGTTGCAGCATCTATTGCAGCCTGTCCTATATGCCAGATTTGTTTTTGTTGGCCTAAATAGGGTTGATTGAGCCATGATATGCCAATATCACAGTGAAAAGAACTTGATTGAGCCAAAGTTGCCAATATCACAATTGATTGAGCCTTGTGATGCCAATACCGCATGAATGATTGAGCCGTGTGGTGCCAATATCACAACTATTTTTATTGAACAAGATTTAAAGGACTCAAACCTTTTCATCTTTTCAGTTTGACACAAACTCCCCTCCCCACACTTAGAAAGAAACAATGTCCTCATTGTTTGGAGAACATGTATAGGCTCAAAAGGGTTAAAGGGGGCAAAGAGAGTGTATAAGGCTTTGTGAAAAAATGGCCTACATCCTCTCCTATTTCAAAACAGTTTGCCTGTTTGCTTCCCAGGTGCCTTGGCTTGGTTCAAGCATAAGTATTGAAAGTAGATATGTACAAGTGAATTATTTGGGCTATGTTATGTGCACTGACCGAAAATGGAACTATCATAGAATACATCAAATTTCCCATACTCTTAATGGACTAAATAAAGAGGAAAATAACAAAATAAAAGACACTAAATGGAGCTAAGGAATAGAAATGGACCTCTCCTACTCAGAATGAGTAGGTTCTTCTGCTGCAGGGCCTCCAAGGAACTCATCCTGCAGCTTAGTCAGTGCTGTAGGGTACTCTGGCAAATAGGTGGATGCCTCCATGTGGTCTGCTGCCCAGACCTGGTCCTTGACATCCGTTCTTTTCTTGTGCCACTTCCTGTAGAGGGCATTCTCCTTCATCAACCTCTTTATCAACTTCTCTTGCTTCTTCATCCTCCTTGTAATTGCCAATTCCTTCTCATCCAGCAATCTCTCAAACCCCTCCTTCTGTGCAGTCAACTTCTCTTCCCAATAATCCTCCTGATCATCCAGCTTCTCCAACAACTTCTTTTGGTTCTCCTCCAGCATGCTGATCATAATGGTGAATGCTGTTGTTTCCACCCGGCCAGATGCTGCAGCACTGCCTGTAGCATGCCTTGGGCGCAACTCATCTCCTACATCACCATGCTTCCTTCTTTGGTTTCTCATGATCCTGGTGAGGGACATGTTATCAATCGCAGCTTTCCTATCCACATACTCATCAGCAGTAAAGGTTTTGGATTGTGCTTTCTTGATCAAGGCATTGAGCAAGGCAGGATGCCATAAGCCGCCCTTAGTCTTCTCGGTGCAAGCCTTGATGCTCTTGTTGATCACCTGCCCAACATCAAACTTCTGTTTTGTGAAAATGCAGTATAGGAGCACACACCTGTTGAATGGAATGCTGGTATCATGGGAGGTAGGCATCAATGTGTGTCTGACAAAGTGGAACCACACACTGGCCGTATCGGACAGGTATGAGGATTCCAGCTTTCGTGCCTCTCCTTTGTTGCTCCATGCTGATCCTTCTCTACTAATGGTCTCGAGCACTCTCTTTGCATCCGCAACACTAGCTCTCCTCGTCAGTTTGTCATAAACTGATACTGGTGGAGGAACAAGCCCAAAGATACTGTTGATGGCCTCCGCTGAGTAGCAAACATCCATACCTCTAACTGTGACAATGTCATATGTTGTCACAGCAGCCTCAGCATAAAATTCTCTTACCCAATCCAGGTTGTATTTTGGTGGAACCTTGCACAACAGTTCCCAACCCAAAGCTTGGATGGCCTCTTGGACAAAAGGATATTCAGAAATGGTTCTTGGATTGAATCCTTTATCCTGCAATCCATATTGATTTCTGAACTGCTCATACTTTGCCTCAAATTCCTTGCAAGTGAATCTGGTTACTCTTTCATAGTCTTCATCATCCTCGCTCTCTTCTTCCACCATAGGCTGCTTTCCTTTCTCTTCTCTTGTCAATCTCCTTGTTGTTTTCCTTCCATAAGCAATGCTTTTAGGTTTCTTCTTTGGTGTAGCTTTGGACTGAGTGTCCTTGGCCTTTTTGTCATTCTTTTTACCCTTCTGTTTCTCACCCTTCTTTGCTATTGTAGCCTTCTTTCCTTGCTTCTTATGCCTTTTTATCCAGTCATCAATCTCTTCCTCCACATTTTCATCCTCACCATCATTCATCTCCACAGCCTCTACCTCATGATCTTCATCCCCCATTGCCTTATCCTCATCCCTGGAATTTTCAGGGGTTCTCAAGAGTTAATTCAAAATGGGATCATGTCCCACTCCTCTCCGCACATGCATTGGGATTTCAGGGATGGTCACTGCTACTGCCTCATGTTGTGACACTTGTGGCAGCACAGTGAGGCTTTCACTTCTTACCTCATGGACCATTGTTGCATCCAATACAGAAACAGGGGAAATGGTGTTAGGAAAGTTGGTTTCTGGTGGTGGGTTGTTGGTGGTTTCTGGTTGTGTTTCAGGCTCTGTTTTAGTTTCTGGGATTGGTGTTTGGTTTATGTCGAAGGCTTCATGGTGGGATGGTGATAAACTTGTGTTGAAGGGTTCGTTGGGTTCCTGAGCATCTTGAAGAGGTGGGTTCTGTGTTTGGCTTGTTTCCACAATGGCAGCAGATTGGTTTACACCCTCCACAATGGCTTGATCACCAACTGTGGTAGTAGCAGGTTGCACTACGACCACAGGGATCACATGCCCTGTTTTGGGGGTTTCCAAGGGTTTGTTTGGGGAAGGTGATTGAGTAGAATCCTTGGAAGATGTTTCAGTTTCTGGGTTTACCTTGGATTCCACTGTTTTTGCGACCTTCTTCTTCGAGCTTCCTTCCCCGACTTTCTTCAGTACCTTCTTCTTCTTTGCTTTCGGTGTTTCATCCTCCATTCCTTCTTTCGACCTCTTTGATCGACGCAACCCCTTCACCAAATCCTCCTCCTTCGGTGATGGCATTGCTTTCTTCGAAGATTTCTTCATGCTTCGTCTTCCTGCACATAGTTAGAACAGAGAGAGATGGAAACAGAGAAGTGATAACCTGGAGAAATGGTTATCACTTTTGATTTTTGGGGAAACCGAAAAGTTGGTTTTTGGATTTTAAAATGAGTTGATTTTAAAAAGAAATTAAAAGAAATTTCTTTTCTTATCAAATTTGTACCCAAATCCGATGGTTGTATTGATTAGAGGAGAAAAAGAGTTGTCCTAGTAGGCTAGACTAGGCTATGAGTGAGATTCCTTACTCTTTTTTTATGAAAGGACATTTTGCAAAAGCAAAAGATGCCTTTGTCCTTTCAATTTTTCTTCATGGTTCCCATAAAAATTAGCTGGACATATTTCAAAAAATTTCAAATAAAGTTGTCTGAATATTTTTAATACTAGATTAAAAATATAACTTTACTTGCTCCTTGGGTCCCACTCGGATCCGATGTTGTTGCAGGTGCTGCAGCATCATCTGATACTTCAGAATCTGCACCATCTCACACACTTTAAACATACCACATTTAAACAAAAGAAAATTATATACATATGTACAATTGGACTGTTTTTGGGAACTTCCCAAAACTATGGATTCAGAGTGGTTGAAGTTGTACCACAGAAGAGGATCCTGTAGGTACAGTTGTGTTCAGAAAAGTTTTCACTCTTTGTCCATTAACTTTGAATGAGGCTCCATTGTTTGGATCAATGAGTTATACAACTCCAAATGGAAAAACATTCTTGATTTCAAAAGGTCCAGTCCACTTTGACCTTAATTTTCCTGGAAAAAGTTTAAGTCTGGAGTTAAACAACAAAACTTTTTCACGAACTTTGAAATCCTTGTGCATAATCCTCTTGTCATGCCATCTTTTGGTTTTATCCTTGTAGATCTTGGCATTCTCATAGGATTGATTTCTAAGTTCTTCCAATTCATTGATTTGCAACTTTCTCCTTTCACCTGCATCATTAATACTCATGTTAAGTTATTTAAGAGCCCAAAAAGCTTTATGTTCAAGTTCTAATGGCAAGTGACAAGCTTTTCCAAAGATAAGCTTGTAAGGAGACATTCCAATAGGGGATTTATAGGCAGTCCTATAAGCCCAAAGAGCATCATCTAGTTTAAATGACCAATCCTTCCTAGAAGGTTTGACCACTTTCTCTATAATACTCTTGATTTCCCTATTTGAGAGTTCTGCTAAGCCATTTGTTTGTGGATGATAGGCTGTAGCAACTCTATGACTTATGTTGTATTTTTCCAAAACTCCTTTCATCATGTTGTTCACAAAATGGGTGCCTTCATCACTGATTATGGATCTAGGGGTTCCAAATTTTGTGAATATGTTTTTGTGAAGGAATTTCACTACTGTCTTTGCATCATTACTATGGCAAGCTATTGCCTCTACCCATTTAGATACATAGTCCACAGCTACCAAGATGTATTGACAGTTTCCAGATATGGGAAATGGTCCCATGAAGTCTATTCCCCATACATCAAATATTTCAACCTCTAAAATGCCGTTAAGAGGCATCTCATGTCTTTGGGAAATAGAACCGACTCTTTGACACTCATTACACTTTTTAACAAATTTATCAGCATCAATAAAAAGTGTAGGCCAATAGAATCCAGATTGGAGGACTTTTGCTGCAGTTCTTTGGCCACCAAAGTGTCCACCATATGCAGCAGCATGACAGTGTTGCAGCACTGCAGTTATGTCCTCGAGAGGTATGCACCTCCTTAGGATTTGGTCAGCTCCTAGCTTAAACAGAAATGGATCATCCCAAAGGTAATTCTTTGCATCACTGAACAGTTTCTTTCTTTGGTTTATGTTATATTCAGGTGGAATAATCCCAGCAGCTAGGTAATTTGTAATGTCAGCAAACCATGGTGTTGTAGCATGCTGCAGCACCAACAATTGTTCATCAGGAAACTTTTCATTTATCTCAATTAAAGGTCCCTTTCCTTTTTCTAATCTGGACAAGTGATCAGCAACTTGGTTTTCAGTACATCTCCTATCTATTATTTCTAGGTCAAACTCTTGTAACAACAACACCCACCGAATTAATCTTGGCTTTGCATCTTTTTTAGAAATCAAGTACTTGATGGCTGCATGGTCAGTGTGAACTGTAACCTTGGTCCCCATCAGATAAGATCTGAATTTTTCAAAGGCAAATACAACAGCCAATAATTCTTTCTCAGTGGTTGTGTAGTTAACTTGTGCTTCATTTAGAGTTTTGCTAGAGTAATAGATAGGGTGAAAAATCTTTCCTTTCTTTTGTCCCAAAGCTGCACCAATTGCCCAATCACTTGCATCACACAGGAGTTCAAATGGTTGAGTCCAATCAGGTGTGATCACAATAGGTGCTGAAATCAAAGCTTGTTTCAAAATTTTGAAAGCTTCCCTACATTCATTGTTGAAATCAAAAGGCTGGTCATGCTGCAGCAGTATATAGAGTGGCTTTGAAATCTTTGAAAAATCTTTTATAAATATTCTGTAAAAGCCAGCATGACCAAGGAAGCTTCTAATTCCTTTAACATTTGTAGGTTCTGGAAGTTTTTCAATGACTTCTAATTTTGCTTTGTCAACCTCTATCCCTCTATTTGAAATTAAATGACCCAAAACAATGCCTTCTTTGACCATGAAATGACACTTTTCCCAATTTAAAACCAAGTCAGTCTCTTCACATCGTTTAAGGCTTTGTTCAAGGTTTTTCAAACATTGTTCGTATGAAGATCCATAGACAGAAAAGTCATCCATGAATATTTCCATAGAGGTTTCCAACATATCAGAGAAAATGGACATCATGCATCTTTGGAATGTGGCAGGGGCATTGCATAGTCCAAAGGGCATTCTCCTAAAGGCAAAAGTACCAAAAGGACAAGTGAAAGTGGTTTTCTCTTGATCCTCAGGTGTTATGGCAATCTGGTTGTAACCAGAATATCCATCTAGGAAACAGTAATACTCCTTTCCAGCTAATCTATCCAACATTTGGTCAATGAAAGGCAATGGGAAATGGTCCTTATAGGTTGCTTTGTTAAGCTTCCTATAATCCATACAGATCCTCCATCCTGACACTACCCTAGTTGGGATCAACTCATTCTTTTCATTCTCAACAACTGTCACGCCTCCTTTCTTAGGGACACATTGGACAGGGCTTACCCAAGAACTACCAGAAATGGGGTAAATAACTCCAGCATCTAACCACTTGAGTATTTCTTTCTTGACTACTTCTTTCATCACAGGGTTCAGTCTCCTTTGTGGCTCTACAGATCTGAAATCCTTGTCCTCTAAAATGATTTTGTGTTGACAGATTGAGGGACTAATGCCTTGTAAGTCAGAAATTGTGCAACATATGGCCTTGGTGTGGGCTTGAAGCACTTTTACTAATTGCTCTTCCTGTTTTGGTTCTAAGGTAGCTGAAATGATCACAGGTAATTTGTTCTCATCACCTAGAAAAACATACTTAAGATGGGCAGGAAGTTGCTTTAGTTCAAGGTCTGGTGGTGCCTCAATTGATGGTAAAGGGTTTTCCTTTGTATTTTCTTCCAACAGCTCATATGCTGCCACAGGCTGCAACATGTCATCACAGTGAATGCTATCATCCAAATCATCATCATCATCATATTCCTCGTCTAAGTCATCTACATTTAAGTCATCATCATCATTATGCTCATCCTCCTCTAACTCATCATCTTCCAGGTCATCATCTACCTTTTCACCTAAAATTTCTTCTAAGGTCTCTTATTGACACCAAGATTCTACAGAGCTTAGGACAGAACATTCTTCCACTTCATCAGGGTATTTCATGGAAGTAAAGACATTGAAGGTGACATTTTGGTCTTGAACTCTTATAGTCAACTCTCCTTTTTGGACATCTATGATGGCTCTACCAGTGGCTAAAAATGGCCTTCCTAACAGAATAGGAGTTTCTTTGTCAGCCTCAAAGTCTAGAATGATGAAATCGGCAGGAAATATGAATTTATCTACTTGCACCAAAACATCCTCTATCTTTCTTTCCTTTAGGATAAGCTATGGATTTGTCCTCTAACTGCAAGGTCACAGTGGTAGGTCTAGCCTCTCCTATTCCTAGTGTGTTGAAAACAGACAAAGGCATAAGATTGATGCTAGCACCTAGGTCACATAATGCTTTCCCAACCTCTTTTCCTCCTATAGAACAGGGTATTGTAAAACAACCTGGGTCTTTCTGCTTAGGGGGCAGTTTGTTGGTCAAAAGTGCACTACAACCCTCAGTCAATGACACAGTCTCATATTCAATTAGTTTCTTTTTCTTGCTCAAAATATCCTTAAGGAATTTGGCATAAGTAGGCATGCTCTCAATTGCTTCAACCAAAGGGATGTTGATATGCAATTGTTTGAACACATCTAGAAACTTCTTGAATTGTAACTCCTCTTTTTGATTCCTTAACCTCTGGGGGTATGGAATGTAAGGGGGTACTTGTGTGACAACAGCCTTCTTAGGCTCAGAGGTGGATGGAACAGTAGGTGTTGCTTGTTCAATTACTGTTTTTTTGGTTTTTCAGTTCTGTCAGTTGGTGTTGCAGCACTGACTGTAGCATCAACTGCAGTTGACTTGTCTTTCTTGTTATCACCAGGGAATAATAAGGGAGATTCAGATCTATCAGGTATTAACACAGATTCAGAAGATGATGTGGGTTCAACAGGTGTAACAGTAGTATGGGGTACCACTATAACATCTTTTTCTTTGTTTGTGTCACTAATAGTCTTAGGTTCTTTTTGGGTAGTCTCAACTAAGTCTTTTCCACTCCTAAGGGATACAGCCTTTACATGCGCTTTGGTTATATTCTTGGGAGTCTCAGTATCACTAGGAAAGATTCCAACAGGTCTGTTTCTCAATTCCAATGCAATTTGTCCAATCTGCGTTTCCAAGGTTCTTAAAGCAGTATTTTGGTGATTGATTGCGGAATTGGTGTGATTTATAAAACCTTTCAACAATGTTTCCAATGAAACAGAAGAATCAACATGTTGACTTGGTTTACTTTGAAAAGACTGTTGATGTTGTTGATTTTGAAAAGGTTGATGGTTTTGTTGAAAATGACCTTGAGAACTACTTGGTTGGTTTTGAAAGTTTGAAGTTCTTTGCTCTTTTGCAATAGGAGGATTCAAACAAGGACTATTCCAAGAAAAATTGGGATGGTTTCTCCAATTTGAGTTATAGTTGTTTGAATATTGTCCATTCCTATTGTGCACATAGTTTACAGATTCTGAATTCTGGCTACATTGGTCATAGGTATGTCCTTCACCACAGACTACACATTGTACGGGCAAAGTTTCATGAACAGATGTTGCAGCAACAGTATTCGCACCAGTGACAGCATACATGTTTTTAATCATAAACAGCACCGCACCGCATTTCGCGGTGCGGTTTGATGCGGTTTGAGGTATATGCGGTGCGGTTTGCGATTTGGGAAAATGCTCAAACCGCACATGCGGTGCGGTTTGTGGTTTTACCCCAAACCGCACCACGAACACCCCTAACAAAGATGGTTATGAAAGTTAAAAACACTTAACATTAAAAATTAACAAATGAATAATAAATTTTGATCCACACCTTCTAACATAATAACATTAAAAATTAAAATTTAATGTCAAAAAAGAATAAAAGATAAATATTTTGTTCACATTTAAAGATAAGTTATTGGTTTATTTATTATAAGACATGTCAAAATGTAGTAAAAAAACTTGATAGATAATATAATTAAAAAAATTAAGCAAATATTTAATTTTTTGCACAGGACCTCCAAAATCTCATGACCAACCCTGATAAATTGTAATATGTTGCATATAATTTCATAAGCAGAAAAGAATTCAATAATATATGCAAAACATTGGTAAGGAACATTACTCTCTTTTTTTTTCTTTTCTTTTTTTTACTTTTTCACTATGTAATATTCAAATTTATTTTTTCCAAAAATTACAATTTTTTTTGAAACAATTGATTATTGAGTCATTGATCGTGTTTTTGTGCTCTTGAATCGTATCCCATCAAAGTGCAGAGTGCACTTTTAACCAAGGTTCTAAATGGCTTGAAGCATGGCGTGGCGGCGATGCCAAACTTCAAGCCTTAGGAGCCATGGCGAAGCCTTGGCGTTTTCAAGGCGTGACTTATGGGGTCAAATTTCTAATTTATATATAATATTATATATAAAAACATTTGTTTTGACGTGTTATTCATTGAGTCAATAGTAATAAACAAGTTAAATTATGTTATATATATTAAAAACCCGCAAATAAGAGATTAAAAACATAAAAAATACCAATTATTGCATTAAAAAAACTGTGCATTAGGTCATGGCGAGCCACGAGCTTAACGTGGCGTGAGACTCAAACCTTGGTGACATGGCGCGCCATGACGGCTGTGCGACGAGTTTTTTAGAACAGTGCTTTTAACCCATCTTAAAGTTGTAATTAGATTTTTATGTATTCATACAAAATAAAGTAGACAATCATACCTTTCAAATGTCACTAGAATCACCCTTATACGATTTTTCTACGATTTTATACAATTTTTCTAAAACCGGGTAAAAACATTGACTTTCAAGTATCAAAATATTCATTTCATGCTCAATTTTATACCATATTGTACCAAATCCAAATATTTATCATAAAATAGCATAAACCCTATAAAACTCCATAAATCTAAGTTTTTTCCATCAAAAGCATCATTTTAACTATTTTGACTTTGAAAAATCAATCTTCGTACTTTCATCCAATAATTTCAACTCATTATTGCAATTTTATCCATCATTTTTACTAAATAACCAAATATATAATAGAGGTGGTTTATTATACAACCATTATAAAGGTAACAACTCTTACAACCCCTATCTTAACCATCCATCTTAAAATCAACGGCCCACATTGATTTATACCTACATTTAAATTATTAATAAAAAACAAATTTTAAATTAAAATATACCACAACACTAAGGGGCATTTCAGGAAAAAAAAAGAATATATATTGAACCCACGTAATAATCTTTATCACAATCAAATGCCGAAAAATCCTCACACACAGTCAACCATCTACAAAAACCCAACACTACCCAAATTTCTGCAAGAAGTTCTTGATCGTCTTGCGGAACGTAATCGAGGTTTGTTTTTTCCATTCTTCTATTTTATATTGAAATTTCATCAATGAAATCGTACTCATTAGAGTTTTCATGGTTTTCAGTTCGGAAGAAAAGCGTCAAGGTTGCACTACTGCACCTGTTTTCACAGTTCAAGAACACATCTTCTACTCTCATTCTCATAGACTTCGATGATGAAGAAGACATTGCTCACATTCATGAAACCTTGACCATTCAAACATGCATATCAGATTCATGTACTGAAATATTGATTCATGAATTGAAATTCATGAATACACTGCAATTTTAGCTAGATTTTTTTTTTTTTGAAGAAGATGAATACACTGTTTTGGTGGCTAGCTTCAATACACCCCAAGTGGACTCTTTGTGGGATGAATCACCCCCTAGATGACATCATGGCATTGATTTTTTGATACAGGGAGAATTCAAGAGTTAATAACGGTTTTCGGGAATAATTGGAAAAAAGAGAAACGGGCTCGAAGAGAAAAACGAGCTCGAAAGATGCTCGGAATTTGGCATCGGAAAAAGAGGCAAAGAGAAAACACCAAATATAGAGAGAGTTACGATAGAGATCGAAGAACAAATCAAGAATCGCAAACAGAACCAAAAGCGAGTTCCATGCGACCTAACTCGCATGAAACTCACGTACAACACTGTTGGTTGGCTTCCAAGAGTTCTAAGTCATCCTAAGTCCATTATTAAATTTTCAATCCATGCACCACGTGCCTTAATCCTTTTTTATTTAATTTCTTTTTAGTTATCTTTAATAAATTAGGATTAGATTTAATTTAGGATTAGTTTTAATATCTTAGATAATAATTTAGGATTATTTAGTTTCCTTTTATTAGTTTTTAAATAGCTTCCTAGTTAGTTTATAATTAGGATAGTTCTAAATTCCATAGTTATTTCTTAGTTAGTTTAGCTATAAATAGGGTAGCTAGGTTTCATTGTTAATCAATTCAATCAAGTTTCAATCAATAAAGCTTAGCTTTTTTTAGAGAGTTTTCTCTTAATTTTGAGTTTTACGCATCGTAATTCTCAACCGTTAAAGGGTTTAGACGCTTGTCGATCCTTCCGCAAACCTACGCTGCGTCATTTTTAAACAAATTCCAAAATCAGATTAAAATCTTGAGATATAATTATTATACCTAATTAAATAGACCTGCCACTTGACTTGTATTGACATGTTAATTGAGAAAAAAAACACAATGCAAAAAATTAACAATTAACCCACAAAAACTGAAAGTTCTTAGCATAAAAAAATCAAAGCAGTATCATGAATCCAACATTATTAATGGAAATCAAATAACAAAAATATTAAAAATAATTGCGGATCAAATTCATCTCCAAAAGACTAACGAACTAAACTCAAAAACCACATAAACTAAACTCAAAAACCACAAAAACCACATAAGAAGAAACATTATTACGATCATTAGATGAATCCATTATAGAATAAATAAAAGATGCCTCAACCAAATTGCAAAAACATGGAAATTCTCTATTCTTGATGAACGCAAAGATGAAATGTAAACGATAACTACCAAACTTAAAAAAAATTAAAAAATCAAAACAAATATGTAACTTCCATAACTACCAAACTTAAAAATAAAACCAAATATGTAACTTCCATAAAAACCGTGCGAATAATATACCCTTTTTAATAAAAAAATTCCAAAAATCATGGGGTTTAATAAAATACCTAATATACCCTTTTTAATTTCTTATTAAACAAAAAATAATTATATATATATATATGGATGGAGCTGAGTCAATCGCTTTTTGGGTTGATCTGATCCGTTTAAAATCATCTGATATTCAATCTCCACCGTTCAAATTCATTTTAACCCAAGTTATATAAACCCAACCTCTATTTAACCCACGGCCCACCCACTCCGTTCCAGATTTCTCTCCCATCACTCCCTATTTTCTCTCCCACTCCCATCACTCGGTTTTCCTCCCCTCACTGATTTCTCTCACACAACTTCAACCGGACAACTTCTATTTCAGACAAAGAAAGAGGGAGGGAGGGAGGAAGTTATGCCGACGTTCAACCCACGATCATGGAGTTTTAAGTATCAGGCCCGCTGAAATCTCTCATAACTCCCCACGATGGTTAAAACCTCAAGAACAACTTCAAAACCCGTCACTATCAATCCCCCAATTCCTCCCTAGCCTATCAATCTCTTCAAATCGACGAAAACCTAGAATCAGAACCATCCACAATCGGAAATGAATTACAAAATGAACACGACGACGATGATGATGATGATGATGATGAAGAAGAATATGAAGATGAAGATGAAGAAGAAGAAGAAATTGAACCCGAATCGCCGAAAGTTGGGAGGCTTTACATCGGAAACTTGCTGTACGCAATCACTTCTTCAGAATTGTCTCAAGTATTCAGAGAAGCTGGCAATGTGGTTTCTGTTGAGGTAATTACTAGCAATTGGTTTCTGTTGTTGTCGAGATAAGTTGTATGTTTAATTTACAGAGGTAATTGTTGAATTTTTTTGTTTAATTTTGAGGACGATTCAGTTTTTGGTAACCCTAATTTTTTGTTGGATCAGATTCTGTACGATAGAGTTAGACAGGAGCATGGGATTTGCGTTTATTACAATGGCAAGTGTTCAAGAAGCTAAAGAAGCCATTAGAATGTTTAATGGATCTGTAAGTGTTCTTCCAATCAGCTTTCATGTTCATAATTTGTATGGTATCAAATGAGCTGGACTTTTTAAAAATTGATTAAATTCAGAAACATTTGGAGTAAAAGATGATAACTCTATAGAAATTTGTGATTCTATGTACAAGTAGGTTATTATCAAATGTTAAATTGGTATCAAAATCCACATACATTGTGCATTTGAAAAGCCTCTTTTATGGCTGCAATTTGCATCTTTTGGACTCTGTTCTTGAATCATTGCATGAAAATCACATTTTTATTAATTATGTATTATTTACCTCCAATGCAGATGGGAACAATGCTACTCCACCTATGATGCTAAGCCCAGGTATGTCCTCTTGAACCTCGGTAGTACCATAGTCCATAAGCAAAAGATGAATAATCGGCAAGCAAATGGCAACCACAAATCGACCTTCAGCACCAATTGCAACGCGGTTGGGATCGTTGAGAAGAAATAGGGAAATATTGGAAGCAAAGGGTTGATAAACGCGAGCAACATTGACATATACAAGAAATTAAATGAGTAATTATGGCCAAAATCAGCCTTCTCAAGGTATACAACCTTCCCTCATCCACCCCACCCGTGATCCGACCCCTTCATTTATGTTTTTTGTGAGATTCAAACATCTGATCTCTTGGTTCTGATGTCTGTATCATAATCTGTCTCGGTGTTTATTTTTTGTTGAAATAAGTCTTAGTGCTAATTAATTACTTCAATATTGGTCGTTTGTATATGTAATTGTTATCCGGTCAGAAGGAAACTCAAAGAAAGAGAAAAAAAATGCATTGAGTGCTTTATAGTTCACTTTGTTAAGTTATCTTTAGCATGGTTTCTTCTTTTCTTTTCACCACTCATCTTGATTCTACTCAATTTCATCTTATTGAATCACACTCGTGTGTGTTTATATATATATATATATATTGTTGATATAACTTTGTTGTTGTAGTATTGTGATTCTACCAGCCACTCTGTGCTGAAGAGGAGAAAGAACTGAAAGATACTTTACAAGAAATACTTGGCAAAGGGAAGACAGTTAAGTTTCAGCAGAAGGTAGTGTCCATAATTTGTTGACCTGTTACTCTATCAGTCTCCAAAAAAAGAGTATATTTAACTTTGTAGTGTCTTAATGGTTTAACTTTTCAACTTCTAAAATGGTTGTATAATAGAAGTTATGACAATTATATTGAACTAACAACAAAAAACATCAAAGCCCAAAAACTAGATACATGTTCCAATTCTTAACACTTTTTTATATGAACATCAGATTCATTCGAGTATTCTTGGTGGGCTTGTGGGGCAATTTGGGCAAAAGGTTTTTGACATGTCGATAAAGACTAGGGCAAGGCAAACGGAGAGGTTCTTCCGCTATCCCATCAAGTCTTTGATGCAATGAGCAGCCTAAACTTGGAAGTTGACTCAGTTCATTCTTCTACCACTAATGGGATTCTCACATTAGGCATTAAATCTAAGGTATGCAAGCAAAACTCAATAATCCATTTACAGATTGTGATCATAATTTTGATGCTTGATACACTTGTACATTGTAGTTAAAGAGTTGTACGACATCGACAACAAAAATGATCAGGCAGACCCTTCATAAAGTAATCGGTAGGCATTTATTCAAATTATTCAAGTTTCTGGTAGATTTAGAGGTTGATGCATTTATATAGATTTAGAGGTTGATGCATTTATATAGATTAATAGGATCTATTTTAATAATTATAACATAAAAATATTTACCATACGGTTGCTTGATATAGTTCAGTCTTGCCCTCTTGTCCTGTCTAGTCCAGTCTAATTATATATGCTTACCAAACACTACCTTAATGTCTTTAAGATTAATCTAAATTAGTGTACATTAGTACCATCCTTTTTTGTATGTAATGGTTGACATATAGATTAATGTACCCATCAAAGTTTTCTTGAAATCGATGGTTGATTAGAGTCGTGGGCTCTCGCGTGATAGATCCGTCAGCATGGGGGCAGCTCGCTATGGCGTGGAGAGTTTGTGTGAAGGGTTGAGTGGGTTGTTTGGGGTCGGTTTTGTATGGGTCAGTTCGGTTTAATTTTGTTTGGTTTGAGTCTTTGTTCAACTTATAGTTGTGCGGTTGCTGTTTGACTGGTTTGCTCCTGGCAAACTTTTTTTGCTGTTGGTGTGGGCTGTTTTTTTGCCGTTTGTTCTGGTTGTTTGTGTTTGTTGGTTTATACATGGTGCTTTTAAAAAAATCAAAGTTTTCTTGAAAATTTCCAAAAATTCAAGTCAATTATATATATATGGATGGAGACGAGTCAACCGCCTCGTGAGTCGATCTATACCGTTTAAATTCATCCAACTTTTAATCTTGACCGTTCAAATTCATTTTATCCCAATTAACTACCCCTCACACCCTGATTTCTCTCGCACTACGCTCTCATGTTGCAGGTTTCTCTCCCCCTCTTCTCCCCGACTCGCTGTCAACCTCCGAGTCTCCGCTAACCGTTTCTCCTCTTTACTCTCACCATCTCAGGAATTCACCCTCTCAACCCAACCCAATTTGAAATGAAGGCATCCCCGACTCGGTGATCTGTGACGTGTTAAGCTCTCGTGGGAGTGAACGGTGATCTCATGAGCCAATACATCGAATTCGTTGCTGATAGGCCTTGGTTGCATTGGGATGCGGAAAGTTATATGGCGCGCAGAACCCGATCGATTGGATGGAGTTGATTTTGTTACAGGGGAAGACTAATTTCTTCGAAAAGAGGGTCGGCGAGTATCATAAAGCTTCTATCATGTTGAATTTGAATGGAGAAGTGCCCACGTTTTCTAGATGGATGAAGACTTCTAGGGTTCTTTCATATGTAGATCTATCCACTTTGGGGTTTTTTGATCATTTGGGTTAGCAAAAAATATTACCATTTTCTGTTTATGTTTGTTGAATTTTTTTTTTCTAATCATAGAAGAAAGTTTAAAATCTTTCATTTTCTCTCTGTATTTCAAATGGGTGTTCATAAAAAAGTTAAAAAAACGAGAAATTGTTCAATTTCTAAACCGTAAAATATTATTTTCAGTATTTTGGCTAATAAACTTGGTTCCAATTTGTGATTTGTAGGAGTCTTTTCAGATGTCTAGAAACTGATTGCAGATGTTGTCAAGAATAATCAGGTACCTTTCTTCTTTATTCTAGATTTTTGGCTTCTTTTTTATAGCTTGCTGGATTTAACTCCAAATTTGCGATCAGCTACGGATTTGTTTGAACACCTGATGAAGATTTCTCTACAATCGAAAAGGTAGAAGTTGGTTTTAATTTTTATTATGCATACTGTTGTGTCGATATTTGACGCAAGACGTTTGTGACGTTGCAACTTATAACTCATCGTCAGTGCAATAGAACACTGAAACCGTTTTGCCATCAATTTTGTTGACTCTTGGCCAAGATTTGCCTGATGGTAACCTTGGTGCTCTTCAGAAGAAGGGTGATGTTACCTGCTTAGGGTTCCTAATTCATTAATCACTCCATGCTTATTTTATACTGATTTGGTATTGGTTTTGGGTTAATTTTTAGATATTATGGTATGCTGCAACAAACTATCGAACATGGATTTTTGTGTTTCTCTATGGCTACTCGATAGGTGTCGAGTTAACGATCGATAACGTGATTGCAGAATACTTCTACGACAGGTATCATATTATAAACTTTATTCTTTATCCATGATTAAATGTGTTTCGATCTAAAGAAATAATTGTTGTTATCTTTTAACTTTTAACATAAATATAGATCTTGTACATTTCTGATAATTTTGAATGATCAAATTCATTACAAAAATAACAATTGAATTGTTTTCTGTAATTGTTGAATCATAGATTTGATCTAAAGCTTCATCTAGCCGGAATCATTGCGGCCACTTTCGGAATGGCAAACCTCTTAGCTCGCCCCCTTGGAGGGTTCACATCTGACAACATGGCAAAGCGATGGGGGATGCGAGGTCGACTCTGGAACCTATGGCTCCTCCAAACCGTCGGCGGTGTTTGTTGTCTCTTCCTCGGCTTAGTGAACTCGCTGTCGTTAGCCATCACCTTTATGATCCTCTTAGCACAGGCGGCTTGTGGAGCCACGTTCGGTATAATTCCTTTAATTTCCCGGCAGTACTAGAGTTCAGAGGTTGCCCCACCCCCAATATGACGGTGGCCGTCAACGGAACCAGAGGATGTTACAACGATTAACGAGGCAATGGCAAGGGTATCGAAGAAAAGCAAGACGATTTTTGTAATATACATCAAGGAAGGATAAGTCCATCGTCTCCGCCAAACTCAATTTCATTGATGGTGCCCCAACGTTTTCCACCCCCACTTTCGGTAAGTAATTTTCTTGATTTCTTACATCAATTTGTGTGCTTTTGTCCAAGTTATCTTTCCCCCTGCCCATTGTCCTAAATGAATCATGGATTATATTTAATTTCCCACCATTAAATATGTATCCAAGACATTTATTAAGAATGTTTTTGGAGAATGCTTTGGTCCAGATCAAGCTAGATGTTTATAAATGTATTTGCTTGATTTCGGCCGAACGAAAGGCGTGAAACCTGATAGTGATCCCACTGACGATCTCATCTATTTGAGAATTTTGGGTAAGAAGTTCAAGATCTCCATGAAATTCATGCCATTTAGAATGTGTTTCTTTGAAATAATCTTGTAAGTGTAAATTCATGTCATTTATTTCTAAGTATAATCTTCACAAATATGTATCAAGCCTAGCGTTGGTTCCAATTAAAACTTCCAGTTGCTAAGATATATTTGTGGAAAATGTCGATCAAGGCCATAGATGTGTAAGGTGTATGTGTTTCAGAAGGTGTATCAATGAGTTCTCTCCAGTAAATTAGGCTGTTGTCCAACAATAATCTCTTGGAAATTTTTAGTTTCATGAATATGTAAGCTTCTTCATCTTTTTTAGTTTTCAATTATATGCACTATGATTAGTTGCGTGTGTCCAAAATTAATGATTAATACATATATTATCCAGTGAAAAATTGGTCATGAACATGTTGTTGGTACTTTGGGAGTTTGGGTTTAACTGCATCTCCTGGATGTGCATATTGTATACATGAAACTCCTCTATTTACTTTGCAATATTTTGTAATGTTATCAGAAGATAATCGTCGAAGATCTCAGCAACTAGCTGAGGAAGTTGCGGCAGGAGCACAAGCAGATAGGAAAGTATATCAGATTCGTAATAAAGACGTACGTGGCACCACACATTTTATCTGTTCCACATATGTAATCCGTTTTTCCCTGATTACTTGTGTCCTGTCCTTTTTCTGAATGCAGTTTGTGAAGGTTCTTGGGAAAGATCAAGAAGGTTTACAAAACATTCACTGCATCAAGTTCCAGGTGTGATTCAGTTTTTACCTGTGACAATCTTTTTGACAATTTTCTTCTATTTGAGTGATTTGGTTGCCTAGGCTGGTGAAGTAGATCCTAAAGACTAAAATGTTCTTTTTACTATATCTAACATTACACGACCCTACGACTCAACAGTTTCGGTGTTTAAATGATATGTATGTATTACAGATAACGATGGGGATGGAAATGAATTTGATTCAACTATTTCTTCCGAGTCTGATGTTAATCGAGTTTTTAATGAAGTTTCCCAAATTCAAGATGGCAAAAGATCGGAGATGTGGATGCTAGATCTCTACTCTGGATGTGGCACAATGTCTACACGACTTTGTCTAGGTGCGAATATGGATGATGTTAATCTTGTGACAATATGTATTAAATTTGCTTAGTTTATTTGTATAGCTTTGAATTCTAAGACTCCTAATTTCTTATGAGTTTTTCATTACAGAGGTGGGTTGTTGATTTAAATAAATATGCATGTGAAAGCTTAAAATTGAACCACTACAGAGGTATGTGTTCCTTCCCATACTTCATATTTTTATCCCTTTAGATTCTTATTCTTACATTTGATACTTGAAAATGTGTTTTCTAGGTGAGGAATGAATTAACGGAAGATTTTTTGATGCTGCTGAAGGAATGGGATAAGCTTTGTCGGTCTTTTTCCTTAGTTGGAGGTGGTGGTTCCCAACAGAGAGTGCTTACCAAGTCATATTACCTTACCGGATGAATATGACAAATGACAAGGACCAAAAATCTTACCCCGTAAGAGCTAAAGCAACAACCAAGAGTCTTGCCCGGTAAGTGAGGGAGAATACTGTTACCACGGTTAGCGCTTATGGTGAAATTGTTGCATACGATACCGTTTTGGTGGACTAAAATATTACCCGGTAAGTAAGTGATAGTGTTCGGTAAGCTCTTAACCGGGTAAGCTAAACAACCCCTAAGTTTTTCTTTGACCGCCACGTACTAGCTCTGCCAACTATCTTAGATTAGAGGTTTATTATCTTTCAACTATAAGCGGATGGTATTAAGTCTAAATACTATGTTGATGATTAGAGGTCATTTAACAAGATTTTGTTACCTTCTAATGTTCCATTGATTATGATCATTTAACTGTTTGTAATGTTGTATATAACTCCAACTATATACATGGCCTTGTAAATGGAGCACGATCGCGTGGAGCACGATCGCTTGGAGCACGTGTTAAATGAACACGGAGAGGTGGTTGATGCAAGGGTCATCTATGATCGTGAAACTGGACGTTCACATGGGTTCGGTTTTGTAACAATGGCAAGTGAGACAGAAATGAATGATATGATGCCATTGCTGCTCTTGATGGACAAGTATACAAACTACTACTGACAAACCCATATGAATGTTTATATATATATATACACACACAAAAGTTACTATTGAACTTTTTGGTGATTTCTTAATGTGATGCAGAGTTTGGATGGGAGGGCAATTAGGGTTAACATTGTCGAGGAACATCCGAAGCATAGCTTCTTTTGAACTTGAATGAGAGGGCAAGTAGGGTGAATGTTGCATAGGAGTTGTTGCTTCTTTTTTTCATTTTTGATGTTAATTAGAGTTAATGTTGGCCAATAAGATGTTATCTTTTTCCAGAATTCTAGAGATGATATGGCACTTCCACAAAATTAAAAGGTTTTACAGCGCTCACAAACACTGGCGTGACTTGACTCGAGGCAGGTCAGGATTGGTTTGTTTAAAGTTGGCAGGGGAAAAAAGATGGGCCAGGAAGGAAAAGCCGAGAAAAGTGTTCGGCTAGGAAGCAGGTCGCACCTTGACTGGAATTGTCCCCGCTTTTTAAAAGATTTTAAAGTTATTTTGCCTAGTTTCATCTTCTATGTTCTATGTCAAAATGCAAATAACAAAATGGAGTTATGAATAAGAAATTATACAAATACTGATATTTAGATATTTTAAAGTGTAAAATCCGAATTTATTAAAAGAACACCTTCTCAAAGTTTAACAGTTCCCGTAAGCCTTTAAATTTGGAATTTACAGTTTATAATATCTAAATATCAACTATACTTATTTACAATATTGTTGTTGTGTGATACCTCATACTTTTTCTATGCATTTTTGTATGATCGAGTATGACTTGGCTTAACAAGGTAGAAACTAGAGATTTGTTGGTGGAATTTGTGACATATAACTCTTTTCGTTTAAAGAAAATGTAAAATTTTACATACAAATGCCTGCTACATTACAACGGGTACGTAACTAGAATACAATAAAGAAACATAACTTTCGAAATTGTAATCTCAAATAAATGAATCTAGATTAACGTTATGTCGTATACCCGATCAACAGAAGGGTATAATGATCTATTATGAAAGATACGGAAGGACCCTTCAAGCCGAAGGGTATTTAACCGAGAGTCGCAGGCATGGGAAAGCCGGTTATAGTTTGACTAAGTTTCTTACTCAATTGAAAAACAACATTCGACAATAATGAAAAAAGTGATCAATCAAAGAATTAAATCTAGATTAAAGTCGTGTTGTATATCCGACCAACGGACGGGTATAACACTAGTTAATATGGTTGATCTTAATCTAACGGTTAAGATGAGGGTTGCAAGGATTGCAACCTTTTCATGGGTTGTAAAATATCATCCCTCGTATATAATAATCTACTTAAAATACTAACATATTAACAATCTCACATCAAACCCCAACCATAATCTACATCAAATGATACAATACAGAACTAGTCAAAGTTTAGAGTTTTATACCTTCACTTTCTTGTTTGATTCACCAAGAATAATGTTAGGAAAAAAAATGATGTTAGATCACCTCCTATATGTGAGAAATAGCACCTCAATAATCCTAGAAGTTTGTATAAGTGAAATGGGGTTGAAATGGGGCAAAAATCGTGTTTTTATCTCTTGAAAATCGCACATACCCTGTTGGCTCGGGTTTGACCCGACTGGGTTGACCCAACACCCTTTTTAACCACCAAACACTTAAAAATTCATAACTTTTCGCTCGGACCTCCGTTTTCGATGAGGTTTTCGCCTACGCGTTTGTAACAAGATAATTTATACCTTCCAACAAAAGTATTTCAGAAAATACCTTCCAATAAAAGCAGTTTTACATATTTGTAGGTGTTATGTTTTCCTTTGCAATTTTGTCGTTTTTGATTTTAAGCTCGGAATCCCGTAAAAAATTTCCGACACCTCCAACAACTCCTAATAGGTAAAAAAATTCCAACACCTCCAACAACTCCTAATAGGTCCAAAACTTAGTACCAAATCTTAACATCCTATCAAACACCTCCCGTTTGAGTGTTGTACGCATAGTTTACCGAAATAACAACGTACTTTGTAAAACTTGCTTAAATTGCAATCTATGCGACCTTTTCGACTTCCGTCACTTATAACACGTCATATTAACTTATTCAAAGGTGTTCCAACCTTTACATCACTATTTAGATCATCCGTTCAAGTTTTGGGTAGATTTTTTTTTCTTTCCATTTTTGCACTCTAGTTACCTACCCGATTTCCATTTAGGCAATGCACTTTGTATTTTGAACCCTCACATCATCTAATTATGTCATTTGTGAGGTGTTAGCACCAATTTTACCTCCTACATCTCATGGCGCTGCAAAGGAGGCTCGAGGGCTTGTTAAGGAAGGCGGCAAGGGTCGACATTTTTGCAACAGTTGCGTTCTTCTATGCAAGACGAAGACTTAGAAAGAACAAAGAAGTTTGGATCCGAAAAAGTATGCTTAGGCAGTTCTTTCGCTGATCCAACTATGGGTTCTATTGATAGCTCACTAGTACACTTAGCATTTTAACAAATTCTCCTTTTACATAATTAACACATAAAACATGTTTTAACATACAATACATATTTAGAATCACTAGTTAAGCATATTTAGGAGGGTGGATGTTACATTAGCTCCATTAAATAAAAAGGTAAAATAAGATAATACAAAGGACTCAATGGTTGGGATAAAAGGAAAATTAATTGCATAAAAGATAAGAAAAAGTGAACTATGCATTGAATTCTCAATGGATATCAGGAGTAAACCTTCATTTATCCTCATTTGATTGTATACGCTCTTGGAAGAAAAGAGAGAGAAAGGAGGATTTTGAGGAGAAAGCATCCTTCCAGAAATCTTGGTGAAGAAATTGAAGGATTCAGAGGAAAAGGTCATCATCTTCGAGGTAAACCTTCTCCTCCCTAGCTTGATGTCTCCATTTACGACGTTGGGGTTTCTAGTTAAGACTTGTATCATATTTGGGGTGTTTATGATCAAAATCATGAGGATTATTGTTTTGAATTGATTCTTGTTGGCTCTTGTGTTGTTCATTGAGAAGAATCACCATTGCTAATGGTATCTTCAAGGGTTTTCAAGTTTTAAGTTTTTGGGGTAAAAACCTTCATTCAAGGATGGATTTGAAAAGATCAAATGATGTTTTGATGATAAGATAATGGCTAAAAATGTTTAGGACATTGATTCTCTTGTTTTGGGGGCTCTAAATCGATTTGGGAAAGGTTGGACAAGTGAAACTTTTGGGTTTTTTACTGGAATCTTCGTGCAGAAAACCAGAGAGGAATGTGACTTCCATGTGAGTTTGGTCGCATGAAACTCGCATTTTTTGGAAAATGTTTAATCGTCCTTTGTGCTTATTTAACTGTAAGGTTCCACTTAGTATAGATGGACTGAAGGCTTAGAGTCGGGACAGGCCGAATTGTGGAATTTTGGAGTCTCGGTACCAACCCCGTAACTTGCCGGCGAGATTACCCAGGGCATAGTCGCCCTGTCATTCTTGCGGAGGGCCAACCTGTCTCGGTACAAGCCCCGCGACTATACCCGGAGAGAGAAACTAGATTGTTTGGTTAAAAGCAGGGTGTCAGCAAGGGGTGCTCAAAAAACTGACCAATCCGACCAACCCGGGAAAAAATCAACCCGAGGTAACCCGACATATAATCGATACAAAATTAGGACAACCCGAATATAGTGGGTTGATATTGGGTTAGGCTCAAAGTAACCCGACCAACCCGATAACCCGATAAACGTTTTAGCAACTTCTCTAAAATTATTTATATTGCCCTTTAATATATGTAAGTTACCAAAAACAACTCGACGATAACGAAAAATGGAACTCATAAGAGGACGTTATTGGTAAGTTATATGTAATACCTAAATATTTAATGAACTCATGTATTGTTTTGAATGATGGATCGTATTTCAAAGAAAAAGTCCTTATTTTTATGTTTTCAATATTGTTTTTACTTTGTTTAAACACAACCCGACCAAACCGACCACACCGACCGGGTTGGGTTGCACTTTTGTTTGGGTTGGGTTGAAAATTCTCAAACCGCCAACATCGGGTTGGGTTGTTGAAATGCCTTCAACCCGATCAACCCAACCCGTGAGCACCCCTAGTGTCAGTGATAAATTGTTGTGAATGCATATGTTTGACCTTGTTAGAGTGAATAACCTTTAATTATAAAATGAGTTGCATGCACTGCGTTTTAAATGAGTTACATGAATCACTTGATATTAAAAGTATATACGTTCACGTTGAGTTTCTTGATTCGGAAATAAGTCGATGTATGCAAGTGTGTACTCTATGTTTTGGGGAAATTGCAAATTTATTTATATTGCATAATGAAAATTTTAAACTTAGTAATTGGTGAACTATTTCATCTATTTCATGATTGAGTCAATCTTCATTGTGGAAATCGTGACCACAATTGATTTCATAGTTTTTGTAACTGAAATCGCTATGGACATATGGTTGTCACATCTATGAGTGTGGGAGTCGACTGACTCACTCTGTATAAGTGATTTCGCTTGGAATTTTTATAGTCGCGTCGAAAAAGTTTCATTGAATACATTTTCGTTTGTGCCGACATTGATTTAGGTTGAACAAGGTTGTGTTTTATCATGAGGTTACATGTGAGCGATTCTCGAGATTGTTGTGCATGACTATTCAACTATAGTGGTGTTGTGTTGTACATACTCGAGTTTCATGGTGTAACACCCCAAATTTCGTAAGTATTCTATTTCGGCCCTTCTGGTTAACTTAATGGTTCAATTTGATAAAGACTAGTTTGTTCATCTGTTAACCAATCTTTTTACTCCCTCATTCGTGTATGTTATACTTTAAGATTGGTTTGATCCGTTAGAGTTGAACTGGGTCGAAATCGGAAGAAAAATGAGTGAGTAGGCCCCTCGGCGAGAATGCCAAGGGCATTCTCGCGGTGTTATAATCGCGAGCCCTCCATGACCTACGGTACAATCAGGGCGATAGTGCCCGACGATTGTGCACGGGTCACTATCGCGGAGGCACTGTCGCGGGTGAGGTACCACGAGCACTTGTTAGCGGTCGATTATGCCTCGGCGATTATGCCATGCCCATGGCATAATCGCTATTCACTCTCGCCGTGAAGGTTTGGCGGGTTAAAAACTCGGATTTGGCTTCTTTTCTCATTTACTTCTCAACTATCACATTTATTTCTCTCTCAAACCTCCCTCCTCATTTAAGAGCCAATTTCTAGGGTTTCTTAAGTTCCTCACCATCATTTATTGCAAGATTCTTGGTGGTTAAGTCAAGTTTTGAAGTTAGGGGTTCATCACTCATCATCTCCTTACTCTTCCACTCAAGAATGAGGGTTTGGGGTTTTCATCAAAACCCACATTGTGAGTCTCTCCTTCATCATACATGCTAAATAAATGTTATGAAAAACCTTTTCCTTTACATTACCAAAAAAAGCTAATGTCATTCTCCATTTTTACACTTTTTGAGTTATTTGGGTCAAAATCTAGGGTTTTGATACTTGTATGAATATGTTGAGTTATGTTGCTAGTAAACATGTGAATGTACACCTATATACATATTTTAGAAGTACTATGAAGTGTGGAAACCGAAATAAGTATTATTAAATATTTGGATAATATAAGTGGGATGGGGATAGAGGGGTGATAATTACTACATGTCATAAATATTTGCGTACATGGGATGTTAAGGGAATATGTTCTACCTTTGGGAAAAATGTAACTTATGTGAACATGATGATATTATAATGATGGGAAATGTTTCTAATGTTATAATGATTCAAGTATATTATGTCTGGGTTTGGTCAATATGAGCACCATGATAAAGTGACATAGCTTTAAAATGTAGAGAATGGTGAGAGTTCAAGGTAAAGACCTAGATAGGGTTGAACTTGGATATCTTTGGGGTAAAGACTTGGATAGGGTTGAACCCATATTTGCATTGAACTAAAGACTTGGATAAAGTTGACGTTCTAACGGCTAAAGACTTGGATAGAGTTGATGTCGGTAAATAGCCATTTTCAAATATGTGCACCGTATGTGTTGTGACCTACTTACGCGTTCCGTCACAGCCTTTGGTGGGACGAGTCTCCCCCGTTTTACACAAGGGACCCAAGTGTTGGAAGTTAACCGATTGTCTACTCCTAAGTGGACTCTTTAAATATTGGTATATATCATTTATATCTATTGTTATTATTGAATGAACTCACTATGCTCCAAGCCTAACATTTATTTACTTTGATGTGTAATTCAGGTTCTCTTAGCGGTGGGGTGGCAAGGTCTTGAGCGGAGTGTTGGGTTCCGTCGGGGACAACTTTTTGAGGATATAGCATTGAAGAAATATAGAGTGTGCATATTTCTTGTCAATATTTTTGGGAAATGATGACGACACCCAATTTGTAATCTAAATTAGAATGTTTAGATTAGTAGGTTGTCGGTCATTGTTTCTATTGCATTCCAAAAGTGTAAATGCTTACACTCTTTCCCCGTTTGGGTAATGCCCCTTTTTGTGAAGGTTTATTTTGAGTAAAATGTTTCAGGTTTAAATTCCTATTTTACAAACATCATATTGCGAAATTTTTAATTTTTAAAATTGTACCCAAATTCTTAGGGTGTTACACATGGTGTCATATTCATTAAATTTTCAAATGTGTAAAATGATTTCGATCATTGTGTCAACATGCGTTGAGTTTGGATATTATGTAAGCCAAGCTTTGGGCTACTAGAGAGTATACACTAAAGGATATTGATGTCCTTGAGGTGGAACTCATCTAGCTTGGGTATGCAATAAGGTTCCATAACTCTTTGAGGTGTAACTCTACGGAGTAAGTGTAAGACTCGGAAACTTATAATAATTTCCATTTGGATTGAAGGTGTTTTGAAAATTTGGAGTCTTAATCCCTTTTTAGATTTAATGACTTAATCTCGTGTTGTCAAATACCGCACGCGAGATCAGAAGCTAGTGGAAAACAATCTCGGTACAACACCGACGACTATGACATAGAGTCATTATCGCGGGGCAATGTCGCATGAAGTGTACTGTGGGTACCTTGAGGGGGAGACAATGCCCGCGACTGTGACACAAGGTCACTATCGCAGGGTTTGTACCGTGAGCCCTTGGAAGCGGGCGACTATGCCATTGGCATAGTCGTCCTGCCAATGTCGTCGTCGGTCCCTGTGGTTAAAATTAAGTGCAACAACAATTTGTTTCATTTATCTGATTTGTGGGAGCTCTAGGTCACGTTTTCCTTTCCAAGAACTTGGTATGTTTAGCCTCCAACCTCCCTTAATCATTAATGCCTTTCACCTACAACTTTCTTGATCATTTATGACATTCTAGGTGTCCTTGAGCATTGATGTGGTAGTCCAAGGTTTCTCAAGGATCTCATTCTCATCTCTTTAAGTTCTTGAATTCTAGGGTTTTAAGCTACAACCCTTATAAGGTGAGTCATTCTATTTTATAAACTTTATACATTTTAAAATATGAATTTTAACCTTCTAAACATCTCCACTTTTGATTTCTTGACTTGGGTGAGCTTTCACCCAAAAACCTAATTTTGGAGATTTTAGGGTTTATATGAATGGATATGATTTTGAGGTTAAGGAACTTACATTTGGAACTACTTGTGGAATTGCATATGGGAAACTTGTTTACCTTTAATTCTATATCTAGATGTTTTTAAAATCAAAACTAGGGTTTTAGATGTTGATGTGTAGTTGTTGAATGAGTTGGGTGATTGGATTCAAAATTATGGAAATACTATCCAAAGCATTATTTTGGAACCCTTGAAAATTATGTGAATAAATTTGATGGATTCTTGGCCCTTGCACAATTGTTGGCATATTAACTATTGGAACTATTTGTTGGTCGTGATGACATTTGTTGGCATATTTGTTGCATTTGGGCGTTATGAACCCACAATTGTTTATATCATTTTGTCCGATGATGGAACGCTAGTTTTCCACATCGAGACACGGTTAGGCATCGGATAGGGTATAAGTCCTACGTGCTAGTACACGATATTGGATGAGGATCTCAACGTAAGGACCCTATGTGGTTAAAGTTGACTTTCCGTGGGTGTACGTTTAAAGTTACCGAGCCTAGCATCCATTGTGTGTGTGTTTTATTACGTGTGTTGGTTTTACTAACTCTTCAAGTGACTTACTTTTGTGTTCCGTCACTTGTGTTAGTAAGCGGGTCTCCCCCGTTAACCCAAGATGTATTTACGTTAAAGTAAAGATTTGTATATCATTATTTCTCTGGTTTTACTTCTATTATTCTCGCTTATAAATCATTGTCTTCTTACATAAATGTTTGATCTCACTAGGCTTTAGCCTAACATTTTTTTGTAACACCCGTATCTTGGTATGTCTAGTTTATGTTATCTCTCGTATAACCTATCTAATCTAGGGTTTGAGATGTTGATGTGTAGTTGTTGAATGAGTTGGGTGATTTGATTCAAAATTATGGAAATACTATCCAAAGCATTATTTTGGAACCCTTGAAAATTATCTATCTTTATCTTTATATATATAAAAGCAAATCCTTAAGATGATGACATGGCACAATGAGAATCAAGAATTCATCAAGTGAATTGTGGTGAATTCTCCATTGTCCCACATTGGTGACAAATGTGAAAAGTTGGAAGTAAAAGTGACTATATAAATGATAAGATATTGCTTGCATGCTCATCCAAAATTTGATCCATTTGTTGGGTTAAATAGTTTGTTTCATTTACATGACAAAACATTTCATTTATAAGTTAAAATCTTTATCTTTATCTTATATCTTATATCTTATATCTTATATCTTATATATATTAAAAGAAAAACCAAAGAAGATGACTTGGCATCGTGAGAGTTGAGTATCCTACAAATATTGAAATGTGATTAACTTTGTTTATCCCACATTGGTGGGAATAAAGAAAAACGAAAGTTGAAAATGTGTATATGAAAGGAGGAAGACATCATTTTGTAGCAAATCATGTTGTTGGCTCAAATGAGTAAACACTCTAATCTTACAAAATACTCTAATATTACAAAATGTTTTCTTTAAATCTTGAAATGTGGTTAAGTTTACTTATCCCACATTGGTGAGATAGAAGAAATTTGAAAGTTGGAATTGTGTATATGAAAGAAGAAAGTCTTTTTTTTTGTAGCAAATCATGTTATGAAAGTAGGAAGTCTTTCAATACATAAAATAAAATAAAAAATCTAAAAAAACCAAAGAAGATGACTTGGTATCATGAGAGTTAAGTATTCTACAATCTTATCTTATATCTTATCTTATATATATTAAAAAAAAACAAAGAAGATGACTTGGCATCATGAGAGTTGAGTATTCTACAAATATTGAAATGTGGTTAACTTTGTTTATCCCACATTGGTGGGAAGAAGAAAAAATGAAAGTTGAAAGTGTGTATATGAAAGGAGGAAAACATCATTTTGTAGCAAATCATGTTGTTGGCTCAAATGAGTAAACACTCTAATCTTACAAAATGTTTTCTTTAAGTCTTGAAATGTGGTTAAGTTTATTTATCCCACATTAGTGAGATAGAAGAAATTTGAAAGTTGAAGTTGTGTATATGAAAGGAGAAAGTCTTTTTTTTTTGTAGCAAATCATGTTATGAAAGGAGGAAGTCTTTCAATACATAAAATAAATCTTATCTTATCTTTATATATATAAAAGCAAAAACCAAGAGAAATGACATGGCACAATGTGGATTGAGAATTTTAAAATATTGGATTGTGGTTAATTTTGGCTATCCCACATTGATAGAATAATGAAATGTTGGAACAATAAGTTGATTATAAAAAGAGAAGAATGCCAACTTTTTTGACATGACCTATGATTTGTTTTAATCCATTTTGGATTAAAGAGTTTATTCTTAGTTACAAATTTGTTGATGTTGAATATATATTATATATTGTATTACAACTATCTTTATCTTTATATATATAAAAACAAAAACCAAGATAAATGACACGGTACAATGTGGATTGAGAATTCTAAAATATTGGATTGTGGTTAACTTTGGCTATCCTACATTGATAGAAAGATGAAATGTTGGAACATGAAGATGATTATAAAGGGAAAAGGATGCCAACTTTTTTTTACATGATTTATGATTTGTTTTAATCCATTTTGGATTAAAGAGTTGATTTTTAGTTACAAATTTGTTGGTGTTGATATATATTGTATTACAACTAATAAGATACACTTATTTCATTTAATTTGTTTATTTTTATATCTTTTTGTCTTTGTATACATAAAATGAAAAACAAGACAAAATGACATGTCATGATGTGGATTAAGAAATCTAATATATATATATATATATATAAGTAAAATTACCCAAGAGAAATGACACGCCTCAAATAAGAATCATCAATATATATATATATTTATATTTATATAAAAGAAAGAACCATAGAGAATGATATGACATTGTGAGATTTGAGTAATGTACGTACCTATAAGAAACGAGGACATTTGGATTTGATATGAGATACGAGTATTCTCAAATACTACTAGGTGGTGTTTTACACATCTCACATTGATGAGTGAATATAAGATTGGAGAATGAATATATACCTGTAGAAACACAGAGATTTAGATTTTGATAAATTAAATGATTACTTGGCTAAATATTCTTTTCGGCCGACCCTATTTTTGTTAAAAATACCCATTTATATAAGCAAATAAATCGATAGACAAATGTATACAAATCATCATATTTCATCAATTTATACAATAATATCAATGTTGAACCTTGATGTCTTTTTATTATCTCACAAGTCACAAGAAGATTTAAGTATTCTCAAATCTTGAATTGTGATGTTATTTGGTTATCCCACATTGATAGAAAGAAAATAAATTTGGAAGAATGGATGAGTATGTAAAAGTTGAATGAGATGTCTTATTTGATTGTCCCACCGACATAAAGACAATAGATTTGGAAGAAGATGTTAGTATATAAAAGTTGGATGAAATGTCTTATTTATTTATCCCACATCGGTAAAAAAAAGATAGATTTGAAGAATAGGTTAGTATATAAAAGGTGCATGAGCTGTCTTATTTGGTTAATCCACATCAACGTAAAGATAATAAATTTGGAAGATGAGGTAAACAAAAGAAAAGGCGGATAAGATGACTTACAAGTTTAAAAGTTTGTGGCAACCTATGTGGTTGTCTCATTTTAGTCGACCTCTTTCGCTAAAAATCAAATTTTATAAAATATTAATCTTTATGTGACTTTATTTATATAAAAAGAACAACCATAAATAATGAGATGACATTGTGAGATTTCAGTATTCTAAAATATTGCATTGTGTTGTAGTTCAATTATCCCACCTTGATGCGAGGTGCAAGATTGGAGAATGAAGATGATTGTAAGAATCAAGGGTTGATTTTGATAATCAAAATTTTAGTTGGATAAATATGTTTTAGCTCACGATTGGAATCCCATAATAAATTAGCAAAAAAGTAGGATTTGGAAGAGAGGGTTGATATTGGCTGCCAACTCTCATTTTCCAAAAAAAAATTATATATATATATATATATATACACAAATTAACCACTCATTGAAACACATTAATTATTTTATATTGTATTCAATTAACTGTTAACTGAGGAATTATGTTTTATATATCTTATATCGATACATATATTTCCTGAAATAATTATCGTCACAACTGATGATGTGTCCTAACCAAGTTTGAGTATTATTAAACGTTAAATTATGGTTTGGTTAAATTATCCCACATTACTATGAAGATGATAAAATTTAAAAATAGATGGTTATATATGAGTAAAAGTTGGCTTGAAAATTTTAAAAATAAGTTTAACTAAATATATTGGCCAACAATAATTTTTCAAAAAATATATACATCTACTTTAGGCCTTAAGTTTAAAACTTAATGTCAACATGTTTGTTAGAGTGTTTTTATTATATGTCACCTTATATATAAATTCAAGAGCATTAAACGAACTTTTGGAACGAATCAAGTTGGATATCATATTAGCGCATTACAAGTTTGAGTCATTAAAATAATAAGCAACATTTTTTAAGTTCAAACTTCAAAATTATCAAACTCAAATTTGAGCCAAGACGGTGATTCCTCAAAACTTTCGTAACAACAATAATGATATGGATGTATGACATGTTGTTTCATTCTAAATAACATAACAAGAAAGTTAATGTCAATACGTGTCAAACTCTTCGTAACAATAAAAGGTTATCAATACGTGAAAATAAACCACTTTTGTAAATACATTCTTCATTTTAAATTGTATCTCATTAATTATTAAACAAGAAATTATGTTCTATCTTAACTCGGTCAAGTACTTCTTTAAAAAATTTATCGCTACCGTAGTACCGTGCAACGCACGGGGTTGCCACTAGTATATATATTAAAGGAAAACCCATAGTTATTGAGGTGGCACAATGAGGATGAAGTATTTGTGAAATGGTGAATTGTGGTGAAATCTTGATTGTCCCACATTGATGAGAAAATGAAAAGTTTAGAAGAGAAAATGATTATATAAAGGAGTAGATGACAACATAGAATGTTGATCCAATTTTGGGTTAAATAATTATTTAATTTACATGACAAAACATTTCATGTAATAGTTAAAATTTTCATTTTCATTTTATATGAACTAAGTTTATATAATTGAATCTCGATTTGTCACTATTAATTCTATTTTTTTATTTTAACATATGTTTTTCTTTAATTTTTACATAATCAAAATCTACATATATATTAAAGGAGAAATCAAGGTTGATGACACCAGTACAATGAAGAATGAAGTATTTGTCAAATGATGAAATCTTGATTACCCCACATCTATATATAAATATTTAAGTAAGATCCACGAGTAATGATATGACATCCTAAAAGTTGAGTATTCTATATTTCTTGAATGGAGGTTGAGCTTTTTCTATCCCACATTGATGGAGAGATGAAATATTAACAATTGATGGTAGGTATATAAAAGGAGGTTGAGATGTCTTTGTTTCAACTCATGGATTTGATCCTCTTGGCTAATCCTCTAAACTCATGTTATTGGCTCATGTTGACTAACCTTCCAAACTGATAGGGTAGGTTTCATTTTGGCCAACCCTCTTTTTCCAAAATAGTCAACCTATAGAAAAGAATCAATATATCTGTTAGTGCATATATTTGTTGGATACAAGATCATGAAGACAGAAGACTGAAAGTCAACGCAAGTCAAAGCTCAAGTCAACTCTCAAGCATAGAAGTCAAAGTCTTTTGTAATAAAGTCAAAGTCAAAGTGATGTATTTTGTTTTAGTTGTGTTGTAATTGTTGTGTGCGTGTGTTAAATAGGTATATGATGTAACACCCGCTATTTTGGGGTTGGGTAAAAAGTTGACTTTTACCCGAAGTTCAAGGGGGTAAAATGTAACTTGGGTTATATAAATATAATTCAGATTTTTGATATTTTGAAAATATCACAAAATCAGATCTTGAGAAATCAGAGAGAGAAAGAGAGAAGAAGCAGTGAAGAGGTTGTTCGGTTTTTCTCCAAATCAAGGTACGAATCTAGCTTAATGCTTTGATCTGAATGCTTTTAGCCGCGTAGAATCTCGTTGTGAAGGTTTTAAACCGTTCCATTTCGAGATCTGAGTATTTCTCATTTTGGATCTGGGTTCTGCATCGATCTGTTCTTGATGAACAAGACGATGGTCGTTCGACCGATGTGTCGTTCGACCGAATGGTCGTTAGACCGAATGGTCCTTCGACCGAATGGTCGTTAGACCGGATGGTCGTTAGACCGGATGGTCCTTCGACCGAATGTCCCTTTTAACCGATGTGGTCGTTCGACCGGGGTCGTGTTCGACCGAATGGTTGTTCGACCGGGGCTGTGTTCGACCGGGGTTGTGTTCGACCGGTTTTGGTACTCGACCGGATCAGTGTTTTGGCAGTGTGTTGGGTTCATATTCCTGAATTGTAGGTCAGTGAGTTATCTTTATTAATTGGCTTACCGATGTATCGGTGTTATCATAGGTAACATTCGTAAGAAACAGTCCTTCAGCAGGAAGAAATCTGAGGTGAGTCCTTAAGCTAAATCGGTTTGTATTACGAATGCTATGTGATAAATATATTACTTAAATGTGGAAAACCTGGTTTCAAATTGACTGTTTGACGTTGGGAAATACCCTCTAAAATTCCATATTTTCAAGAATCAAGATTTATAGAATTGAACCGTTGTTCAAATGAATTGCCTGTATATCTGATTTAATATGAGTATGCTCTGAAATGACATGCTTTGGCTTTGAGTCTTAGTGCAATGGATCCATAGGCACGGTGTCCCTATGTCCCCTGTTTTGGGCATTTGGTTCACGTTTTAGCACGGGATAGGCATCGGGTTGCCATGATAAGTAGGCTGTGGGCCTATACGGTCGGGCAGTGTCTCATGGTGCAGTAAGGTGTAATCCCATTTGGTGCTTGGGTTCCCCCTGTTTTGGGAACTCTCAAGGATAGATCCAGAGGGGTTGACTTGAATGTTTTGAGCAACAGATCTAGAGGGGTTGAGCTCGTTATGTGATTTTGGGTATTACTTATACCATGTTTAATCACTAATGGTTTATTTGATTTCTTGACTTAGCTCATGGCCATACTCACCGCGTGACACCATTTGGGTTTAGTACTCTCTTTTATTTTGGCTCGTTCTCACTAGGCTTTAGCCTAACGCTTGCTCTTGGTTGTCATGTTGGCAGGTTATCCTAGCGGTGGGGCTCGTCGGGGCTGAGGGAGCGACCTTGGGGTCGTGAGAGATTCTTTTGAAGATTTATTTTGGAAGTATAGCGACACCCGTCCCTAATCTAGATATAATTGTAGATTAATAGGTTGTCGTTTTATGCTTCATTTATTTACCACATTAATGTCTACTCTGTACCCCGTTGGATTGTTATGTATTTAGTAATTGTTACACCTTATTCCGCAAGTTAGTCTTTTGCTGAATTCTTTTTCAAAAATTTTATTTCCGCAATTTCTAGGGTGTTACAAGTTGGTATCAGAGCCTTGGTTTAAGTGAACTAGGTATGACTGTAAGATGCCTAGACTTAAGCTGAGACTATTAAGTTACGACTCGTGAGATGGGGTAGATCTTATAAGATAGGATGGTCTTAGGGTCAACGGAAACTTGCACAAGTTGAAAGTTGTAACGATGGTAATAAGCACTCTTGCGTATTATACGTTCATAATTTCATTTAGCTAACGTTATTATAAAAATGTCTTACGTGAGCATACTTAAATTACTGTTGTTATAATGATTGATAAGTGTAGAAGTACGTTCTCTGTGTTTTCCGTAATCCTTATCCCGTTCTTTTGCTTGATAGCGTTAAGCAGAACCATGGTTAATACCAGGAGTCATCCGGAAGGCCAGGAGCCCGACATACCTACGGCCGACCATCCGCTGGCGACCGTAGTGGGGGAAACAGTACGTGTGAGCAATGTGCTGGGTGGAGGACCCGAGCATATTCCTCGACGAAATTTGGAGGCTGACGAGCCTATTATCGAAGAAGTGACGGCAGAGACGAGAATGATGGACCGTATGATGTTGGCCATGAACAGGGCCATGGCTCAACAGCAAGAAGTATTCTTGAAACTTCTTGAGGACCGAGACGCTAACAACCGTAGGCACGAAACGGTTGGCGAGAATGTGATTGTTGCAGGATCCGGGGGTACCAGACCTGTAATTTCCCCTGTGGTGACTGCAACCCTGGGCGTCAGTCGAACGGCGCAGACTTGCACGTTCAAGGCTTTTCTGGGTTGCCGACCACCAGAATTTAAAGGCTCAGACAATCCGCTAGATTGTATGGCCTGGGTTCGAGAAATGGAGCAAGCTTTTCGCTCAAGCGAATGTGGGGAGGAACAGAGGGTTATCTTTGGTTCCCGAATGTTGCGTGGAATAGCCCTTACATGGTGGGATGTGTACTATGCTTCGCTGGAGCCGACTGTTCTGGACCAATTGTCTTGGTCCACCTTCAAAGAAAAACTGCTAGAGGAGTACTGTAACGAAAGGTCGTTGGACCGAATCAAGGATGAATTCCAGAACTTGAAGAAGGGAGGTATGTCTGTGAGGGAGTACAACCGTCTCTTCATGGATAAGCTAGGCTTTGTGGGACATCTGGTCCCGACAGAGAAAGATAAGATCAAGGCTTACATCAAGGGTCTCCCATCGGACATGATGTCGATGGTTCATGTGACAAAGACCTCCACCCTTCGGGAGGCAATGGAAGAAGCTCAACTTATGGAAGATGCTTACAGTCTCGGCAAGGAGCAAAGTGTTTGCCAAATCGAGAAGCGGAAATGGGAGGGAAGTTCGATGCCCTCAAAGAAACCCTTTTATGCCAACAACAGCGCTCAACGAGGAGCTGATCCTAGACGTGATGCCAAGTGGTGCTCCAGGTGTAGAAACAAACATTTCGGCCCGTGCAACTTTGTTCCCGGAATGTGCTACAAGTGCGGGAAGACGGGTCACACGTACAGAGATTGCCCTCAAAAGGGGCAATTATGTTTCGAGTGTAAGGAACCGGAGCACGTTAGGGCGGAATGCCCGAAACTGAAGACCGGAGGATCTGGCGGGAAGAAGTTGGAACCTCCGCGGTCGACCGGAAGGGCTTTCCAGATGACGTCAGAGGAAGCTAAAGCATCGACCGATGTGGTGTCGGGTACGTTTCTTCTAAATTCCGTACCTACGCGTGTGTTATTTGATTCTGGTGCTAGCTACTCGTTCATTTCTGATTTGTTCTGTCAAAGGCTTGCTATGTCTAAGAGTATGCTAGAGATTGCTGTTGTGGTAGAAATAGCAAATGGAGGTCAAGTTCTAATTCAAAATATCCTTAAGGATTGCATCTTAGAGCTTAAGGGGAAGAAAATTCCCATTAACTTATTACCAATGCAAATTGGCGGATTCGACGTGGTGGTGGGTATGGACTGGTTATCTAAGAACCAGGCCGAAATTGTATGTTCCAAGAAAATGATCCGTTTACCTGTGGCAAACGGAGAAGCAACTATAATCTACGGCGAAGGAAGGAAAGGCGATGTGGCAATTATTTCAGTAATCAAAGCTAGGAAGTGCTTGGCGAAAGGATGCGTATCTTTCTTGGCTTATGCCGTCGATACCAAACTCGACCAACGGAAATTGGAAGATGTTAGGGTGGTGCGCGAGTTTCCCGATGTGTTCCCGGAAGACTTGCCCGGGTTGCCGCCCGATCGTGTTGTGGACTTTCGTATCGACCTCATTCCAGGAGCGGCTCCTATTGCTCGAGCTCCTTATCATTTGGCTCCTACCGAAATGCAAGAGATGGTGGTTCAACTTCAAGACCTTCTCGAGAAAGGTTTCATCCGACCGAGCTCGTCACCGTGGGGAGCTCCGGTACTGTTCGTCAAGAAAAAGGACGGTGCAATGAGAATGTGTATCGACTACAGGGAACTGAACAAAGTGACGGTGAAGAACAGGTATCCACTTCCAAGAATCGACGACCTGTTCGATCAACTTCAAGGAGCGGGTTGTTTCTCAAAGATTGACCTTCGGTCGGGATATCACCAAGTGAAGGTAGCAAAGAGCGACATCCCAAAGACGGCATTTAGAACTCACTATGGGCACTACGAGTTTCTGGTGATGCCATTCGGCCTAACCAACGCACCGGCGATATTTATGGACTTGATGAACCGAGTGTGTCGACCGTTCCTCGACAGATCAGTAATCGTGTTCATCGACGACATCCTAGTTTACTCCAAGAATGAAGAAGGGCATGAGCAACATCTTCGTGAAGTGTTGGATGTGTTAAGGCGAGAAAGACTCTACGCAAAGTTTTCAAAGTGCGACTTTTGGCTTCCAGAAGTTCAATTTTTGGGGCATATAGTTTCAAAGGAAGGAGTAAAAGTGGATCCCGCAAAGATTGAGGCAATGACGAATTGGGAACCTCCCAAGAATCCGTCTGAAATCCGAAGTTTCCTAGGTTTAGCAGGGTACTACCGGAGGTTCATTCAAGATTTCTCGAAGATAGCCTCGTCGTTGACAATCTTGACCCGGAAGAACGTGAAATTTGTGTGGACCGAGAGGCAAGAAGAGGCGTTCCGCACCTTACAGAAGAAGCTTTGTGAAGCTCCTATCCTGTCCTTACCAGACGGGACGGAAGATTTTGTGGTATACAGCGATGCGTCGAAGATGGGTTTGGGTTGCGTCCTGATGCAAAGAGGGAAGGTGATCGCTTACGCGTCAAGGCAACTTAAAGTGCACGAAGTCAACTACCCTACTCATGACTTGGAATTGGCAGCAGTGGTGTTTGCATTGAAATTGTGGCGGCACTACCTTTACGATACGAAGTGCACTCTTTATACTGATCACAAGAGTCTGAAGCATATATTTGATCAGAAAGAACTAAACATGAGGCAGCGAAGATGGTTGGAGTTGTTGAAGGATTATGACTGCGAGTTGCTCTACCATCCGGGTAAGGCAAACGTGGTTGCCGACGCCTTGAGTCAGAAAGTCTGCGGAGGAAATTCTCGTGCTACCTTTGCACGGATTGAAATAACTTCAACGCTTATTGACAGAATCAAGGAATCACAAGTCGAAGCCTTGCTAGAGAAAAACCTCAAAGGAGAAGTCATGGCGAAACAACATCTTTTGTTGACTGAAGATAGTCGAGGGATGAAGCTTTTCAATGGACGAGTCTGGGTGCCTAAGATTGGGGGTAATAGAGAACTTCTTCTCGAAGATGCCCACAAGTCAAAATACTCCATTCACCCGGGAAGCACGAAAATGTATAGAGATTTGAAATTGCATTATTGGTGGCCAGTCATGAAGCTCGGTGTGGCGCGCTATGTGGATCAGTGTGTGACTTGTTTGCAAGTGAAGGCTGAGCACCAAAGACCCTACGGAAGTTTGCAATCCTTGGAAATTCCAGAGTGGAAATGGGAACACATCACGATGGATTTCGTGACAAAACTACCAAAGACCTTAAAAGGTCACGACGCCATTTGGGTTATAGTTGACCGCTTGACCAAAAGCGCTCATTTCTTGGCCATGCGGGAGACCTTGCCAATGGATAAATTGGCGAAGTTGTACATCGACGAAGTAATTTCCCGGCACGGCGTGCCGCTATCTATAGTCTCTGATCGGGATAGTCGGTTCACGTCGCATTTTTGGGATGGCTTACAAAAGGAATTGGGTACACGTGTGAAGTTGAGCACGACCTACCATCCTCAAACCGACGGACAAAGCGAGAGGACAATCTAGACGCTAGAAGATATGTTAAGATCATGCGTGATCGACTTCGGGGGAAGTTGGGATACGCACCTGCCTTTGGTAGAGTTCGTATACAATAATAGCTACCACTCAAGTATAGGGATGGCGCCGTTTGAAGCGTTATACGGTCGCAAGTGTCGAACTCCCGTATGTTGGCTCGAGGCGAGGGAAAAGCAGTTCGCCGGACCGGAAGTTGTACAAGAAACGGCGGACAAGGTCAAGGGCATCCGCGAGCGTATAAAGGCGGCCCAAGATCAACAGAAAAGTTACGTCGACAAGAAAAGACGGCCAATGGAATTCCAAGTGGGAGATCGGGTTATGTTGAAGGTGTCCCCTTGGAAGGGAATTATTAGATTTGGGAAGCGTGGGAAGTTGAGCCCCCGTTTCCTTGGACCGTTCGCTGTGACTAAGCGAGTAGGACTCCAAGCTTATCAGCTGGAACTTCCTCCGGAGATGAAGGGAATTCATAACACGTTTCATGTGCGCTATCTACGGAAGTGTCTAGCAAAGGAGGAGAGTGTCATACCACTCTCCGAGATCAGAGTGGATGAGGGAAATCGTTGTGTTGAAGAACCTGAGGCAATTTTGGAAAGGAAGACGAAGAAGCTTCGTCACCGGGAAGTCACAATGGTCAAGGTTCAGTGGAAGCACCATCGAGGTGCCAATGTGACTTGGGAAGCGGAAGAGGACTTGAGACGGAGGTACCCTCACCTCTTCCCTTAGCCGAGATTTCGAGGACGAAATCTTCTCCAAGTTGGGGAGGATTGTAACACCCGCTATTTTGGGGTTGGGTAAAAAGTTGACTTTTACCCGAAGTTCAAGGGGGTAAAATGTAACTTGGGTTATATAGATATAATTCAGATTTTTGATATTTTGAAAATATCACAAAATCAGATCTTGAGAAATCAGAGAGAGAAAGAGAGAAGAAGCAGTGAAGAGGTTGTTCGGTTTTTCTCCAAATCAAGGTACGAATCTAGCTTAATGCTTTGATCTGAATGCTTTTAGCCGCGTAGAATCTCGTTGTGAAGGTTTTAAACCGTTCCATTTCGAGATCTGAGTATTTCTCATTTTGGATCTGGGTTCTGCATCGATCTGTTCTTGATGAACAAGACGATGGTCGTTCGACCGATGTGTCGTTCGACCGAATGGTCGTTAGACCGGATGGTCCTTCGACCGAATGGTCGTTAGACCGGATGGTCCTTCGACCAAATGTCTCTTTTGACCGATGTGGTCGTTCGACCGGGGTCGTGTTCGACCGAATGGTTGGTCGACCGGGGTTGTGTTCGACCGGGGTTGTGTTCGACCGGTTTTGGTACTCGACCGGATCAGTGTTTTGGCAGTGTGTTGGGTTCATATTCCTGAATTGTAGGTCAGTGAGTTATCTTTATTAATTGGCTTACCGATGTATCGGTGTTATCATAGGTAACATTCGTAAGAAACAGTCCTTCAGCAGGAAGAAATCTGAGGTGAGTCCTTAAGCTAAATCGGGTTGTATTACGAATGCTATGTGATAAATATATTATTTAAATGTGGAAAACCTGGTTTCAAATTGACTGTTTGACGTTGGGAAATACCCTCTAAAATTCCATATTTTCAAGAATCAAGATTTATAGAATTGAACCGTTGTTCAAATGAATTGCCTGTATATTTGATTTAATATGAGTATGCTCTGAAATGACATGCTTTGGCTTTGAGTCTTAGTGCAATGGATCCATAGGCACGGTGTCCCTATGTCCCCTGTTTTGGGCATTTGGTTCACGTTTTAGCACGGGATAGGCATCGGGTTGCCATGATAAGTAGGTTGTGGGCCTATACGGTCGGGCAGTGTCTCATGGTGCAGTAAGGTGTAATCCCATTTGGTGCTTGGGTTCCCCCTGTTTTGGGAACTCTCAAGGATAGATCCAGAGGGGTTGACTTGAATGTTTTGAGCAACAGATCTAGAGGGGTTGAGCTCGTTATGTGATTTTGGGTATTACTTATACCATGTTTAATCAATAATGGTTTATTTGATTTCTTGACTTAGCTCATGGCCATATTCACCGCGTGACACCATTTGGGTTTAGTACTCTCTTTTATTTTGGCTCGTTCTCACTAGGCTTTAGCCTAACGCTTGTTCTTGGTTGTCATGTTGGCAGGTTATCCTAGCGGTGGGGCTCGTCGGGGCTGAGGGAGCGACCTTGGGGTCGTGAGAGATTCTTTTGAAGATTTATTTTGGAAGTATAGCGACACCCGTCCCTAATCTAGATATAATTGTAGATTAATAGGTTGTCGTTTTATGCTTCATTTATTTACCACATTAATGTCTACTCTGTACCCCGTTGGATTGTTATGTATTTAGTAATTGTTACACCTTATTCCGCAAGTTAGTCTTTTGCTGAATTCTTTTTCAAAAATTTTATTTCCGCAATTTCTAGGGTGTTACATATGACTAGATTTTGTGTTGTAAGCGTGTGGTAAGAAATTAGAGTTGTACACTGACATTGTGATCTAGAGAGAGAAATATTCTCAGAGAGTCTGTATACGAATTGTTCATTGAATTGGAAAACAGGTTGATTGATCCTCTTGTTATCATCTTGTTATTGTGATTAAATTATGTGATTAAAACTTGAATTAGGGATTAATAATATCACTATAAAATAATGAGGTGGTACCATTAAAATTAAGTATTATAAAATTATTACATTGTCGTTAAAATTTAGGTATCTCATATTGATGATAAATTGATGCGTCAATAGAGGAAGATGGGTATATAAAAGAAGGATGAGTTGACAACTTTATACATATAAGACTTAAAAGAAAGCGAACCAAACAATCGATAATGTGGCACCCTAATAATTGAACATTCCCAATTTTGAACTGTTGTTCGATTTGGTTACCCCATATTGATAGGGAGATGAAAAATTAACAAATGACGTGTTACACTAATAATTAAGTATTATCCAATCTTCTACTATTTTCTATATAAATTTTTATATATGTAAACTTAACAACCAAGAAGAATGATGTGACACTTTAAGAATTGTGTACTATTCATTTATGGAATTGTGTATGAATTATGTCTATCCCACATTGGTGGAGATATGAAAGATTGACAATGGATAGTGAGTATATCAAAAGGAGGTTGAGATGTATTTGTGGCAACTCATGGGGTTGGCTCCTCTTGGCCGATCCTCTAAACTCACGTCGTTTGCTCATTTTGGTTGATCATCCGAACTCATTGGTTGGCTCATGTTGTCCAACTCTCTTTTTTGCAAAAAATAAAAATAATCCATATAAAATTCATTATCTTTATATCTATCTTTATTTATATATATATATATATATATA
This sequence comes from Arctium minus, assembly GCA_954870635.1. Taxonomy (NCBI): domain Eukaryota; kingdom Viridiplantae; phylum Streptophyta; class Magnoliopsida; order Asterales; family Asteraceae; genus Arctium; species Arctium minus. The sequence goes on from OX941082.1 coordinate 15,383,504, forward strand.
TATATAAGTAACAACCAAGAACAATGATGTGACACTCTAAGAATTGTGTATTATTCATTTCTTGAATTCTGGTTGAGTTTTGTCTATCCCACATTGATGGAGAGATGAAAGAGTGACAATGGATGGTGGGTGCATGAAATAAGGTTGAGATGTATTTGTGACAACTCATGGGGTTGGCTCCTCTTGACCGATCTTCTAAACCCACGTCGTTGGCACATTTTGGCCGATCCTTCGAACTTATTGGTTGACTCATTTTGTCCAACCCTTTTTTTTCAAAAAAAAAACTAATCTATATAAAAAAATCTTTTATTTCATAAAAGCAACAACCAAAACCAATGATGTTCCACCATGATATTTGAGTGTTTCTCAAATATATAATTTTTGTGTTATTAGATTATCTCACATCGGTAGAAAGACGCTAGCTTGGAAGAAGGGGGTGAGTATATAAAAGAAGTATTAGATACCTTACAAGTTTAAAAGAGTATGTAGCAACATATGGCGTTGGCCTTTTTTGGCTGACCTCTTTTTGCAATAAATAATCTTATATCTTATATTTTCTATAATTATAAAAGACACAACCACAACCAATGAAGTGGCACCATAAGATTAGATTTGAGTATTCATAAATATTTAATTGTGGTGTTATTTGGTTATCTCACATCGGTAGATAGACGATTGATTGTAAGAAGGGGTTTAATATATAAAAAGAAGATGTGATGTCTTAATGGCAAGTTGGCAACTTAGGGTTTTTTTTTTTGAATCTCTTAATCTCTTTTAAGTTTAAATCGTTCAGACATTTTTACACACCACCTCTTATTAATCATAACTAAATTAAGACTTCAGACTTTAGACCTCTTAAAAAACAAACGGCACCTTATTGTGTTGGCTTCTTTTACACGACCTATTTTACAGTAAATGAATCCTTATAGAATATTAATATAAAATTGACATAAACGACATAAAGTTGACACGTAAACTTTTATATGTTTATATCATAAAAGAACAAACAATCACAACCACAACGGTGGAAAGATGATAGATTAGAAGAAGGCGATGAGTATAAGTGTGCTATAAATGACAGAGTTAAAATATATCTTTTATATTATAAAATCAACAACCATAACAAATATAATGTGACGCCATTAGATTTGAGTATTCTCAAATATTGAATTGTGGTGTTATTTAGTTATTCCACATTTGAGGGAAAATTGTGTGTCCCTGTTTCAAGATTCAAATCACAAATCAATCAAACCAACAAAATGATTCAAAATTATGGAAATACTATCCAAAGCATTATTTTGGAACCCTTGAAAATTATGTGAATAAATTTTATGGATTCTTGGCCCTTGCACAATTGTTGGCATATTAACTATTGGAACTATTTGTTGGTCGTGATGACATTTGTTGGCATATTTGTTGCATTTGGGCGTTATGAACCCACAATTGTTTATATCATTTTGTCCGATGATGGAACGCTAGTTTTCCACATCGAGACACGGTTAGGCATCGGATAGGGTATAAGTCCTACGCGCTAGTACACGATATTGGATGAGGATCTCAACGTAAGGACCCTATGTGGTTAAAGTTGACTTTCCGTGGGTGTACGTTTAAAGTTACCGAGCCTAGCATCCATTGTGTGTGTGTTTTATTACGTGTGTTGGTTTTACTAACTCTTCAATTGGCTTACTTTTGTGTTCCGTCACTTGTGTTAGTAAGCAGGTCTCCCCCGTTAACCCAAGATGTATTTACGTTAAAGTAAAGATTTGTATATCATTATTTCTCTGGTTTTACTTCTATTATTCTCGCTTATAAATCATTGTCTTCTTACATAAATGTTTGATCTCACTAGGCTTTAGCCTAACATTTTTTTGTAACACCCGTATCTTGGTATGTCTAGTTTATGTTATCTCTCGTATAACCTATCTAATCTAGGGTTTGAGATGTTGATGTGTAGTTGTTGAATGAGTTGGGTGATTGGATTCAAAATTATGGAAATACTATCCAAAGCATTATTTTGGAACCCTTGAAAATTATGTGAATAAATTTTATGGATTCTTGGCCCTTGCACAATTGTTGGCATATTAACTATTGGAACTATTTGTTGGTCGTGATAGTATTTGTTGGCATATTTGTTGCATTTGGGCGTTATGAACCCACAATTGTTTATATCATTTTGTCTGATGATGGAACGTTAGTTTTCCACATCGAGACACGGTTAAGCATCAAATAGGGTATAAGTCCTACGTGCTAGTACACGGTATTGGATGAGGATCTCAACGTAAGGACCCTATGTGGTTGAAGTTGACTTTCCGTTGGTGTACGTTTAAAGTTACCGAGCCTAGCATCCATTGCGTGTATTTTATTACGTGTGTTTATTTTACTAACTCTTCAAGTGGCTTACTTTTGTGTTCCGTCATTTGTGTTAGTAACCGGGTCTCCCCCGTTAACCCAAGAGGTATTTACGTTAAAGTAAAGATTTGTATATCATTATTTCTCTGGTTTTACTTATATTATTCCCGCTTATAAATCATTGTCTTCTTACATAAATGTTTGATCTCACTAGGATTTAGCCTAACATTTTTTGTAACATCCGTATCTTGGTATGTCTGATTTCTGTTATCTTTCGTATAACCTATCTAATCCTAGTCTCTTGAACCTTCCATTTTGAGTTAGCGTGGTTAATGTCAGCTTTCGTTACCAAGTGAAAGCCGAGCATAACGACCGTATGGGAGTCTTCAACCCTTGGAGATCCCCGAGTGGATGTGGGAGCATATTACCATGGACTTCGTGACCAAGTTGCCCAAAACTCTTCGAGGTTACGATACCATTTGGGTAATAGTTGATCGGTTGACCAAGAGCACACACTTCTTGGCCATGTGCGAAACTTTACCGATGGACAAGTTGGCAAAGCTCTACATCGATGAAGTGGTTTTGAGGCATGGAGTGCCCTTGTCGATTGTGTCGGATCGCGACAGTCGGTTCACTTCGAACTTTTGGGATGGTTTGCAAAAAGAGCTTGGAACGCGGGTAAAGTTTAGCACGACTTACCACCCGCAAACCGACGGTCAAAGCGAGAGAACGATCCAAACGCTTGAATATATGTTAAGGTCATGCGTTATCGATTTCGGGGGTAGTTGGGACTCTCACCTACCTTTGGTGGAGTTCGCTAACAATAATAGCTACCACTCGAGTATCGGGATGGCACCGTTCGAGGCGTTGTATGGGCGAAAGTGTCGAACTCCCATGTGTTGGCTCGAAGCGGGAAAAAAACAATTCGCTGAACCCGAAATTGTTCAAGAAACAACCGATAAGGTGAAAGGAATTCGGGAACGGTTAAAGGTGGCTCAAGATCGGCAAAAAGAGCAGGCCGTTGGAGTTTCAAGTGGGTGACCGTATGATGCTTAAGGTGTCGCCATGGAAGGGCATTATCCGGTTTGGAAAGCGCGGGAAGTTGAGTCCCCGATTCCTTGGACCTTTCACGGTACTTAACCGTGTGGGCTTGCAAGCCTACCAATTGGAACTTCCACCAGAAATGAATGAGATTCACAACACGTTCCATATTTGTTACCTTCGAAAGTGTTTGGCGGAAGAGGAAAGCGTCATTCCTCTTTCCGAGATCAGAGTGGACGAGAGTAACCGGTGTGTGGAGGAACCCGGAAGTCCAAGAAATTGCGTCACAAGGAAGTCACGATAGTCAAGGTTCAATGGAAGCATCACAGTGGGGCCAATGTGACGTGGGAAGCCGACGAATAAATAAAAAACGTCCGTTTTGACTTGGTTCGACCGGTTTGAGCGGTCCAACATTTTTTTTGAATACCTCTAATAAAGATCGTTGATCAGTTTTCATAAAATAAAATAAATAAATCGTTGATGAATGGTAGGCCTTGGTTGTGGGCCTTTTAAATGACCCAATTCAAATTTGGCTTAACACTTGGTCCATTAAGGGTGCGTTTGGTACGCAAAACATGGTGGAACAAGACATGACAGAACATACCTCCATGTTTGGCATGCCCTTATATGGAACACGCTAGAACCAGATGGAACACGGGTTGAACAAGTTTGTTCTCTCTAACACCCCTAGAACTAAGAGTATCTCCAATAGTTTTCCTATAATTTTTCTAAAATAGAGAACAAAAAGTGAAAATCTCTAAAATGTATTACATTCAAGTTTCAACTCCAACAAATTTGTTATTTTAGAAATTTTAAAACAACTTATATTATTAAAATATTCTCTAACTTATCATCCTAATACATTTTAAAAAAATAACTTAATATAAAATAATAAAAATTAACTTATTAGTGAGATGAAATAAAATAATATTTTTCTCTCCTATTTAGAGAATTATATTTATAGAGAGTTCTTTGTATTTAAAGATTTTTTCAACATTCTCTATTATAGCAAACAAGATAGTAAAGAATTATAAAAAACAAAAAAACATTTTTTTTTTCTAATTTAGAAATGCTTTTGGTTGGAGATGCTCATGGGGTGTTTGGGATTGCTTATTTATTTGGAAAAGTGCTTATCAGTTTATGTGGTGTTAAACCGGAGTTTTTTAAAAAGTGTTTGAATTAGCTTATTGCGGTGTGGTACCGCTATAAGCTGATAAACACTTTTTAAGTGTTTGGCAATTTTAACTTATACATGTAAATATGACCAATAAGTCATAACTCAATAAGTCATAAGTTAAAACAAAATGACTTATCAGAAATAGCTTTTCAGCGGTTTGGCACCGCTGTAAGTTGTTTTTAACTTCTTCCATCCAAACACTCAAAATAGCTTTTTCTCCGATGCCAAATCACAATAAGCTAATAACCCCTCAAATAATCGAAAAACCCTAAAAAACCTACTATCGCCTCCAGCTTCCCTCTCGCTTCTCAATCTCGATCGGCCAGGTAACTCTTCTTCCTCCCTCTCGATTTCTCAGTCTCAGTTCTCGATTTCTACAGATTTCTTCTACCTCCCTCTCGATTTTGTTAATCGATTGCTACTAATAGATTTCTGCCATTTTTTTTGTGAATCGATTTCTACCGCAGGTTCTTGTAATCGAGGTCTTCCTAATCGATTTCTACCGCAGATTCTTCTAATCGAGGTGACGATTTCTGTACTTCGTTCGATTTCTCTGTTTTGGTCGATTCCAGTAGTTTGGTCGATCCAGTAGCTTGGTCGATTTCTCTGTTTTGGTCGATCCAGTAGTTTGCTTCCAGTAGTTAAAATTGTTTGTATTTTTCTAGTTGCAGTAGCTACAGTAGTCATCGATTTATCTAAAAAGTAGTTTGCCACTATTTTTTTTTGTTCCCACTATTGCTTCCAGGAGCCTCCAGTAGCTACAATTGTTTGTATTTTTTAGTTGGAGTAGGTACACTATTTTTTCTTGAATTGCTGCTGATGAAAGTTTTGTTGATTAAATTGTCCTTCAACTATGTGGGTTATTGGATTCTTGATTGTTTGTCTTTTTTAGTTGCAAAAACTCTTTTCAATTGTCCTTTAAACTAGTAGCTCATCAAAAAAACACTAAACATCTCATCAAGGGTAAATTGGTCATTTTAACCGGTCCTGTTGTCATGTTCTGTCCAGTCATATCATATTGTACCAAACTGGACACCTGTCCTGTATTTGTACCAAACGCACCCTAAAAAGTCAGCCTCTTCTGGTCTCCTTTCTCTTCACTCTCTGTCTCGTAATCTCATTCTCTGCTCGTTTTCGATCATTTTCATGCGAATTTTAGGATTTCGGTAATCGTTGAAAAATTTCTTGATTCTGCAACTGAGATTTCGAGGAGAATGATGGATGATATGAATGACGCCTGATCAAACAATCATTGCTGCAAGAGGTTTGTCTATTTCTCCATCTCGTTTTATTGGTTTTAATTTTATCTCGTTTTGAAATTTGTAAATTCGGAATTAATACGAATTGTATATGTTGCCTGGATCTTTTATAGATATTAGAATTTTGAAATTTGTGGATATTTGATTGGCATAGAGGCAGATAGGATCAACTAGACTCCATACATTCAATTGATCCCCGCTTTGTTGTGAAAACGAAATCCGGTATTTTTTTTTTCTTCGTGAATTTATTTAGATTTCTATATTCAACGGTTGGATCCTCCAATCAACAGTGGGATGTGGGTGGCAAATTCTTTCGAGTTTGGATGGATTTTTGACCAAAAAAGTGATTGTGGATAAGTGTGTTTGGTACACTGACTGAAAATTTGGTGTGGGATATGAGGGTGGTGAGTTTTTGATTGTGACATGGAAACAACTTATATTATATCTATCATTCAAATGTCCATTTGCATGATCCAAAGGCCAAAGTATGCTTATTGAGTCTTGATAGGAGGAAAAAAGAGAAGGATCTAAACCTAGTGGAAATTTTGAAATGTATGAAATTGCTAGTTTGATTTCTTAGTACTAATATCATATATGCACTTTCGTTATATTGGGATAGTGACAATCTCTTTCAACAGTCAACAACTAAACTTCTTTAGAATTGTAGCGTTATCTTCCATCACATAATGGTGGGGCATCTAACACAATGTATTCTTTTAAATTACAATTCTGCCTTTAGATTGTTAAGCCCTGATCCCATATGTTGTGCTTACATTTGAGTTTAGGTGTGGTGAATTAGACAATTTCACCACAACTTTTTAGGTGTGTAGTTTAAGGCATCTTCAGCACACTTATAAGTGTTGAGGTTTAGATGATTTCACCTCACTTTTAAGCATGGGATTTATGTTCAGTTTGGTCAACTAATTTCCTCTTGAAAGATCTAAGCATGAACACTCTATAATTCTACATAAGTTTGGAATTATGCCAACATGAATGTGGACAAATGGTTAATTCATTGTATAGTCTCACCTCCCCCTTTGCCACATACAACTTATGCTTCAGATAGGTCATTTGATTGTGTTTCTGAAACACTTGCTGAATCTTCAGTGATGACATTAGGTATCCTTCATTTTCCTTTCAATGTTTTATTTTAGCCTTGCCGACCTTGGGTATCCTTCATTTATGCCAAAATGTACAGTTCCTCCTAGCATCAAATCATCCTAACTATGATATTAAGGTGACATATAGCTCAAATACCACCGCTTGTGACTTTATTTCTTTGAAACATTTGTTTAAGGAAAAATCAACACATATAAAGTTTATAGTAGAGTGAATTAAAGTAAATAAATCAAAATGGACACAAGAGATAGCATCCTCTTTACATTTAGTATGTGCAAAGATTTACCGAACTTTGTTTATTATTTTCATCTAACATGTGATGTGACCCACCAAATTTATTCAATCTTTATCATTTTGCTGCCTATAATTGAAAAGGAAAAGGATCCATTCCCGGTTCATTTGAGAGAGGCTTTCCCAAGAAATCTTATACATGAACACTTATTTTGGGACGGATCTGCTTTTGGAATTTGTATATACACCTAAAGATATTCATACCTGATCTAGCTACCATCGCCTCCCAATCCGTAGGGCTGTAAACGAACCAAACGAACACGAATGGAGGATTATTAGTGTTCGTTTGTTTAACTTAACCGAACAAACGAACGGTAAACGAACGAAATTTTTTGTGTTCATATTCATTCGTTTAGAAAATATGTTTGTTCATTAAGACCTAAACGAACATAAATGAACATAAAACAAACGTAAACAAGCGAACGTAAACGAACGCTCATAAATGAACACAAACAAATGTAAACAAACGAACATATATGAACATAAATGGACACAAGTGAACGAACACAAATGAACAATAAATAACCACCGTTATTCGTCATTTCGTTCGTAAAAAATAACATAACAAATGAAAAACTGGGTAAACGTAAACGTAGGAGGTATGAAAAAGGAATTTTAAAAAATTAATTTAATTAATGCTTTACACATTAATATCACAATATATTTATATATATAAACGAACATAAATGAACGAACATTAACGAACGAACGAGACCATTGTTCATGTTCGTTCATTTAACTAAACGAACAAAAAAAATGTGTTCATGTTCGTTCATTTATTAAATAAACGAACATAAACGAACTTCCCGCTGAACGGTTCTCGAACGGTTTGCTGAACGTTCGGTTCGTTTACAGCCCTAGCAATCCGTGCTTGAAGGATCGCTCTGCACACATAGCGCATGGTTCAAGTGTAATGTAAAGTGTAGTGCCCTGAAAGAAAAACAAACCAACAAAAAAGAAAACTATAGAAATCATCGGTTAGAAAAAACGTTAGCATATATATAAGGGTGTGCAGAAAGTCATCCGATCTAATTAAAACCGACCAATAACGATTGGATATCCAATTGTAATTGAATCGGATCGAAAATTTCAACATCCCATTTGGATTGGTCGGTTCTTGGATGACAATCCAGAACCGCCCCAACCAAACCGAATTACCATCCAATTAACCATTGATTAGAGTCCTGTTATCATCCAATCAACAATCCTGTTATCATCCAAGAACCTATCCAATTAACCATTACATCGAAGTTTTGATTTTGGAAACCGAGTTTACATTTTACTCCTATTATAAGAACATGATCTTTGTGTAAAACATGATATTTGTGTCAGGAACAAAGGACAACTTTGAATGGTGATGGTGTGTGATGGGAAGACATGAAGCTCTTGGTGGTGGATCCCTTTCTTTTTTTCTTGTTAACATGTGCACATTCTGACGATATTACCCTTCTTCTCACTGTCAATTTTCGGTGGAACTGGTGCACAGGGCCACCGGCTTATCCGACCCACTTCCATCAGCAAATGGTTAACAAAATTGATCAAGTGAAAGTTATAAATCCTGAAATCTTGACCACTTCGAAAGTCACAGTTTTAGGAATGTGTAATTATTACATTTTTAATCGACTAAATAACAATTTTACCCTTACTAATAGAGGGAGTAATGTAATGAATTTTTCCATCTCAAAGTTAAGGGTAAAATTAGAAAGTTGACGCTTGCTTTTGAGAAATGGATACTTATTTTGGAGAAAAGTAAAATAAAAATGGATACTTATTTTGGGATGGATTTGTTTTTGGAATTTGTATATTACACCCAAACATCCAACTACCATCGGCTCCCAATTGCTTATTGGGAGCTCCCAATACAGTTGTGGCAATCCGTGCTTGAAGGATCGTTCCAACACACATAGCACATGGTTCAAGTGTAACGTAAAGTGTAGTGCTCTGAAAGAAAACCATATAAATCATCGGTTAGCTTTGAAGAACATAATATATACAAGTTTTTTAGCATCCATAAGTCATAGAAATGCAATTGTCGATTCGTTTTTGTAGTATTAAAGGGATATCTCATAAGCGTGCAAAGATATTGCATCTTGAACATTTGAAAAAACAATTAGGGGGAGGGCGAGTTTACCAAAAGTCTCCATGATCGTAGGTTGTTTGATGCCTCTCGTATACAAATCATCTCAACATGGGCAGTAGAATTACGTAACTTGTCTACCTTAACATATACAAAGTTTATCATCTTAGAGAACTTTAAAACACTTATTTATAGTATGATGAATTGAAGAAACTTAGTGGTTATATCCATGAGCGATTATTTTACCACTAAACACAAGAACAGCCCCTCCAGGACATTAACAACCTTTTTTGCTTTCAACAGTGCTTCCCTCATAAAAAGTTCATTAAATCTACCTTTGGAGACTTGATCTGTACACGTTGTCCTTCATTTTACTGCTTGGAATGATCCACTATTACCATTTTACTTCCGACTCATTCCAAGCAGTAAAACGAAGGAAAGCATGGATAGATCAAGTCTCCAAAGATAGATTTGATGAACTTTATACGAGGGAAGCACTGTTGGAAGCAAAAAAGGCTGCTAATGTTGGGGTTGTTCTTGTGTTTGGTGGTAAAATCATGGCTCGTGGATATAACCTGTAAGTTTCTTTAATTCATCATACTATAAATAAGTGTTTTAAAAAGTTCTTTAAGATGATAAACTTTGTATATGTTAGGGTAGAAGACTAAAGAGTTACGTGATTCCACTGCCCATGTTGAGATGATTTGTATACATGAGACATCAAACAACCTACGATCATGGAGATTTTTGGTACCCCCCCCAAATTGTTTTTTCAAATGTTAAGATGCAATATTTTTGCACGCTTATGATATATCCCTTTTATACTACAAAAACGAATCGACAATTGCTTTTCTATGACTTATGGATGCTAGATTACTTGTATATATTATGTTCTTCAAAGCTAATCGATGATTTCTATGGTTTTCTTTCAGAGCGCTACACTATACGTTACACTTGAACCATGTGCTAGAGCAATCCTTCAAGCACGGATTGCCACAACTTAACGGGGAGCTCTCAATAAGCAATTGGGAGCGATGGTAGCTGGGTCAGGTATGAATATGTTTGGGTGTATATACAAATTCCAAAAGCAAATCCGTCCCAAAATAAGTGTTCACGTTTTTATTTTACTTTTCTCCAAAATAAGTATCCATTTCTCAAAAGCAAACGTCTACTTTCCAATTCTACCCTTAACTTTGAGATGGAAAAAATTCATTACTCCCTCTATTAGTAAGGGTAAAATTGTTATTTAGTCAATTAAAAGTGTAATAATTACATTCGAAGTGGTCAAGATTTCAGGATTTAGAATTTTCACTTGATCAATTTTGTTAACCATTTGCTGATGGAAGTGGGTCGGATAAGCCGGTGGCCCTATGCACCAGTTCCATCGAAAATTGACAGTGAGAAGAAGGGTAATATCGTCAGAATGTGCACATGTTAACAAGAAAAAAAGAAAGGGAAGAAAACTGAAGCAGCGACTCCACCACCAAGAGCTTCATGTCTTCCCATCACCATTCAAAGTTGTCCTTTGTTCCTGACACAAAGATCATGTTCTTATAATAAGAGTAAAATGTAAACCCGGTTTCCAAAATCAAAACTTCGATGATAACAGGACGATAATCAATGGTTAATTGGATAGGTTCTTCGATGATAATCGGATTGTTGATTGGATGATAACAGGACGGTAATCAATGGTTAATTGGATGGTAATTCGGTTGGGGCGGTTCTGGATTGTCATCCAAGAACCGACCAATCCAAATCGGATGTTGAAAATTTCGATCCAATCCGATTCAATTACAATTGGATATCCAATCATTATTGGTCGGTTTTAATTGGATCAGATGACTTTCTGCACACCCTTATATATACTAACCTTTTTTTTCTAACCGATGATTTCTAAAGTTTTCTTTCTTGTTGGTTTGTTTTTCTTTCACGGCGTTACACTTGAACCATGTATGTGTGCTGGAGCAATCCTTCAAGCACGGATTGCCACAGTTGAATGTATGGGGAACTCCCAATAAGCAATTGGGAGCCGATGGTAGCTGGGTCAGGTATGAATATATTTGGGTGTATATACAAATTTCAAAAGCAGATCCGTCCCAAAATAAGTGTTCATGTATAAGATTTCTTGGGAAAGCCTTTCTCAAATACCACGTATAAGATTTCTTGGGAATGGATCCTTTTCAATTATAGGCAACAAAATGATAAAGATCAAATAAATTTGGTGGGTCAAATGCTAGATCAAAACTTCGATGATAACAAGACGGTAATTTCGTCGATGGTAATCGGATTGTTGATTGGATGGTGGTAGTCAGTGGTTAATTGGATGGTAATTCGGTTGGGGAGGTTCTGGATTGTCATCCAAGAACCGACCAATCCAAATCGGATGTTGAAATTTTCGATCCGATTCAAATTATAATTGGATATCCAATCATTATTGGTCGGTTTTAATTGGATACTTTCTGCACACCCTTATATATACTTACGTGTTGCATATAAATTGATAAGAATATTTAATATGAAAATTATATTTTCTTTTAAATTATCTTCCTTAATATTGTCTAGTCTTTTTTAATTATTTCTTCATCACTACAGATCTATTGAAATAATTTTCAAATCTTTTTTAATTCTCTTCAAATAGAAAACCCATATATTGTAGGAAAATCTTTATAAGACTAGACTTTTCATTTTCTATTATCTTATTGTTATTTAGGTTTTGTCTCCTTTTTCATCTTCCCATAATTATTTGATTAAAACCCATGGTGTCAATTTTTACCACCTTTTTGTTCTTTATGGCATTGGAAGTTACTGGGTTTCTATGCTCTCAACTATTTGACGAGAAATCAATAACAATTTAGATTTGTTTTAATAATAAAACTTTACCTATAACTATGTGTATGTGTATGTTTGAGTTTTGTCTTTATGTAAAATAATAAAAAAGGAGATAAGATTTAAAAAGGTAATTTAATAGAAAATTTCCTTTTAAATATTGTTCTTATGTGTTCTAAGGGCATGTAATAGCAAAAAACCGATATATACTAAATAAAATTTTGTTTAAAACTTACATATTTTTTTCATTAATAAGATTAGGGGACCATCCGTGGTTTCTTTGATTATTTTGCTTTGATACAAGCGATGTGAAGATGAAGACGAGGTTTCCAGTTTGTACTTTTTTAGGTTTTACTTTTATAATAATAATACATTATTAATTATAAAATATAAAATAAAATATTAGATGTATTTTTAGTCTTTTAATTAGAAAATCTACAAAAACATAAAACAACCAAAAACAACCGACGTTGGCCTCAGGGACTCAAGTCATTGTAAAAAAAACAATCATATGGGCATGATCTGTTGAGTTTTAGAAAAAGGAACAAGGCCCGCTAAAAACATCTAACCACAGAGACAAAACATGTAACTTTACTTTTTTTTTTCTTTAATAGATAAGGAGATCATAAATTTAATTAAAAAGTCATTTAATGTCATATCCCTGAGTGATTCTCTCAAATTCCTTCTATATTAAAGTTGTTATATCCAATCCGATTGAACAACCGGAATGGATTTCACAGAAACTATAATAACCTTGATCCCTTGTTTTGAGAGGTTTTGTGAGTTTAATAATGAAAAAGGGACTTCTCTTATTTTCCATGGACTTTGGTGTAAAATGGGTCTTTAGAGGGTAAAACACTCAAACCCTCCTCAATTTCATTTGGTACTTATTAGAGGTTAGAAGGAGTAGAGGCTACAGAGAAATAGACTTTTCTTAGAGAGCTTGGTGAAGGAGTAGAGGCTCGAGAATTTAGAACATCAATTGCAAGGTAAACTTCATCTTCTTATTCCTTATGCTATTATGGTGGGATTTCCAATCTAATCCGTTGGATGTTATTGGGTTAAATCTCTTAGTGGTAGTGATTAAATCGATTGTTGATGGTTTTCTAATTGATTGTTTGAGAAAAAAACACCATTGATGGTGATTTATTCAAGGGTTTCCATTTTTAAGCTTTGGGTAGATAAAAGCTTCATCCAAGGATGGATTTGAGTAGATTAAATCTTAAACTCTTAAAAACAACTTTTTAAGCTCTATGTACTACCATTTAATGCCATATTACTTAATTTTCAACTTTACAAGCTTTTATTAGTTTAGTACAACTTCATGAAGCAACATTATTACAAGTTAACTATTCGACTCTTAGGCATAGGATCATGTGAGAAGTGTCATTTTTGGTGAGAAGTGTTTTTAAGTCGTTGATCACTTTTAATCAAATACCCTCCCATAAATTGCGGCTTTAAAGGGAATTGATCTGGTGCATCTTATCTTGGTGCATCTCATCCTGATGTTCGTCCATTTCTCATCCAACGGTTGATAACCACTTCTCACCAAATTTGACATTTCTCACCAGAACCCAACCCTCGACTCCTAATGACATCCATGTCCCAAGTGCAATTCTCCCTCCCAATGAAATTTAAATTTAGGGTTTGCATCGAGGTGGCTGTTGATTTCCCGATAAACTGAATTGTTATATCATGGCCACGCTCTCTCTACTCTGATCCCCCATCTCCATCTGTGCCGTCCTCAATCCGTCGCCTCCAGCGGACCTGCCCTCTTTTCCTCCGTCGCCTCTACGCATCGCTTCCATCTTCTCCGACGCCTCTAGCGCACCACTGCCCTCCTCCTATCAACCGAGATATCCAACCAACTCTCTGGCCTACCGTTTATCTGCGTACGTTCACTTTCTCTTCACGCCTCACTTACACACATATATGTTACATTTTCATAGAATCCAAATTAAGCATCCTGATTTTAAGACTAACCTAATTTATATTTGGTGTGGTGATCAACATTTTGTTGATTTCAGTTCAAGGGCAATATTTCCTTCAAAATAAGTCCAAGTGCTGAGCCATCAAAGTGTGGGTTCGAATCTTTCAGGCATGAATTTATGTTTATTCTGTTTATTTATACTGATTCAGGCATGAATTTATGTATATCTATACTGATTCAAGATTGTCCATATATTTATGTTTACTTCTTGAATTCCTGTAGTTCTATATATATTTTAGTTTTTACCCTGTACTGATTCAAGACCATATTCTGTTTATTTCAAGACCATCTATACTGGTTTTCTTCTGTGGTTCCAATATCCTGAGTGGTTCTTCTTCTGTTCCACGTGAAAGTCCGTTTCTTTTCTTTTTTTTCACTTTTGTAGATTCAAACCCTAAGAAGGTGCCTTCTATTCATAGACATTGTTATTCTGCCTTCCTTTTTTCCCTGTCAAGATTACCCTTTGGTAAAATCATTTTTAAAAGGGAATGTTGGTTTATTGATCTGTGCTGTTTGCTTTAATATGCACCCTTCATTTGTACTGTTTTCTAACACCTATTCAGCATCTACTCAACACTCCCTTTTCACTTTTGTAGATTCAGACTCTAAGAAATGCACTTTTTTGCGGTATTTTTCCATGCTGGGATAAACCCATCTTTGGTTCTAGATTAAAAGAGTAAGGAAATGGACTTACCGATTTGAACACAGGTATAATATGCTATGTCTAATTCTTAATCATCAACAAATGAATTAGAGTAATACTGATAGTGTTTCCTTGTGATTAAAATACCGATGTTTTAATGATTATTTCGATCTATATCGATATGAATGTATTCCATGTTGATGAAGTGTTAGGTATATCATTAGTTTGGAATAGAAGGTTATGACGTTTTCTTGAAATGCACTCAAAGATGAGTCTGAATTCAACAATTGAACGATAAAAATGGCTTCTTTTTTCCATAAAGCTTTTATTACACAGGTTTTACAAAGGGCTCTCGCACGCTGTTTCCCCCCAACGATTCTTACGGTTTTACGTTTCCTCTCGGTTTCCCCTAACACGCACGACGATTCTCAGGTAGGTTCTTTTTTGTAAGTTCCAATATTATGTTTGTAAGTTCAGATGCATCTTATTTGTAAGTTCCAATAATTTGTTTTAGTAGTACATAAACATCTTTTGTTTGGGGTCCATTAACAGTTTTCTAACCTAATCGCATCCTATTCAAATCATTCTTCTCTTCTCTTCTGTGGACGCCTCTCATGCCGGACCTGAAGAACACGACGGACGATCGATCGGTCATCACGTTGGACTTGCCTCACCTGGAAATCGTCTCCTCTCATCTCCTCTCATCTGGTTTGTTCTCGATTTCTGTCCATCTCCATATATCTATCATAAAGCTACTGTGTTTGAACAAATCACAAAATCAAGAACAAATCACAAAATCAAGAACAAGCAATGTAAAGCTGCTGTGTTGTGAAAAAAGAATGGTTTTTTGAAGCTAACGAATCACAAAATCACAAATCGAGATATTTTCTGTCCATCTCGATTTTTGTCCATCTCGTTTCTGCTTCTGTTTTATGAATCTTGAATTTCAAATTTCAATGTAAAGCTGATTTTTTTGAATCTCACCCTTCTCATTATACATGGTCACAAGTTCCTTTGCTAATGTGGCTTGTATTTCAATGTAAAGCTGCTGTTTTTTGATTATTGAATCTTGGATTTCATGGCTGTTTGAAGGGGTTTCGAAACGATTTTTGCTAACTGTGTGTGTGTGGTTTTTGAAGGGGATTATGCCCCCTTAATCATTCATTCAAATCACTGCGTCATTTTGCTGCTACTTCATCTAGCAATAATATGAAAGAATGTCCTTTTTGGTAATTTTACAGAAATAAGCAAAAATTGCCAAACACTAAAAAACTCCTTATCAGCTTATTGCGTTTTGGTGCAGCTATAAGTTAATCCAAAAACTTTTTTAAAAACTTCTTTTTGACACCACATAAGTTAATAAGCACATGGTACAAATTTGACATCCTTAGCCGTAGGTGAAGTTTGTTAAAACCACATGGATAAGGTAATTTACTCTAATTTCTTTTAAATATTTCTTTTATATACCAGATAATCTTATGCTTGAATGAGCCAAAAAAATGGAAGGGCTCTGCAACCTCTTCTTACCTTCTTTTACGAACGTTCGTCTCCTCCTAAGCAACCAAAATCACCCGACTTTCAAAATCAAATCTTCAGCATTCTCTCCTCAATCTCAATCTCAATCTCAAACACCCACAAGAATAAATCACCGAAAACCGCCAGATTTCGACGAAAAAGATGCATTCCCATCATCCCTACCACTCCACACCAAGAACCCTAATGCTATTTATAAAGATGTTCAAAGATTTGCCAAGCAAAACAAGCTCAAAGAAGCTCTCACTATATTGGATTACTTGGACAAACGTGGTGTTCCTGTAAACCCAACAACATTCTCCGAGCTTATCGCTTCAGTTGTTCGAGTGAAGTCATTATCCGTTGGCAAAGTCATTCACACTCACATTCGAATCAATGGGCTTGAAAATAATGAGTTTTTACGAACTAAGCTTGTTAACATGTACACATCTTGTGGGTCGGTTGAAGATGCTCAACAGTTGTTCGACGAAATGCCAACGTCAAGCGTCTACCCTTGGAACGCATTGCTTAGAGGCAATGTGATTATGGGTGGGAGGAAGAATCATGACATTCTAAACACATTTTCAAAAATGCGGGAATTGGGGATTGAATTGAATGTGTATACATTCTCTTGTTTGATCAAAAGTTTGGGTGGTGCTTCAGCTCTTTATCAAGGTTTGAAGACTCATGGGCTGTTGATCAAGAATGGTTTTATTGACGATTCAATCATAAGTACTTGTTTGATTGATATGTACTTCAAATGTGGGAAACCGAAGCTTGCCCGTCTAGTTTTCGAAGATATTGATGATGATCAAAGAGATGTGGTCTTGTGGGGGGCAATGATTGCTGGTTTTGCACACAACCGGCTTCAATTCGAAGCTTTGGAGTACCTAAAATGGATGCAAAAAGAAGGAATGCCCCCAAATTCAGTAATACTAACCACAATCCTACCTGTAATTGGTGAAATTTCGTCTAGAAAACTTGGTCAGGAGGTTCATGCTTATGTGATCAAGACAAAGGAGTACTCGAAGCAATTGTTCATTCAATCGGGTTTGATTGATATGTACTGCAAATGTGGAGATATGGTTTCGGGAAGAAAGGTCTTTTATGGGTCAACAGAAAGGAATACCATATCTTGGACTGCACTTATGTCCGGATATGCTGCAAATGGCAGGCTTGAGCAGGCTTTGAGATCGATCGTTTGGATGCAACAAGAACGGTTTAAACCCGATGTTGTCACCATTAACACCATTATTCCTGTTTGCGGAAAGCTTAAAGCTTTGAAACAAGGCAAGGAAATCCACGCTTTTGCTGTTAAGAACAGTTTTGTTCGACAAGTATCTATAACCACCGCGTTGATGATGATGTACGCCAAATGTGGTTTTCACGGTTATTCCGTTAAACTGTTCGATAATCTGGACCGAAAAAACGTCATCTGTTGGACAGCAATGATCGAATCGTATATAGAATGCAGGTTTTTTAATAAAGCACTTGGTGTTTTTCGCTTGATGGTGCTGTCGAAACACCGGCCGGACTCCGTAGCGACTTCGAGAATATTGAGCGTTTGCGGTGAACTTAAAGCGTTGAAACTCGGTAAGGAAATTCATGGGCAGGTATTGAAGAAAGATTTAGCGTCTATTCCGTTTGTTTCTTCGGAAATCGTGAAGTTTTACGCGGTTTGTGGTGAAATCAGCAAGGCGACGATGGCATTTAAAGCGGTTCCGGTTAAGGGTTCGATGACTTGGACTGCGATCATCGAGGCCTATGGATACAACTCTCGTTATCGAGAAGCCATCAATCTTTTCGATCAGATGACAACTGGTGGGTTCTCACCGAACCAGTTTACTTTTAAAGCGGTTTTGCGTGTTTGTGAGCAGGCTGGATTCGTAGATGAAGCTTGCAGAGTCTTTCGGTTAATGACTCGAAGATATAAAGTGGAAGTAACCGAAGAACATTACTCGAGCATCATCAGAGTCTTGACGAGTTCGGGTCGAACTGATGAGGCCGAAAGGTTCTGTCGATTGAGGTCATCTCAATAACCTGCTCAATGGTCGTTGTGTTTTTAAGCATATGAATGCCAGTTTTCTATCTTTATAATCGCCAAGTTATTTCAGGTCAATAAGAGTTGTAACCTTTGTAATTTATAACTTGTAAATAAGAGTTGTAATTTATAACTTGTAATAGAAATAACAATAATCATTTTTCAATCGGACAACATGAATCGAAATCCAACAAAAATTGTCTAAATTAATATAATGATTTATTAGTGTAACAAATATTCCGGTCATATGATTAACTTTGTAAAATGTAGCTTAATAACCATGTTTAAAAGATTTTGTAAAATGTGTACAAAATTTAAAACCAAATGCCTATGACTTATTGTCATAAATGCAGAAAAATAAAAGAGAAAGATGACACCGTATTTACGTGGAAACCCAAAACGGGAAAAACCACGGGCGGAGAAGATCACCGAGAAGTTCACTATCACGATATTGAAGTACAATGCTTGGAACGAAAATTACAATGGAGAAATCGAATCCAACTTCACGTCTAAAACTAATCCCTATTTGTATAACAATTTTAGAGAGAGAGAGAGAGATGCCGTAGAGAATGGGGAATTATTTCTTTGAAATTGGTTTTGGAAACTATATAAAACCATTAACCACTATCCCACTAACACATTTGTCATGTGAGACTCACGTGAGGATGCAAATGAAACAGAGAATGCATCGTTGAAACACAGTGATCAGCGAGGGTTTCATGTGGGTTGAAATAGTTGAAACTAGCATCCAAAGTTGCGTTGGGTACTGTTTTGGATTTAAATTTTCCTTTGACTTTGGAGGCAAAAATCAACAAATCTCCACCTTGGCTACATAAGTCCATCCAAACATAACCCATACAAACACATCTCCATCGAAAAACGATTCTCCAACTCAAGCGACCTTCAAACATCAAAAAAACGATAGGAAACCAAAATAACTTCTCGGGAAAATGAAACAGTACCTCCTCCACCACAAACTAAACTAAACTTGGAAAAAATAACTTGGCCACCGGAAGACATTTGGTGAACACATCCGCGGGATTGTCATTAGTGTGGATTTTGCTCACTTTGAAAACACCTCGAGCAATGACTTCCCGCACAAAGTGGTAACGCACATCAATGTGCTTCATTCGGTCATGAAACATTTGATCTTTCGTTAGGAATATCGCGCTTTGATTGTCACAAAACACCGTCGTGACATTGCGCGACTCATCAAGCTCACCGAACAAACCCTTCAACCAAATCGCCTCCTTAAATCCTTCCGTAACAACCATATATTCGGCTTGCTTCGGTCGTCGAAAGCGCAACCGTAGACTGTAATTGTGCCTTACAACTAATGGCACAACCACCCAAAGTGAACACATATCCAGAAATCGATCTCCAATTATCAATATCTTTGGCATAATATGAATCAACATAACCAAAAACACCATCATCATTCTTGCCAAAACACAAATTCATAGATGACGTACCTCGGAGATAGCGGAAAATCCATTGGACGGCCTTCCAATGTTCTTTGCCCGGATTCGACATGAATCTACTCACCACACTAACGGCATAAGCCAAATCTGGACGCGTGCAGATCATAGCGTACATCAACGAACCAACGGCACTGGAATATGGTACACGTGCCATGTAAGACACATCAGCCTCTGAAGTAGGACTTTGAGCGGATGAAAGCTTAAAGTGAGCTGCTAGGGGTGTGGTGACCGGTTTTGCATCATGCATATTGAACCGGCGTAGGACTTTCTCTATATAGCTCTTTTGAGAGAGATGCAAGGTCCTCGTACTTCTATCACGCACAATTTCCATCCCCAAAATTTTCTTGGCAACCCCTAAGTCCTTCATATCGAATTCAGCGTTCAACTGGTCTTTTATCACTTGAATCTCCTTCATATCTTTCGCTGCGATTAACATGTCATCCACGTATATGAGTAAGTAGACCATCGACTCGTCGTCACACTTTTTGTAGTAAACGCAGCTGTCATAGGTGCACCTTTTCAGCTCGTGACCGGTCACAAAAGAGTCAAACCTCTTATACCATTGTCTCGGAGATTGCTTGAGACCATAGAGGGATTTCTTCAACTTGCACACGTAGTCCTCCTTGACCGGAACTACAAAACCCTCGGGTTGTTGCATAAAGATCTCCTCCTCAAGCTCACCATTTAAGAACACTGTAGTTACATCTAGTTGCTCTAGTTCATAATCGTTAGAAGCAACTAATCCCAACAATGCACGAATAGATATATGTTTAACAACGGGTGAATAAATATCAGTATAGTCGATACCTGGCATTTGACTGTAGCCCTTAGCAACCAAACGAGCTTTGTACCTTGGCTTATCACCCGGATTAACGGCCTCCTTGAGCTTATACACCCACTTGCACTTGACTGGCTTCTTCCCTTTCGGAGCCGGGACAAGATCCCAAGTGTCATTCTTGTGCAATGATTCCATCTCACTGTGCATAGCAACCATCCAACTATCTGAGTCTGCAACCGAAATAGCCTCATCATAGCACGTAGGCTCTAGCATAGACTCGATATCTTCAGCAACTGTAAGGGCATACGCAACACAATCGGCATTAATATACCTCCTAGGAGGTACAATATATCTCCTCGGCCTATCTCTTGCAATAGATGGACTAGGAACAGGTGGTGAAGATGGTGAGGAGGTCTCGCCATCCACATGTTCACTAGTCGGAACAGATGTAGGCTGATCACCAGTGACCGGTGAAGAAATTGGTGTAACGGTAGATGATGCCGTCAACTCCACCTCAACTTGAGATGTCTTCTTACTTGCCTCCGATGGTTTCTCAACAGTAGATGTCGAGCTAGTAGCTCGATGGATCATGGAAGTCTCATCAAAAGTCACGTCTTTTGAAACAATTACCTTCCTTAGCTCAGAACTCCATAACTTGTAGCCTTTCACACCCGGTTTATATCTAAGAAACACACACTTCAAAGCTCTCGGCTCTAGCTTCCCATTGTCAACTCGTGCATACGTTGGACAACCAAATGGTTTCAAAACTGCGTAATCGGCAGGCTCACGGGACCATAGCTTAAACGGGGTCTTCTTCTCAATGGCTCGAGAAGGTGACCGATTGATCACAAAACATGCAGTGGAAGCCGCCTCCGCCCAAAAGGACTTTGGTAGCTTAGAATGAGAGAGCATACACCTAACCTTCTCGAGAATCGTGCGGTTCATCCTCTCAGCCACACCATTTTTCTGCGGAGTGTGAACCACCGTACGATGTCGAGTAATGCCTTCCTTTCGACAGTAGGCATTGAAATCCTCCGAGCAAAACTCAAGGCCATTATCGGTGCGCAAATACTTTATCTCCTTACCCGACTGCTTTTCAATCATCACCTTCCAATCTCTAAAAGTAGAAAACACGTCTCCTTTATGCTTTAGAAAGAAAGACCATACCTTTCTCGAATAATCGTCGATGATCGTAAGCATATAAGAAGCTCCACCTACGGAAGTAACCCGAGCCGGTCCCCATAAATCGAAGTAGATGTAATCGAGTGGCCCTTTCGTCGAGTGCTTGCCACTAAAAAATCTCACCCGTTTCTGCTTGCCATAAACACATTCTTCACAAAACTCTAGCTCAACAACTTTGTCACCTCCAAGAAGCCCTCTTCGACTCAATTCGGACATGCCATGAAAACTCATATGGCCGAGTCGAAGATGCCATAAACGCGATCGATCTATATCCGAAGAACCCTTTGAAACAACCGCTGCATCACCGGTAACTGTCTGACCATCCAAAATGTAGAGGTTTGAGGTCTTACGATTTGCCTTCAAAATGTTTGTATCACCTCTAAACACCCGGAGTGAGCCCTTCTTGCCAACAAACTCATATCCCTTCTCTTCAAGAGAACTAAGGGATAGAAGATTTCGCCTGAGATCGGGAACATACTTGACATTCCCCAAAGTTCTGACAACTCCGTCAAACATCCGAATTCTAACCGTGCCCTGTCCTTTGATCAAACATGTAGCATCATTGCCCATCAAAACCGAGCCATGGTCAACGTCCTCATATGTATGAAACCAATCCCTATTGGGACACATGTGAAACGTACATCCGGAATCAAGAATCCATGCATCCGAAAGTGATGATCCACCTCCGGATACAGTAAGGAGTTCCCCATCAGAATCAACCTCGGCCACATCAGCTTCACCAGAACCGGAAACATGCTTACCATTCGCGACCGCCTTTTCCTTCTCTTTGTTCTTCAACTTGTAACATTCATCAATTAAATGTCCTTTCTTGTGACAATAATTGCAGAATTTACGCTTGGTCTTTGACTTAGATCTCGCTTTACCGGAAGAAGATGAGTCTCTCTCGAATGACCGACCTCTCACATTTAGACCCTCGGCTTTCGCTTCAGAACCACCATTCGTGATTTGTTTCATTTTCTCCTTCGAATCCAAAGCGGTGATAACATCATCCAACACAAGTGTGTCACGGCTATACATGATCGTGTCACGAAAATGACTATAAGAATCGGGTAGCGATGACAACAAGAATAAAGCCAAATCATCGTCTTCATACTTCACATCCATATTCTCTAAATTGCAAACCAATTCTTTGAATGTGGACAAATGACTAGACAATGAACTACCTTCCACCATCTTGAGATAAAACAATCGTTGCTTCAAGTGTAACTTGTTCGGTAGACTCTTCGTCATCAACAATTGCTCCAATTTCAGCCATAAAGTCGCCGCCGAAGTTTCCTTCAACACATCTTGCAACACATCGTGAGATAAGTGTAAACGGATTTGAGATTGCGCCTTCAAATCCTTCTTTCTCTTCTCATCGGCGGTCCAAGTCGCCGGCATTCTCTCAACGCCCAAAAGTGCATCATCAAAGTCTAATTGAATTAGAACATCCTTCATTTGCACTTGCCATAGTGGAAAACGAGTATTCCGATCAAGCTTTGGAATATCGAACTTCATCGAAGTCATAATGTAAACCAACGATAAAAAATCCCAAACGAATCAATACTCAAACCCAGAAGCTCTGATACCAATTGTTGTATAATCGTACCGTAAAAGACCCGAACACAACCCAAAATCGATGCTCCAAATTAGAAACGTATTGATTCAAGCGGAAATGAGAATTATTTACCGAAAACTTCGACGAACAAATAACCCAAAATAATCGTAACACCCAACACACGTACGTAAACAAATGCAGAAAAATAAAAGAGAAAGATGACACCGTATTTACGTGGAAACCCAAAACGGGAAAAACCACGGACGGAGAAGATCACCGAGAAGTTCACTATCACGATATTGAAGTACAATGCTTGGAACGAAAATTACAATGGAGAAATCGAATCCAACTTCACGTCTAAAACTAATCCCTATTTGTATAACAATTTTAGAGAGAGAGAGAGATGCCGTAGAGAATGGAGAATTATTTCTTTGAAATTGGTTTTGGAAACTATATAAAACCATTAACCACTATCCCACTAACACATTTGTCATGTGAGACTCACGTGAGGATGCAAATGAAACAGAGAATGCATCGTTGAAACACAGTGATCAGCGAGGGTTTCATGTGGGTTGAAATAGTTGAAACTAGCATCCAAAGTTGCGCTGGGTACTGTTTTGGATTTAAATTTTCCTTTGACTTTGGAGGCAAAAATCAACAATAACTTTACAAATCTACATATATCCAAATGATAAGCAGTCACATAATTTAGCATTATCACAAACTAAATCATGTCTGTAGAAATTAACTTAATGCAGACATTGCAACCTACGATTTACTCGAAGAAATCTCAAGTATCACATATTATCTTTCTAAAGAAAAAATGCAAATAACACGAACACCAAACAGGATAATCCGTTCAGTTGAAGAAAAACAGAAGGAAAACAGTGCCTAAGGATTGCCCTTAAACCATATGAAGTAACCAAAAAATAAATAGTTGAAAAATATATCATGTGCATGCAAGGATGTTAAATGATATGCTGTAGGAGCAAAAAAAAGTGATGGTTGTATTTCTGCATAAACAATTAAAGGACCTGCAATCATAATTGATTCAAATAAAACGTAACACTTATAAGTTTTCAAAGATAAAGGTGCACTAAATATTTATGGAAAATTAGTATCAACGACTTTATCCTTGGTTGTATGTGCTCTACCAAACTAAGTTTGATTGCTCATGATGGTTATACTGATTCGTTTCGTGTTGTCTGCTGTCAAAATGGCTAGAACTCCTATTGTCTCAGCCGGCATCCCAAGATTTCTCTTCCACAGTAGTAGGACCAGAACGTCTTCGCCAGTCACGATTATCAGGTTCCGAATAACATGTCTGAGGAAGACTTGGCAGCTGCAGAATAATAAATCATTGTATAGAAATAGAATAAATTGGAACAGATGAAAGAACTAGCGCAAACACTCTTTATAATCATATGATCTTTTGTGTGTAATGTAGAAATAAAACTATAAGGACAAGTATGGAGAAAACATGTTATTTTATGAGGTTGCTCATAACTTCTTTGAGCAATGAAAAACTGTTTTGCTCATTGTAACATAACATGTTTGATCATCATTATTACATGAATTAGATGGGTAATGAGATGATTATTTTGCATGTGGTTAAGAAGTTTGAAGCTCAAGTGTGGAGCCATGTGAAGTTGAATCACTTATTTACTACTTAATTTTCAGATAAAAAAAAGGTTTGAGGTATGTATTGAAATTCGGTAGAATAGAGAATGTTGTACCTACAATGAAACATAAATGAATAGAATAACTCCAAAAATAAAAAATAAATGACAAAAAAATTGATCTTAGAGAAGGAATATGCCATCCCTAGGAATTAATCAAAAGAAAAAGAACATGTATAAATAGCCAATGTAACTAAATATGAGTATTTCATGAATAAAAAACAAAAAGTAAAAAATGGAGAAGAAAAAAGATATTTTCATCTTACTAATACGCATCTAGAACCATAAAGAGTTAGAATATTGGGCCTTGGGGCTCGTTTTGCAGGCCTCTATCTATCATCAATCAATTTGTCGATTTCAAGTTAGTATTTCTCCTTTTCTTGATAAGAATTTCGATATATACATATATATATACGTATTTTGTTTGTTAATTTCATATATTTTGCACAATTTAATATACACGTTTTCTGGATTCTCTTGGTTCTATAACCTTGGTTCTAACAGATGATTGATTTGTATGTGCAGTAATTTTGGTTAAATTTTACGACCATTTCTCATAAACCCAAAGTAGTTAGTAATTCATGTTTGCCGTCTTCTGCTGCAGCAGTAAAACTAAAATCATACGATGCTTGTTCTTTCATGCATATTTGCAAAAATGTTGCTTTGACTGCTACAATCCATGCCCCATTTCCAACAACATATCCAATGGTTTCTCTTTGGTTTTAAATTTTGTACACATTTTACAAAATCTTTTAAACATGGTTATTAAGCTACATTTTACAAAGTTAATCATATGACCGGAATATTTGTTACACTAATAAATCATTATATTAATTTAGACAATTTTTGTTGGATTTCGATTCATGTTGTCCGATTGAAAAATGATTATTGTTATTTCTATTACTACAAGTTATAAATTACAACTCTTATTTACAAGTTATAAATTACAAAGGTTACAACTCTTGTTGACCTGAAATAACTTGGCGATTATAAAGATAGAAAACTGGCATTCATATGCTTAAAAATTTAAAGAACACAACGACCATTGAGCAGGTTATTGAGATGACCTCAATCGACAGAACCTTTCGGCCTCATCAGTTCGACCCGAACTCGTCAAAACTCTGATGATGCTCGAGTAATGTTCTTCGGTTACTTCCACTTTATATCTTCGAGTCATTAACCAAAAGACTCTGCAAGCTTCATCTACAAATCCAGCCTGCTCACAAACACGCAAAACCGCTTTAAAAGTAAACTGGTTCGGTGAGAACCCACCAGTTGTCATCTGATCGAAAAGATTGATGGCTTCTCGATAACGAGAGTTGTATCCATAGGCCTCGATGATCGCAGTCCAAGTCATCGAACCCTTAACCGGAACCACTTTAAATGCCATCGTCGCCTTGCTGATTTCACCACAAACCGCGTAAAACTTCACGATTTCCGAAGAAACAAACGGAATAGACGCTAAATCTTTCTTCAATACCTGCCCATGAATTTCCTTACCGAGTTTCAACGCTTTAAGTTCACCGCAAACGCTCAATATTCTCGAAGTCGCTACGGAGTCCGGCCGGTGTTTCGACAGCACCATCAAGCGAAAAACACCAAGTGCTTTATTAAAAAACCTGCATTCTATATACGATTCGATCATTGCTGTCCAACAGATGACGTTTTTTCGGTCCAGATTATCGAACAGTTTAACGGAATAACCGTGAAAACCACATTTGGCGTACATCATCATCAACGCGGTGGTTATAGATACTTGTCGAACAAAACTGTTCTTAACAGCAAAAGCGTGGATTTCCTTGCCTTGTTTCAAAGCTTTAAGCTTTCCGCAAACAGGAATAATGGTGTTAATGGTGACAACATCGGGTTTAAACCGTTCTTGTTGCATCCAAACGATCGATCTCAAAGCCTGCTCAAGCCTGCCATTTGCAGCATATCCGGACATAAGTGCAGTCCAAGATATGGTATTCCTTTCTGTTGACCCATAAAAGACCTTTCTTCCCGAAACCATATCTCCACATTTGCAGTACATATCAATCAAACCCGATTGAATGAACAATTGCTTCGAGTACTCCTTTGTCTTGATCACATAAGCATGAACCTCCTGACCAAGTTTTCTAGACGAAATTTCACCAATTACAGGTAGGATTGTGGTTAGTATTACTGAATTTGGGGGCATTCCTTCTTTTTGCATCCATTTTAGGTACTCCAAAGCTTCGAATTGAAGCCGGTTGTGTGCAAAACCAGCAATCATTGCCCCCCACAAGACCACATCTCTTTGATCATCATCAATATCTTCGAAAACTAGACGGGCAAGCTTCGGTTTCCCACATTTGAAGTACATATCAATCAAACAAGTACTTATGATTGAATCGTCAATAAAACCATTCTTGATCAACAGCCCATGAGTCTTCAAACCTTGATAAAGAGCTGAAGCACCACCCAAACTTTTGATCAAACAAGAGAATGTATACACATTCAATTCAATCCCCAATTCCCGCATTTTTGAAAATGTGTTTAGAATGTCATGATTCTTCCTCCCACCCATAATCACATTGCCTCTAAGCAATGCGTTCCAAGGGTAGACGCTTGACGTTGGCATTTCGTCGAACAACTGTTGAGCATCCTCAACCGACCCACAAGATGTGTACATGTTAACAAGCTTAGTTCGTAAAAACTCATTATTTTCAAGCCCATTGATTCGAATGTGAGTGTGAATGACTTTGCCAACGGATAATGACTTCACTCGAACAACTGAAGCGATAAGCTCGGAGAATGTTGTTGGGTTTACAGGAACACCACGTTTGTCCAAGTAATCCAATATAGTGAGAGCTTCTTTGAGCTTGTTTTGCTTGGCAAATCTTTGAACATCTTTATAAATAGCATTAGGGTTCTTGGTGTGGAGTGGTAGGGATGATGGGAATGCATCTTTTTCGTCGAAATCTGGCGGTTTTCGGTGATTTATTCTTGTGGGTGTTTGAGATTGAGATTGAGATTGAGATTGAGATTGAGGAGAGAATGCTGAAGATTTGATTTTGAAAGTCGGGTGATTTTGGTTGCTTAGGAGGAGACGAACGTTCGTAAAAGAAGGTAAGAAGAGGTTGGAGAGCCCTTCCATTTTTTTTTGGCTCATTCAAGCATAAGATTATCTGGTATATAAAAGAAATATTTTCGTTTAAAAAAAAAAAGAAATATTTAAAAGAAACTAGAGTTAATTACCTTATAATCCATGTGGTTTTAACAAACTTCACCTACGGCTAAGATTATTTGTAAATAGAATCTGAAAAAGGATGTCAAATTTGTACCATGTGCTTATGTTTATTTGCAAAGTGTTTATTAACTTATGTAGGTTAAAAAGGAGTTTTAAAAAAAAAATGTTTAGATTAGCTCATAGTTGTATCAAAAAGCAATAATTTGATAAGGAGTTTTTTAGTGTTTGACAATTTTTACTTATTTCCGTAAAATTACCAAAAAGCTAGATGAAGTAGCAGCAAACAGACAATAGTGATTTGAATGAATGATTAAGGGGGCAAAATCCCCTTCAAAAACCACACACACATAGTTAGCAAAAATCGTTTCTACTCCCCTTCAAACAGCCATGAAATCCAAGATTCAATAATAAAAAAACAGCAACTTTACGTTGAAATCCAAGCCACATTAGCAAAGAAACTTGTGACCATGTATAATGAGAAGGGTGAGATTCAAAAAAATCAGCTTTACATTGAAATTTGAAATTCAAGATTCAAAAAACAGAAGCAGAAACGAGATGGACAAAAATCGAGATGGACAGAAAATATCTCGATTTGTGATGTTGCGATTTGTGATTTTGGGATTTGTTAGCTTCAAAAAACCATCCTTTTTTCACAACACAGCAGCTTTACATTGCTTGTTCTTGATTTTGTGATTTGTTCAAACACAGTAGCTTTACGATAGATATAGAGAGAGATGGACAGAAATCGAGAACAAACCAGATGAGAGGAGACGATTTCCAGGTGAGGCAAGTCCGACGTGATGACCGATCGATCGTCGATCGTGTTCTTCAGGTCCGACGTGAGAGGCGTCCACAAAAGAGAACTGGATGGGATGCGATTAGGTAAAAAAAAAAACGGAAATTCTAATCCTACCCCGTGCAAAAATTTTAAAAAAACATACCCCTTTACCCTCACACAACCGTACTTTTTTTTATTTATTTATAGTTACAATTTGGTCCCTGAACTCTTTTAATTGATTTACTTTATATTTTTTTGTTTTATATTTTATATTTTATATTTTTATTATATTAACACATATAAGCGTATATTAACTAAAATACGTTAAAAATGTAATTTTTAATTTTAACAAGTTACACCATTATAATCGTCTCGTCAATACCTTCGAAATGAGCCCAATACCGAATATTTTTTTATTTAATTATATTATTATATGTCATATATTGTACCTTGGTCGATTTAAAAAAAAATTGCATCACATCGAACGTAAGTCATTTTACACTTTAATCATATTAACATATATAATCGTATATTAACTAAAATACGTTAAAAAAATATTTTTTTAATTTTAACAAGTTACACCATTATAATTGTCTCGTCGATACCTTCGAAATGAGCCAAAAATTGAATATTTTTTGATTTAATTATATTATTATATGTTATATACTGTACCTTGGTTAATTGATTTTTTTTTTTAAAAAAAAGAGAAAATAAATCACATCGAACATAAGTTTTTAACATAAAGATAATAAAAATAATAGTGAATTGTGGATTTGGTCCTTGTGGTTTTGTGATTTCTTTGACCATGATCATCATTCTATGTTTATTGTGGATTTGATCCTTGTGGTATTCAATTTGTTTTTGGCCATGGTCCTTCTGACTAACATCTCGGTTAACTTCGTTAAATCAAGGACCATTTTAATCGGAGATTAGGTTAGTGTTCCGTTTTTTCGGATGCTTCCTATTCTAAGATAGCTTTCAACTGAGTGGCTACCCTTTTTGTCAGATACAGGTCAATAGCCCCGTTCAGACAACTAGGGTCCCCCTACACAAGTGCTCTCTACTCACTTTTTTCTTATTTTTAACTAGTTTAATCCTTATTTATCGAATGAGAAAATGCACTCAATGAAGGCCACGATCGATAGTAGGGGTTTCTCTCTCAATTAACAAGCCCAGGGATCAAGCTTTTTTGGGCTTTTAAGCTGGGTGGTTACCCGCTTACGATTTAAACGAATGACGTTTAGGTAAACTATCTAGAATGGCTTCATGTTTCGCGGGAAATGAGGGAGTCTCTGCTAGGGTAATGGCTGCTTCTGATGGCAAAACCAAAAACACCTCTCCGGACAAGGGAAAAACCGCTTTTGCCCCTTGTCCTAACCCCTTTTTGGGGCCTCCTGAAGTACTTGTTCAACCAATGCCGTCTGAGCGGAGTGAGGAAGGCCCTCGTTAACGACAGTATGGGTTTTGTGAACAAGTAAAACACCAGCTCTTGACTGGCCAACCCCTTTTTGGGGCACTCTTATCATTTGGTAGATCCAAGTCCATGGCCTATTTCGGGTTCACTCGGAGCTTTGGCAACCACCGTATCTTCCCCCCCTACCAGAAAGGGGGGGGGGGAAGGAGACGATTAACCCCGTTAGAATCTCTAAATCTACTATAAGTTTCGTATTAAAATGGTCCTTGATTTAACGAAGTTAACCGAGATGTTAGTCAGAAGAACCATGGCCAAAACAAATTGAATATCACAAGGACCAAATCCACAATAAACATAGAATGAGGACCATTGTCAAAGAAATCACAAAACTACATGG
The DNA here is from genome assembly GCA_954870635.1 of Arctium minus. NCBI lineage: Eukaryota > Viridiplantae > Streptophyta > Magnoliopsida > Asterales > Asteraceae > Arctium > Arctium minus. Next base: position 15,414,307 of record OX941082.1, read on the forward strand.
ACCAAATCCACAATTCACTCTAAAAATAATAAATATATTGCGTATTTTTTTTTATTTCAACAGATTCCAACTTTGATTATTCATTTAAATCAACATTTTAACAAGTTACACCATGTTAAATAAATTAAAAACACGAATTAATAAACATATAATATAAATTATATTAACCTATATTAAATTTGCAGACTCTCTTTTAAAAAACACGAAACAGACAAAAACATGAACAATATTAGTTGGTTTTGGTGTCCAAAAAAGTGATGTGTTCTTTAAATTGGTTCCAGTTGGGGAGTTTGGTTCTAGCAGTACCATGAAGTGTTGTGCTTTAGTTTCGCAAGTGTAAGTATTTGGGAAGTCTTCTGCAGTTGGAGATAGTGACTATTATTGGGTTTTAGTAGCACTCGTCCTTGTTATAGACTGTATGTAGAGAATAAATTATGTGTGTTGAGGTTAAACCTTATTTTGTGATTGTAGATGATTCAATTATCGACGTATTTAGAAAATTTTAAATTAGTTGCTATTTCCAGAATTGAGGGTGTTACAGTAACATCCCCCCTACCCTAACATATACAAAGTTTTTCATCTTAGGGAACTCTAAAACACTTATTTATAGTATGACGAATTGAAGAAACTTACCGGTTGTATCCACGAGCGATTATTTCACCATCAAAGACAAACATCCTAACAGGGACCTCTGGGACATCAACCGCCTTTTTTGCTTCCAAGAGTCCTTCCCTCATAAAAAGTTCATCAAAAGGAGACTTGATCTATACGTGCTTTTTTATCCTTACCATTCTTTTTGACAGAGTCACCATTTCCAGTTGAAGAGTTACGTGATTCAACTGCCCATGCTGAGATGATTTGTATACGTGAGGCGTCAAACAACCTACGATCATGGAGACTTTTGGTAACCTCCCCCTCTTTTTTTTTTCAAATGTTCATGATGCAATATTTTTGCAAGTTTATGAGATATCCCCTTTAAACTGTAAAAACGAATAGACAATTGCATTTCTATGACATATGGATGCTAGATTACTTGTATAAATTATGTTCTTCAAAGCTAACCGATGATTTCTTTTTGGGTTTTTTTTCTTGTTGGTTTGTTTTTCTTTTAGGGCACTACACTTTACGTTAACCTTGAACCATGTCCTATTTGTGCCGGAGCGATCCTTCAAGCACGGATTGCCACAGTTGTATGGGGAGCTCCCAATAAGCGACTGGGAGCCGATGGTAGCTGGGTAGGTATGAATATCTTTGGGTGTATATACAAATTCCAAAAGCCGATCCGTTTTTTATTTTACTTTTCTCCAAAATAAGTATCAATTTCTCAAAAGCAAGCGTCAATTCTACTGTTAACTTTGAGATGAAAAAAAATACATTACTCCCTCTATTACTAAGGGTAAAATTGTTATTTAGTTGATTACACATTTCTAAAACTGTGACTTTCGAAGTGATCAAGATTTCAGGATTTAGAACTTTCACTTGATCAATTTTGCAAGTTGTTTATGATGGAGATGGAGGAAGTGGGTCGAATGAGTCGGCTGCCACTGTGCAACCATTCCATTGAAAATTGACAGTGAGAAGAAGGGTACTATCGTCAGAATGTGCAGAAGTTTTTCCAGACAAGAAGAAAGAAGAAAGGGAAGAAAACTGAAGCTGAAGCAGCACCAACACCACCAACACCTTTATGTCTTCCCATCACACACCATCACTATTCAAAGTTGTTCTTTCTTCTTAACACAAAGTTAATGTTCTTACAATAGAGTAAATGTATACTCGGTTTCCAAAATCAAAACTTCGATGATAACAATACGGTAATCAATGGTTAATTGGATAGGTTCTTTGATGATAACCAGATTGTTGATTGGATGATAACAAGACAATAATCAATTGTTAATTGCAATGTTTTAAAAACCGGTTTTTTGGTTGACCCGGTGTGGTGACCGGGTCACGGTCCAACCGGGTGGTTGACCCGGTTTCAAGAAATTTTATGTATTTTTCATTTTCTTGCATATATATATATATGGTGCGTTTCTTTTGCAACTCAAGCAATTTGTACAAACTATGCAAACCAATCTTAGCCGTTCATCAAGTCTAATGAATATATGATTTTATTATGTTTCCTAATTTAAAATCATGATTATAATGAATAAACTTAATATTTTCCATATATATCACAATCATTATTAATGAATTATAATCATTATCCATAAATATATCTATTGTTTTCTAATATAGTGGTTTGCATAGTTTGTATAAATTGTTTGGGTTGCAAAAGAAACGCACCCTATATATATACAAGTATATATAAAACCAAGAATTTGATGTCCACAGGTAAAACATTAAAAATACACATAACAAAAAGTTTTCCATCAATCCAAAAACATAAAAAACACAAATATAAGAAATTGATTTTTTTAACCGGGTCAATCCGGTTTTTTACCGGTTCAATTAGACCGGTTCAACCGGTTCTATCAAAAAACCGGCGGTTCAATCCGGGTCGTAATTTCCCAAAAAAACGATCGTAATTGACCCGGTCTCTTCACCGGTTCCCGGGTCAACCCGGGTTTTAAAACATTGGTTAATTGGATGGTAATTCGGTTCGGTTGGGTAAGTTCTGGATTGTCATCCAAGAACCGACCAATCCAAATCGGATGTTGAAATTTTCAATCCGATCCGATTCAATTACAATTGGTTATCCAATTATTATTGGTCGGTTTAATAGGATCGGAGGACTTTCTGCACACCTATATATACTAACGTTTTTTCTATTACGTGTTGCATATAAATCGATAAGAATATTTAATATGAAAATTATATTTTCTTTTAAATTATCTTCCTTAATATTATCTATTCCTTTTTAAGTATTTCTTCATAACTATAGATCTATCGAAATAATTTTTAAATCTTTTTTAATTCTCTTCAAATAGAAAAACCATATATTGTAGGAAAATCTTTATAAGACTAAAGGGTTGTTTGACAGTTGTTGAATGGTTTAGTGGTCAGATTGATTAAGTGGTCAGAATGATTAAGAGGCTCTTACGATATAGTGCAAAATGGAATATGGTTGTTTGGTAATTGTTTAGAATGAAATTATGGTGTTGAATGGTTAAGGTAAGCCCAAGATGCAAATCATTCAGAGAATTTTGGAACCATTAAGAGACAAATTTTTTTTACCAAACAAGATCTACCTCTTAGCAATTAAGAGGTTGTCTCTTAATAGAACCATTAAGAGATAAACAAATAGCCTTTAAGACTTTTCATTTTATATTATCTTGTTGTTATTTAGGTTTTTGTCTTATTCATCTTCCCATAATTATTTGATTAAAAACCATGGTATCAATTTTTACCACCTACTAGTGATGTGCGGTGACCAAATTTGTTTTGTTAAGGGATATGTAACCTAAGTTAAATTTTATTTGTTAATCGACAATTGATAAGATAGAATGGAAGTGACTGTATTTAAGGTGTATATGAAAACAATTTAATATGAAAGTAACAATGTTATGATGTTGAAGTAAATTTTGAAGAAAAAAAAGGTTGGTTTATAAGCACCATTAAACATTATTTTAGGTGCATGCAAAATGGATCTTGCTAGTTTAGCTTATAAACATCGTTTTACAATATAATCTCATCTAAATAACCAAGTTTTTCATACAACCAAACCTTAAAATAAAACCCTTCACAACAAAATTATCAATATGTCCCTTCAATTTTTATCAGCAAAGTAGAAAATGAAACCTTTGTTGTTGAACAACCAAATTTACCATGCTGTAATTTTTGTGTTTTAATCCCATATGCCCACACAAAAAGTTCCTTGACCGATAATTTAACATGTCTCAACTTTAAAACAACTAAAATGCTATGTGTTTGTTTTTATGTTAATGTGTATGTATTGTTTTTGTTCAATTACAACTTCTATTTGCGCCCAAAAAGGAAACCATGGGCCTAACGGACAATAAAATCTAATACACATATGACATATGTACAAAAGTAAACACATAAGGGAAAAAATAGAAACATGCCTTGAACTAACCAACTTCAAAACAAAAATTAAAACCAATAACCACGTAATAGAAAATCATAAATCATAAAAGTTAACATATTTCATTATTTCATGGTTCAATTCGAACTACACAAATATGATATAATAATAAAAAATAAAAATAAAAATAAAAAAACAAAACAAAACACAAAAACCATTGAATTAAGAACCCAAAGGTCGACAAATAGAAAAAGCCCAACTTAACTACATAAGTATACTAAAACCTTGGTGAAAATGTAGATGAAGAACGTGCGGCAAATGTTGAATAAGATGATGAAGGTAAGGAAATAAACCCAAACCTCAAAGTAGTCAAGTGTAATATGACAAAGAAGAAGAAACATGAAATAATTAAGATATAATGATCATCCACAAATAAGACTAAGGGGTTGTTTATAAAACGCTTACCCAGGTAAGCACTTATCAAGTCATTACCTTACCGATTAATATGGCAAGAACCAAGAATCTTACCCGTTAAGAGCTAAGGCAAGAACCGAGAGTCTTACCCGGTAAGTGAGGTGAAGACTCTTACCACGGTTAGCGCTTACCGGAAAAATTGTTGCATATGATACCGTTCTGGTGGACTAAAATCTTACCCGGTAAGTAAATGACAGTGTTGAATTTTACCATGAGAGGGAGAAATTGTCATCACTGCTACCATCTCTGATCAATGAACTTAAAGAAATATGTACCTGTCGAAATGAAGCTTTTGATTAGAGAAATGTGGCATGCCCTCTACAACAAATAATAGAGAATAATAGAATTTCACATATACACACATAGCATAAACCACAAGTTCTCGGTTTGTAAAAATACCATCTTTTCTAAGAGGATTGCTAAGCCACTTGCTTAAATGAAGCAGTGATCTTTATCTTCTTAGTTTGGTTATATATTTTTTTCTTGAAATTCAAAATCACACAAATATTATCTATTGAAAATGCTTTCTTACTAAATGTTGAGAAACCTATAAAAAAATACATTGGTATTAAACAATTGTGTGTAACTATTAATCAACAACGAACTCTTGAGCAACCAAGGGATACTCAACCAAAATCTCAAAAGTAAAGAACGAACTTATCAAAAATTTTAAAAGTAAAACAAAATAGAGAAAGGGAAAATTAAAAAGATGTATAGAACGAGAACTTGAGAGGGTATAATAAGAGATGGAAGGTTGGAGATTAACCTTATACATGCAACATGTAAGTAAAATTCCCAAAAAAGCTCACTAATAATAAAATATTGATCAGAGAAAAACGATGATGCAATGCTACTTGGTACTAGTGTTTGATGGATCCAACTTCAACTGATTAAGATATGTACAAATTTTCACTTTCTTTTTCATACATGTTCATTAATTTGTTAAGCATGAAAAATGATTTATTTATTTGGTTTATTTGAAAACCCTCAAAATATAAAATAAAAACCATGTGTAATAGCTTAATAAACTGCCCATTTTATCAAATTGATAAAGATCTTGTGATCCAAATACATACTTATACCAGGAATTAAACACTTAAAAAACAAACGTGAAAGAGTAGACACTAGGAATGGCAACGGGGCGGGTTCGGACGGGTTTGTCGTCCCCTGTCCCCGAAACTGAAATGCATCCCCGTTCCCCGTCGGGTTTTTATTCGGGGCGCCCCGTCGGGGATTTTTTATGCCCCGACCCCGGCCCGATGGGGAATCCCCGATCCCCGAACCCGAACCTAAAATATATATAAATTTAATATTAATAATATATATATATATATATATTTTTTTTATATAATATATATATATATATTAAATATTAATAATATATATATATAATTTTATTTTTATTAATATATATATATATATATATATATATATATTGGGGCGGGGCGGGGATACCTTGCCCCGAACCCGATAAAATCCCCGAAATTTCTCTGTTACCCGACCCCGACCCGAAATTGTCTACCCCGACCCGAACCGAACTTAGCAGGGTTTCGGGTTTCCCCGTCGGATTCGGGGTTTTCTGTCATCCCTAGTAGACACCCACTCTCACAAATAGTACATACAACGAAATTATAAAGTAACTATACACCAATAAACGTTATTTCAGCTACTAATGTCACTAAGGAAGGAATAGCAAGCAAACATGGAGTAATCGAGTAATGTATAAGAGTTCATATTACGCCTTCCGAAACCATTTTTAGAGTATTAATTTCCATCCAACATGAATCATAAAGATTGCAACATTTCATTTTTATGGCATATTTCCAGATAAAATTCAACTATTACTCCAATCAATATATTCAAAAATACATTGATGATATGTGATATTAACACAAAAAATTCTTCTTTTATTTCACTTGTACTAATTTACAGTGAATACGGTTTCCATAGAAATTGCAACTATGTGGTTCTCTCTCATATATATAACACACTTATGTATATGCATATTCTAGTTAAAAATACCTTACAATAATTTTGATCGATAAAATGGGTTGCAAATAGCAAATCAATCTCTTTTGGTACAATCCTCTTCGTGTCAAGCTCAATTCCACAAAGATGCCTTTGAAAGTCTTTTTGTTGAGAATAAGAGGAAAAAAAGTAAAAAAAAAAACATAAGCAAAAACACCCATGAAATCGTAGATAACAGATTTTAAAAAACCTTTTAGACCAACAAATAGAAGAAATGTCTCATCTTTGATGCAGATCTCCCTACTTCTCTTTTGTTGTGGCTGATGTTACGGAATGAGAGCATCTCCAACAGCTTCCCTATAATTCTTCTAAAATAGTGAACTAAAAGTGAAAATCTCTAAAATGTATTACATTCATCTCCAACAGATTTGCTATTTTAGAAATTTTAAAACAACTTATATTATTATAATATTCTCTAATTTAACATCCCAATACACTTTAAAAAATAACTTAATATAAAATGATAAAAATTGAATCTCATTGGTGGAATGAAATAAAATAATATTTCTCTCTCCTATTTAGAGAATTATAGAGATTTCTCTATATTTAGAGATTTTTACATGATTATCTATTTTAGCAAACAATATAGCAATGCTGTTGGAGAAGAATAGAAAATCAAAACCCATTTTTTTCTATTTTAGCAATGTTGTTGGAGATGTTATGAGAGATCGAGAGGAAGAGATTGGAAAATGGAGAGGATGAAGGCATAGTCATAGCAAGAGTCGGGCACAATTTTTAGGCATATCAGAGCATATGGAAAGTTTCAATGGCTTTAATGCTATTAAATCCTAATTAATGCTATTTAATCTTTTCAAAGATAAAAAAATACCAAAATTTAGAAAAAACAGGAGTCAGGATTTTGAAATACTCAATTGTGAATATGCCATATAAGCAACTTGAGGGTTTTGTTTTAATATATATATATATATATATATAATAGATAGATAATAGATTTGTTCTTTATGGCATAGGAAGTTACTGGGTTTCTAACTTTTTATGCTCTCAACTCAACTATTTGACGAGAAATCAATAACAGTTTAGATTTGTTTTAATAATAAAACTTTACCTATAACTATGTGTATGTGTATGTTTGAGTTTATAGATAAAAGTAGAAAACCAAAGACAGAATCTTTTTTAAAAATGTAAAATAATAAAAAAAAGGATAAGATTTGAAAAGGTAATTTAATAGAAATTTTCGTTTTAAATATTGTTCTTATGTGTTCTAACGATATATACTAAATAAAATTTTGTTTCTAACTATATAAAGACGAAAAGGTTTTTTCTCTTATTTTTTGTTAAAAAAAACAAATAAATTAAAACTTACATATTTTTGTCATTAATATTGATAAGATTAGGGGACCATCCACAGTTTCTTCGACATTTGGGGGGTTTGGGTTAGATCCGGATCGGACCTAACTTATTTTTCTAGTCCAACATGTTTAATATGATAAATCAAAGCCTTTTTTACAGGTTTGAAAACTTGTCCATACCCTCCCTATAAGCGGGCTAGGCTTGTCCAAGGTCTAACAGGTCTACTTTTTTTTTTTCAAGAAAACAAAATTTATACAAAATCACAAGCTATGTAAATAATTTGAAATACATAGCAATTTTTCAAACTTAAAATTAGACGTAAATACATAACAAAGTACATGATTTAGAAAAAATACTGCTTCATAAAATATGGTGAAACAATGATTTTTGTTTAAAATTCAACACAATCTTGTTTCAAGATGGTAAGTGAATAATGAATTACATAATTAAAGAGTGTGATAATTAAGGAATATTATTAATGATTAATAAAATAACGTGCATCTAGATGTCCTGTTAAAAACTTTATATTTATATAGAAATAATAATTTAAGGGAAATAAAAAAAAAACCAATTAAAATTTTAACAAATCAAATTATTTATTAAAGAACAATTGCATCGAATTGAACATATTCTTTTAGGTTCTTATTTGGAGATTTTTTTTTTGAAAACATTCATTATTGTATTTAAGTCAATACTAGAAATGTATCTCGCAATGCTGCGGGTTCTGAAATCTAGAACTCGAACCCTTGATCATTATTCATACTTTTTGTTAGTCTTTTTTTATTTTATTTTACGATTTTGAGAAACCTAGATTTAAAACAAAATTATATTTTAGTTTAGTTTAATTATGGTTTTTTATCAAAAATAATAATAAATTTTTTTTGTTACGGGTCAAAAAATGTTTAATTTAAATGATAACTATATTTAAGATATTTTATATTTAAAATTAAAAAGATAACATACTTCAATAAAAAATAAAAATAAGGTGTTTTATCTCGAATTTTCTTATATTTATCGGTTAATTATATCAATGGTTAAAAAATTTAGATATTTTAGAAAATAAAAATAAGTGTTTATCTGCAGTTAGTTACACGAATGCAAACATTGAGCTTTTATAAGTTGTACTTATATTTAATCAATTTATACTTTTGGATTTTAAGTAATATGCATTCATAAGTGGTACCTAATGCATAAAAATTAGTTTTTAAGAGTTTAGCTTAAATGCTTTATAATATAGTATAGATATATTAGTTAAAATTCAAAATTACAAGTTAGTGAAACATAATTATAACTTATTAAAGTCCCATGTTTTTATTTGTATAACTAACTACAAATAAACATATTAAATACAGGATAAACTCTATGAGATAAACTACCTGTTTTTTTTTTTAAATATATTTATTAGATCAATGCATGTTTTTATAATATAGTATATAGATATATTAGTTATGAGATTATAACTAATATAGATATAGATATATTAAGAGCAAATCATAAAATACAAAATAAATATTGATAATAGTAATATTGATCAAATCGTCCAATAAATATAAAAAATAAATATTGATAATATTGATCAAATCGTCCATTAAATATAAAAAACAAATATTTATATTAATCAATGAGTATCCATTCCACAAATAGATGATGATGTGAGATACTGTGCTTGGATAAGTTGTACCAATGTATTATGAAATTGTAAATTAAGTAATTGATTTTAATTAGTTTTAAGTTTTAGTTTGTGTCGCTTTTAGCCCCCGTACTTCATAGTTTCGGTCGTTTATCATTTGTGAACCCTAAACTTTCAAGTTTAACTCGTTGTCACTTTTGGTCCTTGCACTTTAGAGTTTCATCCCTTGTCAAGTTCAGTCCCTGGACTTTAAGCTTTCCAAGTAACAATGAATTGTCAACAAATTTCTCGGTTACAGGACGACAATGACTGGCTCAAGCACAGGATTTCAAAACTTGAAAAGATAATAGAATATAGTTCATATTACTCTTCATTTTCTACCCGAATAGATTCTCTTAACCAAGAGATTTCAGATCTTGAAAGAGAAGCTGATATAAATTGTAACACTCTAAAATTCAGAGTAAATTAAAACCTGGAAATATGGCAACACGACATTCATATTTGGTATAAACCTGTGTTCGGTTATGGAAATTGACAACAAACTAATCTAAGCAAAACTATCTAGATTACTTCAGTTGACAAACCATAATCACCAAAAGATGGGACTTAAACAATGCCCAACACCAAATAATAGTCATCTCAAAATGCCTCGTGTCCACGCTCGACTCTCAAAACCCTGTGCAACCCACCGCTAAGGGAAACCTGTTATACACATTATTTGAGAAAAAGTGTTAGGCTTAAAGCCTAGTGAGAACATACAGTTTATAAATTTCAAAGAGATATAAACGACTGTATCAAATTAAATCCTTCCAAAGGTTTAGTTATACAAATGGAGTTCTTGGTACAAAAGGACAACCGGTCCGAAACACATCTTCCGATGACGGGGATTACCCGGTTTACCAAGGATTGTAGTGGAACACAAAGTAAGCCACAAATCCGAGTTATGAGCTAAATACATGGAACCATGGCCACGAACGCTTCGGTCCGTACAACGATGTGAGGGAGGCCCCCAAGGAACCAGTCATACTCGTTCACTAGACTGCATTTCACCCATGGCTAGTATCCGGTCTCACATAACCGTACCAAATGCCCCCGAAGATCAAATGCATCTAGCTACATACAATGGGGTACAAACATCCCAACAATAAGCCGACTCGATACCTAGGGATCCACTAGTATAGTCATGACTTGTCACAATATTTCATGTGACCATCTAAGCTAGATAAATAGCTATCAAAACATTTATATTTCAAAATGTCATTTTCAAGATCAACTGCTGGTAAGAAAGATAATCATAAAACAAGATTATATGCATTCTTTCAAATAAGCCACACAACAGGGCAAGTAAAACATTCTTTTACTTTAACAAGATGGAACCCATCATTTTAGTCAAAAGTGTTCGGGAACCCTAAAATATCTTAAAAACCCAAGTTACATCAAAATGTAATAAACGGACAATCCGAAACCGTAGAGATATATAGGAGTTAAAAACACAATCTTTGACATATATAACAGTTTAGAAAAGTTAGTAGGAACTCACTTCAGATTTTTTCTTCCTAACGAATGCTACCTACGACAACACCGAAAGAATCGGTAAGTCGAAACGCAGATAACTCTCCCACTTTCTGACTAAAACTTAAAGACAACAGAAGCTAACATCGAGCAATAGGTGGCGCAAAAGAAGGCTTTTGCGCGAACTGAAGGTGGCGCAAACTAAGATTTGCGCGACCAGAGAGTGGCGCAAAAAGGGACCTGGCGCAAAGAAACTTTGCGCGATTAAGGGGTGGCGCAATTCACACTTTGCGCGACCAACGGGTGGCGCAAATGACACTTCGTGCGACCAACGGGTGGCACAAATGACACTTCGCGCGACAACTGGTCTTCCCTGACCTGCTCAACCTGATCTCGCCGGAGCACCAACCCAGATTCCGACCAACTTCAAAAACTCATAAAACATAGTTTTGAACGGTAGAAAAGCTCTACAACACGATTCTACACCGACCACAACACTTCAAACGAAAGATTAAAGCTTAAGCATACCTTCAAAGTCAAGAAAATGAAGACCCACTTCAAGCTTTTCTTTCCCTTAATCTTCCAGTGAATCCAAAGAGAAAATATCAATATGAGATATTTTAAATATCTCAATAGTTGACATATATAATTAAAACCAAGTTTCATTTAACCCCCTTGAACTTTGGGTAACGGTCAACTTTTCACCCAACTCCAAAATTCAGGGTGTTACATAAATAAAAGGGATCTACATGAAAACTCAAAGAAAATATCTGAACTTGAACGAAAAGTTGCAGATTTTGAAGCCAAAGAAGAAAAGTACCTGATGCTTGAAGAAAGAGGAAACATGTTGGAGGATGAAAATCTCGATCTGACAAAAAGACTAGCTGTTTTTGAAAAAGAAAAAGTTGATTCTTCAAATGAAATAAAGAACTTTGAAAGAAAGATTATTGATCTTTCAAAGAAAGTTTTTGACGAAAGAAAGGTTTTTGAGCTTCAAAATGCGAAACTTTCAAAACAGATTACTGATTTTGAAAACGTTTTGATAATTGAGAGAGATTCTTTTGAGAAAGAGCGAAAAGTTTTTTAGAGTGAAAAGAAAATGCTTGAAAAGAAAAATGTTGCAGTTTTCAAAGAAATATCTGATAAACGCAACAGTATAGAAAAGGATTTTGAAAGTGAAAGAAAGATTTTCGAAACTGAGATTCATAAGCTTTCAAAGAAATTATCTGAATTAACAACAGAGATTTTGAAAGAACAGAAGGTAAAATCCGATTTACAAAAATAGTTTGACTTGATTCTAGAAGAAAGAAATGTTTTATCCGCAAAAGTCAAGAAACTTGAAGAAATAAATCTTAAAGATAATTTATTTGAACAAGCCAGTCCCGATACTGTTGTTCAGTCTCCTTATTTTTCAAGTTCACCTTCTACAACTAAGGTGTTGTTCAGTTCGTTTTTTGTTAAGACCTGTATGGATATAGTTGTCTGTATGGATATAGTTGTCTGTGTGCTAACAGTTAAGTTGTTGTTTGGTTGTTGTGTTGAATAAACTGTCTGAATGTCAGAAATGACAATTTTACCCTTTTGTTTTACATTAAACATTTGTTGATGAAATTTTACAATAAATTAAATAATAACAAACAGATAGTAATCAAATATCGCATTTACAATTCAACCCTATAAACTAATGAGGAAACAATCAAACCCTAAAAACAGAGCAACATATATGTTGCAGGTTATCAAAAAAATTAGGGAAAAACACATACCAAATTAATAAGCTAGTAACCAAATCTGTTCATTCAAGTGATGGAGAGGAGCTTCATTCCAGCAAAGATCGAAAATCAGAAACCCAACAAAAATTAGGGAAAAACACATACCAAATTAATAAGCTCGTTGGTAGAATTTGAGAGGGAAGGAAGAAAACGTCGTTGTTGGATGGAGAGCTTCGATGGGGAGGAGCTTCATTCCAGGGTTTAAAATTTAAGAGTTGACATCAAGAAATGAGCCACCATGTTCGCCAATGAATTTCAAGAGTTGTTCTCAAACCTTTCTTCTCCACTTCTTCAGCTGTAACAATGGCGGAAGACACCATCATGGAAGAGAGTGAGGAGTTCATGGTATCACCCAATTTTACTCAACACCATCAACCAAAATGCAGACTCGTGCGATTTCTAAAACCCTCTGTTACTTCCACTGATGTTCAACCCTTTCTCTATAATCGTCCCCAATTTTATTCTTCCAAGTTGTTCTTCAACTTCAATGGCTGGAGAACACCACCAAAGGATTGGAAACCCTGGGTTGATCGTATGCATTCTCTGGATGGAGAGCTCCGGCGGCAGCGAGTGGGACGATGATGGTGAGGTTGAGGGCGTCTGTAGTATTGAGGGTTTTCTAGAGAGGCAGAGAGGGTGGGAAATGGGTTGAGGGAATGAGGGGTATGGTTTGTCTTTTGGATGGCTGGATATAGAGGACAAATAAATTTTGGCTGACCAATTCAGTCATTGGCTGACCGAATAATCCAATACCGAACAACTATATATGGCTGTACGAATCAACCATATCGATTATACAGCTCATTAAGCCACAAACGAACAACCCCTAACTCTTCAAAGAAATCTGTCAAATCAAATGAATTTTCAAAAGATCGGATTCGCCCTTCAAATCTTTTCTATAATTCTCTTGTTGATGATTCAAATAATCAAGTGTTTCGAAAAGTCAAGATGGTTTGGAGAAAGAAACCAACTACATAAAGTAGTGATGGAAACAAGTCTCGTGATTCTCTTGTAGTTGATACAAAGTCATTTATTTCCAAGATTGATTCACCTACTTATGTCTATTCTATAGGAAAGTTGATCAGTCTGCGCCGGCAAACGATCTGTTGCACTTACTGTGGAAATAGTGACTTTGTGCATCCAAGGTACTTAATAGTTGGTATGGTACTTATAGTATCCCCAATCCTCAGTTTAGTAGCTTCAAAGCCAATGCAACTAACCATCAAGGATCCATCATAGCATGGATACCAAAACCAAAATCTTCTTAATCTGTTTTGTAGGAATGTCATGTATGATTTAATTCAGATTATTCATGTCACATGACTACAATCAAGGGTTATGCCATCTTTTGAGGGGGAGTACCACATTGTTTAAATTTTCATATCGACTTCTGAACACTTATGTTCAGGACTCGTTCTTAAATGCTTTTGACTTCTGATTCTCTCAAATCAGAAATTTTACTTCAATGTTCTATCTTGGTGAGTTAAAGGAGTGTTAGGGCTCATAAAGTTTCTATGGTCCATCCAGAACCGGAAGGACCTACCCAAGAAACACATCCCATTCGTAGATGTCAGTGAGGGGTCTAGATTGATAGATGAGTTTGGAGTGAAAAAAAGATTGGTGAGGATGTGACAGGACTTAAAAGAATTATTAGTCCTTACCAAACCGAGTTAGTTATCCGGGTTACCACATAATCTATTCATTCTCGTTCTTTGGAGATGGATATTGAAACAGACATGGACCCAGTGTCGATAACTCGTGTCACCCCACCTAGCCACTCAAGTATCTCTCAAAAGATACTTGTTTCGTATTTGCACGGAGATTTAGCACATAATTTATCTATTCCTCACTCGGAGGTCTTAGATATTGAAAAATGAAGACATCAACTCCGGTCTCCGAACTTCATATTCATCTCACTGATTCTATTGATTTCTAACCTACGTCCTAGGTTGAATCAATCTTTGAGCCTAATCGATTTGAGTTATACTTCTTTCACACACGCACGAATCTTTGTGATTCCCCTTGCATATCTTTGTGATATTGCCAGAACAGTTTGAGAAATAATTTTTAATATTTTACTTCAGTGATAACTGAAAGTCCTATCAGAGATACATCGATGCCAACTCTGAAAATAGGCCACACAATTATCTAAATTGTTGTGATAACAGTTACTATTTTGTTTCTGTGTTAGTTGTTACCCTTGGTCACTAAATCGTTTTATCTAATCTTTTGCTAATCATTCGGTTAGTCTTTGAAGATACATGTTGCTCAGGATTCTCCTAATCATCATGAGGGGAGAACGACACACAATTCAAAGACACATATTATCATGTTGAGGGGGAGTTAGCAAAATATGAGGGGGAGTAACAAAATTTCTTAAATCTGAGGTTGAAAAGCCTTTGGATTCAAAGATTGCAGCTGAGCAGAAAAGATTTTATTGGTTCTTCTATCTCGTATCATGTGGTGTCTGCTACAAGTTTGATACCTCCTACGAGCAGATTGAAACAAGTTCTTAAGCTGAAAGTCAATTCAACTCGCGGTTCAAAGACAAATTCATTGTTTTAAACTGATGATGCACTGTGGAATGTCACGTAACTCGCACATTATCTTTCTTGTGTGCTGATCCGATGTGTTGAGTTTTTACAGTTGAAGTTGCTTGATAGTGCGTTCAGTCGAGGCTATTGTATATTGAATCTGGTTACAAAGTTGAAACTATGAAGACCAAGAGCTTTATTCAAGGGGGAGCTGGGAAAGACATGAAGACATGCAACACCAAAGTTCTTCAAAGATTTAAGAGGAAAAGAAGATCAAGGCCTGAAGTTTGCAAGATGATAAATGCCTTATTCAATTTTAGGGGAAAATTGTTAGGACTAAAAGTCCTAGTGCGTTGAAAGTTGTATAACACATTTATAAGGGGTGAATTGTAATTTGTTGAAAGTTATTGTAAATGGGCCTCAAGCCCATGAGGCCTTATACGCCTCATATATAATGTGTTGATTATTGAGAATTAGGTTTTAGAAGAAAAAATCATTGTTAGAAGCTAGTTGTAAGGTTTACATTTCCTGATCAGAAATTCTCTCTGTAAACCTAAATCTTTCATTGATATATCTAATCATATGACTAGCAGTTGTGGTTTATACATTGTTCTTCATTGAATATTATTGCTGATTGATTGCACTGTATCTGGGATCTACACATACTTCAATAAAAAATAAAAATAAGGTGTTTTATCTCGAATTTTCTTATATTTATCGGTTAGTTATATCAATAGTTAAAAATTTTAGATATTTTAGAAAATAAAAATAAGCGTTTAGCTTAAATGGTACCTAATGCATAAAAATTAGTTTTTAAGAGTTTAGCTTAAATGCTTTATAATATATTATAGATATATTAGTTAAAATTCAAAATTACAAGTTAATGAAACATAATTAAAACTTATTAAAGTCCCATATTTTTATTTGTATAACTAACTGCAAATAAACATTTTAAATACAGGATAAACACTATGAGATAAACTACTTGTTTTATTTTTTATTAAAATATATTATCAATAATTTTAAATATAATAACATAACAAAATAATTTATCATTATCTTTAGAGTGAATTGTGGATTTGGTCCCTGTGGTTTTGTGATTTGTTTGACCATGGTCCTCATTTTATGTTTATTGTGGATATAGTCCCCATGGTATGCAATATATTGTGACTAGTGTCCCTAAACACTAACACCATTAACTTTTAAGGGTTAAAGGCATCATGTGTCTTGCACACTATGGGTATAATAGTCATTTTACTTTTCCATTTTAATTTATTCTATACACCTTTAAAACAAAGAATACTAAATTGTGGATTTGGTCCCTATACATCACTCATCATCTTTAAAACACATTTATCATCTTTCTTAATTTTTTTTTCCATACAATATTCATTGTCAAAGTACAAGAAAAATTCATTTGTTAAAGTGCAAAAAGACATTACTTGCATTTAAAAACAACAATTGTTTGAACCAAACACTATATCATAAAAAAAAAAATTATCAAAATAACAATTGTTTGAAACCAACATTACATAAAAAAAACAACCCATCAAAATGTCAGTTGTTTTATATCAACATTACATCCCGAAAAAGTAAACCAATCAAAATAACAATTGTTTGATATCAACATAACATCCAGAAAAAGAAACCCATCAAAATAACAATTGTTTGATATCAACATAACATCTCGGGAAAAAAAACTCATCAAAATAACAATTGTTTGACCTTGTTTTTAGCTCCCACTTGTCTGTCATTTACAAGTTATTGAGTTGTGACCTTGTTTTTTGCATTTCACACATCTCACCGTCTTCCCAAACCTTGATAGTTTACTTCCTTTCCCAATTACTTGACTCAACTCTTCTGCTTGGGAAGACGATGAGATGTGTGAAATGCAAAAAACAAAGTCACAATTCAAGAACTTTTAAGAGACAAACAAGTGGGAGCAAACAAGGTCAAAACAATTGTTATTTTGATGGGTTTTCTTTTTCGGGATGTAATGTTGTCATGTTGATATAAAACAATTGTCATTTTGATGGGTTATTTTTTGGGGGGGATGTAATGTTGGTTTCAAACAATTGTTATTTTGATGGGTTTTCTTTTTCGGGATGTTATGTTGATATCAGACAATTGTTATTTTGATGGGTTTTCTTTTTTGAGATGTAATGTTGTCATGTTGATATAAAACAATTGTCATTTTGATGGGTTATTTTTTTTGGGGATGTAATGTTGGTTTCAAACACTTGTTATTTTAATAGGTTGTTTTTTTTATGATATAGTGTTGGGTTCAAACAATTGTTATTTTTAAATGCAAGTAATGTCTTTTTACACTTTAACAAATGAATTTTTCTTGTACTTTGACAATGAAGATTGTATGAAAAAAAAATTAAGAAAGATGATAAATGTGTTTTAAAGATGATGAGTGATGTATAGGGACCAAATCCACAATTTAGTATTCTTTGTTTTAAAGGTGTATAGAATAAATTAAAATGGAAAAGTAAAATGACTATTATACCCATAGTGTGCAAGGCACATGATGCCTTTAACCCTTAAAAGTTAATGGTGTTAGTGTTTAGGGACCCTAGTCACAATACATTGCATACCATGGGGACTATATCCACAATAAACATAAAATGAGGATCATGTTCAAACAAATCACAAAACCACAGGGACCAAATCCACAATTCACTCTTATCTTTATAAACAGATCATAACTAAAATTAAAATAAATTACATCTTTATAATAAAATATAAGTTGTACCAAAGCATTATGAAATTGCAAATTAAGTAATTGACTTTAATTAATTGTATTTTGTGCTTAAAATGTTGTAATTAAGAGTTTTTTATGTCTCTTTTATAATATAGTATAGATTCAAAATTACAAGTTAATGAAA
The DNA here is from genome assembly GCA_954870635.1 of Arctium minus. Taxonomy (NCBI): domain Eukaryota; kingdom Viridiplantae; phylum Streptophyta; class Magnoliopsida; order Asterales; family Asteraceae; genus Arctium; species Arctium minus. Next base: position 15,432,438 of record OX941082.1, read on the forward strand.
CATAATTATAACTTATTAAAGTCCCATGTTTTTATTTGTATAACTAACTGCAAATAAACATATTAAATACATGATAAACACTATGAGATAAACTACTTGTTTTATTTTTTTTTAAATATATTTATTAGATTTTTTATAATATAGTATAGATATATTAGTTATGAGATTATAACTAATATAGATATAGGTATATTAAGAGCAAATCATAAAATAAAAAATAAATATTGATAATAGTAATATTGATCAAATTGTCCAATAAATATAAAAAATAAATATTGATAATAGTAGATAATATTGATCAAATCGTCCATTAAATATAAAAAACAAATATTTATATTAATAAATGAGTATCCATTCCACAAATAGATGATGATGTGAGATACTGTGTTTGAATAAGTTGTCCCAATGTATTATGAAATTGTAAATTAAGTAATTGATTTTAATTAGTTGTATTTTGTGTTTAAAATATTGTAATTAATAGTTTTTTATATCTCTTTTATAACATAGTATAGATATAGATATCTTAAATAAAAGTTTTAAAAATTATTTTAGAAATAATTTTACAAAGTTATTTTATGTTTTTTTATCTTCACAAAATACACAATATATTTTAGTAATTACATCATCAATATAATATATTTTGAAAATGAAACTTTTAAAGATAGATTCTATATAAATAAAATTCTAAAACAAAATCGCTGTATTTTAATTTATTTTGCCTTTTAATAAAAAGTTATTTCTAGACCAAGGAGTATCAAAATTAAAAGAAATCTATACTATATTATAAAAGAGATATAAAAATCTCTTAAAAACAAGTTTTTAAGCGTAATATACTATTATTTAAAGCTATCTACTTAAAAACAACTTTTTAAACATAATGTACTATCATTTAATGCTTAATTACTTATTCACCTTGGATGTTATCTTTATCCTTAATCCTCATCTCTAACCACCATCAGGCGCTCAAATCTTTTTCATCCATATCCTTATATCACGGTTCAACAGAATTAGACGGAGATTAGGATGATTCTACTCATATATATATATTTGAATCAGGTTGTTCAATCTCTTTGTTTTGTTTTTCAAGATACAAACAACTTCAGTATCCAAACAGAGTCAAAGCTTCCAAGGTTTAATTCCTTCAATCTATTGTTGTTATTTATGATTGTAGTTATTTACAATCAATCTTTTTTTTTTTTCGTTTTTCAAACAGAGGCAAAGCTTTCCCAAGTTCGTTTCCTTCAATCTTTTGTTTTTGTTGTTCAAGATTCAATTTCTAGGGTTTTTTTTAACATTATTTTTTTGTTCTTTCTTTGGTTAGATACGATATTATTGTTGCATTGATTATAATTTAAGGATTTGATGAGTATTTTCTTGTTTCTGCACCCCAAATCTCATCTTTAATGGTAACAGGGAGACACCGAAAAATGCATTGAGACTTGACTGTAAGTAAAAAACATCTCAAAATAGGTTCGAAGGGGAGTATTGTGAAATAAGTAAAAAGGCTATAGGTAATCTATTGTTGTTGTTTATGATTGTAGTTATTTACAATCAATCTTATTTTTTTTTTCCGTTTTTCTAACAGAGGCAAAGCTTTCCCAGGTTCGTTTCCTTCAATATTTTGTTTTTGTTGTTCTATACAAAATAACTCTTCAATGAAAGTTAAAGTGAATGATTTACCAGCAACCGCCTCGCGAGCAAAAACGGAGATCTTAGGGGATTGAGATAGAGAATAATCGAGTGGGATAGTGAAGTGATGGTCGCGAAGACGGAGTTCCGGGACAGAGTACCACGCTCCGGCGACGTGTTCCAACAGCGATGAATTACTGGCGGTTTCCCCCATGGTGGCGGTGGCGGCCGAAATCGATCGACAGAGGGAGTGGAAGTGTTTGCAGGGAGCAGTTGGTAGGGAATGGAGAAGAGTAACGAAGGAAGAGATGTACAGTGAATTGCATCGTAGAATATTGCTTTCAAAATAATTATATAATAAAACTTACAGATAATTACGTTATTTCATATTTATCTTTTTAGAGTAAATTAAACTTGGTCCTTGTATTTTTGAGTTTATCGCATAGTTATCCCTCAACTTCTTTTATTTATAAAAAACTCTTAAAGTTTGCATTTTAATTTTTAAAAAGGTCCCTCATCTTAACAATCATTTATTTCTAAAATTAACTCTTAAGAGTAAATTACATTTTAGTCCCTGTGGTTTGTAAGAAATTATGATTTTCACCCCTATAGTTTATAATTTATTACGATTTTAACCTCTAATACTTAAGGACATGTTATAGTTGTTATAACTTATATGTCCAAGATTGAATTCAATGTTTATGGAATTGCTCATAATTGACATTTTCATCTCTATTTAAAGTCATCTTTTGTTTGGAAATATTTTGTTTCTTCTCTAATTTTTATTTTGCAAAAACGTTAATATTGATGAGGAGGTGTCACATTTCTTGGTTATAAAGGGGTTGCATCACTTACCTAGAAAATTTGAACATGAACTTCATACTTCTTTTGTTCTAGCAATATAAACACATTTGCAAATGTAACCTTTTGTTCTATTTAGCAAACAATCAATAAACATATTTGCACACTTAACTCTTCTTTGTTTTTTTAGGAAAAATCAATAACTCGTTTGAAAACGTAACATTTTTTGTTTTTTTAGGAAATCTTTGTTAAATATTATATATTATTCATTATTGTTTCCCAATAAAATGTCAGATCCCGCTGCTTTGCACAGGTCCACAACTAGTTGTTTAAAATAATCAATTTTTTTCAATCAAATTTACTTTTTAATCATTTTTTCAATTGCATTCCCATTTTAGCCAAAGTTTCTGTAAATGTCTTAGGCATTTTAGTAAACTCAAAATCTAATTAAAATAAAATTTTAGTTTCAAAAGTGATTAAAAAACAAAATTGGTTATAAAGAATTAAATATCCTTGATCAATTTTCATAAAATAAAATAAATAAATGGGCAAAATGCACCAAATAGCAACCTACTTTCACAAAATTCCTTATTATAGCATTGTACTTTCTTTTTTCCTTATTACAGCAATATACTTTCAAATTATTTTTTATTAAGACATTGTACTTTGAAAAACTTACCCATTTTAACAATGGGTAACCTTTTGATTTAAAATAGGATGACATGACACAGGTTACCATATTTCAATGTCATGTCATTGTCCACGTGTAACATATTGTTGAAGTGACATTTCTTATTATAGCATTGTACTTTCAAAAAAAACTAACTTTACAAAATATATAATAAATATATTAAATTAATTAAAAACCTAATTTAATCATTAATATAACAATATTAAGAACACTTGTACATCACAATTTATGTTGCTAACATTTAAAAAAATGTTAAAAATGTGTTTTTTGAACATGATAATAAGAATTGTTACATTTTTTACAAACAAAATATTTATCTTAAAAAGAATATATCACATTTGTTTTTCAAAATAAATTGACTTGATATGTTATTTAATAAATATTTTAAATTAATTAGAAAAGTTTCCAAATTATTCATTAAATTAACAATATTAAGAAGATTTGTAAAACACATTTTATATCACTAAGGGGCTGTTTACTAACTCTTATTGGGTAAGTCCTGTCCGGGTAAGAGTGCTGACCCGGGTAAGTGTTGTCCGGGGTAAGGGGCTGGTAAGTGGTGTCCGGGTAAGTGCGTTTACCAAGTGTTTTGTGGTAAACCCTTACCAACAACAAAATGACCATTTTAACTTTTTTTATAGTTATATGTTAAATAAAATGTAATTAATTCTTTTATCAATCATCAAATGGAAGAAAAAAAAAACAAATTTCATACTTCAACAACTGCTTATCAATATTATAATCTTTTTTTATATAATTAAGATTTAGAACATAATTTCACATTTAGAACAAGTAGACAAAAAAAGTCAAGATTTTTAGAACAAAATTTTACATTTTTGCACAATTACATTATTGCTCTGAACACGAAGCTGGTCACTGAATTGCCAGAAAGATGATTGATTGTTGTTCTCCATGATTAAAGATTGCAACTTTCTTGATACCCAAATGAAAAAAGATGATGAATTCGAGTTTTTTTGCAAAGAAAATGAAACACAGATCAAAAAGATTGTAAATTTACGTTTCCCTTTTCAAACTAATTGAAACCCAGATGAAAAAGATCACAAATTTGAGTTTTCCACCAAAAACTAATTGAGACCCAGATGAAAAAGATGATAAATTTGAGTTTTCCCTCAAACTAATTGAAACCCAAATGAAGTTTTTGAGTGATTTGTGAGGTGTGGAGTGAGGTAAGAAGGGGTGGAAGATATACAAGGAAGATGGTTGTGGAACCGGTCCAGAATTCATCGTAGGAAACTACCTCTCCCCTCCCTCCATCTCATATTGCTATGAAATCATATGCGCTTTTAAAAATCTCAAAGCAAAGGTGATCGTCTAACCATCGACTCTACATCTAGATCAAGAAAATAGGTGAACCCCATTGAGCTTCTCTTTGACTAGTTCTCCCCATGTCAATCTTGATCAACCACTTGTTTATACAAAATGGTGATGAGTGTGTGTGTGTATGTTACATACATATACAAAAATCTATTTCCAGATACCCCCCTCCCCTTTTCTCCCTTACCCAGTAATCAAATCAATGAATATGGTTACTGAAATAATCACATCTATACCTTTCTTTCCTACACATGTGCATATAAAATTCAATTTTTTCAATTCAATCATCACAAAAGATAATTATAATCAGAATAGGGGAAATGAATCAGTGAATCAAGACTCCTATCTTTTAACATATATGTTTGTTGGGGATGTTGATAAAATAAACAAACCCCAGATATAGGGGTTGTGAATCAGTGAATCATAAATCATAAATCAGTGAATTAGAAATCACTGATAAAATGAATCAGTGAATCAGAAATCGCTCAACCAAATCGTTCAACCCAGATACAACAACAAGATACATAGATTTCAGAAATCGATTTCTGAAAAAAAAAATAGAGAAAGAAATCGATTTTAAAAAAAAAGAGAGGAAGAAATCGATTAACAAAAAAGAAAGAAAACCTGTTGTGGCGTCGTGAAGATGGGTTGAGAGCGACGAGGGAGAAGGCGGAGGAGGGAGGAGGAGAGAGGCGACGATAGGCGGAGGAGCAACGTCGTGTATGACCGAGTCAGCCTGGTCAGCAGTTAGTAAACAGCCCCTAACATTTTAAAAATTATTAAAAAAATATGTATTTTTTGAATATGAAAAATAATAAGTGTTACCTTATCTTACAAATAAAAATATTTATCTTAAAAAAATATATAAAATTTGTTTAACAAAATGTTACTCTAGAATGTTTAATTTGTATACAAGTTAATAAGAGTGAAATATTTTTAAAGGATTTTTTAAAGAGAGAGGATAAAAAACATAATCTGGGTGGGAAATAAATAATCGAGACGAAAATTGAAAGAGATTTTTTATTTATGTCATACAATCAGGATGACATGTCATCCACATCACATTATTTAATCCATGTAAGCTAAAAAAAAGGGGGAGGGGGGAATGTTAACCGGTTTAAAAGGTAACAAATTACCTATTGCTATAAACGGGTAGATTTGTTAAAGTACAATGCTCAAATAAAAAATAATTTGAAAGTATATTGCTGTAATAAGAAAAGGTGAAAGTACAATGCTATAATATGAAAATTTATAGAAGTAGATTGCTATTTTATGCATTTAGCCCTAAATAAATTGTTGATGAATCGTAGGCCTTAATTGTGGGCCTTTTAAATGGCCCAATTTAAATTTGGCTTAATACTTGGTCCATTAAAAAAGCCAGCCTCCTGTCCTTTCTCTTCGCTCTCTGTCTCATAAATCAATCTCATTCTCTGCTCGTTTCCCATCGTTTTTTTCGAGTTTTAGGGTTTCAGTAATCGTTGAATAATTTCTTCATTCTGCAACTGAGATTTCCAGGAGAATGATGGATGATACGAATGACGCCTGATCAAACAATCATTGCTGCAAGAGGTTCGTCGATTTCTCCATCTCGTTATATTGGTTTTAATTTTATCTCGTTTTGAAATTTGTAAATTCGGAATTAATAAGAATTGTATATGTTTCCTGGATCTTTTATAGATATTACAATTTTAAAATTTGTGTATTTTTGATTGGCATAGACACAAATAGGATCAATTAGACTCCCTACGTCCAATCGGAGCCCTGTTTTGTTGTGAAAATCGAAATCCGGTATTGAATTTATTTTAGATTATGAGAAACAGAAATTTTCTCGTGTAGGATTTGTGATAATCTATTTGAAGTTTGGTTCGATTTTTTTAATATCAATTTCGACTTATCTCAAGCTCAAAAGTTAGTTGCGATTCTCATTGTGTGAATGGTGGGAATATTTATTGCGTAATTTTGTAAAAGATGATTTTCTTTCATACAGATATCATATATGTATGCAATGTGTTTGAGATAGCCATTGACAACCAACTATGGATTGGAGATCCCACGGTCTATGGAAAGAGGGTTTCTATATTCAATGGTTGGATCCTCCAATCGGCAGTGGGATGTGAGTGGCAAATTCTTTGGATAGATTTTTGACCAATAAAGTGATTGTGGATAAGTGTGTTTTTGGTACACTGACTGAAAATATGGTGTGGGATACAAGCAAGGTGAGTTTTTGATTGTGACATGAAAACAACTTATATCCATCATTCAAATGTCCTTATGCATGATCCAAAGGCCAAGTATGCTTGTTGTCAGTCTTGATAGGAGGAAAAAAAAGAAGGATCTAAACCTAGTGGAAATTTTGAAACGCAGGAGATTGCTATTTTAATTTCTTATTACTAATATCATATTCGCACTTTCGTGATATTGGGATAGTGGCAATCTCTTTCAACAGTCAACAGCTGAACTTCTTTGGAATTGTAGTCACATAGTGGTGGGGTATCTAACAAAATGTATTCATTTAAATTCGAATTCTGTTTTTAGATTGGTAACCCCTGATACCAATATGTTGTTTACATTTGAGTTTGGGTGTGGAGAGTTAGACAATTTCACCACAATTTTAGGTGTGTATAGTTTAAGGCATCTTCAGCACATTTATAAGTGTTGAGGTTTAGACGATATCACCTAACTTTTAAGCATGGGATTTATGTTCGGTTTGGTCACAGCTGATTTCCTCATGAAAGATCCAAGCATGAACTCCATAATTTTACATAAGTTTGCAATTATGCCAACATGAATGTGGACAAATGATTAATTCGTTGTATAGTCTAACCTCCCTCTTTGGCACATACAGTCTATGTTTCAGATGCATCTTTGAGGTCAATCTTTTGCTTTGATTGTGTTTTTAAAACAGTTGCTGAATCACTGAATCTTCAGTGATAACATCATTGATAATGTTATCAGCAAGATTGAGCTCTGCACATTAACATGCCTCCATCGTTGTTTTCCTTCCTTTCCTTTCAATGCTTTATTTTAGCCTTGTCGATCTTGGGTATCCTTCATTTATGCCAAAATGTACAGTTCCTCCTAGCTTGAAATCTTTCCAAACTAATGAACTATGATATTTAAGTGACATATATAGCTCAGGTACCATCTCTTGCGTCTTTATTTTTTTGAAACTTTTGTTTAAGGAAACATCAACACATATAAACTTTACAGTAGCGCAAATTAAAGTAAATAAACCAAAATGGACACAAGAGATAGCATCCTCTTTACATCTAGTATGTGCAAATATTTACCGAACTTTGTTTATCATTTTCATCTAGCATGTGATCTTTATCATTTTGCTAACCATCATTGAAAAGGAAAAGGATCCATTCCCACTTCATTTGGGAGAGGATTTCCCAAGAAATCGTAACACGTGGTATTTGGTGAGAGAGCCCTAATGTTGCTGATGGCAAATATGAATTAGTGAGAATTGATGGCTTGAGGATATAAATATTGGAATAGTATTTTGCAATTCTGAAGGCGGAGAAGATATATAGGATCAGTGCAAATAAGGATGTGATAATAAGGGATGGATCAGGGGCTCATTGTAGTACAAAATTTAACTTCGTCTTAGGTTAAAGGCCTTGAGGAAATTTACCAATTAAATATGGAATAATGACGAATAAGGTCTTTCGCCTAATGGGCTTTTGAGTAAACCTGTAGTTTCAAATGAAAAGGAATAAGAAGGAACATGATAAGACGAGGATCATTAGAAACAAAGAACGTTGAAGAAGCTGATAATAAGAAGAAAAAAAAAGTATGAAGCATGAAACTATATATCGAAAGACCAATGATGAAAACTAGTTGGAAATTTATACGGTTTAGCTCAAGATTAGATGTCAGTGTTGGCTTGGTAGACTTTTAAGTATTTCAAGTCGATATCACCCAAAAGAAATTAGATGGGACCATATTCTACTTGCTAACTCAAAATTGGAAAAAATCATGTCTCCATCAAAAAATGCTTACACTTGTAGTGCTGCACAAATAGTCAATCTGGTCCAAAAGTTGTATTGGGACCAATTGCATTTTTGGAATGTCTATATTTGTTTAACTTTGTGTAATGCCGTTCTTATCATGTCCTGCGGAAGTTTGAGGCGAAAGCGATCTTCCAAATCTCTTGGATGCATCTTTTTGTTCTATGTTCAAGCCACTTTTTGTTGTTGCTTTCATTACCCATTTCAAGTGAATGTATATATGTGCTTAATGAAAATGATTGAACTGTCCCCAAAAAGCACATGAATGACTTTTGGTGAATTATTTTTGGCTGCAGGAACATCAAAATAAACTTCAGGTTAAGCTGTCTTTTAATGATTTGGAATAGTAATTCAGTCTGCATTTCGTCTTCAATATGAGCAATTCTCGTGGTCAAGATCAAGTAAGTTTTCGAACCCTTGGGGGTATTTTGGTAAATATTGAAACCAAGATCTGTAAACAAACAACAACGTATTATGATTATGCAGGAAACACCGGTTGTGGCTGGTTTTGAAGTCCCGAGATCACCTGATGCTAGCTACAACAATGTGTACACTGCGAGCGAAGATGACGGGCGGGACCCACCCGTGGTTCCACAGCACTTGCAACACACCGTACTGAGCTGCCCGACAAATGGCGGGCCGTGTGCCCCACTTCCGGACCCGCAACACGTGGTCCTGAATCATCTGTACATCGAAAACCGAGAGGCCCCACGGTCAGTGGTGGCACTCGGTTTCTCCCATCGGTTTCGATCCAAGTACGTGAATGTTGTACTGTATAAACCAGTTCAGAGAAGGGGGAGTAGCAGCACTTGATGACAAGGGTTGGAAAAGAAGGGTTTCATTTATGTGGATTCGAAATTTGTTAAGGAATCGAATGTTGATAAAATTTTTGAACCATTTACTTACACATTTGTGACTACTATTTGTATTTTTGTAAATTGAAGATTGCTTAAATCTCGTGGTATTCCTGTTTTAATATTTCTTAGAAGTGTACTCGCGCAATGTCGTTAGATACATCATGATTTTAATGTTTCATTTTATTTTCTGTTTTTTTTATCGATTTACATTACGATTTTGAATGGTTGTGAGAGAACGATAATGACTTTTATATAAATTTGTTTAATTTAGACTTAATAATATAATGTAATTTATTTTGGTTTAATAATACAATTTTTTTTATAAAATATTCTGTTGGATTTTTTTAATTATATTTTATATTTTTTATATTTAAAATTTGATTTTTATTATATATTTAACTAGAAGCGTACTTGCGCAATGCAGTGAGATACATCACAATTTTAATGTTTATTTTTATTTTTTGTTTTTTTATTGATTTACAATACGATTTTGGATGGTTTTTATTGAGTGATAATGGTTTTTTATATATATATTTGTTTAATTTAGGCTTAACAATATAATGTTTTTTATATAAAAAAAATTAAGTAGTTTGTTAAAATTCATTAATTACCTTATATATTTTAAATTTTTTATATTTAAATTGAGATGTTTATCCTGTTTTGATTATGTTTATCAGAATTCAAATTTCATAATTTTAGGATTTGAGGATTAGAGACAAGGATTTTGGGGGATAAGGATGAAATTTATTAATTAGGGTTAAAAACATTTAAAAGTAGTACATATTGCTTCATTAATTGTTTTTTAAGAGATTTTAAGTAGATTAGCATTAAATAATAGTACATAATGCTTAATACATCATGATTTTAATGTTTATTTTTATTTTTTGTTTTTTTATTGATTTACAGTACGATTTTGGATGGTTTTTATTGAGTGATAATGGTTTTTTATATATAAATTTGTTTAATTTAGGCTTAACAGTATAATGTTTTTTATATAAAAAAAATTAAGTAGTTTGTTAAAATTCATTAATTATCTTATATATTTTAAATTTTTTATATTTAAATTGAGATGTTTATCCTGTTTTGATTATGTTTATCAGAATTCAAATTTCATAATTTTAGGGTTTGGGGATTAGAGATAAGGATTTTGGGGGATAAGAATGAAATATATTAATTAGGGTTAAAAGCTTTACAGGTAGTACATTAGACTTTAGTAGTTATTTTTAAGAGATTTTAAGTAGATAACTTTAAATGATAGTACATAAAGCTTATTGAGTTGTAATTAAGAGTTTTTTATGCCATCTTTATAATATAGTATATATATAGATTATGCTGAGAGTTATTTTAGGAGAGTTAAAGAGAGAAATGATTTTAGGGGAGTTAAAATGGTTAGAGATAATGAATGAAAATTAATAAATAACATTAAATGTAGTACATACAGCTTTTATGGTTGTTTTTTAAGTAATTAGCATTAAATAGTCGTACATTAAGCTTTAAGACTTGTTTTTAAGAGTATTTTATGTCTGCTTTATAATATAGTATAGATAATTGATGTTCTTTATGAATGTTTTCCAATAATTTGTATAAGTGCACGAGTAAAGGTTAGTTTTGGTCCCTGACGTGTGTAATTTTTGATGGATATTGTCCATAAACTTTAATAATTCGATTTGGTCCTTCACGTTTATTAATCTCAATAATTTTGGTTCTTTTGTCTAATGATTATTAACTTTTTCCGTTAACCGTCGTTAAATGGGTGGTACCTTAGTTATTTTCATTATTTTATATTAAAATTAAAAAACTAATTATATTTTTAGTTTTGAAATGTAGAAAAGAAAAAGAAAAATAAAGGGTAAAACATGTTTTGTTTTCGTTTGTTTACAATTATAATTTTAAAAATGTAATATGTTTTTTTATTTTATTTTAATATAATGACAATAGTAAAAATAACTAAAATACCTTTCATTATGTTGGATTTAACAGAGAAAATGACCACTAGATAAAAAGACTAAAATTGTTAAGAATCACTATCACTTTTTCTCTAACATTCATAGAATAACCACACAACATATTATTTTGACAAAAGTAAGAGACCAAAGCCAACTTTTGAATTTTAGGGTTGAAAATTACAAGTATTACGAACCACAATTGAACTTTACTCCCAGGATCGGAGCCAGGATCTCAGTTTAGGGGTAGCAAATAAAATAAATTAAAAAAGTAAATATCAGTTTTTTTTTTTGAAAATAGCAAAAACAACGATATTATATTTTTCAAAACGTGACAGTTTCAACAGTGAACACGAGTTTTCATTTACCGAAACTTATCTATAATGTCTTCATTATCTACCTCAACAAAAACATTATTTTTAAATGTTACCAGAATTATTCTAATCCAGTATAGATATGACCAATCACCGATTGTTTTTTTCTTTATTAAATACTTGTCCATGACTATTAAATGTTAAACTTGTTTATATAAATATAAAAAACTAAAATCAGACACTTAACAAATAATAATTAGCAATCTATAAATCGACAACCTTAAAATCAAATAAGTTAAATCATCTAACGAATTAATAATTAACCTTTATGGGACGTTTGGTTCGCAGAATGTTTTTGGATGAAATGGAATCTGTCAAAGGAATTTGACTTTGAAGGAATTGGAATTGAATGTTGTCAGGTTTGACCACATGTTTGGTTGACAGAATTGGAATGAAATCTATTAAATGAATTGGAATTTTTCTGTTTAGTTCACAGATTGTAGCTTTAGAATTTGAATGAAATTTTGGTAAATGACCAAAATACCCTTTTTGTTTATTTTAATTTTTTCAACAAAAATTACTTTAATAAAATAGTCATTAAATAGTTTAATTTTTAACTAAAATTGCTTTGATTATTTTAGCACACGAATGATGATGAGAGAGAGAGGGAGAGAGAGGAGAGAGATAGAGGAGAAGGGAGAGGGAGGAAGGGAGGGAGGGAGAGAGAGAGGAGAGAGAGAGAGAGAGGGAGGAAAGAAAGAGGAGAGAGAGGGAGAGAGAGGGAGAAAGGATAGATTGAGAGAGAGAGATGAGAGAGAGGGAGAGAGGAGAGAGAGAGAGAGAGGGAGAGGAGAGAGATGAGAGAGAGGGAGAGAGGAAGAAAGAGAGAGGAGAGAGAGAGTTGGTGTCTGCTAATAATGTTGAACGGTAGTGGTGGCCGGTGGTGGTGGTTGCCGGAGGTGGTGGTGGCCGATGGCGGTGGCCGGATGTGGTGGTGGTCGGTGTTGGTAGCTGGAGGTGGTGGTGGTGGTGGCCGAAGGTGGTGGCCGGTATTGGTAGCCGGAGGTGGTGGTCAATGGTGGCCGGTGGCGGTGGCCGGAGGTGGTGGTGCATGTTAGGATGAGGGCAATTTTGTCCAAAAAAAATATGACATTCCATTCCAATGAAATACCACCCCCCTCCCCCCCCCCCCCCCCAAGGAATGTTGAATTCCTTCATTTGTGGAATTCATTAGAATTCAACATTCAAATTCCTTAAAAAGAATGAACCAAACGATGTAATGGAATCTGGTCAACGGAATTCAACATTCCAATTCCATCATATTCCATCAGAATCTGCGAACCAAACGCCCCCTTAGTGACAAACTCAAAAAATTAATGCATGATTAATAATAAGGAATCCATTTTCAACAAAAGGTCTTAACTTAAAAAATCTGAATTAATGATAAACAATTTTATTTTCAAATAAATCCAATTTAAATTAATATTTTTTTAGTTAATAAAACTGACAATAACTAATAAAAAACAACAATAAATAAACAAACATTTTATTAATGACAAATGACAAATAAAATTTTGAAAATCAAAAAATACATAAAAGGAAAATTAAGAAATACCTACAAGGAGGAGGTGGGGAGGAGGTATAGGTGAATCATCCAATTAACAATATAAATCAAGTGGCTTTATCCTATAAATTATTTAATTTAATAAGAATTATTATATATATAAATTTTAGAAAAATGAGGGTTAGCAATTGCTAGTGGTCATGTGGCTCCGCCACTGTCTACTCCTTATATTTTTTATTTTCATATTTTTTTTTAATTTTTTTTTTGTTTCTATGTAGTTTTTATATAGAAACAATATTTTGTTATTAAAAACAATAAACTCGAATATAATAAAGATGCCATTCCCGATTGATAAAAACTGGGAAATAAAAAGCTGGGTTGTTTTTGAGATTTGTAGTCACGTGGCGTTTCACGAGCATCCCACGTGATCCCTCGAAGGCTTATCCATATAGTTGACCATTTGACATATATAAATATCTTATTTCTTTTTAATTTTAATTTATTATATGCATATTAATTTTCAGTAATCATTACAGAATATTGATCATTTACCCGAGTGCAGTTGGAAGGGTTCAAGGCATGAAAAATATTTAAATTTTGTTGCTCTCCAAATGCAAACACACACAAAATACAGTAATTAAGAAGTACTCGATAGTTTATTGAACACACAAATGGCACTTTAAATAGCCTTACAAATAAAGGAGAACAACTAAATCTGCATAAAATAAAGAACTAAAAAGTAGGAGTTTGTTATGCACCAAGACTAGGTTGCTTTGGAACAAGTCAAACACTCTCACTACCAACCTAGATGGTAAATTATTTGCAACAAAAATAAACTAGAAAGTCTAAGGGGTTGTTTGACAGTTTCTGAATGGTTTAGTGCAGAATGATTAAGTGGTCTGAATGATTAAGAGGTTTTTATGATATAGTGTAAAATGAAATATGGTTGTTTGTTAATTGTTCAAAATAAAATCAGAGCACTTAATGGTTAAGGGAGGGTCAGGATACAAAATCATTCAGATGATTTTGGAACCATTAAGAGGCAGTCATTTTTCTCGCCAAACAAGATTTACCTCTTAGCGATTCAGAGGTTGCTTCTTAATGAAACCATTAAGAGGTAAACAAACAACCCCTAAATTAAACTTAAACAATGCCTCCCCTAAACTGAATGTGGTCACATTCAGTTTATATCTTCACATACTCCCAGTTCTTCTCGTAGTCGGACGAAAGTTTCTAGATTGAGAGGTTTCGTCATGATATCCGCAAGTTGAGCTTTTGTTGTGTAAAGTATGAAAGACTTGATGATTTTGTTAACAACTATGAAGGCTATTTATACATACAATTGCATCTCATTGAGAGGGAAACAAAACAACCTACTTATGACTATTAAATAAAAAATATTGACAAGAATAATTTTACACAAAAAAAGATATTACAATAATAATGTAGAGGATCAAAATTAAATGTTGGTATCCTTGCTTGAATCATGAGAAGATGTGGAGATATTGTCCTTATCACGCCCCCTCAAGATGGGCGTCCTTTGGGAAAGTCCAATCTTGGCAAATAGCGTATAGAAACGAGATTTGGATAATGGTTTGGTGAGGGCATCTGCTAATTGATCATCACCGGGAATATGTTGAACTCGAATTGTGCCGAGTTTTACTTGTTCACAAACAAAGTAAAAGGCCAATGCGAGATGTTTCATGCGGGAGTGAAAAACAGGATTAGCGGAGTAGTGTGTGGCACCAAGATTATCACAGTAGATAGTAGGCTGATGTGTTGGGGTAATCCTAAGCTCGATAAGCAAGGAACGTAGCCAAAGTACTTCAGTCGTCGTATCATCAATTGCCCGAAATTTCACCTCAGTGGAAGAACGGGTTGGGCACGTTATTTCTTGGAGCTCCATGAAATTGGATTGCGACCAAGATAGACTAAGTAACCAGTGGTAGAAATGTAGTTATCTGTGTCTGGAGCCCAATTTGCATCTGTAAAGGCATGTAGTCGTAATGGAGAATTACGGTAGAGTTGAAGATCATAATGAGAAGTACCATTTAAGTAGCGTAGTAATCGCTTAAGAGCAAGCCAATGATCATGAGAGGGACAATGCATATATTGTGAGAGTTTATTGACAACAAAGGCAACATCGGGACAGGTGAGAGAGAGGTATTGTAAGTTTCCAAGGATGGCTCGATAATCTGTATGGTTGGGAATTGGTGGGTTCGTGGCATAAGTGGGGGGGGGGGGGGGATTTAGAGCGAGGGGAGTGGATACTGGTTTTGAGTCATGCATGTTATACTTCACTAACATGTCATGAATGTATTTGGTTTGGTTAAGAAAAAGTCCTTGGTTAGTAGGGACGACTTCAACACCTAGAAAATAGGATAGAGGACCGAGGTCTTTGAGGGAGAAACGATGAGCAAGAGTAGAGATGAAATTAGTTAGGTATGAGGGAGAAGGGCCGGTGACAATAATATCATCGACATAAACTAAAAGGTAGATGGTGGCATTACCATGTTGGTATAGAAACAGTGATGGATCGGAGATGGAGTTTCGAAAACCAGAAGATAGAAGGAAGGTTTTAAGTTCTGTGTACCAAGCTCTTGGGGCTTGTTTAAGGCCGTAAATAGATTTGTTGAGTTTACAACCATGGGTAGGATATTCTTTGTCAATAAATCCCGTGGATTGAGACATGTAAACACTTTCGGTAAGAGTACCTTGAAGGAAGGCGTTGTTAATGTCTAGTTGACGAAGAGACCAACCACGAGAAATGGCTAGGGATAGAATGAGGCGAACAGTGGTAGGTTTTACGACTGGGCTAAAGGTTTCGGAGTAGTCAATGTCGGGGCGTTGGTGAAAGCCCTTTGCAACAAGTCGGGATTTGCACCGTTCAATGGAGCCATCTGAATTATATTTGATGCGAAATACCCATTTACAACCAACGACATTTTGAGAAGCATGAGGAGGAATGAGATGCCAAGTGTTGTTATCGGTAAGGGAATCAAATTCAAGTTGCATGGCTTGACGCCATGTTGGGTCTTTGAGAGCTTTTGTGGCACTTGTAGGTGTGTGGGGAGGAGGGAGAGAAACATGGTTGATGTATTTAGCATTGAGTTTGATGATGTTATTAGTGAGACGAGTGATGATGGTACGGGTTGGTGGAGATGAGGATGGTGGAGACGAGGATGTAGGTGAGGATACGGTGGAGAAAGATGGTGTACTTTGATCCGATGGAGTGGGTTGCACAATAGGAGGAGGAGAAACATAATTATGTGAGGGTGAAGGTGAAGGAGGATTGTCATTTAAAGTGGGTGAGGGAGTTATGGAAGGTGGTGTTAGGGGATTGATTGGGGTGACATTAGTGTTGCAAGGAAGAGGTAAAGAAAGGGTGCACCACTCATGAGTATTTATATTGGGGGAGGTGGATGGTGCGGAGCATATAGTAGAATAAGAAAATTGTGACTCAATAAATTTGACATGGCGAGAAGTGTAAACAATGTTGGTTCTTGGATCGAGGCAATAATACGCACTTTGAATGGGAGAGTAACCAACGAATATACAAGGGGTGGATTTAGGTTGCATTTTGTGGGTGTTGTACGACTTTAACCATGGATAACAAAGACAACCAAAACTTCGAAGTTTGGTGTAATTAGGGGTGGTATTAAAAAGTTTGAGGTAAGGAGAGGAATGATGGAGAGTAGGAGTAGGGAGATGATTGATTAAATATGTAGCCGTTGTAAAAGCGTGGGGCCAAAAATTAAGAGGGAGGTTGGCATGTGATAAAAGTGTGAGACCCGTTTCAACAATGTGTCGGTGTCGTCGTTCGACATACCCATTATGTTCGGGTGTATGGGGGGGGGGGGGATGTGAGATGAGAGATGCCATTAGTTAAGATATTAGGAGAAAGCTTGAGGTATTCCCCGCCATTGTCGGAGAATAATTAATTGGATAATAGGACGATTGAAGAAATTTTCAATTAGAGCAAGAAAACGTTGAAAAGTTAAGGCGGTGCCCGATTTTTGTTTAAGGGGGTATAACCAAATATATTTAGTAAAATGATTAACGAAAATGACATAATATTTAAAATTGTCATATGAAAGAATAGGAGTCGTCCAAACGTCCATATATATATATTAAAAACTTGCAAATAAGACATTAAAAACATAAAGGAAAACCAAATATCGCATTACCAAAAGTGTGCATTAGGCCATGGCGTTCCACAGGCTTAACGTGGCGTGCCTTGGTGCCATGGCGACTGTGCGGCGAGTTTTTTTTAGAACAATGGTTTTTTTATTTGAAGTTTTTTTAAAAGTGTATTGGGATGATAAAATTGTAGAATATTTTAATAATATAATTAATATTGAAATATCTAAAATAGAAAATATGTTGAAGTCAAATGTAATTCTTTTAGATATTTTAACTTTTTTTTAATGACATAAGAAGCTTTTATTACCCATCAAACAAACACCAAAGAACATCACAATCCAACCACAAAGAACAAACAGAACAACACCATCATAAGGAACAAAATAGATGCACAAAAGCAGCAGCACCCGAGGGGTTGTTTGCGAGGGACAAACCCACCACGGGTATTGCAGCCCCACGAACCAGAGCATCATAGTGTCTGCAGCTGCAACCGAACGTCGAGCACGAACAAACACACACGCCGAGCACGATCAAACACACATGTCTGCAACTGATGTCAGACCTCGATCACAAACGGGATTGTCCACCAACAGCCGTACCAAACATCCACACCAGGTTTCCCTTTGTACTTCCTTGGGTTACGTCGACCCGGGCTTGACAGTCAACTGTTCCAATCCGAGATCAGACTTTGGTCTCTATGCTTGATTCACTCGAAGACTTTCACTTGCGCCATGAAGAACCGATCCGAAATCTTCCCTTCCTCCTTCTCAAACACCATCTTGTTACGGTGTGACCATATTAAGTAAATAAAGCACCACATCGTCGTTGTCCATCTTTTCACAAATTTCGCATTGTTACTTACTTGCCCACACATCCCCAATAAGTCACTTACCGAATTTAACGACGCTAAATCAATGTTCCACCATCTACCTGTTAGATGCCAAAGAATTTTCACGTCCTCACAATTGATCAATGCGTGATCAACCGTCTCCTCCGAATTTCCACACCTCGGACATAGAGTGGTATCCAACTCAATTCCCATTTTATCCAAAACCTCTCTTGTTGGGATCCTCCCTAGCCTAACCCTCCATAAGAACACGCAAATTTTCTTTGGAACGAAATTAACCCAAATGGTTTCCACCCAATTGTTCTCATCGCCCACTCTTTTCTCTTCTAGCAAAGTCCTAACTTTTTTAACCGTTTTCATTTTGCGGATCCAAGGATCACACAACCTTATCCTTTATACCTCTTCTAGCAATTTTGGATTGAAGCAAGGAAAGTAGACTTGCTAACTCTCCTATTTCTCTCCCCCTCGAATCATGCCTCCAACCCCATTTCCACACCTACTCGTCCTCCACCCAGCCCCCTCTATCCAACACCGAAACATTTTGATTTGTCTCTAACGGAAAAAGCCTCGGGGATTCCTCCTTTAGCGGTCGGTTAGACACCCAATATTTTAGAGAAATTATAAGGAAATCATTGAAGATGTTCTTAATTCCCATTTGGTTTGTAGGATTGAATGGAATTTGGAATTCAATTACATTCTAATCTCATGTTCGATTTGAAGAATTATTTGAATTTGAAATCCTGATATTTCATTGAAAACCAAAAACACGAGATTCAGAAATTTCATGAGGGTTGTTGGTATTTTGCGGGGTTTATGTATAATAATGTTTTAAAATATAATTGAAAATAATTGTTTTATAATAACCAATTAATAAAAAGATAATTCATTTTTTTTGTAATTTTATAAACTATTTATAAGATATGGAATTCAATTCCATTTCAAACCTTACAAATCAAACACACCAAAAATTCCAAACTAAAATTACTCGAAATCAAAATTCTTCAAAACCATTCCATCAAAATGAACGTTCTCTTATTTAATTTGCAATTGAATAAAAAAACTTTCAATTGGAGACAAAAATCAACAACCACGTTACTCAAATGATTGTTCTCTTTTTCTTTTCTCTAAGCAAATTACAAGATAATTTTTTTAATTAAAATATTTTTTTCTTTAATCCAATTAGAGAACGACAATTACAAAGTAGGACCAAGTTCAAACTTAATTTTCATCATCAATAACATAATAATTAAAAGACAAATGGAAAATATGTTATGTCTAATGCCTAATGGCGTGCTTAATAGATAGACCAATTAATTGTATTCCTACTATTTATAAATAGAGATGGAAAATTGATCTATGGTATCCGATTTCAGGGTAATAGATAGGAGGGAATTTAAGAAGGTCAGAAAGGGTGCATATGCATCTACTCTATCGTGCCAATGTGGTCGATTTTTTTTCCAAGAGTTTTAAAGGTGTATCTGTTGAATAAATTTTGTATTAGTCAAACTCAATAAAATTAAAACAAGTTTTAATTTAATATAAAAAACAACAACTTTATTTATAAAGTTTCAAACTTTATTTATAAAGTCTAAGACTTTCCAATCAAAATATGTTTTAGATTAATTATTAGGTGAACCTAACAACGATTCTATCCTTCGTGATAGAATCGTTAGAAGAAGGAGTAGAAATCAGACTGTCCACTCTAGTGGACGAAAAGAAAAACAATACACAAAATTAAAACTAACCTGATTAGATGATCGTAAACGAAAAACCAAACTGCATGGTTAGAAAAAACTTGTCCTTAAAGGTTTTGGCGAAACTCTTGAACGCTGTGAGCCTGATAATCGCTTAATCCTAGGATTTGATGCAGAATTGTTGAACACTAACAACGACAGTGCTCAATCTTAATTTTAATGCAAAGTTGAGACAGAAACAGTAGATAAATGTAGAGACTGAGAGAGAGAGAGAGAGAGAGAACAAATAGGAGGAGGAAGCATTAATCTATAGTAAAAGAGATAAGATAACAACCTGATCACTCCCCACGCCTTTCTCCCCAAGTTTCAAACTCATGGATGGAGTTGGAGACGTCTCCAACTGATTTTAGAGATAATAACCATGTTTTTATATGCAAAAAAATGAAACTTATCTGCTCAAGTTAATAAAAATCGAAACTTTATCTGCTCAATTTAATCAATTAATCAACACCATTTAATTAATTAATTATCTTTACAACTGGTTCCATAAAATGAAACTCGGAGCTTGGGGCGAGGCTGTGCAAAGTGCGCGTCTCTTCATGAAAACCGCGGCCTCGGCCTCGCCCACACGCATGTGTTGCACTTCTTTGAGATCCCCACCATAAGCTCATCATTTTACTCACAGTCCACTTGAGATAATAAGTTTATAAACTTGAATTTCTTTTGTACCTCTACCAATAACCAATGTACGTGGGATGGAAAAATTCCAACCTCACACTCAATTTTCAACCGTATCTATTTTAATTTGATGTTTGCTTTCTTGAGTTAACAAAAAATTGATTATAACCAAACGGTAATGTTATTGCATGTGAAATTAAAGATTGTATGTTTGAATCTTTCTGACTTTTAATTTTTGATAAAATAGAAACAAAGAAAAAAGAACCCACTTATACATTACTTTTAATTAAATAGTATTAATTAATTTTTGTTTTATTTTACATTATGCTAATTATTTGGTGCTTATGTGTGGAAATTTTTTTGGACCCACATGTGATAAGAGATAATATCCTTCCGTACCCATTCAGGATTAGACGATAATGTGGGGGCATAAACAGGGGAGTGGGGTCGAGGAATAGGGGCTGCATTTTCTGCCCTTTCTCTCTGCATTGTTTCTATCACTACCTACAAACCTTCCATGACCAACTAACTTTCTTTAGGTAATTTGGAAAAAAACCAGTTCGACTTCATGAAAAATGATTCTCATAACAAGGGCTAGTTTTATAGAATGCTTTATTGAAAGGGTATTCAAATTTTACAAACTTGATTATTACAATTTAACTTTTAAGAATTTATAAATAAATATATCATAACTTTATCGTCATAAAAAGAAGCATCGATTAGAGTTTATATAAACAAGGATTCATCAACTTAAAACCTCGTATACAAGTATTAGATTATATTAATCAAATCATAGAAAAAAAAGTCACAAAATTTTAGAGAGTGTTAAGTTATTATAAAAATTGGTCTTTCTTAGCACATAGCACCAAGAAGATTATTTAAAATCCTATCAATAAACCATGATGAATTGCTTTAATGCAAGTGTTGCACTCTTTTTGTTTTTGTTTTGAGTGAATTACAATAGAAGTCATACAACTTGTATATAGAGTCGACTAACTTTTCGTTTTGTGATTTTGGCCCTAAAAGAAAATTCTATTATTGTTCCGGTTTTTTATTCTGAGTCATGTAGTCGAAATTCATTGTATTCGTCACGCAAAATCTTTTTCTATAGATCCTTCCTTCTCCTCTTGTTCTTATATTAGTCTTTCTTTACTATTTTTGGTGAGTCCTCCACCAATCACACACCCTATTCCGCACACCCCTAGTAATTATCCAGTCCTCCGCACACACCTATCAGAGCCACACCTACAATATGGAGGGGGTTTTTAGTTTCAAACTTCTTGCTCTCTATCAAACTGTTCTCTTAAAGTTATGATGCAAGGTATTAGTAGCATACAACTTAAAACTTATAATGTGTTGAAACCTTAGTCTTATAAATGTGAAATACGCTGTGACACAAGGCTTCAAGTAATTTATAATTATAAAGGCCCTTTTGCAGTTGTTGTTGAAAATATAAACTCAATATTAATTTTATTTATAAAACTATTTTATCCGGTAAAGCCGAAAACGCGTTTAGATCCTTCACGATCTAACGATTTAAGAAAGAGTAGAATATAGACTGTCCACCAGCTTTGTGGACTAAAGTTAAATTCGACAAAATATTAAACCTTACCTTGAAATAACAATGTTCACGGGAGAAAAACTGCAGAGAATAATTTCCAAGCATTAAAGGTTTTCACGAGCTCTATAAACATTGAGAGCCTCCAAACGTGATAGCCCCATGATTTGATGTAGTTTATTGAATGTACGATGCAGCGACAACGTACAAATAAAATGCCTTGGTGATGAGAGAAAATTTACTGTTCTTTACGAAGCACAATATTATGTCGAACTAGAAGAGAGAGCAGGAGAGAGCTTTTTAGTTTTGGAGCGAGTTCAAATGAGGATTACTCTCCTCCTTTTTGGAGCTTAATCGTAACCTACATCCTACAACTAATGGAGATTTCACACCATTTTAATTGTCAAACAACAACCGATGTCAGTTATTAAGCTGTAATAAAGGTCCAGTATCTTAACTCTCGTATCCGACATCTCAAATCGTAACCAAAGTGAGATGGAATAAACTTCCAACCTCTCATTATTTTCCAACAATTGTCATCCTTAACATGCATAGTGATGACACATCTTCTCCACGTATATACATGGTTCTTGTCGTAAATAAAGGAAATACCTTCACTTTGTTGACATTGGTTTGGATTTATATCAGTATAGTTGAAAAATGTCGCATACGTCAAAGGTAAATTAACCTTTGATGATACTTGAAGAAAAAGAAAAAAAAATGAAAGATTCATCTTCTTATGTAAATTGGACTGTAGCAACTTGTTTGATATGAAAAAACTTCACCTTTTCTGTTCTAGCTTCCCTTTATTACTTGCCCTTTTTAAGAAACTATCAATGATTTTTGCAGTTATTAGCATAAAGACAACCATAAAGCACAAATGGTAATTACTATTGTGGACTATACAAATGTCAAGCAAATGGAGCAACAAAATTACAATCAAGGGTGTTAAGTGAAAAATATAGATAAGGGAGTGGTATAGGGAGTTGCGAAGAGGATGATAAGATACACCTCTCAATAGAATTCAAACCCACATAGAGTTAGAACCACATTTCAATGAAAAAGAACAAACAAACATATATTATAATCGACTCATGTGACATTGTTGATTCAGGCTTTTGCCCATTATCCACTATTGTCCCTTAGGATAACTCGGGTCGTGTTTCCGTCCTTTTGGAACAAATATTCCATAGATTCCATTTTACACGTCATGATAATAAGCAATAAAAAGAAAGCAATCAAAAAGATTTCAATTAACAACTAATTTTATTTTGTAAAATTAGAATTTGGTGGACTGAAAGTGTAGATTATGAATATTCCAGGGACCATTTTAGTTATTCAATTATAGTTATTTAAATCTTGAACCAAGTTTCCCAATTCCAAGCATTCCACTAAACAAAAGCAGTTGCATATAAACAAGCTCCATTAAAGTTCACTAAAAAAAAAGAACACTTTCGTCTAGGGTTTCTTTTCACGAATTAAAAGAAAACAAAAAAACAACCTGGTAATTGGTAAATTTCTCCAATTTTTCTTGAAAATTCCTCATCTGGGTTTTGTTCCTTTTTGGCCTAATTAATGAATACCCAACAAAACATATAACTATGTGGGTAGTTTATTTTGCTTCTTGAAATCCTCTAGGGTTTCATTTACATCAATACTGTCAGAAATCTCCCAACTTTATCCAACAAATAAATTTCATCCCCTAATCATCTTATCTTCCATAATTATTCAAATTTGCTTTTTCTACTCCTCCAGGTAATTAATTTTTGCTTTATAAACTCTAGTTTCTTGATAAAGATTTCCCCCTTTTTATGGGGTTTCTAAGTTAATAATTTGAGTTAGGTTTTTAGGTAGAAAGTATTTCATTTCTTGATGATTTAAGTTTCTTTTACATTTGGTAATTTTTATTTCATAGTGTTTTATTGTAGCTGAAAAAAATGGTGTCAAGATCATACTCAAACTTGCTAGATCTCGCCTCCGGCGAACTTCCGTCGCCGTCGTTTACCCGTATGACACGCCAAATCCCCCGTATCATGACCGTCGCCGGAATAATCTCCGATCTAGACGACGACCCATCAGAGAGTGTGTGCTCTGATTTATCTTCTTCATCAATCAATCACGACCGTTTGATCATCGTTGCTAACCAGCTTCCGATCAAATCTCACCGGAAAACCGATGGTTCCAGAGGTTGGTCTTTCAGTTGGGATGAAAATTCACTTCTTCTTCAACTGAAAGACGGATTAGGTGACGATGAAATCGATGTGATTTACGTTGGTTGTTTAAAAGAAGAAATTCATCCAAACGAACAAGATGAAGTTTCACAAACCCTTTTGGAAACATTCAAATGTGTGCCGACTTTTTTGCCACCGGAATTGTTTACAAGATTTTATCATGGATTTTGTAAACAACATTTATGGCCTTTGTTTCATTATATGTTGCCGTTGTCGCCGGATCTCGGTGGCCGGTTTAATCGATCTTTATGGCAAGCTTATGTTTCTGTTAACAAGATTTTTGCTGATAGAATCATGGAGGTGATAAACCCAGAAGATGATTTCGTTTGGATCCATGATTATCATCTAATGGTGTTACCAACCTTTTTGAGGAAGCGATTTAATCGGGTTAAACTCGGTTTTTTCTTGCATTCCCCGTTTCCGTCATCGGAGATTTACAAGACGTTACCGGTTCGAGAAGAGCTTCTTCGAGCTCTCTTGAATTCGGATCTGATCGGGTTCCATACGTTCGATTATGCGCGACATTTTCTGTCGTGTTGTAGTCGATTATTGGGGATTTCGTATGAATCGAAACGAGGGTATATTAGTTTAGAGTATTACGGTCGGACGGTTAGTATCAAGATTCTTCCGGTTGGGATTCATATGCGGCAGCTTCAATCGGTGTTGAATCTTCCGGAAACGGAATCGAAAGTTTCGGAGCTCGTTAACCGGTTTCGAGATCAGGGGAAAACGATGCTGTTAGGGGTCGATGATTTGGATATATTTAAAGGCATTAGTTTGAAGTTATTAGCGATGGAACAGTTGTTAATTCAGCATCCCGAGTGGCAAGGAAAGGTCGTTTTAGTACAGATAGCGAATCCCGCTAGAGGGACGGGAAAGGATGTGAAAGAAGTGAAGGTCGAGACTTACTCGACCGTCAAACGAATTAACGAGACGTTCGGGAGACCTGGGTATGATCCCGTTATCTTGATCGATGAGCCGCTTAAGTTTTACGAGCGGGTGGCTTATTATGTTGCTGCTGAATGTTGTTTGGTGACGGCTGTTAGAGACGGAATGAATCTTATACCGTATGAATACATCATCAGCCGCCAAGGAAACGAGCGGCTAGATAAGGTCTTAGGTTTGGATCCGTCCACACCGAAGAAAAGCATGCTGGTTGTTTCCGAGTTTATCGGCTGCTCGCCGTCTTTGAGCGGTGCGGTTCGGGTTAATCCGTGGAACATCGATGCCGTTGCCGATGCGATGGATTGTGCCTTGGAATTGAGCGAGCCCGAGAAGCAAATGAGACACGAGAAGCATTATAAGTACGTTAGTAGCCACGATGTCGGGTATTGGGCTCGTAGTTTTTTTCAAGATTTAGAGCGGACTTGTAAAGATCACGTGAGACGGAGGTGTTGGGGGATCGGATTTGGTTTGAGTTTTCGAGTCGTTGCTTTAGATCTCAACTTCAGGAAGCTCTCCATGGAGCATATAGTTTCGGCTTATAAACGTACCACCACAAGGGCGATTTTGTTGGATTATGATGGTACTTTAATGCCTCAATCTTCCATCGATAAGAGCCCGACTCCGGAAACAATAGAAATGCTCAACACTTTGTGTCGAGATAAGAACAATATGGTTTTTGTTGTGAGCGCAAAGAGCCGAACCACACTCGGGGAATGGTTTGCTGATTGCGAGAAACTCGGGCTCGCAGCCGAGCACGGCTGTTTCCTAAGGTATACATACATACACCCACCTTCTGTTTAATCGTTTTTACATTTCGCAGGTGATCAGTCGTGTTAGAGTCAGTGGCGGAACACGATCATCATAGTCTTGGGGGCCGAAAAATGATATTAACAAAATTCGGAAACCCACAATATAACAATATAAATTCATTGGGTGTTTTTAATATGTTTTTTTACTATGATCTACTAATAAATTTTATAAAAATAAAAACAGGAAAATTTAGCTCATTTTATACTCTAATAACAAAAGAATACGATATAAAATCATTTTGTCATTATTTTTTTCTAACTATGATATACTAATAAATTTTAGTACAAATAAAAAAAGATTTGGTAATATAAAATAATAAAGCCTAGTACCATAATAACCTTGTGAGAGTATATCAATGGTTTATATATTTTTTGATTATAATATATTAAACAAATTTTATAAAACATAAAAATGAAATAGAGATTGCCTAAGACGTAAGACTAAAATCTAAATATTTGACATTATTTATATATAATTCAAACCAATTTATACATTTTTATACAATTTATAGAAGTTATAAAAGTTATATGTAATAAAATGTGTCGGACATATGAGAAGAAAAGATTTTCAGTAATGAAAGAAAAAAAAAGTATTTGGCAATAAAAGAAAAAAAAAAAAGAAATTAGTACTATAAGACTTGAACCCAAGATCTCTTATAGGTGGCCAAGAAATGATAACCACCTAAACTAAACATTAGATGCAAATTTTATTGCTAATATTAGTATTTGTTCCAAAAACCGCAGGGGCCATGGCCCCCTTTGGCCCTCACTGTGTTCCGCCCCTGGTTAGAGTCGTAAATCGGTTAGACTTGAATAGTTTTTCTATTCGATATATGTTAAAACCTCATTTGTCTCCTCAAAAGGTTCTTTTGTGAGTAATCTGGGATTCCAGATATTCATTGGTTAGAGGTATTAAGCAGTAATTAATGAGAATGATAATAAAAGAATCTGTTTGGTTTTATATAATATAATTGACTAATTGCCCCAAGTTTTCATTCCAGGAAATTCATTCCCATTTTCATTCCCTGTTATTCTCATTTTCGTTCCCATTTTCACTCCTCATTCCAAACCAAACAACCCCTTGGTTAGTCTAGGTCAATGTCCCCAGATAAACATGTCTGGGACTTGACGGACATTTTTTTGCTTGTCTAGCCTCCGTTGAAGGAGGCGTGTACATCGGCTAGATTTGGACATTTTTTGGAACCCCATTTGCCTTCTCAAGGGCTCTTTTGGAGAATCATTTGGGGTTCCGCATATTCTTTAGATGGTATCAGAGGTCTACTGGCATGTTTGCCCGTCTAGCCTCTACTGACCCCGTTGGAGGGGGGGCCTGTTAGAGGCCAAGTCGGTTAGACTTCGAATGTTTTTCTTCGATATATGTTGGAACCTCACTTGTCTCCTCAAGCGCTTTTCTGGAGAGGATTATGGGGTTCCATAGATTTTACATGGTATCAGAGCACAGATCTATTACAAGGCCTATTATCCGGGATTTTTGCCCGGGACTCGACACTTGAGACATTTTAGTTTGTCTAGTCTCCGTTGGAGAGGGCGTGTTAGAGTTCCACGCTAAACTTGTACACTTTCTTTTCCATATATATTGGCTCTTTTGAGGAGTAATATAGCATATTCTGATTATGTTTTGTGGGGTGTTTCAGGCTGAAGCGAGATGAGGAGTGGGAAACTTGTGTACAATTTGAAGAGTGCGGGTGGAAGCAGAATGCTGAACCGGTTATGACGCTTTATACCGAGACGACCGATGGGTCGACGATCGAAGACAAAGAAACAGCGTTGGTGTGGTCTTATGAAGACGCGGATCCTGACTTTGGATCGTGTCAAGCCAAGGAGCTTCTTGATCATCTCGAGAGCGTTCTTGCTAACGAACCAGTTACAGTGAAAAGAGGACAGAGCAGTGTCGAGGTCAAACCACAGGTATCAATGTTCATACTTTCGGCTAAATACATACCGTCTTTTGTTAGAAATTTACCGAATCAATCCCGAGGACCAACCATATTATTGAATCATCAAGGAACCTGGATAATAGAATTGCATATTTATATCCATCACTTAAACGTTTTCAATACGTGGGACTTTAACGATGAACGAATCTAAATGATGCACAGGGGGTAAGCAAGGGATTGGTGGCAAAACGACTGCTAACGACGATGCAAGATAGGGGAATGAGTCCGGATTTTGTGGTGTGCATAGGAGATGACCGATCGGATGAAGATATGTTTGAGGTGATTACGAGTTCTGTAGCTTCGGGTGAATGCATTGCTCCAAGAGCGGAAGTTTTCGCGTGTACGGTCGGGAATAAACCGAGCAAGGCCAAGTATTATCTTGACGACACGGTTGAAATTGCCAGATTGATGCGAGGATTGGCTTCGGTTTCTGAACAGTCGGTCAATGTTCTTGCTTTCGAGTGACAATCGGGCTATTTCCTACTGTAAATTTCAGAGAAAAAGAAGTTGGGTTTGTTAAAACTTGTAATCTAGTTAGCAGCATGTATATATTTGTTTCTTTCATGGTGTTTGGCTTATAACTTCAATGGTGATTGCCCTCAAACTTACTTTGTTCATAAGAGTTAGATATCATGTTAACAAGATGACATGATATAATCGTTACAATTAATGTTTCATGAGATGGATATCGTTTTTTAAATGTCTTACAGAAAACCGCTTCTAACCTTGAGAAGTTTGGACGTGTTTGTTATCAACGTTGTACTTACCGTGTAAGCGCTTATAAATATCATTTACCTTATAATTTGAGCATAAAAAGCTTATCAGGTAAGAGACAAGGGAAGACCGAGAGTCTTACCAGATAAGTGTGGGAAATGACTCTTATCCGGTAAGCGTTTACCGGGTTTAAAATGCTTACCAACAATCCATTTTCATGGCCAATGATGATACATGACAAGGTAAACGAAGGTGAATCTCTTGCCGGTAAGCACTTACCCTTTAAAAATTTGGTAAACATCCCCTTGTTGATGTTGATGGGAAATGTGGTGAACTAGATTTTGCACACCAACTGTTTGATAAAATTACGACTGGGTGATGCAGGGGTGGATTTAAGGAGGGCAAGGGTGTCAGGGTGACCACGCTACTCGTTTCATTTGATGTGCGCTTCTCTAATTAACAAAAACTGGTTGTAATTTATTGGTGATAATGTGATATCATATGACATTATAAATTGTAATAAGAAAAAAATCACTTGAGTATTGCAAAAAGACGAGTTGTATTTCATTTTTAACCAAACAAACAAACAAACAAACATTTCATAATTTTTATTTTTATATTATGCTAATTATTTTGTTTCTTATTTGAAAAATTTCTTGACTCGTTTGTGCCTCACACATATATTGTATCTCGTCAATATGAAACACACACACACACACACATATATTGTATCAATCTTCTAAAAAACTCGTCGTAGAGCCGCCATGGCACCAAGGCTTGTGTCTTACCCCACGTTAAGCCCGTGGCACGCCATGGCTTAATGCACAATTTCGTAATGCAATATTTGATTTTTCTCTACGTTTTAATGTCTTATTTGCAAGTTTTTTTTAATATATAACATAATTTAACTTGCTTATTACTATTGACTCATTGAGTAATACTACAAAACATATGTTTTTATATATAATGATATATATGAATTAGAAAAATGACGCCATAAGTTACGTCTTGAAAACGCCATGGCTTCGCCGTGGCTCCTAAGGCTTGAGGCTTGGCCTCGCCGCCACGCCACGCCTCACGTCATTTAGAACCTTGATATATATATATATATATATATAGAGGGAGGATCATGCGAGAAGTTAAACATTTTGCGAGAAGGCGAAAAGTGTTTAATCATATATGATTACACGGCTTGTAAGTGTGTTTAATCATGTATGATTAAACGTTTATGTATTGTCAATATAACATGTGTTTAATCATATATGATTAAGCTTGTGTATCATATATGATTAAACACTTATCGCCTTCTCGTAAAATGTTAACCTTCTCGTTTGAACCTGCCCCTATACCTATATATATATATATATATACAGGCGAAGGATCGTGGGAGAAGTTGAGTTAACGGTAAGATACGTGAGAAGTGGATCTGAACCGTTGATCTATTTTAATCTCATCCCTCCCATGAATTGCGCTTAGAAGAGAATTGATCCGGTGCATCTTATTCTAATGTGCGTCTATTTCTCATCTAACGGTTGATAACCATTTCTCACACTTCCCACCGGAACCCAACCCTATATATATATATAGGATATATATGGATATAGATATATAGGAAGGTTCAAACGAGAATAATAATCAAATAAAAGAACATGAGAACAGTTAAATCACACGCAAAATCACATGTGATTCTACACTAATGGTCAATGTAAAGGTGTGTAGACGACATGGCCCCTGACCTCTGTTCTCGTATAACCTGACTATTTTTATCTATATATAAAGGATGTAACAAAAAGGATGAGAACCAAAGGTTATGTCCCTGTTGAAAAAGTGGACTACACGCTCAATTTTGGACCAAAATATCATGTGTATTCCAAGTCGGGCTTGGAACGACATCTTTGGGTTTTTGTACTCGTCCATGTGAATTGTGAGGGTAGAAACGGCATACAATTTCGAAATGGACATTAGAAATGACAATACAGTTTTAGACATGGGGTAATTATTGTAATTTTAATTAACCAAATAACAATTTTAGCCTTAATTAATGTATCTATCTTATTAATTCTTAAATATGTGTGCATTAATTAAGGATATATCTGGAAATATAATTATCTATTTTAAAAAGTGGATACTTATTTTGATACGAAGGGAGTATATATATTTTCATTTAGTTAAAGTGATCTACTTGTATGTATAGTGTCCTTTTCCCATGATACAACGGCTAGAAGCCTAGAACGATTCTAAGATGAATGTCAAACTTGAAAATCGTCCAAGGAGTACCTGCAATGTTGTCACCATATCAAACTTGTTATAGAATCAATTTCACAAAACAAAAGTTATCCTGATCTTTTTCTGGTTGACCCGGTGCAACATTTTTACCAGAATGCATGCTCGTACACAAGTTCAGCGGTTCGAACCCATCTCGGTACAAGTTTTGCACCACTCTCAACGTGAACACATGGAAAGCCTTTTAGCCATATTGATTTTACTCTACCAAAAATGATCAAAAACCTATCCTGAATTCCTGATCTATTCTGGTCATACCCACATGTCACGTGCTCCCACATAAATTCAGTGGTTCAAACTCATCTTGATCCAAGTTTTGCACCCACAACGTGTTCATGTAGAGAGCCTTGTAGCCATATTGATTCTATTCTACCGACTATGAAACTATATATAAACCCAATAAAAATTTCTCTTCCCACCTATATGATACACCCATTTCACTTCAAATTCAAAGAAAGCCAGTTCTTCTTTTTCAAAAATAAATCACAGACTATTCTTTTTCCTATATACTTCTCATGTATGTGAATATGAATCTAGCTTCATCTTTCTCCGTAACCAATCTTCTCACTTACGATCAACATCTTCTGGAGCCCTTCTTGAACGAATATATTTCTATGGAAAAATGGAGCATCTTGCAGAAGTCTTTGCCAGGGCTTTTCAAGCTAATTTATGGTTGTTCAAAGATCCTTACTTTTTTTTTCCGACGGCCATATCCGCCGGAAATTTGCATTTTCGGCGGATTTTCGACGGATTTGGTCGGACGGAAACATGGGCGCCGCAAATCAACTTTTTCGGCGGGTTTTTCGACGGAAATGAATTTTTCGACGGATTTTTCCGCCGAAAACCGACCCGAATTTTTTAATTTTTTAATGATTTAATTAATTAAGGAAATTATTAATTAATTAATTTATTTTAATAATAAAAAATTGTTTCGGCGAAATGTTCCGATAGATTTTCGGCGGAAATTCTGCCGAAAATATTTATTTATTTATTTATTTTCTGAAAATAAAATTAAAAATATTTTCTTAAAATAAAATTAATAAATTAAATAAAGTTTGAAATTTCACCGGTTTTATTATTTCTAGAATTTTTTATAATTGGTTTTTATCAATAAATCATCAATAAAAATTGGTTTCATAAAATAATTGTCCAAAAATTCACATAATCAATTTTTTCGATACAAACACACATTTTTCTATTAATAATACTTATTGAATAAAAATAAATATTTTTTTACAATTACATTCAAGCCAATAATAATGTACATTAACAAGATTTGCATATCTACATATTTTTACAAATAATAATATACATCTTCAAGGTTTGTAGATCCAACTTTCTCACACACATGCCTAATCTGCAACAAAAATAACAAGATGAAAATTAAATATTCAAAAGCATATAAATATTACTCAAAACTATTTTGTACAAACATATCTAATTTTTTTTATAAATAGAAAACCATATACTAAAATAATATTTATAATAATGCATAGCTGGTTACTTAACAGTAAGATCATAAAGCATTTGAAGGCTACTTTGAGATCAGTCCATTTAGGTGACTGGAGATATAAAATAATCAACATAATTGCTACAAAATCTATATCGATTGACCATAAAATAGTAATTCCCAGTAATACCATCTTATCTATTTGTAACACCCCGAAATCTCGACTTCATGATTAATTGTTCCCTAAATCCCATTTTCATGTCTTTGTGTTAAAACTGTTAAATTATGGTATTTAGAAATGCGTTATTGAACCTTATTACTTCGTTTCAGTCTTAGTACCCATGTTGTTGAGCCTTGATGTTAATTGGTTGCATTTCATGTTCGAGAAAACGAAATTTTGGAGTCTGGGGGTTTGGTGCGAGAGTGCCAGGGTCACTCTCGTGAAGGTCACAATCGCGAGCCAGGTACCACCCGCGGTACATTTGGCGCGATAGTGCCTGGTGATACGGATGTTTGCACACCTCTACGACATGTGATAATTGAATCTCAGAGCAAGTATACAATGGGATCCAATATCGTCTTTTCAAGATCTCCACAGGGATAGGTATCTTAAGTTGCAAGATCTCGAGATGAAAAACTAACTTCAGATGACGAGTTTGAAGACTTTGTTTGGGTTGGTTAACAGTGATACGATTAACAAGATATATAAAGATAGAATGGGTGCAAGACTTAAAGTGAGGAGTAAACACAAATTCTGGAGGCCAATGTTATAGAAATGCTATAGCACTAGTTCAGCAACAACAAGTTCCACCATGTACTTTAAAGAGTATCCTTCCGGATATCTACCATTGCACTTTTGTTTAGCCTTCAATCAACATATGCCTATGCAAATGTCCGGACCAGTGTGAGTGTCAAATGGTTTCTTTAAAGTATATGGAAAAACAAATGCCTTTGTTTAAAAATCACCCTTCCGAGTCGATTCCCATATCATTCAAGTTGACGTGTTCTTAGTGGCTCATTCCTGAGTCCACTACACTTTAACACTTTGACTAGTGATCAACCCGTCAAGAATCAATCGGTTTGAAAAACAAATATAGCAAGTTCCCTTGCTAGCAACTCTTCCAAGTATACTCCCCGTATCATTCAAACTGACGTGTTTTTTCATGGCTTATTCCTAAGTCCATGGCACTTTCACACTTTAAGAAGTGATCAATTCGTCAAGAAATGCGTTTGGATTTATAAAACTTAAAATGACATAGTGGAACAATGTTATTGAAGAACAAAGTCCACTAGTTTTTGGTTTACAACCTTCCTTTTTTGTCTCACACCCAAACTATAAAATTAGCTACTCATTACGTAAAATAAATTGCAAGAAATGTAAATAAAGTAAAAACATAATGTAAATGACGGAATGTGAATGACGGAATGTAAATTACTAAATATAAATGACTGAAAGTAAAGAGCATAAAGTAAATGACATAAAACAATAAATTAAACTAGAAGAATTTGTCATGCAATGCTATAGCAACCCATGTGTAAGGACAAGAATTCTAAAAGATTAAAGACTTGATATTAAAAGTTCTAGAGAGAGAGTCACAATATCAATTATAAAACTGATTTATTACATCTTTTTGAAACACAAAGCCATCACCCCTATTTATACCAAACAAGGATGACAAAGATGTAAATAAAAAGTTTAAAATAATAATAAAAGTACAACAACTAAAGTTTTTTCCAAAGTTACATTCCAAGTGATGCCAACATTCCAACTCCAGCCAACTACTACTTCTATTATTGCCAAAAATATCTGGTTCCATTGTAACAAAAGGTTGGATTTGGATTAATTTCGTTGGCCATCTTCATCAAATTCGTCCATGGCTCTTCCAACAAGCAGATCGGGATGCTGTAGCATTGACTGGCAGTAATGAAATCAACGTAAAACATATGTTAGCTTCCATAAGTAGTAAAAGACAGGAAAATCATAAACTTGGCTCCATATAACAGAAAAGGGAAAATAAGATAAGAAAAATGGACTCAAAGTTGGGATTAAACAAAATGATCTACCTAAAAAGAAAGAAAAGGTGCTCTTATGCATTGAATTCTCAATGCATATCACAACCTCAAACTTGAAATTTTGCTTGTCCCCAAGCAAATAAAATAAAAGAAAGAAATTGACTCAATTAAAAGATATGCAAGATCAAGGAATTAAGTGTACACACATTGAGAAAAGATACCACATAAAATCCATAGCTTTTTATAAATTCCTAGTCATCCATTACTAGCCTAGGTATGTGCATGATTCATAAGCTAGTATCCACTTTCTTCTTTCTCAACTTATCACAATCAAATTTAGGATCAAAAGGGCTTTGGTAGGGTCACTCATTTTCGGCATTTTTTGTCTCACCTAGCCTTTTTCCACACAAATTCCCAACAATTTTTTTTTTCAATTTTGGCACTTTTGTGCTCTTTTTTTCTGTTTTTGTGCACCTTGCCCCTATGGGACATTTGTGTGCACCTTACCCCTATGGGTATTTTTGGGTGTTTGTCAAAGCATCAAGTTAGAGCTATGCTATTTTTTATTGATATCCATGCCTTGTTTTGCGGTGCAACTTTCGTATCCCCAAACATTACAACCTCAAACTTTGAAATCCACAATGTCCTTATTGTGAGAAACAATGTGCTTTGGTGCATAATGGCTACAAGTGGTTTATGGTGAGTGAAAGATGGCCTAGATCATGTCCCAAACAAAATGTTTATTTTCTATGTGTCCCAAGAAAGTGAAAGCTAGTTCATATCAAACATAGACTAGGTGCAATGATGTGTTCCAAAAAATTATTTAGGCTATGAATTCAAAAGATATGCAAGTAACATGTGATGACCTTAACATGAAAATAAACCTATAAATCAACAAATTAATCCCAGACACAAAACAAAAGAAATAAATAAAAATGGAGACTAAGTGAAGTGATTTGAACCTGTCCTACTCCTTAGGAGTAGGCTGTGAAGCCTCTATTGATGATGTTGCATGTTGTGGTACCAATCTCTGCATTTTTTTAGTAAGGTGCTCTCCTTCTTCCGCTGATGGATCACTTGTTGACAACTTCTTGAGGAATGATGAAATTTGTTGAAGCACATCAGTATGATCCTCTGCCTGAACGATCCTCACCAACTCAGTTTGGTGTTTCTCTTTCCACTTATGCTTATATACTTCCCTTATCACTTCCTTCACTCCTTGATCACGGCACAAGACTTCGATGGCACATATGGGGGAATATTTCATCCCATCATGATTTTTCCACACCACCTCACCAACACTAGAACTTGATTTTCTGAAGCTTCCCGAGCCCTTAGATTGATCGTCACGTCCCCTTTTCAAAACAACTTGAAGACCTTCTGCACAACTTTGCTGCAAGGATGTTGCAGCATCTGCAATAATATGGTTGTTTTGCACAGATTCAAAGCATGGGTTAATGACAATCTTGGCATTTTGTTGCACCTTTTCACTATTTTGAAGTGAAGAGGGGTTGCTCAAATGCTTAGATGCTTCCTCGGAACTCTCTATCTCTTGACTATTTTCCAAGGTATTTGTTTCACCCTCATCCTTACCAACACACTCCAAATTTTCAATCTCAATTGGTATAGGAATTTGGTTTTGTCTATTACGCTCACTAATGATCTCTCCAACACAGGTTGTTATGTTAATAACAACTCCATTTATGTTATGTAAAAAATCATTCATCAAAGTTTCAAGAGATTCAAAGTTTTCAGTTTGTTCTAAAGAAGGTGTAGGGGCTAAAAATGAGTTGCTAAAATCATCCCCTTGAAAACTTCCAGAAAAATCAACTTGTTCCTCCCAAGATTGGTCAAAAGTATTCGAGTAAGTGTTACTCCAATCTTGGTAGGGAGGTATTGGTGATGTGAAAGTGTCATGATCTTGACCATTTAAAAACAAATTAGGATGATCCTCCCATGATTGATTGTAACCATTGAAGTGTGAGGTATCCCAATTACTATCTTCCATGAAATAATGGGATTCGGGGTTCGAAGGACAATTATACGAGAAATGATTTCCGCCACAATAGTCACAGAAAACAGTTTCATACGGCCCAAACGAATGTCCCATGGAATCCATATTCACAGAAAGAAAAACTCAAAGATTTGTTATTCGGACATACATGGAGACGTATGACGAGCAACAAAGATGGTAGAAAAATTAGCTTAACAAAACACAATCTCTAAACAACAATAGATTTACGCCTATCCCCGACAACGGCGCCAAAAACTTGATACGGATGTTTGCACACCTCTACGACATGTGATAATTGAATCTCAGAGCAAGTATACAATGGGATCCAATATCGTCTTTTCAAGTAATAAAATGGTAAGAACCAAGTATCGTACTCCACAGGGATAGGTATCTTAAGTTGCAAGATCTCGAGATGAAAAACAAACTTCAGATGGCGAGTTTGAAGACTTTGTTT
The DNA here is from genome assembly GCA_954870635.1 of Arctium minus. Taxonomy (NCBI): domain Eukaryota; kingdom Viridiplantae; phylum Streptophyta; class Magnoliopsida; order Asterales; family Asteraceae; genus Arctium; species Arctium minus. The sequence goes on from OX941082.1 coordinate 15,469,376, forward strand.
GGGTTGGTTAACAGTGATATGCTTAACAAGATATATAAAGATAGAATGGGTGCAAGACTTAAAGTGAGGAGTAAACACAAATTCTGGAGGCCAATGCTATAGAAATGCTATAGCACTAGTTCAGCAACAACAAGTTCCACCATGTACTTTAAAGAGTATCCTTCCGGATATCTACCATTGCACTTTTGTTTAGCTTTCAATCAACATATGCCTATGCAAATGTCCGAACCAGTGTGAGTGTCAAATGGTTTCTTTAAAGTATATGGAAAAACAAATACCTTTGTTTAAAAATCACCCTTCCGAGTCGATTCCCATATCATTCAAGTTGACGTGTTCTTAGTGGCTCATTCCTGAGTCCACTACACTTTAACACTTTGACTAGTGATCAACCCGTCAAGAATCAATCGGTTTGAAAAACAAAGATAGCAAGTTCCCTTGCTAGCAACTCTTCCAAGTATACTTCTCGTATCATTCAAATTGACGTGCTTTTTCATGGCTTATTCCTAAGTCCATGGCACTTTCACACTTTAAGAAGTGATCAATTCGTCAAGAAATGCGTTTGGATTTATAAAACTTAAAATGACATAGTGGAACAATGTTATTGAAGAACAAAGTCCACTAGTTTTTGGTTTACAACCTCCCTTTTTGTCTCACACCCAAACTATAAAATTAGCTACTCATTACGTAAAATAAATTTCAAGAAATGTAAATAAAGTAAAAACATAATGTAAATGACGGAATGTAAATGACGGAAAATAAATGACGGAATGTAAATTACTAAATATAAATGACTGAAAGTAAAGAGCATAAAGTAAATGACATAAAACAATAAATTAAACTAGAAGAATTTGTCATGCAATGCTATAGCAACCCATGTGTAAGAACAAGAATTCTAAAAGATTAAAGACTTGATATTAAAAGTTCTAGAGAGAGAGAGTCACAATATCAGTTCTAAAACTGATTTGTTACATCTTTTTGAAACACAAAGCCATCACCCCTATTTATACCAAACAAGGATGGCAAAGATGTAAATAAAAAGCTTAAAATAATAATAAAAGTACAACAACTAAAGTTTTTTCCAAAGTTACACTCCAAGTGATGCCAACACTCCAACTCCAGCCAACTACTACTTCTATTATTGCCAAAAATATTTGGTTCCATTGTAACAAAAGGTTGGATTTGGATTAATTTCGTTGGCCATCTTCATCAAATTCGTCCATGGCTCTTCCAACAAGCAGATCGGGATGCTGTAGCATTGACTGGCAGTAATGAAATCAGCGTAAAACATATGTTAGCTTCCATAAGTAGTAAAAGACCGGAAAATCATAAACTTGGCTCCATATAACAGAAAAGGGAAAATAAGATAAGAAAAATGGACTCAAAGTTGGGATTAAACAAAATGATCTACCTAAAAAGAAAGAAAAGGTGTTCTTATGCATTGAATTCTGAATGCTTATCACCTGGCGAGAGTGCCATGGCACTATCGCGGGAGGCACTATCGCCGCGGGTCTCTGGTCTCATTTAATGAGCGACTTTCTCACCTTAGACTCATTCTCTTCTCATTTCAAAATCTGAAAGGTTCTTTCCCTTCCCCTTGGCTGCGATTTTCTTCCCCTATCCTCTCACCCCATTTAAGTCTTAACCAAACACCCACCTACAACATTAATTGATCTTCATCTTCATCTACCTCAACCCTCTTCATTTATTGGCACTAAAGAGTCTTTAAAGCTTCAAGAGAAAATCTTCTCAACCTAGGGTTTCTATATTTTAGGGTTTTTACTTTACAAACCCTAATAGGTGAGTTTTCTACCTACTCCTACATGCTAATGTTTTACTACTATATGTTTAGATTCTCATAAATTGTTGATTTGGTGATTTTGACCTAACTGCTGATAAGAATGAATATCATTCTAAAAATGTTGTGGATATTGTTATTTAGAGATGTTAGTTGGACATGAAATTATGTTGGTAATTATACTATGGATTCTACATGCTTAATGGTGTAATAGTGTCATAAGTGACAATTATTATTTTGGAACCCAACTCTCGTGCACGGGAGTTTGGGTGGTCGTTGGGTGATGTTGGAATTGTGGTATATGATTTATGGGTGGACACTAAAGGACCGAACTCCTTGAGGTGAAACCTTATAATTGATGGGATAGGCACCAAGGCTTAACGAACCTTGAGGTGTAGATCGACGGAGTGGGCACTAAAGGTGGTTTAAACACTTGAGGTGACGCCGGAAACGGTGTGCACTAAAGTGAGAGACTGAGGTGTAATTTCCCTATCTATAGAGTCTTGTTATGTTTCATATTATAATGTGTACAGGGTGCATCATGAACTCTCTGTTGGAATATACTTGGGATATCATCATGGTTTGGTAACTTGGGAGTTTTCCTACTCCCTGAATTCTAATTTTATTATGTATGCATGTTTGGAAACTCACTAGGCTCCTAGCCTAACACTTGATGTTGTGTTTATCTTCAGGTCCTCCTAGTGGTGTACAACGGGCACCTTGACTGTCGGCTTGGGATTTAGACCGTTGGTGGACCGGGCTTTTGGGTTGGCACTGTGAAGAGCGTTTTGAAGATATAGCAACACCCCCGTTAATCTAGTCGTGTCATTTAATCTAGATTGATTAGGTTGTTGTATTGTATATCTTATTTCGTCGCTACTATATTTGTTACAAACTATCCCGAACTCTTGGGTTTTAGTTGTTTGATTACAGGAATGGAAATTATTGATATTTTAGACGTTATATCGCCGAAATTTTAAATTTTATGCGTAACTAGATTTAGAGTGTTACAAGTTGGTATCAGAGCAGTAGTTTAAGTGAACTAGGTATGACCTAAGATACCTAGACTTAAGCAGAGACTGTTAAGTTGTAAATGGTGAGATGTGGTAGGTCTTAAGTAAAGGGAATTTGTAGAGTTGGCGGAATCTACACAGTTGAAAATTGTGAAAATGGTATTGAGAATCCTTTTGTGTAGTATGTTCAAAATTTCAATTAGCTACTGCTATTATGAGTATATCCCCACGTAAGCATGCTTAACTCACTATGATTATGATGATCAATATTTGTACTAGTATGTTCTTATTAAATCTGAAATGTCTATCTCTCACAATGTTCTTGTGTGCATAGTGTGACAGACTAAATGGTTAACACTCGGAACAGAGCAAGGACTCCGCCGGAGGGCAATGAGGCTTCCGCATCGACGACCGATCAACCGGAAAATGTGGTTACGAGAGAAGTGCCGCCCAAACGAATCTGTTGGGCGGAGGATCGGAACACATTCCAAGGACGAATTTGGAAACCCCAAACCCCGTGTTAACTGAAAACGCTCCTGAGACAAGGATTATGGATAGCATAATATTGGCCTTGAGTGAAGCTATGACTAAACAACAAGAATTATTTTTGAAGCTTTTGGAGGACAGGGATGTCAGTCACCGTAGGAACGAGGCGGTGGCGGAAAACATAGTGGTTGCGGGATCCGGGGGAACCGGGAATGGAGTTCAGACTATCGAATTGGTAGCCAACAACGCAGGGCCAAGAGAAAAGACTTGTTCCTTCAAGGACTTCCTTGGATGCAATCCTAAGGAGTTCACGGGTGCTGCAAACCCGGTAGCCTGTGTAAACTGGCTTCGAGAGTTGGAAATGGCTTTCTGTAACACTCTCAAAACTGGAAATAACAACTAATTTAAAATTTTCTAAATACATCAATAAATGATTCATCTACAATCACAATTTAAGATTTAACCTCTATACACACATTCATTCTATACATACAGTCTATGATAAGGACAGGTGTTTCTAAACCCAATAAATGTCGCTATCTCCAAACTGCGGAAGAATTCACCAAGCCCTTACACTTGTGGACACTAAGGCACATCTCTTCAATACTGCTAGAACCATACCCCCAACCGGAACCTGATGCACATGACGACAAATAAAAAGGTTAGGATTAACGCCTAGTGAGCTCAAGAGTTTTAACATGAGTAAATACTTTTAAAAGATAGACTTCTCTTAAAACATGATCTTTCATTTGATGCACTTTAAAACATAGAAACAACTCTTTTCAATGCTATGTGTTTTCAAAGATAGACACCTTATTTAAAACATGCTTTATAAATTGATTGCAACTTAAATTAACTCGAAACATACATGTGAACCGACTCCCATTTAAGAAACGTGGATAAAACGTTATATTCCAAAATACCCAATCGACCATCCAAAACAGACTGACTACATGCCTATGGATCCAATGCAACACAGCCTAACCTTACCGGACTAAACATGAATGACCAAAGCACTCAAGCCCGAAATCAACCTCAATACGCAACACGACGCATTTGTACGTACGTCATAACTGGACCCCACATTGAGCCATATAAAACCGGACAAGTGTCCTCAAGACTCCTTTAAAACGACATCGAGACAAAATACTCAAAGCCTCTTTTTGACCAATGATTGACGCTTTTCAAATCATAAACATACTCGACTCACACTATGAATCACATACTCCAAAACACTTGAATGGACTCCAACACAGTTTAAGTCAGAACAAAAGGTTTTCCAAATAGGTTTATACTCTTTATCCTTTCAAAACACCTCATAACACAAAATTAAACCTTTTACTCAAAAACCCACCAAAACGCCTTTTAACTAAATAATATCACATATGAAATAAATTACCAAACACACCCATTTATGACTAATTTATCAAAATGCCTAAAAATCCCCAATATGGGTGTTTTACAAGGTTTATAAAACTAAACTTCTCATTTAACCAAAACTCATCAAGGAACTTCTCAAATGATAATTTCATGTTAAACACATAAATACTTTAAAATAAACATTTTGGCATGTACACCGTTTTCACAAATCAACTTGAACTCACCTTGCTAGATTTAGGCTAAATCTAGGTTTTACCCCCAAAACTTGAACCACCCTTGATGAAGGCTTGAAATCTCCAAGAAACCTCCCTAGATCTCAGATCAAATACATCTACAAGGTCACCTTCATCACACAAGTCAACAAAATTACACCCAAGAGGAAGGATGAAAGGAAAAAGGGTGAAACCATCAAACCCTAGCTTAACATTGAGAGAGATAAGGATCTTACCACCACAAAATACCCTTGAATCTTCCAATAGACTTCCAATATCTTGCTAAATCCTTGTATATCTCTTAAAAACGAAACCATGGCAACTTGAATCACCCAAATCGGAGTTGTGGAGCAAAAGTTATGAAGAAATGAAGTTCTAGGGCTGAAAATCGGGTTTTAAGCTCGAACAGGGCTCCGCGCGGGTTACCGGTCGGGTTAGGTCGCGCCAAAAGTCGCCCGAATGGGTTAACAGGGCTCCAGGAAGGTTACGGGGCGGCCCAAGTCGCACCACAAGTCGCCTCGTGCACTGTTTGTCCGGTTTCTTCGTTATTCACTGTTTTGGCCGTAACTTCTTCGTTATAGCTCCGATTTTGCTCCGAAAAGAACCGTTGGACTCGTAATTGAATCATTTATCCATCAAGACTATAAAATATAGGATTCAAGTACAAAATCATATATCTTATTTTTCCTTTTAAGGCTACTGATTTCTGTAATAACTTTAAACGATACCTTTTCGACATCGGGGTGTTACAATCCTCCCAACCTTAAAAGAGATTTCGTCCTCGAAATCTGGCACCAAACAAGTACCCAACATCGCACTTGGCAAGGTCAATTGATTCCCTATCCAAAAGGAATTCCTTTACGAACCTTACCTCATATACGAACCCTATTACATTCCGGTTAAGGTTGTTACTGTACTCCTCCTAACGTGTCGTCAGAACTCAATTTCAAGGTGCGACATAACTCACCGACGATGTGTTGAACATCGAGTCCTTACCGAACCATCTTCTTATCATTAAGATCTTGGTTGTCTTCCAACCTTAGGCTGTACACATCACCTCACGAGTGGCTTACAACCTTAAATAAAAAACTTCGACCAAGGACACCCCAAAACGAACTTAATTCTTAAAGGCTTCTAATTCCGACACATCACAATTTATTCACAAATCGATTTGTACTTAAAGTCTATCTCGGCATTCTCGCCAAATTTCCCCAATAACACCACCACCAAGGATTTATCGTCCTTTCCCTGACGAAGTTCCTAACGCTCGTTTGGTCTAATCCAAATTACGACGAATCTATTCCCTAGTCTGACCCAAACACCATATCTGCAGATATCGGATTACTCTAAACCCCACGATTACACAATTCCCATACTGCATTCAAGCATCGGTTGCCAATCAACAAGTACCTCGTTGGTTATAGGATTACCAAAGATCGATTCCTAGTTTCCATCATCTAATCTTCTTAAGGTTACCACTTAAATTGATAACACACCGGTTTCATCGGAAGTACAATGAAGCATCCGAACGGTTATTATCCTCAAATCGAATGTCGACACCTATGTTCAAAACTTTTACACCTCAACCGTGGATATACCACCATAAATTTCCTTCCATATTTTACACCGATGACTCAAGTTGACACCTATCATGGTACTAAATTCCGACAAACAAATCACCATAATTTCCTTATTCCTGAAGACTCACCCGGATGGTACACATCCGACCCAACGACTCATATCCTACTGAAGTCAAGCAACCACCCAATGATTTATCCCGAAGGTTTACCGAAACAGAAATATCACCACTTAAATATCTAGGAGAATACACAATTCTACTTCTTCAATTATTCACGCGTGTACCGATTCATAAATTGAAATCCAAAATTCGGATTGACCATAAATAGGATAATCCGACGCTTCATTTCCTAAGGACCCCTTAGTTCCTTAGTTACAACTCCATTTCACGACAGGGGTTTAAATCTATAGGCCTAATGAGTTCAAGGTTTTCAACAAATATGCCAATTTAAATCTTTATGAAACTTTCAAATACATAAGCTTTATAACAATTAACCGAGCGGTAAAATACACTACCGATCACTCGATAGATTGAAAATTGATCACCACCGCTATACATATAAAACCATTTCCAAAATTCGTTTGACCAACATTTACGTAAATAAAACGGTAACAAAAGCCGCGTAGCAAAATTTACACTTTAAACATGAAAATAAATTCTTGCACCACAACACGTGTAGTGAATGTTTGCACAACTCTAAAAGAGAACTCCACAATTTTAACTTTAAACTTTTCCTTCTTTAACCAAACGTTGCGGCATAAAATTCTCACCAAACTCCAAAGCTCGGTAGAACAATGAGAGAGCAAATAAATTTCAAATGGAGTTTAAAACTTTGAGCCGTACGGATGAACACATTTGACCAAGATAGTAATTACAACGGCATGAACACCGCTAACTCGTTTAATGCATTGCGGAACATTCCTAACAGTAAAATCGGTAACCGAAATAACATAAATCCTTTAGATGCTTACTCACACCAACAATATAATTTAATCCAGACGCAACAAGTATACAATGACTGACATTTGTACATAGCCCAAAGATAACTCTCACAATAATGAAACTTTCCCAAAACAACATGTGAGATGACATCTATTAACAAAACTCATAAATTAACGCACACAAATGCATATGCACACGTCCCCAAAATTATTTACGTGACGCAAAATGGCGTAAGATAAAATGACCATTTTCAAAAAAAAAATTTAAAGAGACACGATGCCCAACAAGCTTGTAAATTTACATGCAATAAAATTTAAAACCCACGCATTTCAAAGTACACTCACGCGCTCAAAAGGTTGCAAAACTATACTCCATAAAATTAAACACGACTCATACAGACCAAAATTCTCTAGAAAATTCTGACTCAAGAACAGGGGGACAACTCTTCCTTTAAAACCCGAACATACGTGGAGGAGATCCAATGTCAAGGCTAAAAATTCCACAGTTATTTGTCCACTATCCCAATTGACATTAAAACACGGGTGTTATAATATCCGAAAATGATGCTAGATCTGAAACGGGGATGAAGAGATTTTTTTTTGATGACCAATTGCAACCATGTGCAAGAAAAAAACTTCAAGCATGTTTAAACTCACGGTCTAAAATCCGGCGCGTGACAAATATTCCATAATATAACTCACTTTATGTTTCAGGAAATATGAGAAATAATCGATGCAATTTTTTTTTATAAATGAATTTCGTGCATAAAATTGTTCGGCACTGGCATCCCGAAATCACGCTCCTCGGTTTTGTACTATTGTCATCCGGATGCTCAACATCTTAAAGCAATGCCCGAAGGTTTCATCGGTTCACCTTAAAATTTCTCCTCGGATAACATCAATTCCATAAGTCTAAGGTTCTACTCCAACCAATTTTCCTACCCCACAATGGTTAACTTCCAGCATTCATCATGTCTTAATTATCACTCCAAAGTGACATTGCTATAAAACATCAACCCTTCCTGGGATTACTCGCTTAGAAAATTTCTCACTACCCCAATGGTAATCATGCCAAGGTAGTTCAAGTATACACATGTAGCATGTAGATTCACCATAACACTGGCCAGGTGCCATTATGAACGTACTGTACATGCTCATCCTTGCGACCCTCGATGAGTTTCCCGTTTCTAGCGACTCGATCAACTCCAAAATATCTTATCTTAAGGTACCTAGTGTGCATTTTCACTTACAATCACTTATAAAAACGCTAGTTTGAGTCTAGGTATCCTATAATCAATACCTAATTCTCTCAAACTTAAGCTCTGATACCAACTTGTAACACCCTCAAAACTGGAAATAGCAACTAATTAAAAATTTTCTAAATACATCAATAAATGATTCATCTACAATCACAATTTAAGATTTAACCTCCATACACACATTCATTCTATACATACAGTCTATGATAAGGACAGGTGTTTCTAAACCCAATAAATGTCGCTATGTCCAAACTGCGGAAGAATTCACCAAGCCCTTACACTTGTGGACACTAAGGCACATCTCTTCAATACTGCTAGAACCATACCCCCAACCGGAACCTGATGCACATGCCGACAAATAAAAAGGATAGGCTTAACGCCTAGTGAACTCAAGAGTTTTAACATGAGTAAATACTTTTAAAAGATAGACTTCTCTTAAAACATGATCTTTCATTTGATGCACTTTAAAACATAGAAACAACTCTTTTCAATGCTATGTGTTTTCAAAGATAGACACCTTATTTAAAACATGCTTTATAAATTGATTGCAACTTAAATTAACTCGAAACATACATGTGAACCGACTCCCATTTAAGAAACGTGGATAAAACGTTATATTCCAAAACACCCAAAAATCAACTTCAAAACCATAAATACCGTACGTCCGAAAACACCGACACTAGGCCCAAAACTCACGCGACCATAACAAAAGGAATCTAAATACCAAAACACGGGGACAACATATTTCATTCAAACCTTAATATACGAGGAGGAAGGTCCAATATTAAGGTCCTCATTCATTGTCGACCATATAGAACAAATGACACTACAGTAAAACATCTTTATTTAAATTACTGATAGCCGACAACGGGGGATACCCGTATCCGTTGAGAGTGGAGGAAACACAAAAGTATACCACCCATACAACGTTAATCGCATGACACCTCACGACATCACAACCAGGTGTCCCTACGACTTCTCTACAAGCGTCACCCCAAGTTAGTTGACGCTTGATGGGTCTTCCGAAGAATCCCACCCAAAGGCTCGACACACTTAAAGGTTACCTGTCCCAGGCATTTCATGTGGCGTAGGTCCTAGTGCCTACCGTCCCGGCAACACTAACAGACTCAACCCTCCTAGCGATCGCTTGTAAAGTTTCCGGTCATAAAACATGGAATACTGAAGGTCATCACCCAACAATACCCAATCGACCATCCAAAACAGACTGACTACATGCCTATGGATCCAATGCAACACAGCCTAACCTTACCGGACTAAACATGAATGACCAAAGCAATCAAGCCCGAAATCAACCTCAATACGCAACACGGCGCATTTGTACGTACGTCATAACTGGACCCCACATTGAGCCATATAAAACCGGACAAGTGTCCTCAAGACTCCTTTAAAACGACATCGAGCCAAAATACTTAAAACCTCTTTTTGACCAATGATTGACGCTTTTCAAATCATAAACATACTCGACTCACACTATGAAATCACATACTCCAAAACACTTGAATGGACTCCAACACAGTTTAAGTCAGAACAAAAGGTTTTCCAAATAGGTTTATACTCTTTATCCTTTCAAAACACCTCATAACACAAAATTAAACCTTTTACTCAAACACCCACCAAAACGCCTTTTAACCAAATAATATCACGTATGAAATAAATTACCAAACACACCCATTTATGACTCATTTATCAAAATGCCTAAAAATCCCCAATATGGGTGTTTTACAAGGTTTATAAAACTAAACTTCTCATTTAACCAAAACTCATCAAGGAACTTCTCAAATGATAATTTCATGTTAAACACATAAATACTTTAAAATAAACATTTTGGCATGTACACCGTTTTCACAAATCAACTTGAACTCACCTTGCTAGATTTAGGCTAAATCTAGGTTTTACCCCCAAAACTTGAACCACCCTTGATGAAGGCTTGAAATCTCCAAGAAAACTCCCTAGATCTCAGATCCAATACATCTACAAGGTCACCTTCACCACACAAGTCAACAAAATTACACCCAAGAGGAAGGATGAAAGGAAAAAGGGTGAAACCATCAAACCCTAGCTTAACATTGAGAGAGATAAGGATCTTACCACCACAAAATACCCTTGGATCTTCCAATATACTTCAAATATCTTGATAAATCCTTGTAGATCTCTCTAAAACGAAACCATGGCAACTTGAATCACCTAAATCGGAGTTGTGGAGCAATAGTTATGAAGAAATGAAGTTCTAGGGCTGAAAATCGGGTTTTAAGCTCGAACAGGGCTCCACGCGGGTTACCGGGCGGGTTAGGTCACTCCAAAAGTTGCCCAAATGGGTTAACAGGGATCCGGGCGGGTTATGGGGCGGCCCAAGGTCGCGCCACAAGTCGCCCCGTGCACTGTTTGTCCGGTTTCTTCGTTATTCACTGTTTTGGCCGTAACTTCTTCGTTATAGCTCCGATTTTACTCCAGAAAGAACCGTTGGACTCGTAATTGAATCCTTTATCCATCAAGACTATAAAATATAGAATTAAAGTCCAAAATCATATACTTTATTTTTCCCTTTAAGGCTACTGATTTCTGTAATAACTTGAAACGATACCTTTTCGACATCGGGGTGTTACACTTTCGAATCCTGTGAATGTGGAGAGGCACAGAAGGTCCGTTTCTCCTTTCAGATGTTCAAAGGTGACGCCCTTACTTGGTGGAATGTTGTCTGATCCACCGTTGACCCCGCGATCATGGCTCGACTTTCGTGGGGGGATTTCAAGAAAAAGGTAATGGATAAGTATTGTAACGAGAGGGCATTAGACAAAATTGAGGATGAGTTCCGAAATTTGACAAAAGGGGATCGAACTGTGGAAGAATACTCCAAGCTATTCATAGAAAAGTTGAACTTTGTGGGGCATCTAGCTCCGGATGAGAAAGCTCAAATCTGTAACACCCCGAATTCTGGAAACCTATGTTTCATTCTTCTCTATTTGGAACCTTCTGATCTTATGGATTTACCTATATATTATCGAGGTTGTTTGGTTTAAGCATCGTGGATTGAAAAACATCAAAATTTGGAGTTTTTGGGTTGCTCGCGATTATGCCCGCGAGAGTGACATTGTGTCACAATCGCGGAGGGCACAATCGCCAGAGGTCGATGACCTACGGTACATTTCTCGCGATTGTACCACGCGAGAGTGACAGGGTCACAATCGCAGGGCACTATCGCCCAGCTTGTACCGTGGGTGTGTGTTCTCTCGCGACTATGCCCGCGAGAGTGACAAATGTCACTCTCGCCGTGTCACTATCACCGACGGGGGTTTGAGCATAAAAAGTGTAGGTCGCGATTTCAGTCATTTATATCTGATTCTAGGGTTTGGTGTGCGTTTCTCTCTGCCGAAAATCAGTAAGTATGCCTTCCTTACAACCTCTTTCATCATTTATGGTGATTTTAAGTCTTTAATGGTGGTCCTTAACATTTAGGGTTGTGGTGAGCTCTCAAGTGGTTTTTTCATCTCCTCCATTTCTAAGGTTTGGTTTCTTTCTTAAGGAACTACCAAGGTGAGTTCTTACCCATTTTACTGAACTTTATACATGTCAAAAGGTTGATTTTGAACACCTAATATCTCCTCTTTCATATATTTGATTTGTGGAATTTCTTGCTAAACCTAACTTTGGAGATATAAGTGTTTGTGGTGATTTTTGGGAAATAACGATTTATGAGCTTTAATAATGTTCTTTAGCTTGTTTTACTTGGGTTATATCTTTGAGAGAATAGCATTGTTATGCAAAACTATGAATTTGGAAATATTGGTATTGTGGTTAACTGCTGATAAGTTTGTATCTTAAACTCACTTCATATTTTGAGGATTTGAAATAAAAAGGGAATCATCTATATTTTTACTAATGGTCTCTTGGTAAACAATGGAAGTAGTTTTGGTGAGAATTACCCTTCATGTCACTTATTGTATGTTAATGATTGTTGGGATTTCTGGTTGGGCCTTATGCGCATTATTTGGCTTATTTGATGCATTGGGAGTCATGACCCCGTATTTGGTTTATTGTTGTCCGGCGTTGGGATGACTAGTTTTCCACGTCGAGGAACGTTAGGCATTGGATGTGGTATAAGTCCTTCGTGCTCAAGTACTACGATATTGGATGAGGAGCTCGACGTAGGAACCCCTCGGGGTTGAACTTGAGTTTCCGTGGGTGTATGTTTAAAGCTACAGATCCTGACATCCCTTGCGTGTACTTTATGTGTTTATTGGCTTTACTGACCCATCGAATGACTTACTTTTGTGTTCCGTCATTCGGGTTAGTAGGCGAGTCTCCCCCGTTAACCCAAGAGGTATTTGTTATAATTCAAAGAACATTACTGTTATTATTACCTTATTGTTGTTGTATAAAAGAAACCTTTTTACTTATTTACATATTCAATTTCTTAAATTGCAAAGGTTTGATCTCACTAGGCTTTAGCCTAACACTTTTTCTTAGAATGACATGTATAACAGGTCAGGTTTCCGCTGGGGCTCGTCGGGATTGAGCGGTTAGCTTTGGGGGTAAGAGCGGTCTTTTTGGGAGATGTATAGGCCGGCATTTTGAAATAGTGAATATACCTTTTAGAAGAATAGCAACACCCAATATTAATCTTTCTTACTTAAGTTAGATTATTAGGTTGTTAGTCTATCATTCATTTGATGAATTATAATGATTATAGTGTTGTTTCCCCGTTCTATCAGGATGATACTTTGGGATTGATTTTTAGTAGTTTTTATAACCAGGTTTTTATCTATTTATATCCGTCATATTGCAGAAATTTCGAATTTTTATTTCGTTAATTTTTAGGGTGTTACAAGTTGGTATCAGAGCATTAGTTTAATTGAACTAGGTATGGATGTAGAGTACCTAGACTTAAGCTGTGGAATTAAGCAAATGATTGTGTGAGATTGGGTAGAACTATTAAGATAAGATAGTTCTAGAGTCGACGGAAACTACACAAGTTAAGAGTTATGGGAATGGGAATGAAAATTTTTAAGTATTGCATGTTCATAATTTCGCCTAGCTAACGTTATTATGAAGATGTTTTACGTGATTATGCTTGTTTTCCGTTGTTATGATAATTGATGAATGTAGTGGTACGTTTTCTTGCTTATAACCGTGTAGTCTTATCTTATCTTATCTATATTCTCACGTGTGTGGCAGACTATGGTTAATACGCGTAATCGACCAGAAGGGCAAGATACAACAGCATCTACGGCTGATCAACTGGGTATAACAAATAATGATTTGCCCCCACCTTTTATAAACACGTTGGGTAGAGGACCGGAGCATGTACCTCGACGTAACATAACTACGGCTCATCCGATCCTGGAGGAGGTGACTCCTGAAACTCGGATGATGGAGCGGATGATGCAAGCAATGAACGCCGCTATGGATCAGCAACAAGAAGCATTCCTGAAGCTCTTGGATGACCGAGATGCTAACCCCCGTAGGCATGAGACGGTGGAGGAGAATTTAGTAGTGGCGGGATCCGGAGGATCAGGACCCGTTGTCCCTTCTAATGAGACTCCACCTCCCGAAACGAGGCAACCGTCTAAGGTTTGTACCTTTAAGGCATTTCTTGGATGCCGACCACCGGAATTCAAAGGCACTGATGACCCAGTGGCATGCATGAACTGGATAAGGGAGATGGTGCAGGCTTTACGGTCAAACGAGTGTGGGGAAAGTCAGAAAGCCATATTCGGATCCCAAATGTTGAGAGGGGCCGCCCTCACATGGTGGAATGTGTATTCCACTTCTGTCGAAGCCACCGTGTTGGCTAAACTGAGTTGGGAAACCTTCAAGAAGAAAGTTATGGAGGAATTTTGTAATGAGCGAGCTGTGGATCGGATCATCGATGAGTTCCGGGGTTTGAAGAAAGGGAATTTGTTGGTGAAAGAGTATAACAAGCTGTTCATGGACAAACTGGGTTTGGTGGGACATCTGGTCCCCACCGAAAGAGAGAAAATCAAGGTATACATCAAAGGTTTGCCTACAGAAATGATGAATATGGTTCGGGTATCGAGGGCCTCTACTCTCCTAGAGGCAATAGAAGAAGCACAGTTAATAGAAGACTCCTACGGCTCGAGCAAGATGGAGAGGAGCGGAGTGGTCGAGAAAAGGAAGTGGGAAGGGGGTCCCACATCATCAAAGAGGCCAAACCATTTCAACAACAACCATCGGGGGAATGGTCCTAGACGGGATTCCCCGTGGTGTTCCAGATGCCGAAGTAAGCACACCGGCCCTTGTAACTCGGGGTCCATTCCATGCTTTAAATGTGGTAAACTCGGTCACCGTTTCAATGACTGTCCAATCAAAGGCCGAGTTTGTTTCAAGTGCAAAGAGCCAGGCCACGTCAGAAGCGAATGCCCGAAAGCAAAGATGAACTTTAGCAGAGGCAACAAGGTGGACGCTCCTAAAGCAACAGGGAGAGCTTTCCAGATGACCACCGAAGAGGCAAAGGCGTCAACGGACGTAGTGTCGGGTACGTTTCTCCTAAACTCCGTGCCTACGCGTGTACTATTTTATTCGGGAGCTAGTTTCTCGTTTGTATCAAGTTCGTTTTGCCCAAAACTATCCATGCCCACTACTAGTTTAGAAGACGCGTTAGTGGTAGAGCTAGCGGATGGTGATCAAGTAGTGGTTCGGAATATCATAAGAAATTGTAAGTTTGAAATCGAAGGGAGAGAGTTCCCGATTGACCTATTGCCTATGGTCATCGGGGGATTTGATGTTGTAGTCGGTATGGATTGGTTGTCCACCAATCACGCAGAAATTCTTTGTGCCAAGAAGTTGATCCGAATTCCAGGTTCGGAGGGTCATGTGGTGACCGTGTACGGTGAAAGACGAAAGGGTGAAGTCGCAATCATCAGTATGGTAAAGGCACGAAAATGTTTGGCGAAAGGATGCTCATCCTTTTTGGCATATGTAATAGATGCCAAACTTGAGAAGAAGAAGCTAGAAGATGTCGAAGTGGTAAGGGAGTTTTCCGACGTATTTCCGGACGACTTGCCTGGTTTACCTTCCGATCGTCAAGTGGAGTTTAAGATTGATCTGACATCGGGAGTGGCTCCTATAGCCCGAGCTCCATACCGTTTGGATCCGTCAGAGAGGAAGGAAATGATGAACCAATTGCAGGATCTTTTGGAGAAGGGATTTGTAAGACCGAGTTCCTCGCCTTGGGGAGCCCCGGTCTTGTTCGTGAAAAAGAAGGATGGTACTATGCGAATGTGCATCGGCTATAGGGAGTTGAATAAGGTAACCGTGAAGAACAAATACCCACTCCCTAGAATCGATGATTTATTCGACCAACTGCAAGGAGCGGGTTGCTTTTCGAAGATCGATCTCCGTTCGGGTTACCATCAAGTGAAGGTCAAAGAGGAAGACATTCCTAAAACTGCTTTTAGGACGCGTTATGGCTACTATGAATTTCTAGTAATGCCATTCGGGTTGACGAACGCTCCAGCAGTGTTTATGGATTTAATGAATCGCGTGTGCCGACCCTTCTTAGATAAGTCTGTTATCGTGTTCATTGATGACATCCTTATCTTCTCAAAGGATGAGGTCGATCATGCTCGACACCTTCGGGACGTTTTAGAGATCTTGAGGAAAGAGAAACTTTATGCAAAGTTTTCCAAGTGCGAGTTTTGGTTTAAGGAAGTGCAGTTTCTGGGGCACATAGTTTCGAAGGACGGAGTGAAGGTGGATCCGGCCAAGATTGAAGCTATGATGAATTGGGAACCTCCCAAAAGTCCATCCGAGATTCGAAGTTTTCTAGGCTTGGCGGGATATTACCGAATGTTCATACAAGACTTCTCCAAGATTGCTTCTTCGTTGACAATGTTGACCAAGAAGAATGTAAAGTTTGTATGGACCGAAGATCAAGAGAAGGCATTTAGGACTTTGCAAAGGAAGTTATGCGAAGCTCCGATCTTATCCTTGCCGGAGGGATCGGAGGATTTTGTGATCTTTAGCGATGCATCCAAAATGGGGCTTGGATGCGTACTAATGCAAAGAGGGAAGGTGATCGCATACGCATCTAGGCAATTGAAAGTGCATGAGAAGAACTACCCCACTCATGATCTGGAATTGGCGGCGGTAGTTTTCGCATTAAATCTATGGCGACATTACCTTTACGGCACAAAGTGTACCTTGTACACGGATCATAAGAGTCTGAAGTATGTTTTTGACCAGAAAGAACTCAACATGAGGTAACGAAGATGGTTAAAGCTACTTAAGGATTACGAATGTGAATTACTCTACCACCCGGGTAAAGCAAACGTGGTGGCCGACGCCTTGAGTCGGAAAGAGTATAGCGGGTGACTTCAAGCCAAACTTACAAGAATTGAGTTGGTGTCAAGTCTCATGGAAAAGATTAAAGAGGCGCAAACCGAAGCATTAAAAGAAGAAAACCTCAAGGATGAAGTGATGACCAAGCAACGGTTATTGTTGACCGAAGATAGCCGAGGGATCAAGTGCTTCAACAGGCGAGTTTGGGTACCAAAGTTTGGTGGTTGTCGAGAGCTACTTTTGGAGGACGCGCACAAATCCAAGTATTCTATCCACCCGGGAAGCACCAAGATGTACCGGGATTTGAAGCTACACTTTTGGTGGCCAGTTATGAAATTGGATGTAGCACATTATGTGGAGCGATGTGTAACTTGTTCACAGGTGAAGGCTGAGCATCAACGACCCTATGGAAGTCTTCAATCGCTTGAAATACCTGAATGGAAATGGGACAAGATCACCATGGATTTCGTGACCAAGTTACCGAAGACTTTGCGAGGGAACGACACCATATGAGTCATTGTCGATCGATTGATGAAGAGTGCTCATTTTCTAGCGATGCGGGAAACGTTGCCAATGGATAAGTTGGCGAAGCTGTACATAGATGAAATCGTCTCTAGGCATGGTATACCCTTGTCGATAGTTTCCGATCATGATAGTCGGTTCACGTCGAGATTTTGGGGAGCCTTGCATCAAGAGTTGGGCACACGGGTGAATTTGAGCACGACTTATCACCTACAAATAGACGGACAAAGTGAAAGGACGATTCAAACGCTTGAAGATATGCTTAGATCATGCGTGATCGATTTTGGCAGTAGTTGGGATGCCCATCTACCTTTGGTGGAATTTGCGTACAACAATAGTTACCACTCTAGTCTCGGGATGGCACCGTTTGAATCTTTGCACGGACGGAAGTGTAGAACCCCCGTGTGTTGGTTAGAAGCGGGGGAGAAGCAGTTTTCCGGCCCGGAAATTGTGCAAGAGACGGCCGACAAAGTCAAATCAATTCGGGAGCGGTTAAAAGCGGCACAAGATCGTCAGAAGAGTTACGCCGACAAAAAGAGAAGACCGGTAGAGTTTCAAGTGGGGGATCGTGTGATGTTAAAGATGTCCCCTTGGAAGGGATTAATTCAGTTTGGGAAGCACGGGAAGCTAAGTCCCCGTTTCCTAGGGCCGTTTACTATACTCGAACGCATCGGGCTCCAAGCTTACAAATTGGATTTACCGCCAGAGATGGATGGGATTCACCCCAATTTCATGTGTGCTATTTACGGAAATGCTTAGCGGAAGAAGAAAGTGTCATACCTTTGTCCGAAATTCGAGTATAGGACAACCATTGCATCGAAGAGCCCGAGTCCATTTTGGAAAGGGTAATTAAGAAGCTCCAACATAAGGAGGTGGCGATGGTAAAGGTTCAATGGAGGCATCACCGCGGCACCAATGTGACTAGGGAAGCGGAAGAAGACATGAGGCGTAGATACCCTCACTTGTTCAGTTAGTAGGATTTCGGGGACGAAATAATTTCCAAGTTGGGGAGGATTGTAACACCCCGAATTCTGGAAACCTATGTTTCATTCTTCTCTATTTGGAACCTTCTGATCTTATGGATTTACTGTTGGATCAAATAATTGTATTCAAGATTAAAGTTAAAGTTAAGGGTTTAAACTGCAATTGTGCTAAAGTTAATTAGAGGGTTTATTATGTAATAAGTTAATAGTTATTAAGCTATTGGGCCCAAGCCCATTAGAAAGCCCATTAAGGTTAAAGCCCATATGGCTTGGGTATTTAAAGTTTTGATTAGTTTAGTTTTAGGTGAACCTTGAAAGAACTCTGATAATTTTCTAAATAGTCGCTGTAAGTTTTCTCTGTATTCAAAGGGTATCAAGAACACTCAAGGGTTTCATTGTTTATTCAAGGGATTGGTACGTTATTATTAATCTTTATATCTCTTGATTATTATTGTGTTGCTTGATTACTTGATTGATTGTTAACCAACTAGATAAAACTGGGATAACAATTGGTATCAAAGCCTAAAGAATCAAGTTTTAGGATTAAATCTATATTTTTTTTTCGAATTTACTGTTCATCGAAAAATTTACTATTCATCGAAAAAAATACTGTTCATCCGATTTTATGAATCTGTTATCGCATCCGGTCGATTAGTAATTGATTATTTGTGTTTTTGTGTTTCATTCGATCGAAGTTTCTGTGGTTTTTGTGTTTAATTGTGTTCTTCGGTCGTTTCAATTTTCTGGGTTTGGTTTCGGTCGAATCCAGAAATTCATCATGTTCTTCGGGCTTATCAGTTATCCGATCTTATCAAGTTTAACGTATCTGATAGTCTTTCGACCTGAACTTTCGACCGGGTACTTGCTCAATCCGGTCTTCGTCCTTCGACCGGATACTTGTTAATCCGGTCTTGCACCTTCGACCGAATAGTTGTGATCTCCGGTCATTCCTTCGACCGGACCTTAGTATTCTCCGGTCTTTCCTTCGACCGGATAGGAGTATCGACCGGACCTTAGTGGTTTCCGGTCTAGTATTCGACCGATACTTGTTAATCCGGTCTTGCACCTTCGACCGGATACTTGTTAATCCGGTCTTGCACCTTCGACCGGATAATTGTTTCTCCGGTCTTCCCATTCGACCGGGTAATTGTTTCTCCGGTCTTACCATTCGACCGGATACTTGTTACTCCGGTCTTGCCATTCGACCGGGTACTTGCATACTCCGGTCTTTCCTTCGACCGGTACAGTTCATTCTTCGAAGCACATTTTCCAGTCCTAGACAAAATTTTGCAAGCTGCAACAGGGCCTCTAAAAGCCTAATTTTTTTTGTCTAGGGGCGCTGCCCCCATACCCCCGCAAGGGCGTTGCCCCTTGACCCCGTGCTAAGTCTGCAAAGGGGGACAAAAGTTTTGTGCTTGATCAAAATCTTCTTAATTTTTCAGTATTTTATTCATAGATATTAGTGCTTTATACTGTGAGCGAGGACTGCATTTGATTATTTTTGGAAATTTATTTTTTTCTGAAAATTTTTGAGTGTAGTCTTTACTTTTGATTCTAACGATCTCATCTAGTTGGTTGTCTTGGTACAGAAAAGTCTATTTACTAACCTTACAGCTAGGATGTCGTATCAGCTCAATATGTCTGAAGGTTATAGCCATGATTTTAACAACATGACTCTATCTGAAGTAAGAGAAAAGGCTAAATAACTTGCTGGACGGTTATCAACATCATCTCGCATGATTGATGAGTATGACAAAGAAGAAAAAATGCTCAAAGCTGAAAACAAGGATTTACAGATTCAGAACTCATCTCTTCTTATTCAGATCAATGCTTTAAAAGAAAATTTAAAAGATTCTGATTCCTTAATTGACTTTGCAGGAATAATTGAGTCTAAAGAAAAAGAGATCTTTGACCTTCAAGCAAAGCTGAAAAGATCTGAATCTAGCTCAACATGGTCAAAGAAGGAACTAATGCAAAAAGAGCTAGATCAATTGAGAAGAAGAGCAAACATTGCGAGTGAGACATCTGAAGGACTTAGAACGATAAATTCTCAACTATGTGCGGACAGAGATAAGTTTAAAGATAAAGTTCTCAGTCTTGAGGTTGAGATCGATAAGCTAAAAGAAAAGGCAACCCAAGACAGAGACAATTGAAAAGCTCAAGATGAATTGTTAAAGATTGAGAAAGAGAGAAAAGAATTTGCCAAGAAATTCTCTGACTTCTCCAGAAAAGCCTTTGAAGAGAAGAAAGCATTAGAACTTAGATGTGTTAAACTTTCTCAACAAGTTTCAGACTTTGAGAAGGTTATCATTATTGAAAGAGAAAAGGCTGAGAAAGAGAAGAGGAAAGATGAGCTGAAGAAAGCAAATACAGACTTTTTGGAAGAAAAGAAGATATTCGAGACGGAGATAGCCAAGCTGACAGGAAAGCTAGCTGAATTGTCAACAAACATCATGAAGGAGAAGAATGCAAAATCTGAGTTGCATAAGAAGTTTGATCTGATTGAAAAGGAAAGAAACAGTTTGTCTTCAAAGATAAAGGAACTTGAAGAGATCGTATTCAAGGTGAAGCTGACTGAGCACAAGACGCCAGAGTCCATAGCTCAATCACCAAGAGACGATCTAGCTGACTCAAATAGTTCATTAAAAACAACTTCAAGTTCACATTTTTCAAATGTTTTCTATAATCCTTTCTATGATTTAGATGATTGTCTTACTTCTAAATCTACTGATCAGATTCGTCCTTCTAACCTTTTCTATGACAAAAATGTTGATGGTTCAGGTAACTTCAAGAAGACTAAGTCTCAGAAGAAAAGCTTATGGAGAAGAGAAGATGAGAAAGAAAGAGGAAACTGGATCTGGAGAGTTAAAGGATCCTCGGAGGAGAAGAAGACAGAAGAATCATTTGTGCATACATCACATGCTAAATGGAACTATGCTACAAAAGGTAAAACTTTTGGCAAACCTGATCTGGTTTACACTATTAATCAACTGATCAGGTTAGCACAAAAGAAAATTAGTTGTTCCTACTGTGGCTCAAATGATTTTGTCAGAAAAGATTACGTTAATAACTGGTATGGTTCTTATTTCATATCTCCCACTAGAACTGCAACTAACCCATTAGGACCCAAATACCAGTGGGTACCAAAAGCTAAATCTGTGTTGCAGGCACCCAATGTTTAAGGGGGAGAAAGAACAATGGCTTTTGAACAACACAGTTCAAAACCCGGACTTCATTGTTAAAAAGATGGCTTCTAAGTAAATCAGCTTAGAACCCGTACTTCAACGAAGTATGGCTTCTAATCACATCGGATTAGAACCCGCACTTCAGTGCTCTATCTATTTTTTATATGCTTTATTTCCTTATTAATTTAAAAAAAAAAAAACCTTATAGTGATTTAAGGGGGAGAATATCTGTGATATTAACAGATTTTTGGATACTTAAATGCTTATCTGACCGTGTGTTCTTAAAGATAAATACTTGCGTTTTATCTTGTCAATATACTTTGTCAAGTATTCATACACATAACGGTTCAGAACATTCTATTTTGACTTTGTTATTACCATGTATCAAAAGTAAAATCTTTCTATGGTAATACTCACGTTCTTTGTATTCACTGTTGATTGAATCAAACGTCATTTCATGTGCTTTCATTGAACATATGTTTATATATTGTTCATATAAACAACATTCATTTTTGATTCTCCAGCATAGTATTCTTCATGACAAATCGTCTATAAGCTTAATTGAAAACTCCTTAAGAGCTTAAATCGTCAAACTCTTTTAGTTTGAGGGGGAGAATTGCATCGTCAAACATCTTCTGTTTTGACATCTCCGAATATTATATTCTTCATGTAACAAGTGGTATTTGTGCTTACATGTACAATAGCCTGTTGAACAACATGTTTCTTTTAGGAAAATACATGGGATTTAGTGTGTGAGCTTAACAGAACTTCCATGGATTCACGATAACCAGTGTTTCCTACCCAGGAAGTATTCCCTGAGTGATTGAGGGGAGAAAAGGTCAAAAGAATTGAGTGATGGTGTGTGAAGAGGTAAAATAAAAAAGAGAGATTGGTTAGACGTGAGCATTAAAAGAAAGAGGGTGAGTGAACAGAGTAAAAGAATAATAGACTCTGCACCAAACCACTTTCTGAGCCGGGCAACCACATAATCTGATTGGTTCACATTCTTTGGTGACCATCATTGAAATAGGCACCTAGCCCATGCCATCTCTTGCATACAACCTCACCAGCTACTCATTCTTTTCTCAAAAAAGAGAATGTTTCACATTTTCTGGGGAAGCAGCACATACGCTATTGGTTCTTCATTTGGAAGATCCTAATATTGAAAAAGAAGGAAAGTTGCCCCACCTTCGAACCTTTCTCATGCACATTGAGTCTTTGTACAATTTGTTGTTGTCTCAACAAGTTTACATATTTTGAGCCTTTATTGAAAAGCAATCATCTATGCTTAATTCTTTCATACACATGAACAAGCACATAGAAATATGTTTTCTGTCAGAACGTTCATAGATAACCATGTGTTATTCGATGATTGAATGGAAGACCTGGGGAGTCTACATCAAACCAGCTCCTTATATAGTAACTTTGTGTTACTCAGTGACTTTGTGTCATTGACAAGCATTCTAACTGAGTCATTTGTTGATTCAGGGTTACACTTATTAACTGTTTGAATTTGAAAAGATTTGAATGGTTACTACTTTTTATTTGAATCTGAAAAGATTGAGATAATCACTCTTTCCATTTGGAGAGACTGCTCTTATTTCATACAGGGCTCGTTACAATACGTGATCATACACAATGGGGGAGATTGTCTTGAAAAGGGGGAGATTGTTTTGCCAAGTTTTGATGATGTTGATTCTCACCACTCATCAAAAAGGGGGAGAAGATATAAAAAGGGGGAGAAGATACAAAAAGGGAGAATACAATCTGAAGATCTGAAGATTTGAAGTTTTGAAGCTATCAACGACATAAGTGAAGACAAGTGAAAGACCCGAAGACAATTGCAATTTTTTTTTAATCTTGAATCCAAAGGGGGAGATTGTTGGATCAAATAATTGTATTCAAGATTAAAGTTAAAGTTAAGGGTTTAAACTGCAATTGTGCTAAAGTTAATTAGAGGGTTATGTAATAAGTTAATAGTTATTAAGCTATTGGGCCCAAGCCCATTAGAAAGCCCATTAAGGTTAAAGCCCATATGGCCTGGGTATTTAAAGTTTTGATTAGTTTAGTTTTAGGTGAACCTTGAAAGAACTCTGATAATTTTCTAAATAGTCGCTGTAAGTTTTCTCTGTATTCAAAGGGTATCAAGAACACTCAAGGGTTTCATTGTTTATTCAAGGGATTGGTACGTTATTATTAATCTTTATATCTCTTGATTATTATTGTGTTGCTTGATTACTTGATTGATTGTTAACCAACTAGATAAAACTGGGATAACATCGTGGATTGAAAAAATCAAAATTTGGAGTTTTTGGGTTGCTCGCGATTATGCCCGCGAGAGTGATATTGTGTCACAATCGCGAGGGCACAATCGCTAGAGGTCGATGACCTACGGTACATTTCTCGTGATTGTGCCACACGAGAGTGACAGGGTCACAATCGCAGGGCACTATCGCCCAGCTTGTACCGCGGGTGTGTGTTATCTCGCGACTATGCCCGCGAGAGTGACAAAAGTCACTCTCGCCGTATCACTATCGCCGGTGGGGGTTTGAGTATAAAAAGTGTAGGTCGTGATTTCTGTCATTTATATCTGATTCTAGGGTTTGGTGTGTGTTTCTCTCTGCCGAAAATCAGTAAGTATGCCTTCCTTACAACCTCTTTCATCATTTATGGTGATTTTAAGTCTTTAATAGTGGTCCTTAACATTTAGGAAGTATTGTGGTGAGCTCTCAAGTGGTTTTTTCATCTCCTCCATTTCTAGGGTTTGGTTTCTTTCTTAAGGAACTACCAAGGTGAGTTCTTACCCATTTTACTGAACTTTATACATGTCAAAAGGTTGATTTTGAACACCTAATATCTCCTCTTTCATATATTTGATTTGTGGAATTTCTTGCTAAACCTAACTTTGTAGATATAAGTGTTTGTGGTGATTTTTGGAAAATAAGGATTTATGAGCTTTAATAATGTTCTTTAGCTTGTTTTACTTGGGTTATATCTTTGAGAGAATAACATTGTTATGCAAAACTATGAATTTGGAAATATTGGTATTGTGGTTAACTGCTGATAAGTTTGTATCTTAAACTCACTTCATATTTTGAGGATTTGAAATAAAAAGGGTGTGGGTCCAACAATACTCTATCAAGTTCTTAGAATAACAAAACATAAAGATTACCAACCTGTATTGATATATAGAAATGGTTACAAGGTTGATCAGAATTAAGCTTGGATTTGTGTTCTCTGTTTTCTCTCTATTACACCTTTTTGTGTGTGTTTGTATGTGTTTATCTTTTCTGATTATTGAGAGAGTGAGATACACAACTAATCTAACTAGTGTGTTGAACACACTTCCTAAGATAATATCTAGATATTAGATCTAGATATTATTTCTAATATAACTAACTAAATACTAGAAACTAAGTTTATCTAACTAAGTTAACTATTACAATAAACAAAGAATTACATTGACATTTATTACAAACGACATAGACTTTAATATTGAGAGTCGACGTTTCGGCTTTAGCTTCAGATTGCGATCTTTAAATTGGATGATCTTGAATCCAATGAGACTGTGTCTTAACAATCTCCCCCTTTGGATCAAGATCATTATGAAAATGATTTAGCAATTCAGTCTTCTTGTTCAGCTCAGAAGATGCAATCTTTTTCTCTAGCTCTTAAATCAGCATGTCTTTTTGTAACAATCTCCCCTTTGAAGAGTGGACGTGATTCTTGAAACATGTGATCTTTGCCATTTCTTGTGTAGTTATTCTCCCCCTTTTTGATGTTAAGTGCAACGACTTCATCAAAACTTTTTGTAAGAAATGTCTACCTTTCGGTTAGAGCCCCTGATCCGTCCATTCAAAAGATATTCATCCAGATCTTTTCAAATCCAGACAAAATAGTCGTGTAACACCTGAATCAACTAATGAATCAGTTAACATGCCTATTAGTAACACTAAGTCACTATGTGTAACGAATACACATTGGAAAGGAGTTGTTTGATGTTGACTCCCCAGGGCTTCCATTTAATCATCGAAACACCACAAAGGTAATTTCTATAAACGTTATGACAAAGAAACTAATTCCTTGTGTGTTCGTGCTTGTGATAGAAAGAATTAAGCACTGATGATTGCTTATAGGCTCAAAAATTGTGTAAACCACTGAGACAACAGTAAGTTAAACACAGACTCAATGTGCATGATTGAAGTGCGAAGGTGGGGCAGACTTCCTTCTTTTGAATATCCAGATTTTCCAAATGAAAATCAGATAGTAAATGTGCTGCATCCCCTTAGAAAATGTGAAACACTTTCTTGTTGAGAAGAAAATGAGTAGATAGTGATGTTTGATCAAGAGTTGGCATGGGTTAGTTGCCTGTTTCAATAATGATCACCAAAGAATTGTGAATCACTAGAATTGTGGCTACCCGGCTCAGAAAAAGTTGGTGCAGAGTTGTGATATTGTTTTAACTCTGTTCTTACACGCTCTTTCTTTTAAACATTTAGCTAACTCTAATCACACTCATTTCTTTTCGCTTTGCACACTCAATGACTAAGGATTAACTTCTTGGGTAGAAATCACTGGTTAAGGTGATTCCATAGAAGTTGTGTTAATTCCTAGCACAATGATTCCTTGTTTTCCTATGATGCACGTGATGCTCAGATTGGTTTAACTATTTCAGTTAAAGCACAATTTAGATCATGAAAACATTTAAAATACACTCCCAAAATATAAAATCTGTTGAACAATCGGGAAGTGGTTTGAACATTAAAAACAATGTTTTCAATGATTGAAAGTTTTTCTTCTTTCAACCATATATGAGATGAAGATATAGAATTATATCTTTACGTACGATCTTCCATCTCATGAAGCTAAGCTTTAAGTCATAAACATATGAACTTGTAAGCTTCTCTCAAAAATTCTGCAAAAGTCTTATGTCAAGTCAAAGTAAAATTTATTCACTTAAATTGAAAAGACAAAAAGCAGTAAAACTTTTAAAGTACGAGTTCTGATCAGAAATAATCAGAAGTCATATCCGTACTCCTTTGTCTTGAAGAGCTCCCCCTAAATTCGTGCAGTACAAAAAAAATTTGGCATTAAAAGGTACATGCAAAATTTTATGAGCTCCCCCTCGAAGTAATATTGACCACTTGTCAATTTCTTCTCATTATCCCCCTTGGATCATGAACATTTGATAGAAGTGTAGATATCAATCAGAGTTAAGAATGAAGAAATGATGAAAAAGTATACAATTTTTAGAAAACTTTGTTAGGTAACTACTGATTAAATCTTAAGATTTAGCATACCAAGCTTAGAGACAAGAAAGTTAAACCTCTTTTCGTCTAAGGGTTTGGTGAACAAATCGGCAAGTTGATAATCAGTTTTTACAAAGAAAAGTTCAATTGTTCCTTTTTCAACATGATCTTTAATAAAGTGATACCTGACGTCTATGTGCTTAGTCTTGGTGTGTTGAACAGGATTCGCTGATATTGCGATGGCGCTCTTGGAGTCACAGTATATCGGGATCTTGTTGAAGTGGAAACCGTAGTCGCGTAATTGAGTTCTCATCCATAAGACCTGAGAACAACAGCTAGCAGCAACTACATATTCTGCTTCGGTCGTGGACGTTGAAACACAAAGTTGCTTCTTTGATGCCCAACTGACTAGTTTGTCACCGAGGAACTGTACATGTCCCGACGTGCTCTTCCTGTCTAACATACAACCTGCATGATCTGCATCTGTGTAGGCTGTTAGTTCAAAACTAGTATCTTTAGGATACCACAGACCAAGATCTGCAGTGCCTTTCAGATACCTAAATATGCGTTTTACAGCAGACATATGGATTTCTTTAGGATTGGCCTGATATCAGGCACATAAGCATGTTGAAAACATTATATCTGGCCTACTAGAAGTAAGATACATTAAAGAACCTATCATCCCTCGATAAGTCCTAACATCAACAGCCTTTCCCGAAGGATCGGTGCCAATCTTAGTACCTGGTGCCATTGGGGTACCAATCGGTTTTGAATTTTCCATTTGGAACTTCCGAAGAATATCCCTAATATATTTTGATTGATTGATAAAAATACCCGATGAAAATTGTTTTACTTGTAAACCGAGAAAGAAATTCATCTCTCCCATCAAATTCATCTGAAATCTAGACACCATAAGGTTTGCAAAATTCTTACAGTACTTAGTATTTGTAGAACCAAAGATAATATCATCTACATAGATTTGAATTAAAATGATATCGCCTTTTTCCTTTTTGATAAACAAAGTGGTATCCACCGTACCTTTTGAAAACCCAGACTTGACTAGAAAAGTGGAAAGGACATCATACCAGGCTCGAGGTGCTTGTTTCAGACCGTAGAGTGCTTTGTCGAGAATGTAAACGTGATTCGGCTTCTCTTGATTGACAAAACCACTTGGCTAAGAGACGTAGACTTCCTCCTTCAGAATTCCATTGAGGAATGCTGTCTTCACGTCCATTTGAAAGACCGTGAAGTTCTTATAGGCTGCGTAGGCTAGAAACATTCTGATTGCCTCTAATCGCGCCACAGGAGCATATGTCTCGTCATAGTCAATTCCTTCCTCTTGTCTATATCCTTTGGCTACTAGTCTTGCCTTGTTTTGGATAACGGTACCATCTTCGTCTTTCTTTATCTTGAAAATCCACTTCGTACCTATAATGGCTTTACCTTTAGGCTTTGGTACGAGTCTCCAGACTTGAAGTGCGTCGAACTGATTTAGCTCTTCTTGCATTGAGATCACCCATTCTGGATCAGCAAGTGCTTCCGATACGCGTGTTGGCTCAAACTTGCTCAGAAAGGAGTCATGCATGCACATGTTCATTGATCCTGACCTAGTTTGCACCGGTTTTGATAGATCGCCAATTATCTGGCTTATCGGATACTCTTTGGTCCATTTATGTTCATGAGGTAGTGGATTAGATGATTGTATGTAAGTGGTATCATCTACAAATCCACTTGTACCTTTTTCTGATTTTTCAGGAGGAATGATGGTTTCAATTGAAGTGGCAGGTTCAGAAGGCTTAGCAGGTACAACTTGATCTGGTTGTAGATTGATCTGTACAGAATCTCCTACTGTTTCAGCTACTTCTGTCTCTTTATCATTTGTCACTTCTTCAACTGTTGGATTCGGCATTTGAATTGTAATTTCTTGTTGAATCGGGGCGTTTGATTCAATAGAGTCATCTGAACTGGTTGGATGAGTAGTCGTTAAGTCTTCCATCCTGTCAACCACAACAAATTTCTTTACATTAGATCCAAGAAATTCATCATAAAACAATTCAAATAATAAATCTAAATCAGATAAATGGTTAGTTGAAGTTGAAGCTTCGTCTGATTTATTCTGTTGAGACGCAGGTTCTGGACTGAGTTGCCCAGAAGCTAGTACTCCGGTTATAACGGGTTCTGAACGTTGTTGTTCGGAAGCCATTTCTTCATCAAAGGTGACGTTGATGCTTTCAATTGCCGTTTTTGACTTCTTCAGATAAACTCGGAATGCAGTTGATGTCGAGGAATATCCAATGAAGATCCCTTCATCCGCCTTAGCGCTGAACTTGTTAAGATTCTCCCTATCGTTTAGCACGAAACACTTACACCCAAATATATGGAAATATTTGATTGTCGCTGTTCGGTTGTTGATTAACGCATAAGGAGTCTTCTTGAACCTTCGATGTACCATGGATCGATTCTGTGTGTAGCATGCGGTCGAAACAGCTTATGCCCACAAAAATAGAGGTAAGTCTGATTGACTTAGCATAGTACGAGCATCCTCGACTAGCGTACGATTTCTTCTTTCGACCACTCCATTTTGTTGAGGCGTACGAGCAGCAGAGTATTGATGTGAAATCCCGACAGATTCGAGATATTCTTCAACCTTTTGGTTCTTGAACTCTGTGCCGTTATCTGTTCGTAGAAACTTGACCGGTTTCTGCAGATTCACTTGGGTCGTCTTCAGGAATGTAATGAGAACATCTGGTGTCTCATCCTTTGAACGTAGAAACTTGACCCATGTGTATCGCGAGTAATCATCCACGATCACGAGTATGTACTTCTTTCTGCCTAAACTCTGAGTTCGCATCGGACCACATAGATCCATATGCAATAACTCTAACGGAGCATTTGTACTTGGTTCAGGCTTTGGTTTATATGGAGCCCTCTTCATCTTGCCCTTTTCACAAGATGCACAAAGATGTTCTCTTTCATATTTCAGCTCTGGAAGTCCTTTGACGAGCTTTCCACTGACCAGATTGTTGATGTACCTGAAGTTGAGGTGAGAGAGCCTTCGATGCCATAACCAACTTTGTTGCATCTAGGCTTTCGTCAATAGACAAACTTGCTTGTCAGTCTGGACATTTGATAAGTTGATTGTGTAGAGGTCTGATTCTCGAGTACCGACCAAGAGTTCTTCGCCTTCTTCATTGCGAACTGAACAACTCTCGGCTTTGAAGTTGACCTGTAAGTCTTTGTCACAGAACTGGCCTATACTGAACAAGTTGTGTCGTAAGCCTTCTACATAGCTCACCTTCTTGATAGTGACATTTTCATGATGTACATCACCGTATCCCATGATTGGAGAAAACTGGTCGTTGCCGAATCTGACTGTTCCGCAATATTTGTCTTTAAAATTGGACAATATCTCTTTTTGCCCTGTCATGTGCTTGGAACATCCGCTGTCCAAGAACCATGTATGACTAGTCTGCATAAGAGAAAATTACAAATTTAGATATTTATACGACAACAATGGAATATTCACTTTGATTATCGAAGTGCGGGTCTTGAACTGATTTGTTCAAAATCCTATTTTGACTTTGATGTTAGGGTTTTGAACTGCATTATCCAAAAACCTATTTTGACATTGAAGAACGAGTCCTGATCTGTACATAATCAGAAGTCGCTTTCTCTTTAAGCTTTGTGTGCATGCAACACAGATTTAGCCTTAGGTACCCACTGGAATTTGGGTCCTTTTGTGTTAGCACAAGATTTTGGTACCCATTTCAAATTGGGTCCTCTTTTCTTTTGAAATGCATTTGAATTGTTAGTATGAGATGAATGCACATGATAATTGCCAAACCAATCTCCAGAATCTTGACAAGAAATAGAAACATGTTTATCATAAATAGAAGACTTTCTAACAGATAAAGATAACTGAAATAATTGCTTCATTGTATATTGTTTACTAGAAACATCAAGTTTTGGGTTCAAAAGAGCAATATCAGCAATTAGGACATCTTTACTAAGCGAAGTCTTATTACAATTAACACTACTAAACGATAGAACGGTCTTGTCAAGCTTCCGTTTGGGTTGCCATTGAGAATTTACTTCTGGCCTTTGCTTGCTCAGATCTGAAACATGTAAAGATGGTGAGTTAGACCTTTGAGCAACAAGCGATTGCTTCTTCCTTCGATTACCAGTAGTGTTCGGTTTCTGTGAATGCTGAGATATATTCTTACCTTTAGCATTTTTAGCTTTCACAGAGACTGAATTATCAACTTTCGTTGATTTTGCATCGTTCACAGGCATACTGGTCTTTCTCAAAGATTTCTTAACACAAGATGAATGGTTAGGGAGTTTTGCATTAAAGTCAAATTGTTCAAAACAACCATCAAAACCACCATTAGAGTTCAGAAAATCAAGCTCTTTATTAGCTAGACCAGACTTGTCCTCAGAGTTTGAAGCTTTAGAAATAACAGGATTTGAAAACACAGTTGAAAAAACTTTTTGCTCAATATTCATCAAAAGTCTTTCATCTGATAAGGAATTCTCGAGTTCAGAAATTTTACTTTCTAACACGAGAGGAGGGACATATAGTTTACCTTGAATAGGCTTCGCCTCCATTTCCTTTTCAGAATAACTTGGAAAGAAATCACTCGAAAGAGTTTTCTTCTTTTGATATATTGGATTTTCATCATAGCTATTGTTCAGTTTCGCATAATAAAATGGAAGATGAACTTTAGATGATTTCAAACGTTTTTCAGTTTCGTTGGCTTCATCCTCTTCTGATAGTTTAGTCCAGAAAGTTTTAAACTCGGGGATTCTGCGAGCTAATAGCATTGAAAGATGATCATAGAGTGCTGGCACTTCAGACATCCCTTTTTGTAGACAGTGAGGATTCTTATAACCGATTCCCCAATTGCCTTTGTTCTCTAACGGTTTGTTAAGATGAATGGTTTGTTCACTCTGACCTAATGAGTACAACTTCTTTTCCAAAGCATCTATTTTTTCAATTAAAGTTTTGTTTTCTTCAACACATGAAGAATGCAATTTTGTAAGCTCATATTTATCAATCTCATTTTTTCGCAGTTTAGACTTAAGATCGGAATTCTCTTTAAGAATTATTGTCTTTTCCTTAGCGTTGGTGTCATTATCTTTATGTAAAACCTCAATTAATACTTTCTTCTCAGCAATTTCATTGCTAAGTTTCTGTATCAATTGGTTTTTGTCAGTTATGACACCATTTTCTTGCTCAAGATTAGATTCTAACTCTTTTTGTTTTAAACTCATGGCATGCATTTTATTCATGAAATCTAAATCTGATAAATTACATACCTCCTCTTCTTCATTGTCTGAGTCAGCTTCAGCATCTGATTCTATCTGGCCCATCAAGAACATGTTGACGGCTTCATCTTTCTCTTCATCCTCTTCTTCTTCTTCATCTGAGTGATCGAGCCAGTATTCATCCTCAGCCATCAGTGCCTTGCCAGCCTCCTGTTGCTTTGCAAGAAGCATCTTGTTCTTGTAGTAGTCGGAGTTTCTGACCTTTGATCTGCGGTAGTCCTTGGCAAAGTGACCTGTTTTGCCACAGTTGTAGCACGTTGGTGGTTATGGCTGGCTTGATCCTTCAGCTTTGAACTTTCTCTCTTCCGGTTTCCTCTCCTCTATTCTTTTCCCTTCAACTTGATATCTTCTCTCTTCAGGTTTCCTCTCCTCTGTTCTCTTTCCCTCAAACCTCTTTCCTTCATACCTACTACCTTCAACCCTTTCTTTATGGATGTAGTTGTTCGGACCAGAAGAGTACCTCTGACTGTTTGATGTTGGATTTTTGTAGAACCTTTTCTGAAAAGCATTTGTCAGCATCATCATTGCTTGCTTTAGCTGATCATTTTCATCTGTGTCAGAGTTTGCATAAGCTTCATCTTCTTCTGATTCGTACACAATTGCCTTGTTCTTCTTCTTCCTGACAACAAGAGCAACTGTGTCTTCAACTGTCTTTCCTCTCTGCCTCTTCTCATCTAGAATTTCATCCACCTCTTCTTCATTTTGTCGGAGGGTTTCATACACCTCGTGAAGTGGAATCTCATTCAAGTCTTTTATCTGCTTCATCTGCCGAGCAAATCTTTTCCATTCCGGTTGAAGAATACTTAGGAATTTGACGTTCAGCTCAATTTGAGATTTGTGGACTTTGTTCTTGCTAAGTTCGTTCAACAAAGTCACAAACCTGTCATAGGTTTCTTCTAAAGTTTCTCCCACCCTGCCTCTAAATTCTTCATAATTATTTAGGCAGTTGGAGATTTTCAGCTGATTCCCAACTTTCGAACCCAACATCATCTTTTCGAGCTGATCCCACATTTGTTTGTCGGTGGCCGTGTAGCTGTCAATCTTTAAATAGATTTCGTTTAGAATTCCTTGTAAAATGTATGACTTAGCTAATCTGTCGCCTTTGGCTCTTCTAAGGTTATCATCTCCTAGCTCATGAAACTTAAGTTCAACTTCAGTCAGCACATTATCAACTACACGAGTCGTCGTGACTGGTTTCATAACCCCTTCTTCTATAGATTTCCTGATGAAATCACCCAGCTCATGTCTGTCAATGAAGTTCAGAAACCGATCCTTCCACTGTTCGTATTCTCCTTTAAAGAGAACTGGTGGCTTGGTGTCAGTTCCTATTGCAAGAGCTTCTTTGGATGTCATTCTGTATTGAAATAAGAGAAAAACTTGACAGATATGATCGTTAATCCAGATAAAATTTGATCACACAAGAAATTTTTGTCCCCCTAGGCAGACTTAGCACGGGGGTCCCGCTACCCGGTGGGGTCAAGGGGCAACGCCCTTGCGGGGGTATGGGGGCAGCGCCCCTAGAGAAAAAACTTATGACAATTAAATACACTATTGTAGTTTCGAAAAATTCTCAGAAAAAATATTCTAAGTATGGAACAGTGATTGGAGCAGAGAGGTTTGCGTATCAAGGTTTGCTTGTGCAAGATGGAGTTTGCGTTTCACGTGGGAGGCGCAAAGTTGAGCTTTGCGTTTCAAGTGGGAGGCGCAAAGTAAGGTTTGCGTTTCACGTGGGACGCGCAAAGTAAGGTTTGCGGTTCAAGTGGGACGCGCAAAGTTGAGGTTTGCGGTTCAAGTGGGACGCGCAAAGTTGAGGTTTGCGGTTCAAGTGGGACGCGCAAAGTTGAGGTTTGCGGTTCAAGTGGGAAGCGCAAAGTTGAGGTTTGCGGTTCAAGTGGGAAGCGCAAAGTTGAGGTTTGCGGGTCACTTGAGGAGCGCAAAGTTGGACTTTGCGTTTCACTTGAGGAGCGCAAAGTTGGACTTTGCGTTTCACTTGAGGAGCGCAAAGTTGGACTTTGCGTTTGTTCTTCTTCTGCTTTGCGATTGTTCGTCCTGTTCTACGAAAAATCAACTGAAACTTGTTTTCTTTGTCGATTAGCAGTACAAATCTCTACCAATATGTATAGAATCACTTCTAGAACTGAATGTAAGCACTCGATCTCACTAAAACACACTATTTGAAGAAAAATTTTATAGCACAGTGACTTAAGCTTTCGACTTTTTCTTCACTAAAATCACAAAATGGAACTCAATAAATGCTTAGAAGTGAAATCAAACAACAACAAATCTATCTAGCATGTTAATCGATCACAAACTGATCGATTTTAACACCTAAAACACTTAAACACTCAAAATCGATTTTCAAACAAGAACAAGGGTCGTTTTTCTGAAAAACTTGATTTGATCTTAATCAGGCTCTGATACCAATTGTGGGTCCAACAATACTCTATCAAGTTCTTAGAATAACAACACATAAAGATTACCAACCTGTATTGATATATAGAAATTGTTACAAGGTTGATCAGATTTAAGCTTGGATTTGTGTTCTCTGTTTTCTCTCTATTACACCTTTTTGTGTGTGTTTGTATGTGTTTATCTTTTCTGATTATTGAGAGAGTGAGATACACAACTAATCTAACTAGTGTGTTGAACACACTTCCTAAGATAATATCTAGATATTAGATCTAGATATTATTTCTAATATAACTAACTAAATACTAGAAACTAACTTTATCTAACTAAGTTAACTATTACAATAAACAAACAATTACATTGACATTTATTACAAACGACATAGACTTTAATATTGAGAGTCGACGTTTCGGTTTTAGCTTCGATTGCGATCTTCAAATTGGATGATCTTGAATCCAATGAGACTGTGTCTTAACAAAGGGAATCATCTATATTTTTACTAATGGTCTCTTGGTAAACAATGGAAGTAGTTTTGGTGAGAATTACCCTTCATGTCACTTATTGTATGTTAATCATTGTTGGGATTTCTGGTTGGGCCTTATGCGCATTATTTGGCTTATTTGATGCATTGGGAGTCATGACCCCGTATTTGGTTTATTGTTGTCTGGCGTTAGGACGACTAGTTTTCCACGTCGAGGCACGTTAGGCATCGGATGTGGTATAAGTCCTTCGTGCTCAAGTACTACGATATTGTATGAGGAGCTCGACGTAGGAACCCCTCGGGGTTGAACTTGAGTTTCCGTGCGTGTATGTTTAAAGCTACTGAGCCTGACATCCCTTGCGTGTACTTTATGTGTTTATTGGCTTTACTGACCCATCGAATGACTTACTTTCGTGTTCCGTCATTCGGGTTAGTAGGCGGGTCTCCCCCGTTAACCCAAGAGGTATTTGTTATAATTCAAAGAACATTACTGTTATTATTACCTTATTGTTGTTGTATAAAAGAAACCTTTTTACTTATTTACATATTCAATTTCTTAAATTGCAAAGGTTTGATCTCACTAGGCTTTAGCCTAACACTTTTTTTAAAATGACATGTATAACAGGTCAGGTTTCCGGTGGGGCTCGTCGGGACTGAGTGGTTAGCTTTGGGGGAAAGAGCGGTCTTTTTGGGAGATGTATAGACCGGCATTTTGAAATAGTGAATATACCTTTTGGAAGAATAGCAACACCCAATATTAATCTTTCTTACTTAAGTTAGATTATTAGGTTGTTAGTCTATCCTTCATTTGATGAATTGTAATGATTATATTGTTGTTTCCCCGTTCTATCGGGATGATACTTTGGGATTGATTTTTAGCAAGTTTTATAACCAGGTTTTTATCTATTTATAGCCGTCATATTGCAGAAATTTCGAATTTTTATTTCGTTAATTTTTAGGGTGTTACAAAATCAAGGCATATCAGAAGGGATTACCCGCAGAGATGAGGACCGCTATGAGGAATGACAAAGTGTCTACTCTTCAGGATGCTATTGAAGAGTCACAGTTAGTGGAAGACGACATCATTCAAGATCAGAAGGATAAGGCGCGAGCGGGTGAGAAGAGAAAATGGGAAAATCGCTCCGTGCCACCTCAACGCCCACGACCTTTTGTGGGAAACTCAAGAGTGGAACCACGTCGGGAACCGAGTTGGTGCCCGAAATGCA
Source organism: Arctium minus (assembly GCA_954870635.1). Classification (NCBI taxonomy): domain Eukaryota; kingdom Viridiplantae; phylum Streptophyta; class Magnoliopsida; order Asterales; family Asteraceae; genus Arctium; species Arctium minus. The sequence continues at coordinate 15,505,743 of OX941082.1, forward strand.
AAAGTAAGAACTTCGGGGATTGCAACTCTTCTTCCCTTACATGTTACAAATGTGGCAAGTTGGGCCACACTAGACAAGCGTGCCCCATCCGGGGGACGGTGTGTTATGAGTGTAAGGAGGTGGGACACGTGCAACTAAATTGTCCCAAGTTGAAAGGAAATCTGAAGGGGTCTAACTCGGGACCTATAGTCAAGAAGGAGGTCGCTCCAAGGCCTCAAGGGAGGGCGTTTCAAATGACGACAGAAGAAGCAAGAGAGACCGCAGATGTGGTATCGGGTACATTCCTACTCAATTCCCTACTCGCTAGAATACTTTTCGATTCGGGTGCGAATCGTTCTTTTCTAGCAACATCTTTTCGTAAATCCTTGAATATCCCTTCCACCACTCTTAGGCCTTAGTTGTGGAAGTTGCAAATGGGGACCAAATTGTATTGAGGGAAATGGTAAAGGATTTCCGGTTAGAAATCGATGGTAAACACTTTTCAGTGGACTTATTTCCCATGCCCATTAGGGGTTTTGACGTGGTAATCGGGATGGATTGGTTGGTGGTGAACCAAGACGAAATACTTTGCTCAAAGAAACTCATCCGAATTCCGACTAAAGACGGGGATTTTATTCTTATATATGGCGAGAAGCGGAAAGGAGAGACGGTGGTCATCTCTTCCCTTAAAGCACGAAAATGCCTGACGAAGGGGTGTCAATCGTTCTTAGCTTATGTAGTGGATTCCAAGGCCGAAAAGAGGAAGGTGGAAGACGTAGAGGTCGTATGTGAATTTCTCGATGTGTTTCCCGAGGACTTACCGGGATTATCTCCCGACCGTCAAGTGGAATTCCGCATCGACCTCGTTCCGGGCGCGACGCCAATCGCCCGAGCGCCCTACCGTTTAGTGCCGACAGAAATGCAAGAAATGATGAAGCAATTACAAGAACTTGGGGAGAAAGGCTTTGTCCGACCAAGTTCCTCGCCTTGGGGAGCCCCAGTTTTATTTGTCAAAAAGAAGGACGGTACAATGCGTATGTGTATTGATTATTGTGAGTTGAACAAAGTGACGGTGAAGAATAAATATCCCCTTCCACGGATCGACGATCTCTTTGATCATTTGCAAGGAGCGGGCTGCTTCTCGAAGATAGACCTTCGGTCAGGATACCATCAAGTGCGGGTACGCGAGGAGGATGTGGCGAAGACGGCATTCAGAACTCGGTATGGGCATTACGAGTTCCTTGTGATGCTATTCGAACTAACGAACGCTCCCGCAATATTCATGGATTTGATGAATTGGGTTTGTCGCCCCTATTTGGATAAGTTTGTCATTATGTTCATTGACGATATCCTTATCTATTCTAAGAGCAAGGAAGAGCACGAGCATCACTTGCGTGAAATATTGGAAGTTCTGAGAAGGGAGAGACTCTACGCCAAGTTTTCAAAGTGCGAGTTCTGGCTTTCGGAGGTGCAATTCCTTGGCCACGTGGTGACAAAGGACGGAGTGAAGGTGGACCCCTCGAAGATCGAGGCTATGATGAATTGGGAACCACCTAAGAGCCCAACCGAAATCCGGAGTTTCTTAGGCCTAACTGGTTATTATCGGAGATTTATTAAGGACTTCTCCAAGGTTGCCTCACCTTTGATAGCGCTGACAAGAAAGAATGTAAAATTCTTATGGACGGAAATTCAAGAGCAAGCTTTCCGAACCTTGCAAACGAATGTTTAAGCTTAAAAAGTTTAGATCCCCCCCCCCAAAATACGTATTAAGATAAACCTTTTACTAATCAATCCCCAATCTTGATTTGCTAGTGTATCATTTTGAGTTTACAGCTAACTGCCAGTTCATTTTGACATAGAAGGCTGTGGATATTTCAACAGTGTTAAACACGGCCTACATCTGGTAGGCTGATCTAGAGTAAAAGTTACAGATCGGTTTAGAAACACTTCCTAGTGTAGTATATATATGATCCAATAGTGATGCACAATTGCCAATTGGTTTTCAGATAGAAACCACAATCAATTTCACATTGCAAACTCACACCCATCTTTCGCTTTGAATTTACAAAGAGAAATCCTCTTTCTAGGGAACAAATGAGCTAAAAATCAAATCGATTACTATAAGAATTAGCGAATCAAATAAAACCCTACGGATCTAACACATGATTAAATCTCTTTACCTGTGTAGATCTAATAGCCAATTCGGAACCATAAATCCTCTTGTAATACTCCTTCACCAACCTCTTGGAATCATTCTCTCTGATCTTCTTGCGTGCCATTATCATTCCTTGAAATTCCTGTTCTTCCACAAAGGAAACAAGTAAACCACCATAGATCTCAACTCAGATCACCAAATTTCTTCAAATTTTGATCAAATAATTGCATATATGATGATCGAATCACATTAAAGATGTGAGATTTTGGAAACTTACTGTTGTGAAGATGGTCGATCGAAGTAGAAGCAGTGATGGTAGCATGCTTTAATTTTCAACCAAAGTGAGTGGACCAATATAGATTCTTCTTTTCGAAAAGAAAACCACAAAATGATTTCAAACTTTTCAAATTAAAGAATTTAAACGATTAAGATTTAAGTATTCAAAGTATCCTTCTTATATATTGTACTACATACAATGGATCCAATGTGACAGCCTACACAATCTTCTTCACATTCTAATTAATCATGCATCTTGGAAGACAAATTTTATAAAGATGCAAAACTTTGAAAAGGGGTCAGTTGGTTGTCACATTACATACTTCTGGGAAGTAGAAAAGGGTCAAGTTTACATTTTGCTTGCTATGTAAACTCATTAACACAGAAGATAGTGGACCAATACAACTCATTAACACATCAAAAAGAGAATCTCTGAACAAGTTAGTAGATAATCAAAAACAGAAGCATACAACTCATCAAACTAAAACAAGATTATCAACAAAAAGCCATAAACTAGGTGTTAATATTCCAACACCACAGGCCTACAACATATTAGCACACAAGAACTTCGTTCAAATGGAACCAGTTGAACAAATCAGGAAAAAATTAGGAACAAATCGAACCAGTTTATCAAACTAAATCAAGATGTCGAACCAGTTTATCAAACTAAATCAGGAACAAATCGAACCAGTTTATCAAACTAAATCAGGAACAAATCGAACCAGTTTATCAAACTAAATCAGGAATAAATCGAACCAGTTTATCAAACTAAATCAGGAACAAATCGAACCAGTTTATCAAACTAAATCAGAAACAAATCGAACCGGTATACCTCTATAATCAATGGTGGTGGTGGCGATGTCGACCGGTGGTGGTAGTTTCTGGTAGTCGACAACGGCAGGGGTGGTGGGGAGGGCTCTCGACAGCGGCAGGGGTAGGGAGGGCTCTTGACGGTGGGGGGGGGGGGACGAGAGCTGCCAATCTTGGTAGTCGACAGTGGCAGGGGTGGTGAGATGGAGCGTCGATGAGAGGATGAAGGGGACAATAGGATGAAGGGTATGAGAGGATGAAGTCGATTAGAAGTCATAATGCATCAAGTACTGTTTATTGATACAAATTACTTAAAATTCAAAATTACAAGTCATAATGCATGGGTACAAATTTCTAAAGCTATATGTTTGAATTCATAACTAAACGATCCGTTAAAGCCCAACTGAGAACATTAAAGCTCAACAGGATTCGTTAAAGCCCAACCGTATCCATTAAAGCCATACTGGATCAGTTAAAGCCCAACTGTATCCATTAAAGCCAAACTGGATCCATTGAAGCCCAATTGGGAACGTTAAAGCCCAACTGGATCCGTTAAAGCCCAACCAGATCCATTAAAGCCCAACTGGGTACGTTAAAGCACAACTAGATCCATTAAAGCCCAACTGGGTACGTTAAAGCCCAGCTGGATCCATTAAAGCCCAAATAAATCCGTTAAAGCCCAACTGGATCTATTAAAGCCCAACTGGGTACGTTAAAGCACAACTGGATCCATTAAAGCCCAACTGGATCCATTAAAGCCCCACTGGATCCATTAAAGCCCAACTAGATCCGTTAAAGCCCCACTGGATCCGTTAAAGCCCAACTGGATCCGTTAAAGCCCAACTAGGTACGTTAAAGCCCAACTGGGTGCGTTAAAGCCCAACTAGATCCGTTAAAGCCCAACTGGACCTGTTAAAGCCCAACTGGGTATGTCAAAGTCCAATCGGATCCGTTAAAGCCCAACCGGATCCATTAAAGCCCAACTGGGTACGTTAAAGCACAACTGGATCCATTAAAGCCCAAATGGATCCGTTAAAGCCTAACTGGGTACGTTAAAGCCCAACTGGATCCATTAAAGCCCAACTAGATTCGTTAAAGCCCAAATGGATCCGTTAAAGCCCAACTAGGTACGTTAAAGCCCAACTTGGTGCGTTAAAGCCCGACCGGATCCATTAAAGCCCAACTGTATCTGTTAAAGCCCAACTGGGTACGTCAAAGCCCAACTTGGTACATTAAAGCCCAACTGGATCCGTTAACGACTAACTGGATCCTTTAAAGACCAACTGGATCCATTAAAGCCTAACTGGATCCATTAAAGACTTTAAATACTAACTGGATCCGTTAAAGCCCAATCGGGTACGTCAAATCCTAACTGGGTACATTAAAGACCAACTAGATATGTTAAAGCCCAACTATATCTGTTAAAGCCCAATCGAATCCATTAAAGCCCAATGGGATCCATTAAAGATCAATTGGATCCGTTAAAACCCACTGAGTACGTTAAATCCCAACTGGATCCATTAAAGCCCAACTAGGTACGTTAAAGCCCAAATGGGTACGTTAAAGACCAACTGGATCCATTAAAGCTCAACTGGATCTGTTAAAGCCCAACTGGGTACGTTAAAACCCAACTGGATCTGTTAAAGCCTGACTGGATCCATTAAAGCCCAACAGTATCCATTAAAGACCAACTGGATTCGTTAAAACTCAACTGTGTATGTTAAAGCCCAACTGTGTACGTCAAAACCCCAACTGGATCCGTTAAAGCCCAATTGCATTCATTAAAGCCCCACCAGATCCATTAAAGCCCAACTGGATCCGTTAAAGCCTAACTGGATCCTTTAAAGCCCAATTGGATACGTCAAAGCCCAATTGGATCTGTTAAAGCCCAACTATGTACGTTAAAGCCCAACTGGGTACGTTAAAGTCAACTGGATCTGTTAAAGCCCGGCCGTATCCATTAAAGACCAACTAGATTCGTTAAAACTCAATTGCGTATGTTAAAGCCCAACTGTGTACGTTAAAGACCAACCGGGAACGTTAAAACCCAATCGGACCCGTTAAAGCTCCATCGGATCCATTAAAGCCCAACTAGATCTGTTAAAGCCCAACTAGATTCGTTAAAGCTCCAACTGCATCCATTTATTTTTTTTAATATTTTTTTTCAAATTATTCTAAGAAAAATAAATATTTAGTGTTTTTGGCGTATTTGATTTTTTTTTCAAATTATTCTAAGAAAAATAAATACTTAGTGTTTTCAGCGGATTTTATTTTTTTTTCAAATTATTCTAAGAAAAATAAATACTTAGTGTTTTTGGCGGATTTGATTTTTTTTTATTTTTTTCCTAATTATTCTAAGAAAAATAAATACTTAGTGTTTTCAGCGGATTTTATTTTTTTTCCAAATTATTCTAAGAAAAATAAATACTTAGTGTTTTCGGCGGATTTTCGGAGGAACTATTTATTTTTATTTTTTTCTTAAAATTTTTCTATGAAAAAAATTAATATTTTAATTTTTTGTGTTTTCGACGGATTTTCGGCAGAATTAATTTTTTTAAAATTTTTCTAAGAAAAAAATAAATATTTAATTTTTTTAGTGTTTTCGGCGGAATTAATTTTTTTATTATTTTTTTAAAGTTTTCTAAGAAAAAATAAATATTTAATTTTCTTAGTGTTTTCGGCGGATTTTCGACGGAAAATAATTAATTAAATTAATTAAATAAATTCAGCCGGAAATCCGCCGAAAATATTAATTTAAAAAAAAATTAATTTTAAAAAAATTTCCGACGGATTTCCGGCAAAAGTCAACGAGGTTTGACCATATTGACTTTCGCCGGAAATCCGCCGGAAATTTTCCGGCGGAAAATGCTGCCGAAAACACTCGCCGGAAAAGGCTGTTTGCAACACCTTTGGTGATCAATATCTTATTTAATCAAACTCCATTATATTCACGTGATATACCAAAATAAAACCTTTACATCAGACTATCCTAACTCATAAAATTCTTCCATTTCTCTACTGGATTTGACTTCATTTTTGGTCCAAAACGAGTATAAAGCCCATTTTTTCCAATGCTATTATGGTCTGTCAGCTTTCTCCACAAGACACAAGTAAATATGGGATAGGAATTAGCTTTAGGCCATGTTTGGCAAACGAAAAATTTCGTTTGGTAAAGCATAAGCTAGTTTTTTTGTTTTTCTTTTTTTTTTGAAATTTATTTATGATTACATTTCAATAATCTCCAAGACTTTTTCACTTTATAATCCACACAGTCATCTAGCTTATCGGCTAGTTTTTAATAACTGACAAATCTATGATCTGCTAATAGTTATCTTATAAGCCACCAAGTAGATTTTTTTAGCTAACGACTAATTTATTAACTAGTTCATGAAACATAACCTTAGCCCATTAATTTATGTGCAATGACATTACATGGTAGCTTTTGACTTTAGGAAATATACCTTCAAGTATCTTACGATACCCCAACCTCATTGATTAGGACATCACATCGAAAGCTATCCTCATTGATTACGACCTCACCCTATCCATACTCGATTAAACTAGATCGAGTCTCCCATTTGAATTCAAAAGTTATGTTTTATAATAAACTTTAATGTTTACGATGTTATGGAATCAATTTTAAGAACTAAATGAAAAATTACAGGTTTTACATATATCAATGAAGATAAAAACGTATTTAATTCAAATCTTTATTATAATGAACCAATCTACGTCGAAGTCGAATATGGTGAAAGAGTTACGATAACTGATTAACTGCAAAGTCAAAACAATAAAAAGTGAATTATATATAGTAATCAAATTATTCTTGAAGATAAAAAAAGTATATTTTTTGCTTCTAATCAGATAAACCTAGCAACTAATATTAGAACCCGTCTAACAATTTTATAAATAATAGATTACAAACTAAATATATTTTAAACCGACAAATTGATTGGACAAACCAAAAGCCATTGTCAAATAACGTATTAAGAAATTCGGTTGATAATTAATTATAAAATCGAAATAAATTAATAGAGGCAATATAAAATTTGTAAATTATTTTTGTGTATTTTTTATTTATATGATCTTGTATTTTAAAAAAGAAGTATAATTTTTATATCTAAAAAAATCTTTAAAAATGGTCAATACCGATTCGTATACCGCTTACGTATTTTGCTAATGTTTTCTGAATTTCTTAATCAATTGCTAGACCATTAGAGTTCGAGTAAATAACAAATTTGTCCCTAGGGTTATATGAAAACTACGAATTGGGACCCTAAATAAAATAATTACATGTATGATCACCATAGTTTCACTTTTATTACTGATTCGGTCCCTTGGCCTAACCTCGTCTAATTTTTCACCGTTAAATCCCTCATGTCCCCCTCACGTATTTTTCCGTAATGAGTTTTTATGATACAAATTAGGGGTGTTCGCGGTGCGGTTTGGAGCAAAACCGCAAACCGCACCGCATGTGTGGTTTGAGCATTTTCCCAAACCACAAACCGCACCGCATGTGCGGTTTGAGCATTTTCCCAAACCGCACCGCATATACCTCAAACCGCACTAAACCGCACCGCGAAATGCGGTGCGGTGCAGTTTATGCGGTTTGTCCCTATCGCACTTTATGCGTACAATCCAAAGAATTGTAAGTTTAAAATACATAAACTAAAAAATAAAGAGCTTGAATACATCCAACTTCAAAATGCATAACTAAAAATAGTCTAAGAAAATAAATTGTTTCAATACGATAAACGGATAAAGTGACGTCTCCAGTAGTGAACGTCCTAAAATAGGGCATCTTTTCATTTGTTGAGACATAAATTTTTAAAAGGTTTATAATTAAAAGGTTTATTTAGCAAAGTCCAAAACTTAAACTCTTAAAGTCCATAATTAAAAACATAAAACCCAATTATATAAATATTAAATCAAACTATTATATATATATATATATATATATAGGGTTGAGATTATTTGCTAACCTCCTATTTCTTGCTAACCATGTTAACTGATCCAAACCATCCATCTAGAGATCGGATGGTTTATATTAAATGTAATTTTTTTTATTAAAAAATTGTTTCATTAAATACCTTTTGAAAGTGAACAGACATGGAGAAGGGTATTTTTGGGAAAAAAACATCCAAATCCTTAAACCCTTTAGAAACGCTTGAAACACATTAATTACGCTAAAACAGAACGGACGAGCACCAAATTGATTCTGAAACGGACGATTCATCTCCGGCAACTCGATCTTCTGAAGGAATAACAGATCATCGGACGTGAAATCCGGTGATACTATCAATTTTGATGTGCAATGGATGATTTGAGGGAACAATATGCTAACAGGACAAGAGGTAATCCTTTCCATAAACTAGGGTTTCTTTTTTTCTTCAAAATATTCAGTATATAATATCACAATATTTCGTGTTTCAGCAAGGAGAAAGAGTGCAAGAATTGCAGTTCGTATGTCATTCTCTAATTTCAAAAATACAATGGAGAATCCTGTTGATGTCGATGCTGAGGGAATGAAGATGGAACAAAAGAAAGACGCCAATGTTAATGTCAGGTTGAAGATCAAAATCCCGTCTTCGGATGTAAAATCAAAAATCGCGACAGGTAAAATTAGGCATATGTTTATTGGACTATATGTTTTGTTGATTGTCACTATTGTTTGGTATTTTACAAGTTTTTGGGGTTAACGTGTCTGAAGTATCCTTTTCCCCTGTTTTAAGCTTTCATACGAAGATAGACCCAATATGGGAGTTGTGTTGTGTTGCATTTTATACCACCAAAAATCGAAGTCTAGTGTGTATTTATATGTTGCATATACGAACATAACTGTTTTGATTGAAATGAGTTCAGGATTGTTCATATTTGTAGTAAAAAATTATGTGATCTTTCGTGTTCATATGCAACTAAATATCGACTTTGCATCACATATGTTCAGATATAGTACATTGAATTGTCGATATGAACAATATGAGTTGCTTACGGTGAGTATGTTTATGTCAAATTAGACATGACAACATAAACGTTCGTATGTATATATCTTTACGTATGAGTTCATGTTAAACCATATTTGTTCATATGTTACCCTGATTTCATATGTGTTCATGGGTATGGAGGAATGATATTGCTATGCCGATTTGTTATTCATATGCGTTCCTGTTTGTACGTGATGAAACAGAGGAGTTTAACATAAGTGCTTGTGTGCATCTATTGTATGAATATTTGTTAAGATTACTTAATGTCAAATACCGTTAGCTTCATGAAACACGAAAAAAGTACATTTCTGCATTTAAGATGTTTTTCAAAAACTTGATTCAATTACAAATTGAAAGGATGTAGGAACCATTGATATCTCTATATTTAAGATGTATCTACATAAACGTTCATATGCATCTATGTTAACGTATGAGTTCATGTTAAAAAATCCACATAGTTCCGGGACAAGGTGTGCGTCTTTAGATATATAACAATACTTACCTGTATGTTCATGGTGTAACCATGCTTACATATATGTTCATCTGTATCCGATAAAAGTTCTTGCTATGCCAATATCTTATTCGTATGTGTTCATTTTTGTTCATGGTTAACCATGCTTACATATATGTTCATGATTAAAGTTCTTGCTATGCCAATACCTAATCAGGTGAACAGTGGTGTTATGTTGATGCGTCATATGGAGACGTACATGGGGGTTGACGAACGTAAATGGGATAGTGGCATGTACAAGAACAGCACGAAACAAAAGAAGCAGTTGAGGACCTGCGGACGAAATATGTGACTAAGATGATGGTAAGTAACTTAAACATGATGAAAAAATCAATCATGGATGAGATCCCGAGATTCATTGCCATGGAGACGACGATCGATGAAACCAAAAAAAAGGGTGGACCAAGAGGGGGCGAAGGTAAAATTTAGACGTATTATCATCAGTGAAGGCTAAGTTTTTGTGACAGCATTATTAGAAGAATTTGATCTCTAGGTTTTATATCAAACGCAACAGTGCAGTTGTTAGTTTTTGATGTTTTTTTTTTGAACTAGCAGAAAAAAGGGTCTTTATATTGGGATGATTCACAACATCGATTGTTGGTTGACGCAACTTTTTTTGTTCTAAATATTACAATAGGGTGTGTTTTATTAAATCGTTGGTTCTAATTATTACAATATGGTTTTAAATATTAGAATATGGCGTTTGTTAGATTGGCTCTAAAATATTACAGTATGGCATGATTCGACAGTTATGTTCATATTAAAAAAGTTGAGCAAAAATGTTATGATTCGACAACAAGCTGTTGATATATGCACTGATAAAATTCGCAGTGCTAGTTTGTGTTGAGACGGGGGGAGGTTTAGGGAAACCACACGGACCAAAGTAAACGATGGTGTCCGGTACAAAAAGTGACGACCATTTTGGTGTGGTGTTTCATATCGGAAAAATAAAAGGTTTTTAACAGTATAACCGGAAAATTTTGTGAACAACATTAGCATATCTGTAAACATGCTACATTTATGAACACATATTAATCATGTTGAGTTAATTCTTAGCACAGATACATATGAAGACTCCTATATGCCATATTTGATTACACTTAAAAAAGTTAGAACTACACAATCCCCAATGTTTACATATGTAAGTTGAAATATTTAAAAAGATGAACCAATGTGATCTAGAGTTTACCGAATAATAAACTGTGGTTAAGATAAGGACACCATAGTGCACATATATAGAAAGAGCCACCATACAAATATTCGATCGACCTACAAACCAACGTACAATTCCAACAAACGTATACAATTCGATATAAGATTCGACTACATAATTAATAGCACACACACATGACTAAAGAATCAAACATCATGTTCATCACTTATTCACTGCCCGAATTTATTCGTCTTCTTTGCATCCAATCTTACGTCAAACCCAGACTTCTCCGCGTACCTCCTGTACATTAATTCTGCTTCTTTTACAGAGGTAAACTTGTCGTTGATTTTCGGTTTGATGTCATCATCGACTTTAGGGATAAAGAACTTAGCTCCATTGGGGGACTCCAAAAGATCAACCTCGACATCATAATCTAACGGAAAGAAGACAAAAATATGACAAGATGCATATAACAAACATTTCTTGGAAAAAAAATACTTTTGTTTGATACTTGTAAACGCTGTCTCAACGTTGTTGTTATCACAATTAAAGATGAACATATTACACCCAACATAAGGATGGTCAGTTGGGGGGGGGGGAAATTAAGTATATTAACAAAAGTTTATGTTTTTTTAATTGATAAAATGGATGCAGAATTGTTAAAAACGTATGCCATGAAGATAGCCCAAACCCACACCCCAACCCCCCTGGTAGATATGAACATGTCGAGTCGAGTTGACCAGATCTGGTATGAACATACTCTCGCTTAAAGTGATGAACATGTTAAAATATGAACAATGAAGTACCACCACACTAACATACTATACGATCAAAGTTAAAAGTTGAACAATGAAGTGCCAACATTTATCGACTCTATCGGTATAACGTATCGTCGAGACATCGATGAACATGTTAAAAGATGAACAATTAAGTACCAACGCAGTAATAGATCTGGTGATGAACATACTATACGATGAAGCTATGTATATAAATCCCGACTCTATCGGTATATCGTATTGTCGAGACAACGATGAACATGTTAAAAGATGAACAATTAAGTACATGTCGAGATTGAACAGATCTGGTATGCTGGGAATTCAAAATCATACAAGTATGGTTAATACTGCTAGCACTAAATGGTTACTACTTCTGAAGTTACTACTGCTGATACAGGTTAATGCTGCTAACCAAGATTAATACTGCTAGAAGAAGTTACTACTGCTAAGCAATTTTAGTACTGCTAGTAGTTAGTACTGCTGAACTTAATACTGCTCAAAGTATTAATGCTGCTGAAGACTTAATACTGCTTATGAGATGAAGACTTCGTATGGCAAGGATGACAGCTGTACTGAATGGAGATATTCATATAAAGCTTGGAGATAACTTTGAAAGATTATACTGAAGATCTTTTATTCTTTGTAATTATCTTTTATCTTCAGTATATGTATAGAATAGTTTGTATCTATAGATAGAGAATTAATTCTGAGTTTTTAGTTTTCTTAGAGAGAATCAACCTCAAGGTTTATAATCCTAGTTCTAGAGAAGTAGAATTCGTATTGGTGAGCCTGTTCATCAATATTGAGGTTGAGTGTTGAATCTTGTAGCTTTACAATCTTTCAATAAAAGTTTACAAGTTGTTATTCTGATTCACTGTTTCATTGATCTTTGAATATTAAAGTGTTATTCCGCAAACTCCTTTAATATTGTTTATGAGTGTTTATTCTTGTTAAGAATTCAGATCCTGACAAGTGGTATCAAAGCACTGTTAAAAGGTACAGAGATCACAATCAGAACATGAGTGATGACCTTAAGAGGTTAGCAAAAGATATAAAAGACTATGTGAGAATTGTTGAGAGGTTTGAGGAACAGATTAAAAGTTTTCAAGCCAATGAACTCCAACACTCATATGATACCAATTACTGGAAGTGGGAGAAAAAGGATCTAGAACTCCAACTGACCAAATCTAAAGAGGAGAGTGAAAAGTAGAGAGAGGACCTAACCAAGGTTAAGCTTGATGTGGAAAAGTTTTCCAATGCTTCTAAAGCAATGGACTCTTTACTACAAACTCAGATTCATGACAAATTGAGAAGAGGAATTGGGTACAATACCACACCACCACCATACAACAACAACTACATTCCTCCTACATCAGACTTGCTAGAAACCAAAGATAGGAAGGACTTGCCTAAGGGAGCCACTGAGAAAGATCCCTTAGATGAGGTAGTTGTTGAGGACAAGACTGAGAAAGAGGTTGGTAAGAGTAAAGAGAACACTATGAGTGATGAGATTCCCCTAGAGAATCACATCATTACCAATGAGGGGTGTGGAAAGATTTGGGTCAAATCAAAGGACATAGAGAAGACAGAGGGAAAGTCTGGTAAGGTCCATTACAAACAGACCACAGTTGTGAATCCAGTTCCTTGCAAACAGTGTGCATGCAAGAAATCAGAGCCCCTAAAACATGATAAAAAGAGGGGAAATCAAAGAAACTGGAATAATCAGTGGGCACAAAAACAAGGGGTTGATTTGAGTAAAATCAATAGACCAAAACCTTGTTTTATCTGTGGCAAATTGAATCATCTTGCCAAATACTGTTATTTCAATCCTATAAACCAAAGGATGAATTTTCAAAGATCTATGGAAAAACCCTTGGGTTATAGGAAGAAGGAAAGGAACTATGTGGCTAAGAAATCTGTTAAATCTAAAAGCCACATGAAGAAAAAGACTGTTAAAGAAAGTGTCAATATGTGGGTTCCTAAAAGCACTAAAACTGTTAGTACTGCTACCCCAAATAGTACTGCTGACAATGATAGTGCTGCTAGAAGCAATACTACTGCTACCAATGTTAGTGCTGCCAAGAGTATTAGTACTCCTAAAACTAACATGGTTAGTACTTCCTCAAATGTTAATACTGCTAACTCTGTTAGTGCTTCTAACAAGGTTAGTACTGCTAAACCTGTTAGTGCTGCTAACTCTGTTAGTACTTCTAAAGTTAGTACTGCTCCTAGTGTTTGTGCTGCTAGACCAATCATATTGACAAAGTACTCCAATAAAGAGTGCTCTGATTTCAAAAATCTTATCAAAAAGGAATGTAAATACTTTGATGAGAAAGGGAGACCCAAGACCACTTTGGCTTGGGTTCCCAATCAATACAAACTATTTAATCTTATGTGCAGGGCAACCAGCAGCTCAAGGGGAAGAGCATCTGGCATGTTGATAGTGGTTGCTCTAGGCACATGACAGGGAACATGTCATGCCTCAAGAATTTCAAGAAAATTGATGGTGGGCATGTTGCCTTTGGTAATACTCCAGATGGAGGTAAGATCAGTGGTAAGGGGGATGTAACCAAAGGTAAAATGACCTTTGAAGATGTATTCTATGTTGAGCAGTTAAGGTACAACCTGTTAAGTGTATCACAGGTTTGTGACAAACAGCATAGTATATTATTTACTGATTCTGAATGCATTATCCTTGCTCCTGGATTCAAGGTAGTTGATGAAAAGATGATACTACTAAGAACTCCAAGAAAGGATAATGTATATTGCTTAGATATGGAAATTGTTTCAACTGATTCATCCCTAAACTGTCTTGTTTCAAAAGCTTCTTTGGATGAATCATCACTTTGGCACAGAAGGATGTGTCACATGAACTTTAAAACAATGAATAAACTTGTTAAAAACAACCTTGTAAGAGGTTTATCTTCCAAAGTCTTTTCATGTGATGATCATTGTGTTGCCTGTCTTAAAGGCAAACAACACAAAACTTCTGATAAGTCCAAAGAGTTGAACACAATCTCTAATTCTCTTCAGTTGTTGCATATGGATCTGTTTGGTCCTACAAATGTTATGAGTATAGGTAAGAAATCATACTGCCTAGTTATTGTTGATGATTACTCTAGATTTACTTGGGTATATTTTCTAAGGACTAAGGATGAGACAAATGGACTGATCAAATGCTTTATTCTAAGAATTGAAAACCAAACAAATCAAAAGGTAAAAGTCATTAGGTCAGACAATGGTACTGAATTTAAAAATCATGACCTAAACACCTTTTGTGAGGAAAAAGGAATTGAGAGACAATACAGTGCTCCTAGGACTCCACAACAAAATGGTGTTGCTGAGAGAAGGAATAGGACACTGATTGAGGCTGCTAGATCTCTGTTAGCTGATTCCAAACTACCAATTACTTTCTGGGCTGAAGCAGTTAATACTGCTTGCTATGTCCAAAACAGAGTTCTAGTAATCAAGCCTAAAAACAAGACACCATATGAGCTTTTAAATAACAGAAAACCATTTATTCGATTTTTCAAACCTTTTGGATGTCCTTGTACCATTCTCAATACCAAAACTCACTTAGGAAAGTTTGATAGCAAGGCAGATGATGGTTTTCTTGTTGGTTACTCATCTCAAAGTAAGGCTTACAGAGTTTTAATTCTTCTTCTAGAATAATTGAGGAAAGTGACAATGTCAAATGCAATGAGAACACACCAAATCCTATTGGGTCTGGTCCTCAGTGGTTATTTGACATTGATTCACTAACTAACTCTTTGGGTTTCAGTAGTGCTTATCATGCAGGTTCAGGAAGTGGAGGATCAGGGGATGAACAAGTACAAGTACAAGACATTATTCCTCAGTCTGTGATCTTTCTCATACCTACAATAGAGCCTGTTGATGTCTGTGCAAAGGAAATTATGACTGAACTGATTCAGAGTGAAGAAGAAGGAAGGGATGAGGAGAATCAAGTGCATGAAGAGCCAGAAGCAGCTGATGAGATCCCCTCAGCTGACTTAAATGATTCCAATCTTGATGTGGGAATCAATGAAGAACCTAGTCATCAGACTAGAACTCAAAAGAACCATCCTCCAGAGCTGGTCATAGGAGACATCTCTTCTCCTATGATAACAAGGAATCAAAGCAGACTTCAAGAGCTGCGGGATCAGCAACACACAGTACTCTCTTGCTTTCTATCTCAGATTGAGCCTAAGAAGGTTTATGATGGAATGAAAGATTCCAGTTGGATAGAAGCTATGCAAGAAGAGTTACTGCAGTTCAAATTGCAAGAAGTTTGGAACTTGGTGGACCTTCCAAAAGGTCATAGAGCTATTGGCACCAAGTGGATTTTCAGGAATAAAAAGGATGAGAGAGGAATTGTGATCAGGAACAAAGCAAGGCTTGTGGCACAAGGGTACACTCAAGAAGAAGGCATAGACTATGAAGAAGTGTTTGCTCCAGTGGCAAGGGTAGAGGCAATTAGGCTATTTCTAGCCTATGCCTCATACATGAAGTTCAAGGTATACCAAATGGATGTGAAGAGTGCCTTTCTTTATGGTACAATTGATGAAGAAGTTGATGCACAAGAGCTTTAAAATGAGTTCAATGGGTGAACTTACCTTCTTCCTTGGGCTTCAAGTGAAACAGAATAAAGATGGGATCTTCATAAGCCAATCAAAATATGTGAAAGACATCCTGGATAAGTATGGTTTAACAGACTCAAAGCCAGCAAGCACACCTATGGAGACTCATAAAAAGATCACTGCTGATCTTGAGGGGGAGGATGTTGATGTCCATCTATATAGATTAATGATTGGATCTCTCATGTATCTCACAGCCTCAAGACCAGACATCATGTTTCCAGTGTGTTTGTGTGCCAGATTCCAAGTCAAGCCAAAGCAATCACATCTTCAAGCTGTTAAAAGGATTTTCAGATACTTAAGAGGGCAACCTAGATTAGGTCTTTGGTATCCTTATGAATCCAACTTTGACTTGATTGCTTATTCAGATAGTGACTTGGGAGGTGCTAACATGGACATAAAGTCTACTTCAGGTGGATGTCAACTTTTGGGTGCAAGACTAGTATCTTGGCAGTGTAAGAAGCAAACCACAGTGTCCTTATCAACAACAGAAGCTGAGTATATTGTTGCTGCAAGTTGTTGCTCTCAGGTTCTATGGATTCAGAATCAGATGCTGGACTATGGGGTAACCTTTCTTCACACTCCAATCTTCATTGATAATAGCAGTGCTATAAGCATTGTTAACAATCCGGTCAAGCACTCCAAAACAAAACACATTGAGATCAGGTATCACTTTATTAGAGATTGTAATGAAAAGAAGCTAATTCAAGTTGCTAAAGTTCATACTGACAACCAGTTTGCTGATCTATTCACTAAAGCCTTTGATGTGGGTAGATTCACTTTCTTGGTCACAAGTGTGGGCATGATCAACTCTGAATGAGCTCATGTTTTAAAAAGTGTTTTCATACCTGTTATTGGTTTATTCTTTGGTGCTACTAACATCTTTCTCAGGAAGTTATTACCTTGCTCAGAGTACCTCAAGCTTCAAAAAGTGCAAGTATAGTTAATGCTGCCAGTGCAGTTTTAATACTGCCAGTGCACAGTTAATACTGCTAGTTCGTTAATACTGCTAGTTAGTTAATACTTCTCTCAGTTAATACTGCTAGTTAGTTAATACTACTAGTGGTTAATACTGCTAGTTAGTTAACACTGCTAGTGGTTAATACTGCTCTCAGTTAATACTGCTAGTTAGTTAATACTGCTTATGTCCCGAATCGTATAAATACCCTTTTTGCCCGCCTAAAAGTTCATAACGACTCTTTGATTTCTATTCATCTGCTCTCTAACCCTTTTTCTCTCAAAGCTCCTAGTAAAGTTCAGGCAAGCACACTCAAGCTCAATGGCATCCATGGCATTCATTGATGAGCACAACGAGATTGCAATGCTACAGAAGCCTAAACAAGCTGCTGGATTCCATCAGATTGTGGGTTTTCTCAAGTCCAGCCACATTGCCCATGCTCTTACAATATCGCCAACAATCTACATAGAGCATCAAAGACAATTCTGGGCGAATGCCACCGTAGTTACAGAGAATGGTGTGCAGATAATCAAGACAAGGGTGTGTGAGAAACCCTTGTCAGTTTCTGAAGTGGTGATTCGCATCTGTCTACGTCTAGACGATGCAGGTATTACTTCTATTCCTAATGAGGACTTGTTCTCTAACCTTTCAAGAATGGGGTATGGAGGCCAATTGGGTGGTTTCAAATTCTCAAAAGCTAAATTTTATACCCAATGGCGTTTTCTTGTTCATACCCTGATGCACTGTATTTCCAAAAAGACTACTGGATGGACTGAGTTCAGCAGTACCATTGCTTATGCTTTGGTCTGCTTGGCCACTGCCAGAAAGTACAATTTTTCTAAAATGATTTTCAATGATCTTGTATCAAACTTGGGAAGCAAAAAGAGTTTTTATATGTACCCAAGGTTTGTCCAGGTAGTTATAACCAATGAATTGACGGATATGCCTCACTTTGATGAGGTATATGTACCCAAAATCCCCAAAGGTAAGGTCTTTTCAAATATGAAGAGATCTCCATTGGACTCGGAAGGAGTTGACACCCCATTGTTCTCTACAATGATGGTGGTGTCCCACAATGAAGAAGGTATGGCTTCAGGGTCAAGGCCCTCATTAGACCATCCCACTGAAAGCCTATCCTAACCTTCAATCACCATATCAATCCCTCAGTCCCTTGTTCAAAAACCAACTTCACCAATAACCAATACATACATCAGGAAAAAGGTAAAGAATGCTCCTTCCCTTCTTGTACCTTCACCCACAGAGCCTTTAAGCCCTCTAATGGAAAATTCTCCATTAGAGAATATCTACAGGGAAACCACAGGGGTGTCTCCCAACCCCAAGGAGGTGCTCAATGAGGAGATGAATGAGCATATGGGTGCAAAGGCTGCCACTACTCCTGCTAGCACATAGGAGGTCAGTGGTAACATCAATAAGACCTTCCCCATGGCAACTTTCGGTGAGCAATCATCCAAAGGTCCCAGGTGCCAAGAAACCATGAGGGTAGCAGGTGCTTCTGCTAGGCAGAAGACCTCTACTACAAAAAGATCACATGATCCTTCAAAAGGGGGTCACACTCCTGGAGAAGGTGAGGACATATATGACTATCTTAAATTGATGGAAACAATGGGTAACATCAATATGGATGTAATCAAGTAGGGAAAAGAAATAGAAGAGTTGAAACTGATAATTCAGTCTCAACAAGTACAGATTACAAACCTGAAGAAAATGGTGAAGAGATTGGTCCAGAAAAAGAAGAAGAAACAGTTTGTGCTCAGACGAAGGAAACCAGTGACTGATGCTCCCAAAAAGGGGGAGTCAGAAGCTGATGAAAACATGGAAGATGCTAAAGACAAGGGGGAGAAAGTTGATTTTGAGGGGGAGCAAGAAACTGAAACAGAGTTTGTACAAGCAGCAGAAACAGCAAGCATAGCAGCAGTAAAAGAGCAAGCAGTAGAAAAAGAATCAGATTTTGTACAAGCAGCAGTAACAGTTAATGCTGTTGAATCAAACAAAGCAGCAGAAACTGTTAATACTGCTGAATTGAATGAAGCAGCAGAAATGGTTCAAGAAGTATTAATTGATCTTTAAAGCAGAAATTTGGAAGAACTTGATATAGCTGAAGCCTTAATCAAAGCTAAACATGATACTCCCAAGGTCACCTCAAAGGCCAAAGGAGTTGTCATCAAAGAAAGAGGTGAGGCTATCAAGAAAGCAAGTGTTGAGAAGGTAGCATGCAAAGACAAAGGCAAAGCTAAAATGGTGGAATCTGATCAACCAATCAAAAAGAAAAAGTTGGTTGAGTCAGATGAAGCATTGGCCAAGAAGATTCAGGCTGATCTTGAGCAAGAAGAAAGGGTTCAGGTGAAAAAAGACAGGGAGATGGCTAAGGCTCTAGCTGCAGAGTTAAATGAAGCTTATCAACAAAGTTTGGCAACTAAAATAGCACAGAAGAAAGTTGCAACTCTGAAGAAGTCTGTGCTGGTCAAAACGGCTGCAAAAAAGAGACAACCCTCAAAGACTTACCTTGGTACTCAAGAGAGAAAGAAGATGATTACTTTTCTCAAAGGTGTTGTAGGATTCAGAAAGGAGATGTTCTCAAAGATGACTTTTGAACAGATTAAAGAGTTGTATGAGTCAAAGATGCTAAAGCTTCAAGGGAATGAAAAAGCCAGAGTTGAAATGGAAAAGAGGATGAAAGAAAGTAATGATTTTCTGATAGAAAAACCTTTCCCTGATGAGCAAGAAACACCAAAGAAAGAAGCAACTCTAGGTGAAAGTCTGAGGACTTTAAAAAGAACTAAAATGATGGCAAGAAAAAAATAAGCCAAGAAGCCTAGAGTGGATAAAGAAGAAGCTGAGAAGGTTGCTGAAGAAGAAGGGGCACCTAAGTCAGTTGAACAGAAAGAACCATCAAGTACTAATGATGTAAATCTGTACATGGTAGTGATGGACAAAGTTCCTGAACCTATAACAGCTGAACTTGTTGGTGTTAAGCCTCCTGAGGTCATTCTCTGGGATACAATGAAGGTTGATGAAAAAGAGTATATCAGGCTCAAAAGAAAAGATGAGAAGTTTGAAGTGTATAATACTTGGGCCAAGATTGTCAGAACATGTTCCAGGTCTGATTTAGAGGAGATGTTTGAAATAGGAATGAAGTTGTATGCTGATCAATTGAAAGCTTCAGAGATTTCAATCACAAAACTTGTGATGGAGTATCTTTGTATGTTGTTCAAGCCTGAAGAAGTGAAGGACATCATCAGAAATGTGTTTCAAAAAGTCACCAACTGGACTCTATATGAAACTAGTGGAGTATATGCTTTGACTATGGATTCAAATCACATAGAATACTTCCTAGTGGATAGAGTGTACAACCACAGTAGATTGAAGCTGCATGCAATGTTGAAAAAGAAGCTTAGATGTGTTCCAGATTCAGAAATGGCAAAGTACTTGATTCAGAGGATTATCAATCAGAGTTTGGGGTTGAATCCAAATACAGGTGTATGAACTATGAAGTTTTGGGAGCATCTTAAAGACCATCTGAAGAACTTGACTTCTCTTCCTAAAAGTCAAGTTAGGGGGAGATTGTTGGGAATTCAAAATCATACAAGTATGGTTAATATTGCTAGCACTAAATGGTTACTACTTCTGAAGTTACTACTGCTGATACAGGTTAATGCTGCTAACCAAGATTAATACTGCTAGAAAAAGTTACTACTGCTAAGAAATTTTAGTACTGCTAGTAGTTAGTACTGTTGAACTTAATACTGCTCAAAGTATTAATGTTGCTGAAGACTTAATACTGCTTATGAGATGAAGACTTCGTATGGCAAGGATGACAGCTGTACTGAATGGAGATATTCATATAAAGCTTGGAGATAACTTTAAAAGATTATACTGAAGATCTTTTATTCTTTGTAATTATCTTTTATCTTCAGTATATGTATAGAATAGTTTGTATCTATAGATAGAGAATTAATTCTGAGTTTTTAGTTTTCTTAGAGAGAATCAACCTCAAGGTTTATAATCCTAGTTCTAGAGAAGTAGAATTCGTATTGGTGAGCCTGTTCATCAATATTGAGGTTGAGTGTTGAATCTTGTAGCTTTACAATCTTTCAATAAAAGTTTACAAGTTGTTATTCTGATTCACTGTTTCATTGATCTTTGAATATTAAAGTGTTATTCCGCAAACTCCTTTAATATTGTTTCTGAGTGTTTATTCTTGTTAAGAATTCAGATCCTGACATGGTATGAATATACTCTCGCTTGAAGTGATGAACATGTTAAAATATGAACAATGAAGTACCAACACACTAACATACTATCGAATATGTTTAAAGTTGAACAATGAAGTACCAACATTTATCGACTATATCGGTATATCGTATCGTCGAGACAGCGATGAACATGTTAACAGATGAACAATTAAGAACCAACGCAGTAACAGATCTGGTTGCTGAACAAACTATACGATGAAGCTATGTATATCAATCCCGACTATATCGGTATATCGTATCGTCGAGACATCGATGAATATATGTATATAGATTCTTCTTATGTGTGATATTCTTAATCGCTGTAAACATAGTTACATTTTTTACTTATATAGGAACATGTGAAACTGTATCTATTTCATATGTTACTTACATAGGAACATGTGAAACTGTATCTATTTTGATCCATCTGCATCAGATTAACCATGAAGAACCAACATACTAACACATTTGGTGATGAGAACATTGATGAATAAATGTAATATACTCGAATCGAAAACATTTGGATAAAACTCACCAATACGATTTTCGTCGTTTGCGTCGAATACATCCATGTTGCCTGCGCTGGTGTTCTCATGTTCAATCCCTTGGGTTACTATTTGATCTTGATTTCCTCCATCCACGTCAACAACGTCTTTATGTATACTTGAATCCATACCATTGAATGTATTTGTTTCGTTCATGACATGTATGTTCGTATCGTTGGAAGAATGATTATTCATATCGGACAAATTTCTCGAATATAACATATACGGATTTAATCAAAATGATGAACAAATCTATTATAACAATATTGAAATTATGAAAAAGAATAAAATCCTGAAATCGTAACCTACACAATAATTTTGGAATTATCATTCTGTAACTCCCATACAAATTAATTACAAAATATTATATATCAAAATGACAGTAATGCCCTTTTGTATTAAATAAATAAATGAAGGAAACATAAACTAATCGTGCAATCTTATTGGTTGATCATAGTTAACATGGTTAGCAAGAAATAGGAGGTTAGCAAATGATCCTCCCTCTCTCTCTCTCTATATATATATATATGTTTAACACTAAAAAATAAAAAGTAATATAAAAGATGCGGTGCAGTGTGGTTTGAACCGCTGTTTGAAAACTCAAAACCGCAAACCGCACCGCATATTGCGGTTTGGTAAAAGTCCAAACCGCAAACCGCACCGCGAAAGTTCTAAATTGCGTTTTGCGGTGCGGTGCAGTGTGGACGGTTTGGATGAACACCCCTAATACAAATGTTGATTTAATTGGTACAAGTCTATAAAGGATTTAATAAAAACAAAAACAAAAACCCAATCCCCTATGTACGACTCCCTCCCTAGTTGTTGGCCAAACGCTCCATCTTCGACCCCTCTGATCATCTTCTCCGTTGACCTATACCATCTTCATCCTCACGGATGGACTTACAAGGAGAAAGGTAATTGGGATTGGGGGGGGGGGGGGGTGGACCACCCATTCCCTCTTGACAATCGTTCTCCACATATATTGTTACCGCTAGTTTTTGCAATCATGGTTCAATGATAATGTTGGATTGTTGGTTGATGGTTTAGTTAACTATATATCTCAAACCAACTTCTCTGTTGGATTGTTTCTTGTTCTTTTAGTTTAAATATAAATCAATTTATCTGATGTTAATTTTATATATACTCAAACCAACTCATCTAAAAGAAAATTATATAAACTAAATAATTGTATAATTTGTTATTCGGTTAACCGATATGGTAAAAAAATCGAAATCGAAACTTACCTTATTTGATTAACCGAACCATTAATTAACCTGCAAATTGAAAAACCCGAAACCGTTTTGGTTTAAATGAGTTACTCGATTTCACATATTTTTTATACACAGGGGCTTCGGTCACCTAAGAGTTTCTGAATCCGCCACTCTCCATTTTGTCAAAATCTCAAATTAACCTTCATCAGCCTCTAAGCACAAGGGTTGTGGCGTACGGGTTAAGGCCCGAGGGATGTGGTGGAATATCCCATCTGCCCAGGGTTCGAATCCAGACGTACACAATAATTGTGGCCACTGAGGTTTAATCAGGACTGAAGTGAAGTCTTACCGTCATAATTTACCAAAGAGTTAGTCTAGACATAGCCTACAACATCCTTCCAAAAAACAAAAGCGACCCTTCCTCATCCTCATCTCCATCTACATGAAGCAACAACAATACCCAAATCAAAATCCACCACCTGTTTAATTAGATTCATGATTTATATGAACAACCCATGCACGTCATTCTTACCCTTATATTTAATTAAGTAAAGGGTTTGAGGAAAATCTGAAAAAACATGAGAATGAACTAGAATGGCGGAATGGATGGTTACGAGGAATTTGGAGGTGAGTGAAGGGTCCTGAAAATTTTCCATTTTTCTGTTGATAGTGTCTTCGTCTTCGATAATTTCTTCTCTGTGTAATCATGGCAACATGCAACCAACAATTACTCAATTATGAAGTTGAGATTCTGAGATGGCAAGGGTAACAAATTAAATGGTTAAACAGAATCCCATGTTTGAAGAACATTATATGATAAAACCAAAAATAACAAAATCAATTTGAAAAACCCCCCTAAAAAATCAATGTTCATCATCTTCATCTTCGTCTTAGATCGAAAAATGGCCAACTCGAGCAACAATGTTCATCATTTTCATATTTGTTTATGAAGATTGAAATGGGTTGAATTCGACGTGGGGCAGAAGATGATGGTGACGAGATGACAGTGGGTTAAACTTATGGTTACTTTCGATGGCAGTGGGATTTTGGGGGGGGGTGGCCGGTTAGAGTTGCGCAAGGGAAGCAAGGGTCGTAATGAACGAATGATCGAGGGAGTGGTCGGAGAAGAGGGATGTGACACTGAAGGACGTGAGGGTTCCTCAATTGAGCAGGGACGTTCAAATCTTTTTGGAGCCGTTGTTATAAAGCTTTTGATTATTCTGTAAAAACGAGATAACAGGTTACATATTTAGTAAGCATAAACCTAAAGAATTAACAATTTGATTATCTGAACTTGACAAATAAAACGTTTATAATAAAATGTCATAAACACATATAAAATTGATTCGTAAAATATTGGGGGTTATGTTCAAAATCTCACATTAAACATGCTAAAGAATAGCGTTGCACTTGAATCCTCACATGAGGGGTTTAAAGGTGGAGAATTAGACAAAGTTAAGTCAAGGAACCAAGTCCGAATATGCAACAAAAACGTAACTATAATGACTATATATATGCATTACAAAACAAATAACTATCACTGACGGAAAAATCATTCGGTGAAAGTCGCATCTGTCGGTAACCTCTGTCGGATTAGACGTCGTCGGTGACGGTATTACTGACGGATTACCAACGGATCCGTTAGTAATCCGTCGGTAATTACCGATGGATTTCGACCATCGGTAATATTTCGTGGGATTTGCTCATTTTTCTAGTAGTGATGTGTAATTATTTCGTGTGAGGATCCAATCCGCAATTTCCATATAGCAAGATGGACAAAGTTGTAATTACTCTTCTAAAGGTTTTTTTGTTTGTTTGTTTTTGTTTTTTGAAAGACAAGCATATTATTAACAATAAACAAAGTTCAAATGAGGGGTCTCCAATAAACATAACCAAACGAAACCAAATCACCCAAAAAGAAAGACAAAAGGCTTGAACGAACAACTAAAGGAGTAGACCAAAACTCCCAAACCAACAATGAAAATACAACCCAAACAAGCGAAACACAACGAGAAACGTCACAAAAACGCATCAATCAGAAGACGAAGTTGTAACTGCAACCAAAGCCAATCCAAATGGTTTGTAGCTAAGTTGGTAAAGACATGCGTGTAGTAGCTAAGGCGCCGGGGTTTGAGTCTCATTGCTGGACCAGTGGACCTTTTATTACTCTTCGAGATTTTATTTAAACCCATGGCTTTAAAGCATCAATATTTTGATTTTTTTTAACAAGTGATTTTTTTTTGTTATTATTTCAATTAAAATAAATAACATAAAATCAACAAAATTATGTTTAAACTTTTCGACATAACCAATATATATAAGGACGAAACTGAAGGAGGATTGATAAATGCTTTTTTATCCATTACAATAGGTTTTATTTTATGCCCAACAAACACTACAAAACAGATGCTTATCACCGACGGACAAATCCGTCGGTGATCCGTCGGTAAAAGTAAAATCCGTCGGTGATCCGTCGGTAAATGGACGTCGATATAGATGTGGTCGGCGTTCAGATTACCGATGGCTCACCGACGGCTAACTTTTCTTACGGATCACCGACGGTCACCGACGGCGTGGGTTATTTCCGACGGATCACCGACGGTCTCCATTTACCTACAGATCTTCACCGACGGATTATTTTCCGACGGATTTAGCGACGGATTTCCGACGGATATTTAATAAATAAAAATTAAATTAAAAAATATTTACCGACGGATTATCCGTCGGTAATTTTATTTTTTTTTTAAAAAATTAATTAAAAATTAAAAAAATCCAGTTTTTAATCTGTACAAAACCTGCCAATTTTTAATCAATACTAAGTTTTAAACTATACAAAACCGTCGTTTAATATCTATAAATGCATAAACGTATTACAAAAACGTAATCCTACGGAGGGGGAAAGGGGTGCTGATCTGTAAACTTCCTCATTAACGCCTCAAACTGATCTAATCGCTCCTGCATCCGCCTCCTATCTTCTTCATCTCTCTCTATTCGCTCCTGCATCCGCCTCCTCTCTTCTTCCACTCTCTCTACCCTCTGTCTCAGCTCATTCAACTAAAATTCAACATTTGACAAACATATATAGAACAATGTTAGACAACATTTAACAAACATATGATTGACAATGTTAAAGAACATTTGACAAACATACTTCCTCATCGTGACGGACGCTCGTGCTCCCGCTCGAACTGACACCTGAATCACCGGTCATAGCATAATAGGGATCCTGACTGGTCCCCCATTCAAAAACACGACCCTTACGCCGTCCTACGACACTACGCTCCCACAACTCGGCGTCATTGGGAGGTACAGTGCCAACAGGTAAGTCCGGGTACTCATCCCTCCTAATCCGATGGTAGTTATCCTATAGTTTACCAAATTAGACATTGTCAAGTCAACTAACCTATAGAAAATTCGGCAGCATTTCAACTGTAATTTGAACATATATATCCATGACCTTCTTTTATCAAAACAATCCTATCGTCTGCCTAACAATGGCAGCCCAAACTAAGTTGGCTATAATTTCTATCTATCTTATAAAACAAAAAAATATCTAGCCATGCATAATTGAACCTACCGCCATATGAGCTGCCTTTGGGTAAACGTAGATCGGAGGATCCGTGAACGAACCAGTCGCACCCGGAACAAGCTTCCTGTTGGTGCAATGTGTAGTCTCCCAAACCTCGTCGCTGGTAGGCTCACGGTCCCATGCATCTCTCTACAATAGACAACTTAAACTGTTAGTAGGTAATAAAATCATGTATATACATATATTCATCTATTATATATATTTAGTCTAGTGTATGATAAATTACCATGAGGTCCCGATGCATAGATGTACTAATAGATCCAGTACAGTATCTGGATGTCATCCCCTCATACTCGGTGGCCCGGTTGGCCGTATTGGCTGCAGATACATGCCGGAACGCATAGGTGTTCCATACATGTTAAAAAGAAGACATAAATCAATATAAATCCTAGTACAACCAGATACAAGTATTCAAAATAAAACAAACCTGCTCAATCATCTGGACCCAAAGCTCACTCCGGATCCACTATGGAGGGTGTGCGGCATGAATCGTGTAGTCACGTCCGTCGAACTGGACACCATCAATGGCTAAAGCCCTTTCCTAGGCGAAGCGATGGGCATCTCTCATCATGTCCACGTACCTATTATTTAGGATACGTCGGAATGCAGCTACTACGTCGACGTCCATCTCAGGAGGCCAACTATAATATAACTGCAAACACATTGTTTGGATTAAGTAAAAATAAATCCACTCAATTAGTTAAATAGAGTAAAATACCTACCCGTAATCGATCTAGCATCCGTGTATAGTGCTCATCAGGGACATCCCTAAAATGAGCCCACAGACCATCGAACATGGACTTAAAGACGACAACGGCCCTCCGGACTGCCGACTTGTCCCTAAACCTTCACAATTGCAAAATATTCAACATAAAAAATATTAGGATCGGTTTATTATGTACTAGAATAAATAATATATCACATCTAATTACCCGCCCGCTTCAGACAACAAAAGTGGCGGTCGTTGACTCGGTTGGGGAGTCTGTGATGTCATATTCGGGCCTCTAACCCTCGAGCCCGCTGCTAGTCCGTTATCAGACTGAATCTGATCTAGTCCGTCATCGTTGAACTCATCGGCGTGAGGGTCACCCACACCCGGCGGAGCTGCTGCTGCCCCTATCCCTATTACCCCCACTACCCCTAGAAGGGCGTCCTGACATCTAAAAATAGAGAATGGTTAACACAAAATGATATAAGTGTACATAAATCATAAGACCCAAAAATGTCTACATAAGAACGACAAAATAGAGAATGTTTAACACGAAAATGTCTAAGTGTACATAAATCATAGAGAATGGTTAACACAAAATGTCTACATAAGAAAGGCACACTAGTTATCAGACGAGTTCATTTACTAGATAAGACTCAACGATAGACCCCTCCACCCTTGCCTTGTTTCTAACAGTCCTCTTTAACGACCCAAGTTTCCTAAACAACGATTGAAATACGTGTTAGAAAATAAATGGGTAAGTATTTGAATGAAAAGTATTTGAATGGCAAAGTTCATTTACCTCTAATAAAGATACATCCACCTATATTGGACCGACCCACCATTTATGGCTTCTCGAGTCAAATGTATCACTAAGTGTTCCATAGAATCAAAGAATCCGGGCGGGAAGACTTTTTCCAACTTACAAATTGTTTGAACGATACTTGTTTGCAATGGAATCAAGTCTTCTAAGTGTAATACCCTTGAGTTGATTACACGAAAGAATGTGCATAACTCCGTTATCGCATCCCATATGGGAGTGGGTATCATCCCTCGTAACACAATAGGAAGCAATCATTGCATAAACACATGACAATCATGACTCTTGAAGCTATAAAAGCTGTAATCTGCCATGTTTACACAACCCCCAATATTCGAAGCATACCCGTCCAGAAACTTCAGTCTTTTCAACCATTCACATACTTGTTTTACTTGTTGTTTCGTCAAAGTGTTCGACGACTTCGGCTTCACTACTTTATTGCCTGACGTGGCAATGTGCAACTGCGATCGGTTGCAATAAATGTCTACATCCCTCCTTGCTTTTATATTGTCTTTCGTTTTTGATGTGTCCATGACAGTGTTAAATAGATTCTCAAAGACGTTCTTGTCAATGTGCATGACATCCAGGTTGTGTCGGATTAACAACGTCTTTCAATATGGTAGCTCCCAAAAGATGCTTCTCTTCACCCAATTATGAGTGATTCCGAAACCGGTAATTTTTCTATTGGTCGATCGAAACGGGGAGCCGTCGTAAACAGTTGGAAGATGACGGACCTGTTCCCATATTTCTTCACCGGTTAACTCGGGTGGTGGACCGGCTAATACCCTAGATCCGTCCAGAAACCTTGTTCGATCACGTCGGAAGGGGTGTGCACTAGGTAACCATCTCTGATGACAGTCAAACCAACAAGATTTACCTCCATTTCTTAACTGAAACAAATCGACTGTACCCATGCAGTACGGGCAGGCTAGCTTGCTGTAACACCCGGAAATTCTCAAGGTAAGTATTTGTTCCCTTAAATACGTTAATTGTGTCTATTTGAAAATATGAGCCTTTGTATGCATTTAATGATCGTTATTATATTGAAATATTATATAAACTGATTTACCATCTTAATGGTTTTAACCTCGCGCTCATAATCGGTTTAGAATGCATTTTTGGGCTGTGGGGAGAGTGGCGCGAGAGTGCCACGCGATAGTGACAATGTCACTATCGCCGGTCACTCTCGCGGGAGATGTACCGTGAGTTAGGGTGGTCTTCGCGATTGTGACACGCGATAGTGACAATGTCACTATCGCCAGTCACTCTCGCGTGGAGTGTACCGAGAGTGGGGGAGGCCGCGCAATTGTAACACGCGATAGTGCCAATGGCACTATCACCGGGCACTATCGCGGTCGGGGCTGTTTGTCTTAAATGAATTCCTTGGCCGATTTTAATCACAATCCAACATTTCACACTTTTCTCTTGGAGATTTGTAGCTTCCTAAACCAGTTCCATCCACCCCCAAAACCTTAACCCTCATAAATACAACACCTTCTAGTGGTTGGATCATTGATTTCTTGCAATAACTCTCCTCAAAGAAGATTCTAGGGTTTCTCCAAGTCTTATCTTCATCTTCAAGTCTCATCCCTTCAACTTCTAGGGTTTCCATCTTTTCTAGGTTTTGGTTTAAAACCTAGATTGTGAGTTTACTAAACCTTTGTTAAAACTAGATACACATCATAATATCTTACTTGTATTATTGTAACATTTCTCAAAATGTCTATCTCTATGTGTTCAATATTTGATGGTGGTTTTATGTTTAATATGTTGGGAGATTTATTTTGAGTATCTTGCCATGATCTACTCTATTTGCCAAGTATTTGGGCTTTATTTCATGTATACATGATATTGGCATTTTAGCATGATTTGGGGTATATGTGACATAGTAAATTATCTATCCTACTTGGAATGCATTCTTTTTTTTTGGAGAGGGTATCCCAGACCACATTGGGCCCAGACTAATCCCTGGCAATATGGGCCGAAGCCCGACTGCTAAAGCATGCAGCCCGGGGTCGAAGCCCCCGTACCTCCAGGATGCGTCCCCCAGGGTTCGAACATGAGACCGCTACTAGCTAGTCCACATGCCTTACCACTAGGCTAACACCCTTTTGGTTTGGAATGCATTCTTAGTGATATTGTATCAAAACATTGGTTATGTTGGAATTTGGTCTCATATTGGACTTATGTGATAGGATGGTAGCATTGTACCCATGGTTGGTATCGAAATGTATTGGTTGAAATATATCTCAAGACCTCCTATAAATTATGTTGGACGGACCAAGTCAGTAGACACTAGGAGGATGTAGTCTTGGGCGCCACCGTGATGGTATGTGCTTAGACATCCGCCATTCGGGGAATTTCCTTAGTTGTAGTCCTCGGATGTGCCGGGCCTTTCGGGTGTCTCTTGGTAGATGGAATCAAGGTATATCGACTCTTTGGGTGGAACTTGATTGGTGCTATGGGTCTCCCCTATTGACTCCACATTTGTTGAACTTTGGTCAACTGCTGATAAGAATTGTAACTGTTCACGCATGCTCATTATTGTTCAACTCACTAGGCTTTTTGGCCTAACACTTGTTTGGTGTCGATGTGTATCTCAGGTTCTAGCGGCGCCGGTTCTAAGTTGGCATAGTGCTTGGGTGAGAGCTTGGGGAATACATGCAAATGGAAATACATTGGATAGAAGAACTTTTGTAATCTCTTTTCTAGTTGTAGAAATTAGATTAGTTGGTTGTTAATTTATTGTCCGTTAAATTACAACTGTGACTAAACAGGTTTGTATATTTCCCCATTTTTGGGAGGCTCTTGCTTTGGCAATTTTATATACCACATGTCCGTTTTTCGGATTTTTGTTATCCCTATTTTTAGGGCGTTACACTTGTCGTGCGTGCTCTAACCCGACAACATTGCGTAGGCAGGGACGTCGTTGACGGTCCATAGAAGTATAACCCTCTTCTCAAAATTATTCTTACGATAAGCATCATACGTAAGAGTGTCCACTGTATACAATATCTTGAGATAATCTATTAGCGGCCTAAGAAAGACATCCAAATTCTGACCGGGGCTCTTTCTACCTGGAATGATTAATGCAAGTTTCACATATGAATCTTTCAAACTCAACCAAGGAGGTAAATTGTAGATGGTAAGAAACACTATCCAAAGTGAATACGGATTCGAATTTGAATTATTCGGGTTGAAACCGTCGGTGCATAAGCCAAGACGCACATTCCGGACCTTAGAAGTGAAGTCAGGATGTACCATGTCGAAATGCTTCCAAGCCGCACCATCACTTGGATGTACCATCACACCCGGTTCTGTCTGATGATCCTTGTGCCAAAAGTCATCTGTTTAGACGTCTTCTTTGACATATACAATCTTTGAAGTCTAGGAACAATCGGCAAGTACGTCAGCACCAAGTTAGGGACCTTTCTTTGACCACTTGTCTTGAAACGATATTCATTACACACTCGGCATTGGGTCAACTCAGAATCATCCTTATAAAATAACATGCAATGGTTTTTGCAAGCATTGATCTTTTGTTTTGCCAGAGCAAGTTTTTTCAAACTCTTTTTCGTCTCATAGAAGTTACCGGGTAGTTTATCATTCTCGGGTAACATCTCTTTAATTATAGCAACATTACGGTTATAAGTCGTCTCGGGTACATTACATTTTGCCTTCCAATTCAACAATCTCGTCACAGCTCCTAATTTCGAGTAATTTGGACACCCGTCCCATAATGGCTCGTCAGCATCTTGTAATATGTCATAAAATCCTTGGGCAGAAGGATTAGGGGTTTCTTCTTCCCATGTCATGCCATCATGTATCATGTGATCGTTCACCATTTCAACATAACCTTCATTATGATATACTACCGGAGTAGAAGATTGACCCACGTCTTGATGCCCTTCATTATGGTAACAAGTTTCACCATGTGCCCACCATGTGGTATAATCAGGCATGAAACCGTGCTTCATCAAATGCAGCCTCACATCAGTCCTTTCTTTATAGCGTAAGTTTTGACACTTCTTACAAGGGCATCTAATACGAAGCACTATCCCATCACGTGTAGGTTTCCTTTCAACAGTCCCTTCATCGGCATAGGCATAGTCCAAAAAACTGTCCATTGCAACAATATAGTCGACGCTAAGAAACCCCCGACTGTCGTTCTTTCTATACATCCATCCTCTATCTGTCGACATATTCAACCACTACAACAAAGAAAGAAGTAGTTAATCGACATAATCAAGATAGAGGTGGTGTAATGGTTTTACTATTGAAACGTCACACCGTAGGTTTAGATGAGCTTTGGATGACTTTAAAACCTTACGTGTAATGGTTTGACTATTGAAAAGTCAAACCGTAGGTGTCAACGAAGTTAGAAGTCTATTGAACACTACATGTAATGGTTTTCCTTCTTGAAAGTCAAACCATAGGTGTAGAGGAGTTTTGGATGACTCTAAAACTCTAAGTGTAATGGTTTGACTATTGGAAAGTCAAAACCGTAGGTTACAATCAAAGAAAGGTGTTTTGGAAAGTTTAAAACCCTACGTGTAATGGTTTGACTAATTAAAAGTCAAACCGTAGGTGTCAACGAAGTTAGAAGTCTATTGAACACTACATGTAATGGTTTGCCTTCTTGAAAGTCAGACCATAGGTGTAGAGGAGTTTTGGATGACTCTAAAACTCTAAGTGTAATGGTTTGACTATTGGAAAGTCAAAATCGTAGGTTACAATCAAAGAAAGGTGTTTTGACTATTTAAAAGTCAAACCGTAGGTGTCAACGAAGTTAGAAGTCTATTGAACACTACATGTAATGGTTTGCCTTCTTGAAAGTCAGACCATAGGTGTAGAGGAGTTTTGGATGACTCTAAAACTCTAAGTGTAATGGTTTGACTATTGGAAAGTCAAAACCGTAGGTTACAATCAAAGAAAGGTGTTTTGACTATTTAAAAGTCAAACCATAGGTGTCAACGAAGTTAGAAGTCTATTGAACACTACATGTTTTTTAAAATTTCGGCGGCATAACGGCTATAAAATGAATATTTCTGTATATCAACCTAATGTTTGCCCAACAATTTACAACCCAACTAAAATAAATAAATAAAATCAAGTATAATCAAATCCTAAATCATACCAAATCATCAAGCTTTTCGGGTACACTCTAAACCAAATCATACCAAAATATCATATTACATACCATTACACCCTAGATTTATTTTAGGGTGGCATATTCATAAACACACACAGATTCATAAACATGGAAGATTAGTGTTTATTAACATTCATAGTTTCATAAACACAAACAGTACATACCCAAAAAGGTAAACTAATCCAAAACAATAAACTAATCCAATAGCATAAAATCAACTAAACACACAGATTCAAATTTAACTAATTCATAAACACATATTCAATAGCATAAAAACAACTAAAACTAATTCATAAACACACACATATTGAAACAGTAAATAAACTAATTCATAAACACACACATATTCAAATTTAACACTACATACCCAAAATTGGTACAATAGCATAAAATCAACTAAAACTAAAAGTGTAGTATCATTGACCAAACTTTAAACAATCTTTGTAGCTCATTCTCAACAGAAATTGCAACAGATTTCAAAACCTAACAGAGAAGTGATTATCAAACTATCAAAACCTAACATAAAAGTGATTATCAAGAAGTTAAAAACATATAGCAGATTAGAACTCAAACCTAAATCGAATATGTGGAGGTGGATCACCGGATACAAGGGTTGTGAGGGTGGTGGTCGTCGGTGGTCGGCTGTTCGACGGTTGTGGTCGTCGCCGGTGGTCGATCGAGAGGGTGAGATCGAGAGATTGAGAGGGAGAGATGGAAGGAGTCTGAGAGATCGAGAGGGAGAGATGGAGAGATCGAGAGGGAGAGGGCGTGGAGAGATCGAGAGATTGAGAGGGAGAGACGGAGAGACTGAGAGATCGAGATTCTGTGAGATCGAGAGACTGAAATTAGGGTTGTATGCCCGCTAGAAATTTCGGAAATTCACCGACGGTATTTACCGACGGATTATATCCGTCGGTGATTACCGATGGATTTTATTTTTTATTAAATAAATTACTTTTAAATTAATAAATTATTAAATAAATTCTCATATATTATTTAATATTCAATTTATTAAATAAATTATTAATTAATTTATCAAATTATATTTAAAATTATTAATTAATTTATCAAATTATATTTAAATTGACTAAAATACCCCTGAAGTAACTGGACTTAACGGAAACAATTAACGACCGTTATCTTTTCCTATTAATTCCAGTTAGATCAGGAACCAAATGTGTTACACACACATATATACATACATACATACATATATATACACCTAAAGTAACTAGACTTAACGAAAAGTAGTTAACGGTCGTTATCTTTTCCCGTTAATTCCCGTTAGATCAGGGACCAAACGTGTTATACACACATACATACATCTATACACATACATTCATTCATACATATATGACATATTTATACATACTATACAAATATATATAGACATACATATATATACACACATACATATATAGACATGATATAGACCTATGTGCAATTTACATACAAGCAATACATATGTATATAATACATCTATAGACATACATACACATATACGTACACACATACATATATGATACAAACATATATGTGCTATATACATACAAGCAATACATATGTATACAATACATCTATAGACATACATATATATATATATATATACGTACACACATACATATACATGCATGATACAGACATATATGTGATATATACATACAAGCAATACATATGCATACAATACATCTACAGACAATATACACTACATATACATACAAGCAATACATAGACATACATACATACATACATATATAGACACATACATAGACATATATACATACATACACATATGACATAGACATATACATACTAATATTATATACATACATACATACATGATCACATGATACATACATACATACATACTACATATCATATACATACATACATGATCACATGATACGTACATGATGTACATACATACATACATGATCACATACGTATATACATACATACATATTACATATACATGATCACATACATACATACATACATGATCACATACGTACATGTACATACATACATATTACATATACATGATCACATACGTACATACATACATATATACATACATATTACATATACATGATCACATACGTACATACATACATATATACATATATACATACATACATACATACATACATACATACATACATACATGAAGTACATACATACATATGTACATAAATACACAAACTTTATTACCGACGGATTTCTTTACGCCGTCGATAATCCGTCGGTAATTGCCGACGGATCACCGGCGGACATCAGAAAAAATTTATTTTTTATTAAATTATTAAAATCACCGACGGATTTCCGACATATTTAAATATTAAAAAAAATAATAATTGTATATACGTCGGTGATCCGTCGAAAATATTTATATTTACCGACCATCAAAAATATTTATATTTATCGACGGATCACCGACGGATGGTCTATCCGTCGCAAATTTTTTTTTTCCGTCGGTAATTACCGACGTGTTGGGATCTGAAGAAATGCTAAGTAAAGTTAATGCTGCTAGAAGAACATGGTTACTAATTCTGGTTGCTACTTCTGTGATTAATGCTGCCAGTTGAAGATTAATACTGCTGAACAAGATAGTACTGCTTCTAGTATTAGTGCTGCTAGACCAATAATCTTGACAAAGTACTCCAATAACAAGTGTTCTGATTTTAAAAACCTCATTAAAAAGGAATGCAAGTATTTTGATGAGAAAGGGAGACCCAATACCACTTTGGCTTGGGTCCCCAATCAATACTAATTGTCTAATCTAATGTGCAGGGCAACCAACAGCTCAAAGGGAAGAGCATCTGGCATGTTGATAGTGGTTGCTCTAGGCACATGACAGGGAACATGTCTTGCCTCAAGAACTTCAAGAAGATTGATGGTGGGCATGTTGCTTTTGGGAATACTCCAGATGGAGGTAAAATCAGTGGTAAAGGTGATGTGACCAAAGGTAAAATGACCTTTGAGGATGTATTCTATGTTGAACAATTAAGATACAACCTGTTAAGTGTATCACAGGTTTGTGACAAACAACATAGTATATTATTTACAGAGTCTGAATGTATTATCCTTGCTCCTGGATTCAAGGTAGTTGATGAAAAGATGATACTACTAAGAACCCCTAGAAAGGACAATGTATATTGTTTCGATATGGAAAGTGTTTCATCTGATTCATCCATAAATTGTCTTGTTTCAAAAGCTTCTCTGGATGAATCATCACTTTGGCACAGAAGGATGTGTCACATGAATTTTAAAACAATAAATAAACTTGTTAAAAACAACCTTGTAAGAGGTTTACCTTCTAAAGTCTATTCAAGTGATGATCATTGTGTTGCTTGTCTTAAAGGAAAACAACACAAAACTTCTCATAAGCCCAAAGAAGTGAACACTATTTCTTCTCCTCTTCATTTATTGCATATGGATCTGTTTGGCCCTACAAATGTTATGAGCATAGGGAAGAAATCATACTGCCTAGTTATTGTTGATGATTACTCTAGATTTACTTGGGTATATTTTCTAAGGACTAAGGATGAGACAAGTGGACTGATCAAATCCTTTATTCTAAGAATTGAAAACCAAACTAATCAAAAAGTCAAAATCATTAGGTCAGACAATGGTACTGAATTTAAAAATCATGACCTAAACACCTTTTGTGAGGAAAAAGGAATTGAGAGGCAATACAGTGCTCCTAGGACTCCACAACAAAATGGAGTTGCTGAGAGAAGGAATAGGACACTAATTGAGGCTGCTAGATCTCTGTTAGCTGATTCTAAACTTCCAATAACTTTCTGGGCAGAAGCAGTTAATACTGCTTGCTATGTCCAAAACAGAGTACTAGTAGTCAAGCCTAAAAACAAGACACCTTATGAGCTCTTAAATAAAAGAAAACCCTTTATTGGATTTTTTAAACCATTTGGGTGTCCTTGTACAATTCTCAATACCAAATCTCACTTAGGAAAGTTTGATAGCAAGGCAGATGATGGATTTCTTGTTGGTTACTCATCTCAGAGTAAGGCCTACAGAGTGTTTAATACTTCTTGTAGAATAATTGAGGAAAGTGACAATGTCAAATGCAATGAGAACACACCAAATCCTATTGGGTCTGGTCCTCAGTGGCTGTTTGACATTGATTCACTAACTAACTCTTTTGGTTTCAGTAGTGATGATTATGCAGGTTCAGGAAGTGGAGGATCAGGGGCTACACAAATTCAAGACAATAAACCACAGTCTGTGATCTTTCCTATGCCTATAAAAGAACCTGTTGAATTCTGTGAAAAAGAACCTCTAACTTAGCCAATTCAGAGTGAAGAAGAAAGAAGAGAAGAGGAATCATCAGTGCATAAAGAGCTAGAAGTAGCTGAGGTGATCCCCTCTGCTGACTTAAATGATTCCAATCTAGAGGAAAGAATCCATGAAGAACCTAGTTTTCAGACTAGAACACAAAAGAATCATCCTCCAGAGCTGGTAATAGGAGACATCTCTTCTCCTATTATTACAAGGAATCAAAGCAGACTTCAAGAGCTGCAGGATCAACAACACACAGTACTCTCCTGCTTTCTATCCCAGATTGAGCCTAAGAAGGCCTATGATGCAATGAAAGATTCAAGTTGGATAGAAGCCATGCAAGAAGAGTTACTTCAATTCAAGCTACAGGATGTTTGGGACTTGGTGGACCTTCCAAAAGGTCATAGAGCTATAGGTACCAAGTGGATTTTCAGGAACAAAAAGGATGAGAGAGGTATTGTGATCAGGAACAAAGCAAGGCTTGTGGCACAAGGGTACACTCAAGAAGAGGGCATAGATTATGATGAAGTGTTTGCCCCAGTGGCAAGGGTAGAGGCAATTAGGCTGTTCTTAGCCTATGCCTCATACATGAAGTTCAAGGTCTATCAAATGGATGTAAAGAGTGCATTTCTATATGGCACAATTGATGAAGAAGTATATGTCTGTCAACCTCCTGGTTTTGAAAATCCTTCATATCCTGACAGAGTATACAAGCTGAAGAAAGCACTCTATGGTCTACATAAAGCCCCAAGAGCATGGTATGACACTCTGTCTACCTATCTCTTGGAGAATGGGTTTGAAAGGGGCATCATTGACAAGACCCTTTTCATTAAAAGAAGTAAGAAGGACATCCTACTAGTTCAGATCTATGTGGACGATATCATCTTTGGATCCACAAAAGATCAGATGTGTAGAGACTTTGAAGAGTTGATGCACAAGAGCTTTAAAATGAGTTCAATGGGTGAACTTACCTTCTTCCTTGGGCTTCAGGTGAAACAGCAGTCAGATGGAATCTTCATTAGTCAATCAAAGTATGTGCAAGACATCCTGGAGAAATATGGTTTAAAAGACTCAAAACCAGCAAGCACACCAATGGAAACTCACAAACAGATCACTGATGATCTTGAGGGAGAGGATGTTGATGTCCATCTATATAGATCAATGATTGGATCTCTCATGTATCTCACGGCCTCAAGACCAGACATCATGTTTCCAGTGTGTGTATGTGCCAGATTCCAAGTCAAGCCTAAACAATCACATCTTCAAGTTGTGAAGAGGATTTTCAGATACTTAAGAGGGCAACCTAGATTAGGTCTTTGGTATCCATATGAATCTTCATTTGACTTGATTGCTTATTCATATAGTGACTTGGGTGGTGCAAACATGGACAGAAAGTCTACTTCAGGGGGATGTCAACTTTTGGGTGCAAGACTAGTATCTTGGCAGTGTAAGAAACAAACCACAGTGTCCTTATCAACAACAGAAGCTGAGTATATTGCTGCTGCAAGTTGCTGCTCTCAGGTTCTATGGATTCAAAATCAGATGCTGGACTATGGGGTAACATTTCTTCACACTCCAATCTTTATTGACAATAGCAGTGCTATAAGCATTGTTAACAATCCAGTCAAGCACTCCAAAACAAAGCACATTGAGATCAGGTATCACTTTATCAGAGATTGCAATGAAAAGAAACTCATTCAAGTTGCTAAAGTCCATACTGACAACCAGTTTGCAGATCTATTCACTAAAGCTTTTGATGTGGGTAGATTCACTTTCTTGGTCTCAAGTGTGGGCATGATTAACTCTGAATGAGCTCATGTTTTAAAAGGTGTTTCTATACCTGCTACTTTGGTTATTTGTGAGCTGCTAATCATCTTTCACAGGAAGTTATTGCCTTGATCAGACCTTCATAAGCTTTAAAAAGAGTAAGTATGGTTAATACTGCCAGTGCATTTTTAATACTGCCAGTGCACAGTTAATACTGCTAGTTAGTTAATACTGCTAGTGGTTAATACTGCTCTCAGTTAATACTACTAGTTAGTTAATACTGCTAGTGGTTAATACTGCTCTCAGTTAATACTGCTAGTTAGTTAATACTGCTAGTGGTTAATACTGCTCTAGGTTAATACTGCTTATGTCCCGTATACTATAAATACCATTTGCCCGCCTAAAAGATCATAACGACTCTTTGTGTACTGTTCATCTGCTCTCTAATCCTTCTTTTTCTCTCAAAGAACAAGTGTTTCAGTCTAGCATACTCAAGTTCAATGGCATCCATGACTTTCATTGACGAGCACAGCGAGATTGCGATGCTACAGAAGCCGAACCAAGCCGATGGATTCCACCAAATTGTGGATTTTCTCAAGTCAAGCCACATTGCCCATGCTCTCACTGTATCGCCAACTATTTACATAGAGCATCAAAGGCAATTTTGGGCTAATGCCACCATTGTTACTGAGAATGGTGTGCAAATGATCAAGACAAGGGTGTGTGAAAAACCCTTAACAGTTACTGAAGAGGTGATACGCATCTGTCTACGTCTAGACGATGCTGCAGGTATAACCTCTATTCCTAATGAGGAATTATTCTCAACTTTGTCAAGAATGGGGTATGGAGGCGAGTCGGGTGGTTTTAAATTCTCAAAGGCTAAATTTTATACCCAATGGCGTTTTCTTGTTCATACCTTAATGCATTGTATCTCTAAAAAGACTACTGGATGGAGTGATTTCAGTAGCACCATTGCTTATGCTTTGGTGTGCTTGGCCACTGCCAGAAAGTACAATTTTTCTCAAATGCTTTTTAATGATCTTGTCTCAAACCTGGGAAGTAAAAAGAGTTTTTATATGTACCCCAGGTTTGTACAAGAAGTAATAACCCATGAATTGACGGATATACCTCATTTTGATGAGGTATATGTACCAAAAACCCCCAAAGGTAAGGTCTTTTCAAACATGAAAAGATCCCCTCTGGACTCGGAAGGAGTTGACACCCCATTGTTCTCTACAATGATGGTGGTGTCCCACACTGAAGAAGGTATGGCAGCAGGGTCAAGGCCCTCATCAGACCATCCCACTGCTAGC
The DNA here is from genome assembly GCA_954870635.1 of Arctium minus. Taxonomy (NCBI): domain Eukaryota; kingdom Viridiplantae; phylum Streptophyta; class Magnoliopsida; order Asterales; family Asteraceae; genus Arctium; species Arctium minus. Next base: position 15,546,637 of record OX941082.1, read on the forward strand.
CAATCCCAACCTTCCCACTCTATATCTATCCCACAGTCCCTACTTCATAAGTCCACTTCTCCAATCACCCAAACTTATACAAGGAAACAGGTAAAGAAGGCTCCTTCCCTTCTTGTACCTTCAACCACTGAGCCTTTAAGCCCTCTAAGGGAGAATTCTCTCTTAGAGAATATCAACAGGGAAACCAAAGGGGTGTCTCCCAACCCCAAGGAGGTGCTCACTGAGGTGGAGGTTGAGCATATGGGTGCTAAGGCTGCCACTACTCCTGCTAGCACAGAGGAGGTCAGTGGTAACATACATAAGACCTTCCCCATGGCAACTTTGGGTGAGCAATCATCCAAAGGTCCCAGGTGCCAAGAAACCAAGGGGGTGGATAGTGCTTCTTCTAGGCAGAAGACTTCCACTACAAAAATATCCAATGATCCTTCAAAAGAGGGTAACACTTCTGGAGAAGGTGAGGACAGGTATAACTATTTTGAATTGATGGAAACCATGGGAAACATCAACATGGATGTAATCAAACAGGGTAAAGATATAGAAGAGCTTAAAATGATAGTTCTGTCACAACAAGAACAGATTGTCAACTTGAAGCAGATGGTGAGGAAATTGATTTTGCAAAAGAAGAAGAGACAATTTGTGCTAAGGAGAAGGAAATCAGGGGATGATGCTCCCAAAAAGGGGGAGTTCAACATGGAAGACACCACAGATAAGGGGGAGTTGGATGAGGAAAAACATGATGTTGAGGGGGAGCATAAGCAAGCAGCAGAAACAGAGCCAGCAGTAGAAACCATTAATACTGCCAGTTCAAGTAAAGCAGCAGAAATGGTTAATACTGCTGAAATTAAACAAGCTGCAGAAACAGTGAAAGAAGTACTAACAGAGCTTGAGATTGCAGAAACACTAATCAAAGCCAAGAATGATACTCCCAAGGTCATCTCAAAGGCCAAAGGAGTTGTCATAAAAGAAAGAAGTGAGGCTGCAAAGAAATCAAGCATTGAGAAGGTGATGAGCAAAGACAAAGGCAAAGCTAAGCTAGTGGAATCTGATCAACCTATCAAAAAGCAAAAGTTGGTTGAATCAGATGAAGCTTTGGCTAGGAAGATGCAAGCCGATCTTGAGCAAGAAGAGAGGGTTCAAGTAGACAAAGATAGGGAGATGGCAAAGGCTTTAGCTGCAGAACTGAATAAAGCTTATCAACAAAGCTTAGCAACTGAAATGGCTCAGAAGAAAGCTGCAACTCTTAAGAAATCTATGATGATCAAGAAGGCTGCAAAGAAGAGACAACCCTCAAAGACATTCCTAGGTAACCAAGAGAGAAACAAGATGATCACATTTCTCAAAGGTGTTGTAGGAGTCAGAAAGGAGATGTTCTCAACAATGCCATTTGAACAGATTAAAGAGTTGTATGATTCAGAAATGCTCAAGCTTCAAGGGAATGAAACTGCAAGAGTGGAGATGGAAAAGAGAATGAAAGAAAGCAATGATTTCATAGAAAAACCTTTTCCAGATGAGCAAGAGACTCCAAAGAAGGAAGCCACTATTGGTGAAAGTCTAAGGACTTTAAAAAGGACAAAGATGATGGCAAGGAGAAGGTCAACAAAGAAGCCTAGAATAAATGAAACAGAGGCAGAGAGGGTTGCTGAAGAAGAAGAAGAGGCACCTAAGTCATCAAAAAAGAAAAAGCCTCCAAGCTCTGAGGATGTAAAGATGTACATGGTAGTGATGAACAAAGTGCCTGAACCAATTTCAGCTGAACCTGTAGGAGTTAAACCTCCTGAAGTCATTCACTGGGATGTACTGGAGGTAGATAGAAAGAAGTACATAAGGCTGAAGAGGAAAGATGAAAAGTATGAAGTTTACAGTACTTGGGCAAAGATTGTTAGAACATGTTCAAGGTCAGATATTGAAGAAATGTTTGATATAGGGATGAAGTTGTATGCAGATCAGTTGAAAGCTCCAGGGATTTCAATTACAAAACTGGTAATGGAGTATCTGTGTATGATGTTCAAACCTGATGAAGTGAAGGAGATCATAAGGAATGTTTTTCAAACTGTCACCAATTGGACTTTATATGAAACTAGTGGAGTATATGTTGTGACTTTGGATAGAAATCACACAGAGTACTTCCTAGTGGATAGAGTGTACAACCATAGCAGACTGAAGCTTCATGCAATGCTAAAGAAGAAGCTAGGATGTGTTCCAGATTTAGAGATGGCTAAGTATTTGATCCAAAGAACAATCAATCAGAGTTTGGGGTTGGATGCAAATACTGGAATATAAGCCATGATAAATTTTTGGGAGCATCTAAGAAGATCATCTGAAGAACTTGACTTCTCTCCCTAAAAGTCAAGTTAGGGGGAGATTGTTGGGATCTGAAGAAATGCTAAGTAAAGTTAATGCTGCTAGAAGAACATGGTTACTACTTCTGGTTGCTACTTCTGTGATTAATGCTACCAGTTGAAGATTAATACTGCTGAACAAGATTAGTACTGCTAGTTCATAGTTAGTACTGCTTGAAGAGATTAATACTCCTGAGCATAGTTAGTACTGCTGGAGTTAATATTGTTCAGAGTATTAATGCTGCTGAAGAAGAATGCCGCTTATATGATAAAGACTTCGCATGGAAGGATGACAGTTGGATGGACTGAAGATATTCATGGAAGTTTGGAGATAAAGATAGAAGTTTATATTGAAGATCTTTTATTATTTTGTAATTATCTTTTATCTTCAATATATGTATAGATTTGTTTAGAATAGTTCTGTAACTTTTGTGAGAACTATTATTCTGAGTTATTAGCTTATTAAGAGAGAATCAACCTCAAGGTTAGAACCCTGATTCTAGAGAAGTAGAATTCGTATTGGTGAGTCTGTTCATCAATATTGAGGTTGTGTGTTTAATCTTGTAACTTCAATCATTCAATACAAGTTTACAAGTTGTGATCATTGATTTACTGTTGTATTGTTTTCAGAATATTAAAGTGCTATTCCGCAGCTTCTTTAATATTATTTTCTGAGTGTGTGTTCTTGTTAAGAATTAAGATCCTGACACGACGGATAAGGTTCGTCGGAAATAGTTGGTCGGTGATAAGCCATTTTCTAGTAGTGAAATATGATTATTAATACCGACGCCTTATAAGCATTTTTGACTATTTTGATATAACAACGACAATCAATGTTTTAAGGTCCGTTAGGTATGTGAGATTTGAAATTAAACTCCAATTTAATCTTATGTTTGATTTGAATTAATGTTTGGATTTGAAATCCTAGGATTTCATTGAAACATCACAAATATGTGCTTTAGAAATCCCATAAGGGTATTTGGCATTTCGCGGGAATTCATATATATAATTTGTTTATAATAATGTTTTAATCAATTGATAAAAAATGATTTAGTTATTTTTATAAATTATTTATAAAGAATGGTTTCCATTTCAAATATATCCTACAAACCAAACACACCAAAGATTCCAAATCATTTTAAGTCCTTCCAAGAATTCAAAATATCTCAAAAACATTCCTTCAAATCAAATAAGACGTAAATGTTACGAGGCGTGATGTGACTATTGTGAGATCAAAGTCTAAAGCCTTAAGAGCCAGACCCGTTTCTGACATTTATGGGCCCTGGACGTATGTAAAATTAGGGTCCCTCCAAAAAAAAATTCAATAGATGCATGTTTTTTCATTAGTAAAAAAAATGAATACAAGAAAGGGTAATAATTCATGGAGGAAAAAAAATCTTATTCTTCTTAAGTATAGATAAGAGAGTACTTAAGATGTATGTACTCCTTAGGTAATTAGCAACCAAGAGTATAATGTACTAAAAACAAGAATAGTTTTGAAATCCTAATATATAGATATGAGTTTGACCATCTACAATAGTTGACAAGTTTTTTAAAAGGTAAGATTTTTTTTAGTTTATAACAAAAAACATGTGTTATTTTGATACAAAAAGAGAACTTATGTAGAGGAAGTAATTGAGAGTCAATGAGAAATCAATGGTAGAGAAGATATCAAGATTTTTTAACATATAGACAAATGAGGATCAATAAGAATATGGAAGAAAAGTTGATTTATTAAGATCCAATAAGAATAAATAATGAATGAATCTTATAATCTGCAAGCTCAATGAATTGTTGTTTGACCACTTAAATATAATATTGTGGTGTGTAGTGGAATCCCAATGAAAGATAAAGAAGTCAAACAATTGATGAAAATATTTAAATTTTCTTTTCTTTCTTCTCTTGCTCCACTAAATAAGATGTTAGGATTAAATTTATAGAACATGACATATATAAGAGCATTATTGTAACACCCTCAAAACTGGAAATAGCCACTAAATTAAAATTCTCTAAATTCTACAATAAAAATTCATCTATGAACATAATTTGAGATTTAACCTCAATTACACACATACCTTCTATACATACAATCTATACTAAGGACGGGTGTTACTAAAACCCAATAATAGTCACTATCTCCAAACTACGGAAGACTTCACCAACCACCTACACTTGCACAAAGCTACGTGCTCAACTCGTCATAGCTGCTAGAACCAAAGCCCAACTGGTACCTGATGCGCATGCCGACAAATAAAAAGGTTAGGCTTAACGCCTAATAAGTTCAAGAGTTTTACATGAGAAAATATAACATTAAAAGAATGGATCTCGCTTGGAATCATTACCGTTCAATTGATGTACTTTAAAACGTATAAAATAACTCAGATTCAATGTTATGCACTTTCAAAGATGGACACCTCATTTCAAACATGGTTTATAAATTGAAATAATGTAGACTAACTCGAAACATGAATATGAAATGACTTCCATTTAAGATATGCGGATAAAACGTTATGTCCCAAAACACCCTATCACGGGTGGGGCAATTATTCGACCCATGAATCGTTATCAAAACCACATATACCGTACGTCCGAAAACATGGATAATAGGTCCAATACTCACGCGACCGTGAAGAACCAATGACAGTAAAATAAGACATCATTTTATTTGAAATACTGAAAGCCGACAGCGGGGGAGACCCGCATCCGTTGAGAGTGGAGGAAACACAAAAGTATACCACCCAAGCAACGTTAATCGCATGACACCTCCCTCCCGACATCCCAGCCCGGTGTCCCTACGACTTCTTTACAAGTGTCACCCCAAGTTAGTTGACCTTGATGGATCATTCCGAAGAACTCCATCCCGAAGGCCCGACACACTTAAAGACTACCTCCCAAGCATTACTTCAAGCGACGGAGGTCATAGGGCCTACTACCCCGGTAGCACTAGCCGACTCAACCCTCCTAGCGATCACTTATAAAGTTTTCGCTCATAAAACATGGGTACCGGAGTTCAACCCCGCAATACCCAATTGACCATCCAAAACAGACTGACTCACGTGCCTATGGATCCAGTGCGACACAGTCTAACCTTACCGGACTACACACGAATGACCAAAGCACTCGAGCCCGTAACCAACCTCAATACGCATCACGGCGCATTAGTACGTACGTCATGACTGGGCTCTACATTGAGCCATATAAAACCGGACAAGTGTCCTCAAAACTCCTTTAAAACGACATCGAGCCAAAATGCTCAAAACCTCTTTTTGACCAATGATTACGTTTTTCAAATAATAAACGCACTCGACCCATACCATGAAATCACACGCTCCAAAATACTCGAATGGACTCCAACACAGTTTAAGTCGGGACAAAAGGTTTTTCCAAATAGATTTATGCTCTTTATCCTTTCAAAACGTCCCATAACACAAAATTGAACCTTTTACCCAAACAACACTAAAAAAGCCTTTTAACTAAATAATCTCATTTATGCAATAAGTTACCAAACACACCCATTTAGGACTCATTATCAAGATACCCAAAAATCATAAGAATGTGTACTATATGAGTTTATAAAGTTAAACACTTTCAAAATAACCAAACTGGTCAGCAGTTAATAATTTCATGTAAGATGCAAAACACTTTAAAATAACCATTTTAGCATGTACACCGTTTTCACAAATCAACTTGAACTCACCTTGCTAGGTTAAGTTAAACCTAGGTTTCAATCCACAACTATTGGCCTCCAAAGCATAGATCTCACCCAAAGATTTCCGAAGACATCCATTCCAACTCTTCAACCCAAGCTTCCAAAAACCTAGATCCACACATTTTCAACCATAAATAATCATATTCAACCCTTAGAATTGTTCTCCAAGCATTTTACACAAGATATCAACATATAACCAAAAACCCTAATTTCCATACATGAAGAGAACAAGAGGTTACCTTAACCATAACTCCAATCCACCAACCGAAATACCTTTAGATCACCAAGATGAACTATGCACTCCCAAATTTCAAGAACAAAGAAAAGGGTTGGGTGAAAACCCTAGAAATTGATGAAGATGATGAAGAGGATGAAGATGAAGATGGTGGTGAAACTTCCAAACCGAAACCTTGGAGGAAACACCCAACTTCTAGCAATAAATTGTGCGATTGAGAAGTAAATGAACCATAGGTTCGGTTTCTATGAAAGGAAGAAGTTGGGAGGGAATGACAAAAGGAAATATTGAGTTAGAATGAGAAATGAGGCTGAAAATCAGATTTTAACTCGGTCAGACCCCGCACGCGACAGTGCCTGGCGATAGTGACATTGTCACTATCGCATGGCACAATCGCGCGGAATGTACCGCGGCTAAAACCCTCCCCGCGATAGTGCCCTGGCGATAGTGACACTGTCACTATCGCGTGGCACAATCGCACCAAGTGTACCGAAGTCCAAAAAGTCCAAGAACTCGCGATTCTCGCATGGGTCGATTTAAGGCTCGAAAGAACAACATAATTCACCCTAAAAGATAGACGAAAGGTGAAGAGATGACTGGAGATGATCGGAAACTTACTAAGCGAAAATTCAGGTGTTACAATTACTGAATATATTTAGTAAGGAAAAATTACTCCCTCCGTCCCAAAATAAGTGTCCACATTTATATTTATATTTGTCCCAAACTAAGTGTCCACTTTAAAAAGATAGATAGCTAAATTCTCACATTTACCCTTAATTAATGCACAAATACATAAGAGTTGTGAAGAGAGAGAAACATTAAATAAGGTTAAAGATGTCATTTAGTAACAAAAATGTGTAATAATTATGCATGTCTAAAACTGTGTGCCAAGTCAATTGTGGACACTTATTTTGGGACGGAGGGAGTATTTATTAATCACAAAACCATGTAACACTTCATAACTAATAAGAACAATAGGTAGGTCGCCAAACAATAGTACAAGATCATTTGGAGAAGCAAAAATATATAGTAATAATCAACAAAAACAATTACGCAAACTACATAAGTAAATAGCTATAGTCATTATAAGCAGAAATAGATAAAAATATCCAACAAAAACATATAGCAACAACAAGCACATGAGCTTAAAGTTGTTATCCGTTGAATTGTTGAAGCACGAAAACAGTCAAACATATAGAGATAGCAATAGCCAATAACATTGGACTTTGAAAAATTAAAGAGGCAAAAGTAATAGGATATAACAAATGACAAATTATTATTTTTTTGTTTAGTTCTTCAATGTAATTGGTTCATATGTTTTTGGGCCCTTATTACCTACGAAATTCTTTTTGTCTCTTATTATATGCTACAAATTTTTTGAGTCTCTTTAATATATTAATTTTTTAGACTATTGCTATATACTGACGAAAAAATTTTGGCCTCTAATATTTTTGGGCCCTGGGCTTACGCCCGTGCTGCTATCCCCCAGGGACAGCCCTGTTAAGAGCCATGATGAGGTTACAATATTTTTCTGACTATGACTTATAATTATAATGACAAATATGTAGGGTTTGTATGTAACAATGACATGGTTTGTATTTGAAACACTCACCTCTCACTCTCACTACATATACACACATATTTCAACCATTAGCCAATCTAAGACCGTAAAAGTAGCTTATATACTATTAATAAAGTATAAGTTGAAAAGGTACAAAATATCAAATAATGTCTTACAAAATATCATCGGTATCTGGGCCATTACATGTCACATGAGTTAATGCCTCATCGAAGACGAGTCTTGCATCAAAATATACCACGATGCTCGATCATCATGATAGATGAAAATATTTGCTAAAAGTTCGTAATAAGTAGAAGACTTAATAATTGCTTGTTTATGTATGCACATTTATATATGTACATCCACAATAAATCTTTAAGGAATTAAATACTTGTAGAAATATGAATCCATCCACCCGAGGGACATGTAAAAATTGGACTCCATCTTTCCCATAGAAAATAGAAGAGAATTTTCTAACATAAAAAAGAGAACAAATTAAAGAAGAGTCAAAATCCATCAATAGGATATGAACACGTAATATTTATCTAATTCTTAGGTTGGTAGTGTTCTAATTTTCTGTTTTGTGTTTTCATTAACAACCGAATTAAAGTAAATAAATAATGTCCGACTATTTGTAAACAATATTTATAAATTTGTAAAGTTGATTTTTTTTTATGTTTTTGTGATTTATTAAATTGGTTTCACATCTTGGTAGTTGACTAATTAATTTTATAGAAGATGAATTTTTCAATCCTTCATTTTGAAACACAAGTTGTACATCTCACTTTAATTTATGCTCTTAATTAATTTGGAAAAAACATATTTTTGCAAAATGGGTTTTGATCAGAGGCGGACCCAAGAAAATTTTTCTAAACGGTAACACCATTTTAACTATAAGAAACAAATATAAAGATATTTTTCATAAATCAATATTAGTCCGGTGGTTAGTTTTTTGCTTTTCAAATGCGAGATCTCGTGTTTGAGTCCTGTTATTGCAAGTTTTTTAGAAACATAATAAATTTAAAATTAAAAACTAAAAATTTGAAAAATGACTCTAACGTTACTCAAACCCAGGTTTGAAGTGGAAGAAACGTTTTGCCAACCAACTTTACCTAGATTTTTTTTACCCTTTGACAGAAAAATAATACGACGACACGTGCCACAGGTGACAGCACTACAGGTCCGCCCATGGTTCTGATTATGTTGGAAACGTTGTTTACAATATAAGCATAAAGTAGAAGTATCTATAAACAAGACTTTATTTTTTTAGTTTAACATTTGATAAAAAAATATATCTTTTTTTCAACAGAAAAAATATATATGACTTATGTAGTCATACTTTAATAATTATATTGATTATTTTAATTGATTATGAGATAAGTAATATAAATGATCAATTTTAAAAAAGAAAATGAGACACGTAATAGTTCTACTAAACAAATGTTAATAATCCAATTAAAGGTTTATGTTAAATAATTTAATTAAAATAAAACTAAAAGTATGTAAATTGTATGTCATTAAAATATATAAGTATGTGATATATAATATTTTTTTTGAATAATTACAAGTTTCGTTCTTATGGTTATATGTTTTTAACGGTCTTTATCTCTTTTTTGAAAATTCAACTACATATAGTTGCATTTTTACAACGAGTTCGGTCCTTAATGCAATTGCAAATATTCATGTAATTGACTTAATTTGAGACCGATCTCATCAAAAAACGGCAACCATAGGGACCCTAACTCATTTAAGAAATTACAACCACGGTTAAAAAGCGCAAGCACAAGAACATATTCCGTTAAAATTTAAAAAAGGGACAATGATCTTAAAAACATCTAACAACCGGGACAAAACATGTAATTTACTTAACTTTTATTTATTTAGGCTATGTTTGATAAACTAGCTGATAAGTTAGCTGATGATTGATAAATTAACTAGTAACTGATAAGTTAAGTGATGAACAAATTATGTTTGACAAAAACTAACTTATACACATGTAAAATGACCAAAAAAGGTATATTGAAAAAACAGTCAATTACAAATATTTCACAATATAATTCAAATAAATTTCTAATAATATAGTTTGTTAATTACTACAAACAAGATGGTAAAGAAAAATTAAATAATGTAATATGTTAAATGAAAGAATGTAAAATTTATTATTATATATCTATTATAAAATTTGAACAAATTCTAGAAAAAATATACATTAATCTATGCTTTTAAAAAACTATTATATATAATATGAATAACAATAAAATCGAGCAGCCACACATATCCTAATTAATTAATATTTTTTTTAAAAATATAATCAATAATTAAAGTAAATAGTTTATTAAAATAATTTAACATATTTTAATTATTTATGAAATAAAATACGTATAACATTAATTTTTATGTAATTTATATAAACATTTTTAAAATTTATATTTATTTTTTATATCTAAATATATTGAATAATTTTTCTAAAAATAATTTATATAATCAATAACATTTATAAAATACAATAATCATTATTAATATAAGTTGCGTAATTAAAATTAATTAATAATGTATAATTAAAACTAACTAATAGTTTTAATTAATTTTAATTACTAAAAATTGATTTTTATTTATAATTTATAATTAATAGTTAATAGTAAATATTTATTATTAATTAATATTTATATTTATTAATAATTAATAATTAATATTTATTTATAATTAATAATAACAATAATTAATATTATTAATGGTTATAATTGAAAAAGTGTCAAAAATCTTCTCATAAGCTAATCCAAATAGTTTTATCAAAAAGCATATTTTAAGCTAACTTATGTATATCATAAAGATTACTCAAAAAATAAGTTAACTTATAAACTAGTTTATTTTTGTCAAATAATACCTTAAAAAATAATGATGTCAAAGAATTTTCAATTATGGTCCTTATAACATAAGTTTTCTTTTTCAAATATCTTGTATCTTTCAATATAATTAAAAAAAGTTGTAAACTACAATTTCGTCCCTAGACTATATTCCATCTTATAAGTTTAGTCGATCAACTTTTTCTCTCAACACTCTTGGTCCAAAATATTGGATTTTAACATTTGAATTTTCGAAGCTAATAACTTAGACAGTAGACACACACGATAAAACAAATTTTAATAAACAAATTTGTTCATTTTCATCTTCATCTGTTATAAACTCAAGGATACAATAAACAAATTTAGTAAATGAAAGAGAAATTATCAAATTAAATTCTCGAAACAAATTTTAATAAACAAATTTGTTCAAAAGAAACACATTTTAATAAAATCTTACACGGTTAAACCTGTGGATATTTTAAAGAAATAAAAGAAAAAGTCAATATTAAATTTGCTAATTGAAAAATCCAAGGACGAAATATGCAATTTGAATGTTTGATCTTAAATAAAAGTATCTCTAACAAGTTATTTAAAATGATTCTAAATAGAAATTTTAGGCAATTTTTTTTCTTTAAAATAAAGAAAATAGAATAAATTCTCCAAATTTAGAAAACTTTATAAAATGATGAGAGAGAGAGAGAATTTTTTTTATTATACTTTCACCGATTAGAAAGCTAGTAGTTAAAAATTTAGAAAAGAAAAAACAATATTTTATTAAATATATGTAATATTTTAATAATATAGTTAATATGATAACTTATGAAATCGAGAAACCGTTGTTGAATGTAATTTTTCATTTGAGATTTTGACTTTTGATTCTTTATTTTATTTTATTTAAAAAAAATTTGTTGGCGATACTCTAAGAGAGGGGGGTTTGGTTCGCAAGATTATGGTGGAATTCGGAGGAATTTGAACGATTGATTTTATTGACCAAATCTCGTTCAGGCGTGTGATATACCTATAAAATGAAATTGAATTTCTCACATTCCACCGTTCATGGATTTGGCCACTCCATCACAATCGAGAAGAAATTCAATTTCATTCCATCCTTTTTTGTCTAAAAGACAAAATTATTCCCATCTTCTCTACTTGATTTACCCACCGCCGCCAACCACGACTGATTTGAACCACCACCGACCACCATCGATCTGAACTCTGCCAACCATCATTGATCTAAACCACCGTTGACCACCATCGTTCTGAACCATCGATCATTCGATCTGAAACACAATAGTTGGATTTTGGTTTCAAAATTTTCAAAAAATGATATTTTGGTAATTTACCAATATTTAATTCAATCTAATTCCAAAGATACATTATGTGAACTAAACAGACAAATTGCAATTCTTTTAAAAGATTTCATTCCAATGTCTGTCAACCAAACATGTGGTCAAACTTAATAACATTTCATTCCAATTCCTTCTAAATCAAATTTCTTTGATGACAGATTCGATTCCATCTAATACATTTTGCAAACCAAAAGTCCCTAACAATCTAGAATTAGGTAAGTTTCCATGAATATGTGTGTATATATATATATATATAATAGTACTCAACTAGTATATAAAATACTCATTAGCGGTAATTAATTAATAAGATAAACAAGATTCGTAATTCATTTTTGTTTGTCAACGAAATGACTTGGTCTTTATGCATTGCTTGACGAAAGAGAACGATTAACCACTCTCAAACTCATTAAAAAAACATATAGAAAAAATCACACTTTATTATTGACGTATACATTGAAGAAAGGTCAACAAGAAGAAACAGTAAAATTCATGTTTTGAGTTGAAATAAAAAAGAATAGAGCATCTTAACAAATTATTTAAAAGAGAGAAAATAAATCTTTTATTCCCTAATAGATACTCCATATTGTTATTTAAAATAGAAAAATTAGAGAAAATTCTAATTTTAGAGAATTCTCTAAAATTTGATATGTGGAGAGCTAGAGAATTTAGTTTTTTATTCATTCATACCATTTAAATTGAATTGTTATTATTTTATATAAATTCTTTTTAAAAAATGTATTGTGATGATAAATTTATAAAATATTTTAATAGTATAATGAATATTGAAATCTTTAAAATAGAAAAGTTGTTAAAATAAAATGTAATTTATTTTAAAGATTTTAAATTTTGATTAATCTATTTCAAAAAAAGTTATAGAAAATCTATTGAGGATACTGTGATGTAAGAAAAGTTGTAGTTACAAGAACCGGAAAAACCTCTATCTTTGCGCATCAGCCATCCTAGATGACTTAGGGGGTGTTTACTTGGGGCTTAATGAGCTTAATGACAAAACCTGCTTATTCGTGCAGACGTTTGGAGTGTTTACTTGGGGCTTAATGACAAAACGGGCTTATTCGCGCAGATATTTCCGGCTTAATCACTAAGTAGGGGAAAGATGTGTTGTCCCCATTAAGACACATCTTTGACATTTATACCCTTTAAAAATAAAGACATGTCTACGTTCTTACTCAATAATCACGCAATAAAAACCTAGGTGCTCGATTTTACCTTCATTACTTGTTTCTTCTCCATACTCGATTGTTGTTCCATACTTGTTTCTTCAGTCGATTGTTGTTCCATACTTATTTCTTAAGTCGATTGTTGTTCCATACTTGTTTTCTTCAGTCGATTGTTGTTCCTTACTTGTTTTTTCAGTCGATTTTTGTCCCTTACTTGTTTTTTCAGTCGATTTTTGTTCCATACTTGTTTCTTCTCCATAGTTGGTCAACATTTCTGCAATGTAGATTTTTGTAACCATGATTTCTACAATGTCGATTTCATACTTGCTATTTTTTGTTTGAACTTGGCTACATTGTGTTTGAACTTGGAAGTTTAAGTACTTAATGAATTTTTATTTGATTTTGGGATTATATCAATGAATTTATGAATATATGGCTTAAAAAATAAACATCAATTTCTAAAACAACTTAAAATTCATATTCAGGGGTAAATTGGTCATTTCTGTTATTCAGACTGTTAATTCAGATAAAAAAGTAAACAACAACATCAATTTATCCAGACAGACAAATTTATCCAGACAGACACATTTATCCATACAGGACTTAATGGAAAATTTGGTAAACAGCCCCTTAGGGGCTATTTGGTTCATGAAATTGGAAGAAATTTGAAGGAATTGGAATGACCAATTTCATTGACCAAATTCCGTGCCCATGTTTGGGTCATAGAATGAAAGCGATGTAATCCTTCCAATTCTATTGAATTCCACATTTTTAGGAATTCATCATTCCTTGTCTTAAGTGAACGTATTGAATTCCTACCAACCAAAACGCTTAGTCAAATTCCATCAAATTCCTTTCCAATTACTTCAAAGTCAAATTTCTTCGATGGATTCCAATTCCATCAAATTCCATTATGTGAACCAAACACCTCCTTATAGAATAATATACGATTTATGATCTACAGTGAAATAATAAAAAAGAATGCAATAAATTGTGTTAACAAACTTAAAATTAGCTAGTATAGTTAAATGGTTATTGTTTCAGCGAGTTAATTATTGTTAGAGCTTAACTTTTCAGGAAGTCAAGAGTTCAAACCTTACAAAATGGGAGGAGTGTGCATAAGTATTTACTGTATATAAATGTGGGGGCAAATTATATATATCGTCTAAAAATTAGTAATCATCAAAACTAGTTTGTATGTGTTGTTTTGTAAATGAAATAATACATGTAAACATGGAGTGCTTGTATAGTAGTGTTATATAGGTGAAACTTCAATGGATATTTTGCATTTGAAAAAAAAACACAAAAATATGTATATACATTAAACACACACTTACACTCAAATCTGAGAATAAAACATGAGAAACAATATGAATTATAGCTTAAAAATTAAAATCATAGGATGCTTTTGGTTGATTTTCATATGTGTTGGTTCGTGTATGTAACAATACATTAAATTGGTTTTAATACTTTATGACTTTTAGATAGTTTCTATATAATTTACAACCATATAATATAATATAAGAATTTTGGGGGATAAGGATGAAATTTATCAATTAGGGTTAAAAGCATTTAAAAGTAGTACATATTACTTCATTAGTTTTTTTAAGAGATTTTAAGTAGATCAACATTAAGTAATAGTACATAATGCTTAATGGGTTATTTTTAAGAATTTTTTATGTCTCTTTTATAATATAGTATAGATTATATAATTTTAAAAATATTATAATTATTTTAGAAGACCTCTTAAAATGTATGATCTTGAAAACGTTGACATTTATGATGAATACATCAAGGTTTGGTTGAAGAGTTACATCTACTACTTGTATAATGCATATGGCCAATTACTTCATAGCCATGCTTATGCTTATCTATACTATATTATAAAGCACAGATAAAAAACTCTTAAAAATAATTAGTAAAGCTTAATGTACCGTTGTTTAATGCTAATTACTTAAAACTTAAATAAATAATGAAAACTTAAAATCTATTCCTATTTAATTTTTATCTCTAACAACTTTAACTCCCCTAAAATCACTCATCACTTCAACTTCCTTAAAATCACTCACTTCATAATTAAATACATGATAAAAATCAAATTTTAAATATAAAAAATCTAAAATATAATTAAGAAAAATCTAACAGAATATTTAATGTTTATTTTATTAAAAAAAATTATTTTATTAAAAAAACTCTTAAAAACAAACTTTTATGCATTAAGTACTATTTATTGATACACATTACTGAAAATTCAAGATTACAAGTTATCATGCATGAGTACAAATTTCTAATGCTATATGTTTGAATTCATAACTAACCGATAAACATAATCAATATGGGATAAATATCTTAATTTAAATATAAATAATTTAAAATATATAAGATAAAAATAATTGAAAAAACAAAAATAAAAGAAAAAATTAAAATCGTGATTATCTCACTGCATTGCGCGAATACACCTCTAGTGTAAAATGAAAGAGAAAAAAGTAAATTAAACAAAAAAAGAAAAACAGAGTAAATTATATGTTGGTCCTAACGTTTGCTCAAAATCTGGATAAGATTACTAACTTAAAAATAAGAGTAACCTGCTATTTTTGTCCCTATGGTTTGTTGTTTATAACTATTTTCGTCCCCGGTTTTTAAAAATTGCTTTTTTGGTCATTGTGGTTTGCAATTCTTTTCGCTTTTAGTCCTTGAGAATATTAGTTTCAGGGATGAAAAGGGAAAAGAATTGCAAACCACAAGAACCAAAAAAGCAACTTTTAAAATAAGGGACGAAAATGATTATAAACAAAAAACCACAAGGACGAAAATCGTAGTTTAGTCTAAAAATAAATACATTAACGTCCCCATACGTGGTTTGTATTTCATTATGAGATGGGTCTCTGCCGCTAACGAATATAACTCTAAGTCCGTTAATTAAGGGACTCTTTGGTCAATTTTCATTTTCCCTTTCCTTTTGTCATTTTATTTAACAAAATTTTTTATCGTCATACTTTTATACTGTTTGTACAAGCCTTTACAACATGTAATAAATTTACAACATATATATACATATAATAAATAAGTAACTAGAAGGACACGTGTCGCCTTCTGGTGAACCCATTATTTTATTTTTCTGCCTAAACATGTATCTGGACGCATTTTACATTATAAGTTCATTTAACACATCCACATTCATTTCTCCTTAAATATTTCCTTAATTCAATTTTTTTAATTTATACCTTATATTTACTACCCTTATAATTAGGTATGTAGTTTACTTTTAATCCCTTACTTTTTTATTTTTCATTTTAGACTCTTATCATATAAACATAAATAATGTATATGAACTAAAATGCATTAAATTTTTTTTATTTTTTATAAATTATACTATTGTAATCACTTCGTCAATACCTTCGAAATGAGTTCAATATTGAATATTTTTGAATTTAATTATATTATTAAATATCATAAATATATACGAATTAATGTGTCGTGATTAGTATGAGATTTGTTGAAATTAGTATGAAATTTGATACAAATAATCACTAAATTGTCTTAATTTTCTTTTGGCTATTTCATATCAAATTTTACTTCAAAAGTTTTTTTATAAAAATCTTATCGTCTTTAAATTTTTATACAAGAATTTAGATTTTTATCATGAAGTTTTTTATAAAATAACATTTTTTATTTTATTTTCTTAACATTATGATATTTAGTATATATTACTTATATATTAGCAATAGAACAAATAATGTTATATATAAAGAAGTATTTGGTAATTTATGATACGTGGTTCTTATTTTATTAATATTTTAACTATGTATTTTTCTATAATTTCATTTACGTTCTATTATTTTTTATAAATTCTTAATATTTATTTATATTTTTTATTAATTTTTTGCAAAACATTTTTTTGTGAAAACTGCTTAAAACAAGAACATTTTGTAACAAGCTGCAAAAAAAAGTTGTGAAGGGAAAAAACTTGAAAAAGTAGCATCGTACTTTCGATGATCATTCATATTTGTAAGATAAGTTTTCTGGCATAATTTAATTTTTTTAAATTACCCCGTGTAATACACGGGGTCGAACCTAGTAATAAAATAAACAAAGAACGAAAAACCCCAAGGCTCTCTCCTTTGTAATTGTCCCCTACCCCATTTCGCTCCAATAACCTTTCTACAACTTTGGAAAAAATATAAAAAATGTTCACACCAAGCTCCATCTCGGACCCTCTCTTCATCTTCAAAGATCTGGGACATGAGATTCTCACAACTTCTGTCATCGATAATTAGGTTATACACCTTTTTGTGCACCGAGCAATGCAAACGGAAGAGATTTTTGCGTTGTCCTTCTTCCTTTGACGAAAAGAGTACTCATTGGAGTACGATGTTGATCTGTTCTTGGGGGTCTTCTTCCTTATTCTCTTCGGATTCATAACTAGAAAGATCAAACCGGTTACGGTTGCCATTGCGTAGCGCCCCAACCGGTTCTTCAAACCTATCCCTTCTTCGACAGTTGTTGTTGACGAAATTGGGTTGAAGTCTGTTGACAACCGCAGTCAGATTAACGAGTGTTGTGGATAAGGCCACATTTATCTCTTCTAAGTCCGCTTTGGTAGTCGGTTGTCGATTTGCCATTGTTAGTGAAAAGACATGCGAATCATGCTCAGATACCAACTGACGCAACATAGGTTTGCGGAAGGATCGACAATCGTCTAAACCTTTTTGATAACGAGAATTACAAAACATAAAACTCAAAAGCTTAAGAGAAAACTCTCAAAAGATAAACTTTTATTAATTGATAAAACTAAAATAAATAAACCCTATCTAATCTAATAGTAAAGATAACTATAGAAACTTAAATTCAAATCTAATCCTAAACTAGAAAAGACAATGATGGAAAATTAAACTAATAACATAATTAGGATAATTACTAAGGAAATAAAAAGAAAAAGAAACTCTAAGAAAAAGGAAATAAAATACGTTTGGATATGACTTAAAAAAGGTTGGGGCTAGTTTCACGCTAGTTTAAACTAGCGTGAAAGTCTCTGTAACTTCCATTGGAAATTTGAAAATAGTGGTTGGGGCGACTTTCATGCTAGTTAGAACTATTATAACTAGCGTGGAAGTCATGATAGTTGCCATTTGCTCCTTTTTTGATGCTCGAGTCTCTTTCGAGCTTGATTTCCTGTTCGAGTTCGTTTCCCTCTTTTCCAATTATTTACGAAAAACCTTATTAAATTTTGAATTCTCTCTGTATCATAAACCAAATGCCTGAACAGAATTTAGTCAATGAAATTGATCGAATTCCATTGAAATCCTGTGAACTAAACGTCTCGAGAACACAAAGTAAAAGCTAAAGGTCAATACAAATTTTCTACACAAAGTTATATTGACCACTAATAATCATTGCATATTATTAGCCATGCACGCATGACTTGTTTTTTGTGTTTCACAAGCTTCTTTAGTTGTGTTCGTATATATCATGGGACATTGTTAAATTTGATTGATAACTAAATAATTTTGTTAAATCCTATGTCAAATCAAACAATTCTTTTGAGTAAATTATCCGGTTAGTTTATGTGGTTTGCTCATAATATAGATACGGACGCACGGTCCCATTGTCAAAATAAGTATGAAATGTATCATCGTGGTTCCCATTTGGTTATGACCTAGGTCCCTGTCTCTAACAATGTTAAATATAATTTGTTAACTCATGGACGATTTGCTCATTTTACCCTTTTTTTTGGTCTTTTTCATGTTAATATGTAATAATATGTAACACCCCAAATTTCCGATAAGCAAAGCTTTCCTTTTATCCGTTTATCTTGTGTGGTAAAACCTTCGCCTTGGTTGTTGCCTAGAACCTTGTCTCGTTTGGAAGTTGTGTGTAGGAACCGAAATAGTGGAGTCTGTGGCCACTGCTCCGCGCAGTGCTCCGCGCGGATGGAGCCGCGCCGCCATCCGCGCGGGGCTCTGCCCTTCGTGACTTCAGTGTTCCGCGCGGTTACCCGCGCGGGTCCACCCGTGCCGCCATCTGCGCGCGACTCCTAATCGACTTAAATGAGATTTCAGCCCCAATATTTTCATTTCTCATTTCTCTTCCTTCATCGATTTCTCTCTCAACTCTCCCTCTTCATTTACTTCTTATTAGGGTTTCTTCAAAACTCTATACACCCCATTTATTGCTAGAGTCAAGAGCTTCATTTAAGGATTTGAGTTTTGCAAGCTTCCAACCACCTCCATCTTCATCTTCTCCAAAGAGTCAAAATCTAGGTTTTGGGTTTTCTTAAAAAAAAACTCACTTGGTGAGTTCCTACTATCATTTTCTAAACCTTATACATGTCAAAGCTTACATTTTAAACTCCTATATATCTCATTGGTTTTGGATTTAAGTTTATCACACTTTTGACCTAACTTAAGTTTTGGGAGATTTTAGGGTTCCCAATCATTTTCAACTAAAACAAAGGGTTCCATCTTATATGAAGTAAAATTGAGTATTACTTGCACATTTATGTGAGTTACTCGAAGGAATGTATATAATCTCACTTTATAATTTTCATTCTTATCAGCAGTTAAACTTGGAAATGCATTTTGGAAATAAATGTTATTGGAAGCTATATGTTTAGCTTTGGTTAGTCACAAATGAAATTGTGACAAGTCTAGAATACTACTAGTGGATCCCTAGGTATTGATTCGACTTATATTTTGGGATGTTTTTCTCCTTTGTAGCTATGGATGCATTTGATTCTCGGAGGCCCTTTGGTATGGTTATGTGGGACCAGTTACTAACCATGGATCATAATGTAGTCATAGTGAACGAGTATGACTTGGTTTCCTCGGGTGCCCTCCCCCACATCTTAGTACGGCCCGACGTTGTTCGTGGCCATGGATTCCAAGTATTTAGCTCACAACTCGGATTGTAACCTACTTTTGTGTTCCGCTACAAACCTTGGTAAATCGGGTATCCCCCATCATCGCAAGATGAATTTTTGGACCGTACAATCCTTATGTGACAAGATTTCAATTATAAAGTAAATTTTCTTGAAAAGATCTCCTTTCGTTACAATTGTCTATATTTCTTTAAATTATAAACTGTATGTTCTCACTAGGCTTTAAGCCTAACACTTTTTCTCAAATGATGTGTATAACAGGTTCCTTTAGCGGTGGGTTGCCAAAGGTTTGAGCGACGAGCGAGGGCTTGAGGCATTTTTGAGATGATTAATATTTGATGTTGGGCATTAATTAAGTCCCTATATGTAAAACCCGTAATTTTCGATATGTAATTGTCACCCGGTAGTTTCTGTAACTTGTAAACAGTGGGGTTTTGTCGGGAAATGTTTTGTTTAAAGTCCCTTGGAGTATCGAGAGTATTGGCATTCAAAAAGTCGAGTTTCGGGGCTCCGGAAAGGTCCCGCGACAATGCCCGACGACTATGACAATGTCATAGTGGCATTGTCACAATCGCAGAGGAGGTACCGTGGCCTGGGGGCACCTGGCGACATTGCCAGGCAATGTCGCTGTTGCTGGTCATTGTCGCACAAAGGGCCCAGGGCGCTGTTAAGTGCGAATTTCAGCCTTTTTCTCATTTCTCACTTCTCAAATTCCATCCTTTCTCTCCCAAACCGATTCCCACTCCCTTGGTTCGAACCCTAGCCATTCCTATGCCCATCCACCTTGATTTTGAAGCATTTCCATCACCATCCAAGTCTTGGAAGACTAGGATTCAAGAAGCTACCACTCTACCATCTCCATTAAAGTCTCCTTCAAGAAAATCTAGGGTTTTGAGTTCTATCAAAACCCACTATTGTAAGTTCATCCACCTTCTTTCTAAACCTTAAAATAAGTTGTAAATGCTTCATTGATGGTTTCCTAAGTAGTAGTTTCCTCTAATTTCGGTTTGGAAGATTTTGAGAAAAGTTAGGTCAAAATTAGGGTTTTGGGTATAAGTTGAGGTTTTGATATAAAATGTTAGGGAATGTTTCTATATGGTTGAATATAGTTATTTACGGTTGGAAATTTTTGGATCTAGGTTTTTGGAGGTTTTGGCTTGGAGGATTCAAGTTTCGTCAAGAAAGCTCAAAGTGGGGTAAAAATCTAGATTTAGCCTAAATCTAGCAAGGTGAGTTCAAGTTGATTTGTGAAAACGGTGTACATGCCAAAATGTTTATTTTAAAGTGTTTTGTGTTTTACATGAAATTTGTTAACTGGTGATAAGTTTTGGTTATTTTGAAGTGTTCAACTTTATAAACGTATATAACATACACTCTTGGGTATTTTGATAAATAAATAATATAGACATGTGTCATTGACAATTTTATATAAATGGAGTTTATTGGACGTAATTGTCGTTTTTGGGTACTTAATTTTATATAACCGTTTGGGAAAATGCATATCATTGTGTCATATGGTATTTTGGAAATAAGGGTATGAGTTCATTTGGAAAAGGGTTTGCCTCAACCAACTTTGTGTTTTGGATTAATCAAACTTTTAGTCGTTGGGTTTCATGACCGTTGGTTAAAAATGTTTTATGGTTTACACTGACATTTATTGTACGATAAAGCAAGATTTGTTGAGCTCTGGCTCGGTTTGATTAAAATGAGTTTTTGGAACATTTGTTCAATATTGGTAGCTCGTTAATGAGCCTTGGTCGTATGGTGTACCTAGCTGCATCTTATTTGGGAATTACA
Source organism: Arctium minus (assembly GCA_954870635.1). Classification (NCBI taxonomy): domain Eukaryota; kingdom Viridiplantae; phylum Streptophyta; class Magnoliopsida; order Asterales; family Asteraceae; genus Arctium; species Arctium minus. Next base: position 15,568,525 of record OX941082.1, read on the forward strand.
TGTTTTGAGTGTGTTGTCATTCTTTTGAGTCATGTAGCATTTTGACCGTAATGCATTGGATACATAGGCATAGAGGTCGGTTTATCATGTAAATGCAGGATGAGGTCCCGAGTTGTAATTTGGAAATAGGCATTGGTGATACGATGTAAGTTTTCAAATGAACAAGCGTGTCAAGGATGGTGAGGTCCCAAGGTAAAGATCCATGAATAGGGTTGAACTTGGTGATTCTTTGGAACTAAAGATCCATGAATAGGGTTGATGTTCCAACGGCTAAAGATCCATGAATAGGGTTGATACCTATTGTTAGGTCATACCTATTATGACTAAAGATCCATGAATAGGGTTGATGTCTACCTTGACTAAAGATCCATGAATAGGGTTGATGTCAATGGTTGTCCATCCTTGAAGTATGCTTATAACATAGATACGTGGCTTATCTTTATGTGCCGCCACATTCGATGGAATCGGGTTTTCCTGTCACCAAAATGTGTTATTTTTGGGTATTGTATTTTGGTATCCATGTTTTCGGTGACATTTTATCTGTATGGGTTTATCCATGATTTATGAGTTGGGTAATATGTTCCTCCCGTGTTTGGGTGTTTCGGGAAATTAATTTTATCTTCGTTTTTTATAAATGGGGAGTTCAATTTCTATTTAATGCTTTGAGTGAGTTTTTGGTTGAATTTACTCTGCGAAAGAATATTTTATGTTGGGGTATTCATCTTTAAAATGTGCAGATTTGGAAAAATGAGTCGTCTCATATTAAAGCTAACCATTTTGGAAAATTATGGCTTACATGATAATCTTTACTGTTAACATTAAGTATTCGTATATGTTGAAAAACTCTTGAACTCACTAGGCGTTAGCCTAACCTTTTTATTTGTCGGCATGTGCATCAGGTTTCAGTTGGGGGTTTTGGTTCTAGCAGTACTATGAAAAGTTGAGCCTTAGCCTTACACAAGTGTAAGTAGTTGGTGAAGTCTTCCGCAATTTGAAGATAGTGACTGTTATTGGTGTTAAACCCAGATTATAGTTGATTAATAATCACTACACAATAATAACAAGAGATAAATAATTCAAAATAACATACCATAGGTCTCTTGATTAATCAAATAAAAATGTGTGTGTGTTCTTGGTGTATACAGATATCTCGTGTGATCGTATGAATACAGAGAAAATACACGGCCTCCTTTGATCTATACCTTATTCGATACACACACTAAACCTAGAAAATAAAACCTTTTATACCTAGGTTAACATGACCTAATCAGTATTAACTATTAACTAAAATACCCCCTAGAGTATTAAATACTATTACAACCAAACCCCTTATTAAATTTAATCTTGAATACAATTTACTGATCCAACAATCTCCTCCTTTGGATTCAAGATTAAAAAATATTTCAATTATCTTCGGGTCTTCTCTTCTCTTGAAAAATGTATCTGATATGACTTTTCTCTTCTCTTGAAAACTGTATCTGATATGACGTTTCTCTTCTCTTGAAAACTGTATCTGATATGACGTTGACAGCTTCAAAGCTTGTAGCTTTAGACAGTCTTCATCTTCCTCTTTCTTTAAATGAAGTGTCCTTCGTTCTGACGACCAAATAAGCTCAGACACTTTGATATCTTTGAATTCTTCAGCAGTCTTTAGTTCAAAAATAATTCTTATAGACGTTAATAGTCTTTCTCTTTGTATTCTCCCCCTTTTTGATGAGTGGTGAGAATCAACATTATCAAAACATAGCAAAATAAACTAGAAATTTCTCCCCCAAAGCAACAGTTAAATGCAGTCTTCATGTATAGAGCCCTGTGTGGAAATAAGAGCAGTCTCCCCAGATAGAGAGAGTGAATATTTCAATCTTTGCAGATTCAAATAAGTAAAAAGTGGTAACCCTGAATCAACAAATGACTCAGTTTGGAATGCCTGTCAGTAACACACAGTCACTGAGTAACACAAAGTTACTATATAAGGAGCTGGTTTTGATGTTGGCTACCCAGGACTTCCATTCAATCATCGAATAACACATGGTTATCTATGAACGTTTTGACAGAAAACAGATTTCTGTGTGCTCGTGCATGTGTATGAAAGAATTAAGCACCGATGATTGCTTTTCAATGTAGGCTAAAGGTATGTAAACTTGTTGAGACAGCAAAAAATTATACAAGAACTCAATGTGCATGAGAAAAGGTCGAAGGTGGGGCAACTTTCCTTCTTGTTCAATATTAGTATATTCCAAATGAAGAACCAATAGCGTATGTGCTGCGTCCCCAGAAAATATGAAACATTCTCTTTTTGAGAAAAGAATGAGTAGCTGGTGGGGTTGTATGCAAGAGATGGCATGTGCTAGGTGCCTTTTTCAATGATGGTCACCAAAGAATGTGAACCAATCAGATAATGTGGCTGCCCGACTCAGAAAGAATTTGGTGCAGAGTTTGTTATTCTTTTACTCTGTTCTCTCACCCTCTTTCTTTTAATCTTTTTAATCTCACTTCTAACCAATCTCTCTTTTCCATTTTACCTCTTCACACACTAACACTCAAATCTTTTGACCGCTCTCCCCTCAGTCACTCAGGGAATACTTCCTGGGTAGGAAACACTGGTTATCGTGAATCCATGGAAGTTCAGTTAAGCTCACACATCAAATCCCATGTATTTTCCTAAAAGAATGTGTTGTGCAATAGCCTTTTGTACATGAAAGCACAAAGGAACACAAATAAACATGAAGAATAAAATGTTGGAGAAGTCAAAAACATTTGTGTGTTTGACAATGCTATTCTCCCCCTCAAACTAAAAGTGTTTGACAATTAAGTATCCAAAAATCATTTAAAATCACACTTCACAATTCATGAAAATCTTTGAAGAATAGGAAGTGGTTTGAACATTTAAGAAACCATTTTTCACAAGTGAAAGTTGTTCATCTTTCAACAAGTGATAGAGTGTAAGGATTAGAAAGATAGACCTGTAAATCAGAATCCTTAACTCCCCCTGGAATGAATATTTTCATTTAAGTGTTCTCCCCCTTTATATCTGTTAAACAACAATTCATCAGAAAAATATGACAATGATAGTAAAAATCATATTTATCTCCTCCCCCTAAGAGATATAACAGTTAGCTCCCCCTCAAATCAAAAACTTCTATAAAAGATGTTATCATTTATGCATCCTATCAGAAGAAAACATTTGAAAACGGGTTCTGAACTCTAGTATTCAGAAGCCATGATGACATATTCTCCGGTGAGAATAGTATCATTCATTTTTACCGATGAAGAACGGGTCCTAAGCTGTTATACTTAGAAGTCATTATTTTGACAATGAGGCAAGAGTCCTGATCTGTAGTAATCAGAAGTCATAGTTCTTTCTCCCCCTTAAACCTTGGGTGCCTGCAACACAGATTTAGCTTTTGGTACCCACTAGTAGTTGGGTCCTAATGGGTTAGTTGCAGTTCTAGTAGGAGAGATAAAATAAGAACCATACCAGTTATTCACATAATCTTTGTTTACAAAATCATTTGAGCCACAGTAGGAACAACTAATTTTCTTTTGTGCTAACCTGATCAATTGATTGATAGTGTAAACCAGATCAGGTTTGCCAAAAGTTTTACCTTTCGGAGTATTGTTCCTTATAGCATTTGATGTATGCACAAATGATTTATCGGTCTTTTTCTCCTCTGAAGATCCTTTAACTCTCCAGATCCAATTTTCTCTATCTTTTTCTTCATCTTCCCTTCTCCAGAACCTTTTCTTCCGAGACTTGTTCTTTTTGAAGTTGCCTGAACCGTCAACATTTTTGTCAAAGAAAAGGTTAGAAGGACGAATCTGATCTTTATGTTTAGAAGTATGATCATCAATTACATCAAACAAAGGATTATTAGAAACATTAGTAAAAATTGAACTTGCTGCTGAATTAAATGAGCATTCGAATGCAGTTAGATCATCTCTCGGTGATTGAGCTATTGAGTCTGGTGTCTTGAGCTCAGTCAACTTCACTTTGAATACGATCTCTTCAAGTTCCTTTATCTTTGACGACAAACTGTTTCTTTCCTTTGCAGTCAGATCAAACTTCTTTTGCAACTCAGATTTTGCATTCTTCTCCTTCAAGATGTTTGTTGACAACTCAGATAGCTTTCTTGTCAGCTTAGCTATCTCAGTCTCTAGATCTTTCTTTTCTTTAGACAAGTCTTTATTGACATCCTTCTGCTCAGCTTTCTTCTTCTCATTCTCAACCTTGTCTCTCTCCAGAATGATAACTTTCTCAAAGTCTGAAACTTGTTGAGAAAGCTTAACACATTTAATCTCTAATGATTTCTTCTCTTCAAAGGATTTTCTTGAGAAATCAGAGAATTTCTTAGCAAATTCTTTTCTTTTTTTCTCAATCTTCATCATCTCATCTTGGGCTTTTGTGTTGTTTCTGTCTTGGGTTGCCTTTTCTTTCAGCATATTAATCTCAACCTCAAGACTGAAAACTTTATCTTTCAAAGAGTCTCTTTCAGCAAAAATTTGAGAATTCATTTTTCTCAGCCCATCAGATGTCTCACAAGCAATGTTTGCTCTTCTTCTCAGTTCATCTAGCTCTCTTTGCATTGATTCCTTCTTTGACCAGCTTGAGCTAGAATTTATACTTTCAGATCCTCTTCATTTAGCTTGAAGATTTAAAACCTCTTTCTCTTTTGACTCAATAATTCCTACAAAATTAAATTTTGAGTTAGAGATGCATTATGAGCAAACAAAGTCTTTCTTTAAACATTTATCATCTTTCAACTTATTAATTTGATCAAGAAGAGATGAGTTCTGAATCTTCAGATCTTTATTCTCAGCTTCCAGTGCTGGAATCTCTGGCATATATGCTAAAGCACAATCTCTCTTGGTCAGCATTGTATTTCCCTTCTCATCTATGTAAGGCATGATGATATCTGTACCACTTAAATCAACTGGTAAGATCTTAGAATCAAGAATTAGATAAAAACTACACTAAAATTTTTTTAGAAAAATAAATTTCCAAAAATAATCAAATGCAGAATTCGCAAACAGTGTAAAACACAAAAAAATTCGCAAGATAGTGGCTGGCGCAAAATACACTTTCCGCTAAGTGAAGCTGGCGCGAACTTCAGAATTGCGCTAAAGGCAGTAGCGCAAAAATTGCACTAAGTGAACCTGGCACAAAAGAAGATTTGCGCTAAAACAGTCTGGCGCAAAAGTCAACTCGCGCTAAGAGAAGTTGGCGCGAAACTCAGATATGCTCGAGGAGAAGATGGCGTAAAGACGGTTTTGCGCAAAGAACAGATGGAGAAAACCGGTGTCTTGAGGCCGACCGGTGTGGCGCAAAATACAGTTTGCGCTAAGAGGGACTGGCGTAAAAGACTACTTGAATCCGGCACAAAATCAATTTCTCAGGTGATGTTGGCGCAAAACGTAGATCTGGCGTGTTCTTTAACTGTTCGACCCTCTCTTCGATTTTCAATCCAGAAAACACTCTCAATGGTTGATACAAAGTATAAAATTCTCACAAATCATCCACAAGCATACAACGATCAATACCCAATAAAAAACAATGATTAAAAACAACTTTTGTGCTTGAAATCGAATATAACAATAGTCGACTTGTTCATGAACAAAATTTTCAAAAAATCATCAAAAACTAATCGATTTGTGATTTTAAGAACAATTAGGCAATCTGCTGATGTTCAATAGCATAAAACACACATAATCAAATCGATTTTAAGCATAAAAACACATTAAATCATGAAATCGATTTTCACACAGTAAGTTTTCGAAAAACACTGTTTTTAATCCAAAAGCTTGATTCTTTGGCTCTGATACAACTTGTTAAACCCAGATTATAGTTGATTAATAATCACCACACAATAATAACAAGAGATAAATATATCAAAATAACATACCATAGATCTCTTGATTAATCAAATAAAAACGTGTGTGTGTTCTTGGTGTATACATATACCTCGTGTGATCGTATGAATACAGAGAAAATACGCGGCCTCCTTTGATCTACACCTTATTCGATACACACACTAAACCTAGAAAATAAAACCTTTTATACCTAGGTCAACATGACCTAATCAGTATTAACTATTGTCGGTCCTGTATATTTTAACACGATCTTTACCAGATGATAACAAACACAAATATGATAGATTACCAACCTGTTTGAATACAAAACAATGGATTACAAGGTTGATACTTTCGTTGAAGCTATCTTTCACTTTTCTCTCTTAGTTGTAAGATGGGTCGATATTGATCAGGATTGTGATAATGAGATGATATTATCTCATATCACCTAACTAATATCTAATAACATAATATCTAAAAGAAAATAATATCTAAACTAATATCTAATATCCTAAATATCTATTTAACACAATAATTAACTTTGACAATTATTACAAACTAACATTAGACTAATATTGAGAGTGGCTTTTCAGCTTTAGCTTCAAATTCCAGTCTTCAGATTGGATGATCTTGAATCCAATAATTCAGTGATCTAACAATCTCCTCCTTTGGATCAAGATCATTACTAAACGGATTTAGCAATTCAGTCTTCTCTTTCAGCTCAGAAGATGCAATCTCTTTCTTTGTCTTCAATATTTAATAATCTCCAGTTTTAGCTCAAAATGCTTTAGCAAAGTATCTTCAAAGAAAATTTCTCTCAATTCAATATATCTTCAGAATACTTTGTCTTTGAAGAATTCGATTTTGGACATTTCTCTAAACTTTTGATCCCTTACATTTCTTGAGTAACTCTTCTCCCCCTTTTTGATGAAAAGAGCAACGATTTCATCAAAACTTGTAGTAAGAAATGTCTTTCAAAAGGAGCCTCTGATTCGTCAATCCAAAAGATATTCATCCAGATCTTTGAAAATCCAGACAAAATAATCGTGTAACACCTGAATCAACAAATGAATCAGTTAACATGCCTTTCAGTAACACAAAGGTACCGTGTGTAACGAATACACATTGGAAAGGAGCTTTTTGATGTTCACTCCCCCAGGGCTTCCATTCAATCATCAAAACACCACAAAGGCAATTTCTATGAACGTTAAGACAAAGAAACAAATTCCTTGTGTGTTCGTGCTAGTGATAGAAAGAATTAAGCACGGATGATTGTGTGAATTCAAACTATCAAGCAATTCTCAAAACAAACAAGATTTTAACAATGAAATCTAGAGAGAGAGAGAGTAGAGAGAGAAAGTAGAGCTTGAATTTCAATCACACGTCTCTGATTTTACAATACAATTCTTGATAAAAATACAAAGACTAAAACCTATTTATACCAACTAACTAATCTAAAACTTAATGGTTAAGAAAACTAAACATCTTTGACTATGACAATGACTTTGACAATATTGACTTTACAACTTTGACTTTTCTCATTAAATCTTGGATACAATATTTAGACTTAACAGATTGCTTATAGGCTCAAAATTGTGTAAACCACTGAGACAACAGTAAGTTAAACACAGACTCGATTGTGCATGATTGAAGTGCGAAGGTGGGGCAGACTTCCTTCTTTTCAATATCCAGATTTTCTAAATGAAAATCAGATAGAAAATGTGTTGTTTCCCCTTTGAAAATGTGAAACACTTTCATGTTAAGAAGAAAATGAGTGACAGGTGAGGTTTGATCAAGAGTTGGCATGGGCTAGTTGCCTGTTTTAATAATGATCACCAAAGAGTTGTGAAACATTAGAATTGTGGCTGCCCGACTTAGAAAAAGTTGGTGTAGAGTTCTGATATTCTTTTAACTCTGTTCTCACACCCTCTTTCTTTTAAACATTAAGCTTACTCTAACCAAACTCTCCTTTTCTGTATACCTCATCACACAATCCACACTCATTTCTTTTGACTCCTCACACTCAATCACTATGGATTAACCTTTTGGGTAGGAAACACTGGTTAATGTGATTCCGTAGAAATTGTGTTAAGTCCTAGCACAATGAAATCTTGTTTTCCTAGAAATCATGTGATGCTCAATATGGTTTAACTATATCAGTTAAATCACAAAGTAGATCTTGAAAACATTTAAAATCACACTTCCAATTCATGAAATCGTTTTGAGATTCGGGAAGTGGTTTGAACATTTAAGAACAATGTTTTGCTATGATTGAAAGATGTCCACCTTTCAACCATATATGAGATGAAGATAAGGAATTATACCTTTTGAGTGCAATCTTACATCTCATGAAGTCAAGCTTAAAGTCATAAAGATATGATCTTGTAAGCATCTCTGAAACTACAAAAGTCTTATGTCATAGTCAAAGCAAATTTATTCACTGAAATTAAAAAAGACAAAAAGCAGTAAAACAATGAAAGTACGAGTTCTGATCAGAAATAATCAGAAGTCATAATTCTTTTACTCCCCCTGAAATTATGCATCTAAAATATGTCAGTGAAAAAGCACAAGATAGAGATCTACAATTCCATTTTGAAATGTAGTTCATCATATCTGTCAGATGCAGAATATTTCAGAAAAATATGTACTCCCCCTTGAAGGTTGATTTCCTCATTTGAGTATTGGAGTACAATCTTTTTTCAGCACAGGAGTAAGGTCTTTTGATCACTGAAGTACGAGTCCTAAACTATTGTGTTTAAAAGTCAAACTTCGTTGAAGTACGGGTCCTAAGCTGATTTACTTAGAAGCCTCTATTCTCCTACTCCCCCTTGACAGTAGGTGCCTGCAACATAGATTCATCCTTTTTCTTTGGTACCCACTAGTATTTAGGTCCATGAGTGTTAGTTGCAGTTCTTATAGGAGTAATTGAGTAAGAACCATACCAGTAATGGTCACTCGTTTTATGAACAGGATCATGTGTACGACAATAAGAACAATAGAATTTCTTACCTGACAAACTGATTAATTGATCTCTGGTGTAGACAAAATCAGGTTTACCTTTACGCGCATTGTTCTTCTTGGCATTCTGCGTATGTACACATGACTTCTTACTTTTCAGCTCATCTTTCTTCTTTACTTCAACTGGTTTCCTGTTCCAGACCAATTCTTCTTCTTTGTAGCTTCTTCTCCTTATTTGATGTGTACATGAACCATCTATATTTCTATCAAAGAAAAGGTTAGTACTATGAATATGATTAAAAGATTTAATTGACCTTTTGGAAGAAGCAGTTCTAGATGTTGAACTTGCAGCTGACTTGAATGAGCATTCCGAATTAGCTGAATCATCTCTAGGTGAGTGGACAATTGACTCTGGAGTCTTGTGCTCAGTCACCAACACCATTGAGATAATATTTTCAAGCTCATTAATCTTTGAAGAATAACTGTCTCTTTCTATTACAAGAAGGTCAAACTTTGTCTCAAACTCAGACTTCTTTTTCTTCTCTCTCAGTGCACACTTAGACAGTACAGATAGCTTCTTGGTAAGCTTCCTAGTTTCAGCTTCAAGGATGCTTCTTTCTTTTTCAAATCCCTTCCTTGCACCCTTTCTTCCATCTGATATTTCTTTTAAGAATCCAACATTCTTTCGTTCTATTGCCTTCTTCTCTTTGGCAAACTGATCTCTTTCTAAAATGATTACTTTCTCAAAGTTGCTAACTAGTTGAGAAAGCTTTATACATTTAAGTTCAATCACCTTCTTCTCTTCAATACTCTTCTTGGAAAAGTTTGAGAACTTATTCTTTTGAAGATCAGCATCTGCACTCTCCAAATCCTTAGATTTCTTTTCATTGCTCCCAACAAGATCTAGCTTCTGGATTTTAGCTTCCAAATCAGAAATCATTCTTTTTAGCTCAGAGTTCTCAGCTTCCAAATCTTTTGCTTTTAAGAAAACCTTTTGCTCTGAGATAATCCATTCAGAGTATAATTCAAGATAGTCCCATATCTCTTTCCCTGAAGCTTTGGGAATATCCATTGAATCAGAAATTTCTTTAGAAATACTGTTTTTCATATAAATTCTAGCTCTATCATCAGCTCTTTCTCTATGCACCTGATCCATAGTACAAGATACTTTAGGATTTAGGGGTTTCATTGCACCTTCAGACAATGATAATATAATGTAGTGACCCAGATCATCTTTATCTACAAAGCTGAAAAAATTAACTTTCCACTTTTCGTATTCTCCTTTATTCAACTTTGGGACACTACTGTTGTAGAAAGTCATTCTGTTTGATAAGAAAACTTGAATATGATCGTTAGTCCAGATAAAATCAGATCAATACTGAATAATACTATTTAGAAAGACCAAGTCAGGAACTAGCGCAAGAAGCACAATTTACGCTAAGAGAGGCTGGCGCAAAAGTCAACTTTGTGTTAGAAGAAGCTGGCTCAAAAGGGGTTTTGCGCGAGGAATGGGTCGCGCGAATTTGAGGTTTGCGTGAGTAGTTGGTCGCGCGAATGAACTTTGCGCGATATGTGGTTGGCGCAAAACAGACTTTGCGCGAGTAGAAGGTCGCGCGAAAATGGAGTTTGCGCAAGTCGTTGATGGCGCAAATTAGAGGTTTTCGCGAGTAGTTGATGGCGCAAACCGGTGTGTTGCTCGACCGGTATGATGTTGCGACCGGAGAGATGTTGCGACCGGGGTCCTGCTTTGACCGGAGTTCTTTGACCGGGGTACTAAGACCGGAGTCCTGCGACCGGTGTGGTCAACCGGGGTTGTGTTGACCGGAGTTTTAAGTTCGACCGGGGTCTACGACCGGTATGGTGTTTTTTTCTTCGATAAATCGGCTCTGTAACACCCAAATACACCAATCTGGAAATCGTTTTACAGCTCTAAAATTTGACACTATGATCGCCTAACCAACTACAACAAGTTACAACCTTTTGATTTCAAAAACAACCACTTTTTGAAGTTTTGATCGATGGTACAGTGTGTTGAAGATGAAGAACACAGAGAGTTCTTATAAATTTGATTTGAATCTGGTTTACGCTCTGATACCAATTATCGGTCCCATATATTTGAACACGATCTTTACCAGATGATAACAAACACAAATATGATAGATTACCAACCTGTTTGAATACAAAACAATGGATTACAAGGTTGATACTTTCGTTGAAGCTCTCTCTCACTTTTCTCTCTTAGTTGTAAGATGGGTCGATAATGATCAGGATTGTGATAATGAGATATGATATTATCTCATATCACCTAACTAATATCTAATAACATAATATCTAAAAGAAAATAATATATAAACTAATATCTAATATCCTAAATATCTATTTAACACAATAATTAACTTTGACAATTATTACAAACTAACATTAGACTAATATTGAGAGTGGCTTTTCAGCTTTAGCTTCAGATTCCAGTCTTCAGATTGGATGATCTTGAATCCAATAATTCTGTGATCTAACAACTATTAACTAAAATACCCCCTAGAGTATTAAATACTATTACAAACCAAACCCCTTATTAAATTTAATCTTGAATACAATTTACTGATCCAACAATTGGGTTTTAGTAGCACCCGTCATTATTATTGTCTATATGTATGGAATGGAATGTGTGTATTGAGGTTCAATCTTAAATTGTTATTGTAGATGAATCAATTATCGATGTATTTAGAAAATTTTAAATTAGTTGTTATTTCCAGAATTGAGGGTGTTACAAGTTGGTATCAGAGCTTGAGTTTGAGAGAATTAGGTATTGATTTTTGGATGCCTAGACTCAAACTAGCGTTCTTTTAGGTGATTGAAAATGAAATTGCACATTAGGTACCTTAAGATAAGATATTTTGAGGTTGATCGAGTCTCTAGAAACGGGAAACTTGTCGAGGGTCGCAAGGATGATTATGTGTTGTACGTTCATAATAGCACCTGGCCAGTGTTATGGTGAACCTACATGCTACATATGTATGCTTGAACTAACTTGCTATGATGACCATTGGGGCAGTGAGAAAGTTTCTAAGGATGGGTTGATGTTTATAGCAATGCCACTTTGGAGTGATTGTTAAGTGCGACAAATGCATTAAGTGACCATCTTGAGTTAGAATTATTGGTTGGGATTAGAACTATAAGTTGTTAAGCCAATTCTATTTTGAGGAGAAATTGTAAGTTAACCAAGTTAGTGGGATTGCTGCTCTAAGATGTTTGATGCACTCGGATGACAAAAGTATGACGGGAAATTGAGAAACGTAGTCCTAAGATGCTGAGTGCCGACCAAATTCATGCACGAAATTTATTCTAAATAAGTTTGCATAAATTGTTTCTCATGTTTTCAAAGTATAAAGAGAATTATGTTACGAAGTCTTGGTAAAGCATTTAACACTCATCAGATTTTAAACCGTGAGCTTAAACATGCACGATTGTTGCACGTGGTAGCAAATATTTTATTGAAAATCTCTTTATTCCCGTTTCGTGTCTAACACTATTTACGGATCTTGTAATATCCGTGTTCTAATATTATTTGGATCTCCTCCACGTATGTTAAGGTTTAAAAGGAAGAGTTATTCCCATGTTTTTGAGTCTGAATTTTCTTGGGAATTGTGGTTTGTAAGAGTCGTGTTGAATTTTATGGAATATTGTTTTACGACGTTTTGGGCGCGTGAGTGTACTTGGAAATGCGTGGGTTTTAATTTTATTGCGTATAAATTTGCAAGATTATTAGGCGTCGCGTGGGTTTTATCTTATGTTGTGGTCTTAAGATTTTTAACTTTTTAGACTTATTGTTATCTTATGCTCTTCATGTTGGGTTTTATGGTGTCTTATCGTACGGCATTTTGTGTCGTGTAGATAAATTTTGGAACATGTGTACACACTTATTTTGGTGTGTTAATTTATGAGTTTTGTTAATAGATGTCATCTCCCATGTTGTTTTGAGAAAGTTTCAGTATCATGTGATTTAACTGTGGGCTTTATACAAATGTCAATCATTGTATACTATTTGCGTTGGATTAAATTATACTGTTGGTTTGAATAAGCATATAAAGGATTTATGTCATTTCAGTTATTGATTTTACTGTTAGAAATTTTCCGCAATGTATTAAACGAGTATCAGTTTTCAAGTCGTTGTAATTACTATTTTGGTCAAGTGTGCCCTATTTGTGCAGCTCAAAGTTTAAATTTGATTTGATATTTATATATGTCCCTATCACTTTACTGAGCTTTGGCAAATAAACTGATGCATTTGGGACTTGTTGAAATATTTATGCCACAACATTTTTGGTTAAAGAGGAAAAATTTAAAGTTAAAATTGCGAAGTTCTCTTTTGGGATAGTATAAACATTTATCACACGTGTTGGGGTGCAGAAATTTATTTTCATGTTAATAGTGTAAATTTTGTTACACACCTTTTATTACCGTTTTATTTACGTCAATATTGATCAAATGAGTTTGGAAATGATTTTATATGCGTAAAATTGGTGATCAATTTTAATGGTAGTGTATTCTACCGCACGATTAATTGTTATAAAGCTTATGTATTTAAAGGTTTTCTGATAGTTTAAATTGACATATTAGTTGAAAACCTTGAACTCATTAGGCCTATAGATTTCACCCCTGTCGTGAAAGGAGTTGCAATTAAGGGACTAGAGGAGTCCTTGGGAGTTGAAGCATCGGATAATCCGACTTGTAATTAATCTTGAATTGGGTTTCAATTTTTGAATCGGGTCATGCTTGAATAGTTGAGGTATTAGATTTTGTTCCCTAGTTAATTAAGAGATGATCCCTATGTTTCGGTAAACCCGCGGGATAAGGTCTTGTGTGATTATCTACGCCTGGTTGGGTTCGATTTAATGAGTTGGTTGTCTGTCCGACATCGTGGCATATGTTGATGGTGTACCGTCTTAATAGGTTTCCGTGATCAAGGATTTTGTGGTCCGTCTGTTAGGGACGTAAGATTTGGGAATATTAGTCCTCTGTTAAGTGTCAACCTTAATGCGACATTACTTCTGGAATGAAGTATTGGGTGGGATATCCGCGTTTGATGTCATCTTTCGGTCTAGGCGTCAACTTGCCCTTTTGGAGTCAACAAATTGTTAGAAGGTTTGGAAGTATCCCCGTTGGGTCAAGAGAATGTTAACCTCTTGGTGGTGGAATTTAAAGGGAGGTAAACGTTGGTGATTAAGTATCGAGGTGTATGAGTTCCCCGTTGTGGTAAAGATCTTAGTAAAGTAATATTTTGAGGTTGAGAGTAGATCGGAGCAAGTGATAGCCGATTCTACATTAGCCGGCTACCTAGAGAGCGTTTTGGTGTGCCTCGAAAGAACGTCGTTGTCAATATCAAGAACCGACCCTTAAGAAAATTGGGAATTCTTTGGGGTTTAGTGTCGAGCTTTGGTTGGGTTCAGTAATATGTTAAGTTGAGGTGATTTGGTCGGTGTGAATTTGGGATTACAAACTACTCTCGAGGTAGTAAGTGTCACCCAAGGTTGGGAGACAACCGCAATCTCATGGTTAAAGGCTACGTTAGTAAGATGACTGTTAGTTCGGACATAAGTGTGATGTACCCAAGGGGACATGTATCATGAGGACCAACATAAGATTGTGGCGGTAGTTCTGGCATGTGGAATAGGGACAATCTATCCTGCGGGCAGCAATCCATTGGAATTTAGATTTCGAGGACGAAATCTCCTTTAAGGTTGGGAGGATTGTAACGCCCGTAATTTTTGGTAAGTAATTGTCACCCGGTCTTTTATGTAACATGTAAACAGTGGGGTTTTATCGGGAAATGTTTTGTTTAAAGTCCCTTGGAGTATAAGGAGTATTGGCAGTGAAAAAGTCGAGTTTCGGGGCTCCAGAAAGGTCCCGCGACAATGCCCGGTGACTATGACAGTGTCATAGTCGCACTGTCACAATCGCAGAGAAGGTACCGTGGTCTGGGGGCACCTAGCGACATTTCCAGGCGACATTGCCCAGGGCAATGTCGCTGGTCATTGTCGCACAAAGGGCCCAGGGCGTTGGTAAGTGCGAATTTCAGCCTTTTTCTCATTTCTCACTTCTCAAATTCCATCATTTCTCTCCTAAACCGATTCCCACTCCCTTGGTTCGAACCCTAGCCATTCCTATGGCCATCCACCTTGATTTTGAAGCATTTCCATCACCATCCAAGTCTTGGAAGACTAGGATTCAAGAATCTACCACTCCACCATCTCCATTGAAGTCTCCTTCAAGAAAATCTAGGATTTTGAGTTCTATCAAAACCCACTATTGTAAGTTCATCCACCTTCTTTCTAAACCTTAAAATAAGTTGTAAATGCACCATTGATAGTTTCCTAAGTAGTAGTTTCCTCTAATTTCGGTTTGGAAGATTTTGAGAAAAGTTAGGTCAAAATTAGGGTTTTGGGTATAAGTTGTGGTTTTGATATAAAATGTTAGGGAATGTTTCTATATGGTTGAATATAGTTATTTACGGTTGGAAATGTTTGGATCTAGGTTTTTGGAGGTTTTGGCTTGGAGGATTCAAGTTTCATCAAGAAAGCTCAAAGTGGGGTAAAAATCTAGATTTAGCCTAAATCTAGCAAGGTGAGTTCAAGTTGATTTGTGAAAACGGTGTACATGCCAAAATGTTTATTTTAAAGTGTTTTGTGTTTTACATGAAATTTGTTAACTGCTGATAAGTTTTGGTTATTTTGAAGTGTTCAACTTTATAAACGTATATAACATACACTCTTGGGTATTTTGATAAATAAATAATATAGACATGTGTCATTGACATTTTTATATAAATGGGTTTATTGGACGTAATTGTCGTTTTTGGGTACTTAATTTTATATAACCGTTTGGGAAAATGCATATCATTTTGTCATATGGTATTTTGGAAATAAGGGTATGAGTTCATTTGGAAAAGGGTTTGCCTCAACCAACTTTGTGTTTTGGATTAATCAAACTTTTAGTCGTTGGGTTTCATGACCGTTGGTTAAAAATGTTTTATGGTTTACACCGGCATTTATTGTACGATAAAGCAAGCTTTGTTGAGCTCTGGCTCGGTTTCATTAAAATGAGTCTTTGGAACATTTGTTCAATATTGGTAGCTCGTTAAGGAGCCTTGGTCGTATGGTGTACCTAGCTGCATCTTATTTGGGAATTACATGTTTTGAGTGCGTTGTCATTCTTTTGAGTCATGTAGCGTTTTGACCATAATGCATTGGATCCATAGGCATAGAGGTCGGTTTATCATGTAAATACGGGATGAGGTCCCGAGTTGTAATTTGGAAATAGGCATTGGTGATACGATGTAAGTTTTCAAATGAACAAGCATGTCAAGGATGGTGAGGTCCCAAGGTAAAGATCTATGAATAGGGTTGAACTTGGTGATTCTTTGGAACTAAAGATCCATGAATAGGGTTGATGTTCCAACGGCTAAAGATCCATGAATAGGGTTGATGCCTATGATGACTAAAGATCCATGAATAGGGTGATGTCTACCTTGACTAAAGATCCATGAATAGGGTTGATATCAATGGTTGTCCATCCTTGAAGTATGCTTATAACATAGATACGTGGCTTATCTTTATGTGCCGCCACATTCGATGGAATCGGGTTTTCCCGTCACCGCAATGTGTTATTTTTGGGTATTGTATTTTGGTATCCATGTTTTCGGTGACATTTTATCTGTATGGGTTTATCCATGATTTATGAGTTGGGTAATATGTTCCACCTGTGTTTGGGTGTTTCGGGAAATTAAGTTTTATCTAAGTTTTTATAAATGGGGAGTTCAATTTCTATTTAATGCTTTGAGTGAGTTTTGGGTTGAATTTACTATGCGAAAGAATATTTTATGTTGGGGTATTCGTATTTAAAATGTGCAGATTTGGAAAATGAGTCGTCTCATATTAAAGCTAACCATTTTGGAAAATTATGGCTTACATGATAATCTTTACTGTTAACATTAAGTATTCATATATGTTGAAAAACTCTTGAACTCACTAGGCGTTAGCCTAACCTTTTTATTTGTCGGCATGTGTATCAGGTTCTAGTTGGGGGTTTTGGTTCTAGCAGTACTATGAAGAGTTGAGCCTTAGCCTTACACAAGTGTAAGTAGTTGGTGAAGTCTTTCGCAATTTGAAGATAGTGACTGTTATTGGGTTTTAATAGCACCTGTCATTATTATAGTCTATATGTATGGAATGGAATGTGTGTAGTGAGGTTCAATCTTAAATTGTGATTGTAGATGAATCAATTATCGATGTATTTAGAAAATTTTAAATTAGTTGCTATTTCCAGAATTGAGGGTGTTACACTATATTTTGGTGATTTTGGGTTGACAACCGATGTAATCTAGATAGTACATGTTTAGATTAGTTTGTTATCGATTTCTATATCCGTTCACATGTTTTTATAAATGCCTATTACATTTGCCCTTCGAGGGTGGTTTATACCAAATATAGACGTCATTTTGCCAAATATTCGAATGTTGTGTTAGCAGATTGCGTAGACTTGGTGGCTCGTGGTGGCGATGTCGGTGGCTCGTGGTGGCGATGTCGGTGGCCGGTGTTGGTGGTTGCTGCAGGTGGCACGTCTGTTGATTGTGGTGGTTGCGATTTCCTTCTTAATTTTTAACCTAATTTTAATTTTTGGGTGTGGGGGGAAAGCAGACAAAATAGAAAAAAAGGGGGAGGGAATTGACGGGGCTTTTGGGGGTGGGGGGAAAGCAAGTGAAATTTGAGTTTTTGTCAAAACTTTTTATTTGTATTTTTAATTTCAAATAAATAATTTTTTAGATAATAAAATTTTTTAATTTAATTTGTGTTTTATCTAAAATAAATAACTTTAGTTAATAAATGTTGTTTTGTTAAAAATAAAAGATAATAAATTTAGTATTCCATATATAGGGTTGGGTTCCGATGAGAAATTGAGTTAACGGTGAGAAACGTGATAATTGGTTATCAACCGTTTGATAAGAAATGGAGGCACATTAGGATGAGATGTACCTGATCAATTCCATTCTAAGTCGCAATTCATAGGAGTGTTCTTCATGAGCTATTAGTCTTATTGGGTTTAAGTCCAATAGAGCTGAATAAAGGTCAGTAGATCCATTAAGGCTCAATGGAACTCTTTAAAGCCCAATAGAACCCTTTAAAGTTCGATAGATTCATTAAGACCCAATAGAACCCCTTAAAGCCCGATAGATCCATTAAGGCCCAATGAAACTCTTTAAAGCCCAATGGAACCCTTTAAAGTTTGATAGATTCATTAAGACCCAATAGAACCCCTTAAAGCCCGATAGATCATTTAAGGCCCAATGGAAACCTTTAAAGGCCAATAGAACCGATTAAAGTTTGGTATAATTAATTAAACCTCAATAGATTCATTAAGACCTAATGAAATCCTTTAAATCCCGATAGATCCATTAAGGCCCAATGAAACCTTTAAAACCCAATAGAACCCTTTAAAGTCCGATAAATCCATTAAGGCCCAATAATATGTTGGGTGTTACATAATATATATATATATATATATATATATTATATGTTATATATATATATATATGTGTGTGTGTGTGTATGTCCACGCCAACCACGATCCTCACCCTCCGACGTTCCTTCTCCTCCGACAAGACCCTCACGACAATGCCAATTCTTTGGTGTCCCTCTTCCTCCAACAGCACCCCCGGACAACGGTTTCAAGGCACTATCTTCACCCACCGATAACAACTTTCTCCTCCACCTTGTTCCCTCACACATAAAGCTGATCTTCATCGTTCTCCCCCACAAAACAATCATAACCACACTCATTATCTCCATTCTCCACCACAATCACCTCCAATCTGAAATCTACCAATTTTCGGCCTCCATCTCCATTCAAAACCTACTTCAAAACCCTTTATTCCACCCTCTCGCTCTACCTAATCGAAGCTAAAAATAAACAACGGGTTATTAATGTCCATCTTCACCCGAGGATGAACAACAAAAACAAAGAAAAAAGGTATTTTGATTTAAGGTTTAAATATTTTGTATCATAAAGTTGTGATGATTTGATGTTCTTGATGAGGAGGGTCGATTACTTTTGTAACACCCCTCTTTTCTTCGTAAGCCCCTCCCCACCTCTTCTTTCTTCTAAAAGTCAAATCCATACGTCGCGACCTCATTTTTACTTATTAAAGCGTAGAGGTAGTGTTATACGTATGTAAATGTGAGTAGCTATATATATGATCTTGTATGTATCTAAATATGTGTGTGTATATATATATATGCTATGTAGGTGGTCTTAAAATGGTCAATTTCGTGTTCATGCTCTACGTAAACCTGTTACATTCCTAGACCATTTGCATTAGAGCTTGTCGTGAGTTAAAATTGAGTTTTCGAAAGACTGGGATGTCCGAAGACTATGCCTGGCGACCTTGTCGAGGGCATAGTCGCGGTCGTCACTGTCACAGGTAGGGGTCGTCGCATATTTCGAACAGAAGCACGGGGAGCAGGTGCGACTATGCCCGACGACATTGTTGTGGCATAGTCGCTGGTGGCAATATCGCTGCCAGCGTACCGTAGCGGGGGAACAAGGGGAGACTATGTCCGGCGACATTGTCGTGGCATAGTCGCGGGGTCAAGGTCGCACCGAGGGACGAGGGGGCTGTGATTTAAGTCGATTTTAGGGACAAAACACACACACAAAACCCAACTTTCTGCAGATCGATTTCTCTCCCTCACTTTGGCGATTTCTTCTCCCCTCCTCTCTTCTTCCTCCTCATTAAAAGCTCTAAATCATACCCTAGCATTTATTATTTCTCCAAGAGGTTGTTGGGTGCTAGTATTGGGATCTTGGTGATATAAATGCTTCAAGTCACTCAAGTTCTTTCCAAGCTCATACAACTATTTAGGGTTTTCTCCTTACAAACCCTAGTTTGTGAGTTCTTACTCCTTAAATGCTCATGTACATATTTATTGCTTACAATAAACACTTATATATATATATATATATATATATATATATATAGTTACACCCTCAAATTTGGAAAGAGCGACTAGTTTAAAACTTTCATTAACACCTCAAAGAAGAATAAAATCTCTCATGAAAAGTTCACACTAGAAATACAGTTCTAGATTTAACCGTCATCAAAATCAATAAAGTCTTACATAAAGACTAATTAAAGTCGGGTGTTACTAAGACCCAATGACTGTCGCTACATCCAAGGTAAATATGGAAGATTTCACCAAGCTATTCACTTTTTCGAGCACACATCTAACACTCATCTCTTCACAGTGTCGCTAGAACTAATCCCGAAACGGAACCTGATGCACATGCCGACAAATAAAAAGGTTAGGCTAATGTCTAGTGAGTTCAACGGTTTTTATCATGATTATAAAATCGTTAAACGAAAATGATGCAACTTAAATCATGACCCTTCAAAATGAATTACTTTAAATATGAGAATGACCAGTTTTCCAATAATACACAGTTTATAAATGAACGCCTTAACGCCAAAACATCCTTTCATGAAGTAATGCAACCCAATGCTTACTCAAAACGCGAATGATGGTAAATGATCAAATATTGAAATTTGAATAAAACTTTATAAACCAAACGACCGAAATATGAGTAAACTCAAGCCTCTAAAATTATAACATATGGAGAATGACCCAAACTCAAAACGTCACCGAAAAACAAGGAAAAACTAACTACCCAAAACAACACCTTTCGGTGACGGGGGAGACCCGATTTCTATGGCTAGTGGCGGAACACAAAAGTAGGCCACAATCCAAGTTATTGAGCTCACCATACTAGGACCCATGACCATGATCTCGCCGACTCGTACTAAGATGTGGATGAGGGCACCCGAGGATCCTAATCATACTCATTCTCTAGGATTACATTTACGGCCCATGGCTAGTATCCGACTCCACATAACCGTACCAAGTTGCCTTCGAGGACCTAATGTCTCAACTAGCTACAAACGGGAAGTAACTATCCCATAAAAACAGACTCCACAATTACATCACGGGGCCAATGGCAGATGCTTGACTCCACGAGCCCGACCATAAGGCCCTCTCGATGACCCCATGACTAATCATGGTCCCATTATGGAAACAATCACCCCTTTTAAAATATTAAAGACCGACTCATATGCCTATGGATCCATTACATTACAGTCTATAACACTACATGACTCCAATTGAATGACTAAAGCACTCAAAACATGTAATTCTCAAATGACACGTAATAAACATCATCATACTCAAAACTCCACAACAGACTATTAAACCGGAAAAATGTCCTCAAGACTCATCTTAGTCAAAACCGAGCCAAAGGCTCAACAATTTACTTAAATCTTCAATGAAAGCCAGTGTAAACATTAAAACACGTTTGACCAACGGTTATGCAAACACAACGACCAAGAGTATGATTAACTCAAAACTCATCATTGGTTGAGGCAAACCATTTTGCAAATGAACTCATACCCTTATATTTCCAAAATGCCTCATAACACAATAATATGCATTTTCCAAATGGTTTATAAGATCAAATGCTCAAAAATGACATTTACATCAAATGAACTCCATTTATATATAAAATCATCAAGGAAACATATCAGCATGATTTATTTACCAAAATGTTCAAAAATTCCAATTGTGGGTGGTTCACAAAATTTATAAAACCAAATAATCCAAATGGGTAAAACTCTTCAAATATCCCAACCTTTAATAAAATTCATGTAAACACATAAACACTTTAAAATGGACATTTTTGGCATGTACAACGTTTTCAAAAATCAACTTAAACTCACCTTGCTAGATTTAGGCTAAATCTAGATTTTACCCTGATTTGAGTCTCCTTGAAGAAACTTGAATCCTCAAAGCCAAAACCTACAAAACCTAGATCCACAAGATTCCAACCATAAACATAGATATTCAACTGTATAGAATCGTTCCCCAACATTTTACATGAAGATCTCATCTATACCCAAAAACCCTAATTTCCATAGATGAAGAGAAGAGGAGATTACCTTTACCATAGTTTGAATCCATCAACCATACTCTTCTAGATCCCCAAAATGATCCACAACTCTAAATCTTCAAGATGATGAAAATGGTTGGATGAAACCCTAAGAAACTTGGTGAAGAAGATGAAGATGGAAAGGTAAAGGTTATAGCTTCCCAAAACTTGCTAGATGATGAGGGAGCACTTGGTTTTAGAAGGAAATCCCCCAAAAATATGTTAGGGTTCAAGGGAGAGAGTGGAAAATCGATTTGGGAGAGAAAATGGGGAGAGTTTTGAGGGTTTTTGTGAGAAATGAAGTTTAGGGCCGGTTCCTCCCTTTTAAATGCGCACAGTGGCTCCACGCGGATGGTGGCGCTGATCGATCCATGCGGAGAATCGCGCGGAACGCGGGGGAACAGAGCCCCACGCTGATGGTGGCGCTGATCCATCTGCGTGGAGAGTCGCGTGGAGCACTACCGCCCGATTTTCTTCATTTTTCTTGCCCGATCATTGATTTGGTCATAACTTCTTCGTTTTAACTCCGATTATACTCCGGAAAGAACTGTTGGACTCATAATTGAACCCTTCATCCAAAAAGGCTATAAAATATAGGATTCACGTCCAAAATCATATTTCTTCTTTTTCCCTTAAAATATCCATTTGTATTAACTTGAAATTATATCTCCCTAAAAATCGGGGTGTTACATATATATATGTATATATATATACTATTCATTGGGTTTGACCTAACTTCTAGGGTTTCATAGATTTGGTTATAAAGAACATTTTAATCATTTCCTAACATGTCTATTAACTTGGTAGCAAATATTTGCTAGGTAAATATGATTTGGATGGTTTACAAGTATATGATGGGTAACATTATAAAATGAGAAGTTCCATATGATGAGTATATGGTTCAAAAGTTTGAGATAGGGAATATGTCTATGTGTGCTTACTTATCTTGTTCATGTTTATATTATACGAATGTTGGTTCCTACTTCCTTGTGTACAAGGATGTAGTTGAATGATTTATTGGGTTTCTTGTTATTGGCCATGTTGGGCATAAACGAGTAGGCAATAGGGGACGTAAGTCCTTGAGGTGTAACTCATTTAGATTGGATAGGCAATAATGTCCCGTAAGTCCTTGAGGTGCAACTCGATGGAGTAGGCAATAAAGGCAATGTTATGGTTTGAGGTTGTGATGTTTCGATGGCATGGGAACTAGGACCGGGATATGAGGTGTAATCCAATAACATCATGGGTGACTCCACTCCCGTGTACATGTCACCCCGATGGAAACGGGTATCCCCCGTATTTCAAGAGTTATCTCTTGTGTGTTTATGTTCAAGTTGGGATCATCTTTGCGGGTGGGAATAACATTGTAACGTAAAGGGATTCAGTAACAAAGGTCTTCTATTTTGATGTTTCTTGTTGTGAACTGCTTAATTTATGAGATCTCACTAGGCTTTGCCCTAACACTTGTTATGATTGTTGGTTATCTCACAGGTCCCACTAGCGGTGGAATCTAGGATGCCAGGCTTGTCAACCGTGCACGTAGGAGATCTCGAAGTGTCGATCTTTTTGGGGAATCTTTGAGAGGAGATATTTTTGGTGGATTAGTAACACCCAAATTAATCTAGTTCGTAATCATTCTAGATTAAGTAGGTTGTTGTATTGTTATGTCTCTTATTCTTGCAACTACAATTGGTGCAAACTATCCCATCTTAATTTGGGTTTTAGTTGTCATGAAACTTGGGATTGATCTTATTTAGATATTTCTATTTACAGGGTATTTTGGATATCCGTATTTTAGACGTTATAGTGCCAAAATTTCGAGTTTTTATTTGCTAAATTTTTAGGGTGTTACAAGTTGGTATCAGAGCTCTAGTTTAAGTGAACTAGGTATGTAATCTCGATGCCTAGACTTAAGCTGAGACTATTAGGTAATGAATTGTGAGGATCGGGTAGAACTTTTAAGATGGGACAGTCTTAGAGTCGACGGAAACTACACCGTTGAGAATTGTAAGAAATGGTAATGAGAATTCTTATATAAAGTATGTTCATAATCACACTTAGCTACTGTTATTATGAATATATTTCTATGTGAGTACGCTTGAATTACTATGATTATGATGATCAATGAACAATATTAGTACGTTTGTTGTGTATAATCTTGTGTAGCCTATCTCTTACCCTCTCTTGATTGTGTGACAGACGAAAATGGTAAATACTCGGAGTCACCTTCAATCATATCCGGAGGGCCAAGCCATGACCGGATCCACGACAAATTGGCCGAACGAAACTGTAACGGTAGTACCTCCACTTCCGCCCTTGTTTGGCGGAAGGGTAGAGCAAATCCTGAGAACCAACATTGCCACTTCTGATCCAGTTATGACTGAGGTAACCCCTTAAACACAAATGATGGATATGATAAGGGCCATGAAGGACACTATGGCAAAACAACAAAAACTGTTTATGAAATGATTGGAGGAGAGAGACGTCACCCACTGCCGACATGAGACTATAGAGGAGAACGTGTTTGTTGGGGGTCCAGGGGTACCGGAGATGAGAACCAAACTAAGGGACTAGTAACCCCCGAGATAAGGCAACCAGAGAGGACTTGTTCCTACAAATCTTTTCTTTTCTGCTAACCACCGGAATTTGCTGGAACTGGTGAACCGGCGAAGTGTATGAACTGGCAAAGAGATCGAGCAAGCCTTTAGGGATTGCGACTGTGAAGAGGATCAGAAAGTTAAGTATGGCTCCCAAATGCTCCGAGGGTCGGCTCTAACTTGGTGGAATGTTTTCACCTCAACAATAGAAGAGTGTGTACTGACCAATATGACTTGGACCGTATTCAAGAAGAATATTCTAGAAGAGTACTACAATGAACAAGAGATGAATCTGATAAAGGAGGAGTTCGGGTTGATCAAGAAAGAAAACTTGTCAGTACGGGAATACACCCAACTCTTTATGGAGAAACTGAATCTAGTGGGGCATGTGGCCCCGACTGAGAAAGAGAAAGTGAAGGCATACTTGAAAGGCTTACCGACGGACATGATGTCGATGGTTCACAACTCCAAAGATACTAACCTGCGAGAGACGATAAAAGAGGCCAAATTCATGGAGAGAGATGGAGAGAGTCTACGCTAGAGAGAAGGAGGAGGAGACGATAGTTGTGGAGAAGAGAAGGTGGGAGAGCCCACTGGGTTCGTTCAAGAAGCCGAGGTTTCAACAGGGAGGCAAAAGTTTTGACAACCGCCGGGAGGAGAAGTGGTGTCCCAAATGCAAGAGCAAGCATTTTGGGTTTTTCAAGATCAATTCCAACCCTAACCCGACCTCGTGTTTCAAGTACGACAAACCAGGTCACATTAGCTTCGAGTGTCCCATTAGAGGGACGATTTGTTATGAATGTAAATACATGGGGCATGTGCAGAGGGAGTGCCCCAAACTGAGAGGACTTGCGAGAGAAGGAAGCTCGGGAAGTCAACCAAAGAAAGACGTCATACCTAGGGCTCAAGGGAGGGCCTTTCAAATGACCAAAGAAGAAGCTAAAGAAACCGCCGATGTGGTGTCGGGTACGTTCTTACTCAACTCCACAACCGTTAAGGTATTGTTTGATTCTAGTGCAAATTTCTCCTTTGTGTCAAATGTATTTTGCAAATCCTTGAGCATGCCAACTAGTAATCTTTGTGATGCATTAGTCATAGAAGTAGCTAATGGAGAACAAGTAGTCCTACGGGATATCCTAAGGGATTGTTGTCTAGAGATCAACGGCGAACCTTTTAAGGTAGACTTGCTTCCCATGACCATTGGAAGTTTTGATGTGGTGGTCGGGATGGACTGGTTAACGAAGCATCAAACGTAGATCTTGTGTTCTAAGAAACTCATACGGACTCCCGTACGGGATGGTGACTTCATCTTTTTGTATGGCAAAAAGAAAAAAGGCGAAGTGGCCATCATCTCATCCATTAAAGCAAGAAAGTATCTGACAAAAAAGTACCCTTCGTATCTAACCTTTGTGGTAGATGCCAAGGCAGAGAAGAAGAAGGTAGAAGACATAAAGATCGTCAGCGAGTTTCCAGACGTGTTTCCCGACGACTTACCAGGCTTGCCACCCAACCGAAAAGTCGAGTTTCGGATTGATTTAGTTCCGGGAGCGGCACCAATAGCTCATGCACCGTACCGTCTCGCGCCAACAGAAATGTAGGAAATGATGGGTTTTGACCTAACTTCTAGGGTTTCATAGATTTGGTTATAAAGAGCATTTTAATCATTTCTTAACATGTCTATTAATTTCTAGGGTTTCATAGATTTGTTTATAAAGAGCATTTTAATAATTTCTTAACATGTTTATTAACTTGGTAGCAAATATTTGCTTGGTAAATATGATTTAGATGGTTTACAAGTATGTGATGGGTAATATTATAAAATGGGAAGTTCCATATGATTAGTATATGGTTCAAAAGTCTATGTGTGCTTACTTATCTTGTTCATGTTTATATGATACGAATGTTGGTTCCTACTTCCTTGTGCACAAGGATGTAGTTGGCCGGTTTATTGTGTTTCTTGTTATTGGTCGTGTTGGGCATAAACGAGTAGGAAATTGGGGGCGTAAGTCCTTGAGGTGTAACTCGTTTAGACTGGATAGCAATAATGTCCCGTAAGTTCTTGAGATGAAACTCAACGGAGTAGGCAATAAAGGCAATGTTATGGTTTGAGGTTGTGATGTCTCGATGGCATGGGAACTAGGACCGGGACATAAGGTGCAATCCAATAACATCATGGGTGACTCCACTCCCGTGTACATGTCACCCCGATGGAAACGGGTCTCTCCCGTATTTCAAGATTTATCTCTTGTGTGTTTATGTTCAGGTTGGGATCATCTTTGCTGGTGGGAATAACATTGTAACGCAAAGGGATTCGGTAACACAAGTCTTCTATTTTAATGTTTCTTGTTGTGAACTGTTTAATTATCTCACTAGGCTTTGCACTAACACTTGTTATGGTTATTGGTTATATCACAGGTCCCACTAGCGGTGGAATCTAGGATGTCGGGCTTGTCAACCGTGCACGTAGGAGATCTAGAAGTGTCGGTCTTTTTGCGGAATCTTTGAGAGGAGATATTTTTGGTGGATTAGTAACACCCAAATTAATCTAGTTCGTAATCATTCTAGATTAAGTAGGTTGTTGTATTGTTATGTCTCTTATTCTTGCAACTACAATTGGTGCAAACTATCCCAGCTTAATTTGGGTTTTAGTTGTCATGAAACTTGGGATTGCTCTTATTTAGATATTTCTATTTACAGGGTATTTTGGATATCCGTATTTTAGAAGTTATATTGCCAAAATTTCGAGTTTTTTATTTGCTCAAATTTTAGGGTGTTACAACTTTAACCAATCCAATCAACCCCATGAGGCTCCTTATTCTCTTGGGTGGGTCAAGAAAGTCCACTCAAGTTAGAGTCACACAAACTTGTCGGGTACCCTTCTCAATTGGCAAACACTATCGAGAATAGGTACTATTTGATGTCCTTGATATGGATTCTTGCCACATTTTATTGGGTTGACCATGGCAATTCGATAATGATGTCACCTACAAGGGCAGAGACAACGTCGTGCTATTCCGTTGGGGTGACCGAAAGATCGCCACGACACCAGTTAACAACTTCGAGGAAAGCACCGACAAGAAAAGGAAAAACTATAACCGTATTATGGGTTCAGTTTCTTTGCTAGTCAATCAACCACCCGCATGGGAAAAACCACCTAAAAAAGACGAAGTCTTACCGAACAAATTCGAAGAGAAAGTCATCTCCGTCATGACCAAGCCACAACAAGAAATCTTTACCGAGACCAAGTGTCCGAACCATATCTCAGACCGACCAACGAAGAAACCAAAAGTGAACCGGTTAAGGACAATCTCAAGCCTACGATACTTTTGTCACAAGAATTCAAGAAGGTTGAGCTTGAAGATGACGTTTCCATTATTCCAACATGTCAGGATCTGAATTCTTAACAAGAATAAACACTCAGAAACAATATTAAAGGATTTTGCGGAATAACACTTTAATATTCAAATATCAATGAAACAGTGAATCATAATAACAACTTGTAAACTTTATTGAATGGTTATAAAGCTACAAGATTTCACACACAACCTCAATATTGATGAACAGGCTCACCAATACGAATTCTACTTCTCTAGAACTAGGATTATAAACCTTGAGGTTGATTCTCTCTAAGAAAACTAAAAACTCAGAATAATTCTCTATCGCTAAAGATACAAACTATTCTATACATATACAGAAGATAAAAGATAATTACAAAGAATAAAAGATCTTCAGTATAATCTTCCAAAGTTATCTCCGAGCCTTCCATGATCTTCAATCAATACAATTGTCATCCTTGCCATATGAAGTCTTCATCTCATAACCAGTATTAAGTCTTCAGCAGCATTAATACTTTGAGTAGTATTAAGTTCAGCAGTACTAACTACTAGCAGTACTAACTATGCTCAGCAGTAGTAACTTCTTCTAGCAGTATTAATCTTGGTTAGCAGCATTAACCTGTATCAGCAGTAGTAACTTCAGAAGTAGTAACCAGGTTATGCTAGCAGTATTAACTGTACTTGTATAATTTTGAATTCCCAACAATCTCCCCCTAACTTGGCTTTTAGGAAGAGAAGTCAAGTTCTTCAGATGCTCCCAAAACACCATTATTCATAGCCCTGTATTAGCATCCAACCCCAAACTTTGATTAATTTTCCTTTGGATCAAATACTTTGCCATTTCTGAATCTGGAACACATCCAAACTTCTTTTTCAACATTGCATGCAACTTCAATCTACTGTGGTTGTACACTCTATCCACTAGGAAGTATTCTATGTGATTTGAATCCATAGTTAAAGCATATACTCCACTAGTTTCATATAGAGTCCAGTTGTTAACTGTTTGAAACACATTTCTGATAACTTCCTCCACTTCTTCTGGTTTGAACATCATACACAGATACTCCATCACAAGTTTTGTGATTGAAATCTCTAGAGCTTTTAATTGATCAGCATACAACTTCATTCCTATTTCAAACATCTCCTCTAAATCAGACCTGGAACATGTTCTGACAATCTTGGCCCAAGTATTATACACTTCATACTTCTCATCTTTTCTTTTGAGCCTGATATACTCTTTTCCATCAACCTTTATTGTATCCCATAGAATAACCTCAGGAGGCTTAACACGTTCAACTGTTATAGGTTCAGGAACTTTGTCCATCACTACCATGTACAGATTCACATCATCAGTACTTGATGGTTCTTTCTGTTCAACTGACCTAGGTGCCCCTTCTTCTTCAGCAACCTTCTCAGCTTCTTCTTTATCCACTCTAGGCTTCTTGGCTGATTTTCTTCTTGCCATCATTTTAGTTCTTTTTAAAGTCCTCAGACTTTCACCTAGAGTTGCTTCTTTCTTTGGTGTTTCTTGCTCATCAGGGAAAGGTTTTTCTATCAGAAAATCATTACTTTCTTTCATTCTCTTTTCCATTTCAACTCTGGCTGTTTCATTCCCTTGAAGCTTTGTTATCTCTGAATCATACAACCCTTTGATCTGTTCAAAAGTCATCTTTGAGAACATCTCCTTTCTGACTCCCACAACACCTTTGAGAAAAGTAATCATCTTCTTTCTCTCTTGAGTATCAAGGTAGGTCTTTGAAGGTTGTCTCTTCTTTGCATCCATTTTGACCAACACAGACTTCTTTAGGGTTGCAGCTTTCTTTTGTGCTATTTCAGTTGCCAAACTTTGTTGATAAGCTTCATTTAGCTCTGCAGTTAGAGCCTTAGCCATCTCTCTATCTTTGTCCACTTGAGCCTTTTCTTCTTGCTCAAGTTCAGCCTGAATCTTTTTGGCCAAAGATTCATCTGACTCAACCAACTTTTGCTTTTTAATTGGTTGATTAGATTCCACTAACTTTGCTTTGCCTTTGTCTTTGCTTACTACCTTCTCAATACTTGCTTTCTTGATCACTTCACCTTTTTCTTTGATGATAACTCATTTGGCCTTTGAAGTGACCTTGGGAGTATCATGCTTAGCCTTGATTAAAGTTTCTGCTATCTCAAGGCCTGTTAATACTTCTTGCACCATTTCTGCTGCTTCATTCAATTCAGCAGTATTAACAGTTTCTGCTGCTTGTTCAAACACACTTTATGTTTCTACTGCTTTCTCTTTTACTGCTGCTATGCTTTCTGTTTCTGCTGCTTGTACTTTATCTCCACTAACCCCATCAAACTCCCCCTCAACTTTAGCATCTTCCATGTTGGGATCAGCTTCTGACTCCTCCTTTTTGGGAGCATCAGTCACTGGTTTCCTTCTTCTGAGCACAAACTGTTTCTTCTTCTTTTTCTGGACCAATCTCTTCACCATTTTCTTCTGGTTGGTAATCTGTACTTGTTGAGACAGAATTATCAGTTTCAGCTCTTCTATGTCTTTTCCCTGCTTGATTACGTCCATATTGATGTTGCCCATTGTTTCCATCAATTCAAGATAGTTATATCTGTCCTCACTTTCTCCAGGAGTGTGACCCCCTTTTGAAGGATCATGGGATCTTTTAGTAGTGGAAGTCTTCTGCCTAGCAGAAGCACCCTCCACCCCCTTGGTTTCTTGGCACCTGGGACCTATGAATGATTGCTCATTCAAAGTTTCCATGGGGAAGGTCTTATTGATGTTACCACTGACCTCCTCTGTGCTAGCAGGAGTAGTGGCAGCCTTTGCACCCATATGCTCATTCATCTCCTCAGTGAGCACCTCCTTGGGGTTGGGAGACACCCCTGTGGTTTCCCTATAGATATTCTCTAATGGAGAATTCTCCATTAGAGGGCTTAAAGGCTCTGTGGGTGAAGGTACAAGAAGGGAAGGAGCCTTCTTTACCTTTTTCCTGATGTATGTATTGGTGATTGGTGAAGTTGGTTTTTGAACAAGGGACTGTGGGATTGATATGGTGATTGAAGGTTGGGATTGACTTTCAGTGGAATGGTCTAATGAGGGCCTTGACCCTGAAGCCATACCTTCTTCATTGTGGGACACCACCATCATTGTAGAGAACAATGGGGTGTCAAATCCTTCCGAGTCCAATGGAGATCTCTTCATATTTGAAAAGACCTTACCTTTGGGGATTTTGGGTACATATACTTCATCAAAGTGAGGCATATCCGCCAATTCATTGGTTATAACTACCTGGATAAATCTTGGGTACATATAAAAACTCTTTTTGTTTTCCAAGTTTGACACAAGGTCATTGAAAATCATTCTTGAAAAATTGTACTTTCTGGCAGTGGCCAAGCAGACCAAAGCATAAGCAATGGTACTGCTGAACTCACTCCATCCAGTAGTCTTTTTAGAAATGCAATGCATAAGGGTATGAACAAGAAAACGCCATTGGGTATAAAATTTAGCTTTTGAGAATTTGAAACCACCCAATTAGCCTCCATACCCCATTCTTGAAAGATTTGAGAACAAGTCCTCATTAGGACTAGAAGTAATACCTGCAGCATCGTCTAGACGTAGACAGATGCGAATTACCTCTTCAGAAACTGACAAGGGTTTGTCATACACCCTTGTCTTGTTTATCTGCACACCATTTTCTGTGACTACAGTGGCATTTGCCCAAAATTGTCTTTGATGCTCTATGTAGATTGTTGGCGACACTGTAAGAGCATGGGCAATGTGGCTGGACTTGATAAAATCCACAATTTGATGGAATCCAGCAGCTTGTTGAGGCTTCTGTAGCATTGCAATCTCATTATGCTCATCAATGAACGCCATAGCTTCCATCGAGCTTGAGTATTCTGGACTGAAAGACTTGGTGCTTGAGAGAAAAGGGTTAGAGAGCAGATGAATAGAAATCAAAGAGTCGTTATGAACTTTTAGGCGGGCAAAAAGGGTATATATAAGATTCGGGACATAAGCAGTATTAACTAACTAGCAGTATTAACTAACTAGCAGTATTAACTGAGAGCAGTATTAACCACTAGCAATATTAACTAACTAGCAGTATTAACTGAGAGCAGTATTAACCACTAGCAGTATTAACTAACTAGCAATATTAACTTTGCACTGGCAGTATTAAAACTGCACTGGCAGCATTAACTATACTTACACTTTTTGAAGCTTGAGGTACTCTGAGCAAGGTAATAACTTCCTGAGAAAGAAGTTAGTAGCACCAAAGAATAAACCAATATCAGGTATGTAAACACTTTTTAAAAACATGAGCTCATTCAGAGTTGATCATGCCCACATTTGTGACCAAGAAAGTGAATCTACCCACATCAAAAGCTTTAGTGAATAGATCAGCAAACTGGTTGTCAGTAGGAACTTTAGCAACTTGAATTAGCTTCTTTTCATTACAATCTCTAATAAAGCGATACCTGATCTCAATGTGCTTTGTTTTGGAGTGCTTGACTGGATTGTTAACAATGCTTATAGCACTGCTATTGTCAATAAAGATTGGAGTGTGAAGAAAAGGTTACCCCATAGTCCAGCATCTGATTCTGAATCCATAGAACCTGAGAGCAGCAACTTGCAGCCGCAATGTACTCAGCTTCTATTGTAGATAAGGACACTGTGGTTTGTTTCTTACACTGCCAAGATACTAGTCTTGCACCCAAAAGTTGACATCCACCTGAAGTAGACTTTCTGTCCATGTTAGCACCACCCAAGTCACTGTCTGAATATGCAATCAAGTCAAAGTTGGATTCATAAGGATACCAAAGACCTAATCTAGGTTGCCCTCTTAAGTATCTGCAAATCCTCTTAACAGCTTGAAGATGTGATTGCTTTGGCTTGACTTGGAATCTGGCACACAAACACACTGGAAACATGATGTCTGGTCTTGAGGCTGTGAGATACATGAGAGATCCAATCATTGATCTATATAGATGGACAGCAACATCCTCCTCCTCAAGATCAGCAGTGATCTGTTTATGAGTCTCCATAGGTGTGCTTGTTGGCTTTGAGTCTGTTAAACCATACTTATCTAGGATGTCTTTCACATATTTTGATTGACTTATGAAGATCCCATCTTTCTTCTGTTTCACTTGAAGCCCAAGGAAGAAGGTAAGTTCACCCATTGAACTCATTTTAAAGCCCTTGTGCATCAACTTTTCAAAGTCTCTACACATCTGATCTTTTGTGGATCGAAAGATGATATCATCCACATAAATCTGAACAAGTAGGATGTCCTTCTTACTTCTTTTAATGAAGAGGGTCTTGTCAATTATTCCTCTTTCAAACCCATTCTTCAAGAGATAGGTACACAGTGTATCATACCATTCTCTTGGGGCTTGATGAAGACCATAAAGTGCTTTCTTCAGTTTGTATACTCTGTCTGGATATGATGGATTTTCAAATCCAGGGGCCTGACAGACATATACTTCTTCATCAATTGTACCATAAATAAAGGCACTCTTTACATCCATTTGGTATACCTTGAACTTCATGTATGAGGCATAGGCTAGAAATAGCCTAATTGCCTCTACCCTTGCCACTGGAGCAAACACTTCTTCATAGTCTATGCCTTCTTCTTGAGTGTACCCTTGTGCCACAAGCCTTGCTTTGTTTCTGATCACAATTCCTCTCTCATCCTTTTTATTCCTGAAAATCCACTTGGTGCCAATAGCTCTATGACCTTTTGGAAGGTCCACCAAGTCCCAAACTTCTTGCAATTTGAACTGCAGTAACTCTTCTTGCATAGCTTCTATCCAACTGGAATCTTTCATTGCATCATAAACCTTCTTAGGCTCAATCTGAGATAGAAAGCAAGAGAGTATCGTGTGTTGCTGATCCTGCAGCTCTTG
Source organism: Arctium minus (assembly GCA_954870635.1). NCBI lineage: Eukaryota > Viridiplantae > Streptophyta > Magnoliopsida > Asterales > Asteraceae > Arctium > Arctium minus. The sequence continues at coordinate 15,602,186 of OX941082.1, forward strand.
AAGTCTGATTTGATTCCTTGTTATCACAGGAGAAGAGATGTCTCCTATGACCAGCTCTGGAGGATGGTTCTTTTGAGTTCTAGTCTGATGACTAGGTTCTTCATTGATTCCCACATCTAGATTGGAATCATTTAAGTCAGCTGAGGGGATCTCATCAACTGCTTCTGGCTCTTCATGCACTTGATTCTCCTTATCTCTTCCTTCTTTTTCACTCTGAATTGGTTCAGTCATAGTTTCCTTTTCACAGAACTCAACAGGCTCTATTGTAGGTACTTGTTCATCCCCTGATCCTTTACTTCATGAACCTGCCTGATAATCACTACTGAAACCCAAAGAGTTAGTTAGTGAATTAATGTCAAATAACCACTGAGGACCAGACCCAATAGGATTTGGTGTGTTCTCATTGCACTTGACATTGTCACTTTCCTCAATTATTCTAGAAGAAGAATTAAAAACTCTGTAAGCCTTACTCTGAGATGAGTAACCAACAAGAAAACCATCATCTGCCCTGCTATCAAACTTTCCTAAGTGAGTTTTGGTATTGAGAATGGTACAAGGACACCCAAAAGGTTTGAAAAATCCAATAAATGGTTTTCTTTTATTTAAAAGCTCATATGGTGTCTTGTTCTTAGGCTTAACTACTAGTACTCTGTTTTGGACATAGCAAACAGTATTAACTGCTTCAGCCCAGAAAGTAATTGGAAGTTTGGAATCAGCTAACAGAGATCTAGCAGCTTCAATCAGTGTCCTATTCCTTCTCTCAGCAACACCATTTTGTTGTGGAGTCCTAGGAGCACTGTATTGCCTCTCAATTCCTTTTTCCTCACAAAATGTGTTTAGGTCATGATTTTTAAATTCAGTACCATTGTCTGACCTAATGACTTTTACCTTTTGATTTGTTTGGTTTTCAATTCTTAGGATAAAGGATTTGATCAGTCCACTTGTCTTATCCTTAGTCCTTAGAAAATATAACCAAGTAAATCTAGAGTAATCATCAACAATAACTAGGCAGTATGATTTCTTACCTATACTCATAACATTTGTAGGACCAAACAGATCCATATGCAACAACTGAAGAGAACTAGAGATTGTGTTCAACTCTTTGGACTTATGAGAAGTTTTGTGTTGTTTGCCTTTGAGACAGGCAACACAATGATCATCACATGAAAAGACTTTGGAAGGTAAACCTCTTACAAGGTTGTTTTTAACAAGTTTATTAATTGTTTTAAAGTTCATGTGACACATCCTTCTGTGCCAAAGTGATGATTCATCCAAAGAAGCTTTTGAAACAAGACAGTTTAGGGATGAATCAGTTGAAACACTTTCCATATCTAAGCAATATACATTATCCTTTCTTGGAGTTCTTAGTAGTATCATCTTTTCATCAACTACCTTGAATCCAGGAGCAAGAATAATGCATTCAGAATCAGTAAATAATATACTATGTTGTTTGTCACAAACCTGTGATACACTTAACAGGTTGTACCTTAACTTCTCAACATAAAAAACATCTTCAAAGGTCATTTTACCTTTGGTTACAACCCCCTTACCACTTATCTTACCTCCATCTAGAGTATTACTAAGGCAACATGCCCACCATCAATTTTCTTGAAATTCTTGAGGCATGACATGTTCCCTGCCATGTGCCTAGAGCAACCACTATCAACATGCCAGATGCTCTTCCCCTTGAGTTGCTGGTTGCCCTGCACATAAGATTAAACAGTTAGTATTGACTGGGAACCCAAGCCAAAGTGGTCTTGGGTCTCCCTTTCTCATCAAAGTACTTACATTCCTTTTAGATGAGATTTTTAAACACGGAGCACTCTTTATTGGAGTACTTTGTCAATATGATTGGTCTAGCAGCACAAACACTAGGAGCAATACTAACTTTAGAAGTACTAACAGAGTTAGCAGCACTAACAGGTTTAGCAGTACTAACCTTGTTAGAAGCACTAACAGAGTTAGCAGTATTAACATTTGAAGAAGTACTAACCATGTTAGTTTTAGCAATACTAATACTCTTGGCAGTACTAACATTGGTAGCAGTAGTATTGCTTCTAGCAGCACTATCATTGTCAGCAGTACTATTTGGGGTAGCAGTACTAACCTTTTTAGTGCATTTAGGAACCCACATATTGATACTTTCTTTAACAGTCTTTTTCTTCATGTGGCTTTTAGATTTAACAGATTTCTTAGCCACATGGTTTCTTTCCTTCTTCCTATAACCTAAGGGTTTTTCCATAGATCTTTGAAAATTCATCCTTTGGTTTATAGGATTGAAATAACAGTATTTGGCAAGATGATTCAATTTGCCACAGATAAAACAAGGTTTTGGTCTATTGATTTTACTCAGATCAACCCCTTGTTTTTGTGCCCACTGATTATTCCAGTTTCTTTGATTTCCCCTCTTTTTATCATGTTTTAGGGGCTCAGATTTCTTGCATACACACTGTTTGCAAGGAACAGGATTCACAACTGTGGTCTGTTTGTAATGGACCTTACCAGACTTTCCCTCTGTCTTCTCTATGTCCTTTGATTTGACCCAAATCTTTCCACACCCTTCATTGGTAATGATGTGATTCTCTAAGGGAATCTCACCACTCACATTGTTCTCCTTACTCTTACTAACCTCTTTCTTAGTCTTGTCCTCAACAACTACCTCATCTAAGGGATCTATCTCAGTGGCTCCCGCAGGCAAGTCCTTTCTATCCTTGGTGTCTAGCAAGTCTGAAGTAGGAGGGATGTAATTGTTGTTATATGGTGGTGGTGTGGTATTATATCCAATTCCTCTTCTCAATTTGTCATGAATCTGAGTTTGTAGTAAAGAGTCCATTGCATTAGAAGCATTGGAAAACTTTTCCACATCAAGCTTAACCTTGGTTAGCTCCTCTCTCAACTTTTCACTCTCCTCTTTAGATTTGGTCAGTTGGAGTTCTAGATCCTTTTTCTCCCACTTCCAGTAATTGGTATCATATGAGTGTTGGAGTTCATTGGCTTGAAAACCTTTAATCTGTTCCTCAAACCTCTCAACAATTCTCACATAGTCTTTTATATCTTTTGCTAACCTCTTAAGGTCATCACTCATGTTCTGGTTGTGATCTCTGTACCTTTTAACAGTGTCTATGCAAGTTTTAGAACAGAGAGTAGAACTTACCTCAGTTGGGAGATCAGATACTTCTGCCATAAGAGCTTGATTTTGGATAGCCTCTTCTGCTTAATCACTCCAGTCAAACCCCATTCCTTGTTGAGAAACAAGGGCTTGAGCAGAGTTTCTGTTATGGTTGAGGTTTCCAGACTGTGCTTGTTGGTGGTTGTTGTTGTGAGACACTCCACTTCTGCATTCCCTGGCAAAGTGTCCCTTCAGATGACATTTTTAGCATTCCACCTTTGATTTATCAAAGCCTGCTCCATCTTCTCTTCTTTGGGAGAAATTGTTCCTCCCAGTCCTCTTTATGAACTTCTTCACTCTCATGGAAAGCATGGCCATCTGCCATTTAATATCCATCTCTTCAAGATCATCAGGATGAAGTTATTCCAAGTCATCATTAATTAAAGAGGAATTTCCATGGCTGGAAAGAAAGGCTTCAAACACAGATTCAGTGCCTTTTTCTTGATTTGCTCCATTAGCAGCATTAACTGATTCAGGGTTAGCATTAGAATCAATTGATGCTGATAGAAGTGCAGTATTATGAATATATCCAGAAGGTTTCTTCTTTGCCTCTACATCAGCTTCAAATTCTCTAATGTCATTGTACAGATCATCAAGTTCTTTTTCTTCCAATTGTTCATTCTGTCTGAACGAAACAGTGTACATGGTCCATTCATCTCCAAGGGACCTCAAGAACTTTCTGTTTACATCATCTTGATCAATCTGTACTACCATAGTAGCTAGTTCACCAATCAGCTTGTTAAACCTGTCAAAAGTTTGAGTCATGGACTCATTCTTAGTTGACATAAAGTTTTCATACTGTTGCTTCAATATTGCCTTCTGATTTCTCTTGATACTTTTGGTACCAGAGAATCTCTTTTCTAGATCATTCCAGAGCATCTGTGCATCAGTGAAATTGCTGAATTGGTGTTGATATTCATTGGGAATAGCCAAGAGCAGTGTGCTCAAGGCTTTCATCTCTGTCTGTCTTGTCTTTCTTTCTGCATCTGTCTTTGGTGGGGTCCTTTTTCCATCTACACCAATCTTTTCTGCATCAGATGGGCCATTCTCAATTATGTCCCATATAGAGTAATCTGTGAGGAGAATGTATTGCTTGATTCTAATCTTCCACATGTCAAGTTCATTGGATCTGAGCATTGGAACCTTTGAGACAATAGTACTGTTTGATTCAACTGTGTTTTCCATGATGAATAAGATTTCTGAGAATACTTGCTCTGATACCACTTGTCAGGATCTGAATTCTTAACAAGAATAAACACTCAGAAACAATATTAAAGGAGTTTGCGGAATAACACTTTAATATTCAAAGATCAATGAAACAGTGAATCATAATAACAACTTGTAAACTTTATTGAATGGTTATAAAGCTACAAGATTTCACACACAACCTCAATATTGATGAACATGCTCACCAATACGAATTCTACTTATCTAGAACTAGGATTATAAACCTTGAGGTTGATTCTCTCTAAGAAAACTAAAAACTCAGAATAATTCTCTATCGCTAAAGATACAAACTATTCTATACATATACTGAAGATAAAAGATAATTACAAAGAATAAAAGATCTTCAGTATAATCTTCCAAAGTTATCTCCGAGCCTTCCATGATCTTCAATCAATACAGTTGTCATCCTTGCCATATGAAGTCTTCATCTCATAAGCAGTATTAAGTCTTCAGCAGCATTAATACTTTGAGCAGTATTAAGTTCAGCAGTACTAACTACTAGCAGTACTAACTATGCTCAGCAGTAGTAACTTCTTCTAGCAGTATTAATCTTGGTTAGCAGCATTAACCTGTATCAGCAGTAGTAACTTCAGAAGTAGTAACCAGGTTATGCTAGCAGTATTAACTGTACTTGTATAATTTTGAATTCCCAACATAACACCCAAGGCTATGGATCATATCCAACAATTCCCAACAAAGTTTTTGTAGCCTTCTATACTTTCGAGTTAAAAAAAGTATCTCTTGTATGGAGGCAATCCAAAGGCCAAGTTGTGGATTCAAAGAGAATTTTCTACATGTGTGATTTGGTGAAACATCAAAACCCAAGGAGTCGAATGAAGTTTTTTTTCAAGTGAACTCGAAGACGAGTTCTTTTCAAGTGAGGGTGACTGATATAGAAAGAATTCAAGATTTAATAAGTTTTTTTGAAAATAATTGGAAAAGAGGAAAACGAGCTTGAAAATACTCAAAAATTGGCATCGAAAAGAGGCAAATAGCGCCTGTCGTGACTTTCATGCTAATTATAATAGTTCTAACTAGCATGAAAGGTTCCCCCATCCACTCTTTTCAAATTTCCAACAAAAGCTACCGAGACTTTCACACTAGTTTAAACTAGCGTGAAACTAGCCCGGACCTTTTTTAAGCCATATCCAAACATATTTTGTTTCATTTTTCTTAGAGTTTCTTTTTTCCCTTTTTTCCTTAGTAATTATCCTAATTATGTTATTACTTTAATTTTCCATCATTATTTTTTCTAGTTTGGTTTTAGATTTGAATTTAAGTTTCTATAGTTATCTTTACTTTTAGATTATAAATAAGGTTTATTTATTTTTAGTATTATTCAGTTTTATCAATCAATAAAAGTTTATCTTTTGAGAGTTTTCTCTTAAGCTTTTGAGTTTTACGTCTCGTAATTCTTGTTATCAAAAGGGTTTAGACGTTTGTCGATCCTTTCGCAAACCTAAACTGTGTCAGTTTACCTATGAAATGGAATTGAATTCCACACATTCCACCATTCATGGATTTGGTCATTCCATCATAATTGAGAAGAAATTCAATTGCATTCCATCCTATTTTTTCAAAAAGATAAAGTTATCCTTATCTTCCCTACTTGATTTACCCAACCCACCACCGACCACCATTGATCTGAACCACCGCCAACCACCACTGATCTGAACCACCATTCTAAATCACAACCGACCACCACCAATCTGAACCACCACCGATCACCACCAATTTGAACCGCCATCGACCACCACCGATATGAACCACAGTCGACCACCACCGATCTAAATCACCTCTAACCACCATCGATCTGAACCACTGTCGATCACAACCGATTTGAACCACCATTGATCTGAACCACCGTTCTAAACCATCGTTGATGACCGTCGATGTAAACCACCATCGAACAACACCGTTCGACTACACCATAATCTGAACCACCACCTACCACCACCGATCTAAACTGCCAATTTGAACCACCGTCAACCACCACCGATCTGAACCACCACCTACCACCATCGATCCGAACCACCGCCAACTACCACCGATCTGAACCACCGTCGACCACCACATATCTGAAACATGATTGTTGGATTTCGGTTTAAAAAATTTCAAAAAAGGGTATTTTGGTCATTTACCAATATTTCATTCCAATTCTAAAGTTACATTATGTGAACCAAACAAACATATTTCAATTCTTTTAACATATTCCATTCCAATGTCTGGCAACCAAACAGATAGTCAAACCTGATAACATTCCATTCCAATTTCTTTAAAAGTCAAATTTTTTGACAGATTCTATTTCATCCAAAAACATTATACGAACCAAACGCCCCCTTATTTTATGACGGAAAGGAAAGGTAATGAAAGGAAAGGAAAGGGAGGAAAAGGGTTAGAAAGTAAAAAAGGCGCAGTGTTCTCGAAACCTTTTAGGGGAGAAAAGAAAGCAAATTAAGGGAAAGAAAATACTGATAAGTTTCCTCCCAAATGTGAGAGGAAAGAGATGGAAAGGAAAAGAAATAAATTAAAATCCGTTTAAAAGATTATTAAAATTGCAAGACTACGTAACCTTTCATTTTAAAGGATATATTTAAAGGGTATATTTGTAAAAATGACACATTTCCTTTCATTTCTCTCCTATTCAAGAAAATGAAAAATTATTTTATTTCTTTCTCTTTCCATCCCTATCCTTCTCTTTTGAGAACAAAGATGAAAAATGATTTAGGGAGAATTCAAGGGCTATCAATGTGTCTCTTCTATCGTTCGAAAAGAAGAAAACGAGCTCGAAAGAGGCTCGAAAATTGGGATCGGAAAAGAGGCAAACAAAAGCTACCGAGAGTTTCACCGAGACTTAACTCTCGGGACAAGTCTCGGTGACCACTGGACCATAAACTACCGAGAGTTTCACCGAGACTTAAGTCTCGGGACAACTCTTGAAAACATATTTCCTTATTTTTAATTATTTAAACTTAGAATAATTATTGTTAGCTTTATTTATTATTAGGATTATTATTTAGTTTCCTTTTATTGCTTATTTAAATAGTTTCCTAGTTGGTTTATAATTAGGATAGATTTAATTTCCTTAGTTAAACCAAGTTATAAATAGGATTAATCCATTTATTGTTTTCAATTGAATTATCAAGTTTTAATAAAAGTTATTTTAGAGAGTTTTGAAGTTTTCTCCATATTTTTGAGTCTTACGCTTGTAAACTCATAATCCTTTTCGGGTTTGACGTTTGTCATTCCTTCCGCGTATTCCTACTGCGGCAATTGGCATTAGAGCAGGATTCTCCTATCTTTTCACTAACGTGGCAAATCAACAACCCGCTACCAAAGCAGATTTAGCCGAGTTGAACGTGGCCTTTACCGCGACACTCCCTAATCTGACGGCGGCTGTTAACAGACTTCGACCCGACATCGTCAACGACAACCATCAGAGAAGAGACAGGTTTGAAGGACCGGTTATGGTGCCATGCAATGGCAACCATAATCGGGTCGATCTCTCGAGTGTCGAATCTAAAGAGGAGGAGGAAGAAGACTTCCAAGAAAAGATCAATATAGTGCTCCAACGAATACTTCTTTCGTCAAAGGAAGAAAACCAACACGAAAATCTTTTCCGATCGCATTGTTCGGTGCACAAAAAGGTATGTAACCTAGTTATCGATAACAGAAGTTATGAGAACCTCGTGTCCCGGAAATTGGTCGATTACTTTAATCTACCTACTCAACCACGTGAATCTCCTTATTCTCTTAGGTGGGTCAATAACGGTTTTCAAGTTAGAGTCACACAAACTTGTCGGGTACCTATCTCAATTGGCAAACACTATTGAGAAGAGGTATTATGTGATGTCCTTGATATGGATGCTTGCCATATTCTATTGGGCCGACCGTGTCAATTCGATAATAATGTCACTTATAAGGGTCGAGACAACATTGTGCTATTCCGTTGGTGTAACCGAAAGATCGCCATGGCACCAGTTAACAACTTCGAGGAAAGAACCGACAATAAAAGCAATAACTATAACTGTATTATGGGTTCAGTTTCTTTGCTAGTCAATCAACCACTCACATTGGAAAAACCACCCGAAAAGGACTAATTCTTGTCAGGGAAATTCGAAGAGAAAGTCATCCCTGTCGTGACCGAGCTACAACTAGAAATCTTTACCGAGACTAAAGTTTCTGAACCAGATCTCGGGCTGGACACCGAAGAAACCCAAAGTGAACCGGTTAAGGACAATCTCGAGCCAACAAAACTTTTGTCACAAGACGTCAAGAAGGTTGAGTCCGAATATGTTGTTTCCATTATTTCATCATGTAAGGTTTCGAATCAAATCGAAACAGTTCCTACTAAAAATCTTGTTGCTTCTTACCCTTTGAGTTGGATAAAGTATCACTTATATGGAAACAACCACGACAACATCTTTTGAGATTTGAATATTGGTCAAGCTTTGCGAGTTCTGAAAATCGAGTTGTGAATCCAAGCATCGTGAAGAAACGAATGTTCTACGGGCAGAATGAAGATATTTTTCAAGTGAACTCGAGGTCGAGTTCTTTTCAAGTGAGGGTGACTGATATAGGGAGAATTCAAGGGCTATCAGTGTGTCTCTTCTATCGTTGTAAAAGAAGAAAACGAGCTCTAAAGAGGCTCGAAAATTGGAATCGGAAAAGAGGTAAACAGAAGCTACTGAGAGTTTCACCGAGACTTAAGTCTTAGGATAAGTCTCGGTAATCAAGGCAGATGCAACCAAGAGTTTCACCGAGACTTAACTCTCGGGACAAGTCTCGGTGACCACTGGACCAGAAACTACCGAGAGTTTCACCGAGACTTAAGTCTCGATACAACTCTCGAAAACATATTTCCTTATTTTTAATTATTTAAACTTAGGATAATTATTGTTAGCTTTATTTATTATTAGGATTATTATTTAGTTTCCTTTTATTACTTATTTAAATAGTTTCCTAGTTGGTTTATAATTAGGATAGATTTAATTTCCTTAGTTCAACCTAGTTATAAATAGGATTAATCCGTTTATTGTTTTCAATTGAATTATCAAGTTTTAATAAAAGTTATCTTAGAGAGTTTTGAAGTTTCTCCATATTTTTTGTAATAACCGGAATTTAAAGCAAGCATTATAAAAGTGGGTAAGAATTTGAAAAGTCGTTTTAATGAGGGGTCTATTGTGTAAAGTGGGGGAAAAGTGGAATTTTAACCCTAGGTGTTAAGGGTTACCATGTGGCGGCTGATTTCTTTTGTGTAGAGCTTTGGGCGATTTTGAGAAAGACCGAGGAAGAAGAGATTCAGCAAGAAATTCAAGCTTTGATGAGTCGTGCGAAGGTAAATCTCATCGTGTTTAGAACTCTTTAAATTATGAATGTTACTTTCTAGTGGTTGTGTTTGGGGGTTGTGTTCTTAAATCTGATGTTGAAGTTTTCTGGGTTTGAGATTGGGATGTCATCATAGAAATTTATATGTGGGTAATGGATTGCTTATTTTAAATCGAGCTTTGCATATGATTTTGTGTTTTGGGTTCGATGGTTTTGATTACTGGGGTTTAACGGCGGTTCGTTGTATCTGTAATGGGGTTCTGGGGTTTCATTCGAAATCTGTCTGAGTGATTCCGGTCATCGGATTCCGTTGGCACCGGTCGAAAATGTCATCGGTCGAGTGAGGATGACAACGGTCGGTTTTGGGGGGATCGACGCCCCGGCCAAGTCATCATACCGGTGCACACCGGTCGACCACTTGGCACCGGTCATGGCACCGGTCGGCTGTTGAAGGGAGGCTCCGGTCGAGAGTTCACACCGGGCGGCCTTGGCAGGCCCCGGTCTCCGTTTTGTTGCTCAGTGGGCCGAAGCCCATTATGTTGGAAGATGTAGTTTGGTTTGAGTTTGGGCTTAGTTTGGTAGGCCATTCATATTATTTTCATATTTGGAATTCTTGTGATTATTTAAGTGGGATTATTGGGTTTTAGTTTGGTTAGAAAATCGTCCCATTTCCAGTTTAATTCAAGGAGTGGATTTTTGTGAATCAGGGTTTCTCTTAAAATTAGGAAACCGTTAAGATTAAGAGCTAGAGTCAATCTTATTATAAAATAGATGGAATTGGGTGTTTATCGGTCAATGTTTCCTTTATAGGTTTCGGACTGAATTATAGAAGTAGTCGCGAGTTTCGAGCTAAGGACGCCAGGTGAGTTTTTCTGAACTAAATTCTTCTGCTAACCAAAGCATGTGAAAGTTTCATTTTAATCTTTGATTTTATATGATGGCAAGAGTATTATGAAAATTGTTTACAAGCTTTGATATGATGTTGCTTTAGCTAGTACTTACTTGCGAGAATTATTTAAATGCTAAAGATGATTTGTTTATTATTATTGTTCAAGTGGGAATGTATGCATACATGATCCTAAGTGAGAATGCTCAAAGTCCGGGGGTGTGGCCCGCCTGTGCTCATACCGGGGGGTGTGTTCCGTTTATGCCGTTGGAGGGGGTGTCCCAACAAAGGCAGTGTGAGTCACAGACACGCTGTCACCTTATGGTGGCGGTAGTGTGAGCGGAGAAGTTTCACTGAAAGTTAAGAGTTTCCTGAAAGCTGAAAATGGTTTATTTTTAATGTTAAATTATTGAATGTTTTTGTTGAATTAAAAGTTGTTGCAAGAGGGGACTCACTAGACCTTTCGGTCTAACCCTCGTTCTTTTCAAATCTAAAACCCTTTTTCAGGTAAAGAGTGGCAGTAGAAGGAGCGGTTAAGTTTTTGTAGATGATGCGAGCTGGAGCTGAATTTGAGGACCTTCATTGTACACTAGTACAAAAACTTACAATGGCCATGGTTAAAAACCGTGGTCGTATGCCTCTAGCCACATTTTTTTTCTTCAATCAAACTGTAGCCTATTCTGCCGTGTTTTTTGATACCCAAATGGCCACGTTTAAAATGTGTCACCATATCACATGAAAAACCATAGCCATACCGTAAAAACCGTGACCATAAACCTATCGAATTTTTTATGGTATTGGGACATTTTTTCTATAACCGTGGCCATAAACTACTTATCGCCACACAAACTCACCTTAAACATGTCCGATTCATTACATATATTTACACTTTATTTTTATAAATGTGGCTATTGCTATCTTTTGGTCACACAAAATAAAGAAAATCATGACAATAAACTACTTATAGCAACATAATTTGTTTTTTAAGGTAGCCAATGATTACCCCTATAACGACGTTTAACGTGACCATATACTACTCATCGTCACACAAATTTTTTATTAAATGTGACCATTTCATGACATGGTTACCATAAATGTTAGAACTGTGGCTAATGGGTGTCTTTTGGCCACATAAAATAAATAAAAATGTAGCCATAAACAACTTATAGCCATGAAATTTCATAGTAACCATGACAAATTCATGACATATGGTTACACTGAATTGTTAGAATCGTGACTATTGATTATATTTTTGTCACATTAAATAAATAAAACCGTAGCAATAAACCAGTTATCGCCACACAGACTTCTTATTAACCGTTGTCAAATCATAAAATTTGGTTACACTGAATTGTTAGAAATGTGGCTATTGATTAACTTTTGGTCACATGAGTTAACTAAAACCGTGACCATAAACTAATTATAGCCACACAAATGTTACATTAACCGTGGCCATTTCATGCGATTACATTGAATTGTTAAAATCTGTGGCTATTGGTAGCATTTTGGTTACAAGAAATAGCTAAAACCGTGACTATATAATATTTATAGTCACACAAAACTTTATTTTCCCGTTGCCATTTCATGACATATACTGACGTTGAATTGCAAAAACAGTGACCGTTGCCTACCTTTTGGTTACATGAAATAATTAAAATGGTGGTCATAAACTACTTATAACCACGAAAATTTCATATTAACCGTGGCCAATTCGTGACATATAGTTACAGTGAATGGTTAATATCGTGGTGATTGGTTACCATTTTGTCACACTAAATAGCCAAACCATGACAATAAAGTAGTTATAGTCACACAATTTTCATAGTAATCGTGGCCGATTCATGATAGATGGTGACGTTGAATTATAATTACCATGGCTAATTGTTGCCTTTTGGTCACACGAAATAACTAAAACCGTGGCATTAAACTATTTGCAGCCACACAAATTTTATATCCACTGTAGCCAATTCTTGATGATGGTTTCTTAAAATTGTAGAACCATGGCTATTAGCTGTGTTTCGACCATACGAAATAACTAAAATGTGGCCATAAACTACTTAGAATCACAGTTTAAAGTGAAAATCATATAGCCATAAAAGATGATGACAATAATAATATTTGCAACGGTTTTAATAATGTGTGCCAAGATAATAAATAAATCTATAAAAAAGTTTAATATAATAATTAACCTAAAAACATCAAACAATTAAATTAATAGTCATATGATCATAAGGAATAAAAATACCAATGATAAACTTATCACTACTAGTTATCTAATATATTAGAACTTTTCTTATTAAAGCTGCTCCTCGTATGCTTCGTCTTCTTTAACTCACTGACACTTATATAAGTCTTCCTTCTCTTCTTAGAATTTTGTTTATCATCCTATTGATTAGAAGTTGGATCCGGTACCTACAACAAGAATAAAAATACATGTTAAGTTATTACACTTTTTGTAGTAATGTTATACTAATAAAAATTGTATGCTAACCTTCCAAGGTGAAGATTTCTTATTACTACATATAATGCAACCATCAACACTAAAGGGCTGTTTACCCAAACCTTACCCGGTAAACTCTTACTGCTAAGATTAAACACTTTCATTTTACTTACCGGGTAAGCTGAAAATGGTTTATTTTTAATGTTGAATTATTGAATGTTTTTGTTGAATTAAAAGTTGTTGCAAGAGGGGACTCACTAGACCTTTCGGTCTAACCCTCGTTCTTTTCAAATCTAAAACCCTTTTTCAGGTAAAGAGTGGCGGTAGAAGGAGCGGTTAAGTTTTAGGAGATGATGCGAGCTGGAGCTGAATTTGAGGACCTCCATTGTAGATTATTGTCAGTGTATTCTCAGTTGTGTACTATGTGGCTTTTCCGCAAATTTTGTATAAGTCAGTGTTAGTTTTGGGCCCTTTGGCTTTATTATTTAAGATATTAGTTGCTATCTTGTTGTTTAAGGTTGGGTTGTTACATTTTTGAGTCTTACGCTTGTAAACTCATAATCCTTTTCGGCTTTGACGTTTGTCAATTCTTCCGCGTATTCCTACTGCGTAAAAAAATTTATTTCTCTTACCTTTTCTTCCCTTTCTTTTCTTTTCTCTCCAATTCGAGATTGATTTCACAAAATTTAAATGTTTTAATTTAATAATTTATTTTAAATTGTTTATGATATTTATGAGTTTTGATTTAAAATAACTAAAAAATAAAAAATCATTAAGATGAAAAGAAGCCGTACGCGTAGACAAAAATGCCTTCATTTAATTAATTAATGGCCATTTAATAATTGGGGTTAACATATGGGATTCAAATGAGTGCGAAGGAGTCAATGAGTTAAAACTACAAGACATACAATTTTTTACACTGTTTTGTTGAACGAGGAGTATACATCGTGGACTTACAGATCAATTTATTTGTATTATTAAATTTTAGGAAGATGACAAATGATATGAAGTCATGACAAGTGAATCTTCTTACTTACAAGAGTTTTGACAACATCTTAAACCCGAAGATAATGATATTTCTACTACACCTCCCCTCATCAATCTTGACGAATAGGAACAACCCAAGTGGTTAGTATTTCAAAAGAAAACTAATGTGCATATACATTATTATTTTATAGATTCAAGAAGCGTAACTCACTTTTTGATGTTTTTTTTTCAAGTCATTAGTTTTTTTAAAGGGTATCCTAGGCATAACCTAGACTAATCTTTGATAATTTTTAACTGTTAAAGCGATAACTCTGAATAAACCCCAGTGGCCACAGGTTGCGTATGCCTGGATTCGAACCCGGGGTGGATGGGATATCCCACCACATCCCCCACAGGCTTTAACCAGTACGTCACAAGCCTTGTATGTTTATGGTCATCATTAATGATATTGAAATGTATGTTTAACATATATAAATTATCTTAAAATGAGTTAGAAAACCAAAATATTTGTTTAGGGAGAGGTAGGGTTTACATCTAGACGTCACTAAAATCCTTATGTATATGAAGGCATATCTGCGAAATTCATAGTCGCTCAGGAGATTAATAGGTGTGGATAGACCGGTCCGGTTACCCAAAAATAACACCAAAATATGAAAATAAATATGAAATTTGTTTCGCAAGCTAGCGAGGAATCATAGGAATATGTTGTCATACAATCTTCAAATAAAATTATATACAAGCTTTAAAAATATACTTTAATAAAATTAGTTCGTTGTGATGAATGGAACTATTTGAAGACCATAACATTCCAACCACTAAATTGAGATATATATATGCGACACCAATCTACTCTTATATATATATACACACTTTGTATGCTAATTTCACATACATCGTACTTCATCATCCCCCCTCTCTAGCTATCTTCCTCTTGCAGGTATGGGTATTTTGGGCAACAGATTCTCAGTGAAGGTGGTTGACAAGGTGGTGGTGCGTGCAGAAGAACCATGGACTGACCACTGGTTATCTTTTACAAACCTAGACTTGCTTGTCCCACCTTTTAACGTTAGCTCTTTCTTTTGCTACAACAAACCTTCCCATGGAAGTTTCCCCACCATGCTAAACACCCTCAAAGCTTCCTTATCTCGAGCTCTCGCACTCTATCCCCCGGTCTCCGGTGATATCGCATGGAACGAAGCTGCCGGCAAGAATCAAATTCATTGCAACAACCAAGGAGTCGATTTCATCCAAGCTTTTGCTGATGTAGAGCTCAAGGAACTCGATTTCTACAATCCAGATGAGAGCATCGAGGGTAAACTAATGCCCGAGAAGCAACGTGGGGTGTGTGCTACCCAGGTAATTAATGACTGATTTCTTCCCATATATCTCTCCCCTGTGATGTGTATTCATGTGATTGGTGGATATGAATGATGATTGGTGGACATGAATGAGACGTGATATTTTGGGATAGAAGATTTTTATTATTGAGATCTGTTTATTCTTCTTATATATTAAAGTAGTTAATGCTAAGTTGTTAAGCATGCATTAAATTTTTTAAGGATCACATCAATAAACATCAATAATCTTGATGTGTTATCTTTGTTAATTTCTAACGGCCTTTTAAAAAATGACATTCTAAAGAAAGAAACTATTTATTTTAATTAATAGTGTTGCCTATAAAAAAATGCAGGTCACGAAGTTAAAATGTGGAGGCATGGTGATAGCGATCAAGTTTGATCATCGGATAGTGGACGGGTACTCAGCTAACATGTTTATCTCATCATGGGCAGACATGGCTCGATCCGAAACCCCATCTCTGCTTCCCTCCTTTGCGAGGTCCCACATGAATCCAAGGTCCCCAACCTTTTGTTCGTCATCAATTGATGACGTGTTTGTTCTGTATTCACCACAATTCCAGCCTGACAACGACCAAGATCACGACAAAGGAGACGATGTACTCGTCAATCGCATATACTACATTGAGAGTGAGCAACTTAAACGTCTACAGTCGTTGGCGAGTGAAAGCGGGCGTAGAAGGTCGAAGCTAGTGTCGTTCACCTCTTTCTTGTGGAAGAAACTTGCACTGAGCATGGAAGAAGCCGGAAAACACAACGAGGTGTGTAATGTGGCTGTTGCAGTCGATGGAAGGAGAAGGTTGAGTGACGGTGATGGAGAAGAGAAAGAAAAACTAATGGATTCACACTTTGGCAATGTTCTATCCATGCCTTATGGGACCAAAAAGTCACAGGTGATAATTTTTTTTTGGAAGGGTGTCCTATGCTATGCCTAACTAATTCCAGCAAATTATGACCGCAAGAAATCAGCCCTGATAAACTCAATGGCCACAATTGTTATGTACACAACTTTTTTTGGAAGGGTGATAAATTTATTCAAAATTAAAACTTTGATAAACGTATTAAAAACTTTATCCAAACATATATACATTCTTATGAGAATACTATATATACATATGTGCTTGAGTTTTCAAACCCTAAAAACTAATGAAACCCTAAACCGAAAAACAAGGATATAGATCGATTATGGTAGACCTAATTTACTCGATCTTTTTGACATATCAGGAGTTGAATGAGATGTCATTGAGCAATGTAGCTACGGATGTTCATGAGTTCTTGCAGATTGCTACCAAAAAAAATCATTTCTTGGACCTGATAGATTGGGTGGAAGAACAAGGGCCACAACCGCTAATTTCAAAGGCTTTTGCGAGAGGAGAGATGTCAGTGATGATGTCAGCGGGACAAAGGTTCCACACCATGGATGAGATGGATTTCGGGTGGGGTAAGTTGGTGTTCGGATCATGTCATGTGCCATCTGAAAGGAAGGATTGTTTCGTGATGACAATGGGGAGTCCGACCAACAATGAAGATTGGGTTGTCTACATGCATATGCCATTGAGACACATGAACTTCATTGAGGCACATGCTAGCCACGTGTTCAAACCCTTGAATGTTGATTACCTTAAGATTTAACTTAAATTATCTTTGAACTTCATTGTTTGTTTATATTTATATTGTTGTTGTCGATATTGAGTTTCGTAGTCTGGTTTGTATTTATTCAAATTAATTTAAAAATATGTGTTCGAATATTGCCCTTAATTGTTGCAATTGCTAAATATTTCATATGTTAGACTCAATCCTATCTTTTGCTATTTGATTTTTATTTTTGAAGTAATAAATATAAACACACATAGAGGTTCCATCAACTTTTGAATAAAAATTAATTGATTTTTTTCACTATTTAAATAATATAAAATGAAACTTAATTAACAAACCAATTCTTTTGTTAAAGACCGACTAAGCATTTTTAATACAACCAATGTTTATAATTATATATAGGGCCAAAAAACAAATGACATAAATTTGAATAATCTTAGTACAACTTGCACAAAATATAGGGTTTTATAACCCTAGCTTTGCTTTTGAATCGATCCCAATCAGCCTCTTATCCATTCATATTCAAGCATCTTATTGCTTTAGTTGAAAGATTCAGAAAAATTATTACTAATTATGTCCGAAGTGAGAAGCAAAAATTAATATTCTGATAAAGACGTTCTCTTTTTGGGTGTGAAGCAATGTCAAACCCTCCGCAAGGTTCGTCCACGGAGGGCGAGTGAATGGGGTCGTAGTAAAGGATATAATTGACAACTTGACCATGACCAATGTCCCAATTGGTCCTATCCATGTGACCCACTAACTTTAATCGATTTTTTTTATTTACAAATTTGTAAATAAGTGTGAACCTTTTATTAATGACTTGCGGCCTAGAGGTACAAAAGAATACGAAACCGAATAACTCACCTGAACTAAAACGGTTTCAAGTTATTCTTTTTGCGAGTTAAATGGTTCGGTTAACTAAATTAATAATGCAAGTTTCATTCCAATTATTTCTTTTACCATGCCGGTTAACCGCATATCACATTATATTATTATTCACTTTAATTTGTATAATTTTGTTCTAGATGAATTGGTATATAAAACTAACATTAGGTGAACTCATTTATCTTTAAACTAAAATAATAAGAAATTGAGATATATCTAATAAACCATCAAACAACGTTATAATTATAGTATGATTGCAAGAATTAACGGTAACAAAATAATAAATATAGGAGGGAATGACTGTCAAGGGAGGAAGTGAGTGGTTTTGTCAAAACGGAATGGACCACAAGTGAATGTCATAAGAGATGGGGGGAATTAAGGATACAACCTAAATTACTTGAAAATTGAGCTTTGAGTGGGGGCGCCAAATGTTTTTAATTAATATACTTGTGAAATTGTTGTGAATAAAAATCCAAGTTAATCTTTTATATGTGTATTTCGATAAAATTCTAATATTTAAACAATAGCTAAAATAAATATTTTAGCTCTTTCTTTTAACTCTAGCTAATGATCAAAATATTAAATTTAAAATATTTAATAAAAGAAATAGTAACAAAAATTGAACTATGAAACTTAAGGGAGAATGTTATAACTTTTGTAAAGATTGGGTCTTCTTTTGACCCATTCCCATGAAAGCAACACATTTTATAAATAAATTTTAGAGCTTCAAGTTCTTATGTTATTATATAATTTTATTCTAGATTCTTGATTTATATACTTTGGCTAAACCATACATAACAAATGACAATAAGAAGAAGTTAGAAGTGTGGATTTGGAAGGTGTAGGGACCAACTTAAAAGACCAAGTAAAAATGTATTTATTTATAAAATTAAGCATACTAATCATACAACAAAAAAACAGGGGCCATGGCCCCATAGCCCCTCTTCTGATGTTCTGATCCGCCCGACCGGACTGCAACTTTAGGGTGAATATTTTTTAATTAGCCTATTTAGAAACTGAGTAATAGGATGGATCTAGATTTTTTTTAATAATGGTGTAATAAAATAATTATCGTAATAAAATAATAAAAAATTAATTACATGGACATCATTTTAATTTTTTTGGGTCGATTAAATATAAATTAAATACTAGTTATGTATTCGCGTAATGCGGCGGTAACCATGAATATAAACGATTTTGAAGCTTTGGTGTTTCTGTTAGAGGAAATTTTAAGGATGATATATTTACACTTAAGGTTGTTTACCCAACAATAAGCGCTTACTGGTAAGATTTAATGCTATAACTTATTTTACGGGATAAGATTGTAGTCCATCAAAAAGCTATCATATCATACAATTTATTGGTAAGCAGTTACCGGGTAAGACTTTCCATTCTTACCGAGTCGTCGTCGTTAATTACCGTGTAAGATTCTTCATCTTTATCATTACTCTTATCGGGTAATATTTTTGGTCATCGCCATATTCATCCGGTAAGGTCAATTTTTTAATTTTTTGAACGGCAAGTTAACACACACACGTTCCCGGGGTATCCGGGCTCCCACTAAAGGGTGCCACCCGGTTAATCTCCATCGACCACGGCCCGACCCAATTAATGGTACCACTAAGTGGTAGGCCCATGATCTGGATATCACAACATGCACTCCACGGGGTTCGAACCCGGGTAGTCAGGGATACCATCCATTGACCACTCCAGGATGTTACCAAACCACTGGGCTAGACATGAAGGATATCCGGTAAGGTAAATGATCTGGTAAACCCCTTGTCTTTACATATTAATACATTTTGAATAAATAGGAGTTATGGTTCTAATTGCAGTCGATCGACGAAAAACTGTATAATTGTTTAAAATCCAATATACTTAATCCAATCCAATTTTATTGTAGATTGTGTTGGTGCAAGTGTACGAAAAACGGATTGCATCATAAACACTTGACAATCCCGTTGTTTTGATGATTGACAAATAAAAACCCGACTTCATATATTTTTCTAACAATTTGATTATTTTGTGCAAAAATAAGCTTTTTTGATATACGGATCTGTGCTTGGAGTGGGCGTCATCTCAGTCGTTCAATTTTCTATCTCGAGAAGCATCCCGCCAAGATCTGTTATGAAGATTTTATTCCAAGATTTTTTTCCCGATGTATTTCCTCTTCGGATTATTAATTAATGGTAAACATTCTAACAAAATTAGTGAAATACTTGAATACTTTCCAAACTAATCTACAAACTCTGTTTTATATAAAATATCTTTTCAAATAAAATAAGAAGAAAAAGGTACCTTCATTGTGTCTATAATCTCGTTTGAAAATATAAAATATGTTGAGTGTTAGGGGTGGTATGGGGCATTTAATGCAAAGTCGGCTCATTAAATGTTCTATGCTGGAAAAGTCAATGCGGACGTTCGCTTGGTACATCCGAACGTCCGTCCTAAGGTTTTCCGTGACATGTCGCACGCCTTTATCAAACGGCTCTTTTAGAAAGGTCAATGCGGACATCCGCTTCATCCTCTATGCGGACGTCCACATGGGTACAAATTTTAAACTTTTTGAGTATAAAGCTAGGGACTCATCCCAGCCAAAAACAACAAGTCTTGCAACATTAAATCACTTTTCTCTCTGGTTGTTGAAGTAGAAAAGCAAGCATTTAAAGTTTGCAACTCTCAAAAATCATCCAAGTACCACATTGATTACACAAGAGTGAATACCATTAAATATCCATCATCTTGTGAGTATTTTCTTGATGTGTGAGTGATCCATTTTTATCTCTAGCAAAAGCAAGAGAAGCATACAATCATTTGTACCAAGGTTTGTGTTCTTCGACAAAGAACACCTATAGTGAATCGGTGTCTCGATAAGTGTCTTGGAAAGTGGATTAGTCAAGTTGGTGAGCCACTCAAAACAACCGTGTTGGTATTATTACTTTCTTTACACTATCTTGTGCATTCTTTTTATTGGGACTTTTCATCTTAAAAAGTGTATAAATAGTTTTTTTACAAACTTTACCCCCCAAGGTTGTTCTACAGATTGAAAATTGGTAAAGTAGTGTAATTGTCTTGTTAAACCAATCAGCTAAGAAAACCAATTACAAACTCTCATGAGATTGAAAATTTGTTTAGTAAGTCCTGTCCGATCGTAAAATATTTACACAAGAGTTTGAAGTAAAAGCAAATTGTTTGCCATACGTTTCACCTAAGCAACTGTTATCTTTATCTACAAGTGAATCTTACAACAAAAATCCAACGACAAGATCCTGAAAACAATAGGAAGAATTAAATTTTGTAGCTAATGTAACAATCAGATTTCCCATAATGTAACAGCCGTCTAATGTAGGGAGAATTCGAGAGCTATCAAAGTGTTTTTTATATCTTCGGAAAATAAGAAAACGAGATCGAAGAAGGCTTGAAATTTGGCATCAAAAAAGGAGCAAACAACCCATATCGGTAGTTACACCGAGAGTTAAGTCTCGATACAAGTACCGGTGACCACTGAACCATAATCCACCGAGAGTTTCACCGAGACTTAAGTCTCGGGACAACTCTCGAAAACATATTTCCTTATTTTTAATTATTTAAACTTAGGATAATTATTGTTAGCTTTATTTATTATTAGGATTATTATTTAGTTTCTTTTGATTGCTTATTTAAATAGTTTCCTAGTTGGTTTATAATTAGGATAGATTTAATTTCATAGTTAAGCTTAGTTATAAATAGGATTAATCCCTTATTGTTTTCAACTTTTCATTGAATTATCAAGTTTAATAAAAGTTCTCTTAGAGAGTTGGAGTTTTCTCCATATTCTTGAGTCTTATGCTTGTAACTCATAAGCCTTTTCAGGTTTGACGTTAGTCAATCCCTCCACGTATTCCTACTGCGTCACCGTCACAAAGTCTAATTTGTTATCCTGCAAAACAATATGAAATTAGTTAGATTGCATATCTAACAAACTAAAAGAACATTCTATTCAAATTAATTGCATCTATTTTATCCTGTAAATTTTTTTTGCAATCAAATAGTAAAGGATTTGCAGCTGCCATTCTTGAAGAACCATCTGTCTTTAACTTCAAAATACCAAATAAGTAACAAACTAACAATATAATTTAATCACAAAAATATATGATACAGATACATATGAAACTCAACCCTACAGATTCATGTAAAAACCCTCATATAATTAGTTAGCAGAGATAATTCTCAAGTTCTTTGTCAACTTAACATCCAGAGCAAAAGAAAGATTGTTTCTATAAGGAATTCAACATGGAACCTACCTCATTCCAAATTAGAATAACGATGTACAGAAAAAAGATCATACGACAATCCCGCAGAAAAATATTAGAGATTTGTTGAATTCGTATACAAATTTCCAGGTAAGTGTCACTACCCTCATTTACTGGGTAAAAATATGGATTCTTGCTCACCCGGTAAGGTAATTGACTCATTAAGCGCTTAATTAGTCAGTACATGTATGCTAAAGCGCCCAGTCGACGAAGCTATAAATATCAACATCTATCACCACAACCATATAAATGAAAATGATCACAAAAGAAACATCAACTGTGAAGTGAAAAATGATTTTCATAAACTATGAAGTGCAAAATTGATAAACTACTTCCGGTTGCATGTTTTATCCTGCCATAATACCTACCGATTGAAGTGCAAAATGATTCTTTTTCAAATGAAGGTAAGCTTCTTTTGCAGTAGCATGTTTTGTCCAGTGTCGAACTCATTTTGAGTTATGCTACTGAAAGGTTGAGGGAAAGTAAACCTTGAGATTGAAATCATAAAGTGCAAAACGATTTCAACATTAGGGTCGAAAACGATTGTTAGTTTTTCCGACTCGAACCAATATACAATGAAATTTGGTATTACCAGGTGTGCCTCGAAGAACGACAATGGTGGTCAATTTACTTTTTAAGTAATTGGGCTCGGAAACAGGAAAGCTTTGGAGGTCTATTGATGGCATGGCAATTCATCAGTTGTTTCTCCAATTTTATTCAGATAAGAAGTGAGACATATGAAGACTTTGTAGCAACTTTATTCCATGTGATGTGAAAACTTTGACATGCTTATGTTATCAACTGTTTTGTTAATTTAAATAACATATATTATGGCTTATTTCAATTATGTCGAATTAAGGACAAAGAGTTTGACCCTTTGTAATAGTATGTCATTTTCCTAATTATGCAAAAACTAAAATGGATCTAGTTTTGCAGAAACTAAAATACAAAAACTAAAATGCGTAAATCTAATTATGCATAAACTAAAACGCAATTTAGAATCATATCTGCAAAAAATTAAGTAGGAACAACTCTCGTGTTAAAGGTTGAAGGTTAAAATGCAAACTTTGACATATTGCAGGAACAACACTAAAATGATGCAAGACTAAAATGCAAATTAGAAGGGAAATGATGCAAACTAAAATGTAGATTAAATTCAAAATTTCAATTCAAAGCCTTTCCATATTTTATGATTGAAAAAGAAATAAACAAACTAATTTGTAATATGATGCAGGAACAACTCTAATATGATGCAATAACTATAGTATTGTTGTAGAATAAGTGTGTCATCGTCTAAAAGATATGACGATAGAGATAAATATATAGATAGAGATAAGTATATCAGTGTTAGATTAGAACTGAAATATCTCATAGCTATTTACTTGTAACTCATCATTATTTAAAGGGCTTTTGATTAATGAGAATTACAGATTCATTCTCTCCATATATTATTGTTCTGTTTGGATTTTCCTTTAACACGTTATCAACACGTAAGTTCGAGAATCAAATGATTTTATGCTCCAACTATCAGATGTTGCAACCATGATCCAAGTAAGCATAATTTGCTTTTTTTTTGTCCAGTTTTTATTCATGTTCTTAAGATTATTCTTGTAATGTTTAATTATGTGATTGATACAATGTTGTTTAATACGACAATATATGTGTTCAAATTACATACAACTTAATTATCTATTAATTTTCATGTTTCCTAATTAAAAAAAAAGTTGCACAGTCGTTCTTCATTTTTTTAAATGTCCTATTTAGGTGTTTTGTAATTGTTTAGTCATATTTACTCTAAACCACAAGGTTATCCTCTTTAATTTTATTAACTTATTTAGTTGTTGTCATTTTAAATCAAAGCACCGATACTTCATTGATTTATTTATTTATTAAATGTGCATCTTTAATTTACATATTAACATGTTGTAAATAATTTAAATTATTGATTGGTATGATAAACTTAAACATGATATTACCATATAACTATTTATGCTTATCCACTCAATTTGTTATGTTGTATTCATTTAATTAAAGTTTTAATTGATCTTTTAAATTGATAACTTTATCCAATATTCAAATTATTATTATATTAATAAAGTTTTATTTATAATTTTTTATCATATTATTAATTTTTGAAAGATGTACTTTCAACTGTGATCATGAAATCAAGCTAAAAAAATTCGATATTTTAGGTAACATTTATATGTTTAAGTTTAAAATTTCATCATATTTTTATATTAACTTATTTGGTAGGTTGGTTTAATATTATGGATGGATAGTCATATTTGAATGAGATTATCTAAGTATTTGATTATTTTATTTAAATGTTTATTAATTTAATCATGTATAGTTTTTGAATTAATTTATCCATATCATATTCAAATGTTTATCCTAATTAATAATTGTTATAATTCAAATGTTTATCTTGGTTATGAGTTTCTATTCATTAACCTCAATCTTATAAATTATATTTGGAATTTACAATTCCAACCTCCATAACTTTTGTTATTTTGCCAAAAGGTCTAAAAATAGCATGAAAATGTTAAAATCAAACATTTATCTTGATTGTGAGTTCCTACTCATAATTTTAAATTATATAATAAATTTTCGGAAGTTATACTTTCAACCTTATATTTTGGTTTTTACCAAAAGCTCCAAATATATAATTAAGATGTTAAAGGTTTGAAGTTGACTTTATGTCAAAACAATATTTATTTGTTTAAAAGTAATCTCTTTAAATAAACATTGAATTTGGCTTCATACGCCAACATATTTTGGCCCCATGCCAAAAACTCTATAAATTAATAATTTTATCTTCAAATTAAATAAATCGCAAAATATCGACTGGATTTTGTCAAACGGGTGTAAATAGCACTAAGGTTTGTAGGGATTTAAGAAATCCATGTGATTCCCCTACTACCTGGAAATCCAATAGATTGAATGATTTCTTGATGAAGTATTATCAATAAAATTAAGCATACAAAAATCCAATATGGTTATGATAATGAAATTTCATACATAAAATAATAATTATAACCGCAATCGACTGTCTTATCAAAAAGAAAATCATATATTATCCCTTATATATGTAAATGGTTGAAACAACTCATCCCAAAATCAACGTCGTAAACTCAAAAGAATCTGAGTATCATAAATGAGTATATAAACCTCCTTTTGAAAAGGTACAAGAAAATACCTAAATTTCACCAACTCCCCATTGACTCTAAAACCAACCTCTTGAAAAGGTACAAGCAATTACCCTCATGTTATGAGACGACATATAAATCCTAAGTTTCATAGGAATATCTTTACTAGAAACCCCCAAATAAATATGGGATGTACCGAAAGGGATAATCGGGAGTACTCATGAATATGTACTTCCCGAACTAATTGTACAGTGGAATGAAACTCACTTACTCGATTACAAAAAAGTAACTGATTTCAAAAAAGAAATGTTATATCCAAAACGCATCTCAATCTCTATGGCAAGGAACTCACAGAAGATGACATGATTCCTAACATTATTTCCACCTTTCATATATCAAAAATATTAATGAACTAATATAAGTTGGAATTTAACCTTTAGACAAATCATCAACCTACTGCAAGTGGTTGAGAGACATAACAAGGTTCTTTCGAATAACAACACCAAATATGTCGAGACAAAGAAAATTCTCGAGATCAATAATGAAAGCATTAAAGGTGGAAACAACTCCAAAGAACAGAGAGTTAAAAATAACTTCACACATGTGACATTTATGCACTATGTGGAGGAAACCCTTGAACGGGTCAGGGTCTTGGTAAGAGTCGGGAATGCTTTTTCAACATCTGGAGTAGAGATACAACTACTGCCCCAGGTGATAATGGACAATCAAATAAGAAATGCACTAAAGAGTGCTCTTTTCGAAAAGGGAACAAACTGAAAATGAAATATATTATATTTAAGATTGGTTGAATATAATTACATTTGAATGTGTTTTAATTATCAAATTAATTGCTTCTGCAAAATATACACTCGAGTTTATAACCATTATACATGTAAAGAAATACATCAAAAACAAAACAAAACTCTCAATGTTCTTCGTTCCGTGTAGGAATGTATCGAGGATAACTTGATTGTTCTTATGACATCTCATACAAGAAATAGATTATTATTCATTGAATTAATAATTTTTCTCCAACCAAATACTTAGACGATGGACTGTCAATTTTTTGTTCATACAAGATTAATAGGAACCTTGTAAAGATATTTGTCTCAAATGTAAATTATAATGGAAATGAGCATATAAATAAGTTCTAATGAATATGAAAGGAAACATATATCATGGAAACTAATGTGTCAAACTAGTAGATTATTGGGTCATCGAAACATTTTTTGTCACCAATAAAGAACTTTGGGGGAATGACACATATATGTTTCGACATGACCATATGGGACACCATGATTATGACATAGTGGTCTGTGTATTGCAAAATACACATAGACACATTCTCTTTCGAGTGAAAGGCAAAACGAGACAAATTGGAATTGTTGACTTCTGCAGCATAAGAAACAACATTGCCATCATAATATGCCCTCTCGAATACTTAAAAGTTTTGTATATCCGGATCCTTAACCAAGTCAGGAATGAGACCATCCTAAAGCTAATGACATAATACAATAATATTCCATTGTTACAACGAATACAAGGTGATATTTATGGACATAATCATCCAAAATGTGGGCCATTAAAATACTTTATGGTCCTGGTTTCGACACGATGAACGCATGTCGTATTATTGTCCACAAGAAATAATGCACTCACTACAACAAAAAGGGGTTTATAGGACCCTCATTAGTGTCCTAATAGGGTACTTAATAGGACTTTTAAGTTTATAGGACAAAAAGCATATGCGTCCCCTCTAAAGGCGTTGTATTAGGTTAGTAGGACGAATTTGAGCGTCCTAATAAGTTTTACGATTATAATACAAATTCCGTAGTCCTATAAAATGGATTAAGTAACACTAAAAAGTGTCATAATAGACTATAATATAGGACGCTTTATGTTGTCACAAAATGTTTAGATTTAAGAACAAATATGAGCGTCCCAAAAATTGGTTTTATAGGACGAAATTCGATGTCGCCAAAACATTTATATAGTACCAAAATACGTGTCCTAATAAATGAACTAAATAACACTTAAAAGTGTCCTAATAGACTATAATTAGCAACACTAAAAGCATCCTAAAAGACTATAATATGGATGCTTGATGCAATTATAAAATCTTTCTGTAATATTGCATTTAAAAACATATATGAAAGTTTTACAAATTGATTCGATAGGACAAAATTCAATGTCGTACAAGTACTTATATGAGTACCTACTACCAATTAAGCTATGTATCCCACCACAAAGTTGTATTATTACAAAACTAAGTACCAATCAACAATTACTGAAATACAAAAAATCTTATTGTCCCCTATGAACGAGAGAGATCAATCTTCGTCATGAACCACCTACAATTAAATAACACGTATATGAGCTTAAAGTTGTATGATAAAAATTCTATAAATATTAAATCTCACAAGTTTTAAAAAGATTAACATACCAAAGTGAAAGGACAGGGCCATGCGATCGTTGCTCCAATAGCATCTTCAACTGTAATAAATAATCCATATGGCCTGACCAAACGTTCTCGCTTTTTAATAGCAACTAGAACATGTACCTCACACCAATTTGGACCAATCTCCTCGCCACCAACCAATTCATCTGGATCTAGGCTCCTGACTCGTCCTCTTGCCACAATCTCCATGGAATTTATAATACTCGTAAGATGAACAACATCCCCAACCTACAAAAACGTGATTTAAGAACAAGCTATATATGACGCAATCTAAACACCAAACCAAACACAAATTGCAACAAAAGAATCATTTATAAATTATTTATAGAAGTGAGTGGTCATTTGGTGGGTGTGTTGATCAAGATTCTCCAAGTCATCTCTATAAATTTCAAGAACCCAAATAGCTTATTTGATCAACTAATATAACAGGCAAGACTAGTGATATATACAAGAGTAGATATTATCTTAAGGTAATCAATCAGTCAGTCATATTGCATCAATATATTTCTAATGTGACACGTACCTTTAGAGGTTGAAGTGTGGTGGGTGTTTTAGGACGACCTGTTGATGTCGCGGGAACACTTGAAGCACTAGAAGTATGTTCATTTGATCCTCGCATCTCTAATACCATATCTTTCAACTCAGCTACTTCACTGCTCATATCTTTATATGCTTTTTTCCAAAACATGCTCTCCCTATAACATGCAGAGCGATTCGGCATGACACCCCATATATCTGAAGCTCGAACACCTAGCCCGTACATGCGTGCGCTGCCATGTTTGTCTTTTCCCATCACTTTTGAAAATACATCATCAGGCCCCGGCTCATCAAGTGAACCCTCAGGAAGTTGAAAATTGAGGTCTAGCATTTGTTCCTATAGTCAAAACAAATTATCACTAAAAATTTGATAAAACTTGTGAAAATTAATCTAAAGCTCAAGTAAAACTTGCATATGTAGTCAACAAATTATAAATATAACATACAATAGCGTTTGCAGCCTCCACATTTTTTGTGGTGCCATTTTTAGAGAAACATGCAACAAACATTTCCATTCGACTAGGCTCACGTCCCGACAAAGATTCCTGTGACAACCCAAATGTATATTTAGGTAAGTACATATACCTATATCACATTAGCTATATGAATAACTACATTATAAAGAATAAGTACCTTTAATTCTTCACGAACTCGAGCATAACTTCTTTTCCCTGTAATTTGCATCATCTTCTTATATGCCTTGTTAGTCTTATTTCTTTCACTGGTTTTCTGAAAATGACATATAAGACTATAAGCTAGTAGTGGATAAATAATCGTGAAACTTATAACCATAATAATAGGCTTTCAAAAGCAACCAAGGAAGCCTAAATAACATACCTTAGCCTCTTCTTTGTTCCAATTCTTGATAAGGTTCTTCCATTGATCCACATGAACTCTCTTAGGCTTTGAATTTATTTGCTCTTGAAGTGATAGAGATGGATCATAGTAATCTTTCTTTATTCTTGCCCTCCAATTTCTCACCTTCTTTGCAAATGATTTTAAAATCCAATCATCGGATCCCGGTGGAAGACCAAATTTTGTCTATCACACAAGAAAACTAAGATAATCTTAATATGAGGCAACATACCACCATTACTTATTTAATTTTATCTTACTTCAAGTTTACCTCTATAAGGTTTAGCAACATTCCTTTCTTATTTGTCTTTAGTTGATGCCATGATATATCAACCGGACAATACTTTCCGCTCCTTGCCAAAGATCCCATGAAATGGCTCAAACTATTAGTAGTTTCCTTGTGAACAGGTTGGCCATATTCATTGAACTGAACCGGAATACGATCCCCTTCTTGTAGAGCCCAAATACTTGGCATATATGTTGGCCCTCTAACTCTTTTGTGCGAGCTTCCATCAGCAGCTACAAATAAGCAAAATGGATAAAAAAAAATATCAATAAAAAAAGAATTATACAAATCCCCAAAATATGACACATATCTACATACCTGGATCATCAATAGAATGGTTGAAGTCTATGTTAACTGTGTCTTCTTGAACTTGTTGGCCATTATTACCATGAACCAAGTTCTCTCCGGTGTTCATCCTAGAAGACATTGCTAGCAAAAATCAAACGATTAATAAATAAATTGAACAAAACACAAATCAGAAATGCAATGCAAATAATTAGTTCTTACACATATTAACAAAAGTCATGACAAAGCATCAAATTGATCTTCGTCTCCATCTAAAATTGGGATATCTTTATCAACAATAACTCCACTAAAACCTTCTCTAGTCAAGTCAATTTCTATATTTTCATCAGTTTGAGGACGACTAAAGACTTCACTTTGCAAGTATGTATCAACATGATCAAGACTTGGTTGTTCATTCATGTCATAAACATCTCTAGCTGTTGTCTTGATCATAACTTGCCACTCTTTGTCAACAGAGTCGGCAACGTAGAAAACTTGTTGAGCTTGACAAGCTAGTATAAAAGGCTCGTTATGAGGCTTCAAGCCTTTAAAATTAAGTAGAGTAAACCCATTCTCATCTTCCCTTTTCCTTTTACCATTTGAGATCCAATCACAATGAAACAACACTACTTTTTTGTCGATCGAATACTCTAGTTTAATAATATCTCTCAAGACCCCATAGTAGGTTACATCTCCCACAATAGGATTGTTATCTTTAACGCTCGAGAAGCTATGTGTCCTTGCATCAAGCACAACTCCACTATTTTGTGTTTTTCTTTTCTGCTCCAGCTCTTTTGTGTGAAACCTAAAACCATTTATAATATATCCCTTGTACTTTCTCACGATCTCAATAGGGCCACCTGCCAAAGCCCTTAGTTCCTCTGTGATTCTTTGATCCCCTAAAGTATGCAATTCCTCAACCTGAGTATGAGTACATAAAATATTATAATTTAAAGACACTTTGCATAAATTATAAAATGTAACATTATACCATTTCTAATTATTACTTACATGATTTTGGAACCATAATGCAAAAGTTTCACAATGAATACATTGCAATTCATGCTCACGTAATCGCCGATTTTGATCACGAACAATCCTCAGATGTTCACTGTATAAGTTTATAGTGTTTAAAGATCCGAACATTAATCATACTAAACTTAATGATATATAATTTTTGACTTACGTGATGAATTCATCGACTTTGTTGCAATTAAACAAGACATATGAGTGTGCTTTAGCCAAGGTTTCAAGGTCCAATGTTTTTGTCTCTACGGCTCCCAATGGACGACCCGACATCGAGAAGAGAGGTAAAACACCCTGACAACCACCGTCATCATAATTGCGGCTTGTCCTATTATGTCTAGACCCAATATCTTCAGACAAATACAATGAACAAAAGGAAAGACACTCTTCAGCTAAATATCCTTCTGCAATTGAACTCTCGGGTCTACTTCTATTTCGAACATAAGATTTCAAAGTGGACAAATACCTAAAAAATCATAAAATGAAAAACTATTTTTAATTTTCATTTTGATTATAATAATAACAATTGTATTAGTAATATTAACTAATTATAAAAAAAACATACCTCTCGATAGGATACATCCAACGATAATGAACTGGACCACCTATTTTGGCCTCTGAAGCAAGGTGAACTGAAAGATGAACCATGACATCGAAGAATGATGGTGGGAAAATCCTCTCCAGATCGCAAAGAGTTTTCCCGATCTCGTTTTCTAGTTCAACCAAATCTTGAGGTCTAAGAACTTTTGAGCAAAGTTGTCTATAGTAACGACATAATTTCATCAAAGGAAAGCGCACATGCTTAGGTAAAACTTTTCGCAAGGCTAGTGGAAGCAACTGCTGCATCAAAATATGATTATCATGACTTTTAAGCCCAAATATTTTTGGAGGTTTTAGTTGAACGCATCTTGATATGTTAGCTGCATATCCATCCGGCACTTTCACCCTTTTTAAGACATTACAAAAGTACACCCTTGGAAAGTTTCTAGTGGTTATCCCCATATAATTAAAGAACACAACGCATCTTTAGACACCATTTTCTTAAATTTCCAATATCACAATCACTCTAGAATTGAAAGAAAATATCGACATAAAAAGTGGTACTGTCCATATGTTGGATGAAAAGACTTTTGAACCAAAATAGATTATAGTTCTTCTTGCAGCTTTATGTGCACAGAGAAAAATTTAACCAACCGATTTTTCACTACAACAACATATCTGCACACATACATACGTGTACACAGGGCAATATATATAGATTATTTATATATATCTCTGCACATATACATACGTGTACACACACATGGTCAAGGTTGCAATTGCAATTGTAAGTAATAAAAACGAAATCAAATTGATCGAACATTTCACATCTCAAAACAAAACCAAAACAAACATGCTAAACAACATATAGACTGAAAATATCAAAATTACCTTTGGACAACATTATGGATAGTGATTTTACCTCAATTGATTGAAATTTCTGAACCACGACTTCCTTTTCTAACTTGATTTTGAAGCTTGAGCACCACAACCTTAAATCAACTTCATCATCCTCCTCATAACACCACAAACAAATAATATCCTAAACTTAAATCAATTATATAAAATAAATCAAACAAAAAAGCAATTAGTGAAAACAAAAATATTACCTAAATAGCATAACAAGGATGAACTCGATGAAATTAGTTCAAACAGAGCCTTGGCTTTTCAGATTTTGAGCGTATTTGATGAAGAACTGATTACTCCCAAATCAGTTCGCGGCGTTTACATTTGGAATTTTTTCCCAAATCGACTCTCACAGCCGTAGACAATTCTCAAAGCCGTTTAGGCTTTCCCTTTGTTTTTTTTTTATTTGGGCTTCCAATTAATTTGGGTTGGATAAACTTTTTAAAGAAAAAAAATCCACTTGATTCCAATTTGGGCTTTTTATTAGGATTTAGGAAGGCATCGGAGGGTTTATGCACAAATAAATAATATGTGTTTTTAAAAATTTGGGCTTTTTATTAAATAGAATGTTAGGCCTTCTTAAAATTTGTTTAAGAAAAATAGTTGATTATATTTTTATGTAATGACATTTTAAATAAATATAATTTTATTTTTAATATTTTAATCTTTAATAGGACATTTTAGAAGTGTCCTATTAGCTTTTAAACACTAATAGTTTTCTTATTAGTTTGTAAAAGAAGATGACACTTTAAAGTGTCCTATTAGGTTTTAAAACAATACTCATTTTAAACATTGCTATTAATCTTTCAAATAATATGACACTTGAAAGTGTCTTATTAGACTCTAAAAAAAATATGACATTGGAAAGCATCGTATTAAATTTACATGATAGGACTCAAAATTAATAGTCGTATTAGATTAAATCAAATAGGACTTGTATTTTAATGTGTCGTATTAGCCTTTTTATAGGATGCATCTCGAAAAGCGTCCCAAAAAAGTGTCCTATAAACCCTCTTTTGTTGTAGTGACTCTTAGCACTAGTATACGTTTAAGGGCTCACCACCCTGATTAATTCATCAAGTCTACATGACTTGGAATGCTGGAGAATTTACATCATAAGGATTTGATGTTAATTGCATATGTATTAGGATCAATGTAGAGTTTTCTATACCCCATGTGTATATATAAAATGGTCTCATAGAAGTTGTTATCAAAAGAATATGATTACATATAGGGTATTAGTAATGCGCACCAATTTACCAACATTTACTTGGGAGGAAGGATCTTGGGAAAAATTAGTTTTGTGTAGATATTTGAGCCAGGACACCAAGTTTGTGAAATATTAATTCACCGATCGCATCCGGTTAGCACTCCCATGATCGGTCGAAGTGTCAGATATAAGAAAAGATCCATTTCATCTAAAGGATGATGACGAAAAATGTTAGGAGCTGGAATTCCCTATCTAAGTACAATATGTGCATTATCGTACTTAGCATAATACACTTGACCATATATTATATTTCTCAATGAACTTGTTAGCTAGATTTAGCTCAGCACCAACGTAAAGTCATTTGAATGATATCAAAATTAATCTTTTGGAACCATTGACATGGGCTTATACTTTCCCTATAGAAAGAAAAATGGGATTGATAATGGAACTTCAATACCTACTTAGAATATAAGCAACAAAAGTACTAGCTCTTATAGAAAAACACCAAACAATGTCTTGGTATGTCTTTGCTGATATTAGGTATCTACCTGACCCATACAAAGGTTGTTCCCAAACTTGATAAGGAATTACCACAATAAACACCCAGATTGCTTGAAAGTAAGCTAAGCAAACCTTTGTAACTACCTCCTCGAAGTAATCCAAGAATATTACTCTCCATGAGATAATAAAATAATGTATATGATTAAGGACTATCATTACATATATTAGAGGAACTAGTAATTTTGGGTTCAACCAGTATCCTACTTGCATATATGGAAATAATGCATCATGTATCGAAGAAATGATCATAAGATACATCAAGGGTAATAACACAAAGCATATTCTGCTTAAGTTTATAAACAATCAGTAATAAAAGACTCTCATTTAGATTCAAGTGAATCAAGTAAGGTGTCAAAAGAATGTGACATATTTTACCAAGTCTTTACCTAAAACCATATATTGGGAAACATGTAGAAAGTAAGTACAAATGTTTTCCAAACTCCATTGATTAATGCACAAATCAGGGGGAGTAGTAGACAAAAGGGGGAGTCTACTATATTTGTGATATTGGTATGTTGTGCTATTTCCTTCAACCAAGGTTTTATTTTTTCCATTGGGTTTTGTTCCTTAGTGTAAGGTTTTAGTGAGGCAACTGTTTATATATCATCATCCTTTCCTAACTCTCATGATTAAAGTACGAATCTAAGAGAAAACTAGACTGAAGGAAAAGTCTATGTATTGCAAAGAAGTTGGTGTGTTGTACTCTTTCCTTCGTCAAACTTTTATTTTTTCCCACTGGGTTTTTATTTTGGCGTAAGGTTTTAACAAGGCAACAATTGTGCACTGTCACTCCTTTAACTCGGCACAAGGGGGAGTGTTGTAGGATAAGTGCGCCATCGTCTAAAGGATATGAGATAGAGATAGAGATAGAGATAAAGATATAAATAGAGATAAGTATATCAGAGTTAGATTAAAACTGAAATATCTCATAGCTATCTACTTGTAACGCATCCCTATTTAAAGGGCTTTTGATTAATGAGAATTACAGATTCATTCTCTCCATATATTATTGTTCTATTTGGATTTTCCTTTAACAAGTATGTCATTTTCCTAGTTATATATGTAGAAACTGAACATCTAAGGACTGAAACTTGTTCAATAACTAAAAAGAGTGAATGAAACCACATAATTGTGACCATGCAACCCGAATATGTTAGAGATTCGTGTAGCAAAACAACGAAAAAGGTTTTAAATACATCAAGTTAGGAACTATTTTGAACGGTATGATATTAACATGTTGAAATATCTCCTAGTGGGTTATCATTACTACATTTCAAAAAAACACCATTGCAAGGAAATTTCCTAATAAAAAAATGTCGTAGATCAATGGAAGAGGTTATTTTTATTCATCAAGGATCCAACACATTCTATGATTTAATTCAAATTCGAAAACATCAAGGAGCAACCCCTGTGGTTTTCATAACCATAAAATATCGTTGTGCCTATTTCTTGTTTGGTATTTTATTATTTTAAGGCTCTTGATAAACATAGAAGTTGTCCCTGTTCATGTTGATAAATCTAGAGACTGTGTAAGAAAATCATTGAATAAAAGCACAAGATGAAGAGGAAAACATCAAAAAACGAAAATAAATGTTAGAAGAGTGAAGTCAAACGTGAAAGGCGATAGAGAAAGCCAAATGTGTAAGTAATCAAGAAAGAGGTGGAAAAACAAACCGAGTAAAAAACCATTGAGAAAAAAGCACAAATCTAAGAGGCAAAAGAGAAAGGTCAAACCTGGAGAGTGATGGAGAAACTGAAATGTGTAAAAGAAAACCCCAAAGTTGAAAATCGTCATATTTGAATGTTTCTTCTTCATTTTTTGATGGTGGGCATGGAGGCACGATAAG
This sequence comes from Arctium minus, assembly GCA_954870635.1. NCBI lineage: Eukaryota > Viridiplantae > Streptophyta > Magnoliopsida > Asterales > Asteraceae > Arctium > Arctium minus. The sequence continues at coordinate 15,638,008 of OX941082.1, forward strand.
ACAAATAAGTTCAAGAAACAAAGCCCCACCCACTACCCACTATTGACAACAAGTTGTGTCTACTTCTATGACACAATTTTGGCTTTAAAACCAACTCAAAATCTTTGTTCCTAGTCCTTATCCTGACTTTAAACTTCGTGCAAAATATCTTTGGATTGTAAACTCAACCTTGTAGACAATCTATCCAAGTTTAAAGAAACCCTAACTTAACTTCTTTGTATGTAAAGCGCCCAAATCAAACCAATGCAATCTCCTCAACTCAAGAATCTTCCAACTAGAGGAAGACAAATATTTGTGCATTTTATTAAGACAAAATTATGGTGGTACAAATGGTTGAACATAATACCAGGGGAGAGATGCAGAAAAAATGATTGAATTTGCAGAAATTGTGATGATTGGTCTTACAACTATTCTTAAGAAAAGGAGCAAACAAAAATCGTCATTTTTGTGTCTAAGATGCGATAACCAAAAAGGAGCAAAAAAAATTGAACATCAAAGAACCAATTTCAGGATTGTTGCAAACAAAATCAAACATCAAAGAAATCAGTGGAGTACCACAAAAAAAATCAAAGAAATTTACCTAATTTGTGCTTGGGATGTGATAACCAGAAATCATCACTTTAGTGAAAGGAGCAAACAAATATCGTCACTTTTGTGTCTGAGATGCGATAACCAGAATGGATGATTGGTCCTACAACTATTATTAATAAAATGATATTTTTGTGAAAGGAGCAAACAAAAAACGTCACTTTTGTGTCTGAGATGCGATAACCAGAAAAGAGCAAACAAAATTGAACATCAAATAACCAATTTCAGGATTGTGCAAACAAAATCGAACATCAAAGAAATCGATGGAGTACCACATAAAAATCAAAGAAATTTACTTAATTTGTGTTTGGAATGTGAAAACTAGAAATCTTTACTTTCGTGATAGGAGCAAACAAAAATCGTCACTTTTGTGTTTGAGATGCGATTATCAGAAAGGAGCAAACAAAATCGAACATCAAAGAACCAATTTTAGGATTGTGCAAATAAAATACATAATGAAATCGTCAATTTCGTGAAAGGATCAAACAAAAATCCATCTGATTTGTGTCTGAGATGCGATAACCTAAATGTTATTGGTGATCTAAGAAACCCTAAATGCGATAACCTGATGTGTGTATTTGGCGAGAGTAGCGAGAGGAGAAGTGATGCGATAACTAGAAATAAAAAGCCCTGCATCTTTGAGAGAGTATGAATCGTCAATCGTATTGGAGGCGCTTAAAGCTTCGTCTTAGATAAAGAGGAATGTAGGAATCGTCGTTTTGGATAAATAGATGATGGGGTTGTGATCTGTGAAAGACTTTATGCATTAGTGGAGTTGTACCAAAACAATGACAACTTGTAAAGTTGAAAATTAAGTATGTTAGCATCAAGTAGCAGTACATAAAACTTAAAAGGTTGTTTTTAAGAGTTTTAACCAAATGCTTTATAATGTAATATAGATTTAAGTCATTAAAAATTGTTACACTCCAGCGACCGCCAAGCTCCCTCGTCGCCCGCCGCCTCCAGCGACCACCAAGCACCTTTGCCGACCAGCGCCAACCCCACCGCGACCCTCCCTCCGCTTTCATCTCCACCTCCGGCGACTACCACATCTCCCCTTCTCCACATCCTAATCCTCGCCACCACCACCGAATCTACCCCTCCCTCTTTCACGACGGAGGCGGTTTCCCTCCCAATCGAACCACCCTCTCTACCCACACACACTTTCATCCCTTTTAGCCCACCCAAACACATTCCTGATGTTCGGGACTTTGATCTTAACCAAATGGGAGATGCCGACCTCCCGAGCTACGAAACCGACATTGGTCGGTATTTCGTGGATGACACTCCGGGAGAGGTTCTAGAAGAAAAAAACGTGGATATTGATAAAGGGAAAGGGCCCATGACTGTCGATTCACCGAAGCATATGTCTCAACATGCCACCACTGTGGTGAGTGGCCACAGTGGCAGCAATGTGACCACACATGCCAACAACGAGCACTCCGAGTACGACTCTTCATCGACTGAGGTTATTCCCGAGACAGAGACCACAACCACACGGGCCGCGACATGATAGTCCAAAAAGCGCACCGTCGATGATCGCGACTATCATCTAGATGATGACGCACCCCAACCATGTACTTCACGTCCTTCTCGTTGTCGTCGATCCACTCGTTCCTTCGCACCACCACCTTTTGAGGCCCGGGGACTATCGACCAGATGAAGCGGTCTTTTCGCATTTCCGGTAAGAAAACGCTGCAGGTGCCTCTTTCCCATGGAGCCTCTTCCTTACGTGCTCCACCACTTGCTTCGCCTTCGCAGCAGCAGGTCCTCGATGTCGTTTACGACATGGAGACTTGGTTGACTATACTTACCGGGCAACTTGAGGAGTAGACTCTCGCTATCTGCGGGCTCCAGGAGGTTCTTGCTGCTGCTGTGTCTTACATTTCTGCTGTTGATGAGCGCTTCAGGCGCCATGAGCCCCGTGCGACTGCTTATTGGGCATATGCCCATGCCCGTGACAGCTTGCTCACTCGCCACATCTTTGATCCAATTGTTGTTTCCCGCTTCCTGCCATTCTCGAATATTTTGGATACTCCGACAGGTACATCGACTAACGCTGCTACATCGGTCCCACCGCCGCCTACTGCTGATGCTGACCACAGTGGCGAGCCACCACCTGCGTGATCTCTCGGTTATTTTTAAACTCTTGGAACAATTATCTCATCTCTTTAGTTGTTATCTTCTTTTAGGGTACATTTTGTTATTGTCCTGCTGTTGAACCTTATCTTGTGTTATTTGCATGATCATTATGTGTGTTTTCCTGTTTCCTTGTGCTAACAATTTTTGCAGGTGCGTTTCAATTTTTTTTCTTCGTATTGCGATGTTTGAAATGACGTAGGCCTCCATTTCTCATTCTTGGTCCATACACGTCCCTTTTGTAACCTAGTCGTTTTTTTCATTGACGACACCATCCCGGCAATGAGGACATTGCCCATCTCTAAAGTTTGGGGAGGGGTTTTTAATCAACCCAAAAAAGAAAAAAATAAAAAAAATAAAAAAAAGATTTATATAGTTTACAATTTTAAAAAGCCAAAGAAAAAGCTACATTAGGCAATTGTAAACTATTTTTTTGGGTTCGCTTTCGACATGGCGATTACCATTAATCAAAGGAAGTAGATGAATATCAAGCCAAATTACTCCTTTTGATTAACCCCACAAAAAAAGAGATTTTGGGGAAGAAAAAGGGAAAACCCAAGAATCAAGTGAACATACACCCTAAAAAAACCCTATTGATCAACAATCAATACGACGACGAAAAAGGGAATGCACCGGCAAATTCCAAAGGTAATGTATCGCCATCGCAAATATTTTGTTTCGTCATTTTAGCTAAAAAATTTGGTCTATCTTTTTTTTCCATTCTTTTTTTACTTGAGGACAAGTAATATCTTAAGTTTTGGGATGTGATATCCCTCAATTTTTAGAGTTATTTGTCGCTCGTTTTAACCCCTTTGTAACCTTTTTCGTACCCAATTGAGTTTTTCTTATTCCTTTGGTCTAAAATGTTCCGAGATTTTCAAAATAACTAAAGATTTCAAAAAGTCAAATTTTCGTGGAAATAAGGGTTTTTTTAGGTTGCCCTAACTCATTTAGTCTTTTGTGTGTGGCGGCTAAAGAAGCAGACCATAGGCGATTTTGGGAGAGCAAAGGGAAGGAAGCAATTTCTTGGGATTTCAAGCTTGTGCTAGTCTGATTCAAGGTAAGTTTGCTCCCTAATTCATCTTCTAGTGTTGTAAGGATTGGGAAAAACTTGTTGGTTGATTTTATTTTAGAAAAGGGTGAGTTCTTGAAGTTGCCTTAGTCCCTGGTTTTGATTGAGACTGTAAAACCCATGAGGTTGGCCTCTATCAATTTGGGGAATTATGATTCTTGGAATCGGTGTGTATATCGATTAAAGGGGCACGTCGCCCAAACTTGTTTAGCCTAGAAATAAGTCGTCGGTCGGTGGCAACCATGTCGCGTTCGCCACAAGGGTTCACCTGCATCGATGTTGTGACCAGGAGTGACTCGGGGGAGAGCTTATTCCCGGGGGTGACACCGGGGAAGGGTGAATTGGGAGTACCCGGGGGCGACTCGGGGTGTAGTGTGCAAGTCCCGGGAGACGGGATCGGGGAAGACCCGGGCTATGATCCCGGGAGTCGGAGGAGCTCGGGGGTGCAATTCCCGGGAGCCGGGAGGGTTCAAACCCAGGTGCCGGGAGTGGAACTGGGCGGGGACCCCGGGAGTCGGGGGCCCGGGGAAAGATCTATCCCGGGAGGCGGGGTTTACCGGGGGAGACCCGGAAGTCGGCTGACCTCAGGTAGTGTCACCAGGGGGGGCGGGGTTTCGGTTAGGTTTTTATTCCAGAACCTAATCCTGAACCTTCTTTAGGTGATCGGTTTAAGATTTGGAGCGTGCCTAAGAGAGCGTAAGGGAATCATTGCAATCAAGTGAGTTTTCTTAACTCAAGATGTTTATCGATGTTGATGTTGGTTATAAATGCGAGATTTATTACATGCATGTTATGATTTATCTTATGCGATATGTTGATTGTATGCATACAGTGTTGTTGGTGCGTGATGGTCTAAGTCGGGGGTGTGTCCCGCCTGTGCTTTTACCGGGGGGTGTGTCCCTTTTTTTAAAAGGAAAACTTATATATATATATATATATATATATATATATATATATATATATATATATATATATATATATATATATATATATACAAACGGGTTATTCGGGTCATTTTCGAGTTGAAAATTTTGACCCTGACCTTACCGGTTTAATTTTCGTGTCGTGTCAACCCGTTTACTTAAACGGGTTGAAATGTATTACCCAAACCCGTTTATTTCGTGTCGAGTTTGTGTCGGGTTACCGTGTCGTATCAGTTTTTGCTAGGTCTAGTCAAAATAATAAAAAGTGAATTGTATATAGTAATCAAATTATTCTTGAAGATAAAAAAAGTATATTTTTTACTTCAAATCAGATAAACCTAGCAACTAATATTAAAACCCGTCTAACAATTTTATAAATAATAGATTACAAACTAAATACATTTTAAACCGACAAATTGATTGGACAAACCAAAAGCCATTGTCAAATAACGTATTAAGAAATTCGGTTGGTAATTAATTATAAAATCGAAATAAATTAATAGAGGCAATATAAAATTTGTAAATTATTTTTGTGTATTTTTTAGTTCTATGATCTTGTATTTTAAAAAAGAAGTAGAATTTTTATATCTAGAAAAATCTTTAAAAATGGTCAATACCGATTCGTAAACCGTTTACGTATTTTGCTAATGTTTTCTTAATTTCTTAATCAATTGCTAGACCATTAGAGTTCGAGTAAATAACAAATTTGTCCCTAGGGTTATATGAAAACTACGAATTGGACCCTAAATGAAATAATTCCCTTGGCCTAACCTCGTCTAATTTTTCACCGTTAAATCCCTCATATCCCCCTCATGCATTTTTTCCGTAATGAGTTTTTATGATACAAATGTTGATTTATTTGGTACAAGTCTATAAAGGATTTAATAAAAACAAAAACAAAAACCCAATCCCCTATGTACGACTCCCTCCCTATTTGCCGGCCCAACGCCCTATCTTCGACCCCTCCGATCATCTTCTCCATTGACCTTTATCATCTTCGTCCTCACTGATGGACTTACAAGGAGAAAGGTAATTTTTTTTTGGGGGGGGGGGGGGGGGGGCGGGCTCAAATATCAAAATTTTAAAATAATTTAGGTAAAATATATATATTTTTACTATTATGTCCATAGTTTCCCTCGTCATTTTCGACAGTCCCCCTGGCCCAGTCCGTTTTGACGAAACCACCCATTCCCTCTTGACAGTAGTTCTCCATATATATTGTTACTGTTAGTTCTTGCAATAATGGTTCAATGATAATGTTGGATTGTTGGTTGATGGTTTTGTTAAATATATATCCCAGTTTCTTGTTCTTTTAGTTTAAATATAAATCAATTTATCTGATGTTAATTATATATGTACTCAAACCAACTCATCTAAAAGAAAACTATATAAACTATATAATTGTATAATTTGTTATTCGGTTAACTGATATTGTAAAAAAATCGAAATCAAAACTTACCTTATTTGATTAACCGAACCATTAATTAACCCGCAAATTGAAAAACCCGAAACGGTTTTGGTTTAAATGAGTTACTCGATTTTCAGATATTTTTTATACACCTAGGGCCTCCGGTCACCGAAGAGTTTCTGAATCCGCCACTCTCCATTTTGTCAAAATCTCAAATTAACCTTCATCATCCTCTAACCACAGGGGTTGTGGCGTACGGGTTAAGACCTGGGGAATGTGGTGGAATATCCCATCTGCCCAGGGTTCGAATCCAGACGTACACAATAATTGTAGTCACTGAGGTTTAATCAAGGCTGAAGTCTTATTATCATAATTTGTCAAAGGATTAGTCTAGGCATAGACTAGAACAACTTCTCCCCCCCCTCACCCCCAAAAAAAAAGACCCTTCATCATCCTCATCTCCATCTACATGAAGCAACAACAATACCCAAATCAAAATCCACCACATATTTAATTAGATTCATGATTTATATGAACAACCCATGCACGTCATTCTTACCCTTATATTTAATTAAATAAAGGGTTTGAGGAAAATCTGAAAAAAGTATGAGGATGAATTAGAATGGTACGAGGAATTTGGAGGTGAGTGAAGGGTCCTGAAAATTTGCCATTTTTCTGTTGATAGTGTCTTCGTCTTCGATAATTTCTTCTCTGTGTAATAATGGCAGCATGCAACCAACAATTACTCAATTATGAAGTTGAGATTCTGAGATGGCAAGGGTAACAAATTAAATGGTTAAACAGAAACCCATGTTTGAAGAACATTATATGATAAAACCAAAAATAACAAAATCAATTTGAAAAAACCCCCTAAAAATCAATGTTCATCATCTTCATCTTCGTCTTAGATCGAAAAATGGCCAACTCGAGCAACAATGTTCATCATTTTCATGTTTGTTTATAAAGATTGAAATGGGTTGAGTTCGACGTGGGGCAGAAGATGATGGCGACGAGATGACAGTGGGTTAAACTTATGGTTACTTTCGATGGCAGTGGGATTTTTGGGGGGGGGGGCGGTTAGAGTTGCGCAAGGGAAGCAAGGGTCGTAATGAACGAATGATCGAAGGAGTGGTCGGAGAAGAGGGATGTGACACTGAAGGACGTGAGGGTTCCTCAATTGAGCAGGGACGTTCAAATCTTTTTGGAGCCGTTGTTATAAAGCTTTTGATTATTCTGTAAAAACGAGATAACATGTTACATATATAGTAAGCATAAACCTAAAGAATTAACAATTTGATTATCTGAACCTGACAAATAAAACGTTTATAATAAAATGTCATAAACACATATAAAATTGATCCGTAAAATATTGGGGGCTAAGTTCAAAATCTCACATTAAACATGCTAAAGAATAGCGTTGCACTTGAATACTCACATGAGGGGTTTAAAGGTGGAGAATTAGACAAAGTTAAGTCAAGGAACCAAGTCCGAATATTCAACAAAAACGTAACTATAATGACTATATATATGCATTACAAAACAAATGACTATCACTGACGGAAAAATCATTCGGTGAAAGTCGCATCCGTCGGTAACCTCTGTCGGATTAGACGTCGTCGGTGACGGTATCACTGACGGATTACCAACGGATCCGTTAGTAATTACCGATGGATTTCGACCATCGGTAATATTTCGTGGGATTTGCTCATTTTTCTAGTAGTGATGTGTAATTATTTTGTGTGAGGATCCAAACCGCAATTTCCATATAACAAGATGGACAAAGTTGTAATTACTCTTCTAAAGGTTTTTTTTTGTTTGTTTTTGTTTTTTGAAAGACAAGCATACTATTAACAATAAACAAAGTTCAAATGAGGGGTCTCCAATAAACATAACCAAACGAAACCAAATCACCCAAAAAGAAAGACAAAAGGCTTGAACGAACAACTAAAGGAGTAGACCAAAACTCCCAAACCAACAATGAAAATACAACCCAAACAAGTGAAACACAACGAGAAACGCCACAAAAACGCATCAATCAGAAGACGAAGTTGTAACTGCAACCAAAGGCCAATCCAAACGACTGCAAATTGGTTTGTAGCTAAGTTGGTAAAGACATGCGTGTAGTAGCTAAGGTGCCGGGGTTTGAGTCTCATTGCTAGACCAGTGGACCTTTTATTACTCTTCGAGATTTTATTTGAACCCATGGCTTTAAAGCATCAATATATTTATTTTTTTTAACAAGTGATTTTTTTTGTTATTATTTCAATTAAAATAAATAACATAAAATCAACAAAATTATGTTTAAACTTTTGGACATAACCAATATATATAAGGACGAAACTAAAGGAGGATTGATAAATGTTTTTTTATTCGTTACAATAGGTTTTATTTTATGCCCAACAAACACTACAAAACAGATGCTTATCACCGACGGACAAATCCGTCGGTGATCCATCGATAAAAGTAAAATCCGTCGGTAAATGGACGTCGGTATAGATGTGGTCGGCGTTCAGATTACCGACGGATTACCGACGGATCACCAACGGATATTACCGACGGATCACCGACGGCTAACTTTTCCGACGGACCACCGACGGATCACCGACAGCGTGGATTATTTCCGACAGATCACCGACGGTCTTCATTTACTGATGGAGTACCGAAGGATCTTCACCGACGGATTTAGCGACGGATTTCCGACGGATATTTAATAAATAAAAATTAAATTAAAAAATATTTACCGATGGATTATCCGTCGGTAATTTTAATTTTTTTAAAACAATTAATTAAAAATTAAAAAAATCCAGTTTTTAATCTGTACAAAACCTGCCAATTTTTAATTAATACTAAGTTTTAAACTGAACAAAATCGTCGTTTAATATCTATAAATGCATAAACGTATTACAAAAACGTAATCCTACGGAGGGGGAAAGGGGTGCTGATCTGTAAACTTCCTCATTAACGCCTCAAACTGATCTAATCGCTCCTGCATCCGCCTCCTATCTTCTTCATCTCTCTCTATTCGCTCCTGCATCCGCCTCCTCTCTTCTTCCTCTCTCTCTACCCTCTGTCTCAGCTCATTCAACTGAAATTCAATATTTGACAAACATATATAGAACAATGTTAGACAACATTTAACAAACATATGATTGACAATGTTAAACAACATTTGACAAACATACCTCCTCATCGTGACGGACGCTCGTGCTCCTGCTCGAACTGGCACCTGAATCACCGGTCATAGCATAATAGGGATCATGACTGGTCCCACATCAAAAAACACGGCCCTTAAGCCTGATAGGCGGGTTTACACCCCCCCTAATCAAACCTCAAGTGTACGGGTCGAATCAAGTAATATATACTTAGAAGTACGAGTATCGAACCAAGGGAACTAGGAACTGAGTATCACAATGACTATATTCACTATTAATTGAACGGTCCAAAAGGTTGAATTTTTAGGAATAATTAACTAAATACTAATAAAAATAAATCAAATAAAGACACTATTCAAATAACGACTTTGGAAACTTTTATGGAGACAAATAGTTGAGGGATGGAAATCCTATGGTTTTCACTAATGAACAATATTCTTGAAAGCAATTATTAGTTAAACCCTTTAACGAAAATTTAATCTGTGAAATCACCGTTATTCTTTCTCAAGCAACAACGGATTTTATTTTGAAAGCACAAGTCTCATCTCTCGATCTTAACACATGAATTCAAAACACATTAAGTTCCAGATTATTATGATACTAAGGTTTAGTTGGTATATCTCTATCCAATTTCTCACCTTAGGCATATAATTCTAGTTCTTGTTAACAATTAATTCTCTCGAACTTAATTTATAACGAACAAATCAGATGAAAGTTGATCAGACTCACAAAAACATTAAAACCCAAATCATATGCTTCATTAGTTAGGAAAAACTGATAAAAACTCCCAATCACATGTTCACAAGCTTAAGCCATAGTCAAACCAACCCCCAACATCTAAAGATTAGTTCATGTCGGGGGTATTAAACAAGAAAGTAGTAGAAGTAGTCATAGATCTAAGAAAAAACTCTCGAAGAATCAAAGATTGAAAAACTCCCTTTTGATTATGTGATACCGACGAAGAATCGGAAGAAATCCGTGTAAGAATCGCTTCCCAAGATGTTTCCTAGCTTCAATGTGGTGTTTTCTTCTTGTAAAAATCGCCCAAAGATTGCCCCCTTGCTTCCTCTTGTCGCCCAATTGAGAATAGAATGATATGTCCTTCAAAACCCTAAGAGATATGTATAAAAAACGTCCAGCACCATTCTCGTGGGTTGATCCGTGAGTTCAGCTTCAGCAACCCACATAACAAGGTACCCTAATTTTCATTCTGGTAGGTTGCTCCGTGGGTTCAGCTTCAGCAACCCACATAACAAGGTACTTCAACCACTGATTTTGGCCCACTTTTGAAATTGATTTTTCTTCTTAACTTCACTTTTTCACCGGCCATTTTTCGGGCTTGGAACTTGACGAACGTTATGCTCGATTATCGTTCGGAAAAGTACTTTTCACCTTCATTCTTGGCTATCTCATAACATGATGCATAATCCTGAAACACTTGATTTAAATTATAAAACTCCGCTAATTTCACTTGGAATTAAGCACTTTTACCCGGTTAATGATATAAAAATAACACCATAAATTAGTGTTATCAACAACCCCAGACCGAGCGTTGCTTGTCCCCAAGCAAATTAGCGTCAATAAAAACACAAACTTAAACCAAACATGCAATTATAAATGAACCGGACCACGGGTATATCTATCGGTTAGCAATCATGTGTGTCAAGCAATAAAAATTTAAGTGGATGAAACAACCGGTATTCATTATTCAACAAAGGTATTAGAGTCATGAACATTGAAAATCGAACTAAGAACAGTGACACCATACCTAATCACAACCAAGTCCTCACACTTTCGGGGAGGATTTCGCCTCGACCCTACCTCACGGGATACTCTCTTTATGCTCGAACCCTAGGTTATTGCACATGTTGTTCATGACTTTGGAGTTTATGTACAAAAATTCACAAGATATTAGCATGAACAACTAAACAAGAAAAACGCACAAATGTCCAAAGAAGTGATCTCAGAAGTGTAACACCCTAAAAATTCGGGTAATTTTAAAAATTGAAAATTTGGCAATATAACGTTTAGAAATAGGGCAATCCACCCAAAAAGAGCAAAACGTGAGCATTTACAAAACCTGCGATAATGTATGGGAAAAAGACAACAAACTAATCTAAACTACCTCTAGCTAGATTACATTGGTTGTCAACCCAATACCAAAAATGAATAATTGTTTTAAATGCTAAATGCTTCCAAAATAACTATTTTCCAAAAATGCCCTCAAGAGACCGCGCTCTCCTCTCAACCCCTCGACGACCCGTCGTTAAGGGAACTTGTTATACACATCATTTGAGAAAAAGTGTTAGGCTTAAAGCCTAGTGAGAACATACAATTTATATGAAAGACAACAAAAGATATAGTTGCAATAAAGTCGAAACTGTTTTCATCAACATCCTTGAAAATGGTTTAGTAAGCACATATTGACCTTCCGGTCCAGACTTCATCTTGCGATGATGGGTATAAGCCCAAATTCCAAGGATTGTGGCGAAACACAAAGTAGGCCACTTTCCGAGTTTTGAGCTCGTCATACTAGGATCAAGGCCATGAACACGCCGGCTCAAATAAAGATGTGGGGGGATGGTACCCAATGATCCTAGTCATACTCATTCACTAGGATTTACATTTACGACCCACGGCTAGTAACCGGTCCCACATAACCGTACCAAGTTGCCCTCTAGGGTCCAATGTATCAACTAGCTACATACGGGAGTTACCCCCAAATAATAAGTCAACTAAATACCTATGGATCCATTTGTAATAGTCTAGACTCGTCACAATACACTTGTGACCAACTATAATCAAACATATAGTTCATATTGCCATGAAGTTCCCAAATCACATTTTGATGGTTAACTGCTGATAAGAATTACAAAGCCCATATATAAAACACGAGGCTACCATCTCAATTCCCAAAATACTTCTTTACCAAATAAACCTTTCCAAAGTAGAAACCATTTTATTGAAACGTGGACTTCTTCATATTTTAAACCATTTGACTCCATTCCACCAAAAGTACCCACAATATGCATAAAACATAAACTTGGTTAAAATGCCAAATATTTAACACATACTCAACAAAAGGAGATAACATTCATATGTGTAGCTTCCAATCATGGATTATATCTTGGTTTCACAAAATAGTGAGAAACCCTAAAAATCTCCCAAAATACTAAGTTAGGTCAAAACTCATTAAAGGTGAAAATGTTAAACAAGGAGATGTTTAGAAGTTTAAAATATGCATTTTGATGTGTATAAAGTTAAATAAAAGAGAAGTATGAACTCACAATGGGTATATTCCAAACCCTAGCAATTTCTAGTTGAAGAGAACTAACACTTGAGGACCTTGAGATCTTCACAATGATCACTTGACAACCTAGAAGAGAAGTAAATGATCTTAGGACACAACAACTAGGAGTAAATGAAGAGAGAGGCGACAATGACCCGGGCATAATCGCCTGGCACTGTCGCCCAACATGTACCGCAACCCCTTCTTGGGCATAGTCGCCGGGCACTCTCGCCCTGGAGGTATCGAAACCGAAAGTTTCAGTGATCTCGACCCCATCGAGACCCCAAGAGTCCCAAGGCCCAAGGCCCAAGGCCCTATCTTTGACATTTAATATGCGTATTTTATGTCAAAGAGAGCCCACTAAGAACACTACACTCCAAGGCCCAAACAATTAAATGATTCATTTAATGCTCAATGATTGGAGTTTATTAAGTGCTCTAATTTTTATTTTGGCTCCTATGTGGGACAAAGTTTCTCCTTTAACCTTTTTACCACTTAGGGGTCACATTCACACAAATACACACATAAATCACAAGTGGGTTATTCTTACCGAAAATTCGGGCGTTGCAAGAAGGAATCAAGTAACAAGACTAGGACTATTAATGCTATTCTGTCTATCCTCCTACACTTTCCAAAAGATCATCCAGGTCTTTGTAAAGGTTGTAATGGGGCTAGGCTTATGGCTAGGAAACGAAGGTAAATGGATCAAAATCCTCAATGTGGCATTGAATGAACAACTAGTTTCAATCCATTCTTCCTGGTGAGTTTCCTTGTTTTCACTTTAAATCCCACTTTGTTCCTTTACATTGGTGTTTCTTTTCACACCCTTTTCTCTTTCTCTTTTTCTTTTTCTTTCTTTCTCTTTTTTTTTCATAGCCTTTATTACTGTTGCTACTGCTCTCTTTTTTTCAGTTGTTAGACCCATTTTGGTCTTTTCGCTCTTTCTAGAACTGGCGTTCAATACCACTTTTGCTTTTTCCTACCCCTTTCCATTGTTCCCTACCAGTTGTTCATTCATGACACACGTTCGGATGCGGGTAGGCTGACAGTCAGGCTGGGGTTAGATAAATGGGTTACAACTGAATTTAATCGCTGTATGGCTGCAAAAGGGCTTAGGTGCACACAATAGAAAGGTAAGCAAGATAAAAGGATTACATATTTAATTAACACGCAATGCCTGGAATCACCTCTTAAGGTCCGTAATTCAGATACGACAGAAGTTGGCACTTAATATCCTTATGGCCGTCTTTGTTACCCAATGCAATATTATAGTGAGATCTAACTATAATCACGACAAGGAATCTGAAAGGTGTATAAGATAAAAGTGTATAATTCTCTCGCAATAAATTGTACGTTATTGGGTTCAAATTTCTCTCGGGTGGTCTCCACTAATGTCCCCTATTCGTGCAATTTCCTGATTATTTTTAGGACTATATCTCCGCACCTAGATTCTCAGAACAATGTAAAGTTATCTAAATGCCTAGGTGCTTCATGAGTTCCGGTGTTCACTATCCTAAGAAAATAAGATTTATGATATGCTTGACAAACTTGTGATAATTACGCAATTAACATGCAATACCATAGAATACCCGATAGTATGCTCGGGTCTACAACCCCAAACCTTACCGGCACATTGTCCCCAATGTGCAAGTTTGGTTTGAGTTTGCAATAAAGTTGTAGATGCAAAGAAATTTGACAGAAATTGTATGCAACATATAAGAGATAATAGAAGTCTTACCCGTGTCCGGGCTAGGTGATGTGAATAGTACGTCTACACGATTACAGTTATCCGAGTTCAAAATAATAGACGATACAAGTACCAAGTTCACAAAAATAACGAAGTCAAGAATGGGCGTCAAGCGGTACGTCGTGAGTCCGAACTTCTGTTATTTCGGCGATGACGTGGTCTAGCTTTGCTTCCGACCTGGAGAAGTATGGTGGTGTGGTGTGATATGGGTGATCAACTAGCTGCTGTGGCGGTGTGGATGGTGGATCATCCTCGTCTGCGGCCTCTACCTCGTAGTCTATGTGCTCGTACTCTAGCATTTTCTTCCTCTCCATCTTGAGGGTATGGTGGTAGTGGGTCGAGTTTCGGGGTGTTTCCTGCAACTTGGTGGAAGTATTAGTACACAGTGAGAATAGATGGTCACCCCAAACCTAGACCGTGGTCTAGGTTTACTCTTGGTAAAGATGGAAATTGGGTCAAAGATTGACGACCCCAAACCTATGTTGGGACATAGGTTTGAATGATGTACAACCATCGACTTTGAAAGAGTAAATGAGTTGGGTGACCAAATGTGTGTGTGATTGGGAGGAATGCGAGGAACCCCAAACCTATGTTGGGACATAGGTTTGTTTTGTGTAAAGGGAAGCTCATGCTCACAACCAAAATGCATACATGTAAAAGTTAGAGCAAGAAGATGATGGGGGAAAAAATAAAACATGACATTACTCATAACCCCCAAATTGTGACTTAATTGTGACATGAAGTGTGAGGTGTAATTGACATCCCACCAAAACGAGGTGATGGTAGGATTGTTCGAAGACAGTTAGCACATAAACACCACACAAGCCTAGTGAATGGATAAATTTATCACGGAAGGACAAGGCTCAAAATCAAATCACAATTATGCGCATATAATGACTTGGTTAAACACCTGCCCCCATCCACATAGAACACTTATGGCATGAAGTCAAATTGAAAAGACAAGCATAAGCATGAGTGCCATGGTGGTAAGAACACACATAATTTCCCAGAATATCAACATCTAGAATAATCCCCCAATTTCAACATCTTGAATAATCCCACATGATTAGCTTTAAAAACCAAACCCTAGTTTTTGAGAAAAGCTCACAACTAACAAAAACTATGATAGCACCCATGGATAAATCAACCAATATGAGAAAGATAGAAGACATGAATTAATATCACACATTCAATTAATCCTCATTAGTAACCAAGAATAAAACCATGAGAAAAACTCACAAAATCGCAACAAAACTCCCAAAATTTGGAGCAATCCTAAAGTAAAAATCTATGGAGTGAGATATTTGCTCAAACACCTTGAAACTTGGAAGTTTTTCATAATATGGAACTTAAAAGAAGACAATAACAAGGTTTGATCAAAACCCAACTCCACCATGAAAATATAGTAAAGGGAAAGAATAAACAAGAATAAATCAAGTTAGGAGGCATACCTTGGATTGAGAATTGAATGATTGTAGTTGAGATTGAGAGAGAAGCAAAAGATTGAGAGAAACCCTAGCTTTTGTGCGTTGGATTCGATTAGAGAGTGGGTATGAGAGAGGAGCCGATTGAAAAAAATGTGGGAGGAAAAGAAAATTTAATCGGCTCAAGGGTTTTAGGCCCAAGTGATTAGGGTGGGTTTTAATGTGGTTTGGTGATGGTAACTCACGATAAAAGCCACGTTAGGGGCTGTTTATGTGGAACGATCGAGTGAGAAGTATAAGGGAATGGAACCGAGTGGGTTAAGGCGTGGGATAGTAGAGGTAAGCCACGAAACAAGGGATGGGGAGGATTGTTTTGGGCGCTGGAAGTCACGAGGGAAAAGGGAAAAGGGTCGCGCGTGGGTTGGGAAGTGAGATGGGGGGGACAACTCACGGATAAACCCACGTCAGGGGCTGTTGGTTTTTGGTCGACGAGAGAAGAGGGATGAAGGGGGGTCGCGTGGGTTGGGAAGTGAGATGGGGGGGGCCAACTCACAGAACAAGTCGCGTTGGGAGTTGTTTGGTCGTTGATCATCGAGAGAGAGGGCAGAGGGTAGCGGGGGTTGGGTCGTGGGTTGGGATGGGTAACTCATGAAGCAAGCCACGGTAGAGGCTGTTTGGTTTTATGGAAAATCACCACCCAAAAAAAATTTAAACACGATTTTAAACCCACTTTAACACCAATTTAAACACCATTTTAACCACTATTTTAAACCACTTTAAATACCATTTTAAACCCCTTTTTAAACACCATTTTAAACCCTTTTTAAACACCAATTTTAACCCTTTTTAAACACCAATTTTAACCCATCATGAACCTCTTCACTATTCTCTCAATCCCTTACCTCGACTTCAATCACATGGAACCAAAGGCTTTTACCTCAACCTTTTACTCCACTTGATCACCACTTTTTCTCCTCAACTTTAATCCAAAACCTCAACTTTTTCCCCGGCAACGGCGCCAAAAACTTGACAGGCGGGAATACTTACCTTATTGCGTGGGAACTTCTCCGAATCACGAGAAACCTACAACGAAACAAAACACAACTCCTACGAACACCAATTAAAAATGAACTAGCAAAACAAATAATAAAAAAAATAAGAAGAAAAAATAACTAAAATGAAAGTAAGAAGGGAAAACATACCGGCTGGGTTGCCTCCCACCTAGCGCCTTATTTAGGGTCGTGGCACGACTGTGTAGCTCTCAATTTGGCTCGGTATCGCTTGTGGAATTGAATCGCCCACACATACTACTTTTCCTGATTTTCCCCACATAGGTTTTCCCATCATAACCAGTTTCTGATCCAATCGATCGCCCTTCCGGTTCAACTCTATCTTATACGCTTTTGAGAACATGGAAAGTTACCTTTTCATTACCAACTCTGAAAATCATCGCACCTTCTTCCATGTCTATCAAAGCCTTGCTTGTGGCTAAGAACGGTCTTCCCAAAATTAATGGCACCTCGACATCTTCTTCCACATCTAGAACTACGAAATCAACTGGAAAGTAAAACTTTCCGACCTTTATCAACACGTCTTCCACGATTCCGTACGGATACTTCACTGATCTATCTGCAAGTTGGAGTGTCATGTTTGTTGGCTTCACTTCCCCCAAGCCAAGTTTCCTGAAAATGGATAAAGGTAACAAATTAATACTTGCTCCTAAGTCACATAACACTTTATTGAAATGAACAACTCCAATTTGCACAGGTATAGAGAAACTCCCTGGATCTTGAAGCTTCGGAGGAAGCTTATTTTGAATGATTGCACTACACTCTTCAGTAAGTGCAATTGTTGCATGATCTTCAATCTTCCTCTTCTTGGACAAGATGTCTTTCATGAACTTGAGATATGTTGGTGTTTGTGCAAGTGCCTCTGCAAATGGAATATTGATGTGTAGTGTTGGGAACTGAAGAATAACTCAAGTGATTAATGCTGCTAGTTCAGAATTACTACTGCTAGAAGACTCCAAAGTTAATACTGCTGAGTATTACTACTGCTAGTAGAATTAATACTGCTAGTCAAAGTTAGTGCTGCTTGAACAAAGTTAGTACTGCTTAGCTAGTTAGTACTGCTAGTGGTTAGTACTGCTTAGTAGTTAATGCTGCCAAGACTTAATGCTGCTTATAAGGTAATGTGAAGATAATGATGAAGAGATCGTGGGTAAAGATAAACAAGGATATTCTGAAGATATTCATGGAAGATATACTGAAGATATTTTATTTATTTGTAATTATCTTTTTGTTCAGTATATGTATAGATTTGACAGAATAGTTTAGATATAGATTTATCATTCTAAGTTGTTGTTTTTAGAGAGAATCAACCTCAAGGCATAGTTCCTAATTCTAGAGAAGTAGAATTCGTCTTGAAAGAGCTTGTTCTTCAAGATTGAGGTTGAGTGTGTAATCTTGTGATTTTAATACAAGTTTGCAAAGTGTTTATTATATACTGTTTGTTTACTGTTCCATTGAATATCAAAGTGTTATTCCGCAACTTCTTTGATATTGTTTCTGAGACTTTATTCTTGTTGAAAATTCGATCCTGACAAGTGGTATCAGAGCCTGTTCTCTCAGAAACATCTATTCATTCATCATGGAAAACTTTGCAGAATCAAACAGTACTCTGGTCTCAAAGGTACCAATGCTCAGACCCAATGAATTCGATATGTGGAAGATCAGAATCAAGCAGTACATACTCCTCACTGACTATTCTATGTGGGATATCATAGAGAATGGTCCTTCTGAAGCAGGTAAGATTGGTGCAGATGGAAAGAGAACTCCACCAAAAACTGATGCAGAAAGAAAGGCTAGACAGACAGAGATGAAAGCCTTAAGCACTTTGATCTTGGCTATCCCCAATGAATATCAACATCAGTTCTGTAACTGCACTGATGCAGAGATGCTCTGGAATGCTCTAGAGAAGAGATTCTCAGGTACCAAAAGTACCAAGAGAAACCAGAAAGCCATTCTGAAGCAACAATATGAGAACTTTATGTCAACCAAGAATGAGTCCATGACTCAAACTTTTGACAGGTTCAACAAGCTTATTGGTGAACTTGCTACAGTGGGAGTACAAATTGATCAAGATGATCTGAACAGAAAGTTTCTAAGGTCCCTGAGTGATGAATGGACCATGTATATTGTATCTTTCAGACAGAATGATCAACTGGAAGAAAAGGAACTTGATGATCTATATAATGATCTAAGAGTTTTTAAATCTGAGGTAGAGGCTAAGAAGAGGCCTTCTTGATATGTTCACAATGCTGCACTCCTTTCAGCATCAACTGATTCTACTTCCAACTCTGAATCAGTTAGTGTTGCCAATGGAGCAACTCAAGAGAAAGGCACTGAAACTGTATTTGAAGCCTTTCTAGCAAGTCATGGAAACTCTTCTCTCATTAATGATGACTTGGAACAACTCCATCCAGATGATCTTGAAGAGATGGACATTAAATGGCAGATGGCCATGCTCTCTATGAGAGTTAAGAAGTTCATCAAAAGAACTGGAAGGAACAACTTCTCACAAAGAAGAGAAGATGGAGCAGGTTTTGACAAGTCAAAGGTGGAATGCTATAAATGCCATCAGAAGGGACACTTTGCTAAAGAATGCAGAAGTGGAATGCCTCAAAACAATAACCATCAACAAGCTCAATCTGGAAGCTTCAATAATAACAGAAACTCTGCACAAGACCTTGTCTCTCAACAAGGCATGGAGTTTGATTGGAGTGATCAAGCTGAAGAGGCCATCCAGAACCAAGCTCTAATGGCAGAGGTGTCTGATCTCCCAACAGAGGTAACTTCCAATCTTTGTTCTCAAAATTGCATTAACACTGTTAAGAGGTATAGGGATCACAATCAGAACATGAGTGATAACCTTAAGAGATTGGAAAATGACATAAAAGATTATGTGAGGATAGTTGAGAGATTTGAAGAGCAGATTAAGGGTTTTCAAGCCAATGAGCTTCAACACTCTTATGACACAAACTACTGGAAGTAGGAGAAGAATGACTTAGAACTTCAACTGACCAGATCCAAAGAAGAGAGTGAAAAGCTAAGAGTAGAACTAGCTAAAGTCAAGATAGATGTAGAAAAGTTTTCCAATGCCTCTAAAGCTATGGATTCTTTACTACAATCTCAGATTCATGATAAACTGAGAAGAGGAATAGGGTACAATACCACACCACCACCCTATAACAACAACTACATCCCTCCTAGTTCAGATTTGTTAGAAACAAAGGATAGGAAGGACCTACCTAAGGGAGCCACTGAGATAGATCCCTTAGATGAAGTAGTTGATAAGGATAAAACTGAGAAAGAAGCTGTCAAGGATAAAGACAACACTGTGAGTGGTGAGATTCCTATAGAAAACCACATAATCACCAATGAGGGATGTGGAAAGCATTGGATCAAGTCCAATGAGATAGAGAAGACTGAGGGAAAGAACAAGAAGGTTTATTATAAGCAGACCACTGTTGTGAACCCTATCCCTTGCAAGCAGTGTGTATGCAATACTTCTAAGCCCCAAAAACATGATAAACCAAGGGGAAATCAAAGAAACTGGAACAACCAATGGGCACAAAAACAAGGCATTGATCTAAGTAAAATCAATAGACCAAAGCCTTGTTTCATATGTGGAAAGTTAAACCATTTGGCTAAGTACTGTTACTTTAACCCTATTAACCAACAGATGAACTTTCAAAGATTTGTGCAAAAACCTGTTGGTTATAGGAAGGCTGGAAAGAAACATGTGGTGAAGAAACCTGTTGAAAACAAAGGTCCCATGAAGAAAAAGGTTTTGAATGAAAGTATTAAAATGTGGGTGCCTAAAAACACTAAAACTGTTACTGCTGCTACCAGTGTTAGTACTGCTGAAAATTTTAATGCTGCTAATACTGTTAGTACTTCCTCAAAGATGAATACTGCTAACACAGTTACTGCTGCTAAAACAGTTACTACTTCTAATAAGGTTAGTACTGCTAAGCATGCAAGTGCTGCTAATGCAGTTAGTACTTCTAAAACCAGTACTACTTCTAGCAAATGTGTTTCCAAGCCTATCATTGTGACAAAGTGCTCCAGAAATGAGGAGTCAAAGTTTAAAAATCTTGTCAAGAAAGAATGCAAGTATTTTGATGAGAAAGGGGTACCCAAGACCACTTTGGCTTGGGTTCCTAATTCAAACTAACTGACTTATCTTATGTGCAGGGCAACCAACAGCTCAAGGGAAAGAGCATTTGGCATGTTGATAGTGGTTGCTCTAGGCACATGATAGGCAACATGTCATGCCTTCAGGATTTCAAGCATATCAATGGAGGACATGTTGCTTTTGGAAATGATCTTACTGGTGGTAAAATAAGTGGCAAAGGTAATGTCACAAAAGGTAAGATGACATTTGAGGATGTCTACTATGTTGATCAATTGAAGTACAACCTGTTAAGTGTATCACAGGTTTGTGACAAACAACATAGCATATTATTTACTAACACAGAGTGTATGATCCTTGCTCCAGAGTTTAAGGTAGTTGATGAAAGCATGATACTACTTAGAACTCCAAGAAAGGACAATGTTTATTGTCTAGATATGGACAATGTTGATAGTGATTCATCCCTGAACTGTCTTGTTTCAAAAGCTTCTGTGGATGAATCCTCTCTATGGCACAGAAGGATGTGTCACATGAATTTCAAGACTATGAACAAACTTGTTAAAAACAACCTTGTAAGAGGTTTACCTTCAAAAGTCTTTTCATGTGATGATCATTGTGTTGCTTGTCTTAAAGGCAAGCAGCATAAAACTTCTCATAAGACCAAAGAGTTAACTTCTATTTCTTCTTGTCTCCAATTACTACATATGGATCTCTTTGGTCCTACAAATGTTATGAGTATAGGCAAGAAATCTTATTGCTTGGTTATTGTTGATGATTACTCCAGATTTACTTGGGTATATTTTCTAAGGACTAAGGATGAGACAAGTGGACTGATCAAATCCTTTATCCTAAGAATTGAAAACCAAACTAATCAAAAAGTAAAAGTCATTAGATCAGATAATGGGACTGAATATAAAAATCTTGATCTAAACACCTTTTGTGAAGAGAAAGGCATTGAGAGACAATATAGTGCCCCTAGGACTCCTCAACAGAATGGAGTTGCTGAGAGGAGAAATAGGACACTAATAGAGGCTGCTAGATCTCTGTTGGCTGATTCAAAATTGCCAATTACCTTCTGGGCTGAAGCAGTTAATACTGCTTGTTATGTCCAAAACAGAGTTCTAGTAGTCAAGCCAAAGAACAAGACCCCATATGAGCTTTTAAATAAAAGAAAACCATTTATTGGATTTTTCAAACCTTTTGGGTGTCCTTGTACTATTCTCAATACCAAATCTCACTTAGGTAAGTTTGATAGCAAAGCAGATGATGGATTTCTTGTTGGTTACTCATCTCAGAGTAAGGCTTACAGAGTCTTTAACTCTTCTTCTAGAATAATTGAAGAAAGTGACATTGTCAAATGCAATGAGAACACACCAAATCCAATTGGGTCTGGTCCTCAATGGCTATTTGACATTGATTCACTAACTAACTCTTTTGGTGTCAGTAGTGATGATTATGCAGGATCAGGGAGTGGAGGATCAGGAACTACACAAGTTCAAGACAGTTTATCTCAATCTGTGATCTTTCCCATACCCACAGTGGATCCTGTTGAAGACTGTGAAAAGGAACCATCTACTGAACCAAGTCAGAGTGAAGAAGAGAGTAGAGATGAGGAGACTCAAGTCAATAAGGAATCAGAAGTAGCTGCTGAAAACACCTCAGTTGAGTTGAATGACTCAAATCTAGAGGTGGTACTTAAT
The DNA here is from genome assembly GCA_954870635.1 of Arctium minus. NCBI lineage: Eukaryota > Viridiplantae > Streptophyta > Magnoliopsida > Asterales > Asteraceae > Arctium > Arctium minus. The sequence continues at coordinate 15,660,646 of OX941082.1, forward strand.
GAAGAAACTAATCATCACACCAGAATTCAAAAGAATCATCCTCCACAACTGGTAATAGGAGATATATCCTCTCCTATGATGACTAGAAATCAAAGCAGGCTGCAAGAATTGCAAGATCAACAGCATACAGTGCTTTCTTGCTTTCTATCCCAGCTTGAGCCTAAGAAGGCACATGATGCTATGAAAGAATCCAGTTGGATAGAAGCAATGCAAGAAGAACTACTGCAATTCAAGCTGCAAGATGTTTGGGATCTGGTAGACCTTCCTAAAGGCCAAAGAGCAATAGGAACAAAATGGGTCTTCAGGAATAAGAGAGATGAAAGAGGGATTGTGATAAGGAATAAAGCAAGGCTGGTGGCTCAAGGGTATACACAAGAAGAGGGAATAGACTATGATGAAGTATTTGCACTTGTGGCCAGGATAGAAGCAATTAGACTATTCCTGGCTTATGCTTCTTATATGAAATTCAAAGTCTATCAAATGGATGTGAAAAGTGCATTTCTTTATGGCTCAATTGAAGAAGAAGTATATGTCTGTCAACCACCAGGGTTTGAAAACCCAAGCTATCCAGACAGGGTATACAAATTGAAGAAAGCACTTTATGGATTGCATCAAGCTCCAAGAGCATGGTATGACACTCTGTCATCCTATCTCTTGGAAAATGGCTTTGAAAGAGGAGTCATTGATAAGACTTTATTCATCAAGAGACAGAAGAAGGATATCTTGCTGGTCCAAATCTATGTTGATGATATCATCTTTGGATCTACAAGAGACAACATGTGCAAGGAGTTTGAGGATCTAATGCATCAAAGGTTCAAAATGAGTTCCATGGGGGAACTTACTTTTTTCCTTGGACTCCAAGTTCAATAGAAGTCAGATGGAATCTTTATCTGTCAGTCCAAGTATGTGCAGGATATTTTAACCAAGTTTGGTTTCTCAGATTCAAAACCTGCCAGCACACCTATGGAGACACACAAGCAGATAACAGCAGATCTTGAGGGGGAGGATATGGATGTTCATCACTATAGATCCATGATCGGCTCTCTCATGTATCTTACAGCATCTAGACCAGATATAATGTTTCCAGTCTGTGTATGTGCAAGATTCCAAGTTAGGCCAAAGCAATCTCACTATCAAGCTGTTAAGAGGATATTCAGATATCTCAAAGGGCAACCCAGATTGGGACTTTGGTATCCTCATGACTCATCCTTTGACCTACTTGCATACTCAGATAGTGATCTAGGTGGAGCAAACTTGGACAGAAAATCTACTTCTGGAGGATGTCAGTTTTTGGGTGCAAGACTAGTGTCTTGGCAGTGCAAGAAACAAACCACAGTGTCCACATCTACAACAGAGGCAGAGTACATAGCAGCTGCAAGTTGCTGTTCTCAAGTCTTATGGATTCAAAATCAAATGCTGGACTATGGGGTAACCTTTCTACACACTCCAAATTTTATTGATAACAGCAGTGCTATTAGCATTGTGAATAATCCTGTCAAGCACTCAAAGACAAAGCACATTGAAATCAGGTATCACTTCATAATAGACTGTAATGAAAAGAAACTTATTCAAGTTGTAAAGGTTCATACTGACAACCAGTTTGCTGATCTATTCACCAAAGCCTTTGATGTGGGTAGATTCACTTTCTTGGTAACAAGTGTGGGAATGATCAACTCTGAATAAACTCCTTCTCAAAAAGTGGTTCAATACCTGTATATTATGTATTCTTGGTGGTCCTAATCTTTCTTTTCAGGGAATTCATAGCAGTCCTCAGTTCATCATAAGTTGAAAAGAGTAAGTATTGTTAATACTGCCAGTGTATTGTTAATACTGCCAGTGCATTGTTAATACTGCCAGTGCATTGTTAATACTGCCAGTGCATTGTTAATACTGCCAGTGTATTGTTAATACTGCCAGTGCATTGTTAATACTGCTAGTGCATTGTTAATATTGCTAAGTAGTTAATACTGCTTTCAGTTAATACTGCTTTCAGTTAATGTTGCTTTCAGTTAATACTGCTTTCAGTTAATACGGCTTTCAGTTAATACTGCTTTCAGTTAATACTGCTTTCAGTTAATACTGCTTTCAGTTAATACTGCTTTCAGTTAATACTGCTCTCAGTTAATACTACTCTAGGTTAATACTGCTTATGTCCCGAATACTATAAATACCCTTTGCCCGCCTAAAAGTTCATAACGACTCTTTGCATACTGTTCACTTGCGCTCTAAACCCTTTCTCTCTCGAGTTCCAAGTTCTCAGGCAAGAACCTTCAAGGTCAATGGCATCCATGGCGTTCATAGACGAGCACAATGAAATCGCGATGCTCCAAAAGCCAAAACAAGCTGAAGGTTTTCACCAGATAGTCGACTTTCTGAAGTCCAGCCATATTGCCCATGCTCTCACTATATCTCCTACCATCTTCATAGAGCATCAGAGGCAATTCTGGGCAAATGCCACTATTGTTACTGAGAATGGTGTGCAAATGATCAAAACAAGGGTGTGTGACAAACCCTTGACAGTTACTGAAGAGGTACTTCGCATCAGTCTACGTCTAGACGATGCCTCTGGTATAACTTCTATCTCTAATGATGAACTGTTTTCTACTCTTACAAGAATGGGGTATGGAGGCCCATTGGGTGTGTTCAAGTTCTCAAAAGCGAAATTTTCACCCCAATGGCGTTTCTTTGTCCATACTCTTATGCACTTTATATCTAAAAAGACTACTGGATGGAGTGAGTTCAGTAGCACCATTGCTTATGCTTTGGTATGCTTAGCCACTGCCAGAAAGTATAATTTTTCACAAATGATTTTTAATGATCTTGTCTCAAACCTGGGAAGTAAAAAGAGATTTTATATGTACCCCAGGTTTGTCCAAGAAGTTATTAACCATGAATTGACGGATATACCTCATTTTGATGGGGTATATGTACCCAAAATTCCCAAAGGTAAGGTCTTTTCAAACATGAAAAGATCCCCTCTGGACTCGGAAGGAGTTGACACCCCATTGTTCTCTACAATGATGGTGGTGTCCCAAACTGATGAAGGTATGGCAGCAGAGTCAAGGCCCCCATTCGACCAACCCACTGCTAGCCAATCCCAACCTTCCCACTCTACATCACTTCCCCAGTCTCTTCTTGATAAACCAACTTCACCAATAACCCATACTTACAAAAGGAAACAGGTAAAGACGGCTCCTTCCCTTCTTGTACCATTGACCCCTAAGCCTTTAAGCCCTCTAAGGGAGGATTCTCCTTTAGAGAATATCTACAGGGAACCCACAAGGGTGTCTCCCAACCCAAAGAAGGTGCTCTCTGAGGAGGAGGAAGAGCATATGGGAGAGAAGGCTTCCACTACTCCTGCTAGCTCAGAGGAGGTCAGTGGTAACATACATAAGACCTTCCCCATGGCAACTTTGAATGAGCAATGATTCAAAGGTCCCTGGTGCCAAGAAACCAAGGGGGTGGATAGTGCTTCTGCTAGGCAGAAGACTTCCACTACAAAAAGATCCAATGATCCATCAAAAGAGGGTAACACTTCTGGAGAAGGTGAGGACAGATATACTTACTATGAATTGATGGAAACAATGGGCAACATCAACCAAGATGTTCTCAAACAAGGGAAAGAAATTGAAGAGATGAAGCTGGTAATCTTGTCCCAACAAGTGCAAACTACCAAACTCAAGAAATTGGTGATGAAGCTAGTACAGAAAAAGAAGAAGAGAAAATTTGTGCTAAGGAGAAGGAAATCTGGTAATGATGCTCCCAAAAAGGGGGAGATCAACATGGAAGAAGCTACATAAAAGAGGGATCTTGATGAGATGAAATATGGTGGTGAGGGGGAGAGATTTGATGTTGAGGGGGAGCAAGAAGCAGAAACAGAAAGAGAATCAGTGTAAGCAGAGATAAAAGAACAAGCAGCAGTAACAAAGCAAGCAACAGAAACCATTAATGCTGCTAGTTCAATTAAAGCAGCAGAAATGGTTAGTACTGCTGAAATAAGCAAAGCAGTAGAAACTGTGAAAGAAGTATTAACAGATCTTGATATTGCAGAAGCTTTACTTAAAGCCAAACATGATACTCCCAAGGTCACTTCAAAGACCAAAGGAGTAGTCATCAAAGAACAAGGTGAAGTGATCAAGAAAGATAACAGTAAGAAGGTAATGAACAAAGACAAAGGAAAAGCAAAGATGGTGGAATCTGATCAACCAGTCAAAAAGCAAAGGTTGGTTGAATCAGATGAAGCCTTGGCCAGGAAGATGCAGGCTGATATTGAAAAGGAAGAAAGAGTTCAGGTTGAAAAGGACAGGGAGATGGCAAAGGCTCTAGCTGCTGAACTGAATGAAGCCTATCAACAAAGCCTGGCAACTAAACTTGCACAGAAGAAAGCAACATCCTTGAAGAAATCTGTAGTGATAAAAACAGCTGCAAAGAAGAGACAACCCTCAAAGACTTTCCTTGGTGCTCAAGAGAGAAACAAGATGATAATTTTTCTCAAGGGTGCCATAGGAGTCAGAAAGGAGATGTTCTCCAAGATGACATTTGAGCAGATCAAGGAGCTTTACAATTCTGAAATGACTAAGCTTCAAGGAAATGAAACTGCCAGGGTGGAGATGAAGAAGAGAATGAAAGAAAGAAATGATTTCATGATAGAAAAACCTTTTCCAGATGAGCAAGAAACACCACCAAAGAAAGAAGCCACTCTAGGTGAAAGTCTAAGGACTTTAAAGAGAACCAAGATGATGGCAAGGAGAAAGTTAACCAAGAAGCCTAGAATAGCTGAAGGAGAGGCTGAGAAGGTTGCTGAAGAAGAAGGGGCACCTGAGTCATCTGAAAAGAAGGAATCTTCAAGTACTGATGATTTAAGGATGTACATGGTAGTGATGAACAAAGTTCCTGAACCAATTTCAGCAGAACCTGTTGGTATAAAGCCTCCTGAAGTTATTCACTGGGATACACTGACAGTGGATGGAAAGGAGTATATCAGAATCAAGAGGAAGGATGATAAGTATGAGGTATTCAACACTTGGGCCAAGATTGTCAGAACATGCTCTAGGTCTGATATAGAAGAAATGTTTGAAATAGGGATGAAGTTGTATGTAGATCAGTTAAAAGCTCCAGGGATTTCAATTACAAAACTGGTGATAGAGTATCTGTGTATGATGTTCAAACCTGAAGAAGTGGAGCATGTCATAAGAAATGTGTTTCAAGCAGTCACAAATTGGACTCTATATGAAACTAGTGGAGTATATGCAGTGACTTTGGATAGAAATCACATAGAATACTTCCTAGTGGATAGAGTATACACTCACAGCAGACTTAAGCTTCATGCAATGCTAAAGAAGAAGCTTGGATGTGTTGAAAACTCAGAAATGGCCAAATATCTGATTAAGAGAATGATCAATCAAAGTTTGGGGATAAATGTTGATACAGGGATCTGAAGAATGATGTTTTGGGAGCATCTGAAGAACTTGACTTCTCTTCCTAAAAGTCAAGTTAGGGGGAGATTGTTGGGAACTGAAGAATAACTCAAGTGATTAATGCTGCTAGTTCAGAATTACTACTGCTAGAAGACTCCAAAGTTAATACTGCTGAGTATTACTACTGCTAGTAGAATTAATACTGCTAGTCAAAGTTAGTGCTGCTTGAACAAAGTTAGTACTGCTTAGCTAGTAAGTACTGCTAGTGGTTAGTGCTGCTTAGTAGTTAATGCTGCCAAGACTTAATGCTGCTTATAAGGTAATGTGAAGATAATGATGAAGAGATCGTGGGTAAAGATAAACAAGGATATTCTGAAGATATTCATGGAAGATATACTGAAGATATTTTATTTATTTGTAATTATCTTTTTGTTCAGTATATGTATAGATTTGACAGAATATTTTAGATATAGATTTATCATTCTAAGTTGTTGTTTTTAGAGAGAATCAACCTCAAGGCATAGTTCCTAATTCTAGAGAAGTAGAATTCGTCTTGAAAGAGCTTGTTCTTCAAGATTGAGGTTGAGTGTGTAATCTTGTGATTTTAATACAAGTTTGCAAAGTGTTTATTATATACTGTTTGTTTACTGTTCCATTGAATATCAAAGTGTTATTTCGCAACTTCTTTGATATTGTTTCTGAGACTTTATTCTTGTTGAAAATTCGATCCTGACATGTAGCTTCTTGAAAATGTCAAGAAATTTCTTGAACTGTTCCTTATCCTTGTGTGCCTTCAACCGATTCGGAAAAGGTAGCGGTGGCACATACGGGTTGACTATCGGCTTTGATGGAGGTGTCACACCTTTTTCCTTTGGCTCATTTGAATCAGTAATATCAGTAGTCATCTCACATTTCGTCCCAACATCTTCAGCCTCTACTTTTTCGGTCACCACATGCTCTCTGGTAGGGTTCTTTATCAATTCCTTGTCACTCCTAATATGAATGGCATTGCAATGTTCTCTCGGTTTTCTTTCAGTCTGACTAGGGAATTGACCCTGAGTGCGAGATTGTAGAGCTTCAGCTATCTGTCCGATCTGTCTCTTTAAGATTTGGATGGAAGTTGTATTCTGCTCAGTTGCCGCCTTTACTGTGCCCACGGTGGTTGTCAAAGTGCTTACAGATGAAGTAATCTCCTCGACAGTATTGTCCATCTTTGAGATGAACCTCATCAAAACATCTTCTAATCCCGGCTTTTTCTCTCCAGATTGTCCTTCATCAAGCCTTCTTTGATTATAACCTGGGGGACGATAAACATTATTAGCATGAGAAGAAGAATTAAAATTAGAATTGTTACCATATTGTTGCTGCTGTTGTCCCATAGTCTCTCTCGGTTGATTTTGAGGTTGATTCCATGAGAGGTTGGGATGCCTCTTCCACCCTTCATTGTAGGTATTAGAGAATGGATCATTCCGAGGGCGATTGTTCCGATTTTGTAAGAATTGAACCTGTTCAGGTTCATGAGAAGCAAGGAACAAATCGAGAATGTCTCCCTCATAGTGATGTGCAGGTTGGATGGAAGCTCCTTTCAGCTGATTTGTGATGGCGGCCAGTTGGGCTTTTATTACCTTTAGCTCATCAGATTCCTGAACATTTGCTATACGTCTGGTATCGGCTCGTGGAGTGGCATAACTGTGTTCAACCAAGTTTTCAATCAGCTCAACTGCCTCTTCATAGGTTTTGTTCATCAAGGCACCACCCGCTGCTGCAGTAATATCATTCTTATACTGCGGGTGAAGTCCAGCAAAGAAAGTCTGGATTATAACCCATCCGTGTAACCCATGATGTGGACACTTTTTGAGCATGTCCTTATATCTTTCCCATGCCTCGTAGAGTGTCTCCTGGTCCCATTGAGCAAAGTGGGTTATTTCAGCCATTAACTGAGATGTTCTACCCAGTGGAAAGAATTTTTGTAAGAATACGGCAGTCATGTCGGCCCAAGTGGTAATCTGACCATTGGGTAGGCTCTCTTCCCAAATTTGTGCCCTTCCCTTCAGTGAGAAGTTGAACAACCTCAGTTTAACAGCATCGTCTGACACTCCGTTCATCTTAAATGTGTTACAGATCTTTTCGAATGAACGGAGATGTGCATGGGGGTCTTCTGTTGGTGCTCCACCAAACTGATTTTGTTGTAACATCTGGATCGTGCAATACCTTATCTCAAAGTTGTTTGCTGCTACTACAGGGGCTTGAATACCTCTGTTAATAGCTGCCATGTTAGGATTGGCAAACGATCTCATCGGCACTCTTGCTGGTGCTTCCTCTCCCATTATATGAATTTTTTTTATCTGAAACAGGGAAAAGAGGGATCACGGAATGTGCGGAAAATAGAATAAAATAAAATAAAATGTCTAATGTAATAGCCCTTATAGCTGGTAGTGCTATCAGTGCAAACTAGTTCCCCGACAACGGCGCCAAAAACTTGATAGGCGGGTTTACACCCCCCCTAATCTAACCGCAAGTGTACGGGTCGAATCAAGTAATATATACTTAGAAGTACGAGTATCGAACCAAGGGAACTAGGAACTGAGTATCACAATGACTATATTCACTATTAACTGAACGGTCCAAAAGGTTGAATTTTTAGGAATAATTAACTAAATACTAATAAAAATAAATCAAATAAACACACTATTCAAATAACGACTTTGGAAACTTTTATGGAGACAAATAGTTGAGGGATGGAAATCCTATGGTTTTCACTAATGAACAATATTCTTGAAAGCAATTATTAGTTAAACCCTTTAATGAAAATTTAATCTGTGAAATCACCGTTGTTCTTTCTCAAGCAACAACGGATTTTATTTTGAAAGCACAAGTCTCATCTCTCGATCTTAACACATGAATTCAAAACACATTAAGTTCCAGATTATTATGTTACTAAGGTTTAGTTGGTATATCTCTATCCAATTTCTCACCTTAGGCATATAATTCTAGTTCTTGTTAACAATTAATTCTCTCGAACTTAATTTATAACGAACAAATCAGATGAAAGTTGATCAGACTCACAAAAGCATTAAAACCCAAATCATATGCTTCATTAGTTAGGAAAAACTGATAAAAACTCCCAATCACATGTTCACAAGCTTAAGCCATAATCAAACCAACCCCCAACATCTAAAGATTAGTTCATGTCGGGGGTATTAAACAAGAAAGTAGTAGAAGTAGTCATAGATCTAAGAAAAATCTCTCGAAGAATCAAAGATTGAAAAACTCCCTTTTGATTATGTGATACCGACGAAGAATCGGAAGAAATCCGTGTAAGAATCGCTTCCCAAGATGTTTCCTAGCTTCAATGCGGTGTTTTCTTCTTGTAAAAATCGCCCAAAGATTGCCCCCTTGCTTCCTCTTGTCGCCCAATTGAGAATAGAATGATATGTCCTTCAAAACCCTAAGAGATATGTATAAAAAACGTCCAGCACCATTCTCGTGGATTGATCCGTGAGTTCAGCTTCAACAACCCACATAACAAGGTACCCTAATTTTCATTCTGGTAGGTTGCTCCGTGGGTTCAGCTTCAGCAACCCACATAACAAGGTACTTCAGCCACTGATTTTGGCCCACTTTTGAAATTGATTTTTCTTCTTAACTTCACTTTTTCACCGGCCATTTTTCGGGCTTGGAACTTGACGAACGTTATGCTCGATTATCGTTCGGAAAAGTACTTTTCACCTTCATTCTTGGCTATCTCATAACATGTTGCATAATCCTGAAACACTTGATTTAAATTATAAAACTCCGCTAATTTCACTTGGAATTAAGCACTTTTACCCGGTTAATGATATAAAAATAACACCATAAATTAGTGTTATCAACGCCGTCCTCTAACACTACGCTCCCACAACTCGGCGTCATTGGGAGGTACAGTGCCGACAGGTAAGTCCGGGTACTTACCCCTCCTAATCCGATGGTAGTTATCCTACAGTTTACCAAATTAGACATTGTCAAGTCAACTAACCTATAGAAAATTCGGCAACATTTTAACTGTAATTTGAACATATATATCTATGACCTGCTTTTATCAAAACAATCCTATCGTCTGCCCAACAATGGCAACCCAAACTAAGTTTGCTATAATTTCTAATCTATCTTATAAAACAAACAAATATCTAGTCATGCATAATTGAACTTACCGCCATATGAGCTGCCTTTGGGTAAATGTAGAACGTAGGATTCGTGGTCGAACCAGTTGCACCCGGAACAAGCTTCCTGTTGGTGCAGTGTGTAGTCTCCCAAACCTCGTCGCTGGTAGGCTCACGGCCCCATGCATCTCTCTACAATAGACAACTTAAATTGTTAGTAGGTAATAAAATCATGTATATACATATATTTATCAATTATATACATTTAGTCTAGTGTATGATAAATTACCATGCAGTCCCGATGCATAGCGGTACTAATAGATCCAGTACAGTATATGGATGTCATCCCCTCATACTCGGTGGCCCGATTGGCCGTATTGGCCGCAGATACATGCCGGAACGCATCGGTGCTCCATACCTGTTAAAAAGAAAACATAAATCAATATAAATTCTAGTACAACCAGATACAAGTATTCAAAACAAAACAAACCTGCTCAATCATCTGGACCCAAAACTCACTCCGGATCCACTCTGGAGGGTGTGCGGCAAGAATCGTGTAGTCACGTCCGTCGAACTAGACACCATCAATGGCTAAAGCCCTTTCCTGGGCGAAGCGACGGGCATCTTTCATCATGTCCATGTACCTATTATTTAGGATACGTCGGAATGCAGCTACTACGTCGACGTCCATCTCAGGAGACCAACTATAATATAACTGCAAACACATTGTTTGGATTAAATAAAAATAAATCCACTCAATTAGTTAAATAGAGTAAAATACCTACCCGTAATCGATCCAATATCCGTGGATAGTGCTCATCTGGGACATCCCTAAAATGAGCCCACGGACCATCGAACATGGACTTAAAGACGGCAACGGCCCTCCGGACTGCCGACTTGTCCCTAAACCTTCACAATTGCAAAATATACAACATAAAAAACATTAGGATCGGTTTATTATACTGAGGATCTTTTATATTTTGTAATTATCTTTTATCTTTAGTATATGTATAGACTTAGTCAGAATAGTTTAGAATTAATTTTTGATTCTGAGCTTTTGTTTTCATAGAGAGAATCAACCTCAAGGTTTATAATCCTAATTCTAGAGAAGTAGAATTCGTATTGGTGAGTCTGTTCATCAATATTGAGGTTGTGTGTGAAATCTTGTAGCTTTAAATCATTCAATAAAGTTTACAATTTGTGATTTCTGATTCACTGTTTCATTGATATTCTGAATATTAAAGTGTTATTCCGCAAACTCCTTTAATATTGTTTCTGAGTGTTTATTCTTGTTAAGAATCAGATCCTGACAAGTGGTATCAGAGCTAGTATTCTCAGAAACCTTCATTCATCATGGAAAACACAGTTGAATCAAACAATACTCTTGTCTCAAAGGTTCCAATGCTCAGATCTAATGAGTATGACATGTGGAAGATAAGGATCAAGCAATACATTCTCCTCACAGATTACTCTATGTGGGACATCATTGAGAATGGCCCATCTGATGAAGGAAAAATTGGTGCAGATGGAAAAAGAACTCCACCAAAGACAGATGCAGAAAAGAAGATAAGGCAGACAGAGATGAAAGCCTTGAGCACACTGCTCTTGGCTATTCCCAATGAATATCAACACCAATTCTGCAATTGCACTGATGCACAGATGCTTTGGAATGCTCTAGAGAAAAGATTCTCTGGTACCAAAAGTACCAAGAGAAATCAGAAGGCAATACTGAAGCAATTGTATGAAAACTTTATGTCAACTAAGAATGAGTCCATGACTCAAACTTTTGACAGGTTTAACAAGTTGATTAGTGAACTAGCTACTATGGGAGTACAGATTGATCAAGATGATGTAAACAGAAAGTTTTTAAGGTCCCTAGGAGATGAATGGACCATGTATACTATTTCGTTCAGACAGAATGAACAGCTGGAAGAAAAAGAACTTGATGATCTGTACAATGACCTTAGAGTATTTGAAGCTGAGGTGGAAGCAAAGAAGAAGCCTTCTGGATATGTTCATAATGCTGCACTCCTATCAGCATCAATTGATTCTACTGCTAACCCTGAATCAGTTAATGCTGCTAATGGAGCAAATCAAGAAAAAGGCACTGAATCTGTTTTTGAAGCCTTTCTGTCCAGCCATGGAAACTCTTCTTTAATCAATGATGACTTGGAACAACTTCATCCTGATGATCTTGAAGAGAGGGATATTAAATGGTAGATGGCCATGCTTTCCATGAGGGTAAAGAAGTTCATCAAGAGGACTGGAAGGAATAACTTCTCCCAAAGAAGAGAAGATGGAGCAGGTTTTGACAAGTCAAAGGTAGAATGCTATAAATGTCATATGAAGGGACACTTTGCCAGGGAATGCAGAAGTGGAGTGTCTCACAATAACCACCAACAAGCTCAGACTGGTAGCTTCGACCAGAACAGAAACTCTGCTCAAGCCCTTGTTTCTCAACAAGGAATGGGGTTTGACTGGAGTGATCAAGCAGAAGAGGCTATTCAAAATCAAGCTCTCATGGCAGAGGTATCTGATCTCCCAACTGAGGTAAGTTCTAATCTCTGTTCTAAAACTTGCATAGACACTGTTAAAAGGTACAGGGATCACAACCAGAATATGAGTGATGACCTTAAGAGGTTAGCAAAAGATATAAAAGACTATGTGAGAATTGTTGAGAGGTTTGAGTAACAAATTAAAGGTTTCCAAGCCAATGAACTTCAACACTCATATGACACAAACTACTGGAAGTGGGAGAAAAAGGATCTAGAACTCCAACTGACAAAGTCTAAAGAGAAGAGTGAAAAGTTGAGAGGGGAGCTAGCCAAGGTTAAGCTAGATGTGGAAAAGTTTTCCAGCGCTTCTAAAGCAATGGACTCTTTACTACAAACTCAGTTTCATGACAAACTGAGAAGAGGAATTGGGTACAATACCACACCACCACCATACAACAACAACTACATCCCTCCTACATCAGACTTGCTAGAAAACAAAGATAGGAAGGACTTGCCTGAGGGAGCCACTGAGATAGATCCCTTAGATGAAGTAGTTGTTGAGGACAAAACTGAGAAAGAAGCTGGTAAGGGTAAGGAGAACACTGTGAGTGATGAGATTCCTTTAGAGAATCACATTATTACCAATGAGGGTTATGGAAAGATTTGGGTAAAATCTAAGGACATAGAGAAGACTGAGGGAAAGTCTAGTAAGGTCCATTATAAGCAGACCACAGTTGTGAATCCTGTTCCTTGAAAACAGTGTGCTTGTACTAAATCTGAGCCCCTAAATCATGATAAAAGGAGGGGTAATCAAAGAAACTGGAATAATCAGTGGGCACAAAAATAAGGGATTGATCTGAGTAAAATCAATAGACCATAACCTTGTTTTATATGTGGAAAGATCAATCATATTGCTAAATACTGTTATTTCAATCCTATAAACCAAAGGATCAGTTTTCAAAGATCTGTGCAAAAACCCTTTGGTTATAGGAAGAATGAAAGGAACCATGTGGCTAAGAAATCTGATAAATCTAAAAGCCACATGAAGAAAAATATTGTTGAGGAAAGTGTCAAGATGTGGATTCCTAAAAGCACTCAAACTGTTAGTACTGCTACCACAAATAGTACTGCTGACAATGATAGTGCTGCTAGAAGCAATACTACTGCTACCAATGTTAGTGCTGCTAAGAGTATTAGTACTGCTAAAACTAACATTGTTAGTACTTCTTCTAATGTTAATACTGCAAACTCTGTTAGTACTTCTAACAAAGTTAGTACTGCTAAACCTGTTAGTGCTGCTAACTCTGTTAGTACTTCTAAGGTTAGTACTGCTTCTAATGTTTGTGCTACTAAGCCAATCATCTTGACAAAGTACTCTAGTAAAGAGTGCTCTGAGTTTAAAAATCTCATCAAAAAGGAATGTAAATACTTTGATGAGAAAGGGAGACCCAAGACCACTTTGGCTTGGGTTCCCAATCAATACTAATTGATCTATCTTATGTGCAGGGCAATCAACAACTCAAGGGTAAGAGCATCTGGAACGTTGATAGTGGTTGCTCTAGGCACATGACAGGGAACATGTCTTGCCTCAAGAATTTCAAGAAAATTGATGGTGGGCATGTTGCCTTTGGTAATACTCCAGATGGAGGTAAGATCAGTGGTAAGGGTGATGTAACCAAAGGTAAAATGACCTTTGAAGATGTATTCTATGTTGAGCAATTAAGGTACAACCTGTTAAGTGTATCACAGGTTTGTGACAAAAAACATAGTATATTATTTACAGATTCTGAATGCATTATCCTTGCTCCTAGAGTCAAGGTAGTTGATGAAAAGATGATACTACTAAGAACTCCCAGAAAGGATAATGTCTATTGCTTAGATATGGAAAATGTTTCAACTGATTCATCCCTAAACTGTCTTGTTTCAAAAGCATCTTTGGATGAATCATCACTTTGGCACAGAAGGATGTGTCACATGAACTTTAAAACAATGAATAAACTTGTTAAAAACAACCTTGTAAGAGGTTTACCTTCAAAAGTCTTTTCATGTGATGATCATTGTGTAGCCTGTCTCAAAGGCAAACAACACAACACTTCTCATAAGTCCAAAGAGTTGAACACTATTTCTAATTCTCTTCAGTTGTTGCATATGGATCTGTTTGGTCCTACAAATGTTATGAGTATAGGCAAGAAATCATACTGCTTAGTTATTGTTGATGATTACTCTAGATTTACTTGGGTATATTTTCTAAGGACTAAGGATGAGACAAGTGGACTGATCAAATCCTTTATTCTAAGAATTGAAAACCAAACAAATCAAAAGGTAAAAGTCATTAGGTCAGACAATGGTACTGAATTTAAAAATCATGACCTAAACACCTTTTGTGAGGAAAAAGGAATTGAGAGGCAATACAGTGCTCCTAGGACTCCACAACAAAATGGTGTTGCTGAGAAAAGGAATAGGACACTGATTGATGCTGCTAGATCTCTGTTAGCTGATTCAAAACTTCCAATTACTTTCTGGGCTGAAGCAGTTAATACTGCTTGTTATGTACAGAACAGAGTTCTAGTAGCCAAACCTAAAAACAAGACACCATATGAGCTTTTAAATAAAAGAAAACCATTTATTGGATTTTTCAAATATTTTGGGTGTCCTTGTACCATTCTCAATACCAAAACTCACTTAGGAAAGTTTGATAGCAAGGCAGATGATGGTTTTCTTGTTGATTACTCATCTCAGATGCAATGAGAACACACCAAATCCTATTGGTTCAGGTCCTCAATGGTTGTTTGACATTGATTCATTAACTAACTCTTTGGGTTTCAGTAGTGATGATCATGCAGGTTCAGGAAGTGGAGGATCAGGGGATGTACAAGTACAAGACATTATTCCTCAGTCTGTGATCTTTCCCATACCTACAATGGAACTTGTTGATTTCTGTGAAAAAGAGACTATGACTGAACCAATTCAAAGTGAAGAAGAAAGAAGAGATGAGGAGAATCAAGTGCATGAAGAGCCAGAAGCAGCTGATGAGATCACCTCAGCTGACTTAAATGAGTACAATTTAGAAGTGGGAATCAATGAAGAACCTAGTCATCAGACTAGAACTCAAAAGAACCATCCTCCAGAGCTGGTCATAGGAGACATCTCTTCTCCTATGATAACAAGGAATCAAAGCAGACTTCAAGAGCTGCAGGATCAGCAACACACAGTACTCTCTTGCTTTCTATCTCAGATTGAGCCTAAGAAGGTTTTTGATGCAATGAAAGACTCCAGTTGGATAGAAGCTATGCAAGAAGAGTTACTGCAGTTCAAATTGCAAGAAGTTTGGGACTTGGTAGACCTTCCAAAAGGTCATAGAGCTATTGGCACCAAACGGATTTTCAGGAATAAAAAGGATGAGAGAGGAATTGTGATCAGGAACAAAGCAAGGCTTGTGGCACAAGGGTACACTCAGGAAGAAGGCATAGATTATGAAGAAGTGTTTGCCCCAGTTGCAAGGGTAGAGGCAATTAGGCTATTTCTAGCCTATGCCTCATACATGAAGTTCAAGGTATATCAAATGGATGTGAAGAGTGCCTTTCTATATGGTACAATTGATGAAGAAGTATATGTTTGTCAGCCCCCTGGATTTGAAAATCCATCATATCCTGACAGAGTATACAAACTGAAGAAAACACTTTATGGTCTACATCAAGCCCCAAGAGCATGGTATGATACATTGTCTACCTATCTCTTAGAAAATGAGTTTGAAAGGGGAATAATTGACAAGACCCTCTTCATTAAAAGGAGTAAGAAGGACATCCTACTTGTTCAGATCTATGTGGATGACATCATCTTTGGATCCACACAAGATCAGATGTGTAGAGGCTTTGAAAAGTTGATGCACAAGAGCTTTGAAAAGTTGATGCACAAGAGCTTTAAAATGAGTTCAATGGGTGAACTTACCTTCTTCCTTGGGCTTGAAGTGAAACAGCAGAAAGATGGGATCTTTATAAGTCAATCAAAGTATATGAAAGACATCCTGGATAAGTATGGTTTAACAGACTCAAAGCCAGCAAGCACACCTATGGAGACTCGTAAACAGATCACTGCTGATCTTGAGGGGGAGGATGTTGATGTCCATCTATATAGATCAATGATTGGATCTCTCATGTATCTCACAGCCTCAAGACCAGACATCATGTTTCCAGTGTGTCTGTGTGCCAGATTCCAAGTCAAGCCAAAGCAATCACATCTTCAAGCTGTTAAGAGGATTTTCAGATACTTAAGAGGGCAACCTAGATTAGGTCTTTGGTATCCTTATGAATCCAACTTTGACTTGATTGCATATTCAGACAGTGACTTGGGTGGTGCTAATATGGATAGAAAGTCTACTTCAGGTGGATGTCAGCTTTTAGGTGCAAGACTAGTATCTTTGATTACTATTCATCTACTCTCTAACCCTTTTTCTCTCAAGGACCTCGTAAGTTACAGGCAAGAACTCTCAAGCTCAATAGCATCCATGGCGTTCATTGATGAGCACAACGAAATCGCGATGCTTCAAAAGCCGAAGCAGGCTGATGGATTTCACCAGATAGTCGATTTTCTCAAAACAAGCCATATCGCGTATGCCCTTACAGTGTCACCATCCATCTACATTGAGCACCAAAAACAATTCTGGGCAAATGCCCCCATTATTACTGAAAATGGTGTGCAAGTTATCAAGACAAGGGTGTGTGACAAACCCTTGACAGTTTCTGAAGAGGTAATTCGCATTAGTCTACGTCTAGACGATGCCTCAGGTATCTCATCAATCTCTAATGATGAACTGTTTTCAACTCTTACTAGAATGGGGTATGGAGGCCCATTGGGTGTTTTTAAGTTCTCAAAATCTAAATTTTCTCCCCAATGGCGGTTCTTTGTCCATACCCTGATGCACTGTATTTCCAAAAAGACTACTGGATGGAGTGAGTTCAGTAGTACCATTGCTTATGCTTTGGTTTGCTTGGCCACTGCCAGAAAGTACAATTTTTCAAAAATGATTTTCAATGACCTTGTGTCAAACTTGGGAAATAAAAAGAGTTTCTATATGTACCCAAGATTTTTCCAGGCAGTTATAACCACTGAATTGACGGATATGCCTCAATTTGATGAGGTATATGTACCTAAAATCCCCAAAGGCAAGGTCTTTTCAAATATGAAGAGATCTCCATTGGACTCGAAAGGAGTTGACACCCCATTGTTCTCTACAATGATGGTGGTGTCCCACAATCCAGAAGGTATGGCTTCAGGGTCAAGGCCCTCATTAGACCATCCCACTGAAAGCCAATCCCAACCTTCAATCACCATATCAATCCCACAGTCCCTTGTTCAAAAACCAACTTCACCAATCATCAATACCTACATCAGAAAAAAGGTAAAGAAGGCTCCTTCCCTTCTTGTACCTTCACCCACAGAGCCTTTAAGCCCTCTAATGGAGAATTCTCCATTAGAGAATATCTATAGGGAAACCAAAGGGGTGTCTCCCAACCCCAAGGAGGTGCTCACTGAGGAGATGAATGAGCATATGGGTGCAAAGGCTGCCACTACTCCTGCTAGCACAGAGGAGGCCAGTGGTAACATCAATAAGACCTTCCCCATGGCAACTTTGGGTGAGCAGTCATCCAAAGGTCCCAGGTGCCAAGAAACCAAGGGGGTGGAGGGTGCTTTTGCTAGGCAGAAGACTTCCACTACTAAAAGATCCCATGATCCTTCAAAAGGGGGTAACACTCCTGGAGAAGGTGAGGACATATATGACTATAATGAATTGATGGAAACTATGGGCAACATCAATCTGGATGTAATCAAGCAAGGCAAAGACATAGACGAGATAAAAATGGTGATTCTGTTTCAACAAGTACAGAATACCAACTTGAAGAAAATGGTGAAGAGATTGGTTCAGAAAAAGAAAAGGAAACAGTTTGTGCTCAGGAGAAGGAAACTAATGGATGATGCTCCCAAAAAGGGGGAGTCAGAAGCTGATGTAAACATGGAAGATGCTAAAGATAAGGGGGAGAAATTTGATTTTGAGGGGGAGCAAGCAGTAGAAACAGAATCAGAATTTGTACAAGCAGCTGAAACAGAACAAGCAGCAGTAACAGTTAATGCTGCTGAAACAAGCAAAGCAGCAAAAACTGTTAATACTGCTGAATTGAATGAAGCAGCAGAAATGGTTCAAGAGGTATTAACAGAACTTCTTAGCAGCAATGTGCAAGAACTTGAGATAGCTGAAGCATTAATCAAAGCTAAACATGATACTCCTAAGGTCACTTCAAAGACCAAAGGAGTTGTCATCAAAGACAATGTTGAAGTTATCAAGAAAGTTAGTGCTGATAAAGTAAACAGCAAGGACAAAGGCAAAGCTAAGATGGTGGAATCTGATCAACCAATTAAAAGGCAAAAGTTGGTTGAGTCAGATGAAGCATTGGCTAAGAAGATTCAAGCTGAACTTGAACAAGCAGAATCAGCTCAAGTGGAAAAAGATAGAGAGATGGCTAAGGCTCTAGCTGCAGAGTTAAATGAAGTTTATCAATAGAGTTTGGCAATTGAGATAGCAAAGAAGAAAGCTACAACTCTAAAGAAGCATGGAATGATAAGAATAGGGGCAAAGAAGAGACAACCTTCACAGACCTTCCTTGGCACTCAAGAGAGAAAGAAGATGATTACTTTTCTCAAAGATGCTGTGGGAGTTAAAAAGGAAATGTTCACAAAGATGTCTTTTGAACAAATCAAAGGTTTGTATGAAGCTGAGATGACCAAGTTACAAGGAAATGACAGAGAAATAGTTGAAGCAGAAAAGAAGATGAAAGAAAGACATGATCTTCAAATTCAAAAACCTTTCCCTGATGAGCAAGAATCACCAAGGAAGGAAGCTACTCTAGGTGACAGTTTGAGGAAGTTGAAGAGAACTAAAATGATGGCAAGAAGAACACCAGCTAAGAAACCTAGAGTGGAAGAAGCTGAGAAAGAACAGAGGGGAGCTGAAGAAGAAGGGGCACCTAAGTCTGTTGAACAGGAAGAACCATCAAGTACTGCTGATGTGAATCTGTACATGGTAGTGATGGACAAAGTGCCTGAGCCTATATCAGCTGAACCTGTTGGTGTTAAGCCTCCAGAAATCATTCACTGGGATACACTGAAAGTTGATGGAACAGAGTATATCAGGATCAAGAGGAAAGATGAGAAGTATGAAGTATATCAGACTTGGGCCAAGATTGTCAAAACATGTTCCAGATCTGATCTAGAGGAGATGTTTGAAGTAGGAATGAAATTGTATGCTGATCAACTAAAAGCTCCAGGAATACCAATCACAAAACTTGTGATGGAGTATCTATGTATGTTGTTCAAGCCAGAAGAAGTGAAGGATATTATCAGAAATGTGTTTCAAAAGGTTAACAACTGGACTCTATATGAAACTAGTGGAGTATATGCACTGACTATGGATACAAATCACATAGAATACTTCCTAGTGGATAGAGTTTACAACCACAACAGATTAAAGTTGCATGCTATGTTAAAGAAAAAGCGTGGTTGTGCACCAGATTCAGAGATGGCAAGGTATTTGATCCAAAGAACAATTAATCAAAGTTTGGGGTTGAATGTTGATACAGGGATATGAATAATGGAGTTTGGGGAGCATCTGAAGAACTTGACTTCTCTTCCTAAAAGTCAAGTTAGGGGGAGATTGTTGGGAATTCATAATTTGCACAAGTATGGTTAATGTTGCTAGCACAACATGGTAAGTACTTCTGAGATAGATTAATACTGCTAAACAAGATTAATACTGCTTGATGAAGTTACTACTGCTGAGCATAGTTAGTACTGCTAGTAGTTAGTACTGCTAAGGGTTACTACTGCCAACTTCATTAATACTGCTGAACATGGTTAATGCTTCTAATATGGTTAGTACTGCTTATGAGATGAAGACTTCGTATGGCAATGAAGACAGCTGTATTGATTGAAGATATCTCAGGAGGCCAACTATAATATAACTGCAAACACATTGTTTGGATTAAATAAAAATAAATCCACTCAATTAGTTAAATAGAGTAAAATACCTACCCGTAATCGATCCAATATCCGTGGATAGTGCTCATCTGGGACATCCCTAAAATGAGCCCACGGACCATCGAACATGGACTTAAAGACGGCAACGGCCCTCCGGACTGCCGACTTGTCCCTAAACCTTCACAATTGCAAAATATACAACATAAAAAACATTAGGATCGGTTTATTATACTGAGGATCTTTTATATTTTGTAATTATCTTTTATCTTTAGTATATGTATAGACTTAGTCAGAATAGTTTAGAATTAATTTTTGATTCTGAGCTTTTGTTTTCATAGAGAGAATCAACCTCAAGGTTTATAATCCTAATTCTAGAGAAGTAGAATTCGTATTGGTGAGTCTGTTCATCAATATTAAGGTTGTGTGTGAAATCTAGTAGCTTTAAATCATTCAATAAAGTTTACAATTTGTGATTTATAATTCACTGTTTCATTGATATTCTGAATATTAAAGTGTTATTCCACAAACTCCTTTAATATTGTTTCTGAGTGTTTATTCTTGTTAAGAATCAGATCCTGACAGAAAGAATGCGCATAACTCCGTTATCGCATCCCATATGGGAGTGGGTATCATCCCTCATAACGCAATAGGAAGCAATCATTGCATAAACACATGACAATCATGACTCTTGGAGCTATAAAAGTTGTAATTTGCCATGTTTACACAACCCCCAATATTCGAAGCATACTCGTCCGGAAACTTCAGTCTCTTCAACCATTCACATACTTGTTGTACTTGTTGTTTCGTCAAAGTATACGGCGACTTCGACTTCACTACTTTATTGCCTGACGTGGCAATGTGCAACTGCGATCAGTTGCAATAAATCTCTACATCCCTCCTTGATTTTATATTGTCTTTCATTTTTGATGTGTCCATGACAGTGTTAAAGATATTTTCAAAAACGTTCTTCTCAATGTGCATGACATCCGGGTTGTGTCGGATTTACAACGTCTTCCAATATGGCAGCTCCCAAAAGATGCTTCTCTTCACCCAATTATGAGTGATTCTGAAACCGGTAATTTTTCTATTGGTCGATCGAAACGGGGAGCTATCGTAAACAGTTGGAAGATGACGAACCTGTTCCCATATTTCTTAATCGGTTAACTCGGGTGGTGGACCGGCTAACACCCTAGATCCGTCCAGAAACCCTGTTCGATCACATCGGAAGGGGTGTGCACTAGGAAACCATCTCCGATGACAGTCAAACCAACAAGATTTACCTCCATTTCTTAACTGAAACGAATCGACTGTACCCATGCAGTACGGGCAGGCTAGCTTACAGTGCGTGCTCCAACCCGACAACATTGCGTAGGCAGGGAAGTCGCTGACGGTTCATAGAAGTATAACCCTCATCTTAAAATTATTCTTACGATAATTATCATACGTAAGAGCGTCCACTGTATACAACATCTTGAGATCATCTATTAGCGGCCTAAGAAAGGCATCCAAATTCTGATCGGGGTTCTTTCTACCTGGAATGATCAATGCAAGTTTCACATATGAATCTTTCAAACTCAACCAAGGAGGTAAATTGTAGATGGTAAGAAACACTGGCCAAAGTGAATACGGATTCGAATTTGAATTATTCGGGTTGAAACCGTCGGTGCATAATCCAAGACGCACATTCCGGACCTCAGAGGTGAAGTCAGGATGTACCATGTCGAAATGCTTCCAAGCCGCACCATCACTTGGATGTACCATCACACCCGATTTTGTCTGATAATCCTTGTGCCAAGTCATCTCTTTAGACGTCTTCTTTGACATATACAATCTTTGAAGTCTAGGAACAATCGGCAAGTACGTCATCACCATGTTAGGGACCTTGCTTTGACCACTTGTCTTGAAACGATATTCATTACACACTCGGCAGTGGGTCAACTCAGAATCATCCTTATAAAATAACATGCAATGGTTTTTGAAAGTGTTGATCTTTTGTTTTGGCAGAGCAAGCTTTTTCAAACTCTTTTTCGTCTCATAGAAGTTACCAGGTAGTTTATCATTCTCGGGTAACATCTCTTTAATTATAGCAACATTACGGTTATAAGTCGTCTCGGGTACATTACATTCCGCCTTCCAATTCAACAATCTCGTCGCAGCTCCTAATTTCGAGTAATTTGGACACCCGTCCCATAATGGCTCGTCAGCAGCTTGTAACATGTCATAAAATCCTTTGGCAGAAGGATTAGGGGTTTCTTCATCCCATGTCATGCCATCATGTATCATGTGATCGTTCACCATTTCAACATAACCTTCATTATGATTTACTACTGGAGTAGAAGATTGACCCACGTCTTGATGCCCTTCATTATGGTAACAAGTTTCACCATGTGCCCACCATGTGGTATAATCAGGCATGAAACCGTGTTTCATCAAATGCAGCCTCACGTCAGTCCTTTCTTTATAGCGTAAGTTTTTACACTTCTTACAAGGGCATCTAATACGAAGCACTATCCCATCACGTGTAGGTTTCCTTTCAACAGTCCCTTCATCGGCATAGGCATAGTCTAAAAAACTGTCCATTGCAACAATATAGTCGACGCTAAGAAACCCCCGACTGTCGTTCTTTCTATACATCCATCCTCTATCTGTCGACATATTCAACCACTACAACAAAGAAAGAAGTAGTTAATCGACATAATCAAGATAGAGGTGGTGTAATGGTTTTACTATTGAAAAGTCACACCGTAGGTTTAGATGAGCTTTGGATGACTTTAAAACCCTACGTGTAATGGTTTGACTATTGAAAAGTCAAACCGTAGGTGTCAACGAAGTTAGAAGTTTATTGAACACTACATGTAATGGTTTGCCTTCTTGAAAGTCAAACCATAGGTGTAGAGGAGTTTTTGTGGGTCCAACAATATACTATATCAAGTTCTATATCAACGACACAATAAGATTACCAACCTGTATTGATTATAACAAATGGTTACAAGGTTGATCGATTAAAGCTTTGATTGTGTTCTCTGTGTTTTTCTCTCTAATACACCTTTTTGTGTGTGTTTGTATGTAATATGATAATATCTAATCTGATTGTTGAGAGATATCAGAGATATTATCTCAAGTGTGTCTAACACACTACCTAAACAACTTGCAACAACAAGTTGCAATATTAAACAATAAAACTAATATCTAAAACTAAACTAATATCTAACTATTAACTAACTAACTAACTAAGTTAGATATTAACTTAACTATTACAATAACAAACAATTACATTGACATTTATTACAAACGACATAGACTTTAATATCGAGAGTCGACGTTTCGGCTTTAGCTTCAGATTGCGATCTTCAGATTGGATGATCTTGAATCCAATGAGACTGTGTCTTAACAATCTCCTCCTTTGGATCAAGATCATTACGAAAATGATTTTAGCAATTCAGTCTTCTTGTTCAGCTCAGAAGATGCAATCTCTTTCTCTAACTCTTAAATCAACATATCTTCAGAATACTTGCTTTTGAAGATTTCAATCTTGGACGTGATTCTTGAAACATGTGATCTTTGCCATTTCTTGTGTAGTCATTCTCCCCCTTTTTGATGTTAAGTGCAACGACTTCATCAAAACTATTTGTAATAAATGTCCTTCAGTTAGAGCCTCTGATTCGTCAATTCATAAGATATTCATCCAGATTTTTGCAAATCTAGACAAGGTAGTCGTGTAACACCTGAATCAACTAATGAATCAGTTAACATGCCTGTCAGTAACACTAAGTCACTGTGTGTAACGAATACACATTGGAAAGGAGTTGTTTGATGTTGACTCCTCCAGGGCTTCCATTTAATCATCGAAACACTACAAAGGTAAATTTCTATAAACGTTATGACAACGAAACAAATTCCTTGTGTGTTCGTACTTGTGATAGAAAGAAGTAAGCACTTGATGATTGCTTATTAGGCTCAAAATTGTGTAAACCACTGAGACAACAGTAAGTTAAACACAGACTCAATGTGCATGATTGAAGTGCGAAGGTGGGGCAGACTTCCTTCTTTTCAATATCCAGATTTTTCAAATGAAAATCAAATAGCAAATGTGTTGCATCCCCTTTAGAAAATGTGAAACACTTTCTTTTTGAGAAGAAAATGAGTAGATAGTGAGGTTTGATCAAGAGTTGGCATGGGCTAGTTGCCTGTTTCAATAATATTCACCAAAGAATTGTGAAACACTAGTAATGTGGCTACCCGACTCAGAAAAAGTTGGTGCAGAGTTGTGATATTCTTTTAACTCTGTTCTCACACGCTCTTTCTTTTAAACGTTTTGCTTTCTCTAATAACACTCATTTCTTTTCGCTTTGCACACTCAAACACTAAGGATTTAACTTCATGGGTATAAATCACTGGTTAATGTGATTCCATATAAGTTGTGTTAATTCCTAGCACAATGATTCTTGTTTTCCTATGATGCACGTAATGCTCAGATTGGTTTAACTATTGCAGTTAAAGCACAATTTAGATCATGAAAACATTTAAAAATACACTCCCAAAATATAAAATCTGTTGAAAAATCGGGAAGTGGTTTGAACATTAAAAACAATGTTTTCCAATGATTGAAAGTTGTCCTTCTTTCAACCATATATGAGATTAAGATAAAGGATTGTACCTTTACGTGCGATCTTACATCTCATGAAGCTAAGCTTAAAGTCATAAACATATGAACTTGTAAGCATCTCTCAAAAATTCTGCAAAAGTCTTAAGTCAAAGTCAAAGTAAAATTTATTCACTTAAATTGAAAAGACAAAAAAGCAGTAAAACTTTTTAAAGTACGAGTTCTGATCAGAAATAATCAGAAGTCATATCCGTACTCCCCTTTATCTTGAAGAGTTCCCCCTAAATTCTTGCATTAAAAAAAATTGGCATTAAAAGGTACATGCAAAATTTTATGAGCTCCCCCTCGAAGTAATATTGACCACTTGTCAATTTCTTCTCATTCACCCCCTTGGATTATGAATAAAATATAGAAGTGCAGATATCAATCAGAGTTAAAAATGAAGAAATGATGAAAAATTATACAATTTAGAAAACTTTTATAGGTAACTACTGATTAGATTTTAAGATTTAGCATACCAAGCTTAGAGACAAGAAAGTTGAACCTCTTTTCGTCTAAAGGTTTGGTAAACAAATCGGCAAGTTGATAATCAGTTTTTACAAAGAAAAGTTCAATTGTTCCTTTTTCAACATGATCTTTAATAAAATGATACCTGACGTCTATGTGCTTAGTCTTGGTGTGTTAAACAGGATTTGCTGATATTGCGATGGCGCTCTTGGAGTCACAGTATATCAGGATCTTGTTGAAGTGGAAACCGTAGTCGCGCAATTGAGTTCTCATCCATAAGACCTGAGAACAGCAGCTAGCAGCAGCTACATATTCTGCTTCGGCCGTGGAGGTTGAAACACAAAGTTGCTTCTTCGATGCCCAACTTACTAGTTTGTCATCGAGGAACTGTACGTGTCCTGACGTGCTCTTCCTGTCTAACATACAACCTGCATGATCTGCATCTGTGTAGGCTGTTAGTTCAAAACTAGTATCTTTAGGATACCACAGACCAAGATCTGCAGTGCCCTTTAGATACCCAAATATGCGCTTCACAGCAGACATATGGATTTCTTTAGGATTGGCCTGATATCTTGCACATAAGCATGTTGAAAACATTATATCTTGCCACCTAGAAGTAAGATACATTAAAGAACCTATCATTCCTCGATAAGTCCTAACATCAACAGCCTTTCCCGAAGGATCGGTGCCAATCTTAGTACCTGGTGCCATTGGGGTACTAATCGGTTTTGAATTTTCCATTTGGAACTTCCGAAGAATATCTGTCAGGATCTTAATTCTCAACAAGAATAAACTCTCAGAAAACAATATCAAAGAAGTTTGCAGAATAACACTTTGATATTCAATAAAACAGTAAACAAAACAGTAAATCTGATGAACAACTTGCAAACTTTATTTAATGATTGAAAGTCACAAGCTTTTACACACAACCTCAATATTGATGAACAGACTCACCAATACGAATTCTACTTCTCTAGAATTAGGGATCTAACCTTGAGGTTGATTCTCTCTATCAAAAACTAAAAACTCAGAATGAATGTTACTTTTAAAGAAAAACAAACTATTATATACATATACTGAAGATAAAGATAATTACAAAATAATAAAAGATCTTCAGTATAATCTTCCATCATTATCTCTAAGCTTCCATGAATATCTTCAATCCAGCTGTCATCCTTGCCATACTGATCTTCATCATATAAGCAGCATTAATACTCTGAGCAGTACTAACCATGCTCAGCAGTAGTAACTTTGTTCTAGCAGTACTAACTCCAGCAGTACTAACTACTAGCAGTAGTAAAATCTACTAGCAGTAGTAATCATGATGTACTGGCAGTAGTAATTCTTGATGAGCAGCATTAAGATGTATCAGCAGCATTAACTTCAACTGGCAGTAGTAATTATGTTGAAGCAGCATTAACCATACTTGAGCATTTCTGAATTTCCCAACAATCTCCCCCTAACTTGACTTTTAGGAAGAGAAGTCAAGTTCTTCAGAAGGTCTTCAAGATGCTTTCAACACTTCAGTTCACACCCCTAGATTAGGATCCAATCCCAAGCTTTGATTAATGATTTTGCTAACCACAATCTTTGCCATTTCTGAATCTTTTGAACATGTAAGCTTGGCATTCAACATTGCTTGTAATTTAGCCTTGCTGTGATCATAGATTTTATCAACCAAGTAGTACTCATGATAAGATCTGTCTACAGTGATGACATAAACTCCACACTTTTCAAATATCATCCAGTTTTCTATTCTTTGGAATTTATTCTGTAGATGCAAGTCTCTGATCACATGTTGAACTTTGCTAGGATCAAACATCATGCATAAGTACTCCATGGCTAATCTGATTAAGCTCATTCCTTCTCCTTTCAGTTCCTTTTCATATAAATCCAATCCAACTTTAAACATCTCTTCTAAATCTGATCTTGAACATCTTCTGATGAGTCTACCCCAAGTAGAGTACACTTCATATACATCTCCCACTCTCTTAAGCCTGAAGTATTTCTTTCTTTGATCTTCCAGAATATCCCAAAAGATGACTTCTGGTGCTTTCATAGAAATGGGATCAGCTTGAACCGGTTCATCATCTGTTGTGGTCATATAAAGCTCAAGATGCACATGAGATTGCTTATTGGACTATTCAGGATTCTGCACAGATTCAGCTGAAGGAGTAACTGAAGGTTCTGCTGCAGTTTCTGTTCTTTCTTCAACTCTTGGCCTTTTGCTCTGCTTCTTGGAGGCTATAGTCTTCACCCTCTTTGCAGATTTAACCTCCATACTAACATTCTCTGAGTCTTCCTTATGTTCTTTTGTAGATGTGACTTCCTCAGGGAATGGTTGCTGAATGTTGAGATCATACCTCTCTTTCATTCTCCTTTCAGCCTCTTCCCTTTGTGAGGAGTCCCCTTGCAGCTTAGCCATCTCTTTCTTATACAGCTCCTCCACTTGACTGTATGCCATATTATTAAACATTTCCCCTTTGACACCAATTGAACCTTTCAGGAAATTTATCATTTTTCTTCTTTCCTGATTGGCCAAAAAGGTCTTGGAGGGTTGTCTCTTCTGCTTTTTGAGTGGCATTCTTTTGACTGGAAGTTTCTTGGCCTCAGCTGCTGCTGTTAAGCTCTTTTGATATTCTGCATTGAGTTTTCTGGCCAAGTATGGTTAATGCTGCTGGTTCAAAGTTACTACTGCTAGAAGACTTAAAGGTTAATACTGCTGAGTGTTACTACTGCTAGTAGAATTAATACTGCTAGTCAAAGTTAGTGCTGCTTGAACAAAGTTAGTACTGCTTAGCTAGTTAGTACTGCTAGTGGTTAGTACTGCTTGGTAGTTAATGCTGCTAAGAGTATTAATGCTGCTGAAGATTAATACTGCTTATATGATGAAGATTCGCATGAAAAGATATACATGGAAGCTTAGAGATATACATGGAAGATATACTGAAGATATTTTTATTTCTTGTAATTATCTTTGTATTCAGTATATGTATAGTTTTGATAGAATAGATTAATTGATTGATTCAAAGCTTTAGTTCTAGAGAGAAAATCAACCTCAAGGCATAAATCCTAATTCTAGAGAAGTAGAATTCGTATTGGTGAGCCTGTTCATCAATATTGAGGTTGAGTGTGTAATCTTGTAACTTCAAAGCATTCAATACAAGTTTACAAGTTTGTTCTTTATATTTACTGTGTTGATTTACTGTTTCATTGAATATCAAAGTGTTATTCCGCAAACTTCTTTGATATTGTTTCTGAGAATTAATTCTTGTTGAGAATTCGATCCTGACAGAATAAGATTTCTGAGAATACAGGCTCTGATACCACTTGTCAGGATCTTAATTCTAGACAATAATAAACTCTCAGAAAATAATATCAAAGAAGTTTGCGGAATAACACTTTGATATTCAATAAAACAGTAAACAAAATAGTAAATCTGATGAACAACTTGCAAACTTTATTTAATGATTGAAAGTCACAAGCTTTTACACACAACCTCAATATTGATGAACAGACTCACCAATACGAATTCTACTTCTCTAGAATTAGGGATCTAACCTTGAGGTTGATTCTCTCTATCAAAAACTAAAAACTCAGAATGAATGTTACTTTTAAAGAAAAACAAACTATTCT
Source organism: Arctium minus (assembly GCA_954870635.1). Taxonomy (NCBI): domain Eukaryota; kingdom Viridiplantae; phylum Streptophyta; class Magnoliopsida; order Asterales; family Asteraceae; genus Arctium; species Arctium minus. The sequence continues at coordinate 15,689,471 of OX941082.1, forward strand.
ATACATATACTGAAGATAAAGATAATTACAAAATAATAAAAGATCTTCAGTATAATCTTCCATCATTATCTCTAAGCTTCCATGAATATCTTCAATCCAGCTATCATCCTTGCCATACTGATCTTCATCATATAAGCAGCATTAATACTCTGAGCAGTACTAACCATGCTCAGCAGTAGTAACTTTGTTCTAGCAGTACTAACTCCAGCAGTACTAACTACTAGCAGTAGTAATCATGATGTGTTGGGAACTGAAGATGTGAACAAGTCTTTAATGCTGCTAGTTCAGAATTACTACTGCTAGAAGACTTCAAAGTTAATACTGCTGAGTATTACTACTGCTAGTAGAATTAATACTGCTAGTCAAAGTTAGTGCTGCTTGAACAAAGTTAGTACTGCTTAGCTAGTTAGTACTGCTAGTGGTTAGTGCTGCTTAGTAGTTAATGCTGCCAAGACTTAATGTTGCTTATAAGGTAATGATGAAGAGATCGTGATAAACAAGGATATTTTGAAGATAATGATGGAAGATATACTGAAGATATTTTATTTATTGTAATTATCTTTTTATTCAGTATATGTACAGATTTGATAGAATAGTTTAGAATAGATTAATTAATTCATTCATTCTAAGTTTTAGAAAAAAATCAACCTCAAGGCATAGATCCTGATTCTAAAGAAGTAGAATTCGTATTGGTGAGCCTGTTCATCAATATTGAGGTTGTGTGTTTAATCTTGTAACTTCAAGCATTCAATACAAGTTTACAAGTTGTTGATTATATACTGTTTTGGATTACTGTTTTATTGAATATCAAAGTGTTATTCCGCAACTTCTTTGATATTGTTTCTGAGACTTTATTCTTGTTGAGAAATCGATCCTGACAAGTGGTATCAGATCCTAACTCCCTCAGAAACATCTATTCATTCATCATGGAAAACTTTGCAGAATCAAACAGTACTCTGGTCTCTAAGGTTCCAATGCTCAAACCCAGTGAGTTTGACATGTGGAAGATCAGAATTAGACAGTACATTCTTCTCACTGACTACTCAATGTGGGATATCATTGAGAATGGTCCTTCTGAAGCAGGAAAGATTGGACCAGATGGGAAAAGACCTCCACCAAAGACAGATGGTGAGAAGAAGATCAGACAGACAGAGATGAAGGCCTTGAGCACTCTACTCTTGGCCATTCCCAATGAATATCAGCATCAATTTTGCAACTGCACTGATGCTCAGATTCTCTGGAATGCTCTAGAGAAAAGATTTGCTGGAACTAAAAGCATCAAAAGAACTCAAAGAGATGTTCTAAAGCAGCAGTATGAAAACTTCACTTCTTCAAAGAATGAGTCTATGACTCAAACTTTTGATAGATTCAACAAGCTCATTGGTGAACTGGCTACTGTAGGAGTGAAGATGGAACAAGATGATATCAACAGAAAGTTCCTCAGATCTCTTGGGGATGAATGGACTATGTACACTGTCTCATATAGACAGAGTGACAATCTGGAAGAGAAGGAACTTGATGATCTATATAATGATCTAAGAGTTTTTGAAACTGAGGTAGAATCCAAGAAGAATCCCACTGGTTATATCCACAATGCTGCACTTCTTTCAACATCTACTGATACTACTGCTAACCCTGAAGCAGTTAGTACTGCCAGTGAAGTAAATTCAGAAAAAGGCACTGGAACTATCTTTGAAGCCTTTTTGTCTAGTCATAGCAACAATTCATTGATTAATGATGATCTGGATCAACTTCACCCTGATGACCTGGAGGAGATGGACATTAAATGGCAGATGGCCATGTTATCTATGAGAGTGAAGAAGTTTATTAAAAGAACAGGAAGGAACAACTTCTCTCAAAGAAGAGAAGATGGAGCTGGTTTTGACAAAACTAAGGTGGAATGCTATAAGTGTCACATGAAAGGACACTTTTCTAGATAGTGCAGGAGTGTTGTTCCAAACAACAACCACCAACAAGCTCAGAATGGAGGCTACAATCAAAACAAGAATCCTGCTCAAGCCCTTGTTTCTCAACAAGGAATGGGATTTGACTGGAGTGATCAAGCTGAGGAAGCCATTCAGAATCAAGCTCTTATGGCAGAAGTGTCTGATCTCCCCTCTGAGGTAATTTCTAATCTTTGCACTAAATCTTGCATAGACACTGTCAAAAGATACAGGGATCACAATCAAAGTATGTGTGATGACCTCAAAAGATTAGAAAAGGACATAAGAGATTATGTGTTGATAGTAGAGAGATTTGAAGAACAAATCAAAGGCTTTCAAGCTAATGAACTTCAACACTCTTATGACACAAACTATTGGAAATGGGAAAAGAATGAGTTAGAGACCAAACTGTCTAAGTCCTTAGAAGAGAATGATAGGCTGAAAGAGGAACTGTCTAAAGTTAAGCTTGACATAGAAAAGTTTTCATATGCTTCAAAAGCAATGGATTCTCTTCTAAAGGCTCAGATTCATGATAAGATGAAGCCTGGTATTGGATACAACAATACACCTCCTCCTTACAACAACAACTATATCTCTCCTACTTCAGACTTGTTAGAAACCAGGGAGAAAAAGGACTTGTCTGAGGAAGCTTTTAAGATAGATCCTTTGGATGAGGTAGTAGTTAAGGATTTGACTGAGAAAGAAGCTAGTAAGAATAGGGATAATACTGTGAGTAAAAAGATACCATTAGAAAACAACATTATCACAAATGAGGGATGTGGGAAAATCTGGGTCAAGTCTAAGGAGATAGAGAAGACCAAAGGAAAGGATAACAAGGTCCATTACAAACAAACCACGGTTGTGAATCCTGGATCTTGTAAACAGTGTGCTTACAATAAAGCTAAGAGCCTAAATTCTGGTATAAAAAGAGGTAATCAAAGAAACTGGAATAATCAATGGGCTCAGAAACAAGGAGTTGATCTGAATAAAATCAATAGACCAAAACCTTGTTTCATATGTGGCAAGTTGAATCATTTGGCTAAGTATTGCTTCTTTAACCCTATTAATCAACTGATAAACTTTCAAAGATTTGTGCAAAAACCTGTTGGTTATAGGAAGGCTGGAAAGAAACATGTGATGAAGAAATCTGTTGAAAGTAAAGGCCCTATGAAAAATAAGGTTTTAAAAGAAAGTATTTTACTATGGGTACCTAGAAGTACTAACAGTGTTAGTACTGCTGAAAATATTAGTGCTGCTAACACAGTTACTACTGCTAACAGTGTTAGTACTGCTGAAAATATTAATGCTGCTAACACAGTTACTACTGCTAACAAGGTTAGTACTGCTAAGCATGCAAGTGCTGCTAAGGCAGTTAGTACTTCTAAAACCAGTATTGCTTCTAGCAAAAATGTTTCCAAGCCTATTATTGTGACAAAATACTGCAAGCATGAGGAGTCAAAGTTTAAAAATCTTGTCAAGAAAGAATGCAAGTATTTTGATGAGAAAGGGGTACCCAAGACCACTTTGGCTTGGGTTCCTTATTCAAACTAACTGATTCATCTAATGTGCAAGGCAACCAACAGCTCAAAGCAAAGAGCATTTGGCATGTTGATAGTGGTTGCTCTAGGCACATGACAGGTAACATGTCATGCCTTCAGGATTTCAAGAATATCAATGGAGGACATGTTGCTTTTGGAAATGATCTTACTGGTGGTAAAATAAGTGGCAAAGGTAATGTCACAAAAGGTAAGATGACATTTGAGAATGTCTACTATGTTGATCAATTGAAGTACAACCTGTTAAGTATATCACAGGTTTGTGACAAACAACATAGCATATTATTTACAAACACAGAGTGTATGATCCTTGCTCCAGGGTTCAAAGTAGTTGATGAAAGCATGATACTACTTAGAACTCCAAGAAAGGACAATGTTTATTGTCTAGATATGGACAATGTTGATAGTGATTCATCCCTGAACTGTCTTGTTTCAAAAGCTTCTGTGGATGAATCCTCTCTATGGCACAGAAGGATGTGTCACATGAATTTCAAGACCATGAACAAACTTGTTAAAAACAACCTTGTAAGAGGTTTACCTTCAAAAGTCTTTTCATGTGATAATCATTGTGTTGCTTGTCTTAAAGGCAAATAGCACAAAACTTCTCATAAGACCAAAGAGTTAAATTCTATTTCTTCTTGTCTCCAGTTATTGCATATGGATCTGTTTGGTCCTACAAATGTTATGAGTATAGGCAAGAAATTACCTCAGAGGAGAGATCAGACACTTCTGCCATAAGAGCTTGATTCTGAATGGCTTCCTCAGCTTGATCACTCCAGTCAAATCCCATTCCTTGTTGGGAAACAAGGGCTTGAGCAGGATTCTTGTTTTGATTATAGCCTCCATTCTGAGCTTGTTGGTGGTTGTTGTTTGGAACAACACTCCTGCATTCTCTAGCAAAGTGTCCTTTCATGTGACACTTATAGCATTCCACCTTAGTCTTGTCAAAACCAGCTCCATCTTCTCTTCTTTGAGAGAAGTTGTTTCTTCCTGTTCTTTTAATAAACTTCTTCACTCTCATAGATAACATGGCCATCTGCCATTTAATGTCCATCTCCTCCAGGTCATCAGGGTGAAGTTGATCTAAATCATCATTAATCAATGAATTGTTGCTATGACTGGACAAAAAGGCTTCAAAGATAGTTCCAGTGCCTTTTTTTGAATTTACTCCACTGGCAGTACTAACTGCTTCAGGGTTAGTAGTAGTATCAGTAGATGTTGAAAGAAGTGCAGCATTGTGGATATAACCAGTGGGATTCTTCTTGGATTCTACCTCAGTTTCAAAAACTCTTAGATCATTATATAGATCATCAAGTTCCTTCTCTTCCAGATTGTCACTCTGTCTATATGAGACAGTGTACATAGTCCATTCATCCCCAAGAGATCTGAGGAACTTTCTGTTGATATCATCTTGTTCCATCTTCACTCCTACAGTAGCCAGTTCACCAATGAGCTTGTTGAATCTATCAAAAGTTTGAGTCATAGACTCATTCTTTGAAGAAGTGAAGTTTTCATACTGCTGCTTTAGAACATCTCTTTGATTTCTTTTGATACTTTTAGTTCCAGCAAATCTTTTCTCTAGAGCATTCCAGAGAATCTGAGCATCAGTGCAGTTGCAAAATTGATGCTGATATTCATTGGGAATGGCCAAGAGCAGAGTGCTCAAGGCCTTCATCTCTGTCTGTCTGATCTTCCTCTCACCATCTGTCTTTGGTGGAGGTCTTTTCCCATCTGGTCCTATCTTTCCTGCTTCAGAAGGACCATTCTCAATGATATCCCACATTGAGTAGTCAGTGAGAAGAATGTATTGTCTAATTCTGATCTTCCACATGTCAAACTCATTGGGTTTGAGCATTGGAACCTTAGAGACCAGAGTACTGTTTGATTCTGCAAGGTTTTCCATGATGAATGAATAGATGTTTCTGAGGGAGTTAGGCTCTGATACCACTTGTTAGGATCGAATTCTTAACAAGAATAAATTCTCAGAAACTAATATCAAAGAAGTTGCGGAATAACACTTTGATATTCAATAAAACAGTAAACCAAAACAGTATATAATCAACAACTTGTAAACTTGTATTGAATGCTTGAAGTTACAAGAATAAACACACAACCTCAATATTGATGAACAGGCTCACCAATACGAATTCTACTTCTCTAGAATTAGGATCTATGTCTTGAGGTTGATTTTCTCAAAAAAACTTAGAATGAATAAATTAATCTCTATCTAAACTATTCTATCAAATCTGTACATATACTGAATAAAAAGATAATTACAATAAATAAAATATCTTCAGTATATCTTCCATCATTATCTTCAAGCCTTCCATGAATATCTTGATTCTTTCCAGCTGTCATCATTTCCATCTGGTTCTTTAAGTCAAAAGCAGTACTAACTATGCTCAGCAGCATTAATTTCTTCTAGCAGCATTAACTTGGTATTAGCAGTATTAACTACTAAGCAGTACTAACCACTAGCAGTACTAACTAGTTAAGCAGTACTAACTTTGTTCAAGCAGCACTAACTTTGACTAGCAGTATTAATACTCAGCAGTATTAACTTTGAAGTCCTCTTGTAGTAGTAATTCTGAACTAGCAGCATTAAAGACTTGTTCACATCTTCAGTTCCCAACAATCTCCCCCTAACTTGACTTTTAGAAAGAGAAGTCAAGTTCTTCAAATGCTTCCAAAATCTTCATTGATCTACTCCAATGTTAGGATCCAGTCCCATGCTCTGATTAATAGTTCTTTGAATTAAGTACTTTGCCATTTCTGAATTTGGTGTACAACTCAACTTCTTATTTAACATGGCATGAAGCTTCAGATTTGTATGGTTGTATACCCTATCCACCAAGTAATACTCCCTGTGAAAAGTATCCAATGCTAGTTCGTAGACTCCACTCCTTTCATATAGAGTCCATCCTCTAACAGTCTTAAATACATCTTTTATCAAATGCTTTACTGCTTCTGGTTTGAACAACATGCACAAATATTCCATAACTAGCTTCACAATTGGTAACCCTGGAGCTGTCAACTGATTTGCATGAACTTTCATCCCCACTGCAAACATTTCTTCCAAATCAGATCTTGAACATTCTCTGACAATTTTGCTCCAGGTGCTGTAGACTTCATACCTCTCATCCTTTCTTTTCAATCTGATGTACTCTTTACCATCCACCTCTACAGTATCCCAGAGGATAACTTCAGGAGGTTTGAATCCAACAGGTTCAGCTGAAATAGGCTTTGGAATTTTATCCATTACTACCATGTACATGTTTACATCTTAACTCTGTGGTATTTCTTCCTGAGATTCAACTTTCTTTTCTTCTTCTACTCTAGACTTCTTTTCAACTTTCTTTCTGTTGGCCATCATCTTGGTTCTCTTCAGTATCCTTTGCCCTTGTCCTAAAGTAGTTTCTTTCTTCTTTTCTTCCTTTTTCCTTTCTTCTGATCTAGGGCCTTTAGAAGCAATAGACTTAACTCTTTTTATCTTCTTGATCTTCTGAGCTAGAGTCTCTTCTTCCTTAATCTCTACCTTTTTCTTTGTTGGAGTTCCCTCTTCACTTTCATGGAAGGGTTTATTGATATTCACATCATGCCTCTCCTTAGCTTTCTTTTCAAACTCCACTCTGTCCTTTTCATTACTCTTCAGCTTCCCCATTTCTTTCTCATATAGCTCCTTGATTTGATCAAAATTCATCTTCACAAACATTTCTTTCTTTACACCAATTGCACTCCTCAAGAAAGTTATCATTTTGTTTCTTTCCTGAGTGGCAAGGTAAGTTTGTGAAGGTCTTCTCTTCTTAGCACTTGTTCTGGCCATCATAACCTTTTTCAAGCACATTTCTCTTTGCTTAGCTTTCTCTGTTTCCAGCCCTTTCTGAAATGCTTCATTTAACTCATTTGCAAGTGCTCTGGCCATTTCTCTGTCTTTTTCAACCTGTTCCTTTTCTGCTAGATCTAACTCCTCTTGCATTTTCTTTGCTAATGCTTCATCTGACTCAATCATCTTTTGCTTTTTAGATGGTTGATCAGATTCTATCATTTTTGCTTTTCCCTTTTTCCTTGTATCTGCATCCATTTCTTTCTTCTCTATTTTCTCTGCTCCCCCTTCATTTATGACCACTCCCTTTGCTTTGGGAGTGTCATTCTTTGCTTTGATGAGCATTTCAGCTACTTCAATTTCTGTTGGTGTTAACTCTGGTACTGCTGCTTGTGAAGTTTCAGCAGCACTAACAGTTTCTGCTGCTTGTTTTGGCTTAGCAGTAGTAACAGTTTCTGCTGCTGGGGTTGTTACTGCTGCTGGTGTTGTTTCTGCTACTGCCTTTTCTTCAACAAATTCAGCCCTTTCTTCAACAAACTCCCCCTCAAACTGTTGATCTATCTGTTCTGAGCTAGAATTCTCCCCCTTTTTGGAAGCATTTTTCTTATTTGACCTCTTCTTTAAAACAAATTGTTTTCTCCTCTGCTTATGCACCAATCTTGTCATCATTTTCTTTAATTTGGCAATCTGGATTTGTTGTGACAGGATGACCATCTTCATCTCTTCAATTTCTTTTCCTTGTTTGAGAACATCTTGGTTGATGTTCCCCATTGTTTCCATCAATTCATAGTAAGTATATCTGTCCGCACCCTCTCCAGAAGTGTTACCCTCTTTTGAAGGATCATTGGATCTTTTTGTAGTGGAAGTCTTCTGCCTAGCAGAAGCACTATCCACCCCCTTGGTTTCTTGGCACCGGGGACCTTTGAATGATTGCTCATTCAAAGTTGCCATGGGGAAGGTCTTATGGATGTTACCACTGACCTCCTCTGAGCTAGCAGGAGTAGTGGCAGCCTTCTCTCGCATATGCTCTTCCTCCTCCTCAGAGAGCACCTCCTTTGGGTTGGGAGACACCCTTGTGGGTTCCCTGTAGATATTCTCTACTGGAGAATGCTCCAATAGAGGGCTTTGAGGCTCTTGGTTAATAGTAGGTACACCAAGGGAAGGAGCCTTGTGTACCTTTCTCTTGACATAGGTCTTGGATATTATGGGAGTGGGTTTAGCAGCAAAGGACTGAGGGAAAATTTGAGAGATGGAAGGTTGGGATTGGCTAGCAGTGGGTTGGTCTAATGGGGGCCTTGACCCTGCTACCATACCTTCATTAGTTTGGGACACCACCATCATTGTAGAGAACAATGGGGTGTCTACTCCTTCCGAGTCCCCAGCAGATCTTCTCATATTTGAGAAAACCTTGCCTTTAGGGGGTTTTGGTACATATATTCCATCAGAATGAGGAATATCCGTCAATTCATGGTTGATTACTGCTTGAACAAACCTGGGATACATATAAAAGCTCTTTTTGTTTCCCATGTTTGAGACAAGATCATTGAAAATCATTTGTGAAAAATTGTACCTTCTGGCAGTGGCCAAACAGACCAAAGCATAAGCAATGGGACTGCTGAACTAACTCCATCCAGTGGTCTTTTTAGAAATGCAGTGCATCAAGGTATGAACAAGAAAACGCCATTGGGGTGAGAATTTAGCTTTTGAGAACTTAAAAACACCCAATGGGCCTCCATACCCCATTCTTGTAAGAGTAGAAAACAGTTCATCATTAGGGATAGAAGTTATACCAGAGGCATCGTCTAGATGTAGACTGATGCGAATTACTTCTTCAGTAACTGTCAATGGCTTGCCACATACTGTCGTCTTGATCATTTGCACACCATCCTCAGTAACAATGGTGGCATGTGCCCAGAATTGCCTCTGATGCTCTATGAAGATATTAGGAGACATAGTGAGAGCATGGGCAATGTGACTAGACTTCAGAAAGTCGACTATCTGATGAAAACCTTCAGCTTGCTTTGGCTTTTGGAGCATCGCGATTTCATTGTGCTCGTCAATGAACGCCATTGATGCCATTGACCTTGAAGATTCTTGCCTGAAAACTTTGAACTTTGAGAGAGACAGGGTTTAGAGCGCAGGTGAACAGTATGCAAAGAGTCGTTATGAGCTTTTAGGCGGGCAAAGAGTATTTATAGTATTCGGAACATAAGCAGTATTAACCACTAGCAGTATTAACTGAAAGCAGTATTAACTGAGAGCAGTATTAACTACTAGCAGTATTAACTAACTAGCAGTATTAACTGAGAGCAGTATTAACTACTAGCAGTATTAACTAACTAGTAGTATTAACTGAGAGCAGTATTAACTACTAGCAGTATTAACTAACTAGCAGTATTAACTGAGAGCAGTATTAACTACTAGCAGTATTAACTAACTAGCAGTATTAACTGAGAGCAATATTAACTACTAGCAGTATTAACTAACTAGCAGTATTAACTGAGAGCAGTATTAACTAACTAGCAGTATTAACTGACTTACTCCTTTAATCTTGCGAAATACTGAGTACTGCTATACATATCCTGAAAAAGAAGATTAGTAACACCAAGAATAAACAATATACAGGTATAGAACCACTTTTTAAGAAGGAGCTTATTCAGAGTTGATCATTCCCACACTTGTTACCAAGAAAGTGAATCTACCCACATCAAAAGCTTTAGTGAATAGATCAGCAAACTGATTATCAGTGTGAACTTTTACAACTTGAATAAGTTTCTTTTCATTACAGTCTCTTATGAAGTGATACCTGATCTCAATGTGCTTTGTCTTTGAGTGCTTGACAGGATTATTCACAATGCTAATAGCACTGCTATTATCAATAAAAATTGGAGTGTGTAGAAAGGTTACCCCATAATCCAACATTTGATTCTGAATCCATAAGACTTGAGAACAGCAACTTGCAGCTGCTATGTACTCTGCCTCTGTTGTAGATGTGGATACTGTGGTTTGTTTCTTGCACTGCCATGAAACTAGTCTTGCACCCAAAAACTGACATCCTCCAGAAGTAGATTTTCTGTCCAAGTTTGCTCCACCTAGATCACTATCTGAGTATGCAAGTAGGTCAAAGGATGAGTCATGAGGATACCAAAGTCCCAATCTGGGTTGCCCTTTGAGATATCTGAATATCCTCTTAACAGCTTGATAGTGAGATTGCTTTGACCTAACTTGGAATCTTGCACACACACAGACTGGAAACATTATATCTGGCCTAGAGGCTGTAAGATACATGAGAGACCCAATCATGGATCTATAATGATGAACATCCATATCCTCCCCCTCAAGATCTGCTGTTATCTGCTTGTGTGTCTCCATAGGTGTGCTAGCAGGTTTTGAATCTGAGAAACCAAACTTGGTTAGAATGTCCTGCACATACTTGGACTGACAGATGAAGATTCCATCTGACTTCTGTTGAACTTGGATTCCAAGGAAGAAAGTAAGTTCCCCCATGGAACTCATTTTGAACCTTTGATGCATTAGTTCCTCAAACTCCTTGCACATGTTGTCTCTTGTTGATCCAAAGATAATATCATCAACATAGATTTGGACCAGCAAGATATCCTTCTTCTGTCTCTTGATGAATAGAGTCTTATCAATGACTCCTCTTTCAAAGCCATTTTCCAAGAGATAGGATGACAGAGTGTCATACCATGCTCTTGGAGCTTGATGTAGTCCATAAAGTGCTTTCTTCAATTTGTATACTCTGTCTGGATAGCTTGGGTTTTCAAACCCTGGTGGTTGACAGACATATACTTCTTCTTCAATTGAACCATAAAGAAATTGTCAGGATCGAATTCTTAATAAGAATTTATACTCAGAAACTAATATCAAAGAAGTTGCGGAAAAACACTTTGATATTTAATAAAACAGTAATCAAACACAGTATATAATGATCAAACAGTAAGCTTGTATTGAATGCTTAAAGTTACAAGATTACACTCTCAACCTCAATATTGATGAACAGACTCACCAATACGAATTCTACTTCTCTAGAATTAGGATCTATGCCTTGAGGTCGATTTTTCTCTTGAAAAACAATTATTAAAAGTTCTTTCTATCTATTCTACACATTCTATACATATACTGATAAAAAGATAATTACAAAGAATAAACAAATCTTCAGTATATCTTCCATGTATATCTTCTAAGTATATCTTCAGTATATCCAGCTGTAGTACTTTCCATCCGTATCTCTTTAGCAGCACTAATAATGCTCAGCAGCATTAACTTCAACTAGCAGCATTAACTGCAAGCAGTACTAACTACTAGCAGTACTAACTAGTTAAGCAGTACTAACTTTGTTCAAGCAGTACTAACTTTAACTAGCAGCATTAATTCTACTAGCAGTAGTAACACTTTAGCAGTATTAATCTTCAACTTGTTCTGGCAGTAGTAACTACACTTGTACTAGCAGTAGTAACTACACTTAGTAGAATCTTCAGTTCCCAACAATCTCCCCCTAACTTGACTTTTAGAAGAGAAGTCAAGTTCTTCAGATATTCTTCCAGATGCTCTTTTTAATGCTCCCAAAACTTCCAAGATCATGCTGCTAAGTCTGGATTCAGTCCCAAACTCTGATTGATTATCCTCTGAATGAGATACTTGGCCATTTCTGAATTTGGTGCACAACCCAACTTCTTCTTTAGCATGGCATGAACCTTCAGTCTGGTGTGATTATATACTCTATCCACTAGGAAGTATTCTGTGTGATTTCTATCCAAAGTCACTGCATATACTCCACTAGTTTCATATAGAGTCCAACTTGTGACTTCTTTAAACACACTCTTGATTACCTGGTTCACTTCTTCAGGTTTGAACATCATGCATAAATACTCCATCACCAGTTTTGTAAGAGACATTCCTGGAGTATTCAGATGGTCTGCATACAGCTTAATTCCTATGTCAAACATCTCTTCTATATCTGATCTAGAGCATGTTTTGACAACCTTGATCCAAGTATTGAATATTTCATACTTGTCACCTTTCCTCTTTAGTCTGATGTAATCTTTTCCATCCATTTTCAGAACATCCCAGTGAATGATCTCTGGTGGCTTAACTCCAACAGGTTCTGCAGAAATTGGTTCAGGCACTTTGTCCATCACTACCATATATAAGCTTACATCATCTTTGATTGATGACCCTTGCTGGCTTGATGACTCAGGTGCCACTTCTTCTTCAGCAACATTTTGTTCTTCTTCTGTTCTAGACTTCTTATCTTTCTTTCTTTTGGCCATCATCTTGGTTCTTTTCAAAGTCTTTTGAACCTGCACTAGAGTAGCTTCCTTCTTCTTTTCTTCCTTTTCCCTTTCCATTTCTTTTATAGGAGTTCCCTCTTCACTTTCAGGGAATGGTTGATTCATATCTATATCATGTCTCTCCTTTGCCTTCTTTTCAAACTCCACTCTATCCTTTTCATTGCTCTTCAGCTTCTCCATTTCTTTCTCATATAGATCCTTAACTTGATCAAAATTCATCTTCACAAACATTTCTTTCTTTACCCCAATTGCACTTTTCAAGAAAGTTATCATTTTGTTTCTTTCCTGAGTAGCAAGGTAAGTTTGTGAAGGTCTTCTCTTCTTTGCACTTGATCTGACCATCATAGCCTTTCTCAAGGTTATTGCTCTTTGCTTGGCTTTTTCTGTTTCTAACCCTTTCTGGAATGCTTCATTTAACTCATTTGCTAGTGCTCTGGCCATTTCTCTGTCTTTTTCAACCTGTTCCTTTTCTGCTAGATCTAACTCTTCTTGCACTTTCTTTGCTAATGCTTCATCTGACTCAATCATCTTTTGCTTTTTAGATGGTTGATCAGATTCTATCATCTTTTCTTTCCCTTTTCTTTTTATATCTGCAGCCATGTCTTTCTTTTCTGATTTCTTGTCTCTCCCTTCATTTATGACCACTCCCTTTGCTTTGGGAGTGTCATTCTTAGCTTTTATTAGCACTTCAGCTACTTCAATTTCTGTTGGTGTTAACTCTGTTACTGCTGCTTGTGAGGTTTCAGCAGCATTAACAGTTTCTGCTTCCTTCTCCCCCTCAACTTCAACTCTTTCTTTATCAAACTCCCTTTCACTTGATGCTTCTTCCATGTTGATCTCCCCCTTTTTGGGAGCATCAGTCTCTGGTTTCCTCCTTTTGAGCACAAATTGTTTCTTTCTTTTCTTTTGAACCAGCCTGGTCACCATCTTCTTTAATTTTTCAATCTGGACTTGTTGTGACAGGATCACCAGCTTCAGCTCCTCTATTTCTTTTCCTTGCTTGATGACATCCTGGTTGATGTTTCCCATGGTCTCCATCAATTCATCATAGTTATATCTGTCCTCACCTTCTCCAGGAGTGTTACCCCCTATTGAAGGATCATTGGATCTTTTAGTAGTGGAAGTCTTCTGCCTAGCAGAAGCACTATCCACCCCTGTGGTTTCTTGGCACCAGGGACCTTCAAATGATTGCTCATTCAAAGTTGCCATGGGGGAGGTCTTATTGATGTTACCACTTTCCTCCTCTGTGTTAGCAGGAGTAGTGGCAGCCTCATCTCCCATATGCTCTACCTCCTCCTCAGAGAGCACCTCCTTTGGGTTGGGAGACACCCTTGTGGTTTCCCTTTGGATATTCTCTAGGGGAGAATTCTCCCTTAGAGGGCTTAAAGGCTGTGTGGGTGATGGTACAAGAAGGGAAGGAGCCTTCTTTACCTGTTTTCTTTGATAAGTTTGGGTAATTGGAGAGGTTGGTTTTGTAAGAATGGACTGGGGAATTGTTTTTGAGTGAGAAGGTTGGGCTTGGCTAGCAGTGGGATGGTCTAATGAGGGCCTTGACCCTGCTGCCATACCTTCAGTGGTTTGGGACACCACCATCATTGTAGAGAACAATGGGGTGTCAACTCCTTCCGAGTCCCCAGCAGATCTTCTCATATTTGAGAAAACCTTGCCTTTAGGGGGTTTAGGTACATATACCCCAACAGATTGAGGTATGTCCGTCAATTCATGGTTAATTACTTCCTGAACAAATCTGGGATACATAAAGAAACTCTTTTTGTTTCCCATATTTGATACAAGATCATTGAAAATCATCTTTGAGAAATTGTACCTTCTGGATGTAGCCAAGCATACCAAAGCATATGCAATTGGACTGCTGAACTCACTCCATCCTGTGGTCTTTTTGGAGATACAATGCATTAGGGTATGAACAAGAAAACGCCATTGGGGTGAAAATTTTGCTTTTGAGAATTTGAAAACACCCAATGGGCCTCCATACCCCATTCTAGTAAGATTAGAAAACAGTTCATCATTAGAGATAGACATTATACCAGCGGCATCGTCTAGACGTAGACTGATGCGAATGACTTCTTCAGTAACTGTAAGTGAGTGATCACAGATTCTTGTCTTGATCATTTGCAGACCATTTTCCACAACAATGGTTGCATTAGCCCAGAACTGCCTTTGGTGCTCAATGTAGATTGTAGGTGATACAGTAAGAGCATGAGCAATGTGGCTCGACTTCAGAAAGTCGACTATCTGATGAAAACCTTCAGCTTGTTTTGGCTTTTGTAGCATCGCAATCTCGTTGTGCTCGTCGATGAATGTCATGGATGCCATTGATCTTAGCGAAAACTTGCCTGAAAACTTCGGACTTGAGAGAGAAAAGGTTTTGAGCGCAAGAGAACAGTATGCAAAGAGTCGTTATGAACTTTTAGGCGGGCAAAAGGTATTTATAGTATTCGGAATATAAGCAGTATTAACCTAGAGCAGTATTAACCACTAGCAGTATTAACTGAAATAGCAGTATTAACTACTAGCAGTATTAACGAACTAGCAGTATTAACTGCGAGCAGTATTAACCACGAGCAGTATTAACTGAACTAGCAGTATTAACTGCAAGCAGTATTAACTACTAGCAGTATTAACTAACTGGCAGTATTAACCGCGAGCAGTATTAACCACGAGCAGTATTAACTGAACTAGCAGTATTAACCACTAGCAGTATTAACTGAAATAGCAGTATTAACTACTAGCAGTATTAACTGAACTAGCAGTATTAACCACTAGCAGTATTAACTGAAATAGCAGTATTAACTACTAGCAGTATTAACTGAACTAGCAGTATTAACTGAACTAGCAGTATTAACTACTAGCAGTACTAACTGAACTAGCAGTATTAACTGAACTTACTCTTTTTAACCTTGCTAAATACTGAGTACTGCTATGCATATCCTGAAAAGAAGATTAGTAACACCAAGAATAACAATATACAGGTATAAACTCACTTTTTGAGAAGAAGATTATTCAAAGTTTATCATTCCCACACTTGTTACCAAGAAAGTGAATCTACTCACATCAAAAGCTTTAGTGAATAGATCAGCAAACTGATTATCAGTGTGAACTTTGACAACTTGAATAAGTTTCTTTTCATTACAATCTCTTATAAAGTGATACCTGATTTCAATGTGCTTTGTCTTTGAGTGCTTGACTGGATTATTTACAATGCTAATAGCACTGCTGTTGTCAATAAAGATTGGAGTATGTAGAAAGGTTACCCCATAATCCAGCATTTGATTCTGAATCCATAAGACTTGAGAACAGCAACTTGCAGCTGCTATGTACTCTGCCTCTGTTGTAGATGTGGATACGGTGGTTTGTTTCTTGCACTGCCATGAGACTAGTCTAGCACCCAAAAACTGACATCCTCCAGAAGTAGATTTTCTGTCCAAGTTTGCCCCACCTAGATCACTGTCTGAGTATGCTATTAGGTCAAAAGATGAGTTATGAGGATACCAAAGTCCCAATCTGGGTTGCCCTTTGAGATATCTGAATATCCTCTTAACAGCTTGAAAGTGAGATTGCTTTGGCCTAACTTGAAATCTTGCACATACACAGACTGGAAACATAATATCTGGCCTTGATGCTGTGAGATACATGAGAGAGCCAATCATGGATCTATAAAGATGCACATCCATATCCTCCCCCTCAAGATCTGCTGTGATCTGCTTGTGTGTTTCCATAGGTGTGCTTGCAGGTTTTGATTCTGAGAAACCAAACTTGGTTAGAATATCCTGCACATACTTGGATTGACATATAAAAATGCCATCTGACTTCTGTTGAACTTGGAGTCCAAGGAAGAAAGTAAGTTCCCCCATGGAACTCATTTTGAACCTTTGATGCATTAAATCCTCAAACTCCTTGCACATATTGTTTCTTGTAGAACCAAAAATAATGTCATCAACATATATTTGGACCAGCAAGATATCCTTCTTCTTTCTTTTGATAAATAGAGTCTTATCAATGACTCCCCTTTCAAAGTCATTTTCCAAGAGATAGGATGACAGGGTGTCATACCATGCTCTTGGGGCTTGATGTAGTCCATAAAGTGCTTTCTTTAATTTGTATACTCTGTCTGGATAGCTTGGGTTTTCAAACCCTGGTGGTTGGCAGACATATACTTCTTCTTCAATTGACCCATAGAGAAAAGCACTTTTTACATCCATTTGGTAGACTTTGAAGTTCATGAAAGAAGCATAGGCTAGGAATAGTCTGATTGCTTCTATCCTAGCTACAGGTGCAAAAACTTCTTCATAATCTATGCCCTCTTCTTGAGTGTAGCCTTGAGCTACCAGCCTTGCTTTGTTTCTTATAACAATACCTCTTTCATCTCTCTTGTTTCTGAAAATCCACTTTGTGCCAATTGCTCTGTGACCTTTAGGAAGGTCTACTAGATCCCATACATCTTGTAGCTTGAATTGTAACAGTTCTTCTTGCATTGCTTCTATCCAGCTAGATTCTTTCATAGCATCATGTGCCTTTTTAGGCTCAAGCTGGGATAGAAAACAAGAAAGGACTGTATGCTGTTGATCTTTCATTTCTTGAAGCCTGCTTTGATGTCTAGTCATCATAGGAGAAGAGATATCTCCTATTACCAACTGTGGAGGATGATTCTTTTGAACTCTTGTGTTATGACTAGATTCTTCATTCAGTCCAGCCTCTAGATTAGAGTCATGCAACTCAACTGAAGTGTCTTCAGATGTCACTTCTGATTCTTGAGTCTCCTCATCTCTAGTGTCTTCTTCACTCTGACTTGGTTCAGTATATGATTCCTTTTCACAGTCCTCATTTACTGTGGGTATGGGAAAAATCACAGATTTAGATATACTTTCTTGAACTTGTGTGATCTCTGATTCTCCACCATCTGTTCCTGTATACTCATTACTGAAACCAAAAGAGTTAGTTAGTGAATCAATGTCAAATAGCCATTGAGGTCCAGACCCAACAGGATTTGGTGTGTTCTCATTGCATTTGACATTGTCACTTTCTTCAATTATTCTAGAAGAAGAGTTAAAAACTCTGTAGGCCTTACTCTGAGATGAGTATCCAACAAGAAATCCATCATCTGCTTTGCTATCAAACTTACCTAAGTGAGATTTGGTATTTAGAATTGTACAAGGACACCCAAAAGATTTGAAGAAACCAATAAAAGGTTTTCTTTGATTTAAAAGCTCATATGGGGTCTTGTTCTTTTGCTTGACCACTAGAACTCTGTTTTGGACATAACAAGCAGTATTAACTGCTTCAGCCCAGAATGTAATTGGCAATTTTGAATCAGCCAACAGAGATCTAGCAGCCTCTATTAGTGTCCTATTTCTCCTTTCAGCAACACCATTCTGTTGAGGAGTTCTAGGAGCACTATATTGTCTCTCAATACCTTTTCCTTCACAAAAAGTGTTTAAATCATGATTTTTAAATTCAGTTCCATTATCTGATCTAATGACTTTTACTCTTTGATTAGTTTGGTTTTCAATTCTTAGAATAAAGGATTTGATAAGATCACTTGTTTCATCCTTAGTCCTTAGAAAATATACCCAAGTAAACCTGGAGTAATCATCAACAATAACCAAGCAGTAAGATTTCTTGCCTATACTCATAACATTTGTAGGACCAAACAGATCCATATGCAATAACTGGAGACAAGAAGAAACAGAATTTAACTCTTTGGTCTTATGAGAAGTTTTGTGTTGTTTGCCTTTGAGACAAGCAACACAATGATCATCACATGAAAAGACTTTTGAAGGTAAACCTCTTACAAGGTTATTTTTAACAAGATTGTTCATAGTCTTGTAATTCATGTGACACATCCTTCTGTGCCAAAGGGAGGATTCATCTATAGAAGCTTTTGAAACAAGACAATTTAAAGATGAATCACTATCAACATTGTCCAAATCAAGACAGTAAACATTGTCCTTCCTTGGAGTTCTAAGTAGTATCATGCTATCATCAACTACCTTGAACCCTGGAGCAAGAATCATACACTCAGTATTAGTAAATAATATACTATGTTGTTTGTCACAAACCTGTGATACACTTAACAGGTTGTACTTTAATTGATCAACATAGTAGACATCCTCAAATGTCATCTTACCTTTGGTGACATTACCTTTTCCACTTATCTTACCACCAGTAAGATTGTCTCCAAATGCAACATGTCCTCCATTAATTTGCTTGAAATCCTGAAGGCATGACATGTTGCCAGTCATGTGCCTAGAGCAACCACTATCAACATGCCATATGCTCTTTCCCTTGAGCTGTTGGTTGCCCTGCACATTAAATAAATCAATTAGTATGATTGGGGACCCAAGCCAAAGTGATCTTGGGTCTTCCTTTCTCATCAAAGTATTTACATTCCTTTTTAATGAGGTTTGTAAACTCAGAGCACTCTTTATTAGAGTACTTTGTCAATATGATTGGCTTAGCAGAATCAACACTGGAAGCAGTACTAACCTTAGAAGTACTAACAGAGTTAGCAGTACTAACAGGTGTAGCAGTACTAACAGGTTTAGCAGTACTAACCTTGTTAGCAGCATTAACATTGTTAGCAGTAGTATTACTTCTAGCAGCACTATCATTGTCAGCAGCACTATTTGTGGTAGCAGTACTAACAGTTTTAGTGCTTTTAGGAATCCACATATTGACACTTTCTTTAACAGAATACTTTTTCTTCATGTGGCTTTTAGTTTTAACATTTTTCTTAGCCACATGGTTCTTTTCAATTTTCTTATAACCAAAGGGTTTTTGCATGGATCTTTGGAAATTCATTCTTTGGTTCATAGGATTGAAATAACAGACTTTTGCAAGATGATTCAATTTGCCACAGATAAAGCAAGGTTTTGGTCTATTGATTTTACTCAGATCAACCCCTTGTTTATGTGCCCATTGATTATTCCAGTTTCTTTGATTTCCCCTCTTTTTGTCCTGTTTTTGGGGTTCATTCTTCTTACAAGTACACTGTTTGCAAGGACCTGGATTCACAACTGTGGTTTGTTTATAATGGACCTTACCAGACTTTTCCTCTGTCTTCTCTATGTTCTTGGATTTGATCCAAGCCCTTCCACAATCCTCATTGGTGATAATGTTGTTTTCTATAAAAGTCTCACCACTCACCTTGTTCTTCTTACTCTTGCCAACCTCTTTCTCAGTCTTATCCTCAACAATTACCTCATCTAAGGGATCTATTTCAGTGGCTCCCTCAGGCAAGTCCTTCCTATCTTTGGTGTCTAACAGGTCTGAAGTAGGAGGAATGTAATTGTTGTTATATGGTGGAGGTGTGGCATTATACCCAATTCCTCTTCTTAATTTATCATGAATCTGATTTTGCAGTAAGGAGTCCATTGCTTTAGAAGCATTGGAAAACTTTTCTACATCAAGCTTAACCTTGGTTAATTCCTCTTTCAGTTTTTCACTCTCCTCTTTAGATTTGGTCAGTTTAAGTTCTAAATCCTTTTTCTCCCACTGCCAGTAATTAGTGTCATATGAGTGTTGTAGTTCATTGGCTTGAAAACCTTTGATTTGATCTTCAAATCTCTCTACTATCCTCACATAGTCTTTTATATCCTTTTCTAGTCTCTTTAGGTCATCACTCATCTTCTGATTGTGATCCCTGTACCTTTTAACAGTGTCTATGCAAGTTTTAGAGCAGAGATTAGAACTTACCTCAGATGGGAGATCAGATACTTTTGCCATAAGAGCTTGATTCTGAATAGCTTCTTCTGCTTGATCACTCCAATCAAACCCCATTCCTTGTTGAGAAACAAGGGCTTGAGCAGAGTTTCTGTTGTTATTGAAGCTTCCAGATTGAGCTTGTTGATGGTTGTTGTTGTGAGACATTCCACTTCTGCATTCTCTAGCAAAATGTCCTTTCAGATGGCATTTGTAGCATTCTACCTTTGATTTATCAAACCCTGCTCCATCTTCTCTTCTTTGTGAGAAGTTGTTTCTTCCAGTCCTCTTTATAAACTTTTTAACCCTCATGGAGAGCATGGCCATCTGCCACTTAATATCCATCTCTTCCAGATCATCAGGATGAAGTTGTTCTAAGTCATCATTGATCAAAGAAGAATTTCCATGATTAGAAAGAAGAGCTTCAAATACATAATCAGTGCCTTTATCTATATTTGATCCATTAGCAGCATTAACTGATTCAGAGTTAGCAGTAGAATCAATTGATGCTGATAGGAGTGCAGCATTATGAACATATCCAGAAGGCTTCTTCTTTGCCTCCACCTCAGCTTCAAATACTCTAAGATCATTGTACAGATCATCAAGTTCTTTTTCTTCCAACTGATCATTCTGTCTGAATGACACAGTGTACATGGTCCATTCATCTCCAAGGGACCTTAAGAACTTTCTGTTCACATCATCTTGATCAATCTGTACTCCCATAGTAGCTAGTTCACCAATTAGTTTATTAAACCTGTCAAAAGTTTGAGTCATGGACTCATTCTTAGTTGACATGAAGTTTTCATACTGTTGCTTTAAGATTGCCTTTTGATTTCTCTTGGTACTTTTGGTACCTGAGAATCTCTTCTCTAGAGCATTCCAGAGCATCTGTGCATCAGTACAATTGCAGAATTGGTGTTGATACTCATTTGGAATGGCCAAGAGCAGTGTGCTCAAGGCTTTCATCTCTGTCTGTCTTGATTTCCTGTCTGCATCTGTCTTTGGAGGAGTTCTTTTGCCATCTTCACCAATCTTTCCTCCATCAGATGGGCCATTCTCAATGATGTCCCACATAGAATAATCTGTGAGGAGAATATATTGCTTGATTCTGATCTTCCACATGTCAAATTCATTGGATCTGAGCATTGGAACTTTTGAGACCAAAGTACTGCTTGATTCTGTAAGATTTTCCATGATGAATAACTGTTTCTGAGAGAATTTGGCTCTGATACCACTTGTCAGGATCGAATTCTTAATAAGAATTTATACTCAGAAACTAATATCAAAGAAGTTGCGGAAAAACACTTTGATATTTAATAAAACAGTAATCAAACACAGTATATAATGATCAAACAGTAAGCTTGTATTGAATGCTTAAAGTTACAAGATTACACTCTCAACCTCAATATTGATGAACAGACTCACCAATACGAATTCTACTTCTCTAGAATTAGGATCTATGCCTTGAGGTCGATTTTTCTCTTGAAAAACAATTATTAAAAGTTCTTTCTATCTATTCTACACATTCTATACATATACTGATAAAAAGATAATTACAAAGAATAAACAAATCTTCAGTATATCTTCCATGTATATCTTCTAAGTATATCTTCAGTATATCCAGCTGTAGTACTTTCCATCCGTATCTCTTTAGCAGCACTAATAATGCTCAGCAGCATTAACTTCAACTAGCAGCATTAACTGCAAGCAGTACTAACTACTAGCAGTACTAACTAGTTAAGCAGTACTAACTTTGTTCAAGCAGTACTAACTTTAACTAGCAGCATTAATTCTACTAGCAGTAGTAACACTTTAGCAGTATTAATCTTCAACTTGTTCTGGCAGTAGTAACTACACTTGTACTAGCAGTAGTAACTACACTTAGTAGAATCTTCAGTTCCCAACAGAAATGCACTTTTCACATCCATCTGATAGACTTTGAATTTCATGTAGGAAGCATAAGCCAGGAATAATCTAATTGCTTCTATCCTGGCCACAGGTGCAAATACTTCTTCATAGTCTATCCCTTCTTCTTGTGTATACCCTTGAGCCACCAGCCTTGCTTTATTCCTTATCACTATACCTCTTTCATCTCTCTTATTCCTGAAGACCCATTTTGTTCCTATTGCCCTTTGGCCTTTAGGAAGGTCTACCAGATCCCAAACATCTTGCAGTTTGAACTGCAGTAGCTCTTCTTGCATGGCTTCTATCCAACTGGATTCTTTCATAGCATCATGTGCCTTTTTAGGCTCAAGCTGGGATAAAAAGCAAGAAAGCACTGTGTTGTTGCTCTTGTATTTCTTGAAGTCTACTTTGATTTCTAGTCATCATAGGAGAGGATATATCTCCTATTACCAGCTGTGGAGGATGATTCTTTTGTATTCTGGTGTGATGACTAGGTTCTTCATTAAGTCCCAACTCTAGATTAGAGTCATTCAACTCAACTGAAGTGTTTTCAGTAGCCACTTCTAGTTCTTTATTTTCTTGAGTCTCCTTATCTCTACTTTCTTCTTCACCTTGACTTGGTCCAGTAGATGGTTCCTTTTCACAGTCTTCAACAGGATTAACTGTGGGTATGGCAAATATCACAGATTGAGATATACTTTCTGAGACTTGTGTAGTCCCTGATCCTCCACTCCCTGTTCCTGCATAATCATCACTACTGAAACCAAAAGAGTTAGTTAGTGAGTCAATGTCAAATAGCCACTGAGGCCCAGACCCAATTGGATTTGGTGTGTTCTCATTGCATTTGACATTGTCACTTTCTTCAATTATTCTGGAAGAAGAGTTAAAGACTCTGTAGGCCTTACTCTGAGATGAGTAGCCAACAAGAAATCCATCATCTGCTTTGCTATCAAACTTACCTAAGTAAGATTTGGTATTGAGAATAGTACAAGGACACCCAAAAGGTTTGAAAAATCCAATGAAAGGTTTTCTTTTATTTAAAAGCTCATATGGGGTCTTGTTCTTTTGCTTGACCACTAGAACTCTGTTTTGGACATAACAAGCAGTATTAACTGCTTCAGCCCAGAAGGTAATTGGCAATTTTGAATCAGCCAACAGAGATCTAGCAGCCTCTATTAGTGTCCTATTTCTCCTTTCAGCAACTCCATTCTGTTGAGGAGTCCTAGGAACACTATATTGTCTCTCAATGCCTTTCTCTTCACAAAAGGTGTTTAGATCAAGATTTTTAAACTCAGTTCCATTATCTGATCTAATGACTTTTACTCTTTGATTAGTTTGGTTTTTAATTCTTAGAATAAAGGATTTGATAAGTCCACTTGTCTCATCCTTAGTCCTTAGAAAATATACCCAAGTAAATCTGGAGTAATCATCAACAATAACCAAGCAGTAAGATTTCTTGCCTATACTCATAACATTTGTAGGACCAAACAGATCCATATGCAGTAACTGGAGACAAGAAGAAATAGAATTTAACACTTTGGTCTTATGAGAAGTTTTGTGCTGTTTGCCTTTAAGACAAGCAACACAATGATCATCACATGAAAAGACTTTTGAAGGTAAACCTCTTACAAGGTTGTTTTTAACAAGTTTGTTCATAGTCTTGAAATTCATGTGACACATCCTTCTGTGCCATAGAGAGGATTCATCCACAGAAGCTTTTGAAACAAGACAGTTCAGGGATGAATCACTATCAACATTGTCCATATCTAGACAATAAACATTGTCCTTTCTTGGAGTTCTAAGTAGTATCATGCTTTCATCAACTACTTTGAACCCTGGAGCAAGGATCATACACTCTGTGTTTGTAAATAATATGCTATGTTGTTTGTCACAAACCTGTGATACACTTAACAGGTTGTACTTCAATTGATCAACATAGTAGACATCCTCAAATGTCATTTTACCTTTTGTGACATTACCTTTGCCACTTATTTTACCACCAGTAAGATCATTTCCAAAAGCAACATGTCCTCCATTGATATGCTTGAAATCCTGAAGGCATGACATGTTACCTGTCATGTGCCTAGAGCAACCACTATCAACATGCCAAATGCTCTTTCCCTTAAGCTGTTGATTGCCCTGCACATTAGATAAATCAGTTAGTTTGAATAAGGAACCCAAGCCAAAGTGGTCTTGGGTACCCCTTTCTCATCAAAATACTTGCATTCTTTCTTGACAAGATTTTTAAACTTTGACTCCTCATGCTTGGAGTATTTTGTCACAATAATAGGCTTGGAAACATTTTTGCTAGAAGCAATACTGATTTTAGAAGTACTAACTGCCTTAGCAGCACTTGCATGCTTAGCAGTACTAACCTTGTTCGCAGTAGTAACTGTGTTAGCAGCACTAATATTTTCAGTAGTACTAACACTGTTAGCAGTAGTAACTGTGTTAGCAGTACTAATATTTTTAGCAGTACTAACACTGTTAGCAGTAGTAACTGTGTTAGCAGTACTAATATTTTTAGCAGTACTAACACTGTTAGTACTTCTAGGTACCCATAGTAAAATACTTTCTTTTAAAATCTTATTTTTCATAGGGCATTTACTTTCAACAGATTTCTTCATCACATGTTTCTTTCCAGCCTTCCTATAACCAACAGGTTTTTGCACAAATCTTTGAAAGTTTATCTGTTGATTAATAGGGTTAAAGAAGCAATGCTTAGCCAAATGATTCAACTTGCCACATATGAAACAAGGTTTTGGTCTATTGATTTTATTCAGATCAACTCCTTGTTTCTGAGCCCATTGATTATTCCAGTTTCTTTGATTACCTCTTTTTATACCAGAATTTAGGCTCTTGGCTTTATTGCAAGCACACTGTTTACAAGATCCAGGATTCACAACTGTGGTTTGTTTGTAGTGGACCTTGTTATCCTTTCCTTTGGTCTTCTCTATCTCCTTGGACTTGACCCAGATTTTCCCACATCCCTCATTGGTGATAATATTGTTTTCTAATGGTATCTTTTTACTCACAGTATTATCCCTATTCTTACTAGCTTCTTTCTCAGTCAAATCCTTAACTACTACCTCATCCAAAGGATCTATCTTAAGAGCTTCCTCAGACAAGTCCTTTTTCTCCTTGGTTTCTAACAAGTCTGAAGTAGGAGAGATATAGTTGTTGTTGTAAGGAGGAGGTGTATTGTTGTATCCAATACCAGGCTTCATCTTATCATGAATCTGAGCCTTTAGAAGAGAATCCATTGCTTTTGAAGCATATGAAAACTTTTCTATGTCAAGCTTAATTTTAGACAGTTCCTCTTTCAGCCTATCATTCTCTTCTAAGGACTTAGACAGTTTGGTCTCTAACTCATTCTTTTCCCACTTCCAATAGTTTGTGTCATAAGAGTGTTGAAGTTCATTAGCTTGAAAGCCTTTGATTTGCTCTTCAAATCTCTCTACTATCAACACATAATCTCTTCTGTCCTTTTCTAATCTTTTGAGGTCATCACACATACTTTGATTGTGATCCCTGTATCTTTTGACAGTGTCTATGCAAGATTTAGTGCAAAGATTAGAAATTACCTCAGAGGGGAGATCAGACACTTCTGCCATAAGAGCTTGATTCTGAATGGCTTCCTCAGCTTGATCACTCCAGTCAAATCCCATTCCTTGTTGGGAAACAAGGGCTTGAGCAGGATTCTTGTTTTGATTGTAGCCTCCATTCTGAGCTTGTTGGTGGTTGTTGTTTGGAACAACACTCCTGCATTCTCTAGCAAAGTGTCCTTTCATGTGACACTTATAGCATTCCACCTTAGTCTTGTCAAAACCAGCTCCATCTTCTCTTCTTTGAGAGAAGTTGTTTCTTCCTGTTCTTTTAATAAACTTCTTCACTCTCATAGATAACATGGCCATCTGCCATTTAATGTCCATCTCCTCCAGGTCATCAGGGTGAAGTTGATCTAAATCATCATTAATCAATGAATTGTTGCTATGACTGGACAAAAAGGCTTCAAAGATAGTTCCAGTGCCTTTTTTTGAATTTACTCCACTGGCAGTACTAACTGCTTCAGGGTTAGTAGTAGTATCAGTAGATGTTGAAAGAAGTGCAGCATTGTGGATATAACCAGTGGGATTCTTCTTGGATTCTACCTCAGTTTCAAAAACTCTTAGATCATTATATAGATCATCAAGTTCCTTCTCTTCCAGATTGTCACTCTGTCTATATGAGACAGTGTACATAGTCCATTCATCCCCAAGAGATCTGAGGAACTTTCTGTTGATATCATCTTGTTCCATCTTCACTCCTACAGTAGCCAGTTCACCTATGAGCTTGTTGAATCTATCAAAAGTTTGAGTCATAGACTCATTCTTTGAAGAAGTGAAATTCTCATACTGCTGCTTTAGAACATCTCTTTGATTTCTTTTGATACTTTTAGTTCCAGCAAATCTTTTCTCTAGAGCATTCCAGAGAATCTGAGCATCAGTGCAGTTGCAAAATTGATGCTGATATTCATTGGGAATGGCCAAGAGCAGAGTGCTCAAGGCCTTCATCTCTGTCTGTCTGATCTTCCTCTCACCATCTGTCTTTGGTGGAGGTCTTTTCCCATCTGGTCCTATCTTTCCTGCTTCAGAAGGACCATTCTCAATGATATCCCACATTGAGTAGTCAGTGAGAAGAATGTATTGTCTAATTCTGATCTTCCACATGTCAAACTCATTGGGTTTGAGCATTGGAACCTTAGAGACCAGAGTACTGTTTGATTCTGCAAGGTTTTCCATGATGAATGAATAGATGTTTCTGAGGGAGTTAGGCTCTGATACCACTAGTCAGGATCGAATTCTTAACAAGAATAAATTCTCAGAAACTAATATCAAAGAAGTTGCGGAATAACACTTTGATATTCAATAAAACAGTAAACCAAAACAGTATATAATCAACAACTTGTAAACTTGTATTGAATGCTTGAAGTTACAAGAATAAACACACAACCTCAATATTGATGAACAGGCTCACCAATACGAATTCTACTTCTCTAGAATTAGGATCTATGTCTTGAGGTTGATTTTCTCAAAAAAACTTAGAATGAATAAATTAATCTCTATCTAAACTATTCTATCAAATCTGTACATATACTGAATAAAAAGATAATTACAATAAATAAAATATCTTCAGTATATCTTCCATCATTATCTTCAAGCCTTCCATGAATATCTTGATTCTTTCCAGCTGTCATCATTTCCATCTGGTTCTTTAAGTCAAAAGCAGTACTAACTATGCTCAGCAGCATTAATTTCTTCTAGCAGCATTAACTTGGTATTAGCAGTATTAACTACTAAGCAGTACTAACCACTAGCAGTACTAACTAGTTAAGCAGTACTAACTTTGTTCAAGCAGCACTAACTTTGACTAGCAGTATTAATTCTACTAGCAGTAGTAATACTCAGCAGTATTAACTTTGAAGTCCTCTGGCAGTAGTAATTCTGAACTAGCAGCATTAAAGACTTGTTCACATCTTCAGTTCCCAACAGAAGACTTCCACTACTAAAAGATCCCATGATCCTTCAAAAGGGGGTAACACTCCTGGAGAAAGTGAGGACAGATATGACTACAATGAATTGTTGGAAACAATGGGCAACATCAATATGGATGTCATCAAACAAGGCAAAGAAATAGAAGAGATGAAAATGGTGATTCTGTCTCAACAAGTACAGATTACCAAATTGAAGAAAATCATCACAAGATTGGTGCAAAAGCAGAGGAGAAGGAAATTTGTTTTGAAGAAGAGGAAAACTGTTGATGATGCTTTCAACAAGGGGGAGAATTCAGAGGCTGAAGCAGAAAAGGAGAGTATTTCTGAGATGGGATTTGATGTTAAGGGGGAGAAAGCTGCAGAAACAGAAGCACAAGCAGTGGAAACAGATAATGTTCAAGCAGCAGCAGTAACAGAACAGGTAGCAGCAGTAACAGGGCTATCTGTTGAAGAAATGGAAATAGTTGAAACCTTGGTAAAAGCCAAAAATGATACTCCTAAGGCTACTCAAAAGGCCAAGGGAGTAGTCATCAATGAAGGAGAAATTCAACAGAAGGAAAAAGAAAAGGCAAAGGAGTCAAAGGGAAAAGGAAAGGAGAAGATGGTTGAAGCTGAAATGCCTGTAAAGAAGAAGTCTCAGATTGAAATGGATGAGGCAATAGCAAAGCAGCTTCAAGACCAAATGGAGAAGGAGGAACAGTTGCAAACAGAAAAAGATAGAGAACTTGCAAAGATTATGGCCAAGAAGTTAAATGCAGAATACCAAAAGAGTCTAAAAGAAGCAGCTCAGACAGCAGCTCAGGTCAAGAAACTTCCAGTTAAAAAGATGCCAACTCAAAAACAGAAACAGAAAAGACAACCCTCCAAAACATTTTTGGCCAATCAACAAAGAAGAAAAATGATAAATTTTCTGAAGGGTGCAATTGGTGTTAAGGGGGAGATGTTTACCAACATGGCATACACTCAAGTTGAAGAGTTGTATCAAAAGGAAATGGCCAAGCTTCAAGGGGATTCAGCACAAAGGGAAGAGGTTGAGAGAAGAATGAAGGAAAGGCATGACCTGAATATTCAAAAACCATTCCCTGAGGAGACCACACCCTCAAAAGACAAAGCTGAGGAGATGAAGGAAGAATCTGAGAGTGTTGGTGTAGAAGCCAAAACTGGGAAGAGGATGAAGACTATAGCCTCCAAGAAGCAGAACAAAAGGCCAAGAGTTGAAGAAACAGCAGAACCTTCAGTTACTTCTACAACTGAATCTGTAAAGAACCCAGAACAATCCACTAAGCAATATAATCTTGATCTATATATAACTACAACAGCTGATGAACCAGTTTCAGCTGATCCCATTTCTATGAAAGCACCAGAAGTCATCTTTTGGGATATTTTGGAAGATCAAAGGAAGAAATACTTCAGGCTTAAGAGAGTGGGAGATATATATGAAGTGTACTCTACTTGGGGTAGATTAATAAGAAGTTGTTCAAGATCAGATTTAGAAGAGATGTTTAAAGTTGGGTTGGAGATGTATAAAAAGGAGCTGAAAGGAGAAGGAATGAGCTTAATCAGATTAGCCATGGAGTACTTATGCATGATGTTTGATCCTAGCAAAGTTCAACATGTGATCAGAGATCTGCATCTACAGAACAAATTCCAAAGAATAGAAAACTGGATGATATTTGAAAGGTGTGGAGTCTATGTTATCACTGTGGACAGAGCTTATCATGAGTACTAGTTAGTTGATAAAATCTATGATCACAGCAAGGCCAAATTACAAGCAATGTTAAATGCAAAGCTTACATGTTCGAAAGATTCAGAAATGGCAAAGATTGTGGTTAGCAGAATCATTAATCAAAGTTTGGGTTTGGATCCTAATCTAGGAGTGTGAACTGAAGTGTTGAAAGCATCTTGAAGATCAATTCTGAAGAACTTGACTTCTCTTTCTAAAAGTCAAGTTAGGGGGAGATTGTTGGGAACTGAAGATGTGAACAAGTCTTTAATGCTGCTAGTTCAGAATTACTACTGCTAGAAGACTTCAAAGTTAATACTGCTGAGTATTACTACTGCTAGTAGAATTAATACTGCTAGTCAAAGTTAGTGCTGCTTGAACAAAGTTAGTACTGCTTAGCTAGTTAGTACTGCTAGTGGTTAGTGCTGCTTAGTAGTTAATGCTGCCAAGACTTAATGCTGCTTATAAGGTAATGATGAAGAGATCGTGATAAACAAGGATATTTTGAAGATAATGATGGAAGATATACTGAAGATATTTTATTTATTGTAATTATCTTTTTATTCAGTATATGTACAGATTTGATAGAATAGTTTAGAATAGATTAATTAATTCATTCATTCTAAGTTTTAGAAAAAATCAACCTCAAGGCATAGATCCTGATTCTAGAGAAGTAGAATTCGTATTGGTGAGCCTGTTCATCAATATTGAGGTTGTGTGTTTAATCTTGTAACTTCAAGCATTCAATACAAGTTTACAAGTTGTTGATTATATACTGTTTTGGATTACTGTTTTATTGAATATCAAAGTGTTATTCCGCAACTTCTTTGATATTGTTTCTGAGACTTTATTCTTGTTGAGAAATCGATCCTGACATGATGTACTGGCAGTAGTAATTCTTGATGATCAGCATTAAGATGTATCAGCAACATTAACTTCAACTGGCAGTAATAATTATGTTGAAGCAGCATTAACCATACTTGAGCATTTCTGAATTTCCCAACAATATCCCTAATGTATTTTGATTGATTGATAAAAATACCCGATGAAAATTGTTTTACTTGTAAACCGAGAAAGAAATTCATCTCTCCCATCAAATTCATCTGAAATCTAGACACCATAAGGTTTGCAAAATTCTTACAGTACTTCGGATTTGTAGAACCAAAGATAATATCATCTACATAGATTTGAATTAAAATGATATCACCTTTTTCTATTTTGATAAACAAAGTGGTATCCACCGTTCCTTTAGAAAAACCAGACTTGACTAGAAAAGTGGAAAGGACATCATACCAGGCTCGAGGTGCTTGTTTCAGACCGTAGAGTGCTTTGTCGAGAATGTAAACGTGATTCGGATTCTCTTGATTGACAAAACCCTCTGGCTGAGAGACGTAGACTTCCTCCTTCAAAATTCCATTCAGGAAAGTTGTCTTCACGTTCATTTGAAAGACCGTGAAGTTCTTGTGGGCTGAGTAGGCTAGAAACATTCTGATTGCCTCTAATCGCGCCACAGGAGCATATGTCTCATCATAGTCGATTCCTTCCTCTTGTCTGTATCCTTTGGCTACTAGTCTTGCCTTGTTTCGGATAACGGTACCATCTTCGTCTTTCTTTATCTTGAAAACCCACTTCGTACCTATAATTGTTTTTGTGTGTTCCAGAATCTAGTTTCTAATCAATAACAGTCAAACAAACAAGATTCAAATCAAAGATTACCTGTTTGATTACTTTGAATTTCACAATTTACACTTTCTTTCTCTAGAACTCTCTCTCTCTCTCTCTCTCTCTCTCTCTCTAAAACGTATACTCTCAAATCTGATTTATCAACTAATGTCACCTCACCTTGAAATACAAAGAGAAAAAGTATTTATATTACCACAAAATACAAGGAAAACTAAACTAATACAAAAACAAATACAATTGACTTTTATTAAGAGACTTTGACTTTTAATGAGATTTGACTTTCTTCAGCTTTGACTATCTCAACTTTGACCTTCAGTCTTCTTGATCTTGTATCCAACAGATTTATGCTCTAACAATCTCCCCCTTTGGATTCAAGATCATTGTTGAAAGATTTAGCAATTAAGTCTTCACTTTAAGCTCTGTCTGAACAATCTCCCCTTTTCCTTTAACTGTCTTCTTTCCAAAAGTATCTTCAGACGAGTAACAATCTCCCCAAAACTTTCACACAACACTTTCAGACTTTTGAAAAGAAATTATCTTCAATTTCAGCTCAGATTGCTTCAGCAAATAATCTTCAAAGAAATTTTCTTCAAATCTTCAGAAATTCTTTGATCGTCTTCAAAACTTTACTTTAAACTTTTCTGACTTGGACATTTCTGAAAAAATCATCTCTCACAAACTTCAAAACTTTAACATTTCTTGATATCATCTCCCCCTTTTTGATGATTTGAGCATCTATATCATCAAAACTTTTCTCCAAGAAATGTCATTGACCATTCTTATCTGTCATACTGAGCCTCTGATTCTGTCAATCCTCCAAGATAATCATCTAGATCTTTTCAAATCCAGACAAATTAAGAACATGTAACTCCTGAATCAACAGATGAATCAGTTAAAATGTCTGTCAGTAACACAAAGTCACTGTGTGTAACGAATACACAATATAAAGAATCTTTTTGATGTTCACTCCCCCAGGGCTTCCATCCAATCATCGAAATACCACAAAGGCAATTTCTATGAATGTTATGACAAAGAAACGAATTCCTTGTGTGTTCCTGCAAGTGTAAAAAGAATTAAAGCACAAATGATTGCTTTTTAATAAGGCTCAAAGTTGTGTAAACCACTGAGACAATAGTAGATAAACACAGACTCAATTGTGCATGATTTAAGTGCGAAGGTGGGGCAGACTTCCTTCTTTTTCAATATCCAGATTTTTCAAATGAAAACCAGATAGATAATGTGTTGCGTCCCCAGACAAATATGAAACACTTTCTTTTTAAGAAGAAAATGAGTGGTTGGTGGGGTTTAAGCAAGAGTTGGCATGGGTTATTTGCCTGTTTCAATAATGTTCACGAAAGAATTGTGAAACACTAGTAATATGGCTGCCCGGCTCAGAAAGTAGTTGGTGCAGAGTTTGATATTCTTTTACTCTGATCTCACACCCTCTTTATTTTTAATCATTTAAGCACACAACTAACCAAACGCTCTTTCCATTTTACCTCATCACACCCACACTCATTTCTTTTAGACTTCTCACACTCAATCACTAAAGGATTAACTTCTTGGGTAGGAAACACTAGTTAACGTGAATCCATAGAAGTTTCAATTAATTCCTAGCACAAAGAACCCATAGTTCCTATAAAGCATGTGTTGCTCAAATGGTTTAACTTTACCAGTTAAAGCTCATATACAAATATCAGATGAATATATGCTCATAAAATATAATCATGAAGATTTGAGCATTTTTTAAACATTGAAATATTTTCAAACAAGTATATTGAATGAATGAATATGAATGCAAAAGACTTGTTTGAAAATCTGACATTGTATGAAAATGATCAGAAATGAATGATATAGAAATTAAAGCTTATGGTCAAGAATAATTGATATTTGTCTATACGAAACAAAAATATAGACATTCTTGAAATGACCGTTTCGAAATGAAATATCGCTCAAAATTCTTTGAATACAAGCGGAGTGTCTTACCATCGAAGAAAAATTGTTCCAATTTAGAGACATGGTAAGAACATGTTGAACAAAGTCAAACCGGTGTGTGTGAATACTTGAAAGTATATAGAAAAGACAATACACAAGTATTTATCTTTGGATACACACGGTTTATTTATCGATTAAGCACAAAAATAAAATGAAAAACATTTAAAAATCACACTTCCAATTCATGAAATCTTTTAAAGAATCGGGAAGTGGTTTGAACATTTAAGAACATGGTTACTATACCTGAAAGTTGTCCTTCTTTCAGATATATTTGAGATTAAGATAAGAAATTTACCTTTTCGAGCAATCTTAAATCTCAGAAAGTCAAGCTATCGTCATTAATATATGATCGTGTCAGCTTCTCTCATCCTGCATAAGTCTCAAAGTCTAGTCAAAATTTATTCACAAAAATTTATTTAAAAATAGAATGACATAAAACAATAAAACTTTTTAAAATACGAGTTCTGATCTGATATAATCAGAAATCATAGTCTTACTCCTTTTGTCTTATAAGCTCCCCCTAAAATCATGCATCACAAAAGTTTTGTCAGTTAAGTATAATGCAGAAATTAGTTTTGCTCCCCCTCAAATGAATGTAGATCATCTAAAATCTTATCTAACTCCCCCTGAGATCATGAGCAAACAATTAAAGTGCAGATATCTTTCAGAAAATAAAGATAAAGAAAATGATAAAAAATAACAATTCGTAACTTTAGTAGGTAACAACCGATTATGTCTTAAGATTTAACATACCAAGCTTAGAGACAAGAAAATTAAATCTCTTTTCATCTAAGGGTTTGGTAAATAAATCTGCAAGTTGATAATCTGTTTTTACAAAATAAAGTTCAATTGTTCTTTTTTCTACATTATCTTTTATAAAATGATACCTGACATCAATGTGTTTGGTTTTCGTATGTTGGACAGGATTAGCAGATATGGCAATTGCACTCTTCGAGTCACAGTATATTGGAATTTTATCAAATTTGAATCCATAGTCTCGTAGCTGTGTTCGCATCCACAAGACTTGCGAGCAGCAACTGGCAGCAGCTACATATTCTGCTTCAGCAGTCGATGTGGAAACGCATAACTTTTTCTTTGATGCCCAGCTAACGAGCTTGTCTCCAAGAAATTGAACGTGACCAGAAGTACTCTTTCTGTCCAACATGCAACCTGCATGATCTGCATCTGAATATGCAGTCAGTTGAAACCCAGTATCTTTAGGATACCACAGACCAAGGTCTGCAGTGCCTTTCAGATATCTAAAGATCCGTTTGACAGCGGCCAAATGGGATTCTTTGGGAGCAGCTTGATATCTAGAACATAAACATGTTGAAAACATAATATCTGGTCTACTCGATGTAAGATACATTAACGAACCTATCATACCTCTATAGTTTCTAACATCAACACTTTTACCCGAAGGATCAGTGTGGATCTTAGTTCCTGGTGCCATCGGGGTTCCAATTGGTTTACAATTTTCCATTTTGTACTTCCGAAGAATATCCAAAATGTACTTAGATTGATTTATAAAAATCCCCGTAGAAAACTGTTTAACTTGTAATCCGAGAAAGAAATTCATCTCTCCCATCATACTCATTTGAAAACGTGACACCATGAGGTTAGAAAATTTTTTGCAATATTTTGGATTAGTAGAACCAAATATTATATCATCAACATAAATCTGAATAAGAATAATATCAGCTTTTTCCTTCTTGATGAATAAAGTAGTATCAATCTTACCTTTGGAGAAACCAGACTTGACCAAGAATTTGGATAAAACGTCATACCATGCTCGAGAGGCTTGTTTTAATCCATAAAGGGCTTTGTCCAAGATGTAAACATGATCTGGCTTATCTGGATTGACGAACCCTTCTGGTTGAGACACGTACACTTCCTCTTTAAGAATGCCGTTCAGAAAAGTTGTTTTCACATCCATCTGAAAGACTGTGAAATTTTTATGAGCTGCGTAGGCTAGAAACATTCTGATTGCCTCTATACGCGCTACTGGAGCATACGTCTCATCATAATCGATACCTTCCTCTTGCCGGTAACCTTTGGTAACAAGTCTAGCTTTGTTTCTTATGACGATACCATCCTCATCTTTTTTATTCTTGAAAACCTATTTAGTGCCGATCACGGTTTTACCTTCCGGCTTAGGAACATATCTCAAAACCTTTAGGGCTTCAAACTGATTGATTTCTTCTTGCATTGCAGATACCCAGTCCGAATCAGCAAGAGCCTCAGATACTCGAGTGGGCTCAATCTTACTGAGAAATGAGTCATGCATACATTGGTTAAGAGTCGCTGACCTAGTCTGAACTGGATTGTTGAGATCTCCAATTACTTGATGTAATGGATGCTCTTTGGTCCGGCGATGCTCATGAGGGAGTGGAGTAGATGAATTTTGAATATGATCATCATCTAGAAATCCACTTTCAGAATCTTCAGTTTGAATATCATGACGAGGGTTCTCAGTTGAAGGTTCATGTGCAGAAGTATCAGTTGGAATAGCAGACTCTGACTCAACTGAAACAATTACTTCTGGCTCAGCATTAACTTGTGCATCTTCAACTGTAGGAGTAACATCAGGAATGTGAGTTTCTGACTGAATGGGGGATACTTGTTCAGTAATGACCTCTGAAGTGACTGGATGATGACAGCTTGTATCTTCAAACCTGTCAGTCATAGAGGATTTAGAAACATTGGTTCCAAGAAACGCATCATAAAAGAATTCAAATAACAAATCTAAATCAGTTAAATGTGAAGTAGATGTAGAAGCGTTATTCGAATTTTTCACAGTAGACGCAGGTTCTGAACTGATCTGCCCAGAAGCTAAGACTCCTGTGATAACGGGTTCTGAACTGAATTGATCAGAAACCAAATCTTCATCAAATGTGACATTGACGCTCTCGATAACTGTCTTTGACTTCTTTAGATAAACACGATATGCAGCAGAAGTTGAAGAATAACCGATAAAGATGCCTTCATCCGCCTTAGCACTGAATTTATTCAGACTCTCTCTGTCGTTAATCACAAAACATTTACACCCAAATATGTGAAAATATTTGATAGTTGGTGTTCTGTTGTTGATCAGCTCATATGGAGTCTTTTGAAAACGGCGGTGAATCATGGATCGATTTTGAGTATGGCATGCAGTCGACACAGCTTCTGCCCACAAGAATAGAGGTAAGTCCGATTGGCTAAGCATAGTCTGAGCGGCCTCGACTAGCGTTCGATTTCGCCTTTCGACTACTCCATTTTGTTCAGGCGTTCTAGCAGCAGAATAATGATGTGAAATCCCAACTGATTCTAGTTATTCATCAACAATCTTGTTCTTGAATTTTGTGCCATTATCAGTACGAAGAAACTTGACTGGTCGCTGCATTTTCACCTGGGTCGTCTTTAAGAAAGTAATGAGAACTTCCGGTGTCTCATATTTTGAACGAAGAAATTTGACCCACGTGTATCTTGAATAATCATCCACAATAACCAACACGTATTTCTTACCACCCAAACTCTGAGTTCTCATTGGAACACATAAATCCATGTGTAGCAATTCTAACGGAGAACTAGTGCTTGGTTCAGGCTTCGGTTTATGTGCGGATCTCTTCATCTTACCCTTCTTACAAGCTGCGCATAAGTGTTGTCTTTCATATTTCAGCTCAGGAAGTCCTTTGACCAATTTCCCACGAACCAGCTTGTTGATGTAACGAAAGTTCAAATGAGATAAACGTCTGTGCCAGAGCCAACTTTGTTGCGTTGAAGCTTTTGACAATAAGCATACTTGACTGTCAATCTGAACTTTGGACAAATTGATGGTGTAGAGGTTTGTCTTTCGATTTCCAGATAAAAGTTTTGTTCCATCTTCAGTGCGAACTGAGCAACTCTTAGACTTGAAGTTGACCTCTAACCCTTTATCGCAGAATTGACCTATGTTGAATAAGTTGTGCCCCAAGCCTTCGACATAACTCACCTTACTTATTGTTATGTTGTCTTGAATAATGTCACCATATCCTAAGATAGGTGAAAGCTGATCGTTTCCGAATCTGACATTACCACTGAATTTCTCTGTATAGTTAGACAATAAAGCTTTTTTCCCAGTCATATGCTTGGAACATCCACTATCCAAGTACCACATATGCCGGGTCTGCAAGAGAAATCAGGCAATAACAATTTTAGGTACCCATTTAAAAACGGGCCCTAACGGATTAGTACAATATTTTGGTATTGATGACACTAATTATT
The DNA here is from genome assembly GCA_954870635.1 of Arctium minus. NCBI lineage: Eukaryota > Viridiplantae > Streptophyta > Magnoliopsida > Asterales > Asteraceae > Arctium > Arctium minus. The sequence continues at coordinate 15,726,908 of OX941082.1, forward strand.
TAGTGCCATTATGCTTTTTTCTCTTTATTTTAGGATAGCATTTTACCTTCTAATCCCAACCTTTGAGTCATTTTAGTTCATTATTTTCTCTTTTCTTGTTTCTTGGAGCTAAAGATATGAAGAACTTGTTTTATTGCATTTGGATAAGCTAATTGGTGTATTTTTGGGCAGATTTATAAGTGCAGCAAGCTGCAGCATGCTGCAGCATCCTTACAGCAGCCGTGTGGGGAGCTTAATGGATAAGCTAGGAGGAGCTTTTTGTGGAAGACCTTTTTGATTTATGGATCTGATTTTTTGGGAACATTCTAGAGTAATTTTGGTTGGTGTACTTTGGATAAAACACTTGTCCTTATTATCTTTTGGGTATTAACCATTAGTACTTGTTTACTTTACTTTAATTGTACTTTCTTTAGCTTAGGCTCCAAGATTAGTTTCTTTTGACCATTTTGCCCTCCTCTTTTTGGTAGTATAAATAGGAGTGGTTGGTGGTAGTATTAAGTAGTCTTTAAGTTCCAAGTAAACTTTCATTTCCATGTAGAAAGAAGTCTTATTCCATAGTTATTACTTAATCTTTTGAAGTTACTTTCTTGTCTTCCTTTAATTCTTGTAATTTTACTTTCTTTATTACGCTTTATTTACATTACGCAATTTACATTCCGTCATTTATATTCCGTCATTTACTTTATGTCATTTACATTTATGTCTTTATTTTCCGTCATTTATCGCTTTATGTCTTTAAATATGAGTAGCTAATTTTATTTAGCTCGGGTGTGAGATAAAATGGTGAGATTTTAAACCAAAGAAAGGTGGACATTGTTTCGCAATAACAATGTTCCATCATTTCATTTCAAGTTTTATAAAGTTCAATGACACTTCTTGACGAACTGATCACTTGCTAAAGTGTTAAAGTGCGGTTGACTTAGAGATAAGCTACCAAAAGCACGTCAGTTTGAATGATATAAGAAGTAGACTTGAGAGAGTTGCTTTTTATTTATAAACTGATTTATTCTCGACAAGTTGATCGCTAGTCATTAGTGTTAAAGTGTAGAGGACTTAGAGATAAGCCCCTTCGAACACGTCAACTTGGATGATATGGGAATCGGCTCGAGAGAGCGGTTTTAGATACAAAGAGATTTGATCGTCCATATATTTTGAGGACTTTATTCTACACTATAAATAGTTGGAGGCTGCACAGAGATGTGTTTAGTCGACTCTAAACAGTAGTGTGAATATTGAAGTCCGAGAGGAATACCCTCAAAATAGATGGTGGATCTAGTTATGGCCAACTCATGCTGCAGCATGTCTGTAGCATAAGTCTGCTGGAATTTGTGTTTAAATCTCACCTAAATGTCTTACACCCGTGCTTGCTTTATTATTCTGTTAATCGAATCAAGTGACAAACCAAACCAGATCAAGTCTTCAAAATCGTCATCTGAAATCATTTCTTTCTCTTACTTTTTAATCTACTTTTACTCTAATCTCTGTGGGACGATATCCGGTACTTTACCGTTTTATTACTTGAAAGACGATATTAGATCTCATTGTATACTTGCTTTGAGGTTTAATTAGCACACGTCTATAGGTGTATTCCAAGCACTATCAAGTTTTTGGCGCCGTTGCCGGGGATTGGCACGCTAAAAGTTTTAAAAAGTTTTAAAAAGATTTGATTTTTCTAACACTGTTTGAATCACATTTTGTTTGGTGTATGCCAAGAGTACCACGTCGGGAGTTGTTTGAACTTGACCCGGACATTGAAAGAACTTTTCGAACTAGAAGGAGAGCCCAAAGGATTGCATTATTTTTAGAACCTCCAATCATGGACGAACCACCGCCCGGATTTGAAAATAGAGGACCTAGACCACCTCCACTTTTAGAGAATCCAAGACAACCACCAATATTTCATGATGCACCTCTAATTTTTGGAAACCCACCTGAGCACCGTTTTCAACAAAATCCACCAAATCAAGGGAACAATCATAATCATAACCGTGTTGATGATGATGTGGAATCACAAGGTACCAATGAACAAAGAAATGGAGCTCCGAACATAATTAATCTTGCAAATTCCAAAGAGGGAAAAATTATGGACTATGCTATCCCCGATTTTGAGCAATTAAATTCAGGGATAGTTAGACCCCATATTAACACCCTCCATTTTGAGCTAAAACCCATCATGTTTCAAATGTTGCAAACAAACGGACAATTTGCCGGAATGCCATCAGAGGATCCACATTCTCATTTAAAATCTTTTATGGAGATCACTGATGCATTCCTGATCCCTGGGGTATCTAACGATGCTCTAAGACTCACTTTATTTCCTTTTTCTCTAAGGGATCAGGCAAAATCTTGGTTTAATTCTTTGGCACCTGGCTCTGTGCCATCATGGAGCAACATGGCTGAAAAGTTTTTGCGAAAATATTTTCCACCTACCCGTAATGCTAAGTCCAGAAACGAAATTTGCATGTTTAAACAATTGGACGATGAAGCAATTCCCGATGCATGGGAAAGGTTTAAGGAGTTGTTAAGGAAATGACCTCACCATGGCATTCCCTACTGTATTCAACTCGAGACGTTTTACAATGGGTTAAACCCCATGGCTAAACAAATGCTCGATGCGACATCAGGAGGGGCCTTTACAGCTATTACCTATAATGACGGGTATGAAATTCTTGAAAAGATTTCAGCAAACCATGGACATTGGGTTGATCCACGTGCCCAAACGCAAAAGAGGACTACTGGATTTCATGATGTAGACGCATATACTGCTTTAACAGCTCAGCTCACTTCTATGGCCACTATGCTTAAAAACATAACTTCGGGCCAAGGAGCACAATCAGCTGCTACTACACCTATTCCAGCAGTACTCTCAGTGCAATGTGTTTGTTGTGGTGGGGAACACTCTTATGAACATTGTCCTCATAATTCTGAATTTGTAAACTATGTTCATAACAGATCTGGTCCTTACAACAACACTTACAATGCCAGTTGGAAACAACACCCGAACTTTTCTTGGAACAATCCATGTTTAAATCCACCCGCGCAAAAACAAGGAATTTCAAATTATCAACCACAACATCAAGCAAGTAGCTCTCAGAATCAACATCAAAGTTTTCAAACTACTCAACCATTTTTTCAAAACAACCCGCCTTCACAAGCTGATTCATCATCTTCTTTGGAAGCAATGATGAAAGGGTTTATGACCCAAACACAAGCTTTCTTAACCCAACAACAATCCCAAAATCAAGCTCAACAACAACAAAATCAATCTATGTTTAATCAACACAGTGCAATTCTCAGGAACATGGAAACCCAGATCAGTCAACTCGCACTCAACCAGACCAATAGGGCCATATGCACTTTGCCCAGTAACACGGAAGTCCCAAGAGCCTTAGGAAAGGAGCATGTGAAAGCAGTGACCCTTATGAGTGGTAAGAAACTGACAGGGGTTGTGCAAAAAGAATTTGGACCAATGACTAAATCAGATTTTGAAAAATACATGAGGTCAGAACCCAATGCTACAACATTTACCCCTGTTGATGAAATACCCCCCAAGCCACTAGGAGACCAAGGGCCTGATATGACCAATCATATCCCTCTTAGGAATGATTACCCTTTATTATTTTCAGAAGAAGACCCTAGAAGAAAGACATTAGAGAGTAGTGTTCCAACCATCCCACAAGACAGTACACCTAAAGGCACAAAAGACACATCTTGCTCCACACATTCAAGTAAAGCTTTCATAAAACCAGTTCCTCCTTATGTTCCTTACCCTCAAAGGTTAAGGAATCAAAAAGAAGAACTGCAATTTAAAAAATTCTTGGATGTGTTCAAAGAATTGCACATCAACATACCTCTTGTTGAAGCAATCGAGCAAATGCCTAGTTATGCCAAATTCCTTAAAGACATCCTAAGCAAGAAGAAGAAGTTGAATGAATATGAAACTGTTTCTCTTACTGAAGGATGTAGTGCTCTCTTGACAAATAGAATACCCCCTAAGCTGAAAGATCCAGGGAGTTTTACCATTCCTTGTTCAATAGGTGGGAAGGATATTGGGAAGGCCTTGTGTGATTTGGGAGCTAGCATCAATCTCATGCCTTTATCTGTCTTCAACAACTTAGGAATAGGACAGGCTAGACCCACCACTGTTACACTCCAATTGGCCGACAAGACCATTGCCTACCCAAAAGGAAAAATTGAGGATGTCTTAGTTCAGGTTGATAAGTTCATCTTTCCGGCAGATTTCATCATTTTAGACTTTGAGGCTGATAATGATATTCCTATCATTTTAGGAAGACCATTCTTAGCCACCGGAAGAACTTTGATAGATGTTGAAAAAGGAGAGTTGACCATGAGACTCCAAGACCAAAAAGTCACGTTTAATGTTTTCAATTCCTTAAAATACCCTGATGATGTTGAGGATTGTTCAAACTTAAGTGTGATTAAATCATTGTGTCATGAGGAGGGAGTTAAAAAAGCCTGTAAGTTGGAGGATGAGGATGATGATGAATTAGCCTTAGGAGAAAAAGATGAGGTTGAGGATTTTGCCTTAAGAACAAAGGAGATTGTCCCACTGCATGCTGCAGCATTTGAGCTATTGGAAAATACTGAGCAAAAACCTTTCACATCATCCATTGTTTCATTACATGACCTGGAGTTAAAACAACTCCCCTCTCAATTGAAATATGTTTTTCTAAAACAAGAAGGCAAATTTCCTGTCATCATACCATCTACCCTAGATTTTTATCAAGAAAAGAAATTGGTGGATAAGTTGATGTTGCACATAAAAGCCTTAGGAGGGACCACCACTAACCAAGGTATGATGACCATGATGCAAGATTTGTTTGTGCAAAACAGCAGGTACATGAATAGGTTGCTTGATCAAAAAGGAGAGCTCAGGGACAAAGTAGAGATAATGAAGACTGAATTGGTGGACAAAGGGCAAAAGAAAGTCAAAACAAATGTGAAGAAAATCAAGGTTGTGTTGGTGGAGAGGTATGAGTTCAAGATCAGGAAAGTGGGGAGGAAGCTAAAAGTTCTGAAGAAAAAGAACATCCAATTGGCAAAAGAAAAATGGGAGGCCAAAGAAGAATTGAAGGCTCTCAAAGAGCAGATGACTACTTCTGCTGCTACACCACCACCACAGGATCCACAGCCTACTCCAATGGAGTAGGACAGGTTCTATTCATTACCCTTTAGCTCCATTTTCATTATTCTTTTTTAATTTTTGAGTCTGGGATGTGTCTTTGCCGATTTTAGGATTTATTTTCTTGCAAAATGGGCATTGGTGATCATTTTAAGCATGCATGTATATCCATAATAAATACATACAATCATGGTCTATATCTCACTGTGTAGTTCTTGCTAGAACTAGGATTGTTTTACTTGGGAAGTAGTTTGGTCTACATCTCACATAGGAAATGATTTAGGCCATCTTTTGATACTCAACATTAGCCACTTGCACCAACTCCATAATATCCATACACTTTCACACTATTACAATGAGGACATTGTAAATTTCAAAGTTTGGGGTTGGGAAAGTCCACCATGGCAAAAGCTTAAAAATAGAAAAAGAGCATAGCTCTTCAAATATGCCATGTTTGGACTTAGGCATAAAAAAAGTCCCATAGGGGCTAAGTGCATTGCATTCACCAAAGAAAAAAGCACAAAAGTGCCAAATCTGAAAAAAAAAATTGAAAAATGATGCAAAAGGTGAAAATAAGAGGCAAAGTGAGCATAAGAAAAAGCCAAAAAGAGTGATCCAGTTCATTAAAAGTCCTTTTGATCTTAATTGTGAGATGTGAGTACCATAACAAAAAGAAAATCTTACTAGCATATGGTTCATACTCATGGTAGATTGAAATCATGGACATTTTGGATTTATGAAGGGCTATGCCATGTATTCTTGGGTTGATCATCTATATGTGTGCACTTAATGCATCCATCTTGAAAATATTATCACTTGAGTCATTTTTTCTTTTCTTTTAATCTCTTTTTGTGTCTTAATTGCTTGGGGACAAGCAATATTTCAAGTTTGGGGTTGTGATGACACTAATTATTTAGTGCCATTATGCTTTTTTTCTCTTTATTTTAGGATAGCATTTTACCTTCTAATCCCAACCTTTGAGTCATTTTAGTTCATTATTTTCTCTTTTCTTGTTTCTTGGAGCTAAAGATATGAAGAACTTGTTTTATTGCATTTGGATAAGCTAATTGGTGTATTTTTGGGCAGATTTATAAGTGCAGCAAGCTGCAGCATGCTGCAGCATCCTTACAGCAGCCGTGTGGGGAGCTTAATGGATAAGCTAGGAGGAGCTTTTTGTGGAAGACCTTTTTGATTTATGGATTTGATTTTTTGGGAACATTCTAGAGTAATTTTGGTTGGTGTACTTTGGATAAAACACTTGTCCTTATTATCTTTTGGGTATTAACCATTAGTACTTGTTTACTTTACTTTAATTGTACTTTCTTTAGCTTAGGCTCCAAGATTAGTTTCTTTTGACCATTTTGCCCTCCTCTTTTTGGTAGTATAAATAGGAGTGGTTGGTGGTAGTATTAAGTAGTCTTTAAGTTCCAAGTAAACTTTCATTTCCATGTAGAAAGAAGTCTTATTCCATAGTTATTACTTAATCTTTTGAAGTTACTTTCTTGTCTTCCTTTAATTCTTGTAATTTTACTTTCTTTATTACGCTTTATTTACATTACGCAATTTACATTCCGTCATTTATATTCCGTCATTTACTTTATGTCATTTACATTTATGTCTTTATTTTCCGTCATTTATCGCTTTATGTCTTTAAATATGAGTAGCTAATTTTATTTAACTCGGGTGTGAGATAAAATGGTGAGATTTTAAACCAAAGAAAGGTGGACATTGTTTCGCAATAACAATGTTCCATCATTTCATTTCAAGTTTTATAAAGTTCAATGACACTTCTTGACGAACTGATCACTTGCTAAAGTGTTAAAGTGCGGTTGACTTAGAGATAAGCTACCAAAAGCACGTCAGTTTGAATGATATAAGAAGTAGACTTGAGAGAGTTGCTTTTTATTTATAAACTGATTTATTCTCGACAAGTTGATCGCTAGTCATTAGTGTTAAAGTGTAGAGGACTTAGAGATAAGCCCCTTCGAACACGTCAACTTGGATGATATGGGAATCGGCTCGAGAGAGCGGTTTTAGATACAAAAAGATTTGATCGTCCATATATTTTGAGGACTTTATTCTACACTATAAATAGTTGGAGGCTGCACAGAGATGTGTTTAGTCGACTCTAAACAGTAGTGTGAATATTGAAGTCCGAGAGGAATACCCTCAAAATAGATGGTGGATCTATTTATGGCCAACTCATGCTGCAGCATGTCTGTAGCATAAGTCTGCTGGAATTTGTGTTTAAATCTCACCTAAATGTCTTACACCCGTGCTTGCTTTATTATTCTGTTAATCGAATCAAGTGACAAACCAAACCAGATCAAGTCTTCAAAATCGCCATCTGAAATCATTTCTTTCTCTTACTTTTTAATCTACTTTTACTCCAATCTCTGTGGGACGATATCCGGTACTTTACCGTTTTATTACTTGAAAGACGATATTAGATCTCATTGTATACTTGCTTTGAGGTTTAATTAGCACACGTCTATAGGTGTATTCCAAGCACTATCAGGTATCCACTTGAAAATGGATCCTCTGTTCTTTTGAAAACTTTGAAAAACATTAGATCTTGAAGAATTAACATGATAAGATCCATACCAATCAGAAGAATTATGAGAATAAGCAAAATCAGTTTTCCGATAATTAGGACGAGATTTAGTAGTAATAGGAGATAATTGAATCAATTGCTTTATTGAGTAACGCTTGTAAGAAGTTACAAGGTTTTGTTTATGAGAAGCACATTGACCAACTACATCAGAATCACTACTAACAGATTTAGTACAAGAATTATCAGTAACTGATTCAGCTATCTCAGCATCCTTCTGTTTTGGTCTCCATTCTGATTGAGCTTTTATCTTTTTCTTCCTTAAATCTGAAACATAAGATATAGATTTATTAGGAAAAATAGATTTCCGGGATTGAGTTTTCTTTTGTGTACCAGTGTATTTCTGTTTCTGTAATCGCTGTTTCTTATGTTTCTTACCGTGAGCATAGTAATCAGCAGTTACAGAAACTGAATTACCAACCTTAGTTGATGTTTTACCAATATGAACATCACTTGGTAACACTCTTTCATTTTTAAGACAAGTAGAATGATCAGGAAGTTTAGAATGGACATCAAACATATCAGATTCTTCCATGCACCCATCATCAGAAATAAAAAGAATCATTTGCAGACTCAAATAAGTCATCAGAATTATCAGAGAAAGTTTGAGGTGCCTTTGAAACTGTAAAACACTTTGTAGATTTATTTTGAAAAACAGTGTTCTTTATCACTGTAGAAAATACATTTCGTTTTATATCAACCAAAAGTTTTTCATCAGATAAAACATTTTCAAGCTCGACTATTTTGCTTTCAAGAATAGATGTAAGAACATAAATCTTTGCAATTGCAGGTTTTTCCTTCATCTCAGAAGCAGAATAACTAACAAAATAGTCAGTTGAAAGAACTTTTGGTGTTTTAGAAAGATAACTATCATTTAACTTTTCATAGTTAAACGGTAGTTGCATTTTCTTTTTATTCTTTCTATTTTCAGTTTCTTGATCCTCAACTTCTTCTGGCAATTTGGTAACAAATTTGGGTTTTAAATGAGTATGTTTACCAGCACAAGCAAGAAAATCATAGTTATAAAGTGCCGGCTGTTTTCTGATGGCTTTCTTAAGATAATGGGGGTTTTGAAAACCAAGTCCCCATTTCTCTTTAACATCAGCCTCTTCATTAGGTGCATTTAGAAAAATGGTTTGATCTGTTTGACCTCTCGCATAAAGTTTTGCTTCCAGACCATTTACCTTCTTATTCAAATTTTTGTTTTCAACCTGCAATTTATAAACAGTTAGTGCAGATTCATTCTTCTCAAACTCATATTTAGACACTTTACCTTCAAACTCAGAAATCTTCTTTTCAAAACAATCTACTTGAGATTTAGAATCAAAATCAAACTTGCGTAAAGAATCAATCAGATCTTTGTTTGAAATAACAGACGTATTAAGCTCAAAGATCTTCTTGTTCTTTTTAACAACTCTTTCCTTTTCCTTTTTCAGATTATTTTGTAAATTTTGTAGCTCAACCACCATGGTTTCCATTTTGGTAATAAAATCTTTTTCAGATAAGTTTAATACCTCATTAACTGCCTCATCATCTGACTCGTCATCCTTAACTTCTTTGCCCATGAGACAGATATGAGTTATTTCTTCTTTCTTGTCATCCTCTTCTTCTTCTGAGTAATCCAGCCAAAACTCATCTTCATCCATTAGAGCAACACCCGCTTCTTGTTGTCTTGCCAAAATCAACTTGTTCTGATAGTACTGAGAGTTGCGAACTTTCGGCTTTCGACAATCTTTTGCAAAATGACCCATCTTGCCGCAATTGTAGCACTTGATTGAATCAGTTGCTGGCTTTTCAACAGCGGTGTAGTCATTCATAAACTTCTTCTTCTCATCTGATTTCTTCTCCACATATCTATCTACTTCATACCTCTTACCTTCCACTTTTTGTCGGTGCTCGTGGTTCTTTGAACTGGATGAAGAATAGCGTTGAGAATTTGATCCCGGCTTCTTGTAAAATTTCTTCTGAAATGCACGGGTCAGCAGCAGCATTGCTTGTTTCAAATTCTCTCCATCATCACTATCTGAAACAGAATCTGACTCAGAACTGGTAAGAACTTTCTTCTTTTTCTTCTCTTTCTTCTCTTTCTTTTCTTTCACCTTCTCTCCAGCTACTAAGGCAATAGGATCAGGAACTTGTGCTGCCTTCTTCTTCTCAGCTCTTTTCTCTTCAACCTCTTCTTCATTCTGTTTCAAAGTCTCAAATACCTCATGTAAAGGAATTTCATTCAAATCCTTCATTTGCTTCATTCTTCTTGTATGCTTCTTCCATTCCGGGCGTAGGATACTCAGAAATTTGACATTGTTTTCCAACTGCTTCTTTTTGACTTTATTCTTTGTCAGCTCATTTAGAAGCAATACAAACCTCTCATATGTATCTTCCAGACTTTCATTCTCCTTAGCTTTGAATTCCTCATAACTATTGATGCAGTTTGCTACTTTCATCTTATTTCCAATCTTGGATCCCATCATCATCTTTTGCAACTGATCCCACATCTTCTTAGAATTGCCTTTATAACTATCAATCTTGATGTAAATCTCATTCGGAATGCTCTGAAGAAGTAATGATCTTGCTTGTTTATCTGCTTTGTATCGGCTTTTCTGTTCTTCAGAATACTGAGAAATATCCACTGTCACTGTTTTCATCTTTTGCTCTCTTTCCTCAGTCCCATCTTCACTATCAGAAGAATCAACATCAGGTACTTGAACTGTTATTGGAGTCATTGGACCTTCGGTGATAGACAGAAGAATATTCTCTCCATTTGAATGTCGATCTATGAAATCCAAGAATCTGTCCTTCCATTGTTCATACTCGCCTTTGAATAGAACTGGAGGCTTAACATCAGTACCAATCGAAAGTGCATCTTTGGAAGTCATCTTGTATAAACCTGTTTGAAAAATATATCAAATAAGAAACTAGAACTGATCGTTAGTCCAAAATATGAAATCACAAGAAAAATCTTGAAAAGAAATTCAGAGATTTTGAACACAGAAAAATTTTTCACTTTTAAAGGGCAAATTACAGTTTTGAAAATTTCTCAAAAAATATTCTAAGTATAGAAACTCGCAAGTCACTATTGAACTCGCAAGCCTTAAAACTCGCAGACTGAGAAACACGCAGATCGAGACTTGCGCGTTTTATAAACTCTCAAGCAAACTCGCAGACAAACTCGCAAGCAAACTCGCAGATAAACTCGCAAGCAAACTCGCAGACGGATGAAACACGCAAGTACCTAAACTCGCTAACAACTGTTCACGCTAAAACTCGCTAACAGAGGCTTGCGCGTTTACTAAACTCGCACGTCGAAGAACTCGCAAACCACCAAACTCGCACGTCGAAGAACTCGCTAACCACTGTTCCTCTCCAAACTCGCTAGCTTCGATTAGCGCGTTTGGTGAACTCGCAGATCACTACGTGCGCGTTCTGGTCCTTAGAAAATTTTCCAACTTTTCCAAACTCGCAGACTTCAACTAGCGCGTTTTTAAAACTCGCTAGTCGTTACTTACGCGTTTTGACCAAAATCGATTCCTTTGATTTGCGCGTTCTAGCTGATGAACCTTGCGCGTTTCACGAAGAACTTGCGCGTTTGAGGGATCTAGCGTGTTCTTCCTTCTGTCGACCCAAAAACGAACTTTTCATCTGAAAAACGATCCAAACGTGGTCCAAATGATCTAAAACTCTGGATTGTTGCTCGATTACAACACTAGAACGAATTACAACTCACGAAATTTACAAACAACCACTTTACAAAACAAAAATTCGATGAAACAGTGACTGAACAATTTTTGAACAAAACTCAACAAAAATTACAAAATTCGTGTGATTTACAGTGAAAAATAGAAATTGAATTACAAAGACTCGATCTATTACACTTTGCGATCAAAACTTAACCAAAATCTGCTCCAAAAACACTCTGAAATTCAGAATTCTCATTTTCTTGAATGAACAGTGACGGACAATCCAAAACTTTGATTTCTTGATCCGATTTCACTTTGGATCTGCTCTGATACCAATTGTGTGTTCCAGAATCTAGTTTCTAATCAATAACAATCAAACAAACAAGATTCAAATCAAAGATTACCTGTTTGATTACTTTGAATTTCACAATTTACACTTTCTCTCTCTAGAACTCTCTCTCTCTCTCTAAAACGTATTCTCTCAAATCTGATTTATCAACTAATGTCACCTCACCTTGAAATACAAAGAGAAAAAGTATTTATATTACCACAAAATACAAGGAAAACTAAACTAATACAAAAACAAATACAATTGACTTTTATTAAGAGACTTTGACTTTTAATGAGATTTGACTTTCTTCAGCTTTGACTATCTCAACTTTGACCTTCAGTCTTCTTGATCTTGTATCCAACAGATTTATGCTCTAACAGTTTTACCTTTAGGCTTTGATACGAGTCTCCAGACTTGAAGTGCATCGAACTGATTCAGCTCTTCTTGCATTGAGATCACCCATTCTGGATCAGCAAGTGCCTCTGATACACGTGTTGGCTCGAACTTGCTCAGAAAGGAGTCATGAATGCACATATTCATTGATGCCGACCTAGTTTGCACCAGTTTTGATGGATCGCCAATAATCTGGCTTAGCGGGTGCTCTTTGGTCCATTTATTTTCATGAGGCAGTGGATTAGATGAATGTATGTCAGTTGTATCATCTACAAATCCATTTGTACCTTCTTCTGTTTGTTCAGGAGGAATTATGATTTCAGTTGAAGGGGCAGGTTCAGAAGGCTCAGCAGGTACAGCTTGATCGGGCAGTAGATTGATCTGAATAGTATCTCCTACTGTTTCAGCTACTTCTGTCTCTTTATCATTTGTCACTTCTTCAACTGTTGGAGTCGGCATTTGAATTGGAATCTCTTGTTGAATCGGGGCGTTGGATTCAATAGGAACATCTGAACTGGTTGGATGAGTAGTCGTTAAGTCTTCCATCCTGTCAACCACAACAGATTTCTTTACATTAGATCCAAGAAATTCATCATAAAACAATTCAAATAATAAATCTAAATCGGATAAATGGTTAGTAGAAGTTGATGCTTCATCTGATTTATTCTGTTGAGACGTATGTTCTGGACTGAGTTGCCCAGAAGCTAGTACTCCGGTTATAACGGGTTCTGAACGTTGTTGTTCGGAAGCCATTTCTTCATCAAACGAGACGTTGATGCTTTCAATCACCGTCTTTGACTTCTTTAGATAAACACGGAATGCAGTTGATGTCGAGGAATAACCAATGAAGTTTCCTTCGTTCGCCTTAGCACTGAACTTATTTAGACTCTCCCTATCGTTTAGAACGAAACACTTACATCCAAATATATGGAAATATTTGATTGTCGGTGTTCGGTTGTCGATTAAAGCATAAAGAGTCTTCTTGAATCTGCGATGTATCATGGAGCGATTCTGTGTATAACACGCGGTCGATACAGCTTCAGCCCACAAAAATAGAGGTAAGTCTGATTGACTTAGCATAGTACGAGCAGCCTCAACTAGCGTACGATTTCTTCTTTCGACCACTCCATTTTGTTGAGGCGTACGAGCAGTAGAGTATTGATGTGAAATCCCGACAGATTCGAGATATTCTTCAACTTTATTGTTCTTGAACTCTGTGTCGTTGTCTGTTCGTAGAAACTTGACCGGTTTCTACAGATTCACCTGTGTCGTCTTTAGGAATGTGATGAGAATATCAGGTGTATCATCCTTTGAACGTAGAAACTTGACCCATGTATATCGCGAGTAATCGTCCACGATCACGAGTATGTACTTCTTTCCGCCTAGACTCTGAGTTCGCATTGGACTGCATAAGTCCATATGCAATAACTCTAACGTAGCGCTTGTACTTGGTTCAGGCTTTGGTTTATGAGGTGCCCTCTTCATCTTGCCCTTTTCACAAGATGCACAAAGATGTTCTCTTTCATATTTGAGCTCTGGAAGTCCTTTGACGAGCTTTCCACTAACCAGATTGTTGATGTACCTGCAGTTGAGGTGAGAGAGCCTTCGATGCCATAACCAACTTTGTTGCATCGAGGCTTTCATTAGTAGACAAACTTTCTTGTCAGTCTGGACATTTGATAAATTGATTGTGTAGAGGTCTGATTCTCGAGTACCGACCAAGAGTTCTTCGCCTTCTTCATTGCGAACTAAACATCTCTTGGCTTTGAAGTTGACCTCTAAGACTTTGTCACAGAACTGGCCTATGCTGAACAAGTTGTGTCGTAAGCCTTGTACATAGCTCACCTTCTTGATCGTGACATTGTCATGTTGTACATCACCGTATCCCATGATTGGAGAAAACTGGTCGTTGCCGAATCTGACTGTTCCGCAATATTTGTCTTTAAAATTGGACAGTATCCCTTTTTGCCCTGTCATGTGCTTGGAACATCCGCTGTCCAAGAACCATGTATGACTAGTCTGCATAAGAGAACTTACAAATTTAGATATTTATACGACAACTTTGGAATATTCACTTTGATTATCGAAGTACGGGTCTTGAACTGATTTGTTCAAAAGCCTATTTTGACTTTGATGTTCGGGGTTTGAACTGCATTATCTAAAAACCTATTTTAACATTGAAGAACGAGTCCTGATCTGTACATAATCAGAAGTCGAATTCTCTTCAGGCTTTGTGTGCCTGCAACACAGATTTAGCCTTAGGTACCCACTGGAATTTGGGTCCTGCTGTGTTAGCACAAGATTTTGGTACCCATTTCAAATTGGGTCCTCTTTTCTTTTGAAATGTATGTGAAGAATTAGTATGAGATGAATGCACATGGTAATTTCCAAACCAATCTTCAGAATCTTGACAAGAGATAGAAACATGTTTATCATAAATAGAAGACTTTCTAGCAGATAAAGATAACTGAAATAATTGCTTTATTGTATATTGTTTACGAGAAACATCAAGTTTTGAGTTCAAAACAGCAATATCAGCAATTAGGACATCTTTACTAAGCGAAGTCTTATTACAATTAACACTACTAAACGATAAAACGGTCTTGTCAAGCTTCCGTTTGGGTTGCCATTGAGAATTTACTTCTGGCCTTTGCTTGCTCAGATCTGAAACATGTGAAACTGGTGAGTTAGACCTTTGAGCAACAAGCGATTGCTTCTTCTTCGGATTACCAGTAGTGTTCGGTTTCTGTGAATGCTGAGATATATTCTTACCTTTAGCAGTTTTAGCTTTCACAGAGACTGAGTTATCAACTTTCGTTGATTTTGCACTATTAACAGGCATACTGGTTTTTCTCAAAGATTTCTTAACAAAAGATGAATGGTTAGGAAGTTTTGCATTAAAATCAAATTGTTCAGAACAATCATCTAAACCATCGTTAGAGTTCAGAAAATCAAATCCTTTATTTGATTAACCAAACATATCCTCAGAGTTTGAAGCCTTAGAAATTATAACATTTTTTAACACTGTTGAAAAAACCTTTTGTTCAATATTCATCAAAAGTCTTTCATCTGATAAAGAATTCTCGAGTTCAGAAATTTTACTTTCTAAAATGAGAGGAGGGACATATAGTTTACCTTGAATAGGCTTCGCCTCCATTTCCTTTTCAGAATAACTTTGAAAGAAATCACTTGAAATAGTTTTCTTCTTTTGATATATTGGATTTTCATCATAACTATTATTCAATTTCGCATAATAAAATGGAAGATGAACTTTAGATGATTTCAAACGTTTTTCAGTTTCGTTGGCTTCATCCTCTTCTGACAGTTTAGTCCAGAAAGTTTTAAACTCAGGGATTCTTCGAGCTAGTTTCATAGAAAGATGATCATAAAGTCCTGGCACTTCAGACATCCCTTTTTGTAGACAGTGAGGATTTTTATAACCGATTCCCCATCTCTCTATTTCATCTTTGGGTTTGTTTAGATGAATAGTCTGTTCAGTTTGACCCATTTTATATAACTTCTCTTCCAAACTTTTTAATTTTCCAAGTAAAGAAAAGTTTTCTTTGATACATGAAGAATGCAATTCTTTAAGCTCATATAAATCAATCCCACTTTTTAGCAATTGAGACTTGAGTTCAGAATTCTCTTTTAGAATTATTGTCTTTTCCTTAGCGTTGGTGTCATTATCTTTATGTAAAACCTCAACCAATACTTTCTTCTCAGCAATTTCATTGCTAAGTTTCTGTATCAATTGGTTTTTGTCAGTTATGACACCATTTTCTTGCTTAAGATTAGATTCTAACTCTTTTTGTTTTAAACTCATGGCATGCATTTTATTCGTGAAATCTGAATCTGATAAATTACATACCTCCTCGTCTTCATTATCTGAATCAGCTTCAGCATCTGATTCTATCTGTCCCATCAAACACATGTTGACGGCTTCATCTTTCTCTTCATCCTCTTCTTCATCATCTGAATGATCAAGCCAATAATCGGAGTTTCTGACTTTTGGCCTTCGACAGTCTCTGGCATAGTGACCTGTTTACAGTTGTAGCACGTTGGTGGTTCTATCTGACTGGATCCTTCAGCTTTGAACTTTCTTTCTTCTGGTTTCCTCTCCTCTAATCTCTTCCCTTCAGAGTGATATCTTCTCTCTTCTGGCTTCCTTTCCTATGTTCTTTTCCCTTCATATCTCTTTCCTTCATATCTGCTTCCTTCAACCCTTTCCTTGTGGATGTAGTTATTCGGACCAGAAGAATATCTCTGACTGTTTGAACTTGGCTTCGTGTAGAACTTTTTCTGAAAAGCATTTGACAGCAGAATCATTGCTTGCTTCAGTTGTTAATTTTCCTCCATGTCAAAGTTTGCATAACCTTCATCTTCTTCTGATTCATACACAATTGTCTTGTTCTTCTTCTTCCTGACAACAAGAGCAATTGTGTCTTCAACTGTCTTTCCTTTGTGCCTCTTTTCATCTAGAATTTCATCCACCTCTTCTTCATTTTGTCTGAGGGTTTCATACACCTCATGAAGTGGAATCTCATTCAGATCTTTGATCTGCTTCATCTGCCTAGCAAATCTTTTCCATTCCGGTTGAAGAATACTCAGGAATTTGACGTTCAGCTCAATTTGAGATTTGTGGACTTTGTTCTTGCTAAGTTCGTTCAGCAAAGTCACAAACCTGTCATAGGTTTCTTCTAAAGTTTCTACCACCCTGCCTCTAAATTCTTCATAATTATTTAGGTAGTTGGAGATTTTCAGCTGATTTCCAACCTTCGAACCCAGCATCATCTTCTCAAGTTGATCCCACATTTCTTTGCCGGAGGCTTTATAGCTGTCAATTTTACATAGATTTCATTTGGTATTCCTTGTAGAATGTATGACTTAGCTAATCTATCGCCTTTAGCTCTTCTGAGATTATCATCTTCTAGCTCATGAAACTTAAGATCAACCTCAGTCGGCACATTTCCAACCAAGCGAGTCGTCTTAACTGGTTTCATAACCCCTTCTTCTATAGATTTCCTGATGAAATCACCCAGCTCATGTCTGTCAACAAAGTTCAGGAACCTATCTTTCCACTGTTCGTATTCTCCTTTAAAGAGAACTGGTGGCTTGGTGTCAGTTCCTATTGCAAGGGCTTCTCTGGATGTCATTTTGAAGAAAAATCTAAGTCTGGATTAGAGCAAAGAGGTTTGCGTTTCAAGGTTTGCGTGTCAAGCACAGTGCGCAAAGTGAGGTTTGCGTTTCACGTGGGATGCGCAAAGTTGAGTTTGCGTTTCACGTGGGATGCGCAAAGTAGGGTTTGCGTTTCTAACGGGATGCGCAAAGTAGACTTGATCTTTTCGTGAAGAGATGAACACATGAACTGAGGTTTGCGTTTCCTACTTGTTGCGAGAAGTGAGGTCGAGGTTTGCGTATGCTGTTGGATCCGAGAAGTATGCTTTGCGTATGGCTTGAGATGCGCAAAGTTGAGCTTTGCGTATGTTGTTGGACGCGCAAAGTTGGACTTTGCGTATGATGTTGGACGCGCAAAGTTGGACTTTGCGTATGTTCGTCTTCTGGTTTGCGCAAGTTCGTCCTGTACTTCGAAAATTGTCTAAAAACTTGTTCCTGTAACGATTAGCAATACCAAACTCTACCCTTATGTCTAGAAACACTTGTAGAACTGAATGTGAGCACTCGATCTCAATAAAACACACTTTTTGAAGAAAAATTTGATCGTACAGTACCTTTTTCCACTCGACTGTTTTCTCACTTAAATCACAAAATGGAACTCGATTAAAGCTTAAAAGTGAAATCAAACAACAACAACTCAATCTAGCATGCTAATCGATCACAGCCTGATCGATTTTAACACCTAAAACACTTTAACACTCGAAATCAAATTTTCAAATAGAACACAGAGACGTATTTGCAAAGAACTTGATTTTGATCTTAATCAGGCTGTGATACCAATTGTGGGTCCAACAATATACTATATCAAGTTCTATATCAACGACACAATAAGATTACCAACCTGTATTGATTATAACAAATGGTTACAAGGTTGATCGATTAAAGCTTTGATTGTGTTCTCTGTGTTTTTCTCTCTAATACACCTTTTTGTGTGTGTTTGTATGTGATCTGATAATATCTAATCTGATTGTTGAGAGATATCAGAGATATTACCTCAAGTGTGTCTAACACACTACCTAAACAACTTGCAACAACAAGTTGCAATATTAAACAATAAAACTAATATCTAAAACTAAACTAATATCTAACTATTAACTAACTAACTAAGTTAGATATTAACTTAACTATTACAATAACAAACAATTACATTGACATTTATTACAAACGACATAGACTTTAATATCGAGAGTCGACGTTTCGGCTTTAGCTTCAGATTGCGATCTTTAGATTGGATGATCTTGAATCCAATGAGACTGTGTCTTAACAGTTTTGGATGACTCTAAAACTCTAAGTGTAATGGTTTGACTATTGGAAAGTCAAAACCGTAGGTTACAATCAAAGAAAGGTGTTTTGGAAAGTTTAAAACCCTACGTGTAATGGTTTTACTATTTAAAAGTCAAACCGTAGGTGTCAACGAAGTTAGAAGTCTATTGAACACTACATGTAATGGTTTGCCTTCTTGAAAGTCAGACCATAGGTGTAGAGGTGTTTTAGATGACTCTAAAACTCTAAGTGTAATGGTTACACATATACGTACACACATACATATATGATACAGACATATATGTGCTATATACATACAAGCAATACATATGTATACAATACATCTATAGACATACATATATATATATATACGTACACACATACATAGACATGCATGATACAGACATATATGTGTTATATACATACAAGCAATACATATGTATACAATAAATCTACAGATAATATACACTACATATACATACAAGCAATACATAGACATACATACATATATAGACACATACATAGACATATATACATACATACACACATGACATAGACATGATCTATAGACATACATACATACTACATATCATATACATACATACATACATGATCACATGATACGTACGTACATATATACTACATATCATATACATACATACATGATCACATGATACGTACATGATGTACTTACATACATACATGATCACAAACGTACATACATACATACATATTACATATACATGATCACATACATACATGATCACATACGTACATGTACATACATACATATTACATATACATGATCACATACATACATATATACATACATATTACATATACATGATCGCATACGTACATACATACATACATACATACATGATGTACATACATACATACATAAATACACAAACTTTATTACCGACATATTACCGACGGATTTCTGTACGCCGTCGGTAATTCGTCGGTAATTGCCGATGGATCACCGACGGACATCAGAAAAAAATTATTTTTTTATTAAATTATTAAAATCACCGACGGATTTCCGACAGATTTAAATATTAAAAAAATAAAAAAAAAAATTATATCCGTCGGTGATCCGTTGAAAATATTTATATTTACCGACGGATCACCGACGGATGGTCTATCCGTCGCAAATTTTATTTTTCCGTCGGTGTTCCGTCGGTAATTACCGACAGATAAGGTCCGTCGGAAATAGTTGGTCGGTGATAAGTCATTTTCTAGTAGTGAAATATAATTATTAATACCGACGCCTTATAAGCATTTTTGACTATTTGGATATAACAATGACAATCAATGTTTTAAGGTCCGTTAGGTATGTGAGATTTGATAGAATTTAGAAGGATTTGAAATTAAACTCCAATTTAATCTTATGTTTGATTTGAATTAATGTTTGGATTTGAAATCCTAGGATTTCATTGAAACAACACAAATATGTGCTTTAGAAATCCCATAAGGGTAGTTGGCATTTCGCTGGAATTCATATAATTTGTTTATAATAATGTTTTAATCAATTGATAAAAAATGATTTAGTTAGTTTTATAAATTATTTATAAAGAATGGTTTCCATTTCAAATATATCCTACAAACCAAAAACACTAAAGATTCTAAATCATTTTAAGTCCTTCCAAGAATTCAAAATATCTCAAAAACATTCCTTCAAATCAAATGGGACGTAAATGTTACGAGGCGTGATGTGACTATTGTGAGATCAATGTTTTAATCAATTGATAAAAAATGATTTAGTTAGTTTTATAAATTATTTATAAAGAATGGTTTCCATTTCAAATATATCCTACAAACCAAAAACACTAAAGATTCCAAATCATTTTAAGTCCTTCCAAGAATTCAAAATATCTCAAAAACATTCCTTCAAATCAAATGGGACGTAAATGTTACGAGGCGTGATGTGACTATTGTGAGATCAAAGTCTAAAGCTTTAAGAGCCAGACCCGTTCCTAACATTTATGGGCCCTGGACGTATGTAAAATTAGGTCCCTCCAAAAAAAATTCAATAGATGCATGCTTTTTCATTAGTAAAAAAATGAATACAAGAAAGGGTAATAATTCATGCAGGAAAAAAAATCATATTCTTCTTTAGTATAGATAAGAGATGTACTCCTTAGGTAATTAGCAATCAAGAGTATAATGTACTAAAAACAAGAATAGTTTTGAAATCCTAATATATAGATATTAGTTTGACCATCTACAATAGTTGACAAGTTTTTTAAAAGGTAAGATTTCTTTAGTTCATAACAAAAAACATGTGTTATTTTGATACAAAAAGAGAACTTATGTAGAGGAAGTAATTGAGAGAGTCAATGAGAAATCAATGGTAGAGAAGATTATCAAGATTTTTTAACATATAGACAAATGAGGATCAATAAGAATATGGAAGAAAAGTTGATTCATTAAGATCCAATAAGAATAAATAATGAATGAATCTTATAATCTGCAAGCTCAACGAATTGTTGTTTGACCACTTAAATATAATATTGTGGTGTGTAGTGGAATCCCAATGAAAGATGAAGAAGTCAAACAATTGATGAAAATATTTAAATTTTCTTTTCTTTCTTCTCTTGCTCCACTAAATAAGATGTTAGGATTAAATTTATAGAACATGACATATATAAGAGCATTACTGAATATATTTAGTAAGGAAAAATTATTTATTAATCACAAAACCATGTAACACGTCATAACTAATAAGAACAATAGGTAGGTCGCCAAATAATAATACAAGATCATTTGGAGAAGCAAAAATATATAGTAATAATCAACAAAAACAATTACGCAAACTACTAAGCAAATAGCTATAGTCATTATAAGCAGAAATAGATAAAAATATCTAACAAAAACATATAGCAACAACAAGCACATGAGCTTAAAGTTGTTATCCGTTGAATTGTTGAAGCACGAAAACAGTCAAGCATATAGAGATAGCAATAGATAATAACATTGGACTTTGAAAAATTAAAGAGGCAAAAGTAATAGGATATAACAAATGACAAATTATTATTTTTTTGTTTAGTTCTTCAATGTAATTAGTTCATATGTTTTTGGGCCCTTATTACCTACGAAATTCTTTTTGTCTCTTATTATATGCTACAAATTTTTTGAGTCTCTTTAATATATTAATTTTTTAGACTATTGCTATATACTGACGAAAAAATTTTGGCCTCTAATATTTTTGGGCCCTGGGCTTACGCCCGTGCTGCTATCCCCCAGGGACAGCCCTGTTAAGAGCCATGATGAGGTTACAATATTTTTCTGACTATGACTTATAATTATAATGACAAATATGTAGGGTTTGTACGTAACAATGACATGGTTTGTATTTGAAACACTCACCTCTCACTCTCACTACATATACACACATATTTCAACCATTAGCCAATCTAAGACCGTAAAAGTAGCTTATATACTATTAATAAAGTATAAGTTGAAAAGGTACAAAATATCAAATAATGTCTTACAAAATATCATCGGTATCTGGGCCATTACATGTCACATGAGTTAATGCCTCATCGAAGACGAGTCTTGCATCAAAATATACCACGATGCTCGATCATCATGATAGATGAAAATATTTGCTAAAAGTTCGTAATAAGTAGAAGACTTAATAATTGCAAAATGGGTTTTGATCAGAGGCGGACCCAAGAAAATTTTTCTAAACGGTAACACCATTTTAACTATAAGAAACAAATATAAAGATATTTTTCATAAATCAATATTAGTCTGGTGGTTAGTTTTTTGCTTTTCAAATGCGAGATCTCGTGTTTGAGTCCTGTTATTGCAAGTTTTTTAGAAACATAATAAATTTAAAATTAAAAACTAAAAATTTGAAAAATGACTCTAACGTTACTCAAACCCAGGTTTGAAGTGGAAGAAACGTCTTGCAAACCAACTTTACCTAGATTTTTTTTACCCTTTGACAGAAAAATAATACGACGACACGTGCCACAGGTGACAGCACTACAGGTCCGCCCATGGTTCTGATTATGTTGGAAACGTTGTTTACAAATATAAGCATAAAGTAGAAGTATCTATAAACAATACTTTATTTTTTTAGTTTAACATTTGATAAAAAAAATATATCTTTTTTTTAACGGAAAAAATATATATGACTTATGTAGTCATACTTTAATAATTATATTGATTATTTTAATTGATTATGAGATAAGTCATATAAATGAGCAATTTTAAAAAAGAAAATAATTAGACACGTAATAGTTCTACTAAACAAATGTTAATAATCCAATTAAAGGTTTATGTTAAATAGTTTAATTAAAATAAAACTAAAATTATGTAAATTGTAAGTCATTAAAATATATAAGTATGTGATATATAATTTTTTTTTGAATAAATTACAAGTTTCGTTCCTATGGTTATATGTTTTTAATGGTATTTATCTCTTTTTTGAAAATTCAACTACATATGGTTGCATTTTTACAACGAGTTGGGTCCTTAATGCAATTACAAATATTCATGTAATTGACTTAATTTGAGACCGAACTCATCAAAAAACCGCACCGATAGGGACCTAACTCATTTAAAAATTACAACCACGGTTAAAACACGCAAGCACAAGAACATATTCCGTTGAAATTTAAAAAAGGGACAATGATCTTAAAAACATCTAACTATCGGGACAAAACATGTAATTTACTCTAACTTTTATTTATTTAGGTTATGTTTGACAAACTAGCTAATAAGTTAGCTGATGACTGATAATTTAACTAGTAACTGATAAATTAGGTGATGAACAAATTATGTTTGACAAAACTAGCTTATAAACATATAAAATGACCAAAAAAAGGTATATTGAAAAAAAAAATCAATTACAAATATTTCATAATATAATTCAAATAAAATTTTAATAATATAGTTTGTTAATTACTATAAACAGACGGTAAAGAAAAATTAAATTATGTAATATGTTAAATGAAAGGGAATTTAATTAAAATACCCAAACATCAAAAATCAGTACCCAAAATGCCCAAAATCTTGAAGTTTTTGCCAAAATATCCAACAACCCCGTGGTTTTGGGCCGTGTAAATGGGAAAACGTAGGGTTGCGATTTTGGTTCGCGTATTCAAATCAAACACGGGGTATTTGCACGGGGTTTAGTGATTTTGGTCCGCGTATGGGACAAAACACGGGGTTACCCCGCGTTTTAATTGTGTAACGTGGGAAAACCTCAAATAAATGAAAAACTAAAAATCAAAAAGTTTTAAAAACATTGCAAACAAAGAGGTTTGAAGATGGGTCCTTTCACTACTACAGAAATAAGTATTTTAAACGGTTATTTTGGACATTTTTAAACGGTTTTACAACCGTTTGAAAGGACACCATTTGAAAAAGTCGGAGGCTTTTTTAAACGGTTTTTGAACCGTTTAAAAAAGTCACATTTTTAAACGGTTTTTAAATCGTTTAAAATAGCCAAAAAAAAACCGTTTAAAATTGTATATCTTTTTAAACGGTTTTAAAAAAAGCGTGTAAAATATGTATTGTTTTACAAGATCTGTTGCACATAGGACTCGATCTCAAAACCACAGCCATGCAAACCCTCAACACTTACCATTCCGCCACATATTCTTCTATGTTTATAAAAGCACCTTTAATTCTTTTATTCATTTTCTGTCAAGCTTTGTACTCTCAACTTCAACTTCAAATTCGACCCAGATTTACTCCAAATTACCAAAAACTCAAAACACGAACATTGTAGATCTGTGTGTTGGGTTTCCAGATCATCTAGAATCACTCAAATCGGATATCGAACGAGTAAGATATGATCAAAACGCCACAATTGCGCAAATCTGTCAAAAATTATCGTTTTGTTCTTTTTCGCTCCAAATTGTTCCGAACCTATCAAAATATAAAAACGCATTAATGTAGTTCGGTTTTACCCTAAATTTTTAAAGGCCTTCTTAAACGGTTTTGTGATAGTAAAAGCGTTTGAAAAAGTGTTTGGCTTTTTTAAACGGTTGTTTTCTAGAGAACCGTTTAAAAAGATGTATGTATTTAAAACGGTTGTATGAAAAAACCATGTAAAAAAGTTAGGCGAATTTTTAAATGGTTTTGTTCAATTATCCGTGTGAAATACGTATCCCTTTTTAAACGGTTTTTTATAACAACCGTTTAAAAATGTCATACGACTTTTTTAAACGGTACCACAACCGCAGAACCGTTTAAAAAAAGTCTTAAAAAAACGCGGCCACCTTTTTAAACGGGTTTTTCGAATTTTTTAAAAAACCATTTAAAAATGTGCGTTTAAAAAAGTCATTTATGTAGTAGTGTTTAACTCATGGTGCATACTTTATCTAATTTGCATTACCACTGAACTGCATATTTGCTTATTGAAAATAATACGTTAAATAAAATATATACTACTTTTAATATAAATGAAAAATAAAAAAACCGAAGGCCCCCGGAGATCGGAGGCCCTGTGCGGCGACACCACCGGCACACCCCCAGGGCCGCCCCTGTTAGATACACACGATAAAACAAGGGATATTTTGATCTTGTTATCATTTTCAATTTCATCAGTTATAAACTCAAGGATACAATAAACAAATTTAGTAAATGAAAGGGAAATTATCATATCAAAACAACAATAAGACATTTTAATAATTTCATGGGTCAATCTCTTTTATCCAAAGAAACACATTTTTATAAAATCTTAGAGCATCTCCACATTTTCTCCATTTTGGAGAAAATAAAGAAAATGAAGATTTTAAGTGTAAAATAAGCTCCAACAGCTTTCCCAAAACTTTCTCTAAAATGGAGAAAGTAGGAGAGAGAATACATTTTTCTCTAAATTTGGAGATATCCCCAGAAATGATTTACCAATAGAGAGAATTTTTTTTATTACATTCCACTAATGAGAAATTTTGAAATGAATTGTTTAGGTGAAAAAAATAATATTTTATTAAATATATAGAATGATTTAATAATATAATCAATGATTTATCTCTAAAATGAAGAAGCTGTTGGAGATGTTTGTAATTTTTTTTTTGTAGATTTTGACTTTTGATTCTTCATTTTGAAGAAATTTTTTGGGAAAGTTGTTGGAGATGCTCTTACACATGTGGATAAAAGAAAAAGTCAATGGATTAATTAAATTTGCTAATTGAAAAATACAAGGACGAAATATGCAATTTGAATGTTTGATCTTAAATAAAAGTAGAAAGTTCATAAAAGTATCTCTAACAAGTTATTTAAAATGATTTTAAATAGAATTTTTAGGTAATTTTTTTCTTTAAAATAAGGAAAATAGAAGAGAATGTGAAATTCTTCAAATTAATTTTTTTTATAAAACAATTAGTGAGAGAGAGAATTTTTTTATTATACTTTCACCGATTAAAAGCTAGAAGTATAAGATTTAAAAAAAACAGTATTTTATTAAATATATGTAATATTTTAATAATATAGTTAATATGATAATTTATGAAATCGAGAAACCGTTGTTGAATGTAATTTTTCATTTGAGATTTTGACTTTTGATTCTTTATTTTATTTTATTTAAAAAAAATTGTTGGCGATTCCGGTGGAATTCGGAGGAATTGGAACGATTGATTTTATTGACCAAATCTCGTTCAGACGTTTGATATACCTACAAATTGGAATTGAATTTCTCACATTCTACCGTTCATGAATTTGGTCACTCCATCATAATCGAGAAGAAATTCAATTCCATTCCATCCTTTTTTGTCTAAAAGACAAAATTATTTTCATCATCTCTACTTGATCTACCCACCGCCGCCAACCACCACCGATTTGAACCACCACCGACCACCATCGATCTGAACTCTGCCAACCATCATTGATCTTAACCACCGTTGACCACCACCATTCTAAACCATTGATCATTCGATCTGAAACACAATAGTTGGATTTTGGTTTCAAAATTTTCAAAAAAATAATATTTTGGTAATTTACCAATATTTCAATCAAATTCCAAAGGTACATTATGTGAACTAAACATACCAATTATTTTAAAAGATTTCATTTCAATTTCTGTCAACCAAACATGTGGTCAAACCTGATAACCAGGGACAGACCTACCCTTCCCAATGGGGGGTCCTGTGCACCCGCCCAAGTTCGTTTCGTAAGGGTGAATTTTTTTTCGGTATGTAAGGTGCACCCGTTCAACTACAGGGGGTGCTCCGTGATATATACGTTTTTGAGAGGTGAAATGTGCACAAGTCCGAAAAAAACAAAAATTTATTCTCGAAATCAATCAAAAAATCGAAAAATTCTCTTGATATCAATAAAAAAACCTAAAAAATCTCTCGAATCAACACAAAAAACCCAAAAAGTCCATCAAATCAACACTGAAACTTAAAAAATCCCTTCAAATCAATAAAAACATAAAAAGTCCCCCAATTAATAGGAGAATTCGGCTAAAAACACATCGACAACAATTTCTTAATAAAATTTTCGTTTGTGTACCTGCTCACCTAAAATCCTGGGTCCGCCACTGCTGATAACATTCCATTCCAATTGCTTCTAAGTCAAATTTCTTTGATGACAGATTCAATTCCATCCAAAAACATTTTGCAAACCAAAAGTCCTTAACAATCTAGAATTAGGTAAGTTTCCATGAAAATGTGTATATATATATATATATATATATATATATATATATATATATATATATATATATATATATATATATTGGAAGGATATTTTGCAACCCTGAAAAAGGTTGCAACCCTTGCAACTCACATCTTAACCGTTGGATTCATGATCGACGGTTATTTTGTTTTTATTTTTCTGTTTTTTTTAATTAAAAATATTGGACCCTATATCTATTGTAACCACCGATCATGAATCCGAAGGTTAAGATGTGGGTTGCAAGATTTACAACATTTTTAAGGGTTGCAAATAAAACAACCCCTATATATATAATAGTACTCAACTAGTATATAAAATACTCAGGGGTTGTTTGTTTTTTTTAAAAAAATCTCTTAATGTCTCTTAAGTCTGAATCGTTCAGACCTTTTTACACACCACCTTTTATTAATCATAACTAAATTAAGACTTCAGACTTTAAACCTCTTAAAAACAAACGACACCTCATTAGTGATAATTAATTAATAAGATAAACGAGATTCGTAATTCATTTTTGTTTGTCAACTAAATGACTTGGTCTTTATGCATTGCTTGACGAAAGAGAACGATTAACCACTCTCAAACTTGACGTATACAAAGAAGAAAGTTCAACCAGAAGAAACAGTAAAATTCATGTTTTGAGTTGAAATAAAAAAGAAATAGAGCATCTTAACAAATTATTTAAAAGAGAGAAAATAAATCTTATATTATCTAATAGATGCTTTATATTGTTCTTTAAAATAGAAAAATTAGAGAAAATTCTAATTTTAGAGAATTCTCTAAAATTTGATATGTGGAGAGCTAGAGAATTTAGGGGCCGTTTACCAAACACTTACCTGATACCCTCACTTAACTTATTAGATCACATTTTGGCCATTAAAATGGATTTTAACTTATTCGATAATATTTAAGTCATTAAAATGGATTGTTGGTAAGCATCTTTTACCTGGTAAGGGTAAAATTCATGGTCCTTGCTATACTCACCCGAAAAGGTAAGTGACACCCAATAAGCGTTTAGTAAACTGCCCCTTAGTTTTTTATTCATTCGTACCATTTAAAAAGTGTATTGTGATGATAAATTTATAAAATATTTTAATAGTATAATGAATATTGAGATCTTTAAAATAGAAAAGTTGTTGAAATAAAATGTAATGAATATTGAGATTTTAAAAAAGTTATAGAAAATCTATTGAGGATATATGTAAGAAAAGTTGTAGTTGCAAGAACCGGAAAAGCCTCCATCTTTGTGCATCAGCCATCCTAGATGACTTATAGAAAAATATACGATTTATGATATACGTTGAAATAATAAAAAAGAATGCAATAAATTGTGTTAACAAACTTAAAATTAGTATAGTTAAATGTTTATTGTTTCAGCGATATTCGAGTTAATTATTGTTAGAGCTTAACTTTTCAGGAAGTCAAAAGTTTAAACCTTACAAAATGGGAGGAGTGTGCATAAGTATTTACTGTATATAAATGTGGGGTCAAATTATATATATCGTCTAAAAATTAGTAATCATCAAAACTAGTTTGTATGTGTTGTTTTGTAAATGAAATAATAAATGTAAACATGGAGTGCTTGTATAGTAGTGTTATATAGGTGAAACGTCAATGGATATTTTGCAGTTGAAAAAAAAAACACAAAAGTATGTATATACATGAAACACACACTTACACTCAAATCTAAGAATAAAACATGATAAGCAATATGAATTATACCTTAAAAATTAAAATCATAGGATGCTTTTGGTTGATTTTCATATGTGTTGGTTCGTCTATGTAACAATACATTAAATTGGTTTTAATAATACTTTCTGCTTTTTAGATAGTTTCTATATAATTTACAGACATATAATATAAGTATTATATAATTTTAAAATATTATATCATTATTTTAGAAGACCTCTTAAAATGTATGATCTTGAAAACGTTGACATTTATGATGAATACGACAGGGTTTGGTTGAAGAGTTACATCTACTACTTGTATAATGCATATGGTCAATTACTTCATAGCCATGTTTATGCTTATGTAAAATGAAAGAGAAAAAAGTAAAGTAAAAAAAAAAAAAAAAGAGTAAATTATATGTTGGTCCTGTCGTTTGCTCAAAATCTGGATAAGATTACTAACTTAAAAATAAATACATTAACGTCCCCGTCCGTGGTTTGTATTTTGTTATGAGACGGGTCTCTGTCCTTAACGAATATAACTTTTAGTCCGTTAATTAAGGGACACTTTGGTCAATTTTCATTTTCCCTTTCCTTTTGTCATTTTATTTAACAAAATTTTTTATCGTCATACTTTTATGTTGTTTGTACAAGCCTTTACAACATGTAACAAATTTACAACATGTAATAAAATAAACAAAGAACCAAAAATCCCAAGGCTCCCTCCTTTGTAATTGTCCCCAACCCCATTTCGGCTCCAATAACCTTTCTGCAACTTTGGAAAAAATATAAAAAATGTTCACACCAAGATCCATCTCTGACCCTCTTCATCTTCATAGATCAGGGACATGAGGTTCTCACAACTTCCGTCATCGATAATTAGGTTATACACCTCTTTGTGCACCGAGCAATGCGACCGGAAGAGATTTTTGCGTTGTCCTTCTTCCTCTGACGAAAAGAGTACTCGTTGGAGTACGATGTTGATATGTTCTTGGGGGTCTTCTTCCTCATTCTCTTCGGATTCATAACTCGAAAGATCAAACCGATTACGGTTGCCATTGCGTAGCTCCCCAACCGGTTCTTCAAACCTATCTCTTCTCCGACGGTTGTTGTTGACGAAATTGGGTTGAAGTCTGTTGACAACCGCAGTTAGATTAGCAAGTGTTGTGGATAAGGCCACATTTATCTCTTCTAAGTCCGCTTTGGTAGTCAGTTGTCGATTTGCCATTGTTAGTGAAAATACAGACGAATTCTGCTCTGATACCAACTGACGCAACATAGGTTTGCGGAAGAATCGACAAACGTCTAAACCCTTTTGATAACGAGAATTACGAAACATAAAACTCAAAAGCTTAAGAGAAAACTCTCAAAAGATAAACTTTTATTAATTGATAAAACTAAAACAAATAAACCCTATCTAATCTAATAGTAAAGATAACTATAGAAACTAAAATTCAAATCTAATCCTAAACTAGAAAAGATAATGATGAAAAATTAAACTAATAACATAATTAAGATAATTACTAAGGAAATAAAAAGAAAAAGAAACTCTAATAAAAAGGAAATAAAATACGTTTGAATATGGCTTAAAAAAGGTTCGGGCTAGTTTCACGCTAGTTTAAACTAACGTCAAAGC
The DNA here is from genome assembly GCA_954870635.1 of Arctium minus. Classification (NCBI taxonomy): domain Eukaryota; kingdom Viridiplantae; phylum Streptophyta; class Magnoliopsida; order Asterales; family Asteraceae; genus Arctium; species Arctium minus. The sequence goes on from OX941082.1 coordinate 15,757,444, forward strand.
CTCGGTAACTTCTATTGGAAATTTGAAAATAGTGGCTGGGGCGACTTTCATGCTAGTTAGAACTATTATAACTAGCGTGGAAGTCACGATAGTCGCTATTTGCCCCTTTTTTGATGCTCGAGTCTCTTTCGAGCTCGATTTCCTTTTCGAGTTCGTTTCCCTCTTTTCCAATTATTTGTGAAAAACCTTATTAAATTTTGAATTCTCTCTGTATCATAAACCAAATGCCTGAACGAAATTTGGTCAATGAAATTGATCATTTCAATTATTTGGAATTCCATTGGAATATGTGAACCAAACGTCCCGAGAACACAAAGTAAAAGCTAAAGGTCAATACAAATTTTCTACACAAATTTATTTTGACCACTAATAATCATTGCATAATATTAGCCATGCACGCATGACTTGTTTATTTTGTTTCACAAGCTTCTTTAGTTGTGTTCGTATATATCATGGGACATTGTTAAATTTGCTTGATAACTAAATAATTTTGTTAAATCCTATGTTAAATCAAACAATTCTTTTGAGTAAATTATCCGGTTAGTTTTTGTGGTTTGCTCATAATATAGATACGGACGTGCGGTCCCATTGTCAAAATAAGTACGAAATGCGTCATCGTGGTTCCCATTTCGTTATGACCTAGGTCCCTGTCTCTAACAGTGTTAAATATAATTTGTTAACTCATGGACGATTTGCTCATTTTACCTTTTTTTTTGGTCTTTTTTCATGTTAATATGTAATAATATATATTATATGTTATATATATATATATATGTGTGTGTGTGTGTGTGTATGTGACATAGACCGCGCCAACAATGATCCTCACCCTCCGGCGTTCCTTCTCCTCCGACAAGACCCTCACGACAGTGCCAATTCTTTGGCGTCCCTCTTCCAACAACATCCCCCGGACAACGGTTTCAAGGCACCATCTTCACCCACACGATAACAAATTTCTCCTCCACCTTGTTCCCTCACACATAAAGCTCATCTTTGTAACACCCCGAATTCTGAGAACCCATGTATTATATTTTTGCTTGCGTTGGAAACTTCTATATAGTGGGATTTTAATATTTTAATATCGAGTAAGTCGGATTTAAGCATCGTGGGTTGAAAATCATCGATTTGGAGAATTTTGGGTTGCTCGCGACTATGCCCGCGAGAGTGACAGTGTGTCACAATCGCGGAGGGCACAATCGCCGGAGGTCAAGGACCTACGGTACGTTTCTCGCGATTGTGCCATGCGAGAGTGACATGGTCACAATCGAAGGGCACTCTCGCCCCAGTTGTACCGAGGGGTGGTAGAACCGCGCGACTATGCCCCGCGACTATGCCATTGGCATAGTCGTCGTGTCACTATCGCCGGCGGGTGTTTGGGTATAAATAGCATAAGTCGCGATTTTAGGTCATTATCTGATTTGGGTTTACTGCTCCAGCCGAATTCTTGGAAGATTTTGGGGTAGGTTCACCATATTAACTTCCCTCATCATTAATGCCTTCATCTACTTCCTTGTTTGACCATTTATGAACCATTTTAGGTGTTGTGAAGCATTAGAGCTCAAGTAACCATCTCCTAGGGTTTGGGTTTTTGGTAAAACCTAAGAAGGTGAGTTCTTACACCTTTACTAAACTTTATACATGTCAAAAGATGGATTTTGAATACTTAATATCTCCTCCTCCTTATGTTTGATTTGTAAAATTTGTGTTAGACCTAACTTTTGGGGATATTAGTGTTATGATGATTTTTGGAGAAATGATGATTCATGGACTTCAACTATGTTCTTTAACTTGTTTAACTTGGGTTATATATTTAAGTGGATGGTATTCCTATGCAAAACTTATGGACTTGGAAATATTGGTTTTTGTGGTTAACTGCTGATAAGTTTGTATATTATCTCACTTCATATTTTGGGACTTGAAAAATAAGAGGAATCACTTATATCTTTGACGGATGATCTTTTGGTAAATAATGGAAGTGGTTTTTGTGGAAAACACCTTCGTATCATTTATGCATAATAACCATTGTTGGGTTACTTGTTGGGTCTTATGCGCATTACTTGGCTTATTTGATGCATTGGGGAGTCATGACCCCATATTTGGTTTATTATTGTTCCGGCGTTGGGACGACTAGTTTTCCACGTCGAGGCACGTTAGGCATCGGATGTGGTATAAGTCCTTCGTGCTCAAGTACTACGATATTGGATGAGGAGCTCGACGTAGGAACCCCTCGGAGTTGAACTTGAGTTTCCGTGGGTGTACGTTTAAAGCCACTGAGCCTAACATCCCTTGCGTGTACTTTATTTGTGTATTGGCTTTACTGACTTATCGAATGACTTACTTTTGTGTTCCGTCATTTGTGTTAGTATGCGGGTCTCCCCCGTTAACCCAAGAGGTACTTGTTGTATTTCAAAGAGCATTATTATCATTGCACAAAAGAAATTATTTTACTCATCTTCGCGTTGATCATTTAAACTGCAAATGTTTGATCTCACTAGGCTTTAGCCTAACACTTTTTCTTAAAACAACATGTATAACAGGTCAGGTTTCCGGTGGGGTTCGTCGGGAATGAGTGGATGGCTTTGAGGCTAAAAGCGGTCTTTTTGGGAGATATGTGGACCGACATTTTGGATAGCGGGCATACTTTTGGAAGTATAGCAACACCCGATATTAATCTTTCTTATTTAAGTTAGATTATTAGGTTGTTAGTATATTCTTCACTTGATTAATTGTAATGGTTATAGTTTGTTTCCCCGTTCTGTCGGGATGATACTTTGGGGTTGTTTACAGCATGTTTTTATAGACCAGGTTTACCAATTTATAGCCGTCATATTGCAGAATTTTCGAATTTTTATTTTCCGCTAAATTTAGGGTGTTACAAGTTGGTATCAGAGCATTAGTTTAAGTGAACTAGGTATGGACGTAGGGTACCTAGACTTAAGCTGTGAAATTAGGCAATGATTGTGTGAGATTGGGTAGAACTCTTAAGATAAGATGGTCTTAGAGTCGACGGAAGCTAAACAAATTAAGAGTTATGGTAATGGGAATGAAAATTTTTATGTATCGCATGTTCATAATTTCGCCTAGCTAACGTTATTATGAAGATGTTTTACGTGATTATGCTTGTTTTCTGTTGTTATGATAATTAATGGATGTGGTAGTACGTTTCCTTGGTTGTATTTTGTTCATCTTCATCTCACCTATATTCTCGTATGTGTGGCAGACTATGGTTAATACGCGTAATCGGCCAGAAGGGCAAGATACAACAGCATCTACAGCTGATCAATCGAGGGTAACAAATAATGATTTTCCCCCACCTTTTATAAACGTGTTGGGTGGAGGACCGGAGCACATACACCAACGAAACCTAGCTGCAATTCATCCGATTATGGAAGAGGTGACTCCAGAAACTAGAATGATGGAACGAATGATGCAAGCGATGAATGCAGCTATGGCTCAGCAACAAGAAGCATTCCTGAAGCTCTTGGACAATCGAGATGCTAACCCCCGTAGACATGAGGCGGTGGCGGAGAATATCATAGTGGTGGGATCCGGAGGTTCGGGACCCGTTGTCCCTTCTAATTAGACTCCACCTCCCGAAGTAAGACAACCGTCTAAGGTTTGTACATTCAAGGCATTTCTTGGATGCCGACCATCGGAATTCAAGGGCACAGACGACCCGGTGGCATGCATGAACTGGATAAGAGAAATGGAACAGGCTTTCCGGTCAAGCGTGTGTGGGGAAATTCAGAAAGCCGTATTTGGATCCCAAATGTTGAGAGGGGCCGCCCTCACATGGTGGAATGTGTATTCCACTTCTGTTGAAGCCACCGTGTTGGCTAAGCTGAGCTGGGAGACTTTCAAGAAGAAAGTTATGGAGGAATTTTGTAATGAGCGAGCTATGGACCGGATCATCGATGAGTTCCGGGGTTTGAAGAAAGGGAATTTGCTAGTAAAGGAGTACAACAAGTTATTAATGGACAAACTAGGTTTGGTGGGACATCTGGTCCCCACCGAGAGAGAGAAAATCAAGGCATACATCAAAGGTCTGCCTACTGAAATGATGAACATGGTTCGAGTGTCAAAGGCCTCTACCCTCCGCGAGGCAATAGAAGAAGCACAGTTAGTAGAAGACTCTTACGACTCGAATAAGATGGAGAGGAGCGGAGTAGTCGAGAAAAGGAAGTGGGAAGGGGGTCCCGCATCTTCCAAGAGGCCAAACCACTTCAACAACAATCAACGGGGGAATGGTCCGAGACGGGATTCCCCGTGGTGTTCCAAATGCCGAAGTAAGCACACCGGCCCTTGTAATTCGTGGTCCAGCCCGTGCTTTAAATGTGGTAAACTCGACCACCATTTCAATGACTGTTCAATCAGGGGAAGAGTTTGCTTCGAGTGCAAAGAGTCGGGCCATATTAGAAGCGAATGCCCGAAAGTAAAGACGAACTTTAGCGGGGGCAACAAGGTGGACGTTCCTAAAGCAACAGGGAGAGCTTTCCAGATGACCACCGAAGAGGCGAAGGCATCAACGGACGTAGTGTCGGGTACATTTCTCCTAAACTCCGTACCTACACGTGTACTGTTTGATTCGGGAGCTAGTTTTTCGTTTGTATCAAGTTCGTTTTACCCAAAACTATCCATGCCCACTACTAGTTTAAAAGATGCGTTAGTAGTAGAGCTAACTGATGGTGATCAAGTAGTGGTTCGGGATATCATAAGAAATTGCAAGTTTGAAATCGAAGGGAGAGAGTTCCCGATTGATCTAAGGGTGTGTTTGGTAGAGAGAATTGAAGACAGAGAAATGGAAATGATTTCCATTTCTCTTGTTTGGTAACACAGAGAAAAGAAAATTGAGAAATAAGGCAATTCCATTTCCCTATTTTCATTTCTCCACAAAGTGAAGGGAAATGGTGAGAATTGAAATCAGAGAATTGAGGGTAAAAAACACATCGTCTCTTCCCTCACCTCTCACTCTCGGCGCTCTCTCTCTAACCGGCGAGCTCTCCATCTCGGCTTCCCTCACCTCGTCGCTCTCTCCCTCACTCTCGGCGCTCTCCCTCTCCGGCGAGCCCTCACGGCGACGCTCTCTCTCTCCCTCTCGGCGATCTCCATCTCCGGCGCTCTCCCTCCCGGAGATCTCCATCTCCAGGTTGAATCCACCTCCACCTCCACCCCTTACCACCACCAAACCCACCTGATCATTGCAGCTCCGGCCACCACCAGCGAAAGAAACGAGCCGAGACTTGGGTCAAAGAAGAAACTCGATCATAAGTTATAATTTTTGTTGTGATTCAGTGATGTGATTTGAAAGGGGTTTTTTAGGGTTCTTATTTTCAGTTCTAAATAGCATCTAATTCGATCATAAATGATTTCCTGGTACATTTCTCTGCAGAATTCTCTGTGCTACCAAACAGGAGAGTCAATTCCTATTCTCCAGACCAATTCTCTTTCTCTGCAATTCCATTCTCTGCAATCATTTCTCTGCAATTCCATTCTATGTACCAAACGCACCCTAATGCCTATGGTCATCGGGGGATTTGATGTTGTAGTCGGTATGGATTGGTTGTCGACCAATCACACGGAGATTCTTTGTGCTAAAAAGTTGATCCGAAAAGGTGAAGTTGCAATCATTAGCATGGTGAAGGCACGAAAGTGTTTGGCGAAAGGATGCTCATCCTTTCTGGCATATGCGATAGATGCCAAACTTAAGAAGAAAAAGCTAGAAGATGTCGAGGTGGTAAGGGAGTTTCCCGATGTATTCCCGGACGACCTGCCTGGCTTACCACCCAACCGTCAAGTGGAGTTCAAGATTGATCTGACGCCGAGAGCGGCTCCTATAGCCCGAGCCTCCTACCGTTTGGCCCCGTCAGAGATGAAGGAAATGATGAGCCAATTGCAAGAGCTTTTGGAGAAAGGGTTTGTAAGACCGAGTTCCTCGCCTTGGGGAGCACCGGTCTTATTCGTGAAGAAGAAGGACGGTACCATGCAAATGTGTATCGACTATAGGGAGTTGAATAAAGTAACCGTGAAGAACAACTATCCACTCCCTAGGATTGATGATTTGTTCGACCAACTTCAAGGGGCGAGTTGCTTTTCGAAGATCGATCTCCGTTTGGGTTATCATCAAGTGAAAGTCAAAGAAGAATACATTCCTAAAACCGCTTTTAGGACGCATTATGGTCACTACGAATTCTTAGTGATGCCCTTCGGATTGACGAATGCTCCAGCGGTGTTTATGGATTTAATGAATCGCGTGTGCCGACCCTTCCTAGATAAATCCGTCATCATGTTCATTGATGACATTCTTATCTACTCGAAGGATGAAATCGATCATGCGCGTCATCTTCGGGATGTCTTGGAAATTTTGAGGAAGGAGAACCTTTATGCAAAGTTTTCCAAGTGCGAGTTTTGGTTGAAGGAAGTGTAGTTCTTGGGGCACGTAGTTTCAAGGGACGGAGTGATGGTGGATCCGGCCAAGATTGAAGCTATGATGAATTGGGAACCGCCCAAAAGCCCATCCGAAATTCGGAGTTTCCAAGGCTTGGCGGGGTATTACCGAAGGTTCATACAAGACTTCTCCAAGGTTGCTTCTTCGTTGACGATGTTGACCAAGAAGAATGTAAAGTTTGTGTGGACCGAGGAGCAAGAGAAAGCATTTAGGACGTTGCAAAGAAAATTATGCGAGGCTCCGATCATATCCTTGCCGGAGGGATCGGAGGATTTTGTGGTCTATAGTGATGCGTTCAAAAGGGGACTTGGATGTGTACTTATGCAAAGAGGAAAAGTAATCGTGTATGCATCTAGGCAATTGAAGGTGCATGAGAAGAACTACCCCACTCACAATTTGGAGTTGGCGGCGGTAGTGTTTGCATTAAAGTTGTGGCGACATTACCTTTACGGCACAAAGTGTACCTTGTACATAGATCACAAGAGATTGAAGTATGTTTTTGAGCAGAAGGAGCTCAACATGAGGCAACGAAAGTGGTTGGAGTTACTTAAGGATTACGACTGTGAATTACTCTACCACCCGGGTAGAGCCAATGTGGTGGTCGACGCCTTGAATCGAAAAGAGTATAGCGGGAGACTTCGAGCCAAGCTTACAAGAATTGAGTTGGTGTCAAGTCTTATGGGAAAGATTAAAGAGGCGCAAACTGAAGCATTAAGGGAAGAAAACCTCAAGGAGGAAGTGATGACAAAGCAACGGTTATTGTTGACCGAAGATAGTCGAGGGATAAAGTGATTCAATGGTCGAGTTTGGGTACCAAAGTTTGGTGGTTTCCGAGAGCTACTCTTGGGGGACGTGCATAAATCCAAGTATTCCATCCACCCGGGGAGCACCAAGATGTATCGGGATTTGAAACTACATTATTGGTGGCCAATTATGAAGTTGGATGTAGCTCTTTATGTGGAGCGATGCGTAACTTGTTCACAAGTGAAGGCCGAGCATCAACGACCCTATGGGAGCCTTCAATCGCTTGAAATACCCGAGTGGAAATGGGAAAAGATCACCATGGATTTCGTGACCAAGTTACCGAAGACTTTGCGAGGGAACGACACCATTTGGGTCATTGTTGATTGATTGACGAAGAGTGCTCACTTTCTGGCAATGCGGGAAACTTTGACAATGGATAAGTTGGCAAAGTTGTACATAGATGAAATCATCTCTAGACATGGGATACCCTTGTCGATAGTTTCTGATCGTGATAGCAGGTTTACGTCGAGATTTTGGGGAGCCTTGCATCAAGAGTTGGGCACACGAGTGAATTTGAGCACAGCTTATCACCCACAAACGGACAGACAAAGTGAAAGGACGATTCAAACGCTTGAAGATATGCTTAGATCATGCGTGATCGATTTTGGCGGTAGTTGGGACGCCCATCTACCTTTGGTGGAATTTGCGTACAACAATAGCTACCACTCTAGTCTCGGGCTGGCACCATTTGAAGCTTTGTACGGACAGAAGTGTAACACCCCGAATTTTCGTTTGGCCGTTTTGCGAAGATGTTTAGAGGAAAAAGGAGGTTTCTGCGTTTGTCTACAGGGCGCACGACTCCTTCAGAGAAACCGCACGGGTCGTGCGTATGAAACTGTGGCGAGGCAGTGGGCTTGCGCACGGGTCGTGCGCATTTCCTTCTTTGTGCGCCCTGTCAGTTTGCTTTTTGAGTTTGCCTTAAATATCTTTTTTTTGAGAGATATTTTTTAAAATATCTCATTATCTCAGATTCTCTCTCTCTTCTCTTCTTGGATCATAAGAGCTCGTTTGGTTACTAGTTTTCGGTGTATCTAGCAAGGGGTCGGTGTTTTAAGCTTCACCTCTACGTCGTGATCGTTATCTGGTTTTCCGGGTTTTATTCTAAAACCTACTGGTGAGTTCCTACTACCATTTTACAAACTTTATACATGTCAAAACTCTAATTTGCGAAATCCGAAGTATTTCTACGGTGTGATTTCATGTTCTCTACATTTTGATATAAATGAAGTTTTTGGTGATTTTCGGGGTTCCCGATCAGTTTTGACTAAAATGACTGTTTCCGCCTTATTGAAGTAAAATGATGTTTTACTTGCACATTATGTGAATATGTGAAAAGAATGTTTAAGAACTCATTTTTAATGATTTTCATTCTTACCAGAAGTTGAACTGGAAATGACATTTTGTTTATAAAATGCGTTTATACCATATGTTTATTTATGGTTGGTCACATATGTTGTTGTGACGAGTCTGTACCATTACTAGCGGATCCCTAGGTTTTGAGTCGATTGTATTGTTGGGATGTCATATTCCCCATTTTGTAGCTATGGATGCATATGATCCTCGGGGGCAACTTGGTACGGTTATGTGAGGCCGGATACTAGCCATGGTTCATAGTGATCCTAGTGAAGGAGTATACATTGGTTTTGCTTGGGGGATCGATCTCACGTTGTAGCACGGACCTATGTGTTCGTATCCTTGGATTCCAATTGTTTAACTCATAACTCGGATTTTGGCCTACTTTGTGTTACGCCTCAATCCTTGGTAAAATGTTTTATCGTTGATATTTTGATGACATGTTTATAACGGAAAAGCCCGGTTGTGGCAAAGGTTTCAATTGTAAGATTTAACCTCTTTGGAAATATTATCTTATGATACAAATGTTTATATCTTTTGAGCTTTATAAACTGTATGTTCTCACCAGGATTTAAGCCTGACACTTTTCTCAAATGATATGTATAACAGGTTTTCCTTAGCGGTGGGATGCACTGGGTTTTGAGAGACGAGTTGGGTCTCGAGGCATTTTGAGATGACTAAAGTGTTGATAGTTGGGCATTGTTAAGTCCCATTCTTTTGATGAATTTTGGATTGTCAACTGATGTAATCTAGATGGTTATGTTTAGATTAGTCTGTTGATGAATTCTAAATCTGCATAGGTTTTTGTAAAGTCTTAAGGACTGATACACTTTTTGAGAAGTTTATATCAATTCAGATGTCGTATTGCCTAATTTATGAAGTTTTAAGTTACTCTGAATTTTAGGACATTACAGGTTGGTATCAGAGCTCTAGTTTAAGTGAACTAGGCATGAATGTAAGATGTCTAGACTTAGACCGAGTATGATAAGAATTGATCTGTGAGATTGGGTAGAGTTTCTAAGATAGGTTAGTCTTAGAGTCGACAGAAAGTATGTTTATCAGGCGTTGTGGCGATGGTGACAAGAACCTTTATGTGTCATATGTTCATAATCTCACTTATCTAATGTTATTATGAGGATATCGTACGTAAATGTGCTTGAATTTCTGTTACTGTGACAATTGGTAATGTGGTAGTACGTTTTCTTTGTGTTTATTCAATCTCTTATCTCTTTTCCTGTTCTGTGAAGCAGTTTGGCATGGTGAATACGCATGGTAGACCGCGTACGCGTGTTGATGGTCTGGAAGCGACAGCCTCCACCGCTGGTCAGCCGGAGGGAGTTGAGGTTGTTGTGCGACCACCTGTTCAGCAAGGGCTAGGTGGGGGGCCAGAGGTCATTCCGCGAGTAGTCCTGGCTTCGTCTCACCCAGTCATCAGGGATGCTAGTTCTCCGTATGAGTTAATGGCCAGCATGATGTTGGCAATGAGGGAAGAAATGGCAAAGCAGCAAGAGTTTCTGTTGAAAGTGATTGAGGACCGCGATGTGAACAATCAGAGGAGTGAAACGGTTGTGGAAAACATTGTAGCGGGTTCTGGAGGCGCTGGTGCAGGGGTCAGGGCTGAGGAGAACGGGATTGTTGGTGCTCCGGGAAATAGGAAAAGTTGTTCCTACAAGTCCTTTCTGGGTTGCGGACCACCAGAGTTCTCTGGTTCCGACGACCCAATCTTGTGTGTGAAGTGGATTCGAGCGGTCGAGCAAGCTTTTGGCTCTTCCAAATGCGGAGATGATTGATAAGTACTCAATTTTGAGTACTTAAGCACATTTCTTTTAATCTTTAGATAGGATTTTTCATTTTCAAATCCCACTTTGAGTCATTTTCTATCTTATTTTCCATTTATTGTGTCTTGGAGCTTAAAATGTGTGGTTTACTTGTTCTATTAAGATTGTGGGCTAATTTTGGTTACCTTTTGAAAATCTATTTGGACACAGGGCATGCTGCAGCATCAGAACATCATGGAGCTGATGGTTTTTGGAAGGGAAATCTTGAAGACCGAAACTTGAATCTGACTTTTGGCTTAGAATTGATCTTTTGTAACCCTTGGACAATTAGTTAATCTGGTTTGTAATAGTTTAGTTAAGTTGGAACAAGCTTTGGTAGCCTTAGTTGGCATTAGACTAGGTAAGTACAATTAGATTCTCCTTAATTTACAACTTTGCCACTCCTCTTGTCTATAAAAGGAAGGCTTTGTTGCTCATAAGGGGACATCTCTTATCATCATCTTAGTTTATGTTTCTTAATGTCTTTTGCATCTGATTTGTAGGAGCTTGAGGCTGATCGAAAACCACTCTTTAGTTCTTTAATTTTAAGTGTTAATCTTTAAGTTCTTCATCTTGTTCTTCTTATTTTCTTTCAAGCTTTCCATCTTGTTATGCTTAGTCTAAATCCTTTACTTTCTGTTTGATTCACGAACTGGTCCCATTCCAGTCCCTTGTTCTTTTAATTTCCAGAAATCATGCATGTTCATCGTGTTCTTCATCATCTTCATATAATCTTTGTTCTTAAATATGAATGCTTGCAGCATTGAAACAGCATCCACCTGCACTTTTCATTAGGTTGTATTTTCTTTCTTCATCTTGCATCTCTAGCCTTTCCTTTACTCTTTTGTTCTAGATTTTAGTAGTTAAAGTTTATTGTAGTTATATTCAAGTTTACTTTCTTGTCATTTCCATTTCCTTGTAATTTACGTTCTCGTCTTTACATTTTTAGTTACACACATATATATATTTATATACTTTCAAGTCATTTATCTTTCAAGAGCACTTTACATTATGTTCATCTTTGTAATTCTTAGTAGTAGTTTTTTTTGTAATGAGTAGCTAATCATCTAGCTTGGGTGTGAGACAAATGGTGGTCATGTGGATCTAAAAGAAAATGGGTTTTTGTGACTTTGACGAAATTTTATTATTCCAACTCAAGTTTTATCAAGATAACAAAACTCTTTGACAAAATGATTATTTTGATAGTGTAATAGTTTCATGGACCTAGAGATAGGCCATTGAATAACACGTCAATTTAGTGACATGAGAGGTAATATCGAAAGAGTTACTTGCAACGAGAGTTGTTACTTGTGTCATTTAAAATGATCCATTCTTGATAAGTTGTCACTTTTTCAAAAGGTTAAAATGGAGTAGACTTAGAGATAAGCTACTTGGAATACATCAACTTGGGAGGTACGGGGGTTATTTCGAAAGAGTAACTTTTAACGAAGAGAATTTGTTTCGCCGTATATTTTGAGAACTCCATTCCCATTATTCCCTTATCTGGAACCTTGCTCAGAGATGAGATGGTTCATAGCTACTGAAATAATGGGATGGTGAGAGTCCGAGAGGAACGTGTCTTAAAATTGATAATGAAACTAGTTAGAGTCAGAAGCCTGCTGCAGCACTCAAATAGCATCATGCTATGACAAGTGCTGTAGCATTGACCTACTGGAGTTTTGATCCATATACCATCAAAAGTCTTACACCTTTGCTTCTCTTTTATTCTTGTTATTTAGATTTGTGTTAACCAAACAACCAAAAGTATGTCTTCAACATCGCCATCTGAAGTTAGTTTTTCATCTCAAGATCTTGCAACCTAAGATACCTATCCCTGTGGAATACGATACTTGGTTCTTACCATTTTATTACTTGAATGACGACATTAGATCTCATTGTATACTTGCTTTGAGGTTTAATTAGCACACGTCTGTAGGTGTGTAAAAATCACCCATCAATGATCAGAGAGTGCGGTTCGGTACCCAACTACTAAGGGATACTGCGCTCATTTGGTGGAATGTCATTCAATCCACCTTATCTCCTGCTGTGTTGGCTCAGTTGTCTTGGGCCGAGTTCAAGAAAAAGTTGTTAGAAGAGTTCTGCAATGAAAGAACAATGGACCGAATCAAGAAAGAATTCCGGTCTCTGGTAAAGGGAAGCCTGACGGTGAGGGAGTACACCCGTCAGTTCATGGAAAAGCTTGATCTGGTGGGGCACGCTGCCTCAACAGAGAAGGATAAGATGAAGGCCTATCTGAATGGTCTACCCGCGAACATGCAATCTATGGTCCACAATTCTAAAGCTTCTAACCTCCGCGAGATGGTTGAGGAAGCTCAGTACATGGAAGAGATGTTCGCGAGGAACAAAGCTGAGAAAGTTGTGGTGGTGACTGATAAAAGAAAGTGGGAGAGCAGTCCTGCTCATCCCAAGAGATCACGACCTTCTGGAGGAAACCGAAACTTCAGCAATCAGCAGGAATCTAGGTGGTGCCACAAGTGTCGAACTAAACACCACGGTGACTGTAACGCCACTTATCAAACTTGTTATAAGTGTGGGAAGCCTGGTCACACTGTCAGATATTGCCCGGTCAGAGGACTTGTCTGTTATGAGTGCAAGGCACTGGGGCACGTGAATAGAGATTCCTGAAGCTTGTGTCGGGTAGCACGCCAGCAAGGAAGGAGAACCCTCCTAGGGTTCCGGGTCGAGCATTTCAGATGACGTCCGACGAGGCCAAGGCATCCGCTGATGTGGTATCGGGTACTTTTCTTATAAACTCTGTACCTGCTCGTATTTTATTCGATACAGGTGCCAGTTTCTCTTTCGTATCTGATTTGTTCTGTCAGAAGATTTCTATGTCTTGAGGATGCATTAGTAGTAGAGATAGCCGATGGTAGTCAAGTTCTGATCCACGATGTTCTGAAGCAGTGTACTCTTAGTATCGAAGGGAGAGAATTATCGATAGATCTACTGCCGATGTTAATCGGGGGTTTTGATGTTGTGGTCGGCATGGATTGGTTGTCAAACAATCACGCTGAGATCGTATGTTCCAAGAAGTTGATTCGACTTCCCAACCCCTCTGGCGAAGTCATTGTCATCTATGGTGAAAAGAGAAAGGGTGAAGTGGCAATAATCACAATGGCAAAGGCACGCAAGTGCTTAGTAAAAGGATGTTCGTCTTTCCTAGCCTATGTGATCGATGCCAAGTTAGAGAAATCAAAGCTGGAAGATGTGAAGATTGTGCGTGAGTTTCCAGACATCTTTCCTGACGACTTGCCTGGGTTACCACCTGATCTTCAAGTAGAGTTCCGGATTGATCTCGTGCCAGGAGCAGCTCCTATAGCTAGAGCTCCTTACCGATTAACGCCTTCAGAGATGCAGGAGATGATGGCACAACTCCAAGAGATTTTGGAGAAGGGTTTCATCAGACCGAGCTCGTCACCTTGGGGAGCTCCGGTCCTTTTCGTCAAGAAGAAAGATGGAACGATGAGAATGTGCATCGACTATCGTGAGTTGAACAAAGCTACAGTAAAGAACAGATATCCGCTTCTGAGAATAGATGACTTATTCGATCAACTTCAAGGAGCGGGTTGTTTTTCCAAAATCGACTTATGTTCGGGTTATCACCAAGTGAAGGTGAGAGAAGAAGATGTTCCGAAGACAGCTTTCAGAACGCGTTACGACCATTACGAGTTTCTTGTAATGCCTTTTGGTCTATCGAACACACCGGCATGGACTTGATGAATAGAGTGTGCCGACCATTCCTCGACCAGTCGGTCATTGTATTCATTGATGACCTACTCGTGTACTCCAAGAGCGAGTCAGAACACGAACAACATCTGCGGGAAGTGCTTGAAGTGTTGAGAAAGGAAATATTGTACACCAAGTTTTCCAAGTGTGACTTTTGGCTTAAAGAGGTACAATTTCTGGGTCACGTTGTCACTCGAGACGGAGTGAAAGTGGATCCCTCCAAGATTGAAGCTATGATGAATTGGGAATCTCCCAAGAGTCCGTCAGAGATCCAAAGTTTCTTGGGTCTGGCGGGGTACTACCGGAGATTTATCCAAGACTTTTCGAAAATCGCTTGCGCGAGACACTACCGATGGATAAGTTAGCGAAACTTTATATCGATGAGGTGGTCTCGAGGCATGGAATACCATTGTCGAACGTGTCAGATCGCGACAGTCGGTTCACTTCGAACTTTTGAGATGGGTTTCAGAAAGAGCTTGGTACGCGAGTTAAGTTGAGTACGACTTACCATCCACAGACCGACGGGCAAAGCGAGAGAACGATCCAGACTTTAGAAGACATGTTGAGGTCTTGTGTCATTGATTTCGGGGGTGGTTGGGACTCTCACCTGCCTTTAGTGGAGTTTGCTTACAACAATAGCTACCACTCGAGTATTGGAATGGCACATTTTGAGGCATTGTATGGGCGAAAGTGCCAGACTCCCGTGTGTTGGCTTGAAGCGGGGGAAAAGCAGTTCGCCGGACCTGAAATAGTGCAAGAGACGTCCGATAAGGTCAAATGCATTCGTGAAAGAATGAAAGCGGCTCAAGATCGGCAGAAGAGCTAGCTATGCCGATAAGAAGAAACGACCGATAGAGTTCCAAGTGGGTGACCGTGTGATGCTTAAGGTGTCGCCATGGAAGGGTATTATCCGATTCGGAAAGAGTGGGAAGTTGAGTCCCCGTTTCCTCGGACCTTTCAAAGTGCTTAAACGGGTGGGTTTGCAATCCTACCAGTTGAAATTGCCACCGGAGTTTAGCAGAATTCACAACACGTTTCATGTTTGTTACCTTCGAAAGTGTTTGGCTGTGGAAGACAACGTTATTCCCCTCTCAGAGTTAAGAGTGGACGAAGCTAACCGTTGTGTGGAAGAACCCGACGCCATCCTAGAGAGAAAGTCTAAGAAGTTGTGTCACAAAGAGGTCACTTTGGTCAAGGTGCAGTGGAAGCATCACCGGGGAGCAAATGTGACGTGGGAAGCTGAAGAGGATATGAAGCGAAGATATCCTCAGCTTTTTGTATAGCTGGATTTCGGGTACGAAATCATTCCCAAGTTGGGGAGGATTGTAACACCCTGAATTTCGTTTGTCCGTTTTGCGAAGATGTTTAGAGGAAAAAGGAGGTTTCTGCGTCTGTCTACAGGGCGCACAGGTCGTGCGCCCTCCTTCAGAGAAAACGCATGGGTAGTGCATATGAAACTGTGGCGAGGCAGTGGGCTTGCGCACGGGTCGTGCGCATTTCCTTCTTTGAGGGCGCACAGGTCGTGCGCCCTGTCAGTTTGCTTTTTGAGTTTGCCTTAAATATCTTGTTTTGAGAGATATTTCTTAAAATATCTCATTATCTCAGATTCTCTCTCTCTTCTCTAGTTTTTCTTCTCTCTTCTCTTCTTGGATCATAAGAGCTCGTTTGGTTACTAGTTTTCGGTGTTTCTAGGAAGGGGTCGGTGTTTTAAGCTTCACCTCTACGTCGTGATCGTTATCTGGTTTTCCAGGTTTTATTCTAAAACCTACTGGTGAGTTCCTACTACCATTTTACAAACTTTATACATGTCAAAACTCTTATTTGCGAAATCCGAGGTATTTCTACGGTATGATTTCATGTTCTCTACATTTTGATATAAATGAAGTTTTTGGTGATTTTCGGGGTTCCCGATCAATTTTGACTAAAATGACTGTTTCCGCCTTATTGAAGTAAAATGATGTTTTACTTGCACATTATGTGAATATGTGAAAAGAATGTTTAAGAACTCATTTTTAATGATTTTCATTCTTACCAGAATTTGAACTGGAAATGACATTTTGTTTATAAAATGCGTTTATACCATATGTTTATTTATGGTTGGTCACATATGTTGTTGTGACGAGTCTGTACCATTACTAGCGGATCCCTAGGTTTTGAGTCGACTGTATTGTTGGGATGTCATATTCCCCATTTTGTAGCTATGGATGCATATGATTCTCGGGGGCAACTTGGTACGGTTATGTGAGGCCGGATACTAGCCATGGTTCATAGTGATCCTAGTGAAGGAGTACACATTGGTTTTGCTTGGGGGCTCGATCTCACGTTGTAGCACGGACCTATGTGTTCGTATCCTTGGATTCCAATTGTTTAGCTCATAACTCGGATGTTGGCCTACTTTGTGTTACGCCTCAATCCTTGGTAAAATGTTTTATCGTTGATATTTTGATGACATGTTTATAACGGAAAAGCCCGGTTGTGGCAAAGGTTTCAATTGTAAGATTTAACCTCTTTGGAAATATTATCTTATGATACAAATGTTTATATCTTTTGAGCTTTATAAAATGTATGTTCTCACCAGGCTTTAAACCTGACACTTTTCTCAAATGATATGTATAACAGGTTTTCCTTAGCGGTGGGATGCACTGGGTTTTGAGAGACGAGTTGGGTCTCGAGGCATTTTGAGATGACTAAAGTGTTGATAGTTGGGCATTGTTAAGTCCCATTCTTTTGATGAATTTTGGATTGTCAACTGATGTAATCTAGATGGTTATGTTTAGATTAGTCTATTGATGAATTCTAAATCCACACAGGTTTTTGTAAAGTCTTAAGGACTGATAAACTTTTTGAGAAGTTTATATCAATTCAGATGTCGTATTGCCTAATTTATGAAGTTTTAAGTTACTCTGAATTTTAGGACGTTACAAGAAGTGTAGAACCCCCGTGTGTTGGTTAGAGGCGGGGGTGAAGCAGTTTGTCGGCCCGGAAATTGTGCAAGAGATGACCGACAAAGTCAAATCAATTCGAGAGCGGTTAAAAGCGGCACAGGATCGTCAGAAGAGTTATGCCGACAAAAAGAGAAGACCGGTAGAGTTTCAAGTGGGAGATCGTGTGATGTTAAAGGTGTCCCCTTGGAAGGGATTGATTCGGTTTGGGAAGCGCGGGAAGCTAAGTCCCCGTTTCCTAGGACCGTTTACTATATTCGAGCGTGTCGGTCTACAAGCTTACAAATTGGACCTACCGCCGGAGATGGATGGGATTCATCCCACTTTCCACGTGTGCTATTTACGGAAGTGCTTAGCGGAAGAAGAAAGCGTCATACCTTTGTCCGAAATTCGAGTGGAGGATAACCGTTGCATTGAAGAGCCCGAGTCCATTCTGGAAAGGGTAATCAAGAAGATGCGACATAAAGAGGTGGCGATGGTAAAGGTTCAATGGAAACACCACCGTGGCACCAATGTGACTTGGGTCGCAGAAGAAGACATGAGGCGTAGATACCCTCATTTGTTTAGTTAGTAGGATTTCGGGGATAAAATCATTCCCAAGTTGGGGAGGATTGTAACACCCCGAATTTTGAGAACCCATGTATTATATTTTTGCTTGCGTTAGAAACTTCTATATAGTGGGATTTTAATATCGAGTAAGTCGGATTTAAGCATCGTGGGTTGAAAATCATCGATTTGGAGAATTTTGGGTTGCTCGCGACTATGCCCGCGAGAGTGACAGTGTGTCATAATCGCGGAGGACACAATCGTCGGAGGTCAAGGGCCTACGGTACGTTTCTCGCGATTGTGCCATGCAAGAGTGACATGGTCATAATAGCAGGGCACTCTCGCCCCAGTTGTACCGAGGGGTGGTAGAACCGCGCGACTATGCCCCGCGACTATGCCATTGGCATAGTCGCCGTGTCACTATCGCCGGCGGGTGTTTGGGTACAAATAGCATAAGTCGCGATTTTAGGTCATTATCTGATTTGGGTTTACTGCTCCAGCCGAGTTCTTGGAAGATTTTGGGGTAGGTTCACCATATTAACTTCCCTCATCATTAATGCCTTTATTTACTTCCTTGTTTGACCATTTATGAACCATTTTAGGTGTTGTGAAGCATTAGAGCTCAAGTAACCATCTCATAGGGTTTGGGTTTTTGGTAAAACCTAAGAAGGTGAGTTCTTACACCTTTAATAAACTTTATACATGTCAAAAGATGGATTTTGAATACTTAATATCTCCTCCTCCTTATGTTTGATTTGTAAAATTTGTGTTAAACCTAACTTTTGGGGATATTAGTGTTATGATGATTTTTGGAGAAATGATGATTCATGGACTTCAACCATGTTCTTTAACTTGTTTTACTTGGGTTATATATTTAAGTGGATTGTATTCCTATGCAAAACTTATGGACTTGGAAATATTGGTTTTTGTGGTTAACTGCTGATAAGTTTGTATATTATCTCACTTCATATTTTGGGACTTGAAAAATAAGAGGAATCACTTATATCTTGACGGATGATCTTTTGGTAAATAATGGAAGTGGTTTTTCTGGAAAACACCTTCGTATCATTTATGCATAATAACCATTGTTGGGTTACTTGTTGGGTCTTATGCGCATTACTTGGCTTATTTGATGCATTGGGGAGTCATGACCCCATATTTGGTTTATTATTGTTCCGGCGTTGGGACGACTAGTTTTCCACGTCGAGGCACGTTAGGCATCAGATGTGGTATAAGTCCTTCGTGCTCAAGTACTACGATATTGGATGAGGAGCTCGACGTAGGAACCCCTCGGGGTTGAACTTGAGTTTCCGTGGGTGTACGTTTAAAGCCACTGAGCCTGACATCCCTTGCGTGTACTTTATTTGTGTATTGGCTTTACTGACTTATCGAATGGCTTACTTTTGTGTTCCGTCATTTGTGTTAGTATGTGGGTCTCCCCCGTTAACCCAAGAGGTACTTGTTGTATTTCAAAGAGCATTATTATCATTGCACAAAAGAAATTATTTTACTCATCTTCGCGTTGATCATTTAAACTGCAAATGTTTGATCTCACTAGGCTTTAGCCTAACACTTTTTCTTAAAACGACATGTATAACAGGTCAGGTTTCCGGTGGGGTTCGTCGGGAATGAGTGGATGGCTTTGAGACCAAGAACGGTCTTTTTGGGAGATATGTGGACCGACATTTTGGATAGCGGGCATACTTTTGGAAGTATAGCAACACCCGATATTTTGTAATGGTTATAGTTTGTTTCCCTGTTCTGTCGGGATGATACTTTGGGGTTGTTTACAACATGTTTTTATAGACCAGGCTTACCAATTTATAGCCGTCATATTGCAGAATTTTCGAATTTTTATTTTCCGCTAAATTTAGGGTGTTACAATCTTCATCGTTGTTCTCACCCACAAAACAATCATCTTCTCCACAACCACACCCACTATCACCATTCTCCACCACAATCACCTCCAATCTGAAATCTACCAATTTTCGGCCTCCATATCCATTCAAAATTTAACACCCGTAATTTTCTGTCGGTAAAGGTCACCGGACATGTTTGAAACTTGTGAATGGTGGGATTGTGTTGGGAAAACATTATTTAAGTCCTTTGGAGTATCGAGAGCTTTTGAGCATGAAAAAGGAAGATTTTGGGGTCCCGAACTGATTGGGCGACAGTGCCCGCGACTGTGATATGTGTCACTATCGTGAGACAAGGTCGCGGAGGGCATACCCCTCTCGGTACAAGCGGGGCGACAGTGCCCGCGATTGTGCCACCGAGCACTGTCGCGGTCGGCCCCAGGGTTTTTTAAAAGTTGCGATTTTCCATCCTTTTCCTCATTTTTCACTTCACCCTCCCCATTTCTTTCCCTCCCAAACCGACTCTCATTCTATTTGTTCTAACCCTAGTCATTCCTATGGCTATTTACTTTGATTTTGAAGTATTCCATCATCATTTAGCAAGAAAATGAAGGCAAGACTAAGAGTTCTCCATCCTACCCTCACCTTTAAGGAATATGAGAGTTTTCTAGGTTTTCACCAAAACCTAAGTGGTAAGTTTATCCTCTCCATTTATAAACCTTATTATGAGGTATAAATGCTCCATTGATGACTCCCTAGTGTTTGATTTCTCAAATTTTGGGTTTAATGATTTCGGAGAAATTAGGTCAAAATTAGGGTTTTGACCAAAATTAGGGTTTTGACCAAAATGGGGATTTTGATGTAAAATGTTTGGGGATGGATTCTTAATAGTTGAATGAGTATATTCATGTTTGGAACTTGTGAATATAGGTTTTGGAAGGTTTTGCTTATGGATTCAAGTTCTTCAAGGAAGCTCAAGTTGGGGTAAAATCTAGATTTAGCCTAAATCTAGCAAGGTGAATTCAAGTTGATTTGTGAAAAAGTTGTACATGCCAAAATGTTCATTTTGAAGTGTTATTATGTTTTGCATGAAATTATCAATTGTTGGAATATTTGTGAGTTGATTATTTGAAGTATCTGACTTTATAAACCTTGCAAAACACCCACATTTGGGATTCTTTGGGTATATTGAAAAATTAGTTATTTTAAAGTATTTTGATGGTTTAATGCATAAATGGAAATCGTCTGGTGAAAATACACTTTTAGTGTTTGTCTGGGTAAAAAGTTTGATTTTGTGTTATGGGACGTTTTGAAAGAATAAAGAGTATAAATCCATTTGGAAAACCATTTGTCCCAATCTAAACTGTATTGGAGTCTACCCATGTATTTTGGAGTGTGTTTGCATGACGTGAGTCGATTGAGCTATGTAATTGGTGATTGTTAATCGTTGGTCAAAAAGGGGTTTGAGCATTTTAACTCGGTGTTGACTTAAAAGGAGTCTTGAGGACACTTGTCCGGTTTTACTGGCTCCATCTAGATCCTGATTATGGTTTACATGCTAATGCACAGTATTGCATATTGATGTTTATTACATGCTCGAGTGCGTTGGTCATTCCTGTGTAGTCATGTAATGTTAGATTGTGTCGCATTGGATCCATAGGCACGTAAGTCAGTCTGTTTGGATGGTCAATTGGGTATTGCGGGGTTGAACTCCGGTACCCATGTTTTATGACCGAAAACTTTACAAGTAGGCACCGGAGGGTTGAGTCTGGAGGTGCTACATGAGAGGTAGGCACTAGGACCTCCGCCGCTTGAAGTAATGCCTGGGAGGTAGTCTTTATGTGTACCAGGCCTTCGGGATGGAGTTCTTTGTAATGTTCATCAAGGTCAATCGTCTCTTAAGGTGTAACTTGTTAAGAAGTCGTAGGGACACTTGTGTTTTCATGTCGTGAGGTGTCATGTGATTAACATTGCAAGAGTGGTATACTTTTGTGTTCCTCCACTCTCAATGGATACGGGTCTCCCCCGTCGTCGGCCAACTGTATCTTATGTGTTGACGTCTTACTTTATTATCATTGGTCTTATGTGGTCGATAGTGATTGGGGACCTTAATATTGGACCTTCCTCCACGTATATTAAGGTTTGAATGAAGTATGTCATCCCCATGTTTTGATATTTGGTTTCCTTTCGCTTATGGTCGCGTGAGTATTGGTCCTAGTGTCCAATTTTTCGGACGTATTGTATATGTGGATTTTGACAATGATTTATGGCTTGGGTATTTTGCCCCACCCGCGCTTGGGTGTTTTGGGGTGTAACGCTTTATCTACGTTTCTTAAATGGGAGTCAATTCATATTATTAATTCGAGTAAGTTTGAGTTGCATCATTTTATAAAGAATGTTTGTAATGTGGTGTCCATCTTTGAAAATGCATGATATTGGAAAAGAGTCGTTTCCACGTTTTAAAGTACATTATTTGAAAGGTCGTGATTTTAAGTGAAGTTTATTCTCTTAAAGATATATTTACTCATGTAAAACTCTTGAACTCACTAGGCGTTAGCCTAACCTTTTTATTTGTCGGCATGTTCAACAGGTTCCGGTTGGGAATAGTTCTAGTATCTTAGTGAAGAGAGGAGTGTCATTTGTGTGCCCGAGGAGTGAGTAGCTTGATGAAGTCTTCCGCATTAGGTTAAGGAGAACAACTTGTATTTGGGTTAAGTGACACTCGACTTCAATTTAGTTTGTATATATTATTGGAGTTTATAATTGTCAAGGTTAATCATATAATTCGTAGTTGAGGCATACAAAGTTTTGGATCGTAAGAGGAAGTTTCAACCCTTACTTGATGTTATGTTTAAAATTTTTAATTAGTTGCTCTTACCAAATTCGAGGGTGTTACAGAAAACCTGCTTCCAAACCCTTTATTCCACCCTCTCGCTCTACCTAATCGAAGCCAAAAATTAACAACAGGTTATTGATATCCATCTTCACCCGAGGATGAGCAACAAAAACAAAGAAAAAAGGTATTTTGGTTTAAGGTTTAAATATTTTGTATCATAAAGTTGTGATGATTTGATGTTCTTGATGAAGAGGGTCAATTACTTTAACCAATCAAATCAACCCCATGAGGCTCCTTATTCTCTTGGGTGGGTCAAGAAAGGCCACTCAAATTAGAGTCACACAAACTTGTCGGGTACCCATCTCAGTTGTCAAACACTATCGAGAAGAGGTACTATGTGATGTCATTGATATGGATTCTTGCCACATTTTACTAGGCTGACCATGGCAATTCGATAATGACGTCACTTACAAGGGCAGAGACAACATCGTGCTATTTCCTTGGGGCGGCCGAAAGATCGCCATGGCACCAGTTAACAGTTTCGAGGAAAGCACCGACAATAAAAGTAACAACTATAACCGTATTATGGGTTCAGTTTATTTGCTAGTCAATCAACCACCCACATGGGAAAAATCACCTGAAAAAGACGAAGTCTTACCGAACAAATTTGAAGAGAAAGTCATCCCTGTCATGACCGAGCCATAACAAGAAATCTTTACCGAGACCAAGTGTCCGAACCAAATCTCAGACCGACCACCAAAGAAACCAAAAGTGAACCGGTTAAGGACAATCCCAAGCCAACGAAACTTTTGTCACAAGAATTCAAGAAGGTTGAGCTTGAAGATGACGTTTCCATTATTCCAACACCCAAGGCTATGGATCATATCCAACAATTCCCAACAAAGTTTTTGTAGCCTTCTATCCTTTCGAGTTAAAAAAATATCTCTTGTATGGAGGCAATCCAAAGACCAAGTTGTGGATTCAAAGAGAATTTTCTACATGAGTGATTTGGTGAAACATTGAAACCCCAAGGAGTCGAATGCAGTTATTTTTCAAGTGAACTCGAGGTCGAATTCTTTTCAAGTGAGGGTGACTTATATAGAAAGAATTCAAGATTTAATAAGGTTTTTCGCAAATAATTGGAAAAGAGGAAAACGAGCTCGAAAAGACTCAAAATTTGGCATCGAAAAGGGGCAAATAGCGCCTGCCTTGACTTTCAAGCTAGTTATAATAATTCTAACTAGCATGAAAGTTGCCCCCATCCACTGTTTTCAAATAATTCTAACTAGCTTGAAAGTTGCCCCCATCCACTGTTTTCAAATTTCCAGTAGAAGCTACCGAGACTATCACGCTAGTTTAAACTAGCGTGAAACTAGCTCAAACATTTTTTAAGCCATATCCAAACATATTTTGTTTCCTTTTTCTTAGAGTTTTTTTTCCTTAGTAATTATCTTAATTATGTTATTACTTTAATTTTCCATCATTATATTTTCTACTTTGGTATTAGATTTGAATTTAAGTTTCTATAGTTATCTTTAGTTTTAGATTATAAATATGGTTTATTTGTTTTCAGTATTATTTAGTTTTATCAATCAATAAAAGTTTATCTTTTGAGAGTTTTCTCTTAAGCTTTTGAGTTTTACGTCTCGTAATTCTTGTTATCAAAAGGGTTTAGACGCTTGTCGATCCTTTCGCAAACCTACACTGTGTTAGTTTACCTATGGAATGGAATTGAATTCCACACCTTCCACCATTCATGGATTTGGTCATTCCATCACAATTGAGAAGAAATTCAATTCCATTCCATCCTATTTTTACAAAGGGAAAATTGCATTAAAATGTAACATACTTTGATCTGATTCCTATTTTGGGTAACATACTTTCGAAACTTTTATTTTGGTACCTCAAATGTAATATCTCAATCATTTAGGTACCTGGATAACTTGTTTAATCATTAACAGGTAATAATGCTGACATGGCAAATGATGTGGCATACAACTCATTTCATTATACTGATGTGGCCAACTATATCGATTTTGTTTTTTATAAAATAATTTTAAAATATATTTTTTTAAAAACTTTTATCAATTTTATGTTTGTATTAGTTCATCAAGAACAATTACACTCTAAAATCAAGTAAAAAAACCCTAAATTCATACACACTCCTCCGGCTCCCCCTCACAATCGATGAAAACCTCCAGATCTAATTTTGTTCGTGACCATCCCCCTACTAAAGGTGGAGTAAGGTGCAGTTTTGACGTTGGGGGAACCGAAGATCGTCGCCAGCGCTATAGTGTTTGACGTTGGCACAGAGAGAGTGTGCAACGGATGAAGAGGAACGGTCCACGTCGGAGAAAGATTTATAGGTTAGGGGAGTATGATGGACCAATGAAGCTGATGAGAAGATACGATTCATGTACATGTTTTGAGTGCGTTGTCATTCATTTGGAGTCATGTAATGTTTTAGATTGTAATGCATTGGATCCATAGGCATAAGAGTCAGTCAGTTGATTTTGTTGGGAATTCTTCTTAGACCATTAGGAGCTCGAGGTATATATCGTTGGTGGTTGAACTCGATAACCTTGGTGATGTGATAGAAGAAGTGAATCCTTCTTAGACCATTGGGAGCTCGAGGTATAGATCGTTGGTGGTTGAACTCGATAACCTTGGTGCTATGATAGAAGCAGTGAGTCCTTCTTAGACCATTGGGAGCTCGAGGTATAGATCGTGTGTGGTTGAACTCGTTAACCGCGGTGCTGTGATAGAAGCTCCAAAACATTATATGTGACTTACTTTGTGTTTCGCCACATTATATGGAACCGGGTCTTCTCCGTCACTGAAAGGTGTTGTTTTGGGTATTGTATTTTAGTATCAATGTTTTCCACGACGTTATATATATATGAAATTTTTATTCATGATTTATGGGTTGAGTTTTATGCCCCACCCGTGTTTTGGGTGTTTCGAGAAATAAAATTTTATCCGCGTTTTATAGATTAGGATGTCAAATTTCTATTCACGTTTTGAGTGAGTTTGGGTTGAATTTACTTTTCAAAGGAATGCCTATGTGAGGATATTTGTCTTTAAAAATGTGTGTTATTGGAAAACGAGTCGTTTAATATTTAAAGTAATCATTTTGAAAGATTATGATTTAAACTGCATTCCTTCCTTTTAACAAATATATTACTATTTCTTGTTGAAAACTATTGAACTCACTAGGCATTAGCCTAACCTTTTTATTTGTCGGCATGTGTATCAGGTTTCGATTGAGGAATGGTGCTAGCGTATTGTGAAGAGATGAGTGCTAGTTGCATGCACGAGTGAGAGTAGCTTGGAGAAGTCTTCCGCATTTATTTCAGAGATAGTGACCATTATTGGGGTTTTAGTAACACCCGAATCTAATTAGTCCTTAAGTAAGACTTTATATATTTTGTTAATGGTTCAACCTAGAATTGTATTCCAAGTATGGACTGGTCGTAAGAGGTTTTATCCTTCTTTGAGGTATTATTCAAAATTTTAAATTAGTCGCTCTTTCCAAATTTAAGGGTGTTACAACACATAACACTTGTCCGAAGAACTTTGAGACAGATGAAGGTTTATAGATCGTAGCAACACAAATTTGTAATAGATCGAAAGAACAATCAAACCCCTTTGTTATTTGATATTCTGAAGAAATGTTATTGGGATTGACCTTTATTAAATCCCTTCAATGGAATCGAGGTGAGTCTTCAACAGATCTTGGAATATTTGGATTTTCTTTGGAAGGATTTGTTCTTTGATTTTTCTGAAGAAAGGAGTTGTTCTTAAAACAAAGCTTCTGGAGAAACTTTATGACAAGGGTGACGAACATTAAATAAAAACAGAAAAAATAATTGAAAAAAAACTACAAGGAAAATATATTTTGAAATTATTTTATACGAAAAAATCCATGTCATTGGCCACATCAACAAGATAAAAATGAGTTGTATTCCACATCACTTGTTACATCAACATTGTTACCTGTTAATGACTCAACAAGTTACCCAGGTACCTAAATGATTGAAATATTTAGGAACCAAAATGAAAGTTTTGAAAGTACGTTACCCAAAATAAGAATCAGACTAAAGTACGTTACATTTTCATGCAATTTGCCCTTATTCAAAAAGACAAAATTATCCTCATCTTCCCTACTTGATTTACCCAACCTACTACCAACCACCATCTATCTGAACCACCACCGATTTGAACCACCGCCAACCACCACTGATCTGAACCACCATTCTAAACCACAACCGACCACCACCGATCACCACCACCAATTTGAAACTTCGTCGACCACCACCAATCTAAACCACAGTCGACCACCACCGATCTAAATCACCTCTAACCACCATCAATCTGAACCACCGTCGATCATAACCGATTTGAACCACCATCGATCTGAACCACCTTTTTGAACCATCATCGATCTGAACCACCGTTTTGAACCATCGCTGACCACCACCAATGTAAACCACCGCCGGACAGCACCGTTCGACCACACCACAATATGAACCACCGCCTACCACCACCGATATGAACCGCCAATTTGAACCACCGTCAACCACCACCGATCTGAACCACCGCCGACCACCACCGATCTGAACCATTGTTACGAACCACTGCCGACCATCACCGTTCTGAACCACCGCCGATGTGAAACACCGTCGACCACCACATATCTAAAACATA
Source organism: Arctium minus (assembly GCA_954870635.1). Taxonomy (NCBI): domain Eukaryota; kingdom Viridiplantae; phylum Streptophyta; class Magnoliopsida; order Asterales; family Asteraceae; genus Arctium; species Arctium minus. Next base: position 15,784,494 of record OX941082.1, read on the forward strand.
ATAGTTGGATTTCGGTTTCAAAAATTTCAAAAAAGGTATTTTGGTCATTTACCAATATTTCATTCCAATTGCAAAGCTACATTATGTGAACCAAACAAACATATTTCAATTCCTTTAACAGATTCCATTCCAATGTCTGTCAACTAAACAGATGGTCAAACTTGATAACATTTCATTCCAATTTCTTTCAAAGTAAAATTTTTTGACAGATTCTATTTCATCCAAAAACATTTTGCGAACCAAACGCCACCTTATTTTATGAAGGAAAGGAAAGGAAAGGAAAGGAAATGGAGGAAAAGGGTTAGAAAGTAAAAAAAACGTCGTGTTCTCGAAACCTTTTAGGGGAGAAAAGAAAGCAAATTAAGGGAAAGAAAATATTAATAAGTTTCCTCCCAAATGTGAGAGGAAAGAGATGGAAAGGAAAAGAAATAAATTAAAATCCGTTTAAAAGATTATTAAAATTGCAAACCTACGTAACCTTTCATTTTAAAGGATATATATTTAAAGGGTATATTTGTAAAAATGACACATTTCCTTTCATTTCTGACGCAGCGGGGGGTTTGCGGAAGGATCGACAAGCGTCTAAACCCTTTTGATAACGAGATTACGAAACGTAAAACTCAGATTCAAGAGAAAACTCTCAAAAAAACTAAGGGGGTGTTTGGTTCGCAGATTCTGATGGAATCTGATGGAATTGGAATGTCCAATTCCTTTGACCAAATTCAATTCCCTTGTTTGGTTCATTCTTTTCTATGGAAGGAATGTGTGAATTCCACCAAATTCCACAAATGAAGGATTTGAACATTCCATCCTAAAACCCAAGGATTTCAATGGAATGGAATCTTATATTTTGATAATTCCAAATTTACCCTTTACTCCAAACTAAACCCTACTAATATTGATTATCAGCAAACACCAACTATCTCTCTCATCTCTATCTCCCTCTCTCTCCTCTCTCTACTCTCGCTATCTCTCTCTCCTCCCTCTCTCTCCTCTCTCTTTATCTCTCCTCTCTCTTTATCTCTCCTCTCTTTATCTCTCCTCTATCTCTCCTCTCTCTCTCATCCCTCTCTCTCTCTTCCCTCTCTCTCTCCTCTCTTCCCTCTCTCTTTATCTCTCATCTCTCTTTCTCTCTCCTCTCTCTCTCCCTCTCTCCTCCACTCTCTCCTATCTCTCTTCCCTCTCTCTCCTCTCTCTCCTCTCCTCTCTCTCCTCTCTCTCTCTCCCTCTCTCTCCTCACTCTCTCGGCATCATTCATTTGCTAAAATAATAAAAACAATTTTTGTTAAAAATTAAACTATTTAATGACTATTTTATTAAAGTAATTTTTGTTTAAAAAATTAAAATAATCAAAAAGGGTATTTTGGTCATTTACCAAAATTCCATTCCAATTCCGAAGCTACAATCTGTGAACCAAACAGAAAAATTCCAATTCATTTAACATATTCCATTCCAATTCTGTCAACCAAATAGGTGGTCAAACCTGACAACATTCCATTCCAATTCCATCAAAGTCAAATTCCTTTGACAGATTCCATTACATCCAAAAACATTCTGTGAATCAAACGCCCCCTAAACTTTTACTGATTAAAACTTGATCCCACAATAAAAACATTAAACCCTATTTATAACCTAAACTAGAAAAAAGATAATTACTAAAACTAAACTAATCCTAAGGATAACTAAAAAATTAATAAAGATAATTAAAAAGGAATTTAAAATAAAGATAATAATCAATAAAATATGGGATGGCATCGTGGGTGATAGCATGGCTTTGAATTTAATTTTAGAATTGTTATTGTTTAGGGAATCTTCAAGGTCCTAGTCGCCAAAATAAGTAACCACGCAGTGTTTAATGCGGGTTTGTTGTGGGTTAAGCCGCATGCAAACCGCTTTTGATTATGTTTTGCGATTTTCGATCGCCACTTCGATTTTCGTTGCAACCCTCTCTATATCCGATGCTTTCTGTTTGCCTCTTTTTTTATGCCAAATTCCGAGCCTCTTTCGAGCTAGGTTTTCTCTTCAAGCTCGTTTATCTTTTTCCCAGTTATTCCCGAAAATCGTTATTAACTCTCGAATTCTCCCTGTATCAGTCACCTTCACTTGAAAAGAACTCGTCCTCGAGTTCACTTGAAAAACGTATTCATCCGACCCGTAGATCAATCGTTTCTTCAAAACGTTTGGATTCACAACTTGGCCTCCAAAATTCAAAAATTTTGACCGATATTCAAATCTCAACGGAGGTTGTCGTGATCGTCTCCATACGAGCGATATTTTATCAAACTCGAAAGGGTAATAGATTAAAGTAACTTTATCGGGAATTGTTTCGGTTTGAACCGGAGTCTTGGGTGCGGTAATAATGAAAGTGTCACTTTTGAAATCATCGTTCTTGACTTCTTGTGACAACGGTTTCGTTGGCTCGAGATTGTTCTTAGCCGGTTCACTTTCAATTTCTTCGGTGGCTGGTCGGAGATCTGGTTCGGACACTTTGGTCTCGGTAAAAATTCCTTGTTGTGACTTGGTCACGACGGGGATGGCTTCCTCTTCAAACTTGTCGGGCAAAACTTCGTCTTTTTAGACCACTTTTCCGGAATAGGTGGTTGATTGACTAGGGAAGAAACTGATTGTATAACACGATTATAGTTGTTGCTCTTCTTGTTGGTGCTTTCATCGAAGCTATTAACCGTGGTCATGGCGATCTTTCGGTCGCCCCAACGGAATAGTACGATGTTGTCTCGGCGCATGTAAGTGACATCATTATCGAATTGCCAAGGTCGACCCAATAGGATATGGCATGCATCATATCGAGAACATCAAATATAACTTCCTCTTGATAATACTTTCCGATTGATATGGGTACCCGACAAGTTTGCGTGACTCTAACTTGAAAACTGTTCTTGATCCACCAAAGAGAATAAGGACATTCATGTGGTTGAGTGGGTAGATTAAAGTAATCGACCAATTTCCGGGACACGAGGTTCTCACAACTTCTGTTATCGATAACTAAGTTACATACCTTTTTGTGCATCGAACAATGCGATCGGAAAAGATTTTCGTGTCGACTTTCTTCCTTTAATGAGAGGAATATTCTTTGGAGTACGATATTGATATTTTCTTGGTGATTTTTTTCCTCCTCCTTTTCGGATTCGAAACTCGAGATATCGACCAGGTGATGGTTGCCATTGCATGGCGCCATAACCGGTCCTTCAAGCCTGTCTCTTCTCCGACGGTTGTCGTTGACGATGTTGGGTTGAAGTCTGTTAACAGCCGCTGTCAGATTAGTAAGTGATGTGGATAAGGCCACATTCATCTCTACTAGACCCTCTTTGGTAGTCGGCTGTCGATCTGCAATTGTTAGTGAAAAGACAGGCGAATCCTGCTCTGATACCAACTGACGTAGTGGGGGCGGAAGGATCGACAAGCGTCTAAACCCTTTTGATAACGAGATTACGAAACGTAAAACTCAGATTCAAGAGAAAACTCTCAAAAAAAGTAAACTTTTATTGATTAAAACTTGATCCCACAATAAAAACATTAAACCCTATTTATAACCTAAACTAGAAAAAAGATAATTACTAAAACTAAACTAATCCTAAGGATAACTAAAAAATGAATTAATAAAGATAATTAAAAATAAATTTAAAATAAAGATAATAATCAATAAAATATGGGATGGCATCATATGGCACCGTGGGTGATAGCATGGCTTTGAATTTAATGTTAGAATTGTTATTGTTTAGGGAATCTTTAAGCTTCTAGCCGTCAAAATAAGTAACCACGCAGTGGTTAATGCGGGTTTGCTGCGGGTTAAGTCGCATGCAACCCGCTTTTGATTCTGTTAGCGATTTTCGATCGCCTCTTCGATTTTTGTCGCAACCCTCTCTATATCCGATGCTTTCTGTTTGCCTCTTTTTTGATGCCAAATTCCGAGCCTCTTTCGAGCTCGGTTTTCTCTTCTAGATCGTTTCTCTTTTTCCCAATTATTCCCGAAAACTGTTATTAACTCTCGAATTCTCCCTTTATCAATTTCTCTCCTATTGATCAAGAACGAGAAAAATTATTTTATTTATTTCTCTTTCCTTCCTTTAATTTTCCTTCTCTTTTGAGAACAAAGATGAAAAAAAATTATTTCTCTTACCTTTTCTTCCCTTTCTTTTCTTTTCTCCTCCAATTCGAGATTGATTTCACAAAATTTAAATGTTTTAATTTAATAATTTATTTTAAACTGTTTATGATATTTATGAGTTTTGATTTAAAATAACTAAAAAATAAAAAATCATTAAGATGAAAAGAAGCCGTACGCGTAGACAAAAATGCCTTCATTTAATTAATGGCCTTTTAATAATTGGGGTTAACATATGGGATTCAAATGAGTGCGAAGGAGTCAATGAGTTAGAAGGAGTCAATGAGTTAAAACTACAAGATATACAATTTTTTGCACTGTTTTGTTGAACGAGGAGTAGACACTGTGGATTTACATCAATTTATTTGTATTATTAAATTTTAGGATGATGACAAATGACATGAATTCATAAAAGGTGAACCTTCTTGCTTACAAAAGTTTTGACAACATCTAAATTTAAACCCAAAGAAAAGAGTTTTAACAATATCTAAATTTAAACCCAAAGAAAATGATATTTCTACTACACCTCCCATCATCAATCTTAACGAATAGGCACAACCCAAGTGGTTAGTATTTCAAAAGAAAATTAATGTGCATATATGTTATTATTTTATAGATTCAAGAAGCGTAACTCACTTTTTGATGGGTTTTTAGTTTTTATTTTTTAAGTCATTAGTTTATGGTCATAATTAATGATATTGAAATGTATGTTTAACATATATAAATTATCTTAAAATGAGTTAGAAAAACAAAATATGTGTTTAGGGAGAGGTAGGGTTTACATCTAGACGTCACTAAAATCCTTATGTATATGAAGGTATATCTGCGAAATTCACAGTCGCTCGGGAGATTAATAGGTGTGCATATATCCGGTCCGGTTACCCAAAAATAACACCAAAATATGAAAATAAATATGAAATTTGTTTCGCAAGCTAGCGATGAATTATAGGAACTAGTGTTATACCCGTTCGTTGGTCGGGTATATAACATGACTTTAATCTAGATTCAGTTCTTTAATTGGTCACTTATTTCATCATTGCTTATTGTTGTTTTTCAAATGAATTCTGATAGCCTTCGCAGTCCTCCGGGCTGTTTAGAAGTGTTTTGTAAACCTCAAGCTAGATCAACGGTTAAGAATGGTTTGTATAGTTTGTTAGAATTGGATGGTTTATAAACAAGACGAAGGATCGTGTAAGAAGTTAAGTTAACGATGAGAAGCGTGAGAAGTGGATCTGAACCGTTGATCTCTTTTAATTTCAAGTCCTCCCATGAATTGCGACTTAGAAGGGAATTGGTCTGGTGCATCTAATCCTAATGTACGTCCATTTCTCATCCAATGGTCGATAACCACTTCTCACGCTTCTTACCGGAACCCAACCCTTGTAAATAAATAAATATATATATGTGTGTGTGTGTGTGTGTGTGTGTTTGTGTGATTCTGTGAAATATCCATCTTTAATAACAACCAAAATAAGCATCTAACATAGTGGTACCCTTAATTGGGTTGGGTCGTGATCGACGGGGATTAGTCGGGTGGCACCCTTAAGTGGGAGGCCGGATACCCCGGGAACGTGTGCGTGTGTTAACTTGCCGTTCAAAAAAAAAGCATCTAACATATGGAGTGGTCACTTTTCAGGTTTTGAATCATTATTCTCATTGTTTGTAGCAATTGAACTGAAACAATCACATTCTTACTGGTCTTCAGAATTCGTACAAATTCCCACATGACTTGTTTCTCCATAAATAAATAAATAAAAAACCTGCTAAATAGGCATCATTAAACAAATATCTTGTTCAATACGTATATTCAAACACATATGACCGTATGCAACACAATTGCAAAGTATATAAATAAGGTGAATATTTAAAGAAACACATTCAAAGAATTTCGTGTCATGATGGTCGCCATATTTTTCAACTCCGCAATTGATCTCAATGCCTCAATCGCAAAATCCTATCACAACATAAGAAAGAGCAAGGACATTGAAAACATTATAATAAACATATTGAAGTTCTATCCATTCAGAAAAAAATACACAAGATTATGAATAATTAAGACTTGGATCCTTTACCTTGTTAAGATCATTAACAACTTGAACTCTCATCAGCTGGTCGGTGAAGTATCTGCATCAGAAGCAAATTATTTATTGGGTACAAATATCAAGAAGGTTTAACACATCATAGATTTATGCAAATGAAATTAATCATGGTATACAAATTAAAATGTTTGTATGTGATATATCATTTCATTGCCAACAAATTATAAGATACAGACCATAAAGAGCCAATTTTTTTAAACAAGAGAAACAAAATTAAACTTGCTGCACTTACAATTACAGCAGTTTAGGAAAAAGAAAGCCTGCAGAGTGAGACTCAGATTGTCAAAGTATATCCTGCAATAACCCTTCCCAAAACATTATGTATTCTCCGATTTAAAGTGTCGTTTTCCCTGAATCCTTCTTCCCCCAACTTCCCTACCTACATGTCCTAAAAGGCATCTATAAATGCCCATAACTATGACTACTGTTTCATTTATTGCACATGACCATTTTACTCCTAACTTCATGCATGGACATATAACTTTTTCATTTGAAGAGCACTTGCTTTGTAACTCCTCCAAGTCACACCATTTCGATTTTTATAATGACATATTCATCTATCAACAATCATTGTATAAAACTCCTGAATTTCCTACAAAAGCGAATATGAGATGTTCATCACCCAGTTCCTCGTGTTATTATACCATATCTTTAATATAGGTTAAGTTATCTAATCATCTTTGTCCTTCCAAGAATAGGTATCTCTACAATCTATTATCTTATTTTGTGCATCATATTGAACATTTTATTGTTTTGATGTCCTTATTAGAACTAATATTCTTGTTTTTAATCCCATATTTTACTTCATTAAGTATACAATTTTTTACACTGTTTTGTTGAACGAGGAGTAGACACCGTATGATTACCGGAAATCCGTCGAAAATTGTTATTTTTTAAATATATTTTCCTATTAATTATGTTGTTTATCTAATTATTATTATTATTATCATTATTATTATTATTATACAATTATTATTGTATATTATTATATAATAATAGTAATTATTATTTTCTATTATTTATATTATTATCATTATTATTATACTATTATATTTACTATTGTTATTATTATTATTATTATTATTATTATTATTATTATTATTATTATTATTATGTATTATATAATAATGGTTATTATTTCTATTAATATTATTATTATTATTGTTATTATTATCATATGTTATATAATAATTATTATAAAAGTCCAAGAAGATTCGTTAAAACCGAATAAAATCCATTAGAGCCCAATCGATCCATAAAAGCCTAAATGGATCCACTAAAGCCCGATCAATGCATTAAAGCTTCATTGGATTCATTAAAGCTCAATCGATCTATTGAAGCCCCAATTCGATTCATTAAAGCCCAATCGATACATTAAAGCCTAATTGGATCCGTCAAAACCCGACCGACCCATTAAAACCCGATTATGTATGTGAACAACTACATATACATATATGCTTGAATGAGAACTGCTACATGTGAACCAAATGTATATGTAACATGCATGTATGCATGTGAACCGAATGTGTGTGTGTGTGTGTGAATCATGCATTGAACCGCTACATGTGAACTGAAAGTATATTTGATATGTATATATGTGAATCTGATTTTTACCGACGTATTAAAATAAATCCGTCGATATTTTTAATCAATCAAATAATTTTTGGAAATTATTTTAAATTCAAAATTTTGAAAATTAAAATTCAATTCAAAATTTTGGTAGAAAAAACGAAAAATTAAATATTTTTAAAAATCCTCCGGAAAAAAAATGCTAATTTAAAAAAAAAATCCGGTGGATTTTCTGCAGAATTATATAATAGTTTTCTATCTAAAAAATTTAAATCCGCCGGCAAAATAAAAATAAAATAAAAAATAGAAATTAACTTTCGGTGAATTTCCGACGGTATTTATTATTATTTTTAAATAATTTTTTCTAAGAAAGAAATTAATTTAAAATTTTCCGTTGGAGTACTTAAAATAAATATTAACTCCACCGGAAATCCGTCGAAAAAATTAAAAATTAAGGCTATGTTTGACAAACTAGCTGATAAGCTAGCTGGTGACTGATAAGCTAACTGGTAGCTGATAAACTAGCTGATGAAAAAATGACATTTGGCAAAAATTAGCTTATATATAAAATTACCAAAAATGATATATAGAAAAAATAATCACAAAAAACTTCTCATAAGCTACTTCAAGTAGCTTATCAAAAAGTTAGCTTATGTCTATCCAAACATGTACTAAATTTCGGTGTGCTGGCGGATTTTTTAATTAATTATTTTTTTCTAAGAAAAAAATATAAAAATTTATTTTAAAAAATTTCCAACGGAGTTTAATATTTGTTTTTATTTAAAAAAAAATAAACCAGCAGTAAATTCGTCAGAAAAATTAAAAATAGAAATTAAATTTCGACGGAATTTATTTTTTTTTAAATTATTTTTTTTCTAAGAATAACACCAAAATATGAAAATAAATATGAAATTTGTTTCGCAAGCTTGCGAGGAATCATAGGAATATGTTGTCATACAATCTTCAAATAAAATTATATACAAGCTTTAAAAATATACTTTAATAAAATTAGTTCGTTGTGATGAAAGGAACTATTTGAAGACCATAACATTCCAACCACTAAATTGATGAGATATATATGCGACACCAATCTACTCTTTTATATATATATATATATATATATATATATATATATTGGAAGGATATTTTGCAACCCTTAAAAAGGTTGCAACCCTTGCAACCCACATCTTAACCGTTAGATTTATGAAAAACGGTTATTTTGTTTTTATTTTTTTGATTTTTTTAATTGAAAATATTGGACTCATATGTATTGTAACCGTCGATCATTAATCCAACGATTAAGAAGTGGGTTGCATGGGTTGTAAGATTTTCATGTGTTGCAAATTAAACTATCCCTATATATATATAGGGTCAGGTTCAGGGGAAAACCCTAAATAAATAGAAAACCGAAAAACCACGAAAAATGGATGAAAAGGTATATCAATATGGATGCCAAATTAACGAGAAAAATATGATTGTTTTTTTGGTGTATTTTATTTCGCTCAAATTTTGTTTATTTTTTCTCTTTTTTCGAATAAAAAAATAGGGGGCTAGAGTTTTTTAATTTAAAAAATATTGTTGTAACCGTCCATTTAATCACATCCATCAGATCATCTAATCTAAGGGTTGATAAGGTGTTTTTTAGTTTTTCATTTATTTGAGGTTTTTCCTTGAACCTCTGTCTATATAATATATATATACACACACTTTGTATGCTAATTTCACATACATCGTACTTCATCACCTCCCCCCTCCCCCCTCTCTAGCTATCTTGCTCCTGCAGATATGGGTATTTTGGGCAACAGTTTCTCAGTGAAGGTGGTTGACAGGGTGGTGGTGAGTGCAGAAGAACCATGGACTGACCACTGGTTATCCTTTACGAACCTAGACTTGCTTGTCCCACCTTTTAACGTTAGCTCTTTCTTCTGCTACAACAAACCCTCCCATGGAAGTTTCCCCACCATGCTAAACACCCTCAAAGCTTCCTTATCTCGAGCTCTCGCACTCTATCCCCCGGTCTCCGGTGATATCGCATGGAACGAAGCTGCCGGCAAGAATCAAATTCATTGCAACAACCAAGGAGTCGATTTCATCCAAGCTTTTGCTGATGTAGAGCTCAAGGAACTCGATTTCTACAATCCAGATGAGAGCATCGAGGGTAAACTAATGCCCGAGAAGCAACGCGGGGTTTGTGCTACCCAGGTAATTAATGACTGATTTCTTCCCATAGATCTCTCTCCTATGATGTGTATTCATGTGATTGGTGGACATGAATGAGAGTGATATTTTGGGATAGAAGATTTTTATTCTTGAGTTTTGTTTATTCTTCACATATATTAAAGTAGTTAATGCTAAGTTGTTAAGCATGCATTAAATTTTTTAAGGATCACATCAATAATCTTGATGTGTTATCTTTGTTAATTTCTAACGGCCTTTTAAAAAATGACATTCTAAAGAAAGAAACTATTTATTTTAATTAATAGTGTTGCCTACAAAAAAATGCAGGTCACGAAGTTAAAATGTGGAGGCATGGTGATAGCGATCAAGTTTGATCATCGGATATTGGACGGGTACTCAGCTAACATGTTTATCTCATCATGGGCAGACATGGCTCGATCCGAAACCCCATCTCTGCTTCCCTCCTTTGCGAGGTCCCACATGAATCCAAGGTCCCCAACCTTTTATTCGTCATCAATTGATGATGTGTTTGTTCTGTATTCACCACAATCCCAGCCTGACAACGACCAAGATCACGACAAAGGAGACGATGTACTCGTCAATCGCATATACTACATTGAGAGTGAGCAACTTAAACGTCTACAGTCATTGGCGAGTGAAAGCGGGCGTAGTAGGTCGAAGCTAGTGGCGTTCACCTCTTTCTTGTGGAAGAAACTTGCACTGAGCATGGAAGAAGCAGGAAAACACAACGAGGTGTGTAATGTGGCTGTTGCAGTCGATGGAAGGAGAAGGTTGAGTGACGGTGATGGAGAAGAGAAAGAAAAACTAATGGATTCACACTTTGGCAATGTTCTATCCATGCCTTATGGGACCAAAAAGTCACAGGTGATAATTTTTTTTTTGGAAGGGTGTCCTATGCTATGTCTAAACTAATTCTAGCAAATTATGACCGTAAGAAATCAGCCCTGATAAACTCAATGGCCACAATTGTTGTGTACACAACTTTTTTTTGGAAGGGTGATAAATTTATTCAAAATTAAAACTTTGATAAACGTATTAAAAACTTTTTCCAATTTTACAAGACTTTCACGATTTCCACTGAAACATATATACATTCTTATGAGAATACTATATATACATATGTGCTTGAGTTTTCAAACCCTAAAAACTAATGAAACCCTAAACCGAAAAACAAGGATATAGATCGATTATGGTAGACCTAATTTACTCGATCTTTTTGACATATCAGGAGTTGAATGAGATGTCATTGAGCAATGTAGCTACGGATGTTCATGAGTTCTTGCAGATTGCTACCAAAAAAGATCATTTCTTGGACCTGATAGATTGGGTGGAAGAACAAGGGCCACAACCGCTAATTTCAAAGGCTTTTGCGAGAGGAGAGATGTCAGTGATGGTGTCAGCGGGACAAAGGTTCCACACCATGGATGAGATGGATTTCGGGTGGGGTAAGTTGGTGTTCGGATCATGTCATGTGCCATCTGAAAGGAAGGATTGTTTCGTGATGACAATGGGGAGTCCGACCAACAATGAAGATTGGGTTGTCTACATGCATATGCCATTGAGACACATGAACTTCATTGAGGCACATGCTAGCCACGTGTTCAAACCCTTGAATGTTGATTACCTTAAGATTTAACTTAAATTATCTTTGGACTTATAGGATGTTTTTAATGTGTAAAAACTGTTTAATTTTGTTTGTCTATATTTATTTGTTGTTGTGGAGATTGAGTTTGGTAGTCTGGTTTGTATTTATTAAAATTGTTGCAATTGCTAAAGATTTCATATGTTAGGCTCAATTCTATCTTTTGCTATTTTATTTTTATTTTTGAAGTAATTAATATAAACACACATAGAGGTTCCATCAACTTAATTAACAAACCAATTCTTTTGTTAAAGACCGACTAAGCATTTTTAATACAACCAATGTTTATAATTATATATAGGGCCAAAAAACAAATGAAATAAATTTGAATAATCTTAGTACAACTTGCACAAAATATAGGGTTTTATAACCCTAGCTTTGCTTTTGAATCAATCCCAATAAGCCTCTTATCCATTCCTATTCAAGCATCTTATTGCTTTAGTTGAAAGATTCAGAAAAATTATTACTAATTATGCCCAAAGTAAGAAGCAAAAATTAATATTCTGATAAAGACGTTCTCTTTTTGGGTGTGAAGCAATATCAAACCATCCGCATGGTTCGTCCACAGAGGGTGAGTGAATTGGGTCGTAGTAAAGGATATAATTGACAACTCGACCATGACCAATGCCCCAGTTGGTCCTATACATGTGACCCGCTAACTTTAATTGGCTTTTTTTATTTGTAAATAAGCGTGAACCTTTTATTATTTACTTTGTATAATTTTGTTCTAGATGAATTGGTATATAAAACTAACATTAGGTGAACCGATTTATCTTTGAACTAAAATAATAAGAAATGGAGATATATCTAATAAACCATCAAGCAACGTTACAATTATAGTATTATTGCAAGAATTAACGATAACAAAATAATAAATGTACGAGGGAATGACTGTCAAGGGAGGAAGTGAGTGGTTTTGTCAAAACGGAATGGACCACATGTGAATGTCATAAGTGATTGGAGGAATTAAGGATACGACCTAAATTACTTGAAAATTGAGCTTTGAGTGGTGGCGCCAAATGTTTTTAATTAATATACTTGTGAAATTGTTGTGAATAAAAATCCAAGTTAATCTTTTATATGTGTACTTAGATAAAATTATAATATTTAAACAATAGCCAAAATATAAATATTTTAGCTCTTTCTTTTAACTCTAGCTAATGATCAAAATATAAAATTTAAAACATTTAATAAAAGAAATAGTAACAAAAATTGAACTATGAAACTTAAGGGGGAGTTTTATAACTTTTGTAAAGATTGGGTCATTTTTTTGACCCATTCCCATGAAAGCAACACATTTTATAAATAAATTTTAGAGCTTCAAAGTTCTTATGTTATTATATAATTTTATTCTAGATTCTTGATTTATATACTTTAGCTAAATCATATATAACAAATGACAATAGGAAGAAGTTAGAAGTGTGGATTTGGAAGGTGTAGGGACCAACTTAAAAGACCAAGTAAAAGTGTATTTATTTATAAAATTAAGCCTACTAATTATACAACAAAAAAACAGGGGGCCATGGCCCCATAGCCCCTCTTCATGTTCTGATCTGCCCGGTCGGACTGCAATTTTAGGGTGAATATTTTTTAATTAGCCTATTTAGAAACAGAGTAATAGGATAGATTTTTTTTAATAATGGTATAACAAAATAGTTATGGTAATAAAATAATAAAAAATTAATTACATGGACATCATTTTAATTTTTTGGGGTCGATTAAATATAAATTAAATACTAGTTATGTATTCGTGTAATGCGGCGACAACCATGAATATAAACGATTTTGAAGTTTTGGGGTTTTTGTTAGAGGAAATTTTAAGGATGATATATTTACACTTAAGGGTTGTTTACCCAACAATAAGCGCTTACCGGTAAGATTTAACGCTATAACTTATTTTACGGAATAAGATTGTAGTCCATCAAAAAGCTATCATATCATACAATTTATTGGTAAGCAGTTACCGAGTAAGACTCTCCATCCTTACCGAGTCGTCGTCCTTACTTACCGGGTAAGATTCTTCATCTTTATCATTACTCTTATCGGGTAATATTTTTGGTCCTCGCCATATTCATCTGGTAAGGTAAATGATCTGGTAAACCTCTTAGTATTTACATATTAATACATTTTGAATAAATAGGTGACATATGCCGAGTCCACCAAATAATAAATAACCAACTAGATCCTTATCAGCAGTTAAAATTGCGACAGTGGTAAGTCGGGTCGAATTCACAGGGACTCGGTTCAACTTATTATGACCGGGATATTCACACACAAATACGAATTATAAAATTAAATTGCAAAAAGGGGGGGGGGATTGGATTGATTTTAAACTAACATACGAATCAACGAAATTATAAAAATGCAATTAAAATTAAAAACCCAACATTAGTTCGTCCTCGATGATGATGCTAACACCCATCCTTGATTTCACAAATGTAAAAGTTAGTACAAATTTAAGCCGGCTATGGTTACCAACAAACTCTGACAACCTTAGTTTTCACCAAATGGACATTAGCTAAAACAAGCTCTTTAGCTAAATCTTAACTACAAATTGAACAATGAACAAGCTCTCAATATTCCTGGTGTGATTAGCATTAACGAAAAGGAAAACACCGACTCAAAGAGTTAAACACATAAGCTCGGCTTAATTATCACTTTTATTGGAAGATTCCAAGAACTCAATTTTGAAAACATTATCGAAATCAAAAGAGTTCCATTGTTACTATATCAAAACTCAAAGATAATTACGTATCTAAGATTTTGACTAACAAAAATTCACAAGAACATCAACTAATTGGCCAAATCAATTAACATTCATATGAAATTAACATTTAATCTAGAAATCATCCAAATAAACTTATCCCAAACAATTATAACGAAATCTCAAAGTGAAAAGCATCAAAATCTAAAACAAACCAATGTTGGAATTGAGAAATTAGCCACACATGGCTAAACTAGGGTTCAAAAGCAAGAAATTACTAAAATGGATGATAAATTGATGAAGACTTGCTCCTAAATTCACTTTCTTATTGATGCGTTTTCTGATTTTCGCTCCCAAAAATTGATTCCTCCCCTAATCGACAGTTATTAGGAGTATTTATACGACCCAATTGAATATCGCCCAAAAAACCTGAAAACCCACGTTTCGGGTCGTGCGTTGCTGCCGGCTCAGGTGAGCACGCGCGAAAACTCGCGTGGAGATGAAATTCAAGGTCAGGCAGTGCTAGGCGCGGTTGGAGGCGCCGCTCGGGGCACGCGGAGACTCGCACGATGGTCTGGGCGTCGCTCGAACAGTGTTGTGTGCTGCTCCAGGCGCGCGGAGATTAGCACAGGGGTCTGTTTGTCGATCGATTTTTGCTATCTCCCGTTTCCTTTTTTTTCTAGACTTGGGCCTCATGGATAGCAGTATAGGCCTCATCTCTTTTCTTTTGGGCCTAAATTACAAAAATTACAAATAAATACTTAATTAGGCCTTGTTAAAGAGATAGATGATTTAGAAACTTGGGTTTTTAAACCCAATTACAACACAAAAATCCAGCTATCAAAATATCCCCACACTTAGAATTTTGACCGTCCTCGGGCAGACACTAAAGCTTTAGCGCAATACACGACTCATGAGTTGATCTCGAGTTTTCATAAACATCCATAGCATTTTATTAGAGCATGGTTTGAGTAGCATAACACTAATTAACAAACAAGACAAACCCAATATGAAGGTAAGCTAAATTCACATACTCCTCACGAAGGGTATAAAACTAGTATATCCGCTCGATTCACTCCAAAGGGGAAGTGTTTACACTTTTGGCATCAATTCACATGCACATTGTAACACCCTCAAATTTGGTAAGAGCAACTAATTAAAAATTTCGATATTACATCAAGTATAGATAACTTTCCAAAATAAAACTTTCTATGTAACCTCAACAATATAAACTCCAGTTTTATACAAGGACTAAACCAAAGTCGGTGTTACTTAATCCCAAATATAAGCTGCTCTTCCCGGAAACAAGTGCGGAATACTTCACTAAAACTTCCACCTCCTGAGCACACGACTAGCACCCCTCTCAGCACAGGGTCAATAAAGCTATTCCCAACCGGAACCTGATGCACATGCCGACAAATAAAAAGGTTAGGCTTAACGCCTAGTGAGCTCAAGAGTTTCCAACATATAAAAATCAATCGTTTAAAAGAAAGAATGCGTTTAAATTCATAATCTTTCAATTTGATATGTCTTACATATGAAAACGAATCATTTTCCAATAATATGCAATTTATGCAAAGAACACCGATTTAAACGTTTTCCAATCAAAACTACTTCAAGGACGAAGACACCAATATAAACCGCCCACTCATAAATTATGTTTAACCCCAAAACTCACTCAAAACGTGAATAGAAACTGAACTCCCAATTCATAAAAACGTAGATAAAACTTAATTCCCGAAACACCCAATCACGGTGGAACATATTACCCAACTCCTAAAATCATGGATAAAACCCATACATATAAAATGTCACCGAAAACATGGATACCCAAAATACAATACCCAAAATAACACCTTCGGTGACGGGGAAGATCCGATTCCATCGAATGTGGCGGCACATAAAGATAAGCCACGTATCTATGTTATAAGCATAACTTCAAGGATAAACAACCATTGGCATCAACCCAAACCAAGTCTTTAGCCAAGGTAGACATCAACCCTATCCAGGTCTTTAGTCGTAGCGGACATCAATTCAAACCGAGTCTTTAGTCATATCGAACATCAACTCAAACCGAGTCTTTAGTCATATCGGACATCAACTCAAACCGAGTCCTTAGTCATATCGGACATCAACTCAAACCGAGTCCTTAGTCATATCAGACATCAACTCAAACCGAGTCTTTAGTCGCATTGGACATCATCTCAAACCGAGTCTTTAGTCATATCGGACATCAACTCAAACCGAGTGTTTAGTCACATACAATAAAACCGACTTTTATACCTATGGATCCATTGCATTACGATCACAACGTTACATGACTCAAAGGAATGACAACGCACTCAAAACATGTAATTCCGAAATAAGGTGCAACTAGGTACACCATACGACCAAGGCTCCTTAACGAGCTACCAAGATTGAACAAATGTTCCAAAGACTCCACCGAGTACAAATCAAGCCCCAAGAGGCTTAATAAACGTTTGGCTAAAACACGAGAGCCAATATGGTTACACAACCAAAATACACATTTTCCCAAAATATTTGATTGTCAAATTACCATTGGCCTTCGGCCCAAAACCCAAAAGGTTTTCCATTTCTAAAATGTTTCCCCAAAGCCGGGAATGACCCAAAACCAAATGACCCATACATTAGTACTTTTCAAAACATGTCGTTTCATGAATGATGCATAAAACCCGACAAAACACTCAAAAGTGCATTTTTGACCAAATTCCTATTTATGCAATAATTCATCAAACCCCATTCATTTATGACCCATTTAACAAAATGCTTAAAAATCCCAAAGATATATGTTATATAAGTTTATAAAGTTACACACTTTCAAATAACCAAACTTATCAGCAGTTAGCAATTTCATGCAAGACGCAAAACACTTTTAAAATAAACATATTGGCATGTACACCGTTTTCACAAATCAACTTGAACTCACCTCGCTAGATTTAGGCTAAATCTAGATTTTACCCCCAAAACTTGAATCACCATTGATGAAGGCTTGAATCACCAAGAAACTTCTCTAGCTCTTAGATCCCACACATCTACAAGGTTTCCTTCAACATACAAGTCACCAAAATCACACCCAAGTTGAAGGATGAAAGGAAAAAGGGTGAAACCATCAAACCCTAGCTTAACATTGAGAGAGATGAGGAACTTACCACCATAAAATACACTTGGATCTTCCAATAGACTTCAAATCTCTTGCCATATCCTTGAAGAGATCTCAAAAACGAAACCATGGCAACTTGAATCACTGAAATTGGTGTTGGGAGGAAGAAGATATGAAGGAATGAAGTTCTAGGGCTGAAAATCGGGTTTTAAGCTCGACAGGGTGTTTCGCGACTTACCATGCGACTACAAGTCACGGCGTAAGTCGCCCTCTTCCCTAAGTCGCGGCATAACTCCTAAGTCGCGCGTAAGTCGCGAGATGCACTGTTCGTCTGGTTTTCTTCTCGTTCACTGTTTTGGCCATAACTTATTCGTTATAGCTCCGATTTTGCTCCGAAAAAAACCGTTGGACTCGTAATTGAATCCTTCATTCACCAAGACCATAAAATATAGGATTCAAGTCCAAAATCCTATATATTATTTTTCCCTTAAAATTAACGATTTCTGAATTAACTTGAAATGATACTTTTCGAAATCGGGGTGTTACAATCTTCCCAACCTTAAAAGAGACTTCGTCCTCAAAATCTGGCACCAACCAAGCACCCAACAACGCACTTGGAAAGATCGATCGATTTCCTATCAAAAAGGAATGCCTTCACGAGACCTTACCTCATATACGAACCCGATTACATCCCGATTGAGGTTGTGTTGATCCAAACTCTCTCAGTGATTTTATAATGACCCTCTTTTATACTTAGTGAAAATTACGTTATTATATGTATTAGTGTTTCATCATCAGCGATCAGACTGAGTCTGTTCAGTTATCGCTGATGACCTTTCTGTAAACATTTAATATGTATGTGTTTCACTTTCAGCGATCAAACTGAGTCTGTTCTGTTATCGCTGATCGTTTCCCATGTAACACAGTTAACGTAATCCCTGAAGACAAGTCTCGCGTCAACTTAGTTCATAGCTGAATCAAAGACGAAGCCACTGAACAATAGATAAGTCTACTAGTGACCTGATGCGGATATCAGCGAAGACCAGACGAATCTACTTACGCGAAGAAGCCTGAGGAAAAGCTTCAGCGATAGCTGAACTTCTTTATCTCTGGAAGAAGAGATACTCAGCGATCAACGATCACAAAGCTTATGCCTCAAGTTTTCTGTTGTCTTACCTTGCACAACCAGTACGATGTGTCAGAACGGACAAGTCTCTGCTACAAATCGTACAACAACTCTGTCAACTACACTATTCATAAAACGGCCAAAAGCATGTCTCCAAAAGTAAGACTCCCAAAGCCAATCTATGAACGCCACGTGTAAAGTGCCCTGCCATGCATTTAATGCATAGGGTATAAATAGGAAGCTCACCCCTTCATCTGAAGGTGTGCTCAATCCTTGAACTCCATAATAGAAACCCTTGTTTTCTATCTCTCTAAAATCCCCCATTCTCTGAATTTCTTGTGCAACCATCTTAGTGTTTCTTAAGTTTGTTTAGATTGAGTTTGTCTTAATCTTATTCCGCAACAAACTTGTAAATTGTATTTTGATTTATCAATAAACAATTTATTAAACTTTAATTTCTGTGTTTGTATTCAACCCCCCCCCCCCTTCTACAAACTTGTTAAGCACCTTCGGGACCAACAAGTGGTATCAGAGCAGTTTGTTTAATCTAATAAACAAGATCTTGCTGTATACTCTTCCTTGCTATTCTAAAATGGCACTAAACACAAACACAAACTACTATGATAATGGTTCACTTTCTAAACCTCCTCGATTTAGCAGAGATAACTTTTCTCTATGGAAAAATCGAATGATGCTATTTCTTGAAGGTGCGGATCCTACTATACCTGAATATATAGAAAACGGACCCTATGAACCTGTTAGAATTATAGCTGCAGTTCCCGCTACTGCCACCACTGAAGCTGTCCCTGAACGATATGTCGTTAAGGAAATAAGACAGTGGAGTGATGAAGATAAAAAGAAGGTAGGCATAGATGCAAGAGCAAAGACCATTATATCAATGGCTCTGCCTGATGAAGTTTTCCATTCCATCATGCATCTAAAAACTTCTAATGAAATGTGGGAAACCATATGTGTTCAATATGAGGGCACCACTGAAATCCAAGAGACCCGAAAGATTAACTTGGTAAGACAGTATGAAAGTTTTATCGCTGGTAAGAATGAATCTCTTTCTGACATTCATCAGCGGTTTAACTGCCTGATCATTGACCTAAGAACTGTTGGAAGGACCTATTCTAATTCTGAGGTCCTAACAAAATTCTTGGAAAGTCTTCCTGAAAGCTGGGACAGTTATTCAATATGTCTTAAGCTGACAAAAGACTTACATACTCTCTCTCTAAGCACTCTGTATGGAATATTGCTCAACTATGAGCAATCTAATCTCCTGAAGAAGAATCTTGTAAAAGATTCTAAAGACTCCAAAAGCACTGCTGTTGCTTTAGTCTCGTCAGAGATAATTCCATCCCAGCGATCTACTCTCACCATCACTGAGTTAGATTCTGAATCTGAGGATTTATCAGACCCTGATCTTTCAGAGTTTAATGAGTCCTTAGCACTCTTGACAAACTCTTTTAAGAGATTTGCAAGAAAGAGTAACTTCCGAAGAAGTAAACCTCTCTCTCTCTTACTGAAAAGCCAAAATCAACTCCAGTTGATAAGGATACAGCCACTTGCTATAACTGCGAAAAAATTGGACATTTTGCTAGTGAGTGCAGGTCGAAAAAGGTCTTCAAACCTTCTACCTCAAGAAGATCCAGTGATGACAAATACCATAAGCTGAAGAACAAATATCAAAAGCTGAAAAGCTATCAGCAAAAAGGTAAAGGTCTCATCGCTGAAGAACATGACTGGGCTGAATCAGAAGAATCATCTTCTGATGAAGAAGAAGTCGCTAATATTTGCCTCATGGCTGAGATTAAAGAAGAAGTAGAAGAACTATCTGAACCTTCTATGAGCTACATATCATCTCAGGTATCTATCTCAACAAATCCCTCTCTGCCTGAAGCTGAGAGAAGTCGCGTTGTTGATGTGCTGACGATTGACCTTTATAATGCTCTAAACGACAAAACTCAAGCTGAAAATAAAAATGTTTATTTAACACAAGAGCTAGAGAAATGTCATGAAAAGATCAGTGAACTAAATCTTTTAGAAGAAAAGCTGAAAGATCAAGTCATTATAAATGAAATCATCAGCATTGAACGCGAACAAGCCATCGCTGCTCTAAAAGCAGAAAAGGCTCATGTTGAAAAATGGTGCAAATCATCAACAAAGATCTCTGAGATAATAAATGCTCAAACTCCTGAAAGTGATAGAACTGGTCTTGGTTTTTGGACACCACAGGATGATCCTAAAGAAGAAAGTTCCTCGCTTAAGTTTGGAACTTTTGTCACATCTTTCTTTGACACTTCTTATAATCAATTCTATCCCTGTTCTTCTTCAAATCCCATCCCTGAGGAGATATCTGCAAGATCTAAGTCTGCAGATAAAGGAAAGTCTATTCTCCCTCCTCAAAAGGCTTCCAAGAAAACCAAACTGAAAGTTCCTTCCAAACCTTCAGTGGATAAACCTTCTAGCTCAGTGACAGAAATCTTTGATATCTGTCCTCCAAAGCTGAAGGTTGATCTAAAGCCCATGAGACCTGAAGAAATAAAAATTCCTCCCAGATCTCGAGCTAAAGGCATTCTTGGAGCTGGACCTGCTCATCTTAAGTTTTCAAAACCTTTTGGTTATAAATCCACAATCAGATATAGAAAATGTTATCACTGTGGATTTACTGACCATATTGCGAGCAAGTGTCCAAATACCACCGAAGCTGATAAAACAGCTAAAGTGAAGAAAAATGCCTCTAAGGCAAATAAAGTCACCAAAGTTGAAAAATCAACCAAAGTGAAAAATACCACTAAGGTTAAGAAATTAACCAAAGTGAAGATTACCACTGAAGCTGAATCTTCATCAGCTGTGAAGACTGCTGAATCTTCCTTATCCACTAACTCTGAAGGACCCATTGAAAAGTGGGTACCAAACAACGGTTAATATTCCTTATGTATGCAGGGATCAAAGGGCATCTGGTATCTCGATAGTGGATGTTCTCGTCATATGACTGGACAAAGAGACCTGCTCACTGAATACAAGGAAGAGAAAGGCCCCTCTGTTACCTTTGGTGGAAATGGAAAAGGATTTACCCGAGGGTTTGGTGTCCTCAGCAATGGGACAACTACCTTTCGAAGAGTCGCTTATGTAGATGGACTGAAGCACAATCTTCTAAGCATCAGTCAGCTATGTGACAAAGACTACGAAGTTCGCTTTTCTAAGAAAGCATGTTCAGTGGTAGATGAAAAAGGAAAATTTGCTCTCAGTGGTTATAGAAGAGAAAATGTCTATGTAATAGATATGGACTCTACTATCACTGAAAACTTATGTTTTCTCTCTAAGGCCTCTTCTGATGTCAACTGGCTATGGCATAAAAGGCTCTCTCATCTAAACTTCAAAACCCTGAATTCTCTCTCATCTAAGGAACTGGTTTATGGTCTTCCTCAGCACTCATATGCTAAAGAATCTCTCTGCTCAGCATGTAAAAAAGGAAAACAAACAAAAGCTAGTTTCAAGTCGAAACAAGTTTCCTCAGTGACAAGTCCTCTTCAGCTCCTGCATATGGATCTATTTGGCCCTGTCAACATCCAATCAATAGCTGGAAAGAAATATACGCTTGTCATTGTAGATGAATATTCTCGCTACACCTGGGTTATTTTTCTTCGCTGTAAGAGTGATACTCCAGAAGAACTAATATCTTTTGTCAAAAAGATGGAAGTGCTGAATAATATTACTGTTCGATCAATAAGAAGTGATCATGGAACTGAATTCAAAAATAGTTCCCTGAACAATTTCTTTGAGAACAAGGGAATCTCTCACAACTTCTCTTCAGTAAGAACACCTCAGCAAAATGGAGTCGCTGAAAGAAGAAACAAAACGATCATAGAAGCTGCTAGATCAATGCTCAGCGATTCTCACCTCCCTACTCAATTTTGGGCAGAAGCTGTAAACACTGCATGTTTTACTCAAAACAGATCGCTGATAATAAAGCGATTTGGGAAAACAGCTTATGAACTTTTTCTTGGAAGGAAGCCTTCTATCAGCTTTCTTCATATCTTTGGTTGTCAGTGCTTTATCTTAAACAACAAAGATCAACTTGGAAAATTCGACCCAAAAGCCGATGATGGAATATTTCTAGGATATTCCTCCATCTCCAAAGCCTACAGAGTTTTCAACAAGAGAATACAAACCGTAGAAGAAATCATTCATGTCACGTTTGATGAAACGCGCTCAGCGAACTCTAAACCAATCGCTGACAATGAAGAACTGAATACTTGGATGCTCTCTCACTATAGAGAAACTGAACCTTTCTTCTCAAACCATCAGCACACTGAAACTCCATCTGCTGATGAAGAACCAAGTATCATACCTCCCACCGCTGAATCCACCTCATGGGTTTCAGCTGAACCTCTAAACACATTACCACCATCAAATCTGCCTTCGTCTGGAAACCTCTCTAGTGAACCTACTCAACAGTTAATTGCTGATGAACCTCAAACGTCCTCATCAGTAAACATCCCAATTGTTGATCCAACCTCTGAGTTAAGCGATCATGCTCCTGCTCAGCGATGGACAAGAGATCACCCAATAGATCAAATTCTCGGTGATCCAGATGCAGGTATTCAGACACGACGAAGCTCAGGTAATATCTGTCTCTTTGTAAACTTTCTCTCCTTAATAGAACCAAAGAAGACTGATGATGCCCTCAGAGATCCAAACTGGGTCAGCGCTATGCAAGAAGAGCTGACTGAATTTTCTCGAAACAAAGTTTGGAATCTCGTTCCTAGACCATCTGATAAAACTGTAATAGGCACCAAATGGGTGTTTAGAAACAAGTTAGATGAACATGGAACTGTAACCCGCAAGAGGAAGGCATAGACTATGATGAAACCTTTGCCCCTGTGGCCAGGCTCGAAGCAATTCGACTATTCTTAGCTTATGCAGTCTATAAAGACTTCATCGTTTATCAAATGGACGTAAAATCAGCTTTTCTGAATGGAAAGCTGAATGAAGAAGTTTATGTAGAACAACCACCAGGGTTCTATGACCCTAAGCATCCAAATTATGTTTATAAATTGGATAAGGCTCTCTATGGTCTAAAACAAGCCCCTCGTGCTTGGTATGACACTCTCTCATCTTTTCTTATCTCTGAAAATTTTGAACGTGGCAAAATTGATAATACGTTATTTTTCAGGAAGATAAAAGGTCATATAATTCTTGTACAAATATATGTCGATGACATAATATTTGGTTCTACTAACCCATCTCTATGTACTCGCTTCGCTGAAAGAATGAAGCAAGAATATAAAATGAGTATGATGGGTAAGCTGACATATTTTCTTGGTCTTCAGATTAAACAATCTGACAAAGGTACTTTTATCTGCCAAGGTAAGTATGTTAAAGATATGCTAAAGAAGTTTGATCTCACACAAACTTCAGTGATGAAAACTCCTATGGCACCACCGCTGACACTTAACAAGGATCCATCTGGAAAACCTGTTAATGTCACTGCCTAAAGAGGAATGATAGGCTCATTGCTGTATCTTACAGCGAGCCGACCTGACATCATGTACTCTACTTGTTTATGTGCACGCTATCAATCTGAACCCAAGGAATCCCATCTGATCACTGTAAAGCGAATTTTCAGATATCTGAAAGGAACTCCTAACCTCGGTCTTTGGTATCCCAAAGACTCAGGGTTCGATCTAACTGGTTATTCTGATAGTGATTTTGCAGGCTGTAAACTCGACAGAAAGAGTACCACTGGTGGATGTCAACTCTTGGGAGGAAAGCTGGTAAGCTGGACAAGCAAGAAGCAAAATTCTGTGTCCACTTCCACAGCTGAAGCTGAATACGTAGCCGCTGGAAGCTGTTGTTCTCAAATCTTGTGGATGAGAAATCAACTATTAGATTATGACCTTCAGCTGTCAAAGATTCCTATCTATTGCGACAACACTAGTGCTATCGCTATAGCAAATAATCCAGTGCTACATTCAAAGACAAAACACATAGAGATCAGATATCACTTTATCAGAGATCATGTGATGAATGGTGATATTGAACTTCACTTTATCCCTACTGACTTTCAGCTTGCTGATATATTCACCAAACCTCTTGATGAGACAAGGTTCAACTTTCTCATCAGTGAGCTTGGAATGCTGAACCTCGAAGAATAATTCTTCAGCGTTCATGTATTATGTCAGTAATCAAAAGTTCCCCTCATCATTCTCTCTGATAAACATTCTGACTCTCAGGTATGTTCTCTCTCCCTCAAAGATGTTTTTCTTCAAAATATAAACTTTAATCACTGAACTTTCTTCAAATGATTAAAAGCTTTTTGAAAAATACATTAATCACTGATATTTCTAGTCAGTGATCCTTTAAAAGGAAAATCTATCCCTATCTTTACAATCAGGGATACTTTAAAAAAAAAAAAAAAAAAAAATCTATCGCTGATTTTTCTTCAGTGATCATTTTAAAACGGACAAATGTACAGTCTCTCTCTTCTATGACGTCATTTGAACCGACAATCCACGACATGCCTTTTCTTACACGTTCGTCCATTGCCCTTCTATCCAATCAACTTCGTGGAACGTGTCAATGTCATGATGATCCTTTCTTTTCCCGCTTCATTCTCTCTCTCCTCTCTCTTCGTATAAAAGGAATTCTTCTCTCCTTTATACGGTTTACGCTTTCAAAACTTTCAAAGCAAGAAACATTCTCTCAAGAACACTCAAGCAAGTAAACCCAGAATATTGAATCTGCATCTCTTTTTCTTCAAAATACACAGGTTTATTTCATGTTTATATGCTTTGTTCGTATGCTTTTTATTCTTTTTAAAATCCTGCTCGTTTTCTATGGATTTTATAAAACGTTTTTTTTTTAAAAAAAAAAATTAAAGATCATTCTTTCTGATTTTATGTTTTTCAATAAAAACCTTTTGGTTTTAAAGTGTTCTTCATTCTTTCTACCCAGAACACTATTTTTTTACTCCTAAAAATAACTTGATAGTTTTCCAGTTTCCCTTCTTCTATGGAAACTGGTAATCATATTATTTTTAATCTCAATCATTTCTTCTATTATGCCTCTTTCCATAACAGAAATGACACCGTCTTCAATCGTTGCTTCCAAGCATGTACGATTCGCTCTCACTGAAGTTGAGATTACTAAATGTAATCATTTGGCCAGACTCGAGTTCAAAGCTGACAAATACCCACATCTGGTGGAAGCTGCTGAATTCCTCAAGAAGTCATGTATAGCTTACGCGATCACTGTGGATCCTAAGCCCTCCAAGACTCTACTCCAGCAGTTCTGGTTCACTGCTGATGCAACTGAACTCACCAACAAGAAAGGTGAACAAGTCCCTGCTATCTCTTTCAGCACGGAATTGGGGCCAGGGAGCATGACCGCTCTTAGCCTCAGGAAATCTTTAAGATTCCCTGACAAACCAAAGAGTGGGTTCGACGCACTCCCCACTGATGATGAGCTGATATCATTCCTGGACGCAATGGGCTATTGTTGGGAAAACAAACCGAGATCTTCTATTCCCAACAAGAAGCTCACCAAGATCCTCAAAGCTCAGATGCCATCACAACTGAACTTTATCTTCTCGCACATAATTCAGTGCATGAGTGGGAAGAGTGGTTCGCTGGATCAAGCCAGCAAAACACAACTGCAGATGGCCTACTCCGTTATCGCTGGTCAAAACTTTGACTACGCCACAACAATCTTTGAAGATTTGAGGTCGAGATTAGAGAAGCCTGAACGAGATCCCAAGATCTCGTACGTACGTTTCATATGTACGTACATCAAGTTCCTCTATCCCAACACCTATCTTACCAAAGATGATGGCACCTTTGCCAGGGTAGGTCAACGATCACTGGAGTTCAAGCCACTCGACGACGAGGTAAGTATCTCTCTATTTCGCTCTCGTCTCTCTCTCCATTCTTCTTCATCTTCAGCGACCACGCAGACGGTTCCTTCGTCTGCTATCCCTGTCGCTACCACTACTTCTAAACGACCATCAGCTAGTCCGATTGGTCCTTCCAAAAAGGCCAAAAAGACTAAGGAAAGTACACCCTCTAGTACTATACCTGAGGGAGCTTCTCAACAAGCTACCTTAGATGCATTTGTGGGTCTTTCCTCCACAACTTCAGCAGTCACTCATACTGCCGTGTCAGCGATCTCGCTCGCTGTCACATCATCAGTAACCCCACCTACTATCTCATTCACTGAGATTAACCCCATCCCTACTTCTATCCCCAAAACTCTTCCTTTTTCTACTCATTTGGTCTCTGAACCCGCTACCTCTTATTTCCCTATAGGACCTGAGCATCAAACTTTTGAGGAATCTATGCAGTTCTACAAAATGTTTGATACGTCAGGTACACCTATAATCCTAAACACTTCTCTCCCCCCCTCTCCAAATAAGCCCATATCTGAACTAAAATTATTTTCAGGTCCTAGCTTGGCGTCTGTTGACACGCATGTCAACAGTCTGGGAGAAAAGGTGGACGCACTCACCAACACCATCAATGAAACCACCAGCGCCGTCAATCAGGCTGGTGAGGAGCTGAAGAAGTTGACCGCCACTTGCTCATCTAAAGCTGAGAACTCACAACTTTCAGCTGTTGAAGAACAAGTCGTCCAACTCAGAGAGTCCTCTCGACTCTTTCAAGGGCGATTTGAGTCTCTTACCGCTGAAGTTCAGGGTCTCTCTTCAAAGGTTGACCTCTGCACGTCCCTTCTTCAGCAAATTCTACAGAAAGTGAATGCACCAGCTCCAGCGCTGCCTCCCTCCTTCACTGAAGATGATCGTACCAACCTCAACATCGCTGTGGAATTCATTCATGATGCCACGTGCGACATCCCTGCGGTTGAAGACCGGATTAAGCGTCTGGAGGCTGACGTCCAAGTGCTAAAAGCTTCAACAGCTACTCCAGCAGCTGAACAATCCCCTACCGCTGATAATGACAAAGTGGGGGAGAAAGCTGAAGAAACTTCTATTGCTGCTGCTGGGGAAGCTAAGACTCCAAAGGAACCTCCCTCTCAATCTGAGGGGGAGAAGGAAAAAGAATCCTCATCTATTCACTCTATTCTCTTTGAAGAGGATGAGGAAGAAGACGATGAAGAGGAAGATGATCTAGATCTTGATGATCAAGAAAAGGATCAGCCCTCCGATGACGACGACGACGATGAAGACCAATCTATGTGGTTCTCTAAGCCGAACGTCGCATCAGGGACAACTTCGCAAGAGGTTGTCAAAACAGGGGTGAGAGGTGATACATCTTCAAGTGTTCCTTCGCAAAGCAAAGACAAGCAACCGATCGCTGAAGAATGCTTGAGGACTGGATCACAATCTGAGGGGGAGCATCCTTCTCAGGCATGTCTTTCAATTGTACCACTCTCCTACTCTTTCCAAACCCCTATTTCCTTCTAGCCTTTATCTCTCTCTTTCAAAAATACACTTATCCCTTCTTTCCTTCTTTTTCTATCCAGACAGTTCTCACCCCTGCTTAAGGGTTCTGAACTACAAATAATTCCAGCTACTATCGCTGAATAAATAATCCCAATCTCTATCGCTGAGATTGATGAAGAAGAAGAAGAAGATTCCCTGGTCCATCCAGGAAGGCCCTCTCGACCATCTCATTGGTCAGAGGAAGTGGTGAAGAAAAGAGTTGAAATGATCGCTCAACTAGAAAGTCAACGGCTGAAAATCCCTCTTCAAACATCCACAGAGCTCGACTTCCTCACTGAAGCCGAAAGAGAAGAATCTGCCAAAGCTGAGAAGCTGATCGCTGAATGCAAACGAGATGCCCAACTCGCTTTAAAGATTCAATCTTCTCAAGTCAAGGACAAAAAGCTGAAAAGCAAACCTGTGGAAGTTCAAGCTGCACTACTGAAAGAAATTGAAGAGGAACGCTCCAAAGAACAAGAGATCAACGATAAGTCTATCGATTGGTGCAAACAAAAGATGGATTATCGTTCTGATCTTCTTCCAATATCAGCCGTGACTATCTCTGGTCGCAAGAAGAAAGATCAACTCTCAGTGACCATGGAGATTACCAGAGAGGATGGAACCCAAAAAGCAATGTACGTATCAAAACTTGAGAGCTTCGGATTTACGGAATGGTTGGAGTTCTGGGATGCGCTGAAGAAATCCAAATCTACATACAGAGGCTACGTTGAAGGACTTCTTGAAGCCCTCATAAATAGAGTCGTTTCTGTACTAAAGCTGCCATCTCCTCTTCCTCCCAAATCTTTGAAACTCAAGAGAAAAATTTGGTCCTCCTCCTCTAAAGACGTCGCCATCACCAGGAATGAAACTTCTATCAAATTTTCAAGAGATGCACTGTTTGGTCCTCCTCCCGATCTTTCAGTTCTGGACTTATCTCTGCCTCCTGGTGGTCCTTTCCAAGCTGGTCAAGTAATTGACAATCCTTATGGAATATTCTTCAGAGATGATGATGAGGAACTCAGATTTCAAAGAATCTCTGAGATTCCTATCTGTCCTCTGAATCATCTCAAGGATCTCTTATGCTTATGGTGTGACTTCTTCCCTGCTGCTGAAAAAATTAAAGAAATTATCAGTCAAGAATCTTTGGAACGAAGACAAAAAGGAGAAGAAATACCTGAGTATATGATCAATCCTCCTAAATCTTCTTTTAATAGCTGATAGATTAGTTTCCTTCTCTGTAATCTGTTAGTTATACTTACAGTAGTTAGTTACTCACTTGTACTTATGATTTTCATATCTTGTAATTCTATCCCTGAATTAAATGAAAATTGCAGTGATGTACTTAACCCTATCAGTACTGTAAAAGATCCCTCAAAATAGTAATTAGGACATGCATTCTATGAGTCCTTTTTATTCCTATATTTTGAATCATAAAGTAATTTTCTTTTGTTACTTTGTCATTATCAAATAGGGGGAGATTGTTGATCCAAACTCTCTCAGTGATTTTATAATGACCCTCTTTTATACTTAGTGAAAATTACGTTATTATATGTATTAGTGTTTCATCATCAGCGATCAGACTGAGTCTGTTCAGTTATCGCTGATGACCTTTCTGTAAACATTTAATATGTATGTGTTTCACTTTCAGCGATCAAACTGAGTCTGTTCTGTTATCGCTGATCGTTTCCCATGTAACACAGTTAACGTAATCCCTGAAGACAAGTCTCGCGTTAACTTAGTTCATAGCTGAATCAAAGACGAAGCCACTGAACAATAGATAAGTCTACTAGTGACCTGATGCGGATATCAGCGAAGACCAGACGAATCTACTTACGCGAAGAAGCCTGAGGAAAAGCTTCAGCGATAGCTGAACTTCTTTATCTCTGGAAGAAGAGATACTCAGCGATCAACGATCACAAAGCTTATGCCTCAAGTTTTCTGTTGTCTTACCTTGCACAACCAGTACGATGTGTCAGAACGGACAAGTCTCTGCTACAAATCGTACAACAACTCTGTCAACTACACTATTCATAAAACGGCCAAAAGCATGTCTCCAAAAGTAAGACTCCCAAAGCCAATCTATGAACGCCACGTGTAAAGTGCCCTGCCATGCATTTAATGCATAGGGTATAAATAGGAAGCTCACCCCTTCATCTGAAGGTGTGCTCAATCCTTGAACTCCATAATAGAAACCCTTGTTTTCTATCTCTCTAAAATCCCCCATTCTCTGAATTTCTTGTGCAACCATCTTAGTGTTTCTTAAGTTTGTTTAGATTGAGTTTGTCTTAATCTTATTCCGCAACAAACTTGTAAATTGTATTTTGATTTATCAATAAACAATTTATTAAACTTTAATTTCTGTGTTTGTATTCAACCCCCCCCCTTCTACAAACTTGTTAAGCACCTTCGGGACCAACAGGTTGTTACTGTACTTCTCATAACGAGTCCTCAGAACTCAATCCTAAGGTTCGACATATCTCACCGAAGACGGGATGAACATCAAGTCCTTGCTTAATCATTTTCTTGACCATTAAATCTCGGTTGCCTCCCAACCTTATGTTGCTCATATTACCTCAAGAGAAACTTACGACCTTATTATGTCCTTTCCACCAAGAATACTCCAAAGCAGACCTTTCATTTAGATACCTCTAAATACGACGCATCAAGGTCTCCTCAATAATTGATTCGTACTTAAAGTCTACTTCGACATTCTCACCAAATGTCCCCAATAATCATTACCACCAAAGAGTTATCGTCCTCCGACGAAATTTCCTAACGACTATTTTGGTATGATCCAACACAACCTTAAATATGCTCCTCAAAGCTGACACAGACACGATGTCTGCAAGGTTTCCCAAACTTCCATAGATCCTAGCATTGGCCTAATGTTTCCCCCCAGAAATGTACCATCACACTCTACAGATAGCCGCTTATTCCAAACTCCAAGGTTACACAACTCCCGTACTGCTTTTAATCATTGATCGACGAATCAACGAAAGCCTTGACGATTACCGAAACATCAAGGATTGATTCTTAATTATCAACATCTAATCTCTTCAAGGTTACCACCTGACCTACAGACACACCAGGTCCAACAGAAGTGCACTGTAACACACCAACGATCATTGTCCTCAAAACCAAACGTCAACACCTAACCTCAGAATGGCCATTCTACAAACGTGGGTATACTACCAAATATTTCGTTCCAAGGTTGCTATGTTGAAAAAGTTGACGCCTACTCAAGGAAATAAAACCTCAAATCAAACAGCTTCACTAGCCAACCATAACCTCATCATTAATCACGAATACCCCTCAAGATAGTACACCACCGACACATAGTATGTTGTCGTACCAATGGCCCACAAATTCAAAACCAACCATACCCAAACAACCGTACACGGTTTTAACCCAAAGGTTTATCGAAGCATAAAGATCATCACTTAATTAACTGGGAGAGAGTATAAGTCTAACGTCTCAAATTCTTCTACGTGAACTAGTTCTTGAACTGAAGTCCAAAGATTCAAAAATCACCATAAGTCAGGCCCTATGACGCTTCAAACCCCGAGGACTCCTTTAGTCCCTAAATCTTGACCTCTATCACAAGAGGGCTTACATTTACAACTCTACTGAGTTCAAGGTTTTTTTTAAACTACCATGTCAATTCGAACTTTTATAAAACTTCTAAATGTAAAAGCTTTATATCGATTAATCATACGAATAAACTCTACTACCTTTTACTCGGTAGGTGTACAAGGTGGTCACCGCTGATACACATATAAAATCATTTAGAAAACTATCTGATTTTTTTTATTCAAGATAATAATGACGATGAACAAGGATATACAACAAGTTTCTCAAATAAACCACTATGGTCCGATCATGCATAAATTTACGCCATGGGTGGGAAATAGCTTTACGTACTAAAACAGTGTATAACAAGACGTTTGTACAAAACTACAGAAGGGGAAATTCATGAAATCAAATTCCAGAAATTTTTGCATTAACCACATAATGTCAGGTAATAAAATCTCCCAACGTGACTAGCATACATCATTTTATTCCCCAACACTTAGTAAAAGACAGATGCATGCGATTTGATCAATCGTAAGAATAATTTAGTTTGATTCCAAACTTTAGGCCGTTCAAATAAAATGCTTGTAAAACCCAAAACAACATTTTCATGATATCATACTCTCAAAGTTTTCTCTCTTTTAGTTACAACACGATGCGGAAAAGATCCCAGCCCAAAACTCGCATGAGACGGTTTATTTCACAAAACTAGTAAAGTGACCTATGTACGCGCTTTGGTTAAAACATGAAATATTCTATGTTGGTTTCAAGTTCAAAGCCAATAAAAATATGCTTTCATCGTTCTAAAACGTTGGCTAAAACACCGTGACGGAAATTCCCAATAAAAACATGCATACATGCCATGTGCAACCAACTGCCCACACAAAACTCAAGGGGAAAAGCAATACAACTGGACGCCAATAAAATTTCCATATCAAATAAACAAAATCCCATAAAATAAAATTCTCAATAAAACTCAAACATCCAAATAAGGGGAGGTAACTCTTCGTCCAAAACCTTAACATACGTGGAGGAGATCCAATGTTAAAGTCATAAACCGCAGTTACTTGTCCAAGACCCTAGACAATATCAAAATGCGCACATCACAAAATTCGAAATAGCGTTGGACAAAAATGAGAGTAGGAAAGTCTCAACAAAGTTTGCAACTTCATGCCATGAAATAATCTTATGCATGCTCGAAATCATGGTTTAAAACCTTGTGTATGCTAAAACATTGCTCCAAGATTTGTAATATAATCCACATGAAACATGAGAAATAGTTAACGTAATTTATTTCAGAAATCCATTTCAGGCATGAATTTGATCGGCATTCAACACCTCGAAACCACGCTCCTCGATTTTTTAGTTACACTATCGTCATCCAGATGCTCAACATCTTAAGGCGAAGATCAAAGATTCCATAGGTTCACCTCATAATTTCTCCTTAAAATATCATCGGTTCCAAAAGTCTATGGTTCTACTTCAACCAATCAATCTGACTCGAAGCTGTCCACTTAATGCAATCACCATGCTTACCGTCACTCCAAGTAACGAATACTAAAATCATCAACTCCTTATAATGGCTACCCATATAGAAACTACATCACTACCCCAACAATTATCATACCAAGGAAGTTCAAGCATACACACGTAACTCGTAGGTTCACCATAACACTGGCCAGGTGCTATTATGAACGTACTGTACATGATCATCCTTGCCATTTTCGGCGTGATTCCCGTTCCTAGTGACTCCACTCACCTCGAATCGTCAAATCTTAAAGTGCCTAATTGTGCAATCTCACATTCAATCACTTAAAATTACGCTAGTTTAAGTCTAGGCATTCAAAATCAACACCTAAATCCCTCAAACTTAAGCTCTGATACCAACTTGTAATGCCCTCAAATTTGGTAAGAGCAACTAATTAAAAATTTCGATATTACATCAAGTATAGATAACTTTCCAAAATAAAACTTTCTATGTAACCTCAACAATATAAACTCCAGTCTTATACAAGGACTAGACCAAAGTCGGTGTTACTTAATCCCAACTATAAGTTGCTCTTCCCGGAAACAAGTGCGGAGTACTTTACTAAAACTTCCACCTCCTGAGCACACGACTAGCACCCCTCTCAGCACAGGGTCACAAAAGCTATTCCCAACCGGAACCTGATGCACATGCCGGCAAATAAAAAGGTTAGGCTTAACGCCTAGTGAGCTCAAGAGTTTCCAACATATAAAAATCAATCGTTTAAAAGAAAGAATGCGTTTAAATTCATAAGCTTTCAATTTGATATGTCTTACATATGAAAACGACTCATTTTCCAATAATATGCCATTTATGCAAAGAACACCGATTTAAACGTTTTCCAATCCAAACTACTTCAAGGACGAAGACACCAATATAAACCGCCCACTCATAAATTATGTTTAACCCCAAAACTCACTCAAAACGTGAATAGAAACTGAACTCCCAATTCATAAAAACGTAGATAAAACTTAATTCCCGAAACACCCAAACACGGTGGAACATATTACCCAACTCCTAAAATCATGGATAAAACCCATACATATAAAATGTCACAGAAAACATGGATACCCAAAATAACACCTTTCGGTGACGGGGAAGATCCGATTCCATCGAATGTGGCGGCACATAAAGATAAGCCACATATCTATGTTATAAGCATAACTTCAAGGATAAACAACCATTGGCATCAACCCAAACCAAGTCTTTTGCCAAGGTAGACATCAACCCTATCCAGGTCTTTAGTCGTAGCGGACATCAACTCAAACCGAGTCTTTGGTCATATTGGACATCAACTCAAACCGAGTCTTTAGTCATATCAGACATCAATTCAAACCGAGTCTTTAGTCATATCGGACATCAACTCAAACCGAGTCTTTAGTCATATCAGACATCAACTCAAACCGAGTCTTTAGTCATATCGGACATCAAATCAAACCGAGTCTTTAGTCATATCGGACATCAACTAAAACCGAGTCTTTAGTCATATCGGACATCAACTCAAACCGAGTGTTTAGTCATATCGGACATCAACTCAAACCGAGTCTTTAGTCACATACAATAAAACCGACTTTTATACCTATGGATCCATTGCATTACGATCAAAACGTTACACGACTCAAAGGAATGACAACGCACTCAAAACATGTAATTCCCAAATAAGGTGCAACTAGGTACACCATACGACCAAGGCTCATTAACGAGCTACCAAGATTGAACAAGTGTTCCAAAGACTCCACCGAGTACAAATCAAGCCCCAAGAGGCTTAATAAATGTTTGGCTAAAACACGAGAGCCAATATGGTTACACAACCAAAATACACATTTTCCCAAAATATTTGATTCTCAAATTACCATTGGCCTTCGGCCCAAAACCCAAAAGGTTTTCCATTTCTAAAATGTTTCCCCAAAGCCGAGAATGACTCAAAACCAAAGGACCCATACATTAGTACTTTTCAAAACATGCCGTTTCATGAATGATGCATAAAACCTGACAAAACACTCAAAAGTGCATTTTTGACCAAATTCCTATTTATGCAATAATTCATCAAACCCCATTCATTTATGGCCCATTTAACAAAATGCTCAAAAATCCCAAAGATATATGTTATATAAGTTTATAAAGTTACACACTTTCAAATAACCAAACTTATCAGTAGTTAGCAATTTCATGTAAGATGCAAAACACTTTTAAAATAAACATATTGGCATGTACACCGTTTTCTCAAATCAACTTGAACTCACCTCGCTAGATTTAGGCTAAATCTAGATTTTACCCCCAAAACTTGAATCACCATTGATGAAGGCTTGAATCACCAAGAAACTTCTCTAGCTCTTAGATCCCACACATATACAAGGTTTCCTTCAACATACAAGTCACCAAAATCACACCCAAGTTGAAGGATGAAAGGAAAAATGGTGAAACCATCAAACCCTAGCTTAACATTGAGAGAGATGAGGAACTTACCACCACAAAATACCCTTGGATATTTCAATAGACTTCAAATATCCTGCCATATCCTTGAAGAGATCTCAAAAATGAAACCATGGCAACTTGAATCACTGAAATTGGTGTTGGGAGGAAGAAGATATGAAGGAATGAAGTTCTAGGGCTGAAAATCGGGTTTTAAGCTCGACAGGGTGTTTCGCGACTTACCACGCGACTAACCACGGGACTACAAGTCGCGGCGTGAGTCGCCCGCTTCCCTAAGTCACGGCATAATTCCTAAGTCACGACGTAAGTCGCGAGATGCACTGTTTGCCCGGTTTTCTTCTCGTTCATTGTTTTGGCCATAACTAATTCGTTATAGCTTCGATTTTGCTCCGAAAAGAACCGTTGGACTCGTAATTGAATTCTTCATCCACCAAGACCATAAAATCTAGAATTCAAGACCAAAATCCTATATCTTATTTTTCCCTTAAAAGTATCGATTTCTGAATTAACTTGAAACGATACTTTTCGAAATCGGGGTGTTACACACATACACTTCCATAAGCTTGGACTAGGTCTCGATTCTCCATTGTTAATGGCTAACACTTAGTGCGAATCGAAAGGTATTTTTAATCGGGTTGTAACTTGGCTAAGGGTGAAGATGGGGAAAATTTGGTTAAGTGACTAAAAGTTGGACTTTGAAAATAAAACTATGCACAATAACGTTTACTCCTCCACTTTACACACCCAAGCCATGAGATTTTTCTTCATTTGAGCTCTTATTTAGCTAGGAACATTACAGAGACAATGGTATTTCTCTTCAATAGTGGTCTCCCAATTGTTCTATCTCTCTTTTTTTTTTCATAATTTCTTGCTTTTTGCTTTGTGCCTTTTTCTTTTTCTTTCCCTTTTCTTTTACTTTGGGCTATATTTCTTTTTTTTCGGCTTACAAGGAGTCTAACTAATAAAAATGCACAAGTTCATTCCCAAAAGTCCGGTAGGAGAAGTGTTTGGCTAAGGGGTTAATATGTGGTGTAAAGACAACAAAATTGGGTAATTAGGCTCAAAGTGGGTGATAAAAAAGGAATACATACATAAGGGTTGGCTTTTAAGCTAAATGGTTTAAAAAAATAACATCAAAGATGGACTTTTTCATTTCCACACTAGTATTGCCTAAATACAATCTTGAAGAGTCCTAACACAAGTTATAGAGTGAAATGAACATCGAAGATGCAATGCACACACAAAGGAAGTAAGATTGAAAATGGTGTTCAATCGTGGCTCAAAAATCTCACGGGTGCATATTTAGTCTATAAAATTAGCAAATCTCACGAGGGTCGTCTCAAGTTTGTCAATCTAAACTACTCATGCAAACCACATAATCATCCATGCCATGGTGTTCATGTAATGATAAGAAAAGCAAACAACTCATGTATCATTCAAATTTTGCCCAAAAATAGCCAAAATTCGAAAAAATTAGCCTCATTCATGCAATCCCCACACTTGTTCCATCCCCACACTTAAACCATATATTGTCCTCAATATATGCATGATGTAGCACAGTCTTAAAGTAATTAAAAGAACAAAGGGAACAAGAAATCTCCCCTGATTTGATGACGTGTGCTCGATATATGGTTTGTGATGTAGGTGGGTGCCTCCGTGTACTTGGGGGGGGGGGGGTTATGATCCAAGCCTGAAGGTGGTGCAACCTGGAAACAAACACTCATCAATAAAAACAACTACCCTAAGAATGGAAATAAAGCAGTAAAATTGGGTTACCTCCCAATCAAAGCCTATTTTTTTATCGTCGTTGGCTCGACACTATCCCAACCTAAATAATTACGGGTGGTGGCTCAAGAGCCATAACATCAATGTATTTAGACTGAAAACCTTCATAAAAAGGTTTCAGTCTATGCCCGTTCACTTTAAATGACTTACCCGTCTTTGGGCTTTCAATATCTACTGCTCCATGAGCATACACTTTAACAACTACAAAAGGACCAACACATCATGATCTAAGCTTACCAGGAAATAGCTTTAGGCGTGAATGAAAAAGTAAAACCTTTTGTCCGACCACAAACTCTTTCCGGGATATGAGATTGTCATGAAAAGCTTTGGTCTGTTCTTTGTAAATCTTGGAGCTCTCGTATGCATCATTCCTGATATCTTCAAGCTCTTGCAGCTATAGCTTCCTTAAGGCTCCCGCTCCATCCATCCTCATGTTGCACTTTTTGAACGCCGAGTAAGCCCTGTGCTCTAAATTAACAGGGAGATGACATGGTTTACCATAAACTAACCGAAAAGGGGACATACCTATAGGTGTCTTGTAGGCCGTGCGGTAGGCCCACAAAGCATCGTCCAAACGATCGTTCCAATCCTTATGGTTAGGATTCATGGTCTTCTCCAGTATTGATTTGATCTCCTGGTTAGAGAACTCGGCTTGCCCATTGGATTGGGGATGATATGCGGTTGAAATCCGGTGGGTCACATGATACTTCTTGAGAAGTACCTCAATCATCTTGTTGCAAAAGTGCGTCCCCCGATCACTTATAATGGCCATCGGTGTTCCAAACCTGGCGAAAATGTTGGATTGAAAAAAAGATGAAACAGTACGAGCATCGTCAGTTCGGGAGGCCTTGGCCTCCACCCATTTGGAAACATAATCGACGCACAATAAAATATAGGTAAAACCGGAAGAGACGGGAAATGGTCCCATGAAATCTATGCCCCACACGTCAAATATTTCACAAACTAAAATTGGGTTTTGGGGCATTTGATTACGTGGTCCGATATTCCCCGTCCGTTGGCACCTATCGCAACTCTTATAAAACAGATATATGTCTTATAAGACTTTATGGGTCGTACGCTTTGGACCAAAATCCCCCCCCCCCCCACAAGCATATTCGTGACAAAATGGAAGTACACTTTGCACTTCATGTTAGGGGACACATCGCCTGATGATTTGATTAGAACAATGCTTCCAAAGGTAAGGATCATCCCAAACATAGAACTTAGCATGACTTTTAATTCTACCCTTTTCAGTCCTAGTCAACGTACCTGGTAAGGTGTTTGTCACCAAATAATTTACTATATCGGCATACCAGGGTGTGGTCTCTTGTATGGACAGAAGGTGCTCATCAGGAAACTCATCCTTCAAGGTAGAAGGGTCTTAACCATTCCACAACCTGCTCAAATGATTGGCTACCAGATTCTCCGACCCACTCTTATCTCGTATTTCAAGATTGAACTCTTGTAGAAGCAACATCCAACGGAGAAGGCGTGGTTTGACATCCTTCTTCTTCATCAGGTATTTAAGAGCTGCATGATCAGAAAAAATTATCACTTTAGTACCAAGTAGATATGAATGAAATTTCTCTAAAGCAAATACTATGGCTAAAAGCTCCTTCTCGGTCGTTGAATAGTTTCTTTGAGCACTATCCAACGTGCAAGAAGCATAGTATATAACGTGTGGGTCCCTACCAAACTTCTGTCCCAAAACAGCCCCGACCGCGTAATTACTCGCGTCGCACATGATCTCAAAAGGTAGATCCTAATTTGGGGACTGAATGATTGGTGCAGAAGTTAACTTATCTTTCAACTCATCGAATGCCTTCTTGCACGCTCCATCAAAGTGGAAGTCGACGTCCTTTTGTAGCAAGCAACATAGTGGTCGGGTAATCTTCGAAAAGTCCTTTACGAACCTTCGATAGAATCCTGCATGACCAAGGAAAGACCGAACTTCCCTAACACAAGTAGGGCAAGGTAGAGTTTTAATAACATCTATTTTAGATTTGTCTACCTCTATCCCCTTCTTTGAGACAATATGACCCAAAATAAGACCACGACTAACCATAAAATGACATTTTTCATAATTTAAAACAAGGTTAGTCTTGATGCATCTTTTCAAAATTTTGGTCAAATTGTTCAAACACTCATCAAACGAATTACCATACACAGTGAAATCATCCATAAAAACCTCAATAATATTTTCAACATATTCATAGAATATACTTACCATGCATCGCTGAAAAGTAGCGGGTGCGTTACAAAGGCCGAAAGGCATACGCCTATAGGCAAACGTACCGAATGGGCATGTAAAAGTAGTCTTCTCCTGATCCTCCGGTGCTACTACAATTTGGTAGAAACCTGAATAGCCATCAAGACAACAATAATGAGATTTTCCCGCTAACCGTTCCAACATTTGATCGATAAATGGAAGGGGAAAATGATCCTTTCTAGTAGACGAATTTAACCTCCTATAGTCGATACATACTCTCCATCCATTTTGGACTCGAGTAGGCACCGACTCACCTTCGGTGTTCTTTACCACAGTTAAACCCGTCTTTTTGGGCACTACCTGAACGGGACTCACCCATTTGCTATCAGAGATTGAGTAGATAATACCTGCGTCAAGGAGTTTAAGAATATCCTTTTTCACTACCTCCATCATGGGTGGATTTAGGCGGCATTGGGCTTCTCGAAATGGCTTGTAGTCGTCTTCCATCAGAATCTTGTGCATACAAATTGAGGGACTTAACCCTTTGATATCAGCTATAGTCCAACCGATCGCCTCTTTGTACTCCTCAAGCACACTCACCAACTTCTGCTCTTCGTCACTTGAAAGCTCAGTGGAAATGATCACCGGTAAAGTATTCTCCTTGCCTAGATAGGCATACTTCAGGTGGCTTGGCAACTCCTTCAACTCAAGTACGGGGGCCTGCACAATAGAAGGAAACAACTTTGTGTAAGAAGAAGATAAATTAACATTGGATACCTCAAACTTCTTGTGTCGGTCAGATTCCATAACTAAGACTGTTTCCTTGAGCTCGGGTCCTAAGTCATACTCCTTCATCAATAAATTAACCGTTTTTGCATCTAGGTGCCTTGTGATTGCCACCTCCAATAAATCACGGTTAGTCAAGTCATACAATTCATGAGTAATGGGATTTAAAACATCCACAAAATTAACATAAGACACATCACAAGGATATCTCATGTCATCATAGATAATAAACTTAATAACTTCACCATCAAACTCCATAATTAATGTACCATCATGAACATCAATCTTAGTCTTTGATGTTTTCAGAAAGGGTCTTCCCAACAATATCAAAGGAGACTTGGAGGTATTATGCTCCTCCATATCTATGACATAGAAATCGTCCGGGAAGACCAACTCATTAACTTGAACCAAAACATCCTCAAGGACTCCCTTGGGATACACGTTGGACCTATCGGCTAGTTGTATAACAACTCCCGTCCTCTTAAAAGGTCCCACATTCAATGATGAATATATAGAATAAGGCATGACATTTATGGACGCTCCTAGATCTAGCATGGCTTTATCAATCAAAACATTCCCTAACTTACAAGGGATAGTGAATATACCTGGATCCTTGCATTTAGGGGCATCTTATCTCCTTGAAGAACGGCGGAGACGTTTTCGCCCATACTTACCTTTTCGTTCCCAACCAACTTCCGTTTTTTCGTGCACAATTCCTTCAAAAACTTGGCATATCGAGGTACTCTTTTAATAGCATCTAGGAGTGGAATGTTTACCTCAATACGGCGAAAAGTTTCCATAATCTCCTTGTCTTCTTGCTCTTTCTTCGATTGCTCAAATCTTTTCGGGAATGGGGGTCGGATGACCACTTCGGGTGTTGCTCCCTTGTCCTCAACTTTTTCTTCAACTTTTCCCTCATTTGGGTTAGCTCCAACAATCTCGGCTTCCTTTTCTTCATTCCTCCCACTCTTCTTAACCTTAGGCTCTAAATCTGGCACTATCCTATTTCGCAAGGTAATAGCACTAACATTACCTTTCAGAGGAGTTTCGGTTTGAGACGGTAACTTACCTTGATTTTCGATACGATAGAGTGAAACCGCCATTTGACTGATTTGTGCCTCCAAATTCTTGTTTTGAGCCACCAAGTTATGAATATTAGTTCTTGTCTCCTGTTGAAACTGTTGAGCATTAGTAACAAGAGACTTAACAATGTCTTCTAAAGACATACCTGAACTGCTTGAAGCTTGGTTGTTAGGTTGAAATTGCGGCTTTTGTTGGAGTGGTTGCTGAAATTGCCTTTGCTGAAATTGTTGTGGAGGTCTTGGGGCACCAAAATTAGAGTTATAGAACCTTTATTGCCGCTGCTGGCCCGGAAATCCTTCAATGGCATTAACGTCTTCGGGTGTAACCAAGACATCCTCTTGCAATTGTGGACACGCGTCCGTAGGATGGTTTACTTCCCTGCATATTCCACATGCCTTAACCTGTTCTTTGCCCACAATTAACTGCTTAACGAGGTTAGTCAAATTGAATACTCTACTTTCAATACTAGCTACATTAACCTCATTAGCCTTTTGGGGCTCTCTCCTCATATCACCTCTAACACTAAAATGCTGAGAGTTCTCAGCCATGGTGGTGATTAAGGCTCTAACTTGAGTTAGGGTTTTATTGAAGATTGCCCCTCCACTAGCGGCATCTATCATTTTCCTTTCCATGGGAAGGAGACCCTCATAAAAATATTGCAGAAAAAGTTGCTTAGAAATCCCATGTTGTGGGCAACTAACACAAAGATGTTTGAATCTTTCCCAATATTCATGGAAAGTTTCTACATCTCTTTGTTTTATGCTACAAATTTCCCTACGGAGAGTGGCGGCTCGGGAGGCGGGGAAGAATTTATCCAAGAATAGTCTCGCCATTTGGTTACAAGTCGTTACTGAACCGGGCAATAACGAGTAGAGCCAATCCTTAGCCTGATCTTTTAAAGAAAAAGGGAATGCCTTTAACTCTATTAGATCTTCCGTAACCTCATTGGGTTTCATACTCAAGCATACAACATGGAATTCCTTGAGGTGCTTGTTAGGGTCCTCATTCTCCAAACCGTGATATGTGGGTAAGAGCTGGACAAAACCAGTTTTTAAAACAAAATTTGCATTACCTTGAGGATACCTGATACAGATTGGAACTTGGACGACATCATGTGTTGCCAACTCTCGGAGATTCAGCTCATTTCCGTCCTCCATCTTGACTTCAGGCTCTTCTTCAGATTCCGTCTTCGGTTCCTCAACTTCTGTTTTTGGGTTTTCTTCTTTCTCTTCGTCCGAATCGCTTGACGAGTTAATATCTTTCCAGATATTTACCCCTGGTGACGAAGGTCCCTCACCTAACTTCTTCCGAAGTTTGGCTTGTTTCCTTAGTCTTTTCGCGGTCCGTTCGATTTCAGAGTTTATTGGAATAGGGGTACCTGTACGTTAAGATCTAGGCGTAAACCGTTAGAAATACCGAGTCCCCGGCAACGACGCCAAAAATTTGACGGATGCCGAGTCCACCAAATAATAAATGACCAACTAGACCCTTATCAACAGTTAAAATTGCGACAGTGGTAAGTCGGGTCGAATCCACAGGGACTCGGTTCAACTTATTATGACCGGGATATTCACACACAAATATGAATTACAAAATTAAATTGCAAAAAAGGGGGGTAGATTGATTTTAAACTAACATACGAATCAACGAGATTATAAAAATTCAATTAAAATTAAAAACCCAACATTAGTTCGTCCTCGATGATGATGCTAACACCTATCATTGATTTCGCAAATGTAAAAGTTAGTACAAATTTAAGCCGGCTATGGTTACCAACAAGCTCTGAAAACCTTAGTTTTCACCAAATGGACATTAGCTAAAACAAGCTCTTTAGCTAAATCTTAACTACAAATGGAACAATGAACAAGCTCTTAATATTCCAGGTGTGATTAGCATTAACGAAAAGGAAAACACCGACTCAAAGAATTAAGCACATAAGCTCGGCTTAATTATCACTTTGATTGGAAGATTCCAAGAACTCAATTTTGAAAACATTATCGAAATCAAAAGAGTTCCATTGTTACTATATCAAAACTCAAAGACAATTACGTATCTAAGATTTTGACTAACAAAAATTCACAAGAATATCAACTAATTGGCCAAATCAATTAACATTCATATGAAATTAACATTTAATCTAGAAATCAACCAAATAAACTTATCCCAAACAATTATAACGAAATCTCAAAGTGAAAAGCATCAAAATCTAAAACAAACCAATGTTGGAATTGAGAAATTAGCCACACATGGCTAAACTAGGGTTCAAAAGCAAGAAATTACTAAAATGGATGATAAATTGATGAAGACTTACTCCTAAATTCACTTTCTTGCTGCTGCGTTTTCTGATTTTCGCTCCCAAAAATTGATTCCTCCCCCAATCGACAGTTATTAGGAGAATTTATATGACCCAATTGAATACCGCTCAAAAAATATCTGAAAACCCACGTTTCGGGTCGTGCGTTGTTGCCGGCGCGGGTGACAACGCGCGAAAACTCGCGTGGAGATGAAATTGAAGGTCGGGCAATGCTAGGCGCAGTTTGAGGCACGACTCGGGGCGTGCGGAGACCCGCGCGATGGTCTGTGCGTCGCTTGAACGGTGTTGTGCGCTGCTCCAGGCGCGGCTCCAGGCGTACAGAGATCAGCGCAGGGGTCTGTTTGTCGATCAATTTCTGCTATCTCCCGTTTCCTTTTTTTTCTAGACTTGGGCCTCATGGATAGCAGTATGGGACTATCTCTTTTCTTTTAGGCCTAAATTACAAAAAAATACTTAATTAGGCCTTGTTAAAGAGATAGATTATTTAGAAACTTGGGTTTTTAAACCCAATTATAACACAAAAATCCAGCTATCAAAATATCC
Source organism: Arctium minus (assembly GCA_954870635.1). Taxonomy (NCBI): domain Eukaryota; kingdom Viridiplantae; phylum Streptophyta; class Magnoliopsida; order Asterales; family Asteraceae; genus Arctium; species Arctium minus. The sequence goes on from OX941082.1 coordinate 15,828,770, forward strand.
CCACACTTAGAATTTTGACCGTCCTCGGGCAAACACTAAAGCTTTAGCGCAATACACGACTCATGAGTTGATCTCGAGTTTTCATAAACATTCATAGCATTTTATTAGAGCATGGTTTGAGTAGCATAGCATTAATTAACAAACAAGACAAACCCAAGATGAAGGTAAGCTAAATTCATATACTCCTCACGAAGGGTATAAAACTAGTATATCCGCTCGATTCACTCCAAAGGGGAAGTGTTTACACTCTTGGCATCAATTCACATGCACATACACTTCCATAAGCTTGGACTAGGTCTCGATTCTCCATTGTTAATGGCTAACACTTAGTGCGAATCGAAAGGTCTTTTTAATCGGGTTGTAACTTGGCTAAGGGTCAAGATGGGGAAAATTTGGTTAAGTGACTAAAAGTTGGACTTTGGAAATAAAACTATGCACAATAACGTTTGCTCCTCCACTTTGCACACCCAATCCATGAGATTTTTCTTCATTTGAGCTCTTATTTAGCTAGGCACATTACGGAGACAATGGTATTTCTTTTCAATAGTGGTCTCCCAATTATTCTCTCTCTTTTTTTCATAATTTCTTGCTTTTTGCTTTGTGCCTTTTTCTTTTCTTTTTCTTTTACTTTGGGCTATATTTCTTTTTTTCCGGCTTACAAGGAGTCTAACTAATAAAAATGCACAAGTTCATTCCCAAAAGTCCGGTAGGAGAAGTGTTTGGCTAAGGGGTTAATATGTGATGTAAAGACAACAAAATTGGGTAATTAGGCTCAAAGTGGGTGTTAAAAAAGGAATCCATACATAAGGGTTGGCTTTTAGGCTAAATGGTTTAAAAAAAATAACATCAAAGATGGCCTTTTTCATTTCCACACTAGTATTGTCTAAATACAATCTTGAAGAGTCCTAACACAAGTTCTAGAGTGAAATGAACATGGAAGATGTAATGCACACAAAAAGGAAGTAAGATTGAAAATAGTGTTCAATTGTGGCTCAAAAATCTCACGGGTGCATATTTAGTCTATAAAACTAGCAAATCTCACAAGAGTCGTCTCAAGTTTGTCAATCTAAACTACTCATGCAAACCACATAATCATCCATGCCATGGTGTTCATGTAATGATAAGAAAAGCAAACAACTCATGTATCACTCAAAATTTGCCCAAAAATAGCCAAAATTCGAAAAAATTAGCCTCATTCATGCAATCCCCACACTTGTTCCATGCCCATACTTAAACCATATATTGTTCTCAATATATGCATGATGTAGCACAGTCTAAAAGCAATTAAAAGAACAAAGGGAACAAGAAATCTCCCCTGATTTGATGACGTGTGCTCGATATATGGTTTGTGATGTAGGTGGGTGCCTCTGTGTACTTGGGCGGGGGGGTTATGATCCAAGCCTGAAAGTGGTGCAACCTGGAAACAAACACTCATTAATAAAAACAACTACCCTAGGAATGGAAATAAAGCAGTAAAATTGGGTTGCCTCCCAATCAACGCCTTTTTTTTATCGTCGTTGGCTCGACACTATCCCAACCTAAACAATTACGGGCGGTGGCTCAAGAGCCATAACATCAATGTCTTTAGACTGAAAACCTTCATAAAAAGGTTTCAGTCTATGCCCGTTCACTTTAAATGACTTACCCGTCTTTGGGCTTTCAATATCTACTGCTCCATGAGCATACACTTTAACAAATACAAAAGGACCAACCCGTCGTCATCTAAGCTTACCAGGAAATAGATTTAGGCGTGAATGAAAAAGTAAAACCATTTTTCCGACCACAAACTCTTTTCGGGATATGAGATTTTCGTGAAAATCTTTGGTCTGTTCTTTGTAAATCTTGGAGCTCTCGTATGCATCATTCATGATCTCTTTAAGCTCTTGCAGCAGTAGCTTCCTTAAGGCTCCCGCTTCATCCATCCTCATGTTGCACTTTTTGACCGCCGAGTAAGCCCTGTGCTCTACTTCAATAGGGAGATGACATGGTTTACCATAAACTAACCGAAAAGGGGACATACCTATAGGTGTCTTGTAGGTCGTGCGGTAGGCCCACAAAGCATCGTCCAAACGATCGTTCCAATCCTTACGGTTAGGATTCATGGTCTTCTCTAGTATTGATTTGATCTCCTGGTTAGAGAACTCGGCTTACCCATTGGATTGGGGATGATATGCGGTTGAAATCTGGTGGGTCACATGATACTTCTTGAGAAGTGCCTCAATCATCTTGTTGCAAAAGTGCGTTCCCCGATCACTTATAATAGCCATCGGTGTTCCAAACCTGGCGAAAATGTTGGATTGAAGAAAAGATAAAACAGTACGAGCATCGTTAGTTCTGGTGGCCTTGGCCTCCACCCATTTGGAAACATAATCGACGCACAATAAAATATAGGTAAAACCGGAAGAGACAGGAAATGGTCCCATGAAATCTATGCCCCACACGTCAAAGATTTCACAAACTAAAATTGGGTTTTGGGGCATTTGATTACGTGGTCCGATATTCCCCGTCCGTTGGCACCTATCACAAATCTTACAAAATAGATGTGTCTTTAAAATGGAAGGCCAAAATAGGTCACAATCTAAGACTTTATGGGTCGTACGCTTTGGAGCAAAATTCCCCCCACAATCATATTCGTGACAAAATGGAAGTACACTTTGCACTTCATGTTGGGGGACACATCGCCTGATGATTTGATCAGAACAATGCTTCCAAAGGTAAGGATCATCCCAAACATAGAACTTATCATGACTTTTAATTCTACCCTTTTCAGTCCTAGTCAACATACCTGGTAAGGTGTTTGTCACCAAATAATTTACTATATCGGCATACCAGGATGTGGTCTCTTGTATGGCCAGAAGGTGCTCGTCGGGAAACTCATCCTTCAAGGTTGAAGGATCTTCACCATTCAACAACCTGCTCAAATGATCGGATACCAGATTCTCCGACCCACTCTTATCTCGTATTTCAAGATTGAACTCTTGTAGAAGCAACATCCAACGGAGAAGGTGTGGTTTGGCGTCCTTCTTATTCATCAGGTATTTAAGAGCTGCATGATCAGAAAAAATTATCACTTTAGTACCAAGTAGATATGAACGAAATTTCTCTAAAGCAAATACTATGGCTAAAAGCTCCTTCTCGGCCGTTGAATAGTTGCTTTGAGCACTATCCAACGTGCGAGAAGCATAGTATATAACGTGTGGGTCCCTACCAAACTTCTGTCCCAAAACAGCCCCGACCGCGTAATTACTCGCGTCGCACATGATCTCAAAAGGGAGATCCTAATTTGGGGGCTGAATGATTGGGGCAGAAGTTAACTTATCTTTCAACTCATCGAATGCCTTCTTGCACGCTCCATCAAAGTGGAAGTCGACGTCCTTTTTGAACTTACCGCCATATGAGCCGCCTTTGGGTAAACGTAGATCGGATGATCCGTGGACGGACCAGTCGCATCCGGAACAAGCTTCCTGTTGGTGCAGTGTGTAGCCTCCCAAACCTCGTCGCTGGTAGGATCACGGCCCCATGCATCTCTCTACAATACACAAATTAAATTGTTAGTAGGTAATAAAATCATGTATATAGTACATATATTCATAAATTATATACATTTAGTCTAGCGTATGATAAATTACCATGCGGTCTCGATGCATAGCGGTACTAATAGATCCAGTACAGTGTCTGGATGTCATCCCCTCATACTCGGTGGCCCGATTGGCCGTATTGGCCGTAGATACACGCCGGAATCCGTCTGTGTTCCATACCTGTTAAAAAGAAGACATAAATCAATATAAATCCTAGTACAACCAGATACAAGTATTCAAAATAACACAAACTTGCTCAATCATCTGGACCCAAAACTCACACTGGATCCACTCTGGAGGGTGTGCGACAAGAATCGTGTAGTCACGTCTGTCGAACTGGACACCATTAATGGCTGATGGCTGTTCAGGTTTCTACCAAATTGCAGTAGCACCGGAGGATCAGGAGAAGACTACTTTTACATGCCCATTCGGTACGTTTGCCTATAGGCGTATGCCTTTCGGCCTTTGTAACGCACCCGCTACTTTTCAACGACGCATGGTAAGTATATTCTATGAATATTTTGAAAATATTATTGAGGTTTTTATGGATGATTTCACTGTTTATGGTAATTCGTTTGATGAGTGTTTGAACAATTTGACCAAAATTTTGAAAAGATGCATCGAGACTAACCTTGTTTTAAATTATAAAAAATGTCATTTTATGTTTAGTCGTGGTCTTATTTTGGGTCATATTGTCTCAAAGAAGGGGATAGAGGTAGACAAATCTAAAATAGATGTTATTAAAACTCTACCTTACCCTACTTGTGTTAGGGAAGTTCGGTCTTTCCTTGGTTATGCAAGTTTCTATCGAAGGTTCGCAAAGGACTTTTCGAAGATTACCCAACCACTATGTTGCTTGCTATTATGCATGGCTAGATATTTGTTTGTTTTATAAGATAGATAGAAATTATAGCAAACTTAGTTTGGGTTGCCATTGTTGGGCAGACGATAGGATTGTTTTGATAAAAGCAGGTCATGGATATATATGTTCAAATCACAGTTGAAATGCTGCCGAATTTTCTATAGGTTAGTTGACTTGACAATGTCTAATTTGGTAAACTGAAGGATAACTACCATCGGATTAGGGAGGAGGAGTACCCGGACTTACCTTCCGGCACTGTACCTCCCAATGACGCCGAGTTGTGAGAGCGTAGTGTCAGAGGACGACATAAGGGTCATATCTTTGGATGGGGGACCAGTCAGGATCCCTATTATGCTATGACCGGTGATGCAGGTGTCAGTTCGAGCGGGAGCACGCGCGACCGTTGCGATGAGGAGGTATGCTTGTCAAATGCTGTTTAACATTGTTAATCATATGTTTGTTAAATGTTGCCTGACATTGTTCTATATATGTTTGTCAAATGTTGAATTTCAGTTGGAGGAGTTGAGGCAGAGGGTAGAGAGAGAGAGGAAGTAGAGAGGATCCAGTTGCAGGAGCGACTACAGAGAGAGGAAGCAGAGAGGATCCGGATGCAAGAGCGAATGGAGAGAGATGAAGCAGAGAAGAGACATATGCAGGAACGAATGACTCAGTTTGACGCGTTCATGATCAAGTTTAACAATCAGCACCCCTTTCCCCCTCCGTAGGATTACGTTTTTGTACTACGTTTATGTATTTATATATATTTTGTACAGTTTAAGACTTAGTAATATTTAAAAATTGGCAGGTTTTGTACAGTTTAAAAACTGGAAAATTTTAATTATTTTAAAAAAATTTACCGACGGATTATCCGTCGGTAAATGGGTTGTAATTTAATTTTTATTTAATAAAAATCCGTCGGAAATCCGTCGCTAAAACCGTCGGAAATAATCCGTCGCAAAAAAGAGGCCGTCGGTGATCCGTCGGAAATAGCCCACGCCGTCGGTGACCGTTGGAGATCCGTCGGAAAAGTAAGTCGTCGGTGATCCGTCGGTAATATCCGTCGGTGATCTGAACGCCGACCACCTTTATACCGACGGACATTTACTGACGGATTTCGCTTTTACCGACGGATTTGTCCGTCGGTGATAAGCCTCTATTTTGTAGTGCAGGTTTTACCGACGGATCACCGACAGCAAAAGTCACCAACAGATCACCGACGACAGGTATCACCGATGGATCACCGGCAGGACTGTAGGACGACGGACCACCAACGGATTTTAAATTAATTTAAAAAAATAGCGATGGATTATCCGTCGGTAATTTGTTTTTTATTTAAAAAATAATTAAAAATACATAATTTTCTGTACAAAATCTGTCCAATTTTTCATTGAGTATCAAATGCAACAAAATCAAAATGCATTTAATATCAAAATTAATACAAACATCCTAGTATGGCCTAAGATGGGGGGGGGGGGGAGGAGGAGGGTTTGGAGGGTTTCCATCCTACCACTGCCTTATAAAAGCACCAAAAGCACCAAACTGTGTGGTCAGCTTCACTTGATGCGTCACACACACACACACACACATATATATATATATATACAAATAATAAATAAGTAAGTAACATGTCACGTGTCGTCTTCTGATGAGTCGGCTTCTGTATTTTACCACCTAAACATGAATCTAGACGCAATATAAGTTCAATTACCACACCCACATTCACTCCTCCTTAAATCTCCCCTTAATTCAATTTTTTTTAATTTATACCTTATATTTACTACCCTTATAATTAGGTATGTAGTTTATTTTTAATTCCTTACTTTTTTATTTTTCATTTTAGACTCTTATCATATAAACATAAATAATGTATATGAACTAAAGTGCATTAAAAAACATTTCTATTTTTCTACAAATTATACCATTGTAATCGCTTCGTCAATACCTTCGAAATGAGCCCAATATTGAATATTTTTGGATTTAATTAAATTATTAAATATCATAAACATATACAAATTAATGTGTCATGAGATTTGATACAAATAATCACTAAATTATCGTGATTTTCTTTTTGCAATTGCATATCAATTTTTACTTCAAAGTCGAATTCCTTCGACAAATTACAATTCTATCAAATTCCATAATGTCAACCAAATACCCTTAGAATTATCATAAGAGATTTAATTACCTGGAAAAAAAGATATCACTTATCAACTGACTTTTGGATTATGAGTTCGAACATTTTTCAAAAATATAAATATGCAATTATTTTAGTATAATATATTTAATTATTTATACTTTCTTAATCATGATTCTATAAAATATTTGTTCAAATATATCAACAAGGATCCGAATAGAGCTACTGTTGCGGTTGTAGAAAGCAGTAATGAAGAAGATAATAATAATTCCGTTGATGAAAAAAAAGAATATTATAACTGTAGATATGTATCTGCATGTGAAGTTTCTTGGCATATATTTGGGTATGATGTTCATTATAGGACTCCTTCTGTTTTGAGGCTTCATTTCCATCTTCCTGGACAACAACAAGTCGTTTTTGGTGCTGAAGATGATATTGAAAATGTCAAAAACAAAACTTATTTGTTGTCTTCAAGGTTCTTAGATTAGATGAAGTGTAATAAACTTTACGAAGAAGCACGAAAACTTATTTATGTTAAATTCCCTACAGAGTTTGTGTGGAAACTGAAAGAGCGACGTTGGGATCAAAGGAAAAAATGCTTTTCAATTGGAAGAATTCATTCAGTTTCTCCTGCTCTTGGTGAAGCGTATCAATTAAGAATTATTTTGAATATAGTCAAAGGTCCTAAATCATTCGAAGACATTCATACAGTAAATGGAGATATATTTCCTACTTTTAGAGATGCTTGTTATGCGGACTTTTAGATGACGACAAGGAATATGTTGATGCCATTGAAGAAGGAAGTTTAACCGGTTCTGGTTTTTATCTACGGTCTTTATTTGCAACCATACTAAATTCAAATAGTCTGTCTAGACCTGAATTTGTTTGGCAAAAAACATGGCAATACTTGGCAAATGAGATTCTTTACAATCAACGAATTGCACTCAAGTCTCCAGGTATGTTAATTATCTATTTAGGTATTTATACAGTTATTATTTAAATACAAACCAATTTATTGTTTTATTATTTTTTAAATATTATTTTCTTTCTTAAATATTATTTTCAGTTACTATTTCAATGTTATGGTTGTTTAACATTTATATTATATATGTTGTAGGTTTATCCCTTAATGATGATTGTAACACCCCGATTTTCGAAAGGTATCATTTCAAGTTTATACAGAAACCGATATATTAAGGAAAAATAAGATATTTGATTTTGGTCTTGAATCCTTGGTTTTATAGTCTTGATGGATAAAGGATTCAATTACGAGACCAACGGTTCTTTCCGGAGCGAAAACGGAGCTATAACGAAGAAGTTATGACCAAAACAGTTTCGGTACGTGCTAGGATATAATGCCCGGCGATTGTGACAGTGTCACAATCTCCTGTCATGGTCGCCAGAGCCCGAAAACTCTCGGTACAATCTCAGCGATTGTGCCCGGCGATTGTGACATTGTCACTATAGCTCGGCACAATCGCCTGGGTGTATCAGAGTGTTAAAATCGCGATTTTCAGCCCCAAACTTCATTTCTTCATCTCTCTCATTTCAACTCCGATTTTGGTGATTCAACTTGCTACGGTTTTGTTTTTGAGATCTCTTCAAGGATCAAGCAAGAGATTGGAAGTTTATTGAAGTATTCTAGATCATTTTGTGGTGGTAAGCTTCTCATCTCTCCCTATTCATCTTCTTCCCCAAAGTTTTCTAGGGTTTCATCCACCCTTTGTTCTCCCTTTCATAGATTGAAGGTTTGTAACCATTTTGGTGAACTAGAAGTGTTTTGGTTGGTGAATTCAAGCTTGGGTTAAGGTAATCTTCTATTCTCTTCGGTTATAGAAGTTAGGGTTTCGGTATTAGTTGAGGTATCCATGTACATGGTTTGGGAAACGATTCTTTGTGGTTGATTATGCATATTTATGGTTGGAACCTTGTGGATCTAGGTTTTGGAAGATTTGGTTTGAAGAACCAAGTTTCTTCAAGGAAAGCTCTAAGTGGGTAAAATCTAGATTTAGTCTAAATCTAGCAAGGTGAGTTTACTAAACCTTTGTTAAAACTAGATACACATCATAATCTCCTATTTGTTACTTTATCTTTATATGTTCAAATGTTTGGGGATTTCTTCATGAAAATAGTTGGAGGATGTATATATAAGGGTGATTTTCCATGATTATTGTTATCTGGATCATTATTTGGGATTTGTCTCATAGATACATAATGTGGGTACCTTGATATGTTAAATGTATGCATATATGGGTATTATGATGATTCTAGTTGGAACACCATTTTGGTGATATGTTTATATGCATGATGAGCATGATTTACATTGGGTCTTTTGTTAGACATCACGAGGATAAGGTGGTAATATTATACCTGTAGTTGGTATTGAATTATGTGGGTTGAAATATACCTAAAGGACCCCTTATAAATGTTATGTGACGAACCAAGTCAGTACACTAGGAGGATATAGTCTTGGGCGCCACTGTGATGGTATGTGCCTAGACCTCCGCCATTCGGGGAATTTTCTTAGCGATAGTCTTCGGGTGTGCCGGGCCTTTTGGGTGTTCCTTGTTAAGGGAATCAAGGTATATCGACTCTTGGGTGGGACTTGATTGGTGCTATGGGTCTCCCCTATTGACTCTACATTTGTTGAACTATGGTTAACTGCCGATAAGAAATGTGACTGTTCATGCATGCTTACTATTGTTCAACTCACTAGGCTTTTTGTCCTAACACTTATTTGGTGTCGATGTGTATCTCAGGTTTTAGCGGCATCGGTCCTAAGCTGGCGTAGTGCTTGGGTGAGAGATTTGGGAATATCGCTTTTGGACTTACTATTGGTAGAGAATCCTTTGGGTCTATAAATGACACCCTTGATTGTAATCTCTTTTCTGGTTATAGAAATTAGATTAGTTGGTTGTTATTTATTATCCGTTTAATTACGATTGTATTTAAACAGGTTTGTGTATTTTCCCCATTTTTGGGAGGCTCTTGCTTTGGCAATTTTAAATACCGCATGTCCGTTTTTCGGATTTTTGTTATCCCTATTTTTAGGGTGTTACAAGTTGGTATCAGAGCTCTAGTTTAAGTGAACTAGGCATGAATGTAAGATGTCTAGACTTAGACTAAGTACGTTAGGCAATGATTTGTGAGATGGGTATAAATTTTTAAGATGGGTTAGTCTTAGAGTCGACGGAAACTATGGTTATCAAGCGTTGTGGCGATGGTAACGAGAACCTTTATGTATTATATGTTCATAATCTCACCTAGCTAATGTTATTATGAGGATATTTATACGTGATGGTGCTTGAAGTGCCGTTACTGTGACAATCGGTAATGTAGTGGTACGTTCTCTTGTGCTTGGTTTACTAACGTTATGTTATTTGGTAGACGTAGTAATATGTTTCCTTCATGTTCAATTCTGTTAATCTCCTCCTTATTCATTCTCGTGCTTGCATGAACTACCTTGGTATGTCGACCGTTGGGGTGGTAAGAAAGTTTCCGAATGAGTAACTATTAGAAAAAGTTAATGTTTTTATTATTCGTTACTTGGAGTGACAGTAAGTATGGTGATTGTGTTAAGTGAACTGTTCGAGTCGGATTAATTGGTTGGATTAGAATCATAGACTTTTTGAATCAATGTATTCGAGGAGAAATTGTAAGGTGAACCTATGAAGTCCGTGATTTTTGCCTTAAGATGTTGAGCATTTGGATGACGATAGTGTAACTAGAGAAATCGAGGAGCGTGAGTTCAAGTTGATTTGTGAAAACGGTGTACATGCCAAAATATCTTTTTTTAAGTGTTTATGCGTTTTACATGAAATTATCAAATGTTGGGTTAGTTGGTAATCTTTGATTATTTGAAGTATTTACCTTTATAAACTTTGTATGACACCACATTTGGGATTTTTGGACATTTTGATAGAGGGTCACAAATCAATGTGTTTTAACGTTTTATTGCATAAAACGATCTTTGGTCAAAGAAATATACTTTTGAATGGTTGTCGGTTTTTATGCATCATTCATGAAAGGGAATGTTTTATGAAGCATTACTTGCATATTTATGTGAAGTATTTGAAATTATGTATATAGTCCCATTTTATGATTTCTATTCTTACCGGCAGTTACACTTGGAAATGCATATTTGAAAATAAATGAGTCTTTAGGACTTCGGTCTGGTTTAATAGCTCAATTGTGAAATACCAAGTATGATGGCGGTTAATGTGCATCATTTGAGAAGTACATGTTTTGAGTGCGTTGGTCATTCAATTGGAGCCATGTACTGTTTAGACTGTAATGCAGTGGATTCATATGTATATGAGTCGGTCTTTATTATTTAAAAAGAAAATGGGTTATTATTTATAAGTTACTTATTTTAAAGTGCTTGTGTTTTACATTAAATTGTTAACTGCTGATAAGTTTTGGGTTATTTGGATATATTTAACTTTATAAACTTATGTAACACACATCTTCGTGATTCTTGGGCATTTTGATAAATAAATCATTTTGATATATTTATTTTACGATGTAATATATAAATGGAAGTCATTTTATATAATTGTCCATTTGGTGCATACGATTTTATAAACCGTTAGAAAATGCATATCATTGAACTAGGAGTCGTTTTGGAAACATGAAAAGAAAGAGTTCATTTGGAAAACATTCGTTGCAACTGATGAGGAGTTTTGGACTAATTACCTTTTTGGGTCGTGGTGTTTGCATAATTGTTGGTAACGTATTTCGATGTATCTACTGGCTTTCATGGGTCGTTGGCTCGGTTTTAACTAAATGGAGTTTTGAAGAAAATTATCCTGTTTAAAAACAATGGTATTGTTTCCCTTTGAGTTTAGTGGGAGCAGTTCAGTTACACATATCATGTATGCATATTTTATTGGAAATTCCGTCATGGTATTTCAGCCAATGTTTTGGAACGATGAGAACATGTTTATATTTGGATCTGAACTCGAAAACGACATAAATTATTTCATGTTTTAACCAGGTACATACGCATATCAATCTACTAGCTTTGCGAAATAATCGATCGCATGCAAGTTTTTTGTGAAATCTTATTTCGTGCCGCATTGTGACTAAAAGAGAGAAAACTTTAAGAGTTCGATATTATGAGCATGTTGTCTCGGGTTTTGCAAACATTTTATTTATACATTTTGGAATTAAACTAAATTACTTTTGAAACTGCTCAAATCGCATGCATATGTCTTTACTAAATTTTAGGGAATAAACAGATGTATGCGAGTCACGATGGGAGGTTTTATTTCATGACATTTCATGGTTAATTGCAGGAATTTTGAGGTTCGATTTTGTGAATCTCCCTTATGTAATTTTGTATGAAAGTCTTGTGCTAAGTATGGTTTATACTGTTGATTAATGTTGCTAAGTAATTACTACTGCCAAACTATCAAGATTACTACTGCTAGTAGAATTAATACTGCTTGAAGAGTTAGTGCTGCTACTTGAATAGTTAGTACTGCTTGTAGAGTTATTACTGCTAGTAGTTAGTACTGCTGAACATTAATACTGCTGAAGATGGTTAATACTTCTGAAGATAATTAGTGTTGCTTCTAAAGATAAAGATAATTTTGGAGATAAAGACAAGCTGGAGATAAGACTGAAGATAATTATGGTATTGATAATGAAGATCAATTGTATTTTGATAATTATCGTGTATTCAGTTTTGTATATATAGTATAGAAGTATTTGATTGTAAAAATATAATTTTCATTCATAAGTTTTTGTTTTAGAGAGAATTAACCTCAAGACTAGTTTAGATCCTTTCTATAGAGAAGTATAGAACGTCTGTTGAGTCTGTTCAACAGATTGAGGTTTTGTGTGTAATCATCAAGTTGAATCAATATAAACTTGTGATTTGAGTTTGATATACTGTTTCATTGATTGTTAGTGTTAAAGTGTTTTTCCGCAACTTCTTTAGCATTGTTTCTGAGTGTGTGTGAATTAAATTCTTGTTTGAATTTGGATCCTGACAAGTGATATCAGAGCATTGTTAAACTCAGAAAAAACAACAATAGTGTTCAAGTGATAGTGTTCTGGTCTCAAAGGTTCCAATGCTCAGATCTAATGAGTTTGACATGTGGAAGATTAGAATCAGGCAATACATCCTTCTCACAGATTACTCTATGTGGGACATGTTGGATCAAATAATTGTATTCAAGATTAAAGGGTCTAAACTGTAATTGTTTGATAGTTATAGTTAAAGGGTTTAAAGTGTAATAAGCTAATAGTTATTAAGCTATTGGGCCTCAAGCCCGTTTAGTATTTAGCTAAGCCCATTAGGCATTAGGCCTTAGTATAAATAGTTTTTATTAATTAGGTTTTAGGTTAACTCTCATTATTATTACTATCATAATTATTGTTTAGAGAGAGGTAGAAAGTTTTCTCTGTATTCAAGGGTATCAAGAACACTCAAGGTTTCATTGTTTATTCAAGGGATTGGTATGTTACTCTGATTTATATATCTCTTGATTATTATTATGTTGCTTGATTACTTGATTGATTATTTACCAACTAGATAAATCTGGGATAACAGGACATCATTGAGAATGGCCCATCTAATGAAGGAAAGATTGGAGCAGATGGAAAAAGAATCCCACCAAAGACAGATGGAGAGAGGAAGATAAGGCAGACAGAGATGAAAGCCTTGAGCACACTGCTCTTGGCTATTCCTAATGAGTATCAACACCAATTCTGCAACTGCACTGATGCACACATGCTTTGGAATGCTCTAGAGAAGAGATTCTCTGGTACCAAAAGTACCAAGAGAAATCAGAAGGCAATACTGAAGCAACAGTATGAAAACTTCATGTCAACTAAGAATGAGTCCATGACTCAAACTTTTGACAGGTTTAACAAGCTGATTGGAGAACTAGTTACTGTTGGAGTGCAGATTGATTAAGATGATGTAAACAGAAAGTTCTTAAGGTCCCTTGGAGATGAATGGACCATGTATACTATCTCCTTCAGACAGGATGACAAGTTGGAGGACAAAGAACTAGACGATCTTTATAATGACTTAAGGGTGTTTGAGGCTGAAGTTGAAGCCAAGAAAAGACCATCTAGATACACTCATAATGCTGCCCTTTTATCATCTTCTTCTTCTACTGTTTCTGCTGCTAATACAGAATCAGTTAGTACTACTTATGTATCTAAGCAAGATGTATCTAATGACTCTGTATTAGAAGCTTTTCTTGCTAGTCATGCTAATTCTGTTTTAATTAATGATGATCTTGAACAAATTAATGCAGATGATCTTGAGGAGATGGATATAAAGTGGCAGATGGCCATGCTAACTATGAGGATAAAGAGATTCATAAAAAGGACTGGAAGGAACAACTTTTCTCAAATGAGAGAAGATAGTGCTGGGTTTGACAAGTCAAAGGTGGAGTGCTACAAGTGTCACAAGATGGGACACTTTGCAAAAGAATGCAGAGGAGGAACTCCTCAACAATATGGCAGCAACCACCAGCAAGCACATTCCTCAAGCTTCCAAAACAACAGAAACTCCACTCAAGCTCTTGTTTCTCAAGAAGGAATGGGATTTGATTGGAGTGATCAAGCAGAAGAAGTTGTTCAGAATCAAGCCCTGATGGCAGAAGTCTCAGAATCTTCAAGCACAGATATTCCAACAGAGGTAAAAACTAAAGTGTGCACTAAAGAGTGTCTTCAGACTGTTCAAAAGTACAGGGATCATAACCAAAGCATGTGTGATGACCTTAAAAGGTTAGAGAGAGATATAAGAGAGTACAAAGTGATTGTGGAGAAGTTTGAAGATCAAATCAAGGCTTACAAGGCAAATGAACTTCAGCATTACTATGACACAAATTACTGGAAGTGGGAGAAAGATCAATTGGAGATCCAAATAGAAAAATCTAAAGAGGAGTGTGAGAAGATAAAGAGTGAGTATGAGAAAGCTAAGCTTGACATTGAGAAGTTTTCTTATGCTTCCAAAGCAATGGACTCTTTGCTTAAAGCTCAAGTTCATGATAAGATCAAGAGTGGTATAGGATACAATGCAACACCTCCACCTTATAACAATAATTATATCCCTCCCTCTTCAGATCTCTTAGAAAACCAAAATAAGAAGGACTTACCTATAGGAGCAACAGAAGTAGATCCTATAGATAGTGTGGTGGTTGAAGAAGAGAATGAGAAAGAGAATTCTGAGAATAAGAATACAGAAGAGATTCATGTAGAAAATCATATTCTTACCAATGAAGGGGGAGGTAAACCATTCATCAAGAGTGACAAGGTGGATAGCTCAAAGAGTGAAAAGGTGGAAAGCTCAAAGAGAGAAAAGGGAAAGGTACAGGGAGTCCATTATATGCAGACCACAGTTGTGACTCCCTGTACATGTAAACAGCATCAACCCCAAAAACATGATAAAACAAGGGGTAATCAAAGAAACTGGAATAATCAGTGGGCACAAAAACAAGGGGTTGATCTGAGTAAAATCAATAGACCAAAACCTTGTTTTATTTGTGGAAAGCTTAACCATATTGCCAAATACTGTTATTTTAATCCTATGAACCAAAGGATAAACTTTCAAAGACATATACAAAATCCTGTTGGTTATAGGAATCAAAGAAGGAATCATATGCCTGAAAATGTAAAAAGAGCACCTTTAAAAGCTCATGCTCAAAACAAGTTTGCAAAATCAAAGAAAAATACTCCAAATAAGTCAAGGAGTAACTTAAAGAAAAATAAAGCAAACAATTTTGTTCAGGTTTGGGTTCCAATAGGAAAGAAATCTGTTAGTACTGCTACTTCAAATAATACTGCTGACAGAAATAATGTTGCTGCAAGCAATACTACTGCTAACAATGTTAGTACTGCTAATCAAATTAGTACTGCTAATGAAGTTAGTACTGCTAACAAAATTAGTACTGCTAATCCAATTAGTACTGCTAATGATGTTAGTACTACTAACAAAGTTAGTACTACCAATAAAGTTAGTACTGCTTCCAGTAACAAACCCATTATTGTGACAAAGTATTCAAGCCATAAGATTCCCCAGTCTGAAAAGCTCATCAAAACTGATTGTGAATATGTTGATGAGAATGGGAAACCCAAGACCACTTTGGCTTGGGTTCCTACTAAAAACTAACTGTTCCACTTTATGTGCAGGGCAATCAACAGCAAAAAGGGAAGAGCATTTGGCATATTGATAGTGGTTGCTCTAGGCACATGACAGGGAACAAGTCCTGCCTAGAAAACTTCAAAAGAATTGATGGGGGACATGTTGCATTTGGTGATAATCCATCTGAAGGAAAGATTAGTGGAAAAGGTAATATGTCAAAGGGTAAGATGACCTTTGAGGATGTCTACTATGTTGAGCAATTGAAATACAACATGTTAAGTGTATCACAGGTTTGTGACAAGAAACATAGTATATTGTTTACTGATACTGAATGTATTATCCTTGCTAAAGGGTTCAAGGTAGTTGATGAAAGTATGATACTACTGAGAACACCAAGAAAGGACAATGTTTATTGCTTGGATTTAGAGAATGTATCTAATGATTCATCATTTAATTTTCTATTTTCAAAAGCTTCTGTTGATGAATCATCTTTATGGCACAGAAGGATGTGTCACATGAACTTTAAAACAATGAATAATCTTGTGAAAAACAACCTTGTAAGAGGTTTATGTGATGATCATTGTGTTGCATGTCTTAAAGGCAAACAACACAAAACTTCTCATAAGTCCAAAGAGATAAATACAATCTCTTCACCTCTTATCTTACTGCATATGGATCTGTTTGGCCCTACAAATGTGATGAGTATTGGCAAGAAATCTTACTGCTTAGTTATTGTTGATGATTTCTCTAGATTCACTTAGGTCTATTTTCTGAGGACAAAGGATGAGACAAATGGACTGATCAAATCCTTTATTCTCAGAGTTGAAAACCAAACAAATCAAAGAGTTAAAATCATCAGATCTGATAATGGAACTGAATTTAAAAACCATGATCTAAATAGCTTCTGTGAGGAAAAAGGTATTGAGAGACAATACAGTGCTCCTAGGACCCCTCAACAGAATGGAGTTGCTGAGAGGAGAAATAGGACACTGATTGAAGCTGCAAGATCCTTGTTGGCAGATTCAAAACTGCCAGTTACATTTTGGGCAGAAGCAGTTAATACTGCTTGTTATGTTCAAAACAGGGTTCTAATAGTTAAATCTCAAGGTAAGACACCATATGAACTTTTTAACAAGAAGAAACCTTTTATTGGATTTTTCAAACCATTTGGGTGTCCTTGTACAATTCTTAATACCAAAACTCACTTAGGCAAGTTTGATAGCAAAGCAGATGATGGATTTCTGGTTGGTTACTCATCCCATAGTAAGGCTTACAGAGTATTTAATACCTCTTATAGAATAATTGAGGAAAGTGACAATGTCAAATGCAATGAGAGCACACCAAATAAACTTGGTACAAGCCCTAATTGGATTTTTGACATTGATTCACTAACTAATTCTTTGGGTTTCAGTTATGAGAATAATGCAGGAACAGGGACAAAATCAGTACAAAACAAAAGACAAGAGTTTGTGCTATTCCCAATTCCTACAGCATATTCTATTGAACTCTGTGTTCAAGAGAAGAAAGATGCTTCAGATTCAAAGAATACTGAAACTGCTCAGAATGAAGAGGAGAGAGGTGAAAGGAGGATCAACTTTTGACTTCAGAACAGCTATAACCTGAGATGCCTGCATTGGCAGAAGATGACAGTGATGATGAGAACTCCTCAGTGTTTGGTGGCCGCTCTCCTGAAAAGAATGACTCTAATCTGGATGCAGACATTAATGAAGAGGCTATATATCAAACAAAAGTGCATAAAGATCATCCTTCTCAGTTGGTGATTGGTGACATCAATTCTCCAATCATCACAAGGAATCAGAGTAAGTTGGGAGGATTAAAAGACATACAATCAGGCTTACTATCTTGCTTTCTATCTCAGGTTGAGCCCAAAAAGGCACATGATGCAATGAAAGATCCAAGCTGGATAGAAGCAATGCAAGAGCTGCTGCAGTTTGTACTGCAAAATGTATGGGATTTGGTAGAACTTCCTAAAGGACACAGAGCAATAGGGACAAAATGGATTTTTAGAAACAAGAAGGATGAGAGAGGGATAGTGATCAAGAACAAGGCTAGATTGGTAGCACAGGGGTACACTCAAAAAGAAGGAATTGATTATGAAGAGGTTTTTGCACCAGTGGCTAGGATTGAGGCAATTAGGCTGTTTTTAGCCTATGTTTCCTTCATGAAGTTCAAAGTCTACCAAATGGATGTGAAAAGTGCTTTTCTATATGGCAAAATTGAAGAAGAAGTATATGTCTGTCAGCCCCCAGGGTTTGAAAATCCCAAGTACCCTGACAGAGTATACAAATTGAAGAAAGCACTGTATGGACTACATCAAGCACCAAGAGCTTGGTATGACACTTTGTCTACCTATCTCTTGGAAAATGGTTTTGAGAGAGGAATCATTGACAAGACTTTGTTCATTCAAAGGAAGAAGAAGGACATCCTGTTAGTGCAAATCTATGTGGATGACATCATCTTTGGATCCACAAAAGATCAATTGTGCAGAGATTTTGAAGAGTTAATGCATAAGAGATTCAAGATGAGTTCTATGGGTGAACTTACTTTCTTCCTTAGGCTACAGGTTAAGCAGAAACAAGATGGAATCTTCATAAGCCAAACCAAGTATGTGCAGGACATTTTAACCAAGTTTGGGTTCTCAGATTCCAAACCTACAAGCACACCCATGGAGACACACAAACAGATTACTGCAGATCTTGAGGGGGAGGATGTGGATGTTCATTATTACAGATCCATGATTGGATCTCTCATGTATCTCACAGCTTCTAGACCAGATATCATGTTCCCTGTTTGTGTATGTGCAAGATTTCAAGTTAGGCCAAAGCAATCACATTTTCAAGTAGTTAAGAGGATATTCAGATATCTCAAAGGTCAACCCAGATTAGGACTTTGGTATCCTCATGACTCACCATTTGACCTACTTGCATATTCAGATAGTGATTTGGGTGGAGCTAACTTGGACAGAAAGTCTACAACTGGAGGATGTCAGTTTTTGGGTGCAAGACTTGTATCATGGCAGTGTAAGAAGCAAACCACAGTGTCCAAATCAACAACAGAAGCAGAATACATAGCTGTTGCAAGCTGCTGCTCACAAGTGCTATGGATTCAGAATCAAATGTTGGACTATGGTATGACATTTCTTCACACTCCTATTTTCGTAGACAACAGCAGTGCTATTAGCATTGTTAATAATCATGTCAAGCATTAAAAAACAAAGCATATAGAAATAAGGTACCATTTTATCAGAGACTGTAATGAGAAGAAGCTAATTCAGGTTCAGAAAATACACACAAGTAACTAGTTTGTTGATCTATTCACAAAAGCTTTTGATGTGGGTAGATTCACATTCTTGGTCACAAGTGTGGGCATGATGAACAATGAATAAGTATATTCTCATTCTCTTTATGTATCTATATAGATTCCTCCTTAGTTACTTTCATTAAATTGGTGCTATTAACCCTTGTGTGTTTAAGTGTTTCAGATTGTTTGGAGTGGATACTTGGTACTTCTCGTTCAGTTAATACGGCTCACTGCATTACTCATAATAATAGTTCAAAAATGGTTAAGTATGGTTACTACTGCTAGGTGGTTTATACTGCCAGTGCAAAGTTACTACTGTTTGCCTTATTTATACTGCTAATCATTGTTACTACTGCTGGTACATGTTAATACTGCTAGTCTGTGTTAGTACTGCCAGTATGTGTTACTACTGCTGTTATGAGTTAATACTGCGAGTTCGTTAATACTGCTAAGTGCATAACCCTAGCTTCGACCAATCGCTCAAGAAGATGGCTGAACTGATGTTTGTCGATGAACACAATGAATTGGCAATGCTACTCAAATCAAAGCAAGCAGAGGGATTTCATCACATTGTGGATTTCCTAAGATCCTCACACATAGCCCACGCATTAACTGTCAATCACACAATCTGTGTGGAACACCAAAGGCAGTTCTGGGCCAATGTTGCTATTCATACTGAAGATGGCAATCAGGTCATCCAAACAAGGGTGTGTGATAAACCCCTGACAATCACAGAATGAGCTATTCGCAGTCATCTACGACTAGATGATGCCTCAGGTATAACCTCTTTACCCAAGGAAGATCTCTTCCAAACTCTCAGTAATATGGGTATGAAGGTCCCACTGATGTCTTCAAATTTTTCAAGAACAGATTCTCACCACAGTGGACATTCTTTGTTCATACCCTTCATAACTGTATTTCAAAGAAAACAACTGGCTGGAGTGAGTTCAGCAGTACCATTGCTTATGCTATGGTCTGCTTAGCAACCTCTAGGAAGTTCAATTTTTCACAAATGATCTTCAATGACTTACTGTCAAACCTGGATACCAAAACAAAATCCTTTTATATGTATCCCAGGTTTGTGCAAGCTTTACTGAATAAAGAATTGACGGATTTACCTCAGTTTAATGAGATATATGTACCAAAGGTCCCGAAAGGGAAGGTGTTTTCTAATATGAGGAGGCATAGTAAGGACTTCTCAGGTATTGACACACCATTGTTCTCTACAATGATGGGTGTGTCTCCTTCCCATGGTGAGGCATCAGTGTCAA
Organism: Arctium minus; assembly: GCA_954870635.1. Taxonomy (NCBI): domain Eukaryota; kingdom Viridiplantae; phylum Streptophyta; class Magnoliopsida; order Asterales; family Asteraceae; genus Arctium; species Arctium minus. The sequence continues at coordinate 15,849,042 of OX941082.1, forward strand.
AGCCCTCATCTGACAACCAAACTGATGACCTACCCACACCACTCATTTCTATTACCATCCCTCAGTCCCTTCTTAAAAAGCCAACATCACCCATCACTCACACTTATATAAGGAAAAAGGTAAAGAAGGTTCCTTCCCTTCTTGTACCTTCACCCCCACAGCCTTCAAGCCCTCTAATGGAGCATTCTCCATTAGAGAATATCCAAAGGGAAACCACAGGGGTGTCTCCCAACCCCAAGAAGGTGCTCAATAAGGAGAAGGAAGAGCATATGGGATGTAAGGCTCACACTACTGACTTTGCACAAAGTGCAGGGCAGGACAGTGTGAACATATCTAAGACCTTCCCCATGGCAACTTTGGGTGAGCAATCATCCAAAGGTCCCAGGTGCCAAGAAACCAAGGGGGTAGAGGATGCTTCTGCTAGGCAGAAGACCTCTACTACTAAAAGATCCAAGGATCCTTCAAGGGTGGTAAACACACCCAAAGGAGGTGAGGACAGATATAACTACCAGGAATTGTTGGATACTATGGGAAACATTAATCTTGATGTCATCAAGCAAGGCTCAGATATAGAGGAGATGAAATTGGTAATTCTGTCTCAACAAGTGCAGATTACCAAATTGAAGAAGATGGTGATGAAGTTGATACAGAAAAAGAAAAGAAAACAGTATGTCTTGAAGAAGAGGGGAGATTCTTTCAACAAGGGGGAGAAACAAGATGAAGGGGAGAAACACAGTCCTACTGGTATGGAAGCTCAGTTTGAAGGGGAGCTGAATAAGGAAACAGAAAATAGCAAAGCAGTAGAAACTGAATCAGCAGCAGTAACTGAGAAAGAAGTAGAAACTGAACCAGCAGCAGTAACTGAGAAAGAAGTAGAAACAGAACCAGCAGCAGAAACATCATTGTCCAGAGAGGAAATGGAGATTGCAGAAACCTTGGTCAAAGCTAAGAATGACACTCCCAAAGCCACTCAAAAGGCTAAGGGAGTAATAATCAAAGAAGGAGGTTTATAAAAGAAAGAAAAGGAGGTCAGCATGGAGGATGCAAAGAAGAAGGGAAAGGAGAAGATGGTTGAAACTGATCAACCTTTAAAGAAAAAGAATCAGATAGAGTTAGATGAAGAAGTGGCCAAACAGCTTCAAGCAGAGTTGGCAAAGGAAGAAGAAATACAATCTGCCAAAGACAGAGAGCTTGCACTGGATATGGCTAAAAAGCTCAATGAAGAATATCAAAAGAGTTTGAAGGATGCAACTGCTACCAAGATAGTTACAAAGAAGGCTTCAAGGCAAAGGCTGGCATTAAAGCAAAGACAGAGACAACCCTCAAAGACCTTCCTGGCTAATCAAGAAAGGAGGAAAATGATAAACTTTCTGAAAGGAGCTCTTGGAGTTCCTGAAGGAATGTTTACTAACATGTCCTATGGTAGGATAGAGGAGTTGTATACAAAGGAGATGTCAAATCTGAAAGGGGACTCCACTCAAAGGGAAGAAGCTGAAAGGAGGATGAAAGAGAGGCATGATATCAACATACAACAACCCTTCCCTGAAAGTGAAGAAGGCACTCCTATCAAGGAAAAGAAAGAAGAAAAGAAAGAAGAGACTTTGGCTCAGCAAATTGGAGTCATCAAAAGAAAGAAATCCATTGCCACCAAGCCAAAGGCAAAAAGGGCAGGAATTGAAGAAGAAAGAGCAGAAACAGAAGCAGAACCTAATGTTACACTTTCAGCAGAACTAGAGCAGACTCTAGAGCAGTCAAATCAACAACAAAATGAGTAGTTTGACTTTTATATGACTGTGATAGATAAAGATCCTGTACAAGCTGGTCCAATTTCTGTCCAAGCCCCTGAGATTATCTTTTGGGATATCCTGGAAGATCAAAGGAAGAAATATTTCAGGATTAAAAGGATGGGAGATCAGTATCAGGTTTACTCTACTTGGGGAAAAATCATCAGAAGCTGTTCCAGATCAGATTTAGAAGAAATGTTCAAAGTTGGAATGAGCTTGTATGAAATGGTTTTGACAGGAGAAGAAAGGAGCTTAATCAGATTAGCCTTGGAGTACTTATGCATGATGTTTGATCCCAGCAAAGTTCAACATGTGATCAGAGATTTGCATCTGAAGAATAAATTCCAAAGAATAGAAAATTGGATGCTATTTGAAAGGTGTGGAGTCTATGTCATCACTGTAGATAGAGCCTATCATGAGTACTACCTGGTGGATAAGATCTATGATCATAGCAAGGCTAAACTTCAAACAATGTTGAATGCTAAGTTGACATGTTCAAAGGATTCAGAAATGGACAGGATAGTAGTCAGAAGAATCATCAATCAAAGTCTGGGACTGGATCCAAATTTGGGCAACTAAACTGAAGTGTTGAAAGCATCATGAAGACCATATCATGAAGAACTTAACTTCTCTTTCTGAAAAGTTAAGTTAGGGGGAGATTGTTGGGTCTGATTATGCTAAGTATGGTTTATACTGCTGATTAATGTTGCTAAGTAATTACTACTGCCAAACTATCAAGATTACTACTGCTAGTAGAATTAATACTGCTTGAAGAGTTAGTGCTGCTACTTGAATAGTTAGTACTGCTTGTAGAGTTATTACTGCTAGTAGTTAGTACTGCTGAACATTAATACTGCTGAAGATGGTTAATACTTCTGAAGATAATTAGTGTTGCTTCTAAAGATAAAGATGATTTTGGAGATAAAGACAAGATGGAGATAAGACTGAAGATAATTATGGTATTGATACTGAAGATCAATTGTATTTTGATAATTATCGTGTATTCAGTTTTGTATATATAGTATAGAAGTATTTGATTGTAAAAATATAATTTTCATTCATAAGTTTTTGTTTTAGAGAGAATTAACCTCAAGACTAGTTTAGATCCTTTCTATAGAGAAGTATAGAACGTCTGTTGAGTCTATTCAACAGATTGAGGTTTTGTGTGTAATCATCAAGTTGAATCAATATAAACTTGTGATTTGAGTTTGATATACTGTTTCATTGATTGTTAGTGTTAAAGTGTTTTTCCGCAACTTCTTTAGCATTGTTTCTGAGTGTGTGAATTAAATTCTTGTTTGAATTTCGATCCTGACATTACATAAATTATACTGTTGGTGTGAGTAATCGTATGAAAGATTTTTGGTATTTGGTGATAGAACTTTTGCCCAGAACATATTTCATTTATTGATTTTACTGATAGGAGTTTTCCGCAATGCATGAGATGAAGTTCCGGTTTGCATGTCGTTGTATTTACAATTTTGGGTAAGTACGTTTTATCGGTGCGACCCAAATTTGAACCGCGAATAATATATATATATATATATATATATATATATATATATATATATATTTTTTTCCTATTGTGTTACTACATTTGGGAAATGATCGGACGTATATAGGTCTTGTTGGAAATTTTATCTTCCGACGTTTTGTGTCAAAGTAAAAGATTTTAAAGTTGAAGTTGTGAAATCCTCTTTTGGGAGTTGTACAAACTTTTATTGCACATGTTATGGAACGGAAAGTTATTTTCATACGCATAGCATAAATTGATGCATACTAAGACCCTGGTAGTCCGTTTTAAAATTTTGCTACGCATCTTTCGTTATCGTTGTATTAGTGTAAGTAATGATCAAATGAGTTTTGAAAATGGTTTATATGTGTGGCATTGGTGATCAATTTTGAAACCTATCGAATGCACGATAGTATATTTTCACCGCACGTTTAATTGTTATAAAACTTATGTATTTGAGAGTTTTATAAATTTCAAATTGACATAGTAGTGTGAAAAACCTTGAACTCATTGGGCTATAGGTGTAAGCCCCCTCGTGTTAGAAGTCGATATTCAGGATTAAAAGAGTCCTCGGAGTTTGAGGCGTTAGACATGTGCTTTCTCCCAGTTAGTTAAGTAACGATCTTTATGCTTCGTTAAACCTACGAATTAAAATTGTGTTCGGTTGTTTGGATATGATCGGTTTTGGAATTGTGGGAACTTGGTATGACGGCATGCTATATGTCGGTGGTGTACTATATTGTTGGGTATTCGTGAATAATGATGATGTTATGGTTGACTGGTAAGGATGTTGGATTTGGGTGACTACTCCAAAGAGTAGGTGTCAACTTTGAATCGACATTGCTAATCGGAAAGGAAATATTTGGTAGTATGCCCACGTTTGCAGAATGGCCATCTCGAGGTAAGGTGTTGGCGCTTGATTTTGAGGACAATAACTGTTGGTGTGCTTCAATGTATTTCCGTTAGATCTGGTGCATCTGCAGGACGAGCGGTAAACTTAAGGAAATTAGATGTCGATAATTAAGAAACCAATCATTGGTATTTTGATAATTGTCAGGACTTTCGCTGATTTGGAAATCGATGCTTGAGTTCATGGTGGGAGTTTAGTGGTAATGTTTATTGGAGACATTTGGTGAGAATGTTAAGGTAGACTTTAAGTACAAATCTATTATTGAAGAGACCTTGATGCGTCGTATTTATAAGTAACTAAGGGAAATGTTTGCTTTGGAGTATTCTTGGTGGAAATGACTAAATAAGGTCGTAAGTTACTCTTGAGGTAATATGAACAACATAAGGTTGGGAGGCGACCGAGATTTAATGTTAAGAATGTGATTAAGCTAGAACTTAACGTTTATCCTTCTTTGGGTGAGTTATATGGAAAAGTTGAGGTTGAGTTGGCGATGGTTCGTTATAAGGAACGCAACGATAACCTCAACGGGGATGTAATCGGGTTCGTATAAGAGGTAAGGTTTAGTGAAGGTATTCCTTTTGGACAGGGAATCATTTGACCTCGCCAAGGGCGATATTGTGTGATTGGTTGGTGCTAGATTTCGAGGACGAAATCTCTTTTAAGGTTGGGAGGATTGTAACACCCCGATTTTCGAAAGGTATCATTTCAAGTTTATACAGAAACCGATATATTAAGGAAAAATAAGATATTTGATTTTGGGCTTGAATCCTTGGTTTTATAGTCTTGATGGATAAAGGATTCAATTACGAGACCAACGGTTCTTTCCGGAGCGAAAACGGAGCTATAACGAAGAAGTTATGACCAAAACAGTTTCGGTACATGCTAGGCTATAATGCCCGGAAATTGTGACAGTGTCACAATCGCCTGTCATGGTCGCCAGAGCCCGAAAACTCTCGGTACAATCTCAGCGATTGTGTCCGACGATTGTGACATTGTCACTATGGTGCCGTTTGTTTTTTTAGAGGTCTAAAGTCTGAAGTCTTATTTTAGTTATCATTAATAAGAGGTGATGTGTAAAAAGGTCTGAACGATTCAGACTTAAGATCCATTAAGAGGTTTTTTAAAATAACAAACAACCCCTATAGCTTGGCACAATCTCCTGGGTGTATCAAAGTGTTAAAATCGCGATTTTCAGCCCCAAACTTCATTTCTTCATATCTCTCTCATTTCAACTCCGATTTTGGTGATTCAACTTGCTACGGTTTCGTTTTTGAGAGCTCTTCAAGGATCAAGAAAGATATTGGAAGTTTATTGAAGTATTCTAGATCATTTTCTGGTGGTAAGCTTCTCATCTCTCCCTATTCATCTTCTTTCCCCAAAGTTTTCTAGGGTTTCATCCACCCTTTGTTCTCCCTTTCATAGATTGAAGGTTTGTAATCATTTTGGTGAACTAGAAGTGTTTTGGTCTGTGAATTCAAGCTTGGGTTAAGGTAATCTTCTATTCTCTTCGGTTATAGAAGTTAGGGTTTCGGTATTAGTTGAGGTATCCATGTACATGGTTTGGGAAACGATTCTTTGTGGTTGATTATGCATATTTATGGTTGGAACCTTGTGGATCTAGGTTTTGGAAGATTTGGTTTGAAGAACCAAGTTTCTTCAAGGAAAGCTCTAAGTGGGTAAAATCTAGATTTAGTATAAATCTAGCAAGGTGAGTTTACTAAACCTTTGTTAAAACTAGATACACATCATAATCTCCTATTTGTTACTTTATCTTTATATGTTCAAATGTTTGGGGATTTCTTCATGAAAATAGTTGGAGGATGTATATATAAGGGTGATTTGCCATGATTATTGTTATATGGATCATTATTTGGGGTTTGTCTCATAGATACATAATGTGGGTACCTTGATATGTTAAATGTATGCATATATGGGTATTATGATGATTCTAGTTGGAACACCATTTTGGTGATATGTTTATATGCATGATGAGCATGATTTACATTGGGTCTTTTGTTAGACATTATGAGGATAAGGTGGTAATATTATACCCGTAGTTGGTATTGAATTATGTGGGTTGAAATATACCTAAAGGACCCCTTATAAATGTTATGTGGACGAACCAAGTCAGTACACTAGGAGGATATAGTCTTGGGCGCCACTGTGATGGTATGTGCCTAGACCTCCGCCATTCGGGGAATTTTCTTAGCGATAGTCTTCGGGTGTGCCGGGCCTTTGGGGTGTTCCTTGTTAAGGGCATCAAGGTATATCGACTCTTGGGTGGGACTTGATTGGTGCTATGAGTCTCCCCTATTGACTCCACATTTGTTGAACTATGGTTAACTGCCGATAAGAAATGTGACTGTTCATGCATGCTTACTATTGTTCAACTCACTAGGATTTTTGGCCTAACACTTGTTTGGTGTCGATGTGTATCTCAGGTTTTAGCGGCATCGGTCCTAAGCTGGCGTAGTGCTTGGGTGAGAGATTTGGGAATATCGCTTTTGGACTTACTATTGGTAGAGAATCCTTTGGGTCTATAAATGACACCCTTGATTGTAATCTCTTTTATGGTTATAGAAATTAGATTAGTTGGTTGTTATTTATTATCCGTTTAATTACGATTGTATTTAAACAGGTTTGTGTATTTTCCCCATTTTTGGGAGGCTCTTGCTTTGACAATTTTAAATACCGCATGTCCGTTTTTCGGATTTTTGTTATCCCTATTTTTAGGGTGTTACAATGTTCAAGTCAAGAACTTGACATTGTTTGAGATTGAAAAGATTCTACTTTATAACAATTCCAGCCTAAAAATATTCACCACTATTCCTTACCCTGATGATGATTCTGTTGAGTCTTCAAACAATCGTTTGATTACGGAGGAGCTAGATTACGAGTTAGCTAATCTACAGAACGAGTTTCGTCAACTTCTAGGTGCTTTAACAAACGAGCAACGAGGTGTTTATGACGATATCATCACAGCATTTCAAAATAACCAAGGAGGTGAGTTTTTTGTATATGGTTATGGCGGAACAGGTAAAACATTTCTATGGAAAACATTATCTGCATCAATAAGATCTAGAGGAGAAATTGGTTTAAACATTGCTTCAAGTGGTATTGTTTCTTTATTCTTACAAGAGGTAGGACATCACACTCTCACTTTCAAATTCCTCTAATTCTTAACGAATATTCTCTTTGTTACATAAAGCCAAACAGTGATGTTGTCCAGTTAATAAAGAAGACTAGATTGATTATATGGGATGAAGCAACAATGGTTCATCGGCATGCATTTGAAGCATTGGATAGAAGTATGAACGGTATTTTTGGTAGTTAAGGCATTATTGACTCGGAAATACTTTTTGGTGGCAAAGTAGTTGTTTTTGGAGGAGATTTTAGACAAATTTTGCTAGTTATTCCCAACGTAAGTAAACAAGACATTGTTAATGCGTCGTTAAGTTCATCTTACATTTGGGAAAAATGCAAAGTCCTAAGGTTAACTAAAAACATGAGGTTAACTGTTGACAGTCAAGCTTCTGATATCAAACAAACAAGGATTTTTGCAACTGACTTCTGGATTTAGGAGAAGGCAAGGTTGGTAGTGTGAATGATGGTGAGGCAATTATCGATATACCTTATGATCTTCTCATTACCGATTCAACAGATCCTATATCTGCATTAATTGAATTTGTCTATCCTTTTATTCTTGTAAATGTCAAGAATTCATCCGATTTTCAGGAAAGAGCAATACTTGCACCCAAGCATGAAGTCGTTTAAGAAATAAATGATCGTTTGCTATCATTGTTTCCAGGAGACGAAAAAGAGTACCTAAGTTCAGATAGTCTGTGTGAATCGGAGCATCTTCACGAACTGTTTGATGAAACTTTGTACTCACCTAATGTCTTTAATGGTCTTAAATTATCGGGTTTGCCAAACCATAAGATAGTACTAAAATTCGGTGTTCCAGTTATGTTACTAAGGAATATTGATCAGAAATCTGGGTTATGTAATGAAACTAGACTACGGGTGTTATATTTGGGAAATCGGGTTATAGAAGCAGAGATCATATCTGGAATCAATATTGGAAGCCGAACATTTATTCCAATAATGTTTTTTACACCTACAGACAAAAGGATTCCGTTCAAGTTTCAAAGAAGACAATTTCCAGTTACCGTATGTTTTGCCATGACCATAAATGAAATCCAGTGACAGTCATTATCGAAGGTTGGTTTGTTTCTGAAACAACCAGTTTTCACCCATGATCAGTTGTATGTTGCTTTATCTAGAGTAAAAAGTAGGCAAGGTTGAAGAATATTAATTATAGATGATGAAAGTATAATTAGCAATAGAACAAAGAATGTTATATATAAAGAAGTATATGGTAATTTATGATACGTGATTTTTATTTTATTAATATTTTAACTATGTACTTTTCCACAATTTCATTTACGTTATATTATAAATTTTGTTTTATAAATTCTTAATATTTATTCATAATTTTTATTAATTTTTTTGCAAAATATCATATGTGAAAACTGCCTAAAACAAAGACATTTTGTAACCGGCTGCAAAAATAAACAACTCTGAAAGGAAAAAAGCTTGGAAAAGTAGTATCGTACTTTCGATGATCATTCATATCTGTAAGATAAGTTTTCTGGCATGATTTAATTTTTTTAAATTACCCCGTGTAATACACGGGTTTGAACCTAGTGTGTGTATATATATATATATATAGAGAGAGAGAGAGAGAGAGATCCACATATACATATACACATACACACATATAAACCAAATTATACAAAATAGTATCCGTAAAACCTCATACGGGTACAAAAACTAGGAAAAACAAAAAAAATATATAAAAGAGTCGTCGGTGATCCGTCGCAAATCACCAACGGATTTGGTTAATCTACCGATAATTTGCGACGGATCACCAACGGTCACGTGAAATCCTGTTTTAAAAATAATAAAAATAAAATAAATATTTACCATCGGTAAACCGTCGGAAATAGTTGGATATTTATTTTAAAAAAACTAAAAAATAAAATAATATTCAGTTCGTCCGTAATCCGTCGGAAATGTCAAATTTCACCGATGGCGATGGATATTCTATTTGTCATGAAACGCTTCATACCGTCAGAAAGTCGTCGGGGATCCGTCGGTAATTATTGACAGCTAAAATCAGTCGGTAAATGTCGTCACTGATAGTAGTGATGGTTTTTATTTCTTTTTCAGTTTTATTACTTTATATGAATTTAATTTGTTCAATGGTATTATTTAAAATACTAACACACACACACACAAGTGTGTATACCGTGCAAAAAACATCATGACCTTGCCTCAATTCATAAGACTTGAGGCTTGACCTCGCCACCACGCCACACTTCACATCATAGAATCTTGCATCACACTCAAGATAGGGATTTAAGTGTCTTCCATAGACGAATTCATCCAACAACTAGTTTGCCAAACAAAACCACGTCCCTCGACTTTTCACTTCCTTGGAATAACATAATTAGTTAATATAACCTTATACGTTACATTTTGATCGAATTTTGAAATATTACAAATAACTCAAACAGTAGAGTGGTTATTTGAATAGACCAGTTGAATTTTCTTTATTTATTTTTAAATATAAAATAAAACCACTGACTATGAACCACTACCAATCTAATTCCCTTAGTTGAATGGGTACACATTATTATAATAATACTTATTATTATTTTTAAAGGAAGGCTACACATTATTTATAAAGTCAACACAGATAAAACATTGATTAATGTTTTTCTTATTCAAATGGATTTATTTTATACCCAACAAATGTGGTTATTGGTGTTGACTTGGTTTCTAAGCAATATGATGTAACAAGGGGAAATTTATAAAAAAATTGAAAGTTGTAATAGAAAAAGAGTTGATGCTTGTGGTACAAAATTTTGGCCTGTACATCTCCGACAGATTCAATTCTCTATAATTTCTCTAACATATAGAATCGAAAGTCAATATTCTTAAAAAGAAGAGTGAATTTCATATTTGCTCCCTCATGAATACCTATTTTTTAGTTTTCGTACCCTCGAAACTATAAAGTACACTGGTGGTCCAAAAAACGTGTTTCGGAGCCTAAACTGGTCCCTGATCCCACTAACACCGTTAGAGTTGGCTCTGTTAAGTCAATCATGTGCCCCTCACGTGAGGGGAATTTTAGTTTTTTACCTATCTTCTTCAATCTCATATCCATCCCCAAAACATTAATACTCAAGTCAAGAACACCATATTCAAGAACATTCATATCCAAGAACATTCATGCCCAAGTCAAAACATAATCTCAAGAAATCAAATTATGTAGATTACGAAATCCAAAGAAAAATAAACTTGTACTAATCCACTCATGAAATCAAAAGACTATACAAACATATACACATTATACATGAAATCAAAACCCTAAATTAGATTCAAACCAAAATATATCATATTCATATAAAAATATCATAAAATATTAGATTCATGAGACTTGTGATACTTAAAAAATCAAAACCCTAAATCATATCTTTAAATTCGAAAATTATGAACCTTACACAAATGTTGAAATCAAAAACCTAAACAAATGTCTAACTATACAAATATATATTCCGACTTCAAACCCTAAACAGGTATAAAATTTCGACTTTGGTTCTGTTTACAAACCTGGATTTGATCTTCGTTTCATGGTGTTTCAGATCTGGATTTGGTCCTCGTTTCTTGGGTAGTTCAGATGTGGATTTGGTTTTCGTCTTGTGGGTGCTTCAAATATTGAAGGGGTTCATAAAAGGGAGGGTTTTTTTAGATATTAAGGGTGTTGGTGAAGAAGAGAGCAGGTCGGTGGTGCGACGACTGGTGGTGGATGGTAGAAAGGATGAACGATGATGGGTTTGGTGATGGTGTTGAAATGGTGCGACGATCTGTGGTGCTGCTGGTGGTGTTGATCTGTTGCGTCGGTAGACTCTCGACGAAGAAGGGGACGATTTAATCGGATTCTGGAAGGGGGTGGGGATGATTTCACCGGAATCTGGAAAGGGGGTGGGGAATGGATTCACCGGAATCTGGAAAGGTTTTTTTTTTAAATATTTGTCTTTATTTATTATATAATATAAAATATTGATACATTTCTTTTTTAAAAGAAAATAAAAAAATTAAAAAGACTAAAATGCCCCTCACGTGAGGGGCACGTGACTGACTTAACGGAGCCAACTCTAACGGTGTTAGTGGGGGGACCAGTTTGAGCTCTGAAACACGATTTTTGGGCCACCAGTGTACTTTATAACTTTGTGTATGTGTTTATTCAAGTTCGTGAACATTTGTTCATAAGATGCTAAACAAACGTAAACGAACATAAATAAACATAAATGAATGAGTAACATTTTGCTTTGGAAAACCTTTCACCTGTCCACCACTAAAATATCAAGTTTCCCTCTCCAAGACAAAACACCAAGCTTCTAAGATGAGCAATAAATTATATGTTAAGAGTCCCACATCGGCTAGACTTAGGATCATTTCTCCTCAATATATGGTGGAACCCCGTTCTCTCCTCAAGGGATTTATTGGAGAGTAGTCTAACAGAGAATAGGTTCAAGTCCAACCGATGTGAGATTCTAACAACTACGACTTCAGCTTGCAAAGAATGGGAACGACATGATTCCATAGTGAGCATGTTTGGACAAAATTGTCTACTTAATGTATTAAAGGCCAATCAAGTAATATAGTTCTTGAAGATCCACAAATTGCACCCACATGACTATTCTAACCATTATTTGTGCAAGCTTAGCAAGTGTAATGCAAGTAATTCAAATTGTTTTAGGGGCTTTTTAAACTAATGTGCAAAAATATAATCCCATTCTAATGACTAACTAAAACCGAAAAATTGCATATTGGCCAACACAATTAGTTGTCAAGCATGTGAGTGATGAAAATAAACACGCCTGAATTAATTAACCCAATATAATCACATCAAAACTAATCAAACAATTCATCTAAACATGCCAATTCACAATTCAACTAATCCCAATGTGAATTTAACCTAACATTGATACGATTAAAAGAATTCAAAATAATATATAGGATTATTCACTTAATTTCAATACAGGAATAAATTTCTCACCAATTCAGTTAAACCTTAATCCAAACAGTAACGACAGGACATTAAGAACTACCATTCATATTCAATTGTCAACATATAAGATATTTATATTTAATATGTGTGACCATGTAAAACCAGCAGCTCCATTGTTTGTACTTACATTCAATTGAGATCAAATCAAGGTCTCATACGAACATGTTGAATCATTAATATATTTCTCTATAAAAACTTACGCTACTCGAATGAATCGCCTCTGCGTGTTCTTCAAGAATCTGCATTCATCGTTTTCATATTTGCACCATCGATCTTCGATTGATTGCATAAACTCGAACTCCAATCAATTTCTGCAGTTATTTGTCATATTTCGAATGTATTTCGCTCGTAATTTCATGGTGTTAAAAAAACGCACGACCGTTTAAACCGGTCGAACAATTTTGGTGGTTTGAGCGGTCTCACGATCTGGTCTTACTGAAGAATAGTTAAACTGCTTGGTTCTCATAACCTCAATAGTTGTTATTAGTCTCATACACAAATAGTATGGTTTCAAGTTTTGCCCACAAATGACATCATCATAGAACTAACATAGAAGATTGCATGTAACTGTGAACAGGAAAATTTACTTCTTGGATGCAGCAAACAGTTGTGGTCTTAGAATTTCTAAGTTGCTCTCATCTTGCTGTTTCTGACGTTGCGTAACCTGATTATTAAGATACCCCTTTTAACACACGAAAACAACAAATCAGACGGCTTTTTTCAAGATCAATCACGAAATTAAGTGGTCTTAGAATTTATAAGTTAGAAATTGAGAACAAATACCGGCAAAGAAAGATTCGTTTAAGTGAAAGAACTAACCTCACGATACAAAGACGTCGTGTATTCGACAAACTGACTTTGCAATTGAGAGACAATATCCAGTGATTGCTTGCTTGTTTTAAGAACACCCTTTACTCCAGTTGCCAAAATTCGTAAAATTTATCGGCTTATTTTGTCGATCGACTATAAATAAATGTATCCATAGACAAGAAGGTGTTAATAACCCACAAAAAAAAAAGATAGAACATAAGAACAACTCAAGTATCACTTGTTTTTTCATAGAATCCTATACCTAAAATTTGGTTATTTTTTTAATTCCACCATTGATGATCTATGGGACACCTCAAATCATGCTTATTGGCTTTAATCACCTTGAAAGATTATATGATTCCATTCAAGAATTCTTTTTCGATTTCTTTATATTATCTGATGCTCTTAGTTTTCAACAATCAACACCATCTTCACTTTTCTCTCTAAAGGGATCTTCTTCTAGATAAATTAACAAATACTTTGATGCAAATTGATTATGCCATTCATCGCATTTGCTCCAAAGCTACATCTAATTCATGAAAACTGTATATGAAATGAGCAACCAATCAAAAATCAATCTAAAGAACTATATATGCAAGCTATATACAATTTGCAGAAACCAATTAGATCTAAAACATCTTGATTGTCTACAAATTCTACGTAGCTCCACTTAATTTCTTCCTTTGTGTATTCTTCTTGCTCCATCTTGAATACATGTTATGGATATGCTATTCTAATTTATTCTTGTATGGATTTTCCGGTGTATACTACCAATGTCTAGTTGAAATTCACGAAATGAAGAAATTTCAATAAAACTATATGCAGTTTGCATCTTTGCCTGATTAAAATGCTATCGCAACTTTTCATTTGTCAGGTTAATGCATAACTGCTCAAAACTATCATATGAAGGAAATTTGTATGGTGAATTTAAATTCCAATTGGGGTTGAAAGATCTCGAAATATTTTTATATATACACAATTAACGATGCTTACATATGACACCTCATATACCGATTATTTATTTTTACTTAGCAAACATGTGTGATCGATCAAACATACCTTTGTTATTCTATTCTGCTAATCTGTTCAACAGGAGTCATGAGTAGAACTTTCTTTAAGTAGACACCAAATCTAAGAAAGATTTGGTTAATTAGCGCATTGACATCAGAGTTCTGACTCTTTTCTCCCTCTCAGCTCTGTTGACAGATGGGGTTCTCTTCAATCTATGCAATTCCCCCATCACCACTTTTTCAACAATGTCAATGGAGTTAAGCAATAAGAAAGAAATCAAGAAACCCTTGATAAAATTCAAGTTAGCTAAACCCTTACTTACATGGAAACATAGAAGCCCAATCAGGATAGAATAATGGCGATTACATGGAAACTCGGAAACATTGGAGATGCTCTCAATTAACTACCGGCAACTTGTTCAAAATGCCATTTTTGGGTTATCTTGTGAACCAAAAATTGAACAAATATGTAATTTAGGTTACAATTTGATATATGAAGACCATATTTGAAACCAGGTGTTGCACACCAGATAGCAACAAACTGAAAACAATGCATCAAATTAAGAATGTTAAATGACAACATCTAAGGAATGAACAACTTTATAACAAATACTAAATTTAAGACTAAAAAAGCAACATCAAGTATTTAATTATGTAAAGAGTCGGCAGAAATAAAAAGAAAGGATACCTGGAGAGTGAGTGTCTTCGTTTTTCCATCATCTTGTGAGACATTATGATTTGAACAAAAACAACTCAAATTTTCAACACCAGAATGAATGTTATGATGATGATTTTGTCTTGTTTCCCACATTCAATTCAATCCAAACACCCCTAAAAGACCATATGGAAAACACAAAAATTGAGCAACAATTACAAACACATAATCAAAATTGGTACCTTAACCGAAATGGTGCCAGCTAGGGCATCAAGTTCTTCAAACAATTTCCCTATTCTGACCTCGTTCCATGGATCCCTATTATGTTCTCTCAGTATATAATCAGTTGAGAAATTGTACAGAAAATCGTAGTCCTGCTTTGAGACGGGACTCGTGTGAGCAATTCGCTATGTGGAGTTGCATCTTTTGGTGGATCAAATTTTTGACCTAGTTTCCCATAGAGGAGCGGTGACAGGAGAATGATACATATCGGGCCATAAACTGAGTGGCTTTCTGAATGATGAGTTCTCATCATCTCCCTTTGGAGTGCTCTGAAATGGTGATGTGAAAGTTGAATTGATTTCGATTGGTGTTGAACTCCATTTTTGTGTGAGAATGGGATCTCGATTTTGGGTTATTGGGTGAATCAGAGAAGAGGATGGTGAATTTTAAAGAGATGGGTTCGTGTTGGAAATCGAAGTACGTTGGATTTCTTGCTTTGTAGCGGTTGGCAAAGAAATCGAGAGGGAGGCGAGACGTGGTGAGAGGGGGAGAGAAATCGGGGTTGAGACGTGGGGAGAGGGGGAGAGAGATCCGGATCGACTTGGTAAGATGACAACTGATGCGTAAATAACCGTACATAAATGATTTTAAACGGTGGAGATCAAATTTTGTATGAATTTAAACGGTGGAGATCGAATCAATTGACGGTTGACTCGTCTCCATCCATATATATATATAATTTCAACTAGAGTAAATTGCATGATTGGTCCCTACGGTTTATATGCTATAACGTATCAGGTCTCTATTTTAAAATAATTATGGATTATATCCCGTGGTTTTCAATTTATAATGCCTTTGGTCCATTATAAAAGAATAATGTTAATCCGGTTAATTCTAGGTGTATTTTGGCCATTTTCACGTCCTCTCAATTTTCATCGTAAAATTAAAAATTATATAAAATTATAAATAATATATGTATGTATTTATACATATACGACCATGAATAACCTCCATCTTCAAATAAACCGACCACGTTCCTCCTCCCCCCACGACAGAGAAACCGACAATGTTCCTCACTCATTTTCAAATAAACACTGTTGAAGAAATGCCACGTCTCCCACCCACGTCGAAGAAACATCGCTGCCTTCTTGTTCGATGAGGCACATAAACCAACCGTCCAGTGAATCCCGTTCAAGGAGTCAAAGAAATACCATCCAGTAAATCTTGCCTATAACCGCTATTGATTCCAAGTACAAATCCCGGTCTAGGACCGCTATTGATCTTCTCTATCACCCCATCTCCATCGATGTACAACCAAACCCCCTCTTCTTTGAATTACAACCACATCCCCGTTCTTCAATCTGAACAAATCTTAAGAACCTAGATTTCAACCTGGATTAGTTTTTGCACAAACATGTCAGATGAGGAAGATATTACAGCGCCAAAGATATGGGTTTTGAGGTTTTTCTTATTTGATTTTGATTTAGGGTTTCCTTCTTTGAATTCAATTTCAGATTATCAATTTATACGAATATTGTATCAAAAGCATTTGAATAAATTTACACAAATTAATTTGTTCTTGTTTCTTAATGTTCATTGATGTTCTAGATGTGTGTATGTTTATATCTGTGATGTTCTTGAGGTTTTTGAATTTACATATACATAATCACAAATTTGTATATCTTAATGAATTTACACAAATGTTCATCCATGTTCTTGTTTCTTAGGGTTGTTTACCATATTTTCTATTAAGTCCTATATGGATAAATTTGTTGTTACTTACTTTTTTTTTAACCAACGGTCTGGTTGATACAAATGATTGTTTTACCCAAGAATATAAATGGTGTACATATCTAATAATCCAAAAGATATATTTCAGCACAATTTTTTTAACTCAATCACTTGAACTAATTTTTGTTTACACCAGTTCAATCAAAATAATAATAGCAGCTCAATCAAGATCTCAAAACCTACAATTGATTGTTTAATTTACTGACCATTCTCTAGCCAATGTAGTATGTTGTCCTCAATTTGAAGCAACCCTCATCGTTCTCATTAATCAATCTAGTAAAGAAACGTAAAAGCTTTTTCTAAACTAGACTTTTCCCAATCACTGCCTTTTTAATTTTGACAAAATTCTCAAGGGTCAAGTGTCAACAACAGTTTGCGACAGATATGCTCCATTGGTCCATCGAACCTAACAAAAGTTTCTTGCTCGATGGGTTCTATTAACGATTGCAAAAGGTATTGTACTCAGATGGTTAGCCAATCATTCAACTAAGAAAACTCCAAACAAATTAGGGTTTTGATTGTGTTTTGTTCTCGATGATGCAGGGGCGTCGAAGTCGAGAGAGATGAAGGGAGAAAATGAGTCGAGAGCATCGAGAGAGATGGGTTCTATTCTCGGTGATGCAGGGGTGTCAAAGGTTTGGTGAGAGGCATCGAAGTCTCGGTGATGTAAGGACGTCGTTGGTAGAAATGAATAGAGAAGAGAAGGTGATCGGGGGAGCGAGGTCGATGGCGAACAGAAAAGAGAGAGTGACTTGAGGTGTTGCCCATCACCCTAGAGAGAGGGTGACATGAAAAGAGGGTGTAGGGGAAAAAGGGAAGCTGCTAGGGTTCTACTGAGAGAGGTTGACATGAAGGGTGGGTGCAAGGGTAGGGATGTCAATTTTTTGGCTGAATCGGGACAAGGGTAGGGTTCTACTGCGAGAATAAGCCTACCTATTTTCAGTTAAGTTTCAAGTAAATTAACATCTCAAAACGTCTAACGAAAAGGACAATCAATTATCAAGTCCATTAAGTCAAAAGTAAACACCCCTTTAGTGTTAATGATTTTACATAAATGGTGTTGTATACATCCAGAAAACACAATTATGTGTGTGTTTCTCCAATTTAATTGGTTTTCATGATCATGAGTAACAAAACCAAAAGTGGTTAAGGTCTAGCTTGAGAAAGATGAGGTAGCAGGAGATGGAGGTGATGCCAAGAGCTTCTGGTAAACACAGTTATTGGGAAAGGGAAGAGGGATACGTGGAAGCGGTATATTGGTTTTCCGTTTTTTTTTTTTGTTTTTACTTTTTAAATCTTGACAGATTTTTAACAAACTTAGGACAAGAGACAAAATGTTTTATAAATTGTAAGCCATAGGGATGTAATTCATAAATATTTTTAAAAAGGGATCTTATACCTATAACATATTAACCAGACGGACAAAACATGTAATTTACTCGTTAAATTATTTACTATAATTGACTTACTAAGTACTAGTGGCGAATATATGCGTGTATAATGTGATATACAAATTTGTCGTCATAATTAGTAACGACTTGGAAAAACTTCTGGCTATTTAGAATTTAGCATAAAACTACAAGATAATATACAATTTGAATAGTTTACACTGTTTTTGGGCAAACAATAATTTAAATATTAATGAATAGTTTACACTGTTGTTGAACGAGAATAGCAGACATTAATTTGCTTAGCATTTCAAAAGAATATTAATGTGCAAGGATTCAAGAAGCGTAATTATTAAAACTGGCTTTTTGATGTTTTTTTAATATCATTAGTTTATGGTCTTAATTATATTGAAAATGTATGTTTAAGTTTAACATATATAAAGCATAACGACTTAATATGATTTACAAAACAAAAACATGGAATTAAATATGAGATTTTGTTTCGCAAGCTTGAGGGAATCATATCAACAGTTGTCTACAATCTTTATACATATAATTTAATAATTGTTCGTTGTTGGTGAAAGAACTAATTAATACCATAACATTCCAACCACTAACTTGAGATATGCGACACCAATTTTCTCCTATATATACACTTTGTATGCTAATGTCACATACATCATTACTTCACCACCTCTCTCCCTCTCACTCTATCCCTAGCTATCTTCCTCTTGCAGATATGGGTATTTTGGACAAGAGTTTCTCAGTGAAGGTGGTTGACAAGGTGGTGGTTAGTGCAGAAGAACCATGGACTGACCACTGGTTATCCTTTACAAACCTAGACTTGCTTGTCCCACCTTTTAACGTTAGCTCTTTCTTTTGCTACAACAAACCCTCCCATGGAAGTTTCCCCACCATGCTAAACACCCTCAAAGCTTCCTTATCTCGAGCTCTCGCACTCTATCCCCCGGTCTCCGGTGATATCGCATGGAACGAAGCTGCCGGCAAGAATCAAATTCATTGCAACAACCAAGGAGTCGATTTCATCCAAGCTTTTGCTGACGTAGTGCTCAAGGAACTCAATTTCTACAATCCAGATGAGAGCATCGAGGGTAAACTAATGCCCGAGAAGCAACGCGGGGTGTGTTCTGTCCAGGTAATAAACGATCATCGTTGATCCGTTTATCCTTCTCTTATGTTAAGAAGTTAATCAATTATTTCATGTTAAGTTGTTAACAAAGCATGCATTAATTTTGAAGGACGATAAATCAATAATAGTGAGGTGTTATCTTTGTTAATTTCTAACCGCCTTCTAAAAAATGGTATTCTAAAGAAAGAATCAATTTATTTTAATTGCGTTGTCTACAAAAAATGCAGGTTACGGAGTTAAAATGTGGAGGCATGGTGATAGGGATCAAGTTTGATCATCGGATAGTGGACGGGTACTCAGCTAACATGTTTATCTCATCATGGGCAGACATGGCTCGATCCGAAACCCCATCTATGCTTCCCTCCTTTGCGAGATCCCACATGAATCCAAGGTCCCCAACCTTTTATTCATCATCAATTGATGATGTGTTTGCTCTGTATAATTTACCACAATCCCAGCCTGACGATGACCAAAACCATGACCAAGGAGACAACAAACTCGTTAATCGCATATACTACATTGAGGGTGAGCAACTGAAAAGGCTACAGTCATTGGCAAGTGAAAGCGGGCGTAGGAGGTCGAAGCTAGTGGCCTTCACCTCCTTCTTGTGGAAGAAACTTGCACTGAGCATGGAAGAAGCAGGAAATCACAACGAGGTGTGTAATGTGGCTGTTGCAGTCGATGGAAGGAGAAGGTTGAGCGAGGGTGATGGAGAAGAGAAAGAAAAACTAATGGATTCGCACTTTGGCAATGTTTTATCCATGCCCTTTGGGACAAAAAAGTCACAGGTGATAAATTTATTCAAGAGTAAATAAAACTTTGGTAAACGTATTAAAAACCTTACCTAATTTTACAAAACTTTGATGATTTCCACTTAAACATATGTACATTCTTATGAGAATACATATGTGCTTGAGTTTTCAAACCCTGAAACCTAAAAACTAATCAAACCCTAAACCCAAAAGGGATAAATTATGGTAAATCTAATTCACTCTTTTTGACATATCAGGAGTTGAGTGAGATGTCATTGAGCAATGTAGCTACGGATGTTCATGAGTTCTTGCAGATTGCAACCGGAAAAGATCATTTCTTGGACCTGATAGATTGGGTGGAAGAACAAGGGCCACAACCACTAATTTCAAAGGCGTTTGCAAGCAGGGAGATGTCAGTGATGGTGTCATCGGGACAAAGGTTCCACACCATGGATGAGATGGATTTCGGGTGGGGTAAGTTGGTGTTTGGATCTTGCCATGTCCCATCCGGAAGGAAGGACTGTTTCGTGATGACAATGGGCAGTCCGACCAACAATGAAGATTGGGTTATCTACATGCATATGCCATTGAAACACATGAATTTTATAGAGGCACATGCTAGTCACGTGTTCAAACCCTTGAATGCTGATTACCTCAAGGTTTAACACAAGTTACCTAATTCTTTGGACTTGAGATGTTTTAATTTGTAAAAGGTATTTATTTTTTATTTTTTATATTGTTGTTGTGAGGGTTGGGTGGATTGATTTGTATTTATTCGAATTTATCTAAAACTGTGTTTGATTATTGCCCTTATGTAATTGAATTAATTAGGTTTAATATATTAATATTACTCAACCCTATCTTTCGTACCACCCATTAGTTCTCATCCTAGCAACCAATTAATATTCTTATTTAGCCAGAGAAAGATCTACACAATAGCTAGCGTTTGAATAAAAGGGTAAGAATATCTCCAATAGCTTCTCTAAAATAGAGAAATAAAAAGTTAAAATCTTTAAAAAAATTACTTTAATCTATAACAGATTCTCTATTTTGGAGATTACATAATTAATTAATTATATTATTAAAATATTCAATACAACTTATAAAATATTATTTATTTTTCATAATCATTTAATTTAAAGCAATTTTATTGGTATAAGAAATAAAAAAAAAAAAACTATTTCTCTCTCATAAATAATCATTTTTTGAGATATCTCCAAATTTGGAGATTTTCATCATCTCTTTCCTACTTTCACCATTTTGGAGAAGGTTTTGGAGAAGCTGTTGGAGATGCTCTAATATCGAAGGATTTGTTGCTAGCGAACTAAATAGATTGTCAAAAGACGTATTATATACATCGACAGCTTGTTACACTACATCAAATGTTGTCTTAGACAACAAATGTTAATTGTCTATGTTGCTTAACATAAACTTAGGCAACAAAGGTTATTATATGTTGCCTAAGTTTCCTCTTAGGCAACGTGTGGTTCTATGTTGTCTAAGTGAGACCTTAGGCAACATATAAATGATTGTATGTTGCCTGAAACTATCTTAAGCAACACCTTTCCATACGTTGCCTTAGTTGTATGTTGACCGGTCATATTTTTTTAAAAATCAGTCAAAGTTAACTTAAGCAACATATAATCTATTTCCTTAGTTGCATAAAATCTTTCCTAGGCAACATACTTTTTGTTGTGTCTATGTTGCCTAAGGTCAAAAATATTAATAAATATATGTAGTTGAAAATTTAACGTTGACCATTATTGATATACCTTATGATCTTCTCATTACCGATTCAACGGATCCTATATCATCTGCATTAATTGAATTTGTCTATCCTTCTATTCTTGTAAATGTCAAGAATTCATCCTATTTTCAGGAAAGAGCAATACTTGCACCCAAACATGAAGTCGTTCAAGAAATAAATGATCGTTTGCTAACATTGTTTCCAAGAGATGAAAAGGAGTACCTAAGTTCAGATAGTCTGTGTGAATCAGAGCATCTTCATGAACAGTTTGATGAAACTTTGTACTCACCTGATGATTTAAATGGTCTTAAATTATCGCGTTTGCCAAACCATAAGATAGTACTAAAAGTCGTTGCTCCAGTCATGTTATTAAGGAATATTGATCAGAAATTTGGGTTATGTAATGGAACTAGACTACGGGTGTTATCTTGGGGAAATCGGGTTATAGAAGCAGATATTGGAAGCCGAACATTTATTCCAAGAATGTCTTTGACACCTACAGACAAAAGGATTCCGTTCAAGTTTCAAAGAAGACAATTTCCAATTGTTGTATGTTTTGCCATGACCATAAATAAAAGCTAGGGACAGTCAGTTGTATGTTGTTTTATCTAGAGTAAAAAGTAGACAAGGTTTAAAAATATTAATTATAGATGATTAAGGTATAATTAACAATAAAACAAAAAATGTTGTATATAAAGAAGTATTTGATAATTTATGATACGTGGATCTTTTTTTATTAATATTTTAACTATGTACTTTTCCATAATTTCATTTACGTTTTATTATAAATTTTGTTTTATAAATTATTAATATTTATTCATATTTTTATTAATTTTTTGCAAAACATCATTTGTGAAAATTGCCTAAAACAAGGACATTTTGTAACCGGCTACAAAAAAAACAACTCTGAAAGGAAAAAAAGCTTGGAAAAGTAGCATCGTACTTTCGATGATCATTCATATCCGTATAATAAGTTTTCTGACAATTTTTTTAAATTACCCCGTGTAATACACGGGTTTGAACCTTGTATATATATATATATATATATATATATATATATATACATATAGAGATATCCACATATATATATACACATACACACAAATAAACCAAATTATACAAAATAGTATCCGTAAAACCTCATACGGGTTACAAAAAACTAGGAAAAACAAAAAATATATAAAAGAGCCGCCGATGATCCGTCGCAAATCACCAACGGATTTGATTAATCTAATCAGTAATTTGCGACGGATCACCAATGGTCACGTGAATTCCTATTTTAAAAATAATAAAAATAAAAATAAATATTTACCATCGGTAAACCGTCGGAAATAGTTGGATATTTATTTTTAAAAAATTAAAAAATAAAATAATATTCAGTTCGTCCGTAATCTGTCGTAAATGTCAAATTTCACCGATGGCGATGGATATTCTATTTGTCATGAAACGCTTCATACCGTCAGAAAGCCGTCGGAAATTATTGACGGCTAAAATCGGTCTGTAAATGGCGTCGCTGATAGTAGTGTTGGTTTTTATTTCTTTTTCAATTTTTTTACTTTATATGAATTTAATTTGTGCAATAGTATTATTTAAAATACTAACACACACACAATTGTGTGTATACCACCCAAAAAAACATCATGCCTTGCCTCAATTCATAAGACTTGAGGCTTGATCTCGTCACCACGTCATGCTTCAAGTCATAGAATCTTGCATCACACTCAACATGGGGATTTAAGTGTCTTCCATAGACGAATTCATCCAACAACTAGTTTGCCAAACAAAACCATGTCCCTCGACTTTTCACTTCCTTGGAATAACATAATTAGTTAATATAACCTTATACGTTACGTTCTGATCGAATTTTGAAATATTACAAATAACTAAAACAGTAGAGTGTTTATTTGAATAGACCAGTTGAATTTTTTTAATTTTTTTAATATAAAATAAAACCACTGACTATGAACCGCTTACCAATCTAATTCCCTTAGTTGAATGGGTAGACATTATAATAATAATAATTATTATTATTATTATTTTTAAAGGGAGGCTACACATTATTTATAAAGTCAAAACAGATAAAACATTGATTAAATTTTTTTCTTATTCAAATGGGTTTATTTTAGAGATAATGGCATAAATGGCCAAATCATGGAGAGGGGTTGGCCTTTTAGCCATCCCTTATTATTTTTAAAGGGAGGCTACACATTATTTATAAAGTCAAAACAGATAAAACATTGATTAAATTTTTTTCTTATCCAAAATGGTTTATTTTAGAGATAATGGCACAAATGGTCAAATCATGGAGAGGGATTGGCCTTTTAGCCATCCCTCTCCTAAGCTTGCAAAAATGTCCAAAGGGACGCAATGAAGCCTCAAGGGCGCAAATGGAGTTCAGGACACAATTGATCCCCTACTTGTTTTCAGTAAAAAAAATTACATGTTTTCATTAAGATTATGCGTAGGACGCAATTGCGCCCTGAGCTCCATTTGCGTCATTGGGCTCCATTTGCGTCCCTTTGGACATTTTTGCAAGTCAGGGAGAGAGATGGCTAAGAGGCCAATCCCTCTCCGTGATTTAACCATTTGAGCTAATTATTATTTATTTTTATACCCAACAAATGTGGTTATTGGTGTTGACTTGGTTTCTAAGCAATATGATGTAACAAGGGGAAATGCATAAAAAATTTGAAAGTTGTAATACAGAAAGAGTTGATGCTTGTGGCACAAAACTATGGCCCGTACATCTCCGACAGATTCAATTCTCAATAATTTTTCTAACATATAGAATTGAAAGTAAATTTTTTTAAAAAGAATTAAATTTGATTTTAACAGATTTTTTATTTTAAAGATTTTAACATCCATTATATTATTAAAATAATTATATAAATTTATCATTTCAATACATTTTTTAAAAGATTTTAGAGTAAACTACATGTCTGGTCCTTGTGGTTGACACTCATTATCAAGTTTGGTCTCTTTCAAAATAATTATAATTTTGGTCACTGTGATTGCTATTTTATTTCACTTTTGGTCCATCTGACCAACTTTAGTTAAAAAACTTAGTTAAATTAAGGGTATTTTGGACATTTTATTTTTTCTTTGTCTTTTTTATTTTTCAATTTATTAGATTATATCGTAAATTACAATTATAGTCCTTGTGGTTTTTTTTTCTATCCTACTTTTTTTCTATTTTGCATTCTATACCCTTATTCTTTTAATTAATGATAAATTTTAACTAAAGATACATTAAAAATACGTATTTTATTTTGTAACTTACACCATTATAATAGTTTTGTCGATACTTTTAAAATAAGTTAAATATTAAATATTTTTATATTTTTATGCAAATTATCTGATATATATTTTTGCAAATCCGTCAACACTAATCTAAAAAAAACTTTCTATTTAAGTCATCTTTAAAAAAACTTATTTTTTTTCTTATTTATGTAATATAAAAGTCGAAATTTATCTATGTTTATTAATTAAAAAAATGTATCATATTTAGATAGTTCATTAATTACATGTTTTTTAAATGTGTATCAATTAATAAAATTTATAATCAAAATATAAACTTAAATTTATTGTAATAAGAAATATTCGAAATATAAACTTAAATTTATATAGAGAATGGTATTCAGTTCTATTCCAAACTACAAACCATATACCCCAAAAATTCTAATTCCAATTCCAATTCCAATTCCAATTCCAATTCCTTACATAAAATCCAAATCTCTCGAAAACATTACGTCAAACCAAATGTGTCTTAGGCTATGTTTGACAAACTAGCTAATAAGCTAGCTGATGATTGATAAGCTAGCTAGTTGGTAGCTGATAAGCTAGTTGATGAAAAAGTCACGTTTGACAAAAACTAGCTTATAAGCATGTAAAATTACCAAAATAGACATCTAGATAAAATAATCAATTACAATATTTAATAATACTAGTGTATCACCCGCCCGTTACGCGGTGGCGAAAAATATTTTAAAGAAATACTTGTCCGAGTTAAGATAAAATGTAATTCTTTGGTTAATAAACAATAAGATCCAAATTAAAATGAAGAAGGTATTTCCATAAGTAGCACATTTTCATATATTGATAATTGTTTCTTGTTACGAAGAGTTTAAGAGCATCTCCAACAGCATTGCTAAATTTTTTCTAAAATAGAGAATGAAAAGTCAAAATCTCTAAAAACATTTTCTTCTAACTCCAACAGCTTTTCTATTTTAGAGAATCAATCATTATTTATATTATTATAATATTCCATAGTTTATTATCCCAATACACTTTAAAAAAAACTTAAAATAAAATGTTAAACATTGAATCTTATTGATTGGATTGAATAAAATAATATTTTCTCTCTCCAATTTAGAGATTATAGAGAATTCTCTATATTTATAGATTTTTTGATCTCTCTCTATTTTAGCAAACCATATAGCAAAGCTGTTGGAGAGGAATAACAAAGAAAAAACCAAAATTTTCTATTTTAGCAATATTGTTGGAGATGCTCTAAGATGTATCGATCATAATTTTGTTGTTATGCTTTAGAACTCAACGACATGTCAAACAACAATATCACAATTGTTGTTATGAAAGGTGCGACTACAATTAGCAATCTTATGAGATGCAACAATTTGACATCCTCTCCTCTTATCAATATAAAATTACATGTTTCATAAAAAAAATCAACTTTTCACCTATATTGGATTACCAAACTCACCAAATTTTATATTTATACAAAACATTCATTCCTCATTTTTTATAATCACCTAAAAATCTACAGTCTAGCATTCTCTCATCCATATGGGATGACTAAAACAACACATTATGCAAGATTTGGGAATATACAAATATTACAATACCAACTCAAATACATTTGGTTGTTTTTTTTTGTACATATAAAGAAAGAAAAATAAAGATATAAGTATTTTCTATTTTATATATAAAGATTTATGTAATATTTTATAAAATTTCTCTATTAAGAGGCAAGTTAAAAGAATATTTTTAGCCAAGTAAACATTTTAATCATCAAAGTCATTCCTCCTCCTTTCTTATAACTATCTTCATTCTCAAATCTAACATTTCTTAATCAATGTGGGATAACTAAAGCAATACCCCAATGCAATATTTGAGAACATTCAATTATCACAATACTATCTCAAATACCCTTGGTTGTTCCTTTTATATGTATAAAGATTGCAATAAGGTTTTTTTTTACATGTAATCTAAAATGTATTATATTGACGTGATTAATCATCATATTCATTCGTAGTCGTGGGGAGGGAGAGTTGCATCACGGAGGCGTTAGATTGAGAGGCAACAAATCAAAATCATGGACGAAACTCCATCATAAATCCAGGGTCTTTTTTTAAATTATTTCTTCTCCGTTTTTCCCTTCCATATTCCATTTTTCTCATATAATCATTGTTTCCTTCTATAAGCTAATATCGAAATGGTGGTAAATCATATTCTTTTGAAGTCACTCCCAAGACAAATAAATCTCTTTGCAAGCGATTGTTGGACTAAACACAATCGATTTCGGAGCATCTCAGAGTCACTTCTCGCAATTCACTGATTTTTAGTCTGTTATCAAAAGAAGCCTCTCATTGTGACATGTCATCCTCTTAAGGTTTTGCTTTTGTATATATAGGGATTGTTATCTTATAATTAACAATTTAAATTATATATAATCATTGATTAAGTTATTGATTATGGAAAAATAAAACTCAATAAAAATAAAAAGTATTGATTTATAAACATTTGTTATCTGACAAAAAAAATAAAGAAAGAAAATAATAAATAAATCTATTCAAAAAAAGTGTTGATTTATAAGATTGTTAGTTTACCAAAAAAAAACAAAAACAATTAGGCATATGTATTGGTTGTTTAATTATTTAATTTATAAGTTGATGTTAAAATCATTAAATTTTGGTTCAAATTATTTTAAAATAAACCAAAAAAAATAATATAAATTTAACTTAATCATTATCATTAAACTTGGATTTAACTATATTTTGTCAAACACCATTTCACATTTTTAAATAACATCAATCAACCATTTATATACACATCCTCGTTACCTAATCTTCCATCTTCTACCAATGTGGGACAACCTAAACCATACAAATGTTTCAAAACCAACATTTTAAAGAAAAAAAATCAAAATTAGGAGAAATTAGATAAATAGCAATGAAAACCTCTCATTGTGCCATGTCATTCTCTTAAGGTTTAGCTTTTATAGATATAATAAAGATTGTTACCTTATAAAAAAATAAAGAAAAAAATAATAAATAAATCTATTCAAAAAAAAGTATTGATTTATAAACATTGTTAGTTTACCAAAAAAACAAAAACAATTATGTGTATGTATTGCTTGTTTAATTATTTAATTTATATATTCATGTTAAAATCATTAAACTTTGGTTTAAATTATTTTAAAATAAACCAAAAAAGAATAATATAAATTTAACTTAATCATTATCATTAAACTTGGGTTTAACTATATTTTGTCAAACACCATTTCACATTTTTCAACAACATCAGTTAACCCTTTATATATACATCCTCATTACCTAATCTTCCATCTTCTACCAATGTGGGATAATCTAACTCATACAAATTTTCCACCTCTTAACAAAGCCAACATTTTAAAGAAAAAAAATCAAAATTAGGAGAAATTAGATAAATAGCAATTGAAGCCTCTCATTGTGCCATGTCATACTCTTAAGGTTTTGGTTTTATATATATATAAAGATAATTAAAACAAGTTTGTAGTAATATAATATATTAATTAATACAAGGTAGTAAATAATATAATATGTTAATTAAAAAATTTTGAAATTCATTATTATATATACTATAAATTTTGAATTTTAAAACAAATTTAAAAAAAAATCTACATTAACTTATGATTTTAAATAACCGTTACATATAATATGAAAAAAAATGATCAAATAACAATTACAAAAATAATAATAATTGATAACAAAAATATATTGATCAATATTAAAAAAAATTAATATAATTATCAGTAAATCTAAATAATTAAAAATTAATATCAATGTATTATTAAAATTTATGTTATACTTTTAAGATAATATTAACTAATATTTATTAATTAATAATAATAAAATTTAATAATTAATATTTATTTATAATTAATAGTTAATATATAATAATAAATATTAATGAGGGTATAAATAGAATAATCAAAAAAAGTTCCTCATAAGCTAATCCAAATATCTTATCAAAAAACTACCTTATGTCCAGCCAAACATGTACCCAGAAAATAAACTAGCTTATTTTTGCCAAACGATGCCTTATTGCTTTGTTGATCTAAAATGTAGGCTCATGAACCATGCATATTTCACCTTGTAAACCATTCTTTTTTAATCTACTGATTCATGAAAATAAAGAAAATAAAGAAAATGTGTAGTTGTTAGTTGGTTATTTATTTTTCATTATGATAAATTTAAGTTTATATTTTGGAAAAAAAATAATAATATATTATAGAGTTTCTTTTTTTTTCATCCACATTTAATTAAATAGAATATCTAAAAATGATACATTTTTTAAATTAATAGACATAGATAAATTTTGATTTTTTTCTACATAAATAAAGAAAACGATAAATTTCTTAAACACAACATAAAATAGAAAATTTTTATTCGGATTAGTGTAGACGGATTTGTAGATATATATCAAATAAACTGCATAAAAATTTAAAAGTATTCAGTACTTCACTTATTTTAAAGTAATCTACAAAATTTTTCTATTGGTGTAATTTACAAAACAATGAATTACATAAATTGTCCCTCGTGAATGCCTGGATTTCACTAATCGTCCCTCCAGTTCTGAAAGTACATTGGTGGTCCCTAAAAGCGAGATATGGTGCCCAAACTCATCCCTCTCACTAACACCGTTAAGGCATGTTCCGTTAAGTGGGTCATGTGCCCCTCACGTGAGGGGTATTTTGGTCTTTTTATACCTTTTTCATATTTTCTTCTTAAAAATAAAAATTAATAATATTTATATTACAAAGTAAAATAAAAACTAAAAATTTAAAAACCTTTTTTTGAAGACCACCTTCCTAGATCTTCCATGAAAACCACCGCCATACCCACTTTCTCGATTATAGCAGCTAAAAACCACCAACGAATACATAATTGTTCATCCTTTCTCGATCAAATCATCCGATCTGGATTTCGTTTTTTACTCAACAAATCGTCTCTCTCTCTCTCTCTCTCTCTCTCTTTATCCCCTTCCTTCTGTGTGTTCTGTTTCATCGATCCAGATTTGGATGGTTCCTAATTTGTGTTCGATGATGTGTTTAGGGTTTCCGTTTAAAGAATGATACAGGTGTGGATTTGGGATTTGAAACAAGTTTGAATTTGACATCTGTTAAATGTTATTGATGTTCTTCGAAGTGGGTTTGAATATGGGATTTGTTAAATATTCTTGGTGTTCTTGGGATTGGATTTGGATTTAGGGTCTGATTTATGTTGGGTTGTTATTAAATTTGTATCATTTTGCTGTCAAATGGGTTTGATTTGTATGAATGTTCTTGTTATTTTGTATGAATATTTATGTTATTTGATTTCTATGAATGTTCTTGATTTAGATATAAATTCAAGGTTTTAAGTTTTGAATGTTCATATTAGTTTTGTTTTGGAAGGTGGTGGGTGGTGGAGTTTTGGGAGGGGGGGATTGATGACGGCGGGTGGTGATAGTGGTGTGGATGAAGAAGAAACAGCTAAAAAGACCAAAATACCCCTCACGTAAGGAGCACATGACCCACTTAACGGAGCATGCCTTAACGGTGTTAGTGAGAGGGACGAGTTTGGGCACCATATCTCGCTTTTAGGGACCACCAATGTACTTTCAGAACTGGATGGACGATTAGTGAAATCCAGGCATTCACGAGAGACCATTTATGTAATTCACTTTTTACAAAATGAAATACGTATTTTAATGTATTGTTAGCTAAAATTATCATTAATTAATTAATATAATAACAGTATAAAATGGAAAAATGAAAAAAAAAGTAGGAAAGAAAATAAAAGATAAAACGACAAACCACAAGGACTATAATTGTAATTTTTATATATTCTAATTAGGCATGTGCATCGGTCGGGTTGTGTCGGGGCCTTAAACCCTAAACTCGGTCGGATATCTGGTAGTGGGTGGAAGCCCCGAAATCCAACCGATTGTAATTCGAATAATTCGGGATTCGGTTTTCGAGTATATGTGGGTTGGGGATTCGGATATTATGTTTGATATAGGACTAATTTCAAAGCAATAGCATCCCAACAGTGTAAGATTATGTTTGATATAGGATTAATTTCAGAATTCAAAGCAAATTTAGCAAATTGGCAAAATTTCAAAATTTCAATCCTAAACACATACATACAGTAACTTACTGTCCAAAATGGCAAAATACAAAGTTGGCAAAATACAAAGTTGATCAAGTAGCTAAATCATGAATAAAACCAACTAATCTAGCCAGAAAACCAAATTCCAAATTAAAAAAAATAATGAACTTAGTAGCTTACTGTCCAAAACTAAAAATCCAAAATAAAAAAAAAATAATGAACTTAGTAGAGGCCTAGAACTAGAAGAAGACTTATTGAGAACTTAGAAGAGGTCGGTGGAGTCGTGGGTTGAGTGGTGCGCCGGGTTTTTAATTTTTGAAAGAGCGAGGGTTAGACCAACGGTCTAGTGAGTCACCCCTAACAACACTTTAAAATCACTTAATCAAGGAATAATTATACAATAAATATTTCAATTTAAACTTATCAAAACTTCACACTTTTATCAAGCACTTTGGCTCATACTACCGTCACCTGCAAGTAACGGTGTGTCTGGCTCACACTGACTTATTTGGGACACACCCCCTAATGGCATAAATGGAACACACCCCCCGGTATGAGCACAGACGGAACACACCCCCTTACTTTGAGCACAAAGCAAATAAAACAATGTATGCATACATTTCTACTAATAATAGCAAAATACATATCATGGGCTTTTCAACAATTCTCACATATCCAATAAGCATTCATAAAAATCTTATTTAACTTGCATGCAAAACAGTTGTCATCAATCTTTAAAATTTGGTTTAAAGAAAAACTCACCTGACGTCCTTAACTTAATTCTTACACTTTCTTTTATAATTTGGTCTAAACATATAAAATAACACATTGGCCGGTGAACTCGCGATTCTTCCTATTTTATAACAAGGTCGACCTTAACACCCTAATCCCAACGCCACCTATTCCCTAAAATTATCCTCGGTCCTCCAAAATAACATCTCGAGACAAAAAGCCTTGGTCCATGAAATAAAATAAATGACAATGGTCCAGCCTATAAGAAACCCAAGCCCAACACACAACTCCCCTAAAATAGCATATGGGCTTCGGCCCAACCACACAGTCCGGGGAACGAGGCCCTTCATGGCCGCCCGGTGAGAGATGTGAACGGGGTCTCCCCCTGCTATGCGTCGACCGGGGCCTCCCCCCTAACCGACCGGGACCGCCCCACACCACCCGGGGCCTCCCCCTACGCCGATCGGGGCCTCCCCCGTGCGCTGACCGGGGTCTCCCCATGCCCCGACCGGGTTCCAACCCAACCATTGACCAGACTCTACTTCGACCGAGGTCTACATTCGACCGGACCCTACCTCGACCGAGGCCTACATTCGACCGGACCCTACCTCGACCGAGGCCTACATTCGACCGGACCCTACCTCGACCGAGGCCTACATTCGACCGGACCCTACCTCGACCGAGGCCTACATTCGACCAGAGGCGATTTTGGGGTTTCGAACACTGGTTTATTCATAACAGATAATCCAGGGGCATTGCTACCTTTTTCAATCAAACCCACCAAAACTCCTAATCTCAAGAGATTAGGATGGAATATACTAAAGTCCCAACTATTGAATCAATCTCATTCATGGCAGAACTTGATCGACCGCAGGGAACCCGATTGGGTATTTGGTCGACTCAAAACCAAATCTTGCACTAATAGATAAACTCAGATTACAAGGAGAGAAATACACTCCCTACATAAACTTGCTAGAGAAAGGCATGAATTCTTACCATAAAAGATTAATGTAGAACTCTGATCTTCTTCCTCCCCAATCGCACACCCCCTGCCTTTCCTTTTCTTCAGCCGCCAAAGAATAAAATGAATCAATCCCTAGGAGAAATCCATTTTAATGCACCATTTACACTTAACCCCCTTTAAGTTGGACTTTAATTCACTACTCACCCCCAACTCTAAATTATTAAATTAAACTTGGTTATTACAATATCCCCCCCTCAAAAGAATTTCGTCCCCAGAATTCCGTCGATGAACAAATGGGGATATTGAGACTTCATATCCGCTTCCAACTCCCAAGTCGCCTCGTGGCCTTTGTGAAACTGCCACTGCACTTTTACAAAGTGAATTTCCTTATTCCTCAGAATGTGGGGTGTATTCCCCGCATGTTTTTGGGTAGATTCAATTTGTAGGCTACTTCTCCAGTTCGCTCAACAATAGCAAATGGTCCAACGAATCTTGGTCGTAATTTACCCTTCTTCCCAAAACGTACCACTCCCTTCCACGACGAAACCTTTAACATGACTGCGTCCCCCACTTGAAATTCAATCGGCTTCCGTCGTTTATCAACGTACATTTTCTGACGGTCTTGGGCTTTCTTCAACCTTTCCCGAATCTGGGTGATCTTGTCGGCCGTCACTTGCACAATCTCTGGGCCGGCTAACTGTCTCTCTCCTACTTCGGTCCAACACAACGGTGTTCTACACTTTCGTCCATACAGAACTTCAAATGGGGCTGCTTGAATACTCGTATGATAACTATTGTTGTAGGAGAATTTGATCAATGGCAGATGAATCTCCGACGAGCCTTTGAAATCGATCACACATGCCCAAAGCATGTCTTCCAATGTTTGGATGGTTCTTTCGCTTTGTCCATCTGTTTGGGGATGATATGTCGTACTGAGCTTGATTTGCGATCCCAACTCCCTTTGCAAACTTCTCCAAAATGATGAGGTGAAACTCCCATCTCGATCTGACACAATAGACGACGATACTCCATGACGAGATACTATTTCGTCTATGTAAAGTTTTGCCAGCTTCTCTAACGAATCCGTCTCTTTGATTGGTAGAAAATGAGCTGACTTTGTCAATCTATCCACTATTACCCAAATAGCGTCGTGCCCTTTAGGTTTTCGTGGAAGTCCCGTGACAAAGTCCATCATGATTTCGTCCCACTTCCATACCGGAATTTCCAATGGCTGAAGCTCCCCATACAGTCTTTGATGCTCCGCTTTCACCTTTAAACGTGTCAGGCATCTCTCAACATAGTGGGGGATATCTTTCATCAAACCTGGCCACCAATAAATTTGCCTCAAGTCTCTATACATCTTGTTGGTTCCCGGATGAATAGAATAACGAGACTTGTGGGCCTCCTCTAACACTTTCTTTCGAAGATCTCCTATTTTCGGAACCCACACTCTTTATTTAAAACACTTCACCCCTCGGTCGTCTGTCTTTAATGAGTTAACATGCCCAACTAATCTCTCGCTTTTCAGATTCCCTTCTACCAGCGCTTCCTTTTGCAGTGTCTTGACTTCCTCCAAGAAAGTAGAAGTTGCTTCCACTCGAAACGCTACAACCTTTTTTGCTTCGCTGTGCTCCTTCCGACTCAGAGCATCGGCCACTACATTAGCTTTACCCGGGTGGTAAAGAATTTCACAGTCGTAATCACTTAACAGCTCCATCCATCTTCGCTGCCTCATATTTAGTTCTTTCTAGTTGAACAGATGTTGCAGGCTCTTGTGATCCGTAAAAATCTGACATTTAACCCCGTACAGATAATGTCTCCAAATCTTCAAAGCAAAAACTAATGCCGCCAATTCCAGATCGTGCGTTGGGTAATTCTTTTTGTGCTCCTTCAACTGACGAGACGTATAAGCAATCACTTTACCTTCTTGCATCAACACACACCCCCGACCCAACTTTGAAGCGTCGCTGTAAATTACGAATCATTCCGTCCTATTGAGTAGAGACAAGATAGGTGCACTACTCAGACTCTCCTTCAATCTATTGAACTCTTCCTCTTGAGCCTCCGCCCACACAAATTTGACATTCTTCATGGTTAGCGCCGTTAATGGCGTGGCTATTCTCGAGAAGTCCTGAATGAACTTCCGGTAATAACCCGCCAATCCCAGAAAACTTCTTACTTCAGATGGCGATCTAGGCACTTCCCACCCTTTAATGGCCTCTATCTTAGCTGGATCAACTTTAATTTCCTCTTCCGATACGACATCACCTAGAAATTGTACCTCTCTCAACCAATATTCGCATTTCGAGAATTTTGCGTACAATTTCTCACGCTTAAGAAATTCCAATATTGCTCGCAAGTGTGATTCGTGCTCCATTACAGACCGTGAGTATATCAGTATATCGTCTATAAAGACAATAACACACTTGTCCAGACTTTCCTTTTCTTCAGCCGCCAAAGAATAAAATGAAGCAATCCCTAGGAGAAATCCCTTTTAATGCACCATTTACACTTAACCCCCTTTAAGTTTGACTTTAATTCACTACTCACCCCAACTCTAAATTATTAAATTAAACTTGGTTATTACAGGTCGGGTGGGGGTTTTGGCTACCCACCCCGATCCGTTTATCCAGTAAAAAGTTCGGGGTCGGTTATTCAGGTTCTCGGGTGGCGCTAATTTCGGGTCAATCGGGTATCGGGTCGGGCGGGTTTTGCTCACCCCCAATTCTAATAAAACAAAAAATGATCTTCCTTTAAGAAACTTAATTCTACAAGTAATCCTTCCAAATCCTAGATCCACAAGCTCCCAAAACATATACAAACAAACCCAAGTGCTTAAAATCATTCTCCAAACACCTTTTTATCAATATCTCCATTTTGACCAAAACCATAATTTTGACCTAACTTTTCCCAAAATCAACCAAACTGAAATTTGTGAAATGAAAGCATTTGTAAACCAAGAATGGAGCATTTGTAACTTATATAAAGATTTGGAAAAGTGTAGGATGAACTTACTACTTAGGTGTTGATATAACCCCAAAAACTTAAAAATCTCTTAGAAGTGAAGATGAACACTTGCTCTTGCACTTGAGGTTGTAATCACAAGCTTTGATGAAGAAGGAACACTTTAAAACCCAAAGAAATGGTCCCAAAATGAGCTAGGGTTCGTTATAGAAGACGGGGAAACAATTTGGGAGAGAAAGTGTGAAGTAGGAGAATTGAGAAATGAGAAAAGACTGAGAAAAACGACTTTAAAGCGTTCTGGTACTGCGGGGTGACATTGCCATGGAAATGTCGCATGCCATATCTGGTGTTGTTATCTAAAAGAACCTTGTTGTGTCTCTCAACCACTTGCAGTAGGTTGATGAGTTTGTCTAAATGTTACATTTCAACTTATATTGGTTCATTAATATTTATTTATATATGAAAGGTGGAAATCATGTTATGAATCATATCATCTTATGTGAGTTCCTTGCCAAATAGATTGAGACGCGTTTGGGACATAACATTTCTTTGTTGAAATCCGTTACCTTTTTGTAATCGAGTAAGTGAGTTTCATTCCACTGTACTATTAGTTTGGGAAGTATATATTCATGAATACTCCTGATTCTCCTTTTTGGGGCATCTCACAGTTCTTTAGGGGTTTCTAGTAAAGGTATTCCAATGAAAGTTAGAATTTATATGTCGTCTCAAAACATGAGGGTATTTGCTTGTACCTTTCCAATAGGTTGGTTTTAGGGTTAATAGGGAATTAATGGACTTTAGGTATTTTCTTGTACCTTGTAAGCGGAGATTTGTATACTCGTTTATGGTACTCAGGTTCTTTTGAGTTTACGACGTTGATTTCGGGATGAGTTGTTTCAACCATTTACATATATAAGGGATAATATATGATTTTATTTTTGACAAGACAATGGATTATGGTCATAATTATTATTTTATGTTTGAAATTTCATTATCATAACAATATTGGATTTTGTATGCTTACATTTTGTTGATAATATTTTATCAATATTTCAATTTGTGAAAAGAAATCACTCAATCTATTGGATTTCCAGGTAGTAGGGGAATCACGTGGATTTTCTTAAGTTCCTACAAACCTTAGGGCTATTTACACCCGTTTGACAAAATCCTTTCGATATCTTGTGAATTATTTAATTTGAAGATAACATTATAGAGTTTTTGCCCTAAGGCCAAAAATGAATATGAGTTTGGCATATGAAGCTAATTTCAGTGTTTTAATACCTTAATAATATTTTAAGAGATTACCCTTTGACAAATAAATGTTGTTTTTGACATAAAGTCAACTTCAAACTTTTAAATATCTTAATAGTATTTTCCTTCTGAAGCTTTTGATAAAAGATCAAGATATATGGGTTTGGAAGTGTAACTTCCAAAAACTACTGTAAAATTGAAAATCATAAGTAGGAACTTATAATTAAAACATTCAGATATTATGTAGAGTTCTAAAACAAAATCCATAACTAAATTACTAAATATTTTAATACCAAAGTAAATAAATTAACCTAAATAAACAAATAACAATTAACCAATGTAAATTAAAATGTCTAAATTAAATTAATAACCCAAATTCAATTAATATGCAAAAAAATGAGATTAAAAAAATAAACAACATTGATCTAAATCAATTAACATGTTAAATATAATTTTAATACATGTGAATGAGAAATGAAAACAAAATATAGAAAATTATACCATACCAAACACATGGATTCGTAAAGGATCTTACCCACAAATATAACTTACAAATTCTTATCTTAATTTCAATTTATAAATTTATAATTAAATTGATAGTTACTTGAATAAAATAATTAGTTTTAAAAATATTACATAACTTTAAATATTATTTGAATTGAAATTAATAATTTAAAGTAAGCATCGTTGTATTTTTTAGAGGTAGGAACTATAACTAAAATAAATAAATATTCCATAACAAAAT
Source organism: Arctium minus (assembly GCA_954870635.1). Taxonomy (NCBI): domain Eukaryota; kingdom Viridiplantae; phylum Streptophyta; class Magnoliopsida; order Asterales; family Asteraceae; genus Arctium; species Arctium minus. The sequence continues at coordinate 15,886,941 of OX941082.1, forward strand.
GAATAAAAATGGTAATATATATTCTAAAATAAAAATTTATATCTATTCACAGATAAATTAGAATACAAAATAATATTAGTGTTTTTCTTAAGAACAAGTAGATATAGTTTTTAGTGGTAGGATCCATTGTAAATTTTCTTAATGTAGTATTGCTTTATTTTATTTTTAATAACCATTGTATTGATTTTTCTTTTAAACATTCAAGAAAAATAATTTTCGTGAAGTCAAATCTTTTTGTCTTTTTCGTTTGATTATTATCAAAACAAATTGATTTTGAGTCTCTTTTTCTTTTGAACCTTATCATTTTTCTTTTACAATTCGTTTGGGAGGTGTTTCTCACAAAACAAAAAAAAATTCGTTTTCTTTTTCAAACAAATATGACACAATATTCATATGTTCTAAATCTGATACCATAGATTTGCAACAACATAATCTTAAGCAGTTCATCAATGTATCAACGTTTAGGATACCAAAGGTAGAAGAATCGAAACCGTACCTGATTTAATTAACTAAGTAGTATCGTGAACGACCAATATGCTTGATTATCTCATAACAAAATCTATAATTTATATTGGTGTCGGATTTGATAATCTTCGTAGAGTGTACGTGTTGATAACGTGTTACAGAACAATCAATATAGAGAGAATAACAACATGACAGAGAGAAGAAGTCTATAATTCTCATTAATCATAAGCCCTTTAAATAGGGAAGAGTTTACAAAAAAAAAAGAAACATTCATTATGGTAATCTAATACTAAGAATATATTCTGTCAATCACTTTCTTTTGATGATGACACATAATCCTTCAACAATTATAATGTTTTAGACTGTCGATTTGGCGCTTGCTACTTCCGATTTTAGAAAAATGTTAAAAAAATGATTTTATTTGAAAACCTCCACTTTTTGCTTATAAACCTCCTATTAAAAATGTTCTAACCGATCTTAATTACCATATCCTGGTTTCCATTCTTTTACCTCTTGTGGTTTTCACCATGCAGCTAAAATATTATCTTTTTCATTTTTTAATTTATTTATATGTATTTAAACAAGTTGTATTGGAAAAATAAGTGGACTTTCTATATTTAGAAGAATATTAGGCTTTTGCCTACATCTTTCATCATCCTTTGATTTATTTTTTAATTTCTAGTCTCCATTAGATTATGACGCTTTGACTAATACAATACTATTGGATAAATTTTATAAACATTTTACAACTTATATATGCACCAAAACTTAAACATCACATAGACATATTGTCCAATTGAAATACACTGATCTTGGTCAATAATTTTAGATAAATGAAGGGTAATTAACTTAAGGTATAGTATTTGTGGTATCTTGATATATATACATGCCAACTAGTAAGCTTTTGATTAAGTTCAATGAGTCCATGGTATATTCACGTAAAACATTGTATCAAATCATATAATGTAAAACGTGACATTCAAGATACCAACTTTACTCTTATAAAACATATGGACAGTATTGATTTGCATATCAATCAACATGCAATCGTATATATCATTGAAAAACTTTATTTCAAAACACTTGTGCATATGAACTATGTCTCATTAATTTGCCCACATGTAGATCTAATCATATCTTTTTGAGATCTAAACTTTTATATAATACATGACTCATCTATATATGTCCATCACCATGTAGAATATATAGTTCTCAGTATGTATTGGTGAAACGTTCCGTCACATACAGTACAATACAAAGGTATGTCGCGACATGTACTAGCCCTTAATTAAATCTTTTGTTGTAGTACAATGGTATACCTCGTGACGTCTGCTACCCTTACATAATTACATTTTATCATGCATGGTTTAATTCCAGCCATCAATATTCGCCTCTTTATATGATCACACATACATATAATCTCATATTTATTTATTTATTTTTGCAAAAAGTTCTTTCATAACATATGAAATACTTTGTATGCTTGAAGGCTTTAAATTAGATAAACACTTAGCATGCACATCTCATATTTCAAAATACTGGAAAAATATGTAGACGTGTATGCAAGTTTATAAATTGCATGAAACCTACCTTACTTTGAAGATTTATATGGTCAATTTCTAACGATACCTACTCCCTACACATATAATAACATACATTATGAGTGTCCACACAAACCGATGAACACTAATACTGACCATACTTCACAATCATAAACAATCTACTCGACATCACATACAACATGGGACTTAATTAAGCAATTTACATAGGCGACTTCATCCAACAACTAGCTTATCAACTAATTTATCGAACATAGCTTTAACCCCTTCGACTTTCACTTTGTTGGAATGACATAATTAGTTACATTACATTCTATTCCAATTTTGGAATGTTACAAATAATTAAACCAATAGATCGAGTTTTTATTTGGATTGACTACCCGATATTTAATCGTCTATAAATTTATTTTCTTTCAAATAAAATATTAACTGAATTTTCTTTATTTATTTTTTAAAATAAAATGAAACCATTGGTATGAACCAATACCGATCTAATTCCCATAATTGAATGGGTGCACATTTATTTATGAAGTCAAAAAAAAAAATTAAAACGCTGATTGATTATTTTTTTTATTCAAATGGATTTATTTTATACCAACAAATGTGGTTACTGGTATTGACTTTGTTTCTAAACGATATGGATGTAACAATTACATTATTATTAAAAACTAAAAGTTGTAATACAAAAAGAGTTGATGTTTGTGCACAAAACAATGTCAATGAGGTAAAACCGTGTACAAGTTTTGTCTCTTTCATTTCCCCTAGAGTCAAAGGAATCGATCAACACAAGAAAACAAAATTAAGAGTCAAAATCCCTTTCATTTGATGACATATTACCACAAATATATGGGCATCCTTAATCGAGCTCAAGGGATCGGTTTGCATTGACCGACTAGGACTGAAATTGGATAGACTATAAAGGGACCGAAAAAAGAAATGTTTTAGGATGTCAGACCCAGTTATGTTAAACATCTTTTAACAAATTAGTTATTGATTGGGCTCATATGGATTAATTACATAACTGATTACAGGGATCAAATTAGATTTACCCTTTTTTAAAATTGTGTTATTTTTAATACTTATATTTTACCCATCTTGAATAATACACAAAAAATGGGAAAAAAAATTACAACTAGTGTTATACAAAAATTGTTAATATAAAAAATAGTCAAAAAAAAAATAAGAGTAGTTAGGTAGACTCATGGTTCTAAAGGTAGACTCAAGGTTCTAAATGACACGAGGTGTGACCTGATAGTAAGGTCAAAACTCAAGTTGTTACACACCATGGTGAAATGCAACATTTTCAATGCATGATATAAAACGTCAAATTTGTATGTCATATATATATATATATAATTAATTATATATATTTACATACATATATATGTTTTCTATTTATTATCAATGAGATAATTAATGATATTAAAAATTTTATATTCATAATAGAAGAAATAAAATCATACATATTAGTATTTATAAAGAGTTTACAATTAAACATTCAAAATAGAACTTGAAAACCGTTTTACATCTTCAATTTAACCTTGAGTTCGTGAAGTGTGAATACATAAGCTATTAGGGGTGCTCAAAAAATCGACCAACCCGATCAACCCAACCCGACCAACCCGGGAAAAAATCAACCCGAGGTAACCCGACATATAATCGATACAAAATTAGGACAACCCAAAGCTATTGGGTTGATATTGGGTTAGCTCAAAGTAACCCGACCAACCCGATAACCCGATAAACATTTTA